>OX454321.1:34865008-36255508 GCA_949715965.1 Dysmachus trigonus | reverse complement strand
AAACAGCTGATAATGAATGAAAAAGAAAAAGAAATTCTAATGAAATCATCCTCCGGGGAAAGTGACTCGTCTGCTGATGAGTATGAAGAAAATTTAACTACTTCATCGTTCGAAACTTATTCAACAGAGGAGAACTTAGTGTTGCCGGAAGAAAACCTCGATTCGATTGAAGGTAGTCAAGTTTTAAATGATCTGTTAGCATATGATTCTGAAGGATTGGAAATAAGCAATTATGCGGGATTTAATAAGTCGAACTTGGAGATCTGTGACGGTGATAAGAACAAGGGCTTTGGCGAAAATATCTTTTTAGGAGATATTCGGTCTATCAAACAAAAGTCAGTATGTAAGGATGCAGAATTAGTCAATGACGAAAAAGTGCAAAAAAGAACTAGTTCGCCTAACTTAATAACACAGGACGAAAAATTGAAGATGGAGCCTTTAGTAGTTGTTGAAAAATTGAAAGTCGAAGATTTAACGAATTATTACTGTGATCTACGAGAAAAACAAATCGACAGGTACTTAATTGGTCATTATAGAAAAACTAATTTTTAATGCTATTCTTTTCTAGGCTTTTAAATTTTAACAATTTACAGAAACGAAGAATATGTCCACTTAAAGGTACGAGTTGTGACAAATTAAGTCCTGCTTCAAAATATAGCAAGCGTAGAAATTCGTTCGATATTCTTTCCGAAGATGATTTGGGATCTGATGAAAGCAGCACAGAGGTATTTTCTTTAACTATTTATTTTTTAACCACAATGAGTATTTTCTTTGTCCGAAACGTCGTGAACTTTCACCGGTATGCAGCGAAAACGGTAATAAATACGTAAATGAATTTTTAAATTTTCAATTGCCATAGTACAATATATTGTTGTAATTTTATCCGTCGAGTGGCTATCTGGCAAAACTAAATAATCTGCCTTCGCTGTAATTCAGCGACAAACAGACAGACAGACCGCTGAATATTTTTGTTGAGATTTTACTCGTCCACTTTGGTAAGCTAATGCCTATATCTGCCCGCTTACAATTCAAAGTGTGAATTGTAACGAAAGGGCAAATTTTGTAATCATATATTTAAAAGTTAATATCAAAGCTTAAAAAAAATGGAGAAAACTATTTTGCAAATAGCATTTCAAAAATGGTGGGAATAATTTCAATTTCGCACTAAACATCTGATACACAAAAGTTTATGAATTTTGGCGAATACCAGGAGAAAACGTCATTTTTATATTCGCGTGCTGGCCCCGTATTTCTATAATTGGCTATAATACATATATAAAGATATAAACCCGGGCATTTTTCTAGGGAATTCGGTGACCTACAAAATGTTCTGATGCATTTTGCCGTATATATTACCGTTTTCACTGTATAACGGTGGAAAATCAGAAAGCAATTTTTTCAATTTTTTTTATTTCATATAATTTCGGGAAAAAAATGTACTCACAAATACTTATTTCATCGAGATGAATCGATGTGTATTAAAAAAAGTACTATTTTTTTAACATCGGGATCTATTCTACTTCATTCGGAGTGTGATATATAGGGAAGTCAAAAATGAAAACATTTAAGAATAAATATTTGTATAAAAACTGTATGAAAACTTTATTTTCTCATAATTTGCATGTGATTTATATTTGCTTCTTCACCATCCAAAACGGTTTATCTTCCATAATAATATTGATACAAATGTAAGTATATATATATATAAAATTATTCGTGATTAATAAAAGCTTCTATAGATTTTTCTTACAAAATAAAAATATAAAAAAGATATTTAACTTTAAAGCTTTTTATCCCTCATTTATTGAGACATTATATACCCCATAACTTCTTTATTATTGAAATTACGATAAAAAGTTTAATTTTCTAAAAAGATGATCTCTCTCAGATCAAGATATTTGAAAAAGACAATTTACACCCTTCTTGTCAAGATGGCTGAGCTCTCCACCCTTTTTCCATCTCGCACTCTGTTTTAGACTCAGTACCAATCCGCCTACATGATGAAAAAATAAAAAATGCTTTCAACGCGAAATGCACATTTGGTATTTTTTTCCCGCCGCTTTTATTGAACTGAATTGATAATCATTTGCAAATTCGTAATCTAAGAAAAAAATCCTACAGAAAGGAAAAAATGAAAAAAAATTATTGTTTATACTTCGCTTTGAGGATTGTTAATCAGCCGAAATATGTGTTCGAATAAACTAATAAAACATTTAAAGTAAATAGTTATTGAAAGTAGGAATTTGAATTACCATTATGTTTCATTAAACTCCTCCGGATAAATCGATTCGAGTTAAAAGTATATGTCTAATTTTCGTGGTGTTAAGTTCGACTTTTATTTATATATTGTAATTCTTTTTACCCATACAGGAAACTGATGGAATCATTACGGAAAAAGAGTACCTTTCTAGATGTAATGAGACCTTCAAACAACGTTTCCTTAATGCTGCAAGCAGTGAATCTGAGATAAATAGTGAACAATCTGTCTGTGAAGGTGATGTCAGTGATTCTTCTTATGATTCAGATACTATTCCAATGGTGGATAAGTTTCTGGGAAATATTTCCCATAAAGATCTTGAGAAAGACAGAAATTTTGCTTTAATAAATACAAAATCTGATAACATGACAGATGGAAACAAACAGTGCTCATCGCCTTTTGGAATTGAAATGCAATACGAAAACTCACAGTTTGAAGAGGGAATAAGAAGTGATCAAGAACAACACGAAAAAAAGTCGACTATTGAAAAAGAAAAACAGATTGATGTAGCAACTATAGAATACAATTTTGAAAGTCTTGCGAAAATAGGGGAAGATAGTGAGGAATCAGATTGCGAAATTTTGCATAGTTCAGCTTTAAGTATACCTCGAAAGGAAAAATCGTATGAAAGTTTAATAGCTGAAAGCGACAAACGACGAAAAAGCGCAAAAGTTACTGAAGAACTAATTAATTTGAGTTCAGAAAGCGCATCTGAATTGGAAGAAATTGTAACTGAAGAAGACTTGCCAAAGAGAGTTCTTAAGCCGATGTTACGCCAACATCAACTAGCAGGTGAAACAAGACTTGCGCAAAAAGAAGAAGCCGAACGTATAAAACGGCTTGAGAAAAAATTTGATTTCATGGCAAAGTTCTTAAAAGAGTATTACCGTAATATACCCGATAAAGAAGTTACAAAAGAGTTAATTTTGGATTATAATTCGGAAAAAAAGGAGTTTATAAAAGTACATAAGGATATTGTGAAACATTTAAAAGCCCATCAAATAGATGGTGTAAAATTTATGTACGACACTTGCTATGGTAGTGTGGAGTTTTTGAAGAAACACGCGGGCTCAGGTTGCATTTTAGCTCATTGTATGGGCTTAGGAAAAACCCTGCAGGTTGGTTAAACTTTTATTTTAATTATGTTATAATTCATCTTTCTCATTTAAGCTTATAGCCCTTCTTCATACTGTAGTGTCACATAAAGAGCTAAAAACATCTAAGATTCTAGTATTGTGCCCAAAGAGTACCGTAATGAATTGGAAAGAAGAAATTCAACGATGGTTGGGACCTATTCAGCCTCAGTTATTGAAAGTTTATTGTTTTCCAGATGCATCGTGAGTGGTGAGAACTAAAGTTACATTTTTATAAAAAATTTCTTTCAGAGATGTTCAGGAGAAACTACGCTTGCTCCAAGAATGGTCTACATCAGGTTCTCCAGGAAATAGAAAAGCAGGCTGTTTTTTAATGGGATATGAAGCTTTTCGCACTTTGGTGTTTTACCATCTTTATAAGAAGCAAAGGAGTAGTTTAACTCCTGGTGAATTGGAATTAATTAAAAAAAAAGTAAAGGAGATGCTATTGCAACCAGGTATATATATAATTTATTTTGTAATGATTTAATTGATTTAAGATGTTTTTAAAAAGGTGCAGATTTGGTAATATGTGATGAAGGACATATAATAAAGAACAGAAAATCAGCAATAAGTACAGCTGTTGCAGATATAAAAACTCTTCGCCGAATTATTTTGACTGGAACCCCAATTCAAAACAATTTAAAAGAATGTAGATACTGTGAAATTACAGAGCTAAATTCGCAATTATTAATCTGAATTTTTTAGATTACAGCATGGTAAATTTCATTAAACCATCATTTTTGGGAACTGAAAGGGAATTTGCAAATTTATATGCTAATCCTATCAGATGTGGGCAACATAAAGATTCAAGCAAAAAAGAAATCAAAATTATGAAGCAGAGATCATTTGTTTTGCATAAGAAACTATCGAAATTTGTTCAAGTAAGTATATTTATATTTGCATCTATATGTAAGAAATCGCAAAATTTTAATTGGTTTTTTTTTTTTTTTGTTTTTTTGCAGCGTCGGGAAGCGGCGTTGTTAAAAAGTTTTCTTCCCGATAAATATGAATATGTATTATTTATTCCAATGACCAATATTCAGGTAAGTACAGAATTTAAGTCTCCACATAAAATATATGGGGAGGTGGCTCCAATCAGGGATTTAAATGAAAATTACAGTCTGTTGAATAAGAAAGTGACCGCCATTATTTGAGAAAAAACAAATACTAAAGGTTTTTTTTTTCTTTTATTGAAATGCACATTATTAGCGTCTACTCAATTATCTAATAACTCGTTCAGTCACCTCCATTGCTGGGGTGGGATTACGTAACTTGGTTCGAGCATTTGTTTCGAGTTCGAAAGAAAAATTACATTCTCTATCGCTGTTTCGACCTGCCATTTAAGTTGATACGATTGCATTTCGGTCGACAACTATTTGGCTATCGAGTTGTAGTAACGGTAACCATCTCCTTAGTTCTTCATTGTAGTAGGTTAAGCAATCATTGTCAAGAGAACTCGAAACAAACCTTTTTTCATGCTTTCGACCAGGTTTTCGGCATATTCATTTGGCAAAGATCGCCATGTCTTCTTGATTTGGAATGACAGCTGCTTTGCAGTGTATACTGATTTTCCTCTGGTTTTCACTTTCATGTAAGACCAAACATTTTCTATGGAATTTACTTCTGGAACAGCCGGGCACTCCCTGATCATACTTGAATGGGACCAATTTCATTAAAAAGAGCATAACATTTTCTACGAAAAAGTATTCTTGCATTTTTTTTCGTAAAGTTAACACAATATTAGTTTATATTAGCATTCAAACTCGAGGCATAAATTCAAGATTGAGGAAAAAAACGATTTTGTGACTTCTTCAAAGAAACTATGAATATTATTGATTAACCTATTGAACCTATGCTCTTTCTAATGAAATTGTTCCCATTCATGCATGGTGATTTTTTCACGAGATACAGACAACAACGTCTGGTGATGCATTCTTTTCTATGTTATTCTTATGGAAAATAAAAAAGTTCGATCAGCCACCAGTAAATATTGATACTATGAGCTGGGGTTGGGCCAGGACTTTTCTTTCCTGTCCCAGCCACCATTAAACCTGTTTGAAAAAAAAAAAAAGTTTTTTTTTTTTTCAATCAACCTAATGATGATACTAATTGAAATTGACATTTTTTTCTGTGTCCCAAATGCAGTGTTTTGTCAGGAAAATAAGAATGAAATAATCTAAAATATACATATGGTGTGAAGAGCACGGATTGTCTGCTGAAAATTAATTATTGTGAGATTTATTTGTCTCCGACATGCATACATTTACAAGATTTTGTTTAATATTTTTTTGGCAAGCATTTTGATACACTACGGTTTTAAAAATCTTCAGGTGTAATTTGCATATTTGATAGAAATGGTCTGTTGGATACTGCAGCTTCCCGAATGTTATATGCTCTCCAGATTTCTTTAAAGGACCCCGCGCAAACTTTATGGAAATCAGTCCCTGGTGGATCTTGCTCAAATCGCAAAAATCGCTAACATCGGTATTTCTTGAGATATTGGGCTTTGAAGTTGAGGTAGGATGGAATTTTCATGGATTATTGAGCTAAATTTTAGAAACACTACCTCAACTTCAAAACAAAATATCTCGAGAAATATCGATGTTAACGATTTAATGTTCTAGAATTTTTTGGAGGAAAATTAATTTCCTACAAGTTTGTCATTTACATTTTTTCTGTAGCTCTTGTTATTTACAAGATAGGGGCAAAAAAACGAGAATTTCATGAAAAAATTGGGTTAGTGACCCGTACTACCTCGGTGGGAGTTAGAGTTACGCCACAATAGACACTTTGAAGAAACCCTATCATTGACCAAGATTATACCATAAAATGCCTCTGAGCTGTAGAGTTTTAAAGAAAACAAAATCAAAGTGTGCGTTAATTTTATACGGGAAATCTTTATACGCCTTGGTCGAGCACTTAATAATACTATTAAGGGTTCTAATTTTCAGGAAATTTTTGTTTAGGTATTTCCTAGAAAATTTCGAGGTGGGACTGAAAAAACAAAAATAGTCACAACAAAAAAGCACCCTAATATACAGGGTGGCCAGAAATAACTGTCAGTGTTTTTTAACTTAAATTTTTAGGGAAATTAGATAAATTACTTCCTACATGACATTTTTCATTTACCCTATATACCTCTGGCAACGAACCCATATGAATGATTTTGACATTTAAATTCCGTTACATTTATTACTACGATGGACGCGAAGCGCGAGCTTGTGATCGAGTTGTTTTTGAAGAATTATCGAAAATGAAATTATAAAAAAGCTTAAATCTTTGAATATTAGCGAAAGATTTATTTATCGGACCATTAAACGATATAATCAAACGGGCTCTTTTAAAATTAGTCCAAAAACAGGCCGTAAAAGGACAGTCCGAACAAAACCAGCTATAAAAAGGGTTAAAGAGCGATTTCGACGTATTCCAGCACAATCAGCCCGATCTGTAGCAAAACAAATGCACATATCAAAGAGTTCGGTACAGATGATACTAAAGGAGGACTTAAGACTGAAAGCGTACAAGAAGCAGCGAATCCATGGCTTTACCGAGAAGCAGAAGCAATCCAGAGTCAATAGATGTCGGGAGGTACAAATTTGGAATGAAATGGAGCAAGACATCATACGTGCCGCTTGCGAATCATTTTTTAAACGTTTACGTCTCGCAATTAAAGAGAAGGAGGAGCGATTTGAGCTTACGAAATAATTTTGAAATTGTAATATGTTGTTAATTGAAAAATAAACTGTACACTGAATTCCGTCCATTAATATGGTTTTTATGCCAATATACTTTACTGACAGTTATTTCTGGCCACACTGTATATATGATATATATGTATATACAGTGCTGTGCAAAACATTTGCAACTAAAATCATAGTTTCTTACAGATCATTATAAAATGTCCTAAACCACTGATACCAAAAAAAGTTTTACAGTGCATTCTTCTTTATTATGTCTAGTTTCCAGATATAACAATAGCAGAATGTAATATCCCATAATAAGGGAGCAATATCCATTTTTTTATTCAACGTAACAATTTTGCCTGTGCAAAACATTGGCAACTTTATATATCAACAAATACTTTTCTCGGAATAAATGAGAATTGGCAGTACTTTATTAGTTAACTGTTATTTTATATTCCATATATAGTTAATAAAAAATAATAATAATAATAATTTTCTATTCCGATAATTTGTCGGTCAGGTCCATGCGCGGAAGTGTATTATTAAAACATTTTTTTCCTTTAAACGCAATTAAACTAAAAGTTCTTAAAATAGATGGTAATTAATTTTGCAACGAAATTGTTATTCGTTGACTCGGGTGTCGTCCACCTTCCCTTTGGTTATATTGCACCAAACACAAAAACACCTTTTTTTTATTTACACAATATTTATTGACACTGAGTTAAACTATTCACTACACTTAATTATACAAATTACACAGGAAATTCTTTAAACAACAAGAAATGAAAATAGTTATTTCGAAACAAAGACAAACAATTTATTCAAATAATTTTTAAATTGCGATGCGTCGAATCCGCGATCCAGTTCTCCACTGCCGGCTTCTGACCGCCCCAATTCGGTCGAAGGTTGATCAATTGGCCACGCGCTGACGTCGGAAGTCGCAAGCTTGCACCTGAGGGCGATCGGACGTATCGGGTGCGGGTGCGTTGGCCGGGACGGAATTCGCCGGTATTGCAGGCGTAGACATCTCGGGCAGCCTTGAAATCCCATGATTTCGAGAACCTAGAAAAAATAACTAAAGATGAGTGGAAGGAGGGTCTCGCAGGGGCATTTCCTCCCGCTGCCAGCTTGACTCCTGATGATGAAAAGGGTTACTTTATGGGCGCCCCGACTCGCCTAGTTGAAATATGGATTCGGAATAGGAAAAAAAAAATTATGATATGTGTAAGGAAAAGGGGAAGGAAAGGAATTTATAAAAAATACAGGGACTAAGTGCAATGTTGGCTGTGGTCCACCTTTAAAGGCGGGTAAATCTTTGTTTGTCGCTGTACTATATCAAAATCCGTTACGGTGGAGACATTTAATGATTCTAGAGAGGGTGCGATTGCCGCTTCGCTTGTTTTGGCTTCCTTATCCATGTTGCAGATGACGGAGGTTAACTTGATCGGGTCTGGGGATTCGGAGTGTCTGTGTCCTTTAATTATGTAATGTGTGAATGTGTCGCATAACGCTCCTAATAACCACCAACTCCAACCATGAATCCGCCTAATTAAGTGGAAGTTGATGACACATTTCGCTGCATGTATGATAATCCAAATTGCAACCACGCTAGCGCTGATATTACCAAATTTCGTGAAGAGTCCCCAGGTTGGCTGCCAGTACTCGGTTAAAAGATGATTTATTTGTTTGGAGGAGAACATGTGTAGTACGTTAATATCTTGCTGATCGGGCTCATGGCCAATTAATGTTTGCGTGATGACATTTTCGATGGCTCTTCGTTCCGTGGGATACATTATTTGTTTCCTTAGTTTGTCCGTGCTTTCATACGAATAAAGGCCGGACTTTATAAGATCGTGTAGATCTTCGTATTTCCACGGAATATCATTTGAAGGATGGAGATTCGGAGGAGATTCCAGTTTCTGGCCTATTGGACTGAAACCGTACCAGGATCCGTGAATTAAATATGCAGGCATTAGAGTTGCTGAGCATGGAATCTCTGTGCCGTATTCGTGAAGGAGATGAGTGGTAGGCGTCATGTAGTAACTGTTGTTGTTGTAAAGAACTGGGAGTTCCTGATAGCATCTTTCAGTTTTTCTGACAGTTACTTCTACTGCTTGGCATTTTATCAGGTAGATTACCTCGCCTCTTGATATGATTCATCTTGTCATGCCCGCAGTCAAATGCGATAAGAGCCCAAACATTGGATGGCACAATCAGAAAACAAAGGAGCTTCCACATGATGACTGAAGCTGTAGAAATAATGCAATTCCGTTGATTTAGGTCGAAAACTTAGCACTATATTATTATTATTATTCTATATTTATATGACTAAATTACCTGGTAGTATATTTATTGCGTTTAATGGTATCATATTTTAGTCAGAGGGGCCGTTCACATTCGTTGTCAATTGGGCTTTATTGACAAATGGTAATACGCAAACTTTAGTGATAGGCCGTTTCAGTTCTGACGATCCGGTCTTCAATACCACAACCCTGACTTGTTGATCCGATCCTACATGAGTAGCTACAACTCTCGCGAGTTTCCACACGGAGGGCGGTAGGTTGTTTTCTTTTAAAAGCACGAGATCACCTTGATTAATCGATGGTTGAGCTATTTTCCATTTTTGTCTCTGTTGCAATCGAGATAGATATTCTGAACGCCATCGTTTCCAAAAATCGCCTTTGAGCTTTTGAAGTAGTTGCCAGCGAGATAGCAGGGAGATTTTTTCGTTGCTTTTATCTATCTCTGGTAACGTAAGAGGGGCATTACCGATGAGAAAATGTCCTGGGGTTAGTGAAGTTAGATCTTCTGGATCGGATTTAAGACTGCCTCTATTTGACATAGAACGGTGGTCAATTCCTCAAATGTGAGGAGCGTTTGGCCAAGTACCCTTCGAAGATGATGCTTAATAGATTTTACTCCCGCTTCCCATAGCTCTCCAAAATGTGGAGCACCGGGGGGAATAAAATGCCAATTAACATTCTGGCTTGCTAGTTTTTCTGCAATTATCGGAATATTACGACGAATTGCTTCATTTAATTCTTCCTTTAGAAGTTTTGCTGCTCCGACGAAATTAGTGCCATTGTCACTATAAATGTCTTTGGAGATACCACGTCTGGAGAAAAATCTCCGTAAGGCGGCTAGAAAGGCTTCGGAGCTTAAATCGCTCACTGCCTCAATATGGACTGCCTTGGTGGCGAAGCAAATGAAGATAGCGATATATGCCTTAGCTGTTTTCGCATTCCGGGTTCGATTTAGCTTGATGGAAATCGGACCGGCGAAATCCGTTCCGACTGCATAAAAGGGGCGCTCTAAAGTTATTCGATGGTATGGCAGATTTCCCATGATTTGGCTGGCCGTCTGCTGTCTCCATCGAAGACATGTGATGCATTGCTGTAGCATCTTTTTAATCGCTCTTTTGACTTTAATTATCCAATACTCCTTTCGTAATATTGTGCCCATGAGTGAAGGTCCGCCATGCATGGAAGTTTTGTGAGTGTGTTCAATTAACAATTCCGTGAGTTTTGACTCGTACGGTAGGATGATGGGATGTTTTTCAGCAAAAGGCAGGTTAGCTTCCGCTAAACGTCCGCCAACACGAAGAATGAGATTCTCGTCCACGAATGGATTCAGTGATAAGATTGAGCTTTTCTGTGAAATTGGAATTTTCCTTTTGAGATTATCTAATTCTTTAGAGAATGCACTTCGTTGACTTTCCCGAATTAAATATAGTTTAGCTCGATGTAGTTCCTCAGGAGTGAGGTAGCTAGTCTGAGTTGGATTTGTTACTCTAATTTTTGATGTTTCTTGCTGATTCGCCTGACATTTATTAATGAATCGGAGACAGAATGCGATCGTACGGCATGCTTTGATGTAGTTAGAAAATCGATCAATGATCTGTTCCGATTGGACTTCTACCTGAAATGATTTTAACCTTTTCATCTCTTTTTCTACTAGCTCAGAATCTTGCTCAGATCGTGTTGCGGGCCAGCTTTCAGTACCTTTTTCTAGCCATGACGGGCCCTTCCACCATTCCGAGCGCTATATCAATTCCGACGCATAAATTCCCCGGGATGCTAAATCGGCAGGGTTTTCTTCCGACGGAACATGTCGCCAGCATGATTCTGATACATTAGTGTGAATTTCTGAAACTCGATTCGCAACGAAAGATTTCCATCGATTTGGATGGCTGTGGATCCAGGCAAGCACTACGGTTGAGTCAGACCACAGGTGAAACTTTGAGGTATTACCTAATTGCTCCTTCAGATATCGCACGAGTTTGGATAAAAGATGGGCTCCACAGAGTTCTAACCGTGGGAGCGATAGAGTTTTTACCGGAGCGACTCTAGTTTTTGAGATAATTAGATGAGAGGAAAAGCTCCCATCAGCTTGTTGTACGCGAGCGTAGATGACAGCTGCATATCAGCTATCACAGAATCCATGAAATTCCACTGAGGAATTTGATGTAAAATTGACCATCTGGGCATCTGAATTCTTTCAATAGATTTTAAATCATTCACAAAAACGTTCCATTGCTCTACAAGTTGAGTAGGAATAAGTGTGTCCCAATCTACTCCTGCGATCCATAAACTTTGTATCAGTATCTTGCCACAGATGATGATAGGGCTGATCCATCCTAACGGATCAAACAGTTTAGAGATTTTCGATAGGAGATGTCGTTTCGTTGGGGGACCCTCAAAATCGATGTTAAGCTTATAATAGAAGCAGTCTTCCTTTGGATTCCAGGTAATGCCAAGTGCTTTAATAGTTTCATCCCCATTCAAAGAAATCTGAGATTTTTCAGCTACATATTCTGCTGGTAAATCGCTTAAAAGTTCAAAACTGTTAGATGTAAACTTCCTTAGGTTGAAGCCTCCTCGTTTAAGAAGCGAAATAAGATCATTTTTAAGAATATTTGCCTCTTGAATCGTGTCTCTACCGGTCAGAACGTCGTCTACATAAAAATCGTTTTTTAAGCAGACAGATGCTTCTGCGAAATTTTGTTTTTCATCCGCAGCTAGTTGTTGTAGCGTACGAATGGCGAGATAAGGTGCACATGCAACTCCAAAGGTAACGGTTAAGAGGCAATAGTCTTTTATTGGCGCGCATCTTTCTGGACGCCACAAATTTTTTTGATATTTAGCGTCGTCTGGATGTATCCAAATTTGCCGATACATTTTTTCTATATCTGCTGAAAATACATACTTGTGAAATCGCCATCTCAGCAGAATAGTGTTGAGATCTTGTTGTAAAGCTGGGCCCGTAAAGAGTACGTCGTTGAGGGATTTATTTGTTTTCGTTTTATATGATGCGTTAAAAACAACCCGTAATTTCGTTGTGGAGCTCGACTCTTTGATGATCCCATGATGAGGAAAATAATTGTACGAATTATTTCCGCTTTCAGGAAGTACTTCTTCCATATGATTCAGCATAAGATATTCTTTGAGCACTCGATTATACTCTTCAAGATAGCCTTTTTGTTGTGCGGTTTTTTCTACAGATATTAGACATTTCAAAGCTGTATGCCTCGACGCGCTTAAGTTGCTAACGTCATTAGTTTTAAAGGGCAATCGCACGATATATCGACCGTCCGGTTTGCGAGAGTGTGTTTTTTTAAAGAAAGATTCACAGGTTTCTTCTTCTAAGCTTTGTGTCTTGGCGTCACGGATTTCTTCCACCTCCCAAAATTTTCTCAAATCGAAATTTTCCTCTAAAATATTGACATATGACTGAATTTTGGGTTTGATAATCTCATCGTTGTTAGCTCCCTCGATCTTACCTGACAGAATCCAACCGAAAATCGTATTTTGAGCGACTGGGGTGCCTGGCGGCCCTGATTTCACGCCATCTAATATGATTTGTGGATAAATGTCTGCCCCTAATAAAATGTCAAATGTATCATACTTGGGATCTGCTAAGTAGAGATCGCGCAAATGAGCCCAATTTTTTGTTACAATTTTTTTAGCAGGTAAGAAGTCGGTTAAACGATCAAGCACGTTAACATTAGCTTCTATTTTCTTGTTCACGTTTGCGACATGCAGAACGATTGTTGCCATTTTCCGTGAACATGCTGCTTCAGAGTTTCCTAGGCCCG
This sequence comes from Dysmachus trigonus, assembly GCA_949715965.1. Taxonomy (NCBI): domain Eukaryota; kingdom Metazoa; phylum Arthropoda; class Insecta; order Diptera; family Asilidae; genus Dysmachus; species Dysmachus trigonus. The sequence goes on along the minus strand of OX454321.1, from coordinate 36,242,338 downwards.
TCACAGCTACACGAGTTGAGTTTGTTCGGAGATTCATCCGTTTTAACGCAGCGGCGGTGATGAACGTCGCTTGCGACCCTGGGTCTATCAATGCTCGTAGTGTAAATAGACCTTGAGGGGTGTCAACTTGCACTATTGCAGTTGCTAGCAAAACTTGTCGGTTTTCAGTGACAAAATAGTTCACTACATGTGATGTACTTGCCACCGATTTGATTTGTTATCGTAGGTCGCGGGCTTTTCAGCCTTTGGTTGGGACGGACGGCTTTCATTAGATACGTGCAGAAGCGTATGATGTTTTTCTCCGCACTCCGCACATCTACTTTTACTCAGGCATTTATTTGCTGAATGAAATTTGCCCAGACAATTCAAACAGCTGCTTGCAGACTTCGCTACCTTTAAGCGGTTTTTAGGTTCGAGCTTTATGAACTGAGAGCACTGGCGGAGAGGATGATTAGCACTGCATAATTTGCATGCTGATTTCGCCAAATGAAAGTTTTGAACTTTGATCGCTTTGGGTGCTTCCGGCTTCTTTTCTGCCGACACGGGCTTGGTTTTTGAGCCACCGATAGCCTCGAGCGTTCGAAATCTTTGTTCTAAGAATTTTTTAAATTCGTCCCATGTTGGGACATCGATACTGTCACTGGTGGACTCTTCCCAGGCTTTGTGCGCTTCCAAGGGAAGTTTTTGCACAAGTAAATGTATGATAAGTGGGTCCCAATGTACGATATTGACCCCGATATTTTGCAACAATGCAAGACTTGTTACGTCTAACAGACTCTTAACAGAATTCGCTGTTTCTGTGATTATTTTCGGTTGAGTCGTGAACGTTTTTAGCAAGGAAGCCACAAGAATCCGCTTGTTTTCATAGCGATCTTTTAGAGCATTCCATGCTGAGGCATAATTGGCTTGCGTTATACTATATTGTTTGATAACGTTAGCCGCATCTCCCACCAGTGTGGTTTTGAGATAGTGAAATTTTTGCACAGCTTCCAACGCTTGGTTTTCGTGAATGACTGATACAAAAAGATCACGGAAACTAACCCATTCATTGTAGTCTCCAGAGAATTTGGGTAGGATGATGCGCGGTAAACTCGAATGAGTGGATGATTTTGCGGATTCCTCGCTTGTAATGTGGGGAGGGCTATTAGTTGGATCTGCCGCTTTTTCGGCTTTCTCCAATCTTTTAATATGTATGTTCGAGCAGTTCTCCCTTGAACTTATATAAGATTGCTTCCTGAGTTGAGAAGCAATCTTCCGAAAAATATTGAAGAGTGTCGTCCTCTCTCGTATTTATCAGCGCGATTTGGCTTTCGTTTTCAATAAACTTTTGCCATAGCTCGTGCCAACCGTTAACCCGTCCGACGTAGAAGCCGTGGGTGCGTTTGCTAACCCCCGTCCTCTTTGTATTTGCAACAAATTTGGCCATTTGTTCCGTTAATGCCATTTGTGCAATAATAAGGTTTTTTATGTCTGCCATTTTTTCAGCAACTAAATTTACCACGCACTTAAATAGGGAAATATGGAAAAGAGGAACTTACGGTTTTAAGATCTATTTAGATCCGGCTCGAAGGACCAATGTTATTCGTTGACTCGGGTGTCGTCCACCTTCCCTTTGGTTATATTGCACCAAACACAAAAACACCTTTTTTTTATTTACACAATATTTATTGACACTGAGTTAAACTATTCACTACACTTAATTATACAAATTACACAGGAAATTCTTTAAACAACAAGAAATGAAAATAGTTATTTCGAAACAAAGACAAACAATTTATTCAAATAATTTTTAAATTGCGATGCGTCGAATCCGCGATCCAGTTCTCCACTGCCGGCTTCTGACCGCCCCAATTCGGTCGAAGGTTGGTCAATTAGCCACGCGCTGACGTCGGAAGTCGCAAGCTTGCACCTGAGGGCGACCGGACGTATCGGGTGCGGGTGCGTTGGCCGGGACGGAATTCGCCGGTATTGCAGGCGTAGACAGAAATAAAAACCGAATAATATTTGTTTATACAAATGGTATAACCTAAAAAGACACTAGTGAGAAATATAAAATAGCTAAATCCACCATATCCAGAATTATGAGCCCTTTTGAAAAGACTGGGAGTGTTGAAAATATTCAAAAAGGTGGTAGACCAAGGAAAACGACAAAGGTTGAGGATCGGAGAATTTAAATTTTAATTTAATCTCGGCCTTGCCTCAGTTCAAGGTACTTCGGTAAAAAACGAATTAAACCTGGATGTGGATCCCCCGACAGTAAGAAGACGAGCCATAGAAACCGATCTTAAGAGCTACAGGCCAGCGAAAAAGCCAATACTTTCCGAAAAAAATAGCAGAGTTCGACTTGCCTTTGCTCGAAGTCATTTAGAATAGCCCCTGGAAAAATGGAGAATTGTCCTTTTTTCGGATGAGTGTTTAACTTTAAGTTTAACTTAGTGGGGCTAGATGGAGGGCAAAAAGTAGGACAACCGACGAACAAACGACTAAATCTGCGATACACTGTGGCAACTGTGAAGCATAGAGGTGGTAATACAATGGTCTGGGGTGTTTATCATTTCAGGGCGTGGGCCCTCTTTATGAAATTCCACGAATAATGAAAGCGGAGGATTACAAAAACATTATGAAAAATGTTATTCCCCACATCACACAATTTCGTCGTCACCAGTATGAGAATTCCCATATTTCTCATACTCTCACAGAGTTGGTTACCGGGAGCTCTAGAGATATCCAGGGTCGTTGGAGTGAGAAGACAAAATGGGGTTTACAAAATAAAACTTTTTATTGTATTTGTAAGAAAATTTGAAAGTTTATTCTCGGATCGATTTGGTCACAACGAAAAAAAAGTCTTTAAACGATTAGCTCATGGATTTATTGAAATTACGCTGATAAAATTCAACACCTCTTAAGTGTACTGTGCTCAACGACGGCTGCCAACCTAATGAGTTCTGACAATGTTAAATTTGACTTGGTTGCACAAATGAGAATTTAGAACAAACTGTAAATTTGCTGTGGCCTATGAGAAAGAAACTAACTATCTGTGATAACTTGATCTGGTTGTGAATATAATGCAATTTGATAATTTAGCTTTTAGGTGTTTACATATTTACAGAAATTCCATGAGTAGTTAAGTAATATTCCTATTGATTTTACATAAAGTGAATTCTTATTGTATAACATAGACTTGAATGAATCTTGTACATACTCCCGCCGTTAAGGCATTGCCTTAACATATTGGTAACTTGATGAGTTTAGTCACAGGGCGCTTGATTATTCCCTTTGCGGTTTTTATAGTTGCCACTCGAACTAGTTGGTCTTTACCGGGATGTGTCTCCTGAATGCGTCCAAGGACCCATGCTGACGGAGGAAGATTGTCCTCTCGTAGAATTACTAAGTCTCCTACTTGCAGGTTGTCTTCTATGCGTTGCCATTTAGAACGTTTTTGCAAACTTGACAAGTAATCGACATGCCAACGTTTCCAAAAATCCTGAACCATTTTTTGGACCAAACGCCATCTTGCGAGGTGAGACATCTTCAGTTGATCCATAGAGGCTTCTGGAAGGGATGTTGTTGGTTGGCCGATGAGGAAGTGGGCCGGCGTGAGGGCGTTGATACTGCTGATGTCATCGGATATGGGACCAAGGGGTCGAGAGTTAAGGACTCCTTCGATCTCTGCAACTAGCGTTGTCAGCTCTTCGAATGTAAGTCGTGAGTCACCTATGGTCTTCTTGAGCAATGCCTTGACTGACTTCACGCCGGATTCCCAAATACCTCCAAAATGTGGAGCAGAGGGAGGAATGAAGTGCCAGCTGACCTTGTTACTTGATAGATAATCTGCAATTAATATGTTGTGATTATTTGAACTTAGTAATTTATACATTTCACAGAGTTTCCTATTTGCCCCAACAAAATTTGTCCCATTATCGCTGTAAATATTCGATGGGATTCCTCGTCTTGCTATGAACCTTTTTAAACACGAAATGAAAGCTTCGGACGACAAATCACTGACAATTTCGAGGTGTAGGGCCTTTGTACTAAGGCAGATGAAGAGAGATATATATCCTTTCGTGGACCTTGCTCCTCTTCCTCGATGAAGTAATAATTGGAGGGGGCCAGCATAGTCTACTCCTACATTCTGAAAAGGTCTAGCAGGTGACACTCGATAAGCAGGAAGTTGTGCCATCAACTGCTGCGATGTTGTTGCTCTGTGACGCACACAAGTTATGCAACGATGGATGTGACGTTTGATTGCTGATCTGCCTGATAAGATCCAGTACTGTTGTCGTAATAAGCTGAGAAGAGATGTTGCTCCAACATGAAAGTACCTTTCATGTGCATCCTTGATGAGTAAATCGACGAATGGCTGCTCTTTTGGCAGAATGATAGGGTGCTTTGTACTGTATGAGCATTGAGCATTATCCAGACGCCCACCAACTCTTAAAATTTGATCAGCATCCAAGAATGGTGTTAAGGGAAGTAACTTACTGGAAACTGGAAGTGAGTTTTTGCGGCGCAACATATTCAATTCTTCCTGGAATGCACCTTGCTGCGTCCATCGGATACATACTTGCAGAGCGGCGTTCAGTTCTTGTGTGGTTATCCAGAGCGTTGATATTTTATTTTTACTATGTCTGCAATTCTTGTAAAACCGAATGCATCTTGCCAAAATGCGAATGATGGTTCTCAAGCAAGATCTTCGTTCGAATAGATTACTGAGAGTGTCATTGCTGGTGTTAGTATGATAAATATCAATGTAAGTGGGCCTTGCTTCTGTGTCCACATCTGCGGAGGCTATAGAAACAGAGGATGAAGTTGATAGACGTGAGCTCCAATCTCCTCGAAGCCATTCGGGCCCACACCACCAGAGCCGAGCGTCTTTCAAGTGCTGTGGAAGTAATCCGCGAGATGCTATATCCGCCGGATTTTCCTTTGATGGTACGTAATTCCAGTATGTTCTTGGTAGGATAGATAAAATTTCCGAAGTTCTATTTCCCACATAGCATTTCCACTTCCGGGGGTGTGATGATAGCCATGAAAGGACTATCATAGAGTCTGTCCAACCAAAGCAATTGATGTCAGGTTGTCCTATTGCTCTTTTTACTGCAAGAAGAAGTTGTGCGAGTAGCAATGCTCCACACAGCTCAAGACGGGGAATGGAGAGTTGCTTGATAGGGGCAACCTTGGTTTTTGCTGCGAATAGATTCGTGGTGATTTCACCAGTGTTGGAAACGCTGCGGCAATACACGACTGCTGCATAGGCCGACTCTGATGCATCCGAAAAACCGTGAAGCTCATAGTTTGTGCAATATGTGGATAACCATCGAGGAATTCGCAACTGTTTGATGTGACTGAGATTGCTTCGAATTTCAATCCAATTGGTCCGCAGATCTTGTGATATTTGCTGATCCCAAGCATAGTTTTTAAGCCAAAGTCGCTGAAGCAATATCTTGAATAATATGGTGATAGGCGCCAAAAATCCAAGAGGATCAAATATGCGACTGGATTCGGAGAGTATGTTTCTCTTTGTGGTAGGCACGTTTAACTGCTGTGTAAGGTTGACTTCAAAGGTAAATACGTCTTCCGATGGTATCCACCTTAAGCCAAGCACTTTGATTGCATCAGGATGTTCATCTATTTGCAAGGACGATATTCCACGTTGTTCAGGGGGTAGTGTATTCAAAAATTCTTGGGAGTTGGAAGCCCATTTCCTCAAATGAAATCCTCTGAATTTTAACAGTGTTGCTAATTCCTCTTGCAATTGAATGGCTTGGTGCACATTATCAGCTCCCGCCATCAAATCGTCGACATAGAAATTTTCTCTGATAGCACGCTCCGCTAGGGGGAACTGGTTTTTGAAGTCAACTGTGAGTTGCGTGAGGCACCTTGTGGCGAGGAAGGGTGCCGATGCCGTACCATAAGTCACCGTGTTGAGCCAAAGGTGCTGAATTGGTTGTGATGTGTCTTGCCTCCATAGTATCCGTTGAAATGTTTTGTCTTGTTTATCCACCAATACCATCCGGTACATCTTCTCGATATCTGCGGTTACAGCTACTCTAAATGTCCGGAAGGAGATTAAAATTTGAATTAGGTCTCGTTGTGTTTTTGGTCCAACCATTAGTTTTTGATTTAAGGATACTCCCGAGGTAGTTGTAGCTGATCCATCAAAAACCACACGTAACTTTGTGGTGAGACTATCGGGCTTAAAAACGGCATGGTGTGGTAGGTATGCATGCTCATCGTTGATGTTGAGGATATTTGCAGGAACAGGTTCTAGGTGTCCGAGTTCAGAGTACTCGCTAATGAATTTGCAGTAATCTCGATGAAGGTCTGGGTTGAGCTTGAACCTGCGTTCAAGTGCACTGAATCTACGAAATGCCATATCTAGGGAATCACCTAGAGGAGTAGAATTTTCCTTGAACGGTAAGCGAATTGTGTAATGTCCAGAGGTGGAATCAACGTAATGGGTTTTGATGAAGTGTGATTCACAGGCTTCTTCTTCTAGTGTGTATGTTGACTCATGTTGGGGAACGTCTTCTACTTCCCAAAATTTACGCAGTGTGCTATCGATGTCAACAATATTTGTGTGGCAGGAAATTATGGGTGTTGAGTCGGTGATTTGATTAAGGGACCCAGCTATGATGTACCCAAATATTGTGTTTTGTAGAGCTGGGTGGTCAGAGGAAGCGATGTACTGACCTGGCCTAAGGATTTGTATGACATGATCTGCTCCTAGGATAATGTCAATCCTTCCAGGCTTATTGAACTGTGGATCTGCTACTGGAAAGCTCTTCAGATAGGTCAAATTGTCAACATTAAATGATGTTGAGGGTTGCAAGGACGTCAGATTAGACAATATGTATGCTTGAATTTCCATTTGATGTGACTCTGAAAAGCGTGATGTTAACAACAGTGTAAGTTTACCTCTAGTTAACCCTGCCTTTGCTGAGCCTAATCCTTGCACTGATATTTTAGCTCTTTCTCTCTTAAGCCTAAGTCTCTGAACGCAATCTTCGCTGATGAAGCACGCCTGTGATCCTGAATCTATTAGCACGCGGCAAGGTTGTAGCTTTCCTGTACCATCTTTGACATTTACAAGTGCGGTTGGTAATATGGACAATCGGCTGCGGTGTGTCTTGAATGATGTCAGTGAATGAATCCTTGAATCACCGATTGCTTGCGAACTGGTAGCACTTGGTTGAGCTTGACTGAATTTAGGTGTGTTAGGATCAAGGCTGATGGAACCTGTGGCTGATGTGACCTTGGAGTCAGTTTTGGACAGGTGTGCGGTAGCTTGAATGTCAGATGATGCTTCCTTCAAATGCAGGGTGGAATGGTGTTTCTGTCTACAGAGGTGACATGAGAACTTGGACTTGCACTTCTGTGCTTGATGGCCTCCACTCAAACAATTAAAACATAGTCCCAATTGAGTGACGAGTTTACGTCTTCCTGGTGTATCAAGCGTCTTGAAGCGTGGACATTTATACAATGGATGCTGCTCAGTACATTCAGGACATTTCACTGATATCTCGCTGTGAAATGTGCGAAGTGTGGGTTTACTTGAGGATGTGCGCTTGGTAGTCGGTCCAATAGTCTCCAAGGCATCACATCGGGTGTTGAGAAAGTTTAAGAGGTCTTGCAATGTGGGAAAATCTTTATTTGCAATGTGTTCTGCCCAGTGCTGTCGTGTCTCACAGTCGGTCTTACTAAGAATAATATGGATAAGCCATGGATCTCTACCTTTAGCTTCGTTCCCTAATGCTGCTATACCTCTTACAATTTCGTCAGATGTATCGGTAAGCTTCCGTAGTTGTGTTGAAGATGACTGCGAAATTGTAGGTTGATTCAAAAACGTTTTTATGTAATCAGTCAAAATATGGCGTTTTTTGTCATAGCGAACTAAAAGTTTAGACCAGGCCTCAGTGTAATTAGCCTCAGTTATAGACATGTGTTTGATTAGGTTAGCAGCTTCTCCCTTTATCAGACCCTTAAGATACTGTAATTTATGTGTGTTTGATAATCCTTCCCTTGCATCTACGGATGACAGGAATAAATCTTTGAACGATGGCCAATCTCTGTATTCGCCCGAGAATGGTGGTATATGAATCTTCGGCAACCGAATTTCTAAAGAAGGTTTTTCGTGAGAATTGGAATTATTTGTCACTGCATCAAACAAGTTCCGTTGTTCATCAAAAAACCGCGTCATCGTAGAATTAAGATCAGTAACCGCTACATTTTGTGTAGGTTGCGAAGCCCTTAATGCATGCAGTTCCCGTTGTAGCACAGGTTTTATTGCAAAATATTTATCTTCAATATCCGAAAATTCAGATGTAACTTCTAGTCCAAGTAACTTATCGTCTACTGCAATAAATTCACTGAACTGTTTTTCTAAAAATTCTAGTCGCGTCGTGAGTTCCTCAATCGATTTCTTTTCTGGCGGAATGTTATCTACAAAGTTCTTAAGTTTTGTCATCGAACCCTTAAGCGGACCTCTTTTACCCTTTAATTCAGCTATTTCTGCCATTTGGCCTAATAATAAATTTAGAATTTGCTAAACGTTTCTAGTTCGTATGACTGTACCCGCACACTTATAGAGTTTCAATTTACCGTTAACCTACACAGTTATTATTGCGCCTTCACGGAGTGAAGCAACACTGTCTTGGCACACGTTTTTCGCTCAACAATTCCGAAAATTGTACAATGGACGATATTAGTTCACAGTTATGGCATAAAAATTCAATTAACCACTTGCATTATCATTAAAAATTGTTCAGAAGTCCAATAGCTATTCGAAGGCCAATGTAGTGCATAAAGTAAATAGTCAGTTATTGAATGCGATTACTTCACTTGTCCCGTTATTTGGTCGCCTCACATGCAAGAATGTTCCTATAATCCTGAAGCGGCTATCAGATGGGGCAAATGGGAAGATGTAAATAAATTAAAGAAAAGGGGCCACTTATCTGCGAATTGCAGCGTGTTGCGCTGGTTCTTTGCTGCTTGCGAAGATTTTTCCCTTTCGAACCGTCCTTATTTAATTACACCTTGTTCTTTATGTATTGCGTATCAATCTTGTGGACTGCGGAAAAATTCCCGGGTTTCGGCACCAAAATTTTATGTAAGAAAATTTGAAAGTTTATTCTCGGATCGATTTGGTCACAACGAAAAAAAAGTCTTTAAACGATTAGCTCATGGATTTATTGAAATTACGCTGATAAAATTCAACACCTCTTAAGTGTACTGTGCTCAACGACGGCTGCCAACCTAATGAGTTCTGACAATGTTAAATTTGACTTGGTTGCACAAATGAGAATTTAGAACAAACTGTAAATTTGCTGTGGCCTATGAGAAAGAAACTAACTATCTGTGATAACTTGATCTGGTTGTGAATATAATGCAATTTGATAATTTAGCTTTTAGGTGTTTACATATTTACAGAAATTCCATGAGTAGTTAAGTAATATTCCTATTGATTTTACATAAAGTGAATTCTTATTGTATAACATAGACTTGAATGAATCTTGTACAGTATTGGTTTTGTTGGTTAACATATAATCCTTATTTCTACGAACTAATACTATACAATCTATTTACATTACGGGATTTCTAATAGGCCTTGGTATTTACATTTATTTTTGGCCTTATCGTGTTATATTTATTCCATATCTCAGCATTACAATAACTTTACATGCTTCGATATGGCTACATACCACTGCAGTATATTAACAGTATTACAATATCTACATGGTCTTTATAGTTCCTTTCTTAATTATATTATATTTAAATATCTCGGCATTTACACTAGAATTCACAGGCCTCGACATACTTTTGTATTATTTACTATGTATCAGTTTTTCTACAACCACAATTCTTATATGATACATTTACATTTACACGTTACGGTATTATCTCTTTATTTGGGAACGAAGAACTACGCCCAGATTGACATCAGACACGTAGTCGGAAAGAGACGGTTAGCTATGCCTAGATTGACATCAGACACATAGCCGTAAAGGAGCACTACGTCTAGATTGACATCAGACACGTAGTCCTTCGGAAGGGTTAGCTATGCCTAGATTGACATCAGACACATAGCCAGTGAGGAGCACTACGTCTAGATTGACATCAGACACGTAGCTCTTGGGAAGGGTTAGCTATGCCTAGATTGACATCAGACACATAGCCAGTGAGACAGTCGGGAATCTCTTACCTCGTCCGCTTGCACGGACCGACTGCCCCCAGAGCCTCTGAATCGACGGCCTTTTATACACCTTCTTGGGCCAAATTCTTGGGGTGGGGGTGATGCGTTTGCTTAAATTTCCCCGCATCGTAGCAAACTGGGACGGTGGTTACTAGGGGGTTGCTATGTTTGGTTGGAACTTCCCCGCATTGCAGTTGCTATGCTCGAGCTGAAATTCTCGGAAGCAGTAGGCCGTTGCCCGTTTTATTTGAAAATTTATTGAAAGGGGGCGCAAAGGATTCTTATGAACGAAGCGCTATTTTTGCGGTTCGTTACAATATGAGGGGACAATTTTACAACAACCGTGATGAACTCTTTAATGGTATAAAAAAGGATTGGAATGATATAACTTCTTTACATATTGAGTCGCTAATTAATTCTATGCCAAGAAGATGTGTAGCAGTTATTGTAAATAAAGGCTGTTCAACCAAATATTAATAATAATATATCTTTAAAGTCGCCAACATTGTTAATGTCAAAGAGTTGCAAATGTTTTGTATCTTAGTATGAAAAAACGAATATTTCTCCTTTTTTATTGAATAGTTAAATTTAATTTTTTAATATTCTTAAATTAGATATAATAAAGAATAAAATACTGTATTAGCTTTTTTGTTTTTAAGAATTTAAGGTTTCTTGTAGTAAGACATAGAAAATTGGGGTTTTAGTTGCAAATGTTTTGCACAGCACTGTACACTGGTGGTCAAAATAATAGGTGCGAACACTGGAAGTAGCTTCACTAATACAATTTGTTTGTAAACTCTTCTCATTTCGCTTATCTTGTTTTACCATTATTTAAGCCATGCCTTATTTAAATAAACATGCAACAATAACACCCTAAAATAGTTGCTTTATTGACATTAGAAGAGCAGTAAGTACTTGGTCAAAAAAATAGGTGTTATTATAAAGTGAAAGCATTTTTAAAAGAATTTGTAAGATTTGAAAATAAATTTCTTCAAATTGAATTATACCAAAGAACATATAACATAAAGAACTCTTATCGGGCTCACAACTTAGTCGAAATATTCTCAGCTCGTATAGATGCGGAGGGAAAACATGAGGGGCAAGCGAGCGAAACATCAACACAGAATCGAAGAAAATTTTGTAGACCACCGTTCGTGTAGGCATGTAGGTAGCGCAAGCGAATTGCTTCTCGAGCCACCGCACTGTGTTGTGCTGCAATTCTCTGCCTGATGATATGATTGGATTTTTGGAAGAGAAATGAGGGGTTCAGATCAGCTTAGAAAGAATTATTGATTGTGATGGGGAATTCAAATGCTTTATATAAAATAATTAAACTAGGATGTGTTAGGGTAGTTAGAAAACATTAAGGGTAGCGGCTAAAGTTGGTGTAGAATATTATTTTTTGTTCTGTAAATCTGTAAACAGCATATTTTAAATATTCCTAAAAAGAACTCAAACCTAGTCAATAATACTTCTTAAAACCCTTCAAAGTTAGAAATTTGGAAGTAAATAAAATAATATAAATTGATATTAAAAATTAACAAAAAGCGAGCAATGCGGAATATTTTCTAAATATTTTTGTTTACATTGGTTTTTCGGAACCAACAATTTTTCTAATTGAAAAATCAATATATATAATAATACAAAAAATTTGTCTTCATTGTTTTCGTTAAATAATTAGTTTTAATTAAAATGCTTATTTAAGGGGCCTTATCTTTTAGAATTGGAAAAAAAAAACACACGCTTGTTTAACACGTTCACGCCGGCGCAGTTTGTTGTATTTCACTTCATCGGGCGGCAATTAACCCTCGGGAGCGCGCGATGTATCTGGGAGATAAATCTGAGATAAATAAGCACTCATCCATAAAAACAGTTTATTTTGAACAAATATAATATTTTTTTATTTTAATAATAGCATTTATCTCTTTGGAAGAAATACAAACGTTAATTTTCACAACCAAATTTTTAAAGCTTTGTATCTACTAGATACCACGCGTTCCCAAGGGAATTTTGCTTTATCTTGCGGCGCCTTGCACAAAATATTGTTTAGCAAAACTTCAAAAGTGCAGTTTCCTTTTACTATACGTTTATTAAGACATAATAGTTTTATTTATTATGTGTTACGCAAAGCTGATGTGAGCCACCTGTAATACGCGCCGCCCGATGAGGCAGTTTAGTGCGGGCCACCGGTGGTACGCGCCGCCTATGAGGCAGTCTAGTGCGGGCCACCGGTGGTACGCGCCGGCGTGAACGTGTTAAACTTTTTTTTTTGTGTGAAAAGACTATTATATTTATTGAAATAATTTCTTTTGAACATTATTGTATGAGCCGTTTATTTTGAAAGTGGCTTAAGTCCAAATGATCATAAAGACTATTTTACTTTACAAGAATATAGAAAAATAGTTTTTATGATCATTTGGACTTAAGCCACTTTCAAAATAAACGGCTCATATATTAGATGAAGAACGTAAAATAATGGTAAGTACTTTTATTTCTTCTTGACCGCTGTAGATGCCGTTTTCGTCCAAACAATTTAAGTAAAAATTCCCACCGATTAAAATGTGTTTTTTGGAAGACAGCTACAGCTGTCAAGAACAACTAAAAGTGATAAACAATTTTTTTTACATAGTCTTGATAATGTCCAGAAGAAATTATTTGAATAAATATAATAGTCTTTTCACAAGAAAATTTTGAACAAGTGTGTTTTTTTTTTAATTCTCAAAGAGAGGGTCCCCTTGTTAAAATGTTTAGTTTTCTGTTTGTCTTCTTTTCAGTTTTTTTTACGGCCCATGAACAATGTTTTATCAATAAAACATCAAGTATCATAAATTCAAGAAGTTGGATTCTATGTTCATAACAGGACCAGTTCATAACAATCTTGTGTCAAAGTCTTACTATTTCTGGCGTATTTTTAAAAATTTCCTCAAAGACAGTTATGTGTATTTTGCACACATTAAAAAATTCATTTGATGGAGCATAAAGATTACCAAAATCTGAAATTGATGGATTATAATTTTTTGCAAATATGAATACTTATCTCTGAAGGACAAGTTAAAACTTCGTCTTTTTTGCGTACTATTTCTTCACAACTTTCACATTTTATTTTTAAAAGCACTTTAAATACTACGAACCTACAAAATATCTCATAGAAAGAAGCTCAATTCAAAACTTTTCAGACCCAAAAATGTCTTCTATCATACGGTCAGCATATTCAGTCTCCAATAATCTACATTTTAAACCCGATTTTTGACTCATTTTAGCATATAAGATAGCAAAAAATAAACAAAAATAATCAATCTTTCACAGAATAATTTCAGTATTCAATTAAAAAATAAACAGAAACTTCTTAAGCAAAAATTTTATTCAATATTTTAGAGTAAGTATATAAAAATTCAGTATGTATCTTAAAAAAATAAGTAACATATTTAAATGTTTATATAACTCAAATTAGCATCAAACATTCCACGAGCAGTTTTATCATCGAAAAAGCAAGGGACATGGGCAAAAGCTCTTGCCAAACGAAACGATGTTCTGAGCTGCCGCGAGAAATGAAATGTAGGCGACTATAGGGTTCTGCTGGCAAAACCCTAGAAGAAAATTTTCAGCTGAGCTTGTTTGTTACTAGTGCGAGTTCTTTATGTTATATGTTCTTTGATTATACAGTAAAAGTTCTTTATTCGCGGGGTATATGTTCCGTAAATATGCCGCGAATACAGAAACCGTGAATATGAAATGGTAATTTATATGGGATTATAGGGGATACGTTCCTAAGTGACAAAATAAAAAACCGATATATAAAAAAATCAATTTAATTGAATTTTCTGGACCCCTTATTGATTAATTGTTATCGTCAGGCATCGGCAATGACGGCAATGGAGAATTTTGTAATTTTTTCTTGTTTGGCAGTTTTTAAAAGCTCCTTCAATTCAGACTGATATTCAGCAGTGACATTAGCAATTTGCCTCTTAAAAATAAGACTTCGTTCCATAGACGGATCAATTTTCATAAAAAAATCACAAAGCTCATTTGCCATTCTTAAACCTTCACTAAGATTTTTCAAATTAAATGTCACGTTCCCAGTGCTTGTTGAAGCCTCTTCTTCAATGGGCTGTGAATTTAACATTTCCTCCAAGTCGGTTTCAGTCAAATCTTCATCTTGCGATTCAAGCAACTCCTGAATATCACTTGATTCTATCTGTTCGAACCCATCTTGTCCTTTTCCATTCGCAATTTCGGCAATGTTTGCAGTTAAAGTTTGAATGAATGTCAAAGGAAAAGCCGAACCACTTATACAGCGGCGATAGCATTTAACAACATACTTTAGGCGTAGTTGTAATAAGGTCTATTTTGCTTTTTTATTAGTCCAATGGCCGACGCGTTTACAAACGATACCGAATCCTTTTTATTAATATAATATGTATGTACTATGTACCAATTAGATCCGCGAATATAGAAATCTTAAGCCGCGAATACAGGAATTGGGTCGCAATTTTTTAATCCGCGAATAGTGAAAACGCGAATGAAGGAAGCGCGAATAAGGAGCTTTTACTGTACACAATTAAAAATATAATAAAAAAAATATCACTGCGAAAATCTTTAATTAGATAGGCAGCAGCGTGCATTATAAGGCAGAAGAGCGCTGTTTGGTAAGAAAATTAAAAAATGTGGGAAAAACCTAAAAATGCATTGCCGACGTCTTAGGTCATCCCCAGCAATTTTTTACAACTGCATTAAAGCCTAAAAGAAAACTGAAAACCAGAGGTCGGCCTAAGAAAACAACTCCAACCACTGATCTTCAAATCATCATTATGGCTAAAAGGGATCTATTTATGTCTTCAAGAACGATTCACGTAGCTACGGGGAACGAGTCAGTGAAAGAACTATCTACAGAAGATAACAAAGGGCAAATCTACCAGGAAGAATTGCTAGAAAAGTTCCTTTGCTTCGTAGACAAAATTTGAAGGTAAGAAAAGATTTTACCATTAGCCATAGAGATTGGACCGCTGAAGAAAATCTTAAAAAGTGATACAAAATTCTATGGAGCGACAAAACAAAGATTATTTTTTACGGATCTGACAATAGTCGGAATGTCTGATGTCTAAGCGGCTAAGAATATGATCCTAGATTCACAAAAAAGACTAACTGAAATATACAAAAGTTCAGCAACCAAAGTGATCTATACGCCAGTAACCATAAACTTGTTGACATCGAGAGTATTGATAACCAAATTTCTGATGAGGAGAATGGACATGAATCAAGCAGCAGTGGACACGAAAACATTTCAAATATATGTAAACGAAGATGTATGCGATTTCCTTCCAGTGCTGAAGACGAAGATGAAAACGAAATAGAAAATCACGAAACGGAAATTTCTGCAGACGGAACTATTTGGAGAAAAACAAAAGGGGGTGTTGCTGGAAGATTACCAATTTACAATATTTTCAAGGATGTACCCGGACCTACAGGACATGCAAAAATAAATATTATGTCAGAGGAGATAAGCAGCGCATTTTTATTACTAATTGACCATTATATATTAGAAGATATAAGAACTTAAACAGAGTTAGAAGTCTGTCGAGTTTTGGGAAAAAGTTGGACACTTACCAAAGCAAAATTGAAGGCATTCATTGCGATATTGTATGCACGTGGGGCACAGAAGAAAAAAAATTTGAGACAGGAATATTTATGGAGTAAGAAATGGGGACAACACTTTTTTGCCAACACTATGAGTAGATATGATTTTACTGAGATACTACGTTATATTCGTTTCGACAAAAGAAATGAGAGAAGTCAACGTTTACAAACAGACAAGTTTGCTTTGGAATAAATTTATTGAAAATAGTCAAAACTGTTTCAAACCAGGTGCATTCATTACGGTGGATGAGCAACTTTTTTCCAACTAAGGCCAGGTGCAGGTTTACTCAATATATAATAAAACAAACCCGACAAATTTGGCATACAATTTTGGTTGGCGTCTGACATTGAAACAAAATATGTAATAAATGGATTTCCTTATTTGGGAAATTATGAGATACGAGATTCTTCAACACCTCTAAGTGAATTTGTTGTACTTAAACTTATAGAACCATACACAGTGAAAGGTAGAACCATAACAACGGACAATTTCTTCACAAGCTTTCCTTTGGCATTATAATTACTATCTAAAAATACTACATCGGTTGGAACAATACGTGGAAACAAACGGGAACTTCCAAAAATGTGAAAAGCAAAGAAAGATAACTTGACTCGTTTTTCAACCGTGTTTTATGAATCAAATGGATGTAATCTTACGGTTTACAAGAGCAAACCAAACAAGAAAGGACTTATACTAAGTACAAAACACAAACACGTCAAAATTGATAAAACTAACAAGAAATTACCCTAAACAGTGTCTTTTTATAACAAGACTAAATTTGGCGTGAACGTGACTGATCAAATGGCACGAAAATATAGTGTCAAGTCAAGTTCAAGAAGGTGGCTACTTCAGGTTTTCTTCAATATTTTAGATTTAGCTGGAATAAATGCCTGGATATTATACAAAAACACAACGGGTGAAAACATATCCAGAAAATACTTTTTGTTTCGTCTAACTGAAGAACTTGCTTCTGAATATCAGATTTCAAGGGAAAAATCAAAAGAATCTGATAAACCAAAAAGTTCAAAGAGCACCCCTCAAATACGTAAATGGTGTCAAATAGGACATTGCAATAATAATAAGACCACAAATATTTGTAATATATGCAAAAAACATGTATGCGGAAAATGTTCCCAAAATAAAATCTACGTGTGTAAAAATTGTGACCAATTAAATACTAACAATTAATTCGAGTGTATTATGTTTTAATTAATTAATTAATTAATAAATTGGTAATTAATAAAAATATATTTATGCATTAAAATTAATCTAATTCAATTAATTTATTATTTTTTAAAAATATATAAAGACATACAGGTGTTCAAAGGTGGGTGGGAAATATTGCAGGGGGTGAAAGGTCAGACCGAGATAAGCAAAAAATCGTATGGGTGGGGGAGGTATTTCACACCGTTCGGCAGTTACAGGGTGATTCGTAAATCAGGATGTTGGTTTATATGGGAACCGCTCTTGTATTTTTATCTTTTTTTCTACGCATCGCAGCTGCCCCAAACTGATCTCAAAAAATTACTATTTCGCAGCCCTTTCCAAAACGGCCAACACTGCCACCCTATCCCCAACCCCTTTGCCTCAATCCCCCCTGGAAGTTGAAAAAATTAACTTTTATTTCACGATTTTTCACCTTTCGCCCCACTTTTCTCAGAAATTCACGTTATTAACATACCTAGTTTTTATTTTTTTTAAGTTGCCTATTGAATTACCTTTCCAAAAAGGTGCAACATACCCAGGTAGGAAAAGGATACGAAAATTTATTTACAAAAATCCTTTTACAGAATATCATGACAATTCGAATTTTTAAGGAATTATACTTAAGTTAACTAAAAAATACATTTTGTTCGCTTAAAAATTACTTACAATTAAAACTTATGTCCTACAAAAGTTGTTCAAAATGTTCTCCGCCAGTTTCGATGCATGCGTAGCCTTCGTCTTATTTCGCGTTTGAGGTCTATGGTAGCCAGTCTCTCCCGTATTTTCGTGGCTACAGTCCCAATCCTGGTAACTAATTCTTCTCTGGTGTTGATTGGTCTTGAGTAAACTTCATCTTTCATGATTCCCCATAAGAAAAATTCCAGTGGAGTAAGGTCCGGTGACCTAGCAGGCCAAGGAATCGGTCCACATCGTCCAATTCAGCGCTCTGTGTAATGTTCATTCAACCTTGCCCTATGTTCCTAGTATGCGCAGGTGCTCCGTCGTGCTGTAAATACATTGCGCTTCTGGTGGCCAGGGGGATGTCCTCCAACAGATCCGGAAGGGTATTCTCCAAAAAGTCCGAATATAGCTGACTATTCAGCACTTGGGGCAAGATGAAGGGTCCTATCAACTGGTTGCCAATGATGCCAGCCCAGACATTGACACTAAATCTTTGCTGGAAGGACCGACACCTTGTCCTATGTGGGTTCACATCTGACCAGGTGTGGATGTTGTGGAAGTTTTTGATGCCATCCCGGGTGAATTGCGATTCATCCATCCACAGAATTCGGTCTAGAAACTTTCCGTTTTCAATGTCAAACTCGAACAGCCAAGTGCAGAATTGCAATCGTCCTTCGGAATCTCCTTCCCTAGTGCTTGGACCGGGATATGATGGTATGGATGTAGTCCCTCCCAGTTCACAACGGTCCAAACTCTCTCTGAAGACAATCCTAACCGTCGTGCGACCTGCCTGATGCTTATTTCAGGGCTGTTCCTGATGATGTTGAGGATTTGTTGGTCGGTGTCCGCTGAATCGGCCGATGTTCCTGACCGCGTTTCTGCTCTGGGGGCGGTAACACTTCCGGTTTCTTTTAACCTTCTGAAAGTCCTTGAAAATATCCTTCTGTCGGGTACACGCCGACTCGGGAATCTCCTTTGGTATTCTCGTACGGCCTCACTATCATTTCCGTCTGCTAAACCGAACACGTAAATTATATCGGCATACTTTTCAACACTGAATTCTGCCATTTTATCTTAACTTTTTCTATTAAACACCCGGTTTTATCGCTTGCTTCTTCAACTGTGGTCAATGTCCTCCCATCTCTGAACACCCTGTATTTCGTTACGTATATATAGCTATAACTTTCGTTTTGTTTCGAATTTCTCACAACGGTTTGAGGACAGCATTTCTATGATGTTAAGGAATTCTTTTATGTAAAAAAAAAATCGATTTTTTTTTTCACTTTCAATGAGAATGTCCCCTTAAAGTCGTAATTTCTCTCTAGACAAGTCGCGGCCGAGAGATACAACTCAAAAGTTGTAATTTCGAAGTTATAAGTAAGATATCTAGAATATACCTCGACGGGTTAAGGTTGTGGGAAAAACCCGGGGACCATCGGATTGCCGAGTCTCCAAACTCGTGTAATTAAAACACGAACGGGAGGTGCTGTCCTTGATCGGAAGGTGTTGTTCTGAGCGGTTAATAAGAAATAAACGGGACCGAATTCTCCCAATACTGTATAACTACGGTTTTGCTGGGGAAACGGAACCCTATCCCCGTGCACGCAACAGGCACGAAAGTCGCATAATACCCTGGCTTGGGGGGGATACTTTTCATAAAGGAGTCTCCTTTTTTCCGCCCGACCACCATTAGTCAGCACTCCCAGCAAAGACATGACCTTACTGGGAGCCTGCTTTCAGCCGCCCCCGCGTGGAGGATATGGTCGCACTTCCGTCAGTGAACGCTTTTGCGGCACATGTACAGATACGACACGTACACCACTGTGTTACATGTTATCGCCCTGTGCACATGTGTGAGTCCCTCTCGGTACCTGACGGGTCAACTAACCTAGACTCACACATTACATATTTATTATTTTATTTTAATGGCGGGGGTGGTCGATACATGGACCAACCAGGAGACACATAATTTTTTCATGGAAAATTTTATGCATTAAATATGGGAAAAATAGTGACAAAATTCCTGGAAGCATCCTTGCCCTTGAAAATCGATATCAAGATCAATTTTTTTTGCTAATTCGGCCCGAAAGTTGGCATACATACCTTTTTTGATTCATTGAATACCAACAAATAGTACCTCATCTCCAAGGTTAATTTTAGCACTTGGTTCTTTCTTTCTTTCTTGTAGAGGACTAAAATGTTTTATTCATTTCCTTGTATAAGGTAAATGTACTGCAGATTGCTACTTTTCATTTATAATGTTATTACTGATTAGAACTCTTGTAGTATTTATTTATTACTATTATTACTATTGATATTATTATTATTATTATTTTTTACACTATTATCCAAACAGTATCAGATTTTTATTTGATATGATAAAATGGCTGAAAATGAAGTTTGGAGAAATTGGTGATATTGATCAAGACGACGGCGAAAGTAAAATTTTTTACAACGCATAATTTTACCCATCAATTAAAGATTTCGAAGGTAGCTCCGAAATAAATCCGAATATCTTTACATCGGGGAATAGGCCAATCGATTAATTCAATTATTTTTGCGATTCTTCTCTGCTTGAAAGGATTATAGAGAAGATGAATCGTTATGAAATTCAAAAACATCGAGTTCAAACTTCCCATATGAAAGCTTGGTGTCCTCTCACAAAAGAAGGGTTTGAAAATGTTCTCGGTCTTTCGATGTTAATGGGCAATGTTCGGAAAGGCGAATTTAAAAGTTATTGGTTTACAGATTATTTGTTGTACATTTCAAATTTTTCGCCACATCCACGTAGTTGAACCTGGCTCACGCTAAGAGCGAAAATCAGAGGAATTTTGTTACGATTTTCCCGTATATAGCGCATCAAATTACGTAGTAAAATACTCTTAAACCTTCGCGTCAAATTTTTTAAACGGGAGTTTACCTTACCTACGGTCGATATATCAGTTTTTAGCCGTCTAGATCTACAGTTACCGATAAAATCGGTCTCGTCCCATTTTTTCGAAAATAAATTCGTACGGCCGCAGTTTTTATCCAAAAATTTTGAAAATTTCTATCCACAAATCTTTATTTTTATTTTACCAATAATCATGGATTTTTGCAAAGTTTTTACCTCTTAAATCGGAGTCAAGGGAGCCATTTTAATTTTTCAAACTACTTTTAGGTGAGGAACCCTATTTTTCGCCAAGTTTTAAACTATTGTTTTTTAAGTCTTTTTTTTCCGTTCTTTCGAATGGCGGAATCAAAATATTGAATTTCAGGGTGCGTCATTCAGAAAAATCGAAAAAACCTTTTTTTTTTTTTTTTTTTGTGCATTTTTTCCATTTATTTAAGGCATAACCTCAGAATTCAAGGGCGCAATACTTACCCATACAACCAAAAATAGTCCAGGACTCATTTTCAGTTGAAAACATGATTGCAGGATCGATTTTTATGTTTTAAAAATCGAAAATACTAATTTTTTTCGGTATTTTAACCATTTACTTGGTATATAACATTGAAATTAAAGAGCGCAATGCTCACCCGTATGACCACAAACACTCTAAGACTTATTTTTAGGTGAAAACATTCTTTTAGTATCGATTATTACGTCGCAAATCTAAAAAAAAGTTTTTTGACATTTTTGGTAAAGGTAATTAGATAGGCAACTTAAAAAAAATAAAAAGTAGGTATACCCTGTATACAGGGTGTTCAGAGGTGGGAGGGAAATATTGCAGGAGGTGAAAGGTCAGACCGAGACAATCAAAAAATCGTATAGGTGGGTTACAGGGTGTTTCGTAAATCAGGATTTTGCCTTATATGGGAAGCGCTCTTGTATTTTTATCCTTTTTTTTACGCATCGCAGCTACCCTAAACCGATCTAAAAATATCACTATTTCGAAGCCCTTTCCAAAAAGGTCAACACCCCCCCTCACCCATACGATTTTTTGCTTGTCTCGGTCTGATCTTTCACCCCCTGCAATATTTCCCTCCCACCTCTGAACACCCTGTATAATAATAATATAAGGCTGGAAAAACGTTTATATATGATGATACAAAAAAATAAGCCCAATTTATATCAAAATATAAAAAAATGTATATATTATTAAAGATATAAGTAGTAAAAACATAGTTATAACAGTATGTATTTAATAAAAAATAATAATGTTTTATTCTGCAGTAAAAAACTTTTCCACATTCTCAATCTTCGTCACTATCTTCATCTATGACTGGCTCAATATCTGAAGTTGAAAATATTGCAGAGAGAATCTTAGATGGTCTAATAACCTTTGATTTATATCTAGCATTAGCTAGATAATAAATGACAGCAGCAATATGGGAGGAAGAGTGGTATAGTAGTATAGAATAGTAGGTAACCCATTAGCACAGTCACAGGTATGGCGCAAGATACCACTGTAGTATATGGAAATGGCCTATTGGGAGATTCGAATCTCCCAATGGGAGACTCGAGTCTCCCGGAATCTCCCATTGGGATATTCGAGTCTCTCGAACGGAGACACTCAAGGGTTTTTCGAGTCTCTCATTGAGTTCCCCTCAGTGCCACCAGGGGGATTCCATGGGAGACGGATACTCGAGTCTCCCATTGGTAGACTATGGGATACTGAAATTTTTCAACTCGGGTTAATATGCATAAAATACCGAGTCTATCACATTTAGTAGTTTACAAGTGAATAAGAAAAATATTAATTGCGCAAATTGATTCATCTGATTATTAATAATAGTTAAATAATGGGAATATCAAGGTGCTACCCATTGCGTGCCCTCGGCCGAATAGTTGTGCTAAGCCGTATGACTAAATACGAAACGCCATATAAGCTAACATTGTCTTGGTTCTAATGTTCTGTTGCATGAGTGTAATGCTTTAAATGCAGAATGTAATGCGACACTAAGAGAGAATATGACATCACACGTCATGGAAAAAAAATGTTCGAAAGATATCTATCCTTGGCAAAAAATATCCCGGGTACCGGAGAACGCTATCATTTTCGCTATTGATTTTACCTCTCAAATAAATATTGGAAAAGGGAGTTTGATTTTTGATACTATTTGATACTGCAACAATTTTTCCACTTAAGAATGAGTCCTTGAACGTTGTTGTATCGGCAAGTATTAGACCTTTTTGTGGTTATGCTTTATATACAAGGTGTCCAGCAAGTACTGCGCCAAAATTAAGGGGATGGTAGCTTGGGTCATGACCTACCAGAATATCAAAATATGACCTTAATGAAAACCTCACCGTTTTCGAGATACTTGGGTTTTTATGAAAAATTATATTTTTGTTACCTTTTGACAGATTATTGACTAGTAGGTGCACATAAAAAGACATGTTATACTTTTTTTTCTTTGCTAAAATATTCTAGATAAGTTGCCCTACCTGGTAAGTATGTCATTTTTTATTACTGACACAAGACCGTCGTGAAAAAAATAATTAATTTTTTTTTCGCTACTCAAAATTATTTGACTCTTCTTAAATCTGCATTAATTAAGCAATTTTTTGAATTGCTTTCCCATCACTGTCTAGTACATTTTTTTTTTCACCAGTGAAGGTCAAAGTGTCAGTAATAAAAAATGACATACTTACCAGGTAGGGCAACTTATCTAGAATATTTTAGCAAAAAAAAAAAAAATTAACATGTCTTTTTATGTGCACCTACTAGTCAATACTCTACCAAAAGGTGGTGAAAATATAATTTTTCATAAAAACCCAAATATCTCGAAAACGGTGAGGTTTTCACTAAGGTCATATCTTGATATTCTGGTAGGTGATGACCCAAGCTACCATCCCCTTAATTTTGGCGCACTGCTTCCTGGACACCCTGTATATGAAAAAAATGCCAAAGAACCTAGTATTTTTTAGTTTTGAGACATAATAATCGATACTGAAAAAATGTTTTCACCTAAAAATATGTAAGTCCTAGAGTGTGCGTGGTCATATGGGTGAGCATTGCGCGTTAAAATACCGAAAAAAATTAATTTTATCGATTTTTAAAACATAAAAATCGATCCTGCAATCATGTTTTCAACTGAAAATGAGTCCTGGACTATTTTTGGTTATATAGGTAAGTATTGCGCCCTTGAATTTTGAGGTTATGCCTTAAATAAATGGAAAAAATGCACAAAAAAAAAAAAACGGCTTTTTCGATTTTTCGGAATGACGCACCCTGAAATTCAATATTTTGATTCCGCCATTCGAAAGAACGAAAAAAAAGACTTAAAAAACAATAGTTTAAAACTTGGCGAAAAATAAGGTTCCTAACCTAAAAGTAGTTTGAAAAATTACAATGGATCCCTTGACTCCGATTTAAGAGATAAAAACTTTGCAAAAATCCATGATTATTGGTAACATAAAAATAAAGGTTTGTGGAAATTTTCAGAATTTTTGGATAAAAACTGCGGCTGTACGAATTTATTTTCGAAAAAATGGGACGAGACCGATATTACCGGTAACTGTAGACCTAGACGGCTAAAAACTGGCATGGAGGCATCTTTTGACACAACCTATCGAAAGCGCCACCCGTCGTAGCGATTCCGCTAGGGGCAATTTTCGCCACCTTATCCCGCTAAAGCCTTTGCAAGTAACTAAACGAGTTTACCTTAAATTTGAAATGAAGCGTACATCTTCTAGTATATTTTTAATGAAGCATTAACGGTTTTAAAAGTGCAAAATTAGCAATATATTGCATTTTTAAAATTAATACCACAGTATTGCAAACCATTTAAAATTGACCAATGCTTATACTATAGTTATTATAAAGTTTCAAGATCAATAATAAGTTCGATAATAAAATATTAACCTTATAATAGATGTTCCAGAAACCAACGATAGCCTTATGGATGTTGCCGGGCCATGATAGCTCAGAATAACTGTTATAGTTTTCAATATACATTGCGGAGCATAACTATAAACGCAGTTAAAAAAGCAAATTTCAACCAACGGTACTTTTAATCATTACATTTTGGTAAATTTTTGAGTGTAGTACTCTTTCTCTCTAATCTTTCAAAATCAATAAATAATAGCGGGATTTGACAAAACAAATAGCAAAAACAAGCATTTTTTGACTGCGTTTATAGTTATGCTCCGCAGTGTATTACCATTTTTATGATATTCGCGAAACCACCCCACGGCAGTATTTCGGGTGTTTACAAATGTTGGCTCTTTTCCCAAATATTATTGAAGGATCCTGATATCACCAGTAACCAAAGATATTTTCATGTTGCTGCGGTGGTTTTTTTTACAAGATATATATATCAGGGCTGCAAAATTAAATTAAACGTGCAATAGTTTCAGTGCACATAAACTAAACAAGTATCAAACGGAGGGTTTCTGTGCACATAAACTTATCAAACGTAAACCAGTGTATGTTTCAGTGCACATGAACTAAACAAAAATGTACCTACGTTTCTGTGCACATAAACTAAACAAGTATCAAACGGAGGGTTTCTGTGCACATAAACTTATCAAACGTAAACCAGTGTATGTTTCAGTGCACATGAACTAAACAAAAATGTACCTACGTTTCTGTGCACATAAACTAAACAAGTATCAAACGGAGGGTTTCTGTGCACATAAACTTATCAATTTCGTTTATTTGCTTTTTGGGTATGTGTGCACACGCCAAGGAATAGTTTCGTTTCGTTTCGAATTTCTTTGCAGGGAGTTTATTAAACGAAACAAAGCGAATTTCCTAACAACGAGGTTTATGTACAGAAACTGATTTTACACTGCACTGAAACTGTGAAAATTGCCACCAAAAATCCCCCAAGGAGGTACACAAAAACACCTCGGGAAGTAAAAAAAAAATACTTCAAAACGCATGCTTGTCTCCCTTGCCTTCGTCTTACATATATTTTTACTCAATTTTGCAGTTCTACAAACTTATTCTTCAGAGAAATTTTAATATGTTCCTAATTCATTTGGCGCCCTAAATCGACCGGCGCCCTCGGGCGCCGCACGAGCTTGCCCCCTTCCCCCTCCCCCTGCACCCATGCACCCCCTTCCCCGCCCCTGCACCCCTTCCCCACCCCCTGCACCCCTCCCCCTGCACCCCCCCCCTGCACCCCCCCCCTGCACCCCCCTGCACCCCCCCCCCCCCCTGCACCCCTCCCCCTGCACCCCTCTCCTGCACCCCCTCCCCACCCCTACCCTTTCCTACCCCCTCCCCCTTCCTCGCCCCCGGCCCCTCCCCTTACACAACCCCTTAACCTCCCCCCCCCCCCCCCCCCCCCCCACCTCCTCCTCCTCCAAAGGCCGGTACTATATACAGCTCAGAGCTGGCGTCATTCTTCGTCCCGGCTCTACTCCCTGTCTTTGATTTTGGGACGTGTGCTGATCGAGGCGCGGTTGCTTTTGCGGTCACATTTGCAATCACGCATGCCACCCTCGTTATTACGAAATTCGCTTTGTTTCGTTTAATAAACTCCTTGCAAAGAAATTCGAAACGAAACTATTCAGTTTCTGTACATAAACCTCGTTATTAGGAAATTCGCTTTGTTTCGTTTAATAAACTCCCTGCAAAGAAATTCGAAACGAAACGAAACTATTCCTTGGCGTGTGCACACATACCCAAAAAGCAAATAAACGAAATTGATAAGTTTATGTGCACAGAAACCCTCCGTTTGATACTTGTTTAGTTTATGTGCACAGAAACGTAGGTACATTTTTGTTTAGTTCATGTGCACTGAAACATACACTGGTTTACGTTTGATAAGTTTATGTGCACAGAAACCCTCCGTTTGATACTTGTTTAGTTTATGTGCACAGAAACGTAGGTACATTTTTGTTTAGTTCATGTGCACTGAAACATACACTGGTTTACGTTTGATAAGTTTATGTGCACAGAAACGTAGGTAACTTTTTGTTCTTTCAGTTTCGTTTATTTACTTTTTGCAGCCCTGATATATATATATAATTTTTGTTTTTTTTTTTTAGTTGTCTCGAATTGTCATTCTTTAATTAGATTGATTATGCTTAAAAAATTGTATTACGCTTAACTTAGCTTAGCAAAAATATTATTATGATTATAACCAATACAATAAAAATTACATTTTGTTTTCTATGATTATGATTATCGAAATATTCAAGAAAATAATAAATTTGCAATTATTTGAATATTTGGCAATGAGAATCGTTTTGAAACCAGTAGATGAGGTATATAATTTATTAAAAAGTGGAGATGGTTGTCGTCATTTAAACTTTCCGGTAGTTAACCTGGATCAATTATTTGCTGAGTATACTACGACATTATGTAGTAAAACTTTACAAAATTACTGTCCCCGCGTCGAAAACCTGACGTTTAAGTTGAAAACTTAACTGATTTTATATCAAAATAAGCTTCTTTGCACCAAAATAGCAATATCCTATTTTACAACAAAAAAAGTGTAGATTTTTGCATCATTTTTAAATGTAGACTAAAGGGGCAATTTTTTAAAATACATGCTGCTAATTAATGGCAGTACAATTTGTGTTCAACATAATCAATCAAAGTGAGGAATACAAATTCGAGACACCTAAAGCGAAAAAAGTGTTGGAAAAAAACACTTTAGTTTAGCACTTGAAATGCTGCATTAAGTTTTATGAATTTTAGAAGAGTAGTAATATTTCGAAAACCATATTTTTACTAAGGTAAAGTTTAGTTATTCTGAAATCACCCGTCAGCACCTGCACGATTATCGTCGATTTCTGGGACATTCTTTATAATCTATATATGGTAGATATTGTATTTATTATATTATTTCTTTTAGAATACACTATATGAATTCTTCTTAAAATCAATTTCCACACGGGACATTTCAAAGGGCAAAAGTTTAATTCCCGACTATACATGTTTGCGAAAAGTAAGTAAATGACATTAGCTTAATTCCTGTATAAAATGTTTGAATATTTCAGATATGGACTCATCCAAAAGTTTTAGAAAATGCGTGGCAAAACGCTGTTAATGTGCGTTATATATTTAAAGGTGAAATTGCAGTTTTTAAATATTTTTATATTTAGGGTAAGAGCAAGCGAGAGTTAAAAAATACACCAACGCGCATTAATTCTGATGACGAAGAGCCAGACGACATCTACGACAGTCAAACAGGCGCTTTATCAGTTACACGTGATTGGTGGCGTCCTTTAATTACAAACGAAGATTTAGAATCACTGTTACCTAGTAATAAACTACGAGTGATGTTTGAGATCCTTCGTATGTGTGGCGAAAATGGTGAAAAATGGTGAGTTTTGGATTAAAAGTCAATATTGAATAAGTCTTAAGTAAAAAAATCGAAAATATTTGGTTAGTTAATGAGTTTCTCGAGGTAATGACATCAAGATTTTTTTTACAATTTTGCAATTTTTGGCATCATTTTGAAGCCAAAAATACGAATTTCAAAAGAAAAAACTGGTAAAAATCAGCCTATTTTTCATAGTAAAACTAATTATATTGGAAAAAAAAAATTATCTCGACGTCACTACCTCATATTTTATTATTTTATGTACTTAAAGAGTGTATCAAATTTGAAGAGGATCGGTCAAGTAGATTTTGAGTTACAGTGTCCACCGACTTTGAACATTCTAAGTGGGAGAAAAACGCGTTTAAAGTCTAAACCCTGAATTTATAAGGCACAGGAGTAGCTCGAAGTCGGATCGGAGCGGA
Source organism: Dysmachus trigonus (assembly GCA_949715965.1). Classification (NCBI taxonomy): domain Eukaryota; kingdom Metazoa; phylum Arthropoda; class Insecta; order Diptera; family Asilidae; genus Dysmachus; species Dysmachus trigonus. The sequence continues at coordinate 36,213,993 of OX454321.1, read as the reverse complement.
GACTTACAACGCCATATCTCCATTAATTTTACTCCAATCGAGTTCAAATTTTAACACAATAATCTTGAGGGGATGCCTCGATACGCCTTTTTGCCGATACGATACCGATACTCTTATAAAAATATCGGCGATACTGATACCGATACCGATACGCTTATTGAATTCAAAAAGGAAGGTAGAATAAATAAAACACAATTAATTAATAGTTTTAGTAATTAAAATTAACATTTATAAGATTTTTATTTAAAAAACACAGTATTCTTAAGTTTTGCGGGCAAAGGCGATTGCACAAGTCTGTTTGAATAAGACCTGCGGTGGAAAATAGTCTCTCAGATGCGACAGACCTCATTTGGAAACTAAAGTACTTCTACACCATTTTTTCAAGTTTGGGGATAAAACGTCATGGCGCCAGAAAACGAATGGATCTGCGTCTCTCGATATATTAGGAGACCTTAGGTATCTCTCGACTTCTTCTTTGAGAGAATTACAGCTCAGAGTAGACAGGGGCTCATCTTCCTCGGACTCTCTAATAATATTTTCACAAACGCTCCAAAGCCCGCAACTTTTAGGCATCGTAGAACTTACAGTTACAGTACTAGATGTAGGTGTGACTGTGTCTGAAATAGTTTCGGAATGCAGTGCAACATTAAGATCAAGTAACTGAATATGATGCTTTTTTTTCAAAGTAAAGGCAGACTGTGATTGAACTATTTGTGCTTTGTAATGAGGATCAAGCATTGTGGCTAGGCAATATGTTTCCTCATTTTCCAAATCATCAAATTTTTCATTAAGAGCCAATACCAAGTCAGCCGCTAATTTTTGGGATTGCGATGAATTCTCCCTTTCTGTTTTTGTTGACATTCTATGTTTTTTAATACTTTTCGAAGACTGTTAACGGAATGGCATCATATAACGTAGCAGTGGCTTTGCTAATTGACTTTGTAGCCTCTGCAAAGTATCGCAAAATGTTCACCACCTCTTCCATCATTACCCATTCTTCAGTCGTAAGTTCTACTTTGCATTTAATACGAGGCAGACAAGCTTGTATTGCAACTCGTTGTTCCAGTAAACGCCTTAATGCCTCTAGTGTCGAGTCCCAGCGTGTAGATATGTCCTGTATAAGGACATGATTGGGAATATTATGAGCATCCTGCATTTGTGTTAAAATCTTACTGCTGCTTGTGGAATGACTGAAATGTCCAATGATAGACCTTGCTTTAGTTATCATTTCATTCACTTTACCATATTTAAAGAGGCTGGCTTTGATTACCAGTTGCAATGAGTGAGCCTAACATTTGATAGGTACAACATCGCAGGTTTTTTGAATCTCTCTAATAACGACACCCATATTTGCAGCGTTTTCGGTAACTACTGCTCGAACTCGGTCTTGTATACTCCAATCATGAACAGCCTTGTTAAGATTACTTGCTATGTTAATACCTGAATGCTGAGCTCCATCGAATGGCATAACCTCAAGGCAGTAATTTTTGTATTCAAAATTTGCTTTGATTCCATGAGCTGTCATCAATCATTAGATTGCGAAGAAGAGTCACTTGTCCATATGTCAGTGATTATCACAATATGCGGCAGCTCTTTTAACAGCTCTAGTACTTTAACTTTAACTCGCTGATAAATTTCTGGTATGACTTTTTCAGTAATATGGGACCGCGAAACCATTTTATAATTTGGACTTAGCTTTTTTAATAATCTTTTGAAACCTATTTTGTTCACTAGATCTAACGGCTCCATGTCTACACATATTTCCTCTGCAATAGTGCGAGTTATATCTTTTGCCCGAATATCGTCGTCATTATAAAGAGATTTCTTATCGATAATCTCCTCCAGAGTTGCTTGTTTCTTACGTTGTGGGCCGTTGTCGTCGTCACACTTTGTTTTCTGGATAGTTGTTTTCGACGTTGAAGCGGTGTGCAATTCACTCGGATGGTGCCTCTTCATGTGGATCCACAAGTTTGATGTGTTATAACTTTTAGAATTGATGCCACAGGACACATTTTCTTTACAATACAAACATATTGCTTTGGAATTATCAATTGTCGAAATTTCAAAGTGATTCCATATAGCACTTTTGTGTTTTGAAGTTGACATGACTACTATTTATTTTATTTGACCCAAACGACTAGTTATAAATGATATACAATACACAAACAATTACGATATGTAATTCTTAATCTTATTTGCATGGAAAAATACTACGCGCAACAACATTCAACCTAGCGAAATGGGATAGATGTGCGAGTGCGAGGCCAAAGCAGGCGGGCGAAACAAAACACTGAATAAAGCGCGGGGTTTCCCCGAGCATAGTTAGTTCGTGCATCGTTTGCAACGAAATAGATGGGACAACACGCGCGTTTACATTACATTTTTAAAGCGCGAAATTTGAAAAGTATCGTTGAATCTGCCATAAAAATATCGCTGATATATCGGTATCGGTATCGGATGCATCCCTACTTGAGATGTTGTACATTTATATGAGAAAATAATATAAAGGCACAAGCTTTTTTTGACCATTAAACTTCTCATTTCTTTTAGAGTAATCGTACAATAATGTGGGTAGACTAAAAAAATCAGAAAAAAATCTGCACTACTTTTCTTTCATTTTTTTCACATACTATTATTAATCTTTATTTATTCTAGTTTTCCAGTTTTATTTATTCGATTTTACCATTTTCCTATAGAAAATTCTCTACGATTTACTTATTTCTCAAAGTTCTCGATAATTTTCCTATACTTTCGCACCACTTAGCTTTACTTTTATTATTTTTTCAAAAAATCACCACCCACCCAACTCTACAAACTAACGTTTAAAAATTTTTTTTTCGTTTTCAAAAAACCCACTCATATGAAAAAATTGAATAAAATTTATTTATTTATTTATTTGTCTCCACATATAATAGAGTTAATCCCTATATATATATAAAAATGAAAGTTTGTTTGTTTGTTTGTTGCTCAATCACGCCTAAACGCTTGCATCGATATTTTTCATTTTTTGTCCGAAGGTAGTACATATTCCGACTTAACATATAGGCTAATTTTTTTTCGGATAATACGTAGGGTTCCAAAATGGCGGATCCAAGATGGCGGCTGAAAATTTTATATTTGAAGCGATTTTCATGAAAATTGGTACATGGGGGTTTTACGGAATGATGGTTTAAAATCCGTTGTCCAAATTTAGAAATTCAAGATGGCGGATCCAATATGGCGACTAAGATTTCTCGATTTCAACGGATTTTAATGAAAATTCGTACAATGATTGTTTTGAGATCACTGATTTTGAATATTATCAAAATTTAGAAATCCAAGATGGCGGATCCAATATGGCGACCAAGATTTAACGATTTCAACGGATTTTAATGAAAATTAGTACAATGATTGTTTTGAGGTCACTGATTTTGAATATTATCAAAATTAAGAAATCCAAGATGGCGGATCCAAAATGGCGATCATATTTCTCGATTTCAACGGATTTTAATGAAAATTAGTACTATGATTATCTTGAGGTCACTGATTTTGAATGTTATCCAAATTTATAAATCCAAGATGGCGGACCCAATATGGCGACCAATATTTCTCGATTTCAACGGACTTTAATGAAAATTAGTAAAATGAATATCTTGAGGTCACTAATTTTGAACGTTATCAAAATTTACAAATCCAAGATGGCGGACCCAATATGGCGACCAATATTTCTCGATTTCAACGGATTTTAATGAAAATTAGTATAATGATTATATTGAGGTCACTGATTTTGAATGTTATCAAAATTTTCAAATCCAAATTTGTAAATCCAAGATGGCAGATCCAATATGGAAACCAAATGTGCCTATTTCATCGGGATTCAATTAAAATTAGTACAATGATTATTCCGGAGCCACTAATTTCGAATATTAGCAAAATTATCAAATCCAAGATGGCGACTAACCTTTCTCGATTTCAACGGATTGTAATGGAAATTAGTACAGTGATTATTCTGAGACCACTAATTTTGTATATTATCAAAATTTCTAAATGCAAGATGGCGGACCCAACATGGCGTCCAGAATGCCTCGATTTCGACGGATTTTAATGAAAATTGGTACAATGATTATTCTGAAGCTACAAATTTCGAATATTATCGAAATTTGTAAATTCAAGATGGCGGGTCCAATATGAGACCAAATTTCTCGATTTCAACGGATCTTACTGAAAATTAGTACAATGATTATTCTGAGGCCACTAATTTCGAATATTAGCAAAATTTCCAAATTCAAGATGGCGGAACCAATATGGCGATCAAAAATTCTCAATTTCAACGGGTTTAAATGAAAATTAGTATAATCATTATTTTAAGGAACTAGCCCGAGATAGAAATGGATGGAGAAACTGTAGACGCGCTATACTCCCGAAGGGGGTAAGACATGCCAAAAAAAAAAAAAAAAAATTTGTTTTTAATATTATTAAGACTTGGAAATTCAAGATGGCGGATCCATAAATGGGTTTTCGGGTTGAAACAATTTCTAGGATATAACAAACTAGAACATTTGAGAAGTGTTTAATTAGTAAGTATTTACCCAACGCCGGGTGAAACCGGGTAAGCCAGCTAGTCTAAAATACATAGAAGTATTAGCGCACTCGGGAACTATGCCCATATGGCGCATGACTTAAATTTATACTTACATCGGAATATATTATAATTCTTTCCGTCCATTAGTGTCTTACATACAAATTTTTTCTTTTTTAAAAAACCCTGATATATATTAATTGACTATTTGATAACAAAATAACTTAAAGCTAAAATGAAAAACAATATAAAGATTAACACAAATAGGATTTAGACTTGTTGAAACCTAAAGATAAAATGAATCCTGGTAAAAAATTCTATCTACTATATAAGGGGCTTATGTTTAGGATATTTATTAATCTAAGGAGCTCGTCTGGCTGCGAGGGGTCCAAAAGTGTAGGTAGGGGCGGGAGGTCCCTCCCGTAGGCATTCTTGGTGTCCTCGCAGGTGAGAATATGTTTTATTGTGAGTGGGCACTGACAATGGACACATCCTCTTTGGGGAATCCTGAAGAAGATATGCCCTTTGGTTAGAAGAGTGTGCCCTGTCCTGATCCTGAAGATTTTGCAGCCATCTCTTCTGGAGAGGTCCCTATTGTAATTGGGTGGGTAGGATGACTCCCAATGGTCGGCCAGGAAGGTTGAGCTCTCTCGCCAGGCGTCATCGAAGACTCTCCGAATGGCTTTTTTGCTGGCTCTAGCGATGAATCCCACGAAAGGAGGGGTTATTGGGGCTGGATCGTCCGGATGGTTGTCTAAGGCGTTTTTCGCAGCTTTGTCCGCGAGTTCATTACCTCTAATCCCTATCTGACTAGGGACCCATTCAACTATATTATTAACTTCCCCTTAGCGGCAATAATTGCTGAGCGGATGAAGTAGAGGAGTGGTTCGTTCGGGGCAGGATTGTTGAGCGCCTGAATCGCGGCCATGCAATCAGAGAAAATGATTCTCCACACATCTGGTAACGCTCCACAGCTTTATAGATTACGAAGACCTCCGCTTCATAGCTGGAGCTTTGACCAGCAAGTTTGAATGTTTGAGGACTAGGTGACTCTGTACTCGGCAGGTATGTGATAATGGCGGCCGCAACTCTGTCCTCGGCCTTGGATCCGTCCGTATAAATTTTGTACCAGTCAGGAACTCGAGAAAGACGGCTCAGATGACGTTGGTGGTGAATCTCAGCGGGTATATTTATCTTTCTGCCGGAGGTGAAGGTGATGAGGTATGGCATCTGGTCTTGAATACTGGTAGGGTACTCAGGCGAATCGCAGGGGGTCGGAAGTGGGTATCCCAAGCAGACAACAACCTGAAGGGCCTTTTTCAGGGCAGAGGTTCCGCATGGCCGGGGGTGGGTATCGCGTATGTCCTTGAGGGTGTGATGGTGGGGCTTCCTCCAGTCTAACCAATTTGTTGCTACCATCTTCGCCATGGTAGTTTCCGCTCTTGTTTGGAAATCCGGTAGGCCCGATTCTACCCAGAGGGCGTGTTTTGGGGTGGATGGGAGGGCTCCAAAGGCAGCCCGCAATGCCTTATTAATCGCTATCTGAATTCTTGCCAGATTTTGTGCGGCAGTTAGTGAATAAACCGGTAAGGCATAGTTTGTGTAGTCGCGAATCAGCGTTTTCGCAATCTCAACCGTTGCGTGAAGAGAGGCGCCATTACCCCGAGCTGATATTGCCCTAATAAGGTTCGTGATTTTTCCCACTTTGGATGCGATTTTTTTACAGTGGCCATTCCAATTTAACTTTGGATTAAATTCCAACCCGAGGATCTTGATTTTGTCCGAAGTTCGGACCTCCAAATCTCCGATCTCCAGAGTTCGGAACTGTGGCAGTCTTTTCCGGGAAGAAATAATATATTCGTTCTTCACAGCTGGGATTATAGCCCCTGTTGATATTGTCCAAATATCCAGAGCCAGCAGAGTCCTTCTAAGTACCTCCGTCGGTCGTCTGTCCGTTGTAGTCAAAAGTAAATTGTCGGCGTACATGTAGAAGTCTAGTCCGTCTGTGTCCTGTAATTTTGGGAGTAATGACGCAAAGTAAGTGTTAAAAAGAGAGGTTGAAAACGGTGACCCTTGTGAAAGGGCATTCTCAAGTGCCTTTCGTGATGAAGAATAACCGTTAACTCGTACCTGGAGGGATCGGGAGGAAAGGAAATTTTTAACCAGGTGGATGAAAGGCGCATCAACGCCCCATACCTGGAGCTGGTCGGCGATAATATCCCATCTTACTCTATCATACGCCTTCTCGATGTCGGCCGATAGTAGATAGAGCTCCCTTCCCTTATTGAAGGCATTCCTTATGGAATTCTCGAGCTCAAGAAGCAGCGAGGTGGTGCCTCGATACCTCCTGAATCCGTGAACCCTACCCGGAAGAGTGCTCTCCAAAAGACAAGACAGTCTATGGCCCATAATTTTTTCGAATAGTCGGGACAGGCAGGGCAAGAGGGATATTGGACGTAGATCCTTAGGAGTGATAGTGCCATTGGCAACGACAGTCTTCTTACGGATTGGGATGAGGACCGCATTTTTCCATATGTGCGGAAAAGTGCTTTTCTTCAGGAGCATGTTGTAAAGAGAGATAAGTCTCTCTTTGAAGGAATCAGGGGCTTCTTTTATCATCCGATAAGAGATTTTGTCGTGTCCGGGTGCCGATCCCTTACACTTACTAAGCGTCACACCTAGTTCGTGAAGAGATATCGGGAATGACAGGTTTCTTTCTGGATCAGGGGAAAAGGGCCTGTCCGTAATGGACCAGTTGGACTTTGTCCGATTTTGTTCTGGGCTAAAGGTACTGTCATCAGAGTAACTGGTCCACGAATGGGCCAGTTGCTGGGCAATACTCATGGAGTCTGTATAGAGCCTGCGTTTAACTGTCAAATTGGCAATCAGACTGGGCGGCCTGTTGCCGGAAATAGCTTTGACTCGACTCCATGCCTCGGCTAGATTAAGGTTAGGATCTATTGAGTTAGCAAACGTAACCCAAGATTGTTTTTTTGCTTTCTTATTCTCTTTTTTGGAAAGTGCCGATTTCCTACGATAGTCACACAGGCTATCATCGGTAGGATGCCGCTGGAATTTTTTCCAGGCTCTATTCTTGTCCCTGATGAATGAGAGGGTGCGCGAGTTCATCCACACTGGTTGCGTCTTAGGTTTGGGGCCGGAGGCAGGCATGCTGCCCGCCGCTGCCATTCTGATTATTCTTGTAATCTGTGCTGCCTCTTTGTTAATGTTTGTGGATTGTGTACGGTGAGATGCCTCTGTCTTGACTAGATCTCTAAATCTTTCCCAGTTTGCCTTGTGTTCAGCAAATCTGATCACTGTTTGAGTATCGGCAGTCTGGAACCCAGCTTTTATTATTATCGGGTAGTGGTCACTACCCTCTCACTACCCAATCAAGACGTAAGGCTAAGCGGGATGGGGCTAATGTGAGGTCTATGGCAGTATGGGAGCCTGTATGAGATAATAGTGTCGGTGATCCTGTGTTGAGAATACAGAGAGATTGACTCTCGATGCAGGCGGCCACCTGCCGTCCTCTGGTACTCCAACGTGCAGAGCTCCATAGAGGGCTGTGCGCATTGAAGTCCCCACCATAAATGGTGTTTTCGGGCAGCTGGCTAGCCAAAGCCTCAAGATCTTGAGTCGTTATCTCTACTGGATTCTCAAGGTATAAGTTTGTTGTTCCAACAGGATGTGCGTTTCCTGAAGGAGAATGATGTGAGGTTTGTATTGGGATGTGAGGATCTCAAGACTGGGACGGTTTTTATACAAACCTCTTACATTCCATTGCAGGATTGTTAAGTCACGGAATGGGGAGTGAGAAGCAGAGCCAGAGCCATTATTCATCAATACTTAGCATATTTAGTTAGGGGAATCATCCCCCTCGCTTGTGAATGTGAACACAGACTGGGTGGAGTACATGTCCACATCCGAAGCGTCACAAGTATTAGTGGTTTTTTTTTTGTTCAGAAGCGGGCCAGAAAGCGATAAGATTTGCGGATTCTTTTTTTCTAGGCCAATAACGCTCTTGACCATTGATTCAACTGCCTTTTTTGAGTTGGGGGTGAGAGAAAGGGAGTGGTTTTTGGTTTTTGGTGGTGATGTTGTACTGGTGTCGTTGTGCGAATCTGCCTGTGTGGGTTTGTCGTTGTCGTCGTCTGTGTTTTTAATATAGGTCAAATTAACTGTTAACGTAGAGGAGGAACTTACAGGTTTGTTGTTGGGAGCTGATTTTCGGGTTGGAGATGGGGATGCTGATTTTTTGCCTTTGGCCTGGTTGCTGGTGCTATTGTTGATGCTGCGAGTGATATTATTTCATTTCGTGTTGCTGACATCACTATTAGTTTTAGTGACGCTGCTGTTGCTGATGCTGGTATTGTCGCTGACGGTGGCGCTGTTGATCGGGATCGTGTTTAGGTTGTTGTTGGTTGTGATGGAACCGGTGTTATTTTGTGCCTTGTTCGTAAGTGCTTCCGCATAGGTAGGGCCTGTTGCAGTTTTATATGTGGCGTAAAATTCCTTTTTTGCCTCATACAGGGAGCATTTCCGCATTGTTTTTATCTTCAAGATTTCCCTCGCCTTTTGGAATTCTGGGCAATCTTTACTTGCGGATGTGTGCGTATCTGTATTGCAGTTCACACAGTGCTTCTTACTGCATTCTGTGGTGTTATGCGGGGCTTCTGACAATTTCTGCATCTCATTGGTGTGGGGTAGTGTTCTTTTACCTGGAGCTTAGACCAAGCTCCGTCAATGTGAGATGGGATTTTGTAGGCATTGAAGGTCAAAATTAACAGACCAGTTGGGACTCTTTTGCCTGGTTCTTCTCCTGGACGGGTGATTTGGATCACTTCTGTGATGCCTTGATTTTTCAGACCCTCGAAAATTTCCTCCTGTGTCATCAGCCTGAAATCAGGTGAAAAAACTGTGCCTTTTACTGAGTTGAGGGTGTCGTGCATTTTTATTTTAACCGGGATTCCAGCAATAACGGACTTTTCCAGAAATTTGTTGGCAATTGTTTGGTTGTCTACGAGCAAGAGGAGAGATCCGTCTCTCACATAGCTAGCTTGCGTGAATCGGGATGAGACAGCGTCTACACCCTTTCTCACCGCGAAGTGGTTGTGGAATTTCAATGGTTTTTTTTTCGTCTACTGATTCTGTTAAAATATATTTGGGATGATTGTGGCCGGGTTCTAAGGTGATTGTCTTTTTCGGTAAAGACGGGAAGCTCTCGAATAGTGGAGAGGGCTTCCTTCTCTTTGTTGCATGTTTGGTGCTTTTTGATGGCGGTGTGTCCAGCACCGAGAAAAAGTTGGCGTCGGCAGAGCCGGACGCCATCTTGGAGATTTTTTCTTCAAGGAGTGGATTCTTTTTGGTCCTTTAATCTAAAACTTTTTTTTTCTTATTTATGGTGGGATCTCCCACAGCAGCTGGCTGTTAGTCACAGCAGGTGCACTTTTGTGCCACACAGGCACTAGTTGACACTGCACATTTGGGGCTAAACTTCTTCTTCTCTGGATGTCCCTGTAAGCATAAGAGCCCCCACGGGAGCTACGCACAGGGGTGCGTGCAAGATTTGCACGCGAAACCCCTGGCAACAACAAATAACAACTCCCTGTCAGGAGGTTGCGATAAGCAACCAATCCTCCTTCGTAGTCCGGTACTTCAATCAAGATCCCCGACCGCCTGGGTGAATTGGACTTCCTTCCGTCAATCCTATTTGAGTATCCTATTGGAATCTTCCAGTTGGCTTAACTACAATGGGGATATTTTCTATAGATTTCTTCTGAAAGAAAAAATTTTCCCCTGAGCTTGTTTTTTCACACGTCTTCCTTCGCTCGTAAGTCAAGGCCAACTGAATTGAATAAAAGGATATCTACATTCTACTTTTCCGAAAGGAATAATTTTTTACCATAATAATCAATAGGAACTCGTAAACAGTTTGGCAGAAATTCATTTGTCTACTGCCTTTTTTTTTTGAAGAAATAAATAAAGAAAGTTAGACTATTGATTTTCATGCTTTATTATTATTTACTTGTTTATTACATTAATTATGAAATTTGTGGATAATTTGATATATTGTTATTTAAGGGGACGTGACACCCAATTTTTTATTTTTAATATTTGGAAAAATTGGAAAATTGAAGGGAAAAACAGTACATTAATCAAACTTTGCATATTTATTAAAAAGGGTTAAAACAATACAAATAAATTTTTTTTTTAATTTTTTTAATTCGTTTTTTTCTTTGCACATTTTTTTGTAAAAAACCACAAAAATTGACTGCGGGCAGGATTGGGAGCGAATGGAACGTCTGAAAAAAAAAAAAAATATGGGGTTAATTGTTATCAAAATACCCAGGGATTGAACCTAAATTGAACAAAATTACAAAATGGCGACATTTTTTCAAAAATTCACATGTTTTTGTCCCGGAAAAATGCCGCCATTTTGTAATTTTTTCGTGGAAAATGTTCCATCCCTGGGGATTTTGATAACAATTAACTCCATATGTTTTTTTTTCCGATAATGTAATTTCAAAAGGGAAAACCTAACAATCAATTGATATTCACAAGAGACGTACCTTGACATAACCTTAAATCCGTCGCATTGTCCGTGGGATTGTTTTCACTCATTTTTTACAATTCTTATCTTTCGTGTTGTAAGAGACTGTCTTCCACAGTTCATCTGCGATACAAAAGCTACTTTCAGGAAATAAAGTTACTTTCAGCTTATAAAGCAAAATTAATGCTTTAAGCTCAGTACTGAAATGCGCTTGCATATAGGAAAGTTGCTGCTTTTGAGTAAGTTTTAAAACAACAGTGCTTTCATACCCCCTCCATGGTAGCGTTAAACGTTTAACGCAACCTTGTTGGAAGTCGCATTAGAAGTTTCACTTCGAAAAATTGGGTGTGTCACGTCCCCTAAAATATAGATTAGATATAATTTACATTTTATGTACAGTGTTCAGTAGCGCGTTGCCCCACCTTTGGCTGTAAAAACCGCTTCGATCCTAAAGGCATTGAGTCCACCAATAATCCAATGAAGTCATCCGTTATTTCGTTCCTCCACACAAGATCCAGTACTTGATTCAGCTTTCTTTTGCTCTCCGGTTTATTATCTGCTACTTTCCGTTTGTTTCATCACGTGCCACAGATGTTCGATAGGATTCAAATCGGACGAATTCGCTGGCCAGTCCATTTTCTGAATCCCAAGATCCGAAAATGTTTTCTGAAGCTGAAAATAACGTAAGAGGATAAATTTGTTTTTTATTTATTGTATATGAAATATACATTTTGCAGTTCAGATGCCATACTATCCTTACCGATTTGGCACGATGGTAAGGTGCAGAATCATCTTGAAAAATTACTTCGTCAGTAAACAAAAGGTGCTCTTCAATGACTGGTACAAAAATTCTTTTATGACTTTCCCATACTTCTGAGCATTCGTTGTCCCATCAACGAACTGTAAAGGACCTAGGGTGGAGAAAAAAAAGCATCCCCAGACCATTTGACTTTGAGGAAACTTCAGTTTTGATCGTGCACTCTTCCTTAAATCTTTCTCCGGCTGAACGTCGCATGTATGGTAAATTGTCTGCACACAACAAGTTGAATGTGTCCAATTTTCGTACTTCTTCGCCCATGCTAGACGAGCCGTCTTCATTTTCTTTGTCAACATGGGTTTTTTCGCTGGTCGCCTTGCATAAAGTCCTGTCTCTCGTAACAGTCTACGAATTGTTTCGGCGCTAAGGTCCACTTGATGATAGTCCTCATGCTCTGCCCTCATACGGACAGCGGTTTTAAAGCGATCCTTCAAAGCCATCTGTCGTAATGCGTTGTCCGTTCTTGAATTTGTCTTCCGTTTTCTTCCAGATCCTTTCGTCCTCTCCAGAGGGACCAAATTCTCTTTTTTATCCACTAATCGAACGATAGTTGAATGGCTGCACCCTATTGTAGCCGCTATCTGACGATATGACAGACCTTGAAAATGTTTACTTTTTCGTCTCGGGTCAACTGCTTGTATTTTCCGGCTATTTCACTTTTTTTCATTTTGTCGTTATCACCACTTAACTTAAGGGGGTAGTCCAGTGAAAACGACTGTTTTTTCAACGATTTTTTTTTCATATTACAAATTAATTTTTATTAAAAAACTTTTTGACATATGATAGTACAACTATTAAGCTACAAGAAAAAAAAATTTATTTTTTTTTTCGATGAGTCATTCCGACAAAATGGCCGCTCCAAAAAAACAATTTTTTTGTTGGCGGACGTCGAATCTCTGCAACGGTTCATCTCAAATAAAAAATTCAAATGAGGTTTTAATCTGTAGAACACTGGCTATCGGCGGAACTAGAATTATTAATTTTCAATAAAAAATAACAAAATGGCGGCATTTCGAATTTTTCGGGTGTTTTTCGGGTGCTTAATTTGTTTATAACTTTGTAAATAAACAATGGATTTTAATAATTCTAGTTCCGCCGATAGATACACAATCAAGAAATATACAGTTAAATTTTTAGATCAATCGGAGCAAAAGACTCTGAGATCTGACGTCCGCCGATTCAAAAAATGCTGTTTTGAGAAAAACGCGTTTAAAGTTTTTGTTGCGGAAAAAAGCTAAAAAAAATTAATTTTACCTTAGTCAGCGATGCCTGCTCCATATATAACGCGATGCCTGCTCTATACATAACTAACCTTAAATACAAAGCAGAAGGACCTAGACCGTTATAAACCGAAAAAAAATGGGCGGAGTAAACAGAAATACAAGAGTCCTCCTTGCTCCGAAACACGCCAGGGGACCTTCGAGCGCTTGGATTACACGTCTCTCGAAAACTCTCTGTATCTTTAAAACTATTCAATATTTTGCTTAGATATTTTAAGGGAGTATTTTCGAGGTGTAGTAGAGTAGATTTAAGCAAAAAACAAAAAAATTAAAAAAAAATTTTTTTTTCACTGGACTACCCCCTTAAACTGAATATCCTTTTACCGAAAGGGTTGCTTTTATACCCCCTTAGAGCAGGTCAAATCATTGCATCCCTCCCCCCACCCTACATTCTTCAATTATGTGCATTATTGAAGCTACCTGCGTGGTGCGGTTTTTATGACCGCAAGTGTCGTCTCGAATTTTCATTCCTCAATTTGACCGATTATGTTGATTGATAACACAGCCCTACAAAGAAAAAATTTTTCTGTGCAACGGACTGGAGTACTCTATCTTTATGTTTTTCAGGTCGTTGAATCCGAAACCGGGGTCGATTTGTCCCTATCAGGTCATGGTAAAGGTCATTTGAAGGTGAAATTTACAAAGTTACAGTAAAGTCGAAATAAGAGGTATATCTATATATTTTCGAGATCGCATAATCCGAATCCGGGGTCGGTTTGACCCCATCAGGTCAGGGTCAAGGTCATCTGAAGGCCGAATTTACAAAGAGGCAGTTAAGTCGAAATAAGAGTTTATCTGAAAGTCGCTGAATCCGAATCCGGGATCGGTTTGGCCCCATCAGGTCAGGGTAAAGGTCATTTCAAGGTCAAAGCGAAGGCCGCTTCGACTATCTCCTGGATAGCATGAACCGTCGACCTCCGTTTCCGAAAGCCATACTGTCTTTCGGAAAGGTCTCCAGCGGCCACAACAGCCGCCTGGAGACGAGTTTTCATAAGTTTGCCGGCTGTGTCGAGCATACACAGCGGTCTGTATGACCCAGGAGATCCTGCCTGTCCCTTGCTCTTGCTGATTAACATAAGCCTTGTTGCCTTCCAGCGAGCGAGAAAAATGCCCGCCTTCAGGCAGGCGTTGTATATGTCCAACAAGAGCTCTGGATGGCTCGATGGCAACGCCTTTAGCACCTCCGATGGAAGCCCGTCGGGCTCCGCCGCGCCGCCTTCCTGTTTTGAAGACTTTGCGAGGCCTTCGTGAGTTCCTCCATTGTGAAAGGAGGGGCCTCGAGTGGCCCGCCAGTCTCGCGTCTGGATCCCAATGGGTGGGTGGGGAAAAGGGCATCCACGATGATTCAGACCGTCCCCGCATCGAGGGGAGCGTTCGGTGAGAAGGCCCTCAATTTACACAGAACGATACTATACTCCAACTCCCAAGGATCCTCATTGAGATCCTAGCCTAGCCGTTTACATCATCGGCGCTTACTCATCTTGATCGCCCTACGAAGGTCTCCCTTCGCCGTCTTGTGCTCGGCAGATTTATGGGCTGCGTCGGGGTCGCATCGATCGACTCGCTGAGCCATCCGTCCCCCAATACGCGGGGTGTCGCTCCTCCCTATATCCCTTCCTCCTTGGCATGGCTTCACGGCAAGCCCGGTGGATTAGACTCATCGTGGAGTCCACCACCCGTCCTGCTCGCTCGAGAGGCGGCAATCCTTGCGGGATCCCGTCAATGGTTTGTTTGCCGGATGGCCCTGACCGTGACTCCGCAGCTTTCGGGGTTGACCTTTTTGCGGACCGTGCCATGCATTTCTACATAGGTCTTCCCCGACGCGGGTTTGAGGAGGATGGCTTCTGGCCTGGCCTTTTTGAAGGAAGGCCCTGACCGGGTCGAAACCTTAGGTCCAGCTCGGATCTGGCTCCTCCTTCATTTTCTTCCTAGTTTCCCCCTCCGTTTGGAGTGGGGGACTGGGAGCTCCTTTTTCCCTGATTATAAGAGGATAGCCGGGCAGCAATAAAAAAAATCGATGCTCTTGTTTTGAGGTTTATTCGGAGACTCATCTGTGCTCGAACTTCGTCGTTCCAGTCGAATATAATATACAACAGTATAGTATAGCAATCTCTGAAATATTGAACTAGTACAACTTAGGAAATTTCGAGAATGTAAAACTACTACATATCAGGTGTGTAAACTTAAATCCGCTGTTTTTAGTCAGAAAAATACATGTTCCAAAGCAAGCAAAAACAAATTTATTCAAAGTACTGGCCCTCGCTAGCTACATGTTTTTCAAATTTATCGGGAAATTCCTGGATACCACGCCAAAAAACTTTCTTCTCTTTCGAGGCAAACCCCTCATCAAGCCATTTTGGGACGTCTTCGTAAAAATTAAAGTACTGCTCAGCGAGCGCGTGGCTCATCGACGAAAACTGGTGGTAATCGGGAGGGACTGCGGGGTCTGGTGAATAATCGGCATGAGGTAGCACCTCCCAGTTGAGTCTCTCCAAGCAGTATCGGACCATTATTGAGGTGTGCGATGTTGCATTGTGGTGGAGGAAAATCAGCTTATCATGTCTTTGCTGATAATCCGGCTTTTTTTACGCAGAGCACCGTGCAATTTGATCAGTTGTTGGTGGTCATTGACAGTATTACCAGGTTTCAACAGCTCATAGTAGACGATATCCTGCTTATCCCACCAAACGCGCAGCATCGTCTTCCGTCTGAAGCGAATTGGTCTTGGGGAAGATGTTGATCCGGGATCAGCCCAAGATATTTGTTTTTATTTTTTGATTGATTTACTGGGGAGGGAGACAGAACACCTCGAGCGCTCAGACGTTCATTAGTCCATTGCGCTCAAAACCCCTGCTCAATCTGAACTTCCCCGTTGTCCTGTCCACTTCTAGTATGGCAAAAACTTCAGCTTGGAAGACCGTCGCCATGTTTCCAAGCAAGTAACTCTATTTTACCTCTTCGTACAAAAACTATCCAGCAGCCGTACCGTTTACGGTTTTCGAGCTGTCTGTGCAGAAGATGTCGCTGAGTCAATTCAATTATTTGTTTGGATCTTCCCATTCCTCCCTTTTTGGGAGGAGAATTTGAAATCTTCTTCTGAACATTAATATTTGGTTCATATCATCCGCCGGCACATTGAATATCAGTGCACTGCTCTTACGAAAATTGTATCCTGCTTAGCTCCCGATATCTTGTAGGAGATACTTTGACCGCAACGATGTCTTGACTGCAAAACTGTCTCAAAATCGTGCCCTCGATTGTATTAAAAACAAGAACGCATGCCCGCGGTCGTTCCGTTCTTTCGTAATGAAAGAGTTGCCCCCAACTGATCGCACCGAAATCACAGATTCGCCTCCTGCATACCCATCGTCCCTGTATTAGTATTATTTGGGGGTCTGCAGTTTAGTCAACCTTCCACTTAGGATAGCAGTGGCCGATTTATTGTGCTGCAGGTTAATTTGAGTGGATTCAAGTCAGCAGACATCATAATCAGCTGCTCTCCATTGCACCCTTTGCCCTCATTTATTTTCCGTTTTTTCCTTTGTGGGATGCCGACCTCAATCACAACGACCAGAGCTTGGGAATCAGCCTCCACGAAGCTTTTTCCGGCCCCCTACCCGTTGTCTTTGAGCACAGCACTGCACTGGAAGGGCCAGCTTCTTTTAAATCCTTCTCGCTGATCCCCTCGTGCGCGCCAGTATGAGGATCGGGTTTCGCCTTTACCTCGTCTGGTGAGGAAGAACTTTGGAGACCAGTTTTAGCGGCTTTCTTCCGCTTGTCCTTGCTCACAAGCTGCTTAGGGAGGAACCCGGATTGAGCGAACCCTCTTCCGATCTTCCTCTTTTGGTGACAGCCGCGAGTGGAGTTGAGGAGGAAGTGGTTGGGTCTTTGGCGCCGTCGCGTCGGCTCCTGCTTCTTGCGCCTTAGCCTTGTTCCTCTTGCTCCTCAGCCGTCGCAGCTGTCTTTTAGACAATTCCTCGGGTTGGTTGGTGGTAACCGGAGGAATCTTGTGAACGTCCAAAGGAACAGGATTAACCGTAGTCCCAGCAGGCTGCTTTCCGATCCTTTCCTGTTCAAAGAGTCGGCTTTCCATAGACTGAGTCAATGTGCCAATCGATGATAGTTCGTCATGCGACAATCTATCATCGGAGTCCAGCAGATGGCTTCCTCCTTGGGCTGGACCCGCCATGTCGGCCGTCAATGGAAGTGGGACCTGCACATTCCTAATCCCCGCCGCTTCTAGAGCGGGAGGATTCCCCGTCTTAATCTGGTCACCTCGTGCAGATAAGATTCCTAAAAGGCTTGTCTTTCATTGTTTAGTCTGAAAAAAAATGTGGTTACCTTCTTAGTCAGATGTCTCAGGACTGACCTGTTCGACATTGTAGCAAATTCGATAATGATTCCTCTGATCGATTTTTAGTGATGAACATATATGAAATTCTTAACATATGAGAACCCTTATAACATTTCAAGATAGGTAATTATAAGGCCTAGCAGTTTCGTTAGATCAATCAAGAGCGCTATATTCGCTATATCTTATAATTGCAATAATTTTAATTTTAAATTAAAACATTTTACAATCATAGAATCATATTATAGATATGTCTTCGAACCTTTACAATCATTCATAAAACATTCTTTTCAATTATACATAGTTCGGAAATGATAATTCGTATCGATAAGCAACACTAGGCTTACAAGTTTTCGAACAGATATAAGCAAATCATAACTTTCACTAAACACTACTGTTAAGAAGAAACTCTTTTGTTTCTACTGAGAGGTAATTAAGGTGTTGCCCCTTAAATAATGTAGAGGAGATTAGGTGTTTCACCAAATCTCGAGAAGCTGAAAGAAAAATGATTAAAAGACGAAGGTTCCGTGCTGGATAAAAACACTGACTAAATAAGGGATAAAAACACTTTATTTCAAATAATATTTGGCCTTATATAATAAAATGTACAAACTTTAGTCTGACTGAAAGCCACACTAAGTGCAAGAAAAGCACTTCCCAAGATCGCGATATCTCACCGAAATAAGATCCCTGCATGTGTGTGTTTTTTTTTGTCGCGCGACCTCTACTTGCTCGTAAGTAATGCTTAACTTGTTACAGTAAGTTATGCCACCTAAACAATTCCTATATCTAAATACTAATCAGACTCGCTCAATTTTCGATTTAAATACATATGGCTTCATGTTAGCTGGGCTACAAACGCCTTTGTATGGTAACTGGGTTAATTGCAGACCATCAATATCTTTGATAATGTACATGTCGTTTCTTAAAACTTTACAAACTTTATAGGGACCACGATATATTGGTAGTAGTTTTTTATTTATCCCTGTTCTAATCTCAGTATTTAACATAACATACTGACCTCCGCGATGTTTACGTGGATTTTTATGTTTACTATCATGTATGATTGAACCTTAGGTATTGTTTCGGAAGCTTTGTCACGGAGTTTTTCTAGGTCTTTACAATCGTCTTGTGCCCTAAGACACTCCATAATGCCACCGCTGAAATCGCCCTTCTGATCAACTCCAAATAGCCATTTGCTTGGTGTATATCCAGTGTTTCTATTTACAGTATTATTCAACGCGAATTCAACCTTATTCAGTTGTTCACACCAAACCTCTGCACTTTCTGATCTAGACTCCTTAGATAGTATGGGTGTAAGGGAGCGATTTATGCGCTCTACTTGACCGTTTGACTGTGGTGAAGAGGTAATTGTAATAATTTGCAATATTTTATGTTGTTTTAGCGAGAAAATCTGAAAACTCCTGAAACGTACAAGAACTGCAACGATCAGAAATAATTATATTAAGATGGCTGTAAAAACTGAAATAAGACTTCAAGAAATTACCTCCCCTAGTATTTGTACTCGTACAACGGTATATAATTTATTGGGTTGGCTCGAAAGTCATGAGACACTCTTGAAAAATCGTAAAATGTAAACTTTTATGTGTATTACTTTCAACAGTATTCTAGTATGTTTTCGCACCGAGAGTATATAAGCGGGCTCCCGCTATTGATTAATTCAGTACACGCAATAATTTATTTATCATTGAGCCAACAGACATCTCCTCTGACTGTACATGGTTGGTTGGTTGGTTTAAGTGGCTATTCTTACGACCTCGTCAGAACCCAATTAGCACTACAAGGCGCCATTTTGATACCACAAGAGACTATGATCTGGATTATTTGTGGGTGTTTGGGGTAGTTTAGTCAACAGGGACACCTCGCCTTAGGCTAAAGCCATTCCGTGGCATTGAGGTAGTGAACAATGTCACGAATCCGCCTTTCGGACAGCTCCCTGAGATCGCCAATAATATAATTACCCAGTGCACTATGTCTGGTCCCGGCGAGGGCCGGACATTTGCACAAAAAATGAACAGGCGTCTCCTTCTCATTTGGGTCCTTGCAACTGCGGCAGTAAGAGTTGAAGGGGATCCCTAGCTTAGCTGCATGCTCACCTATGGGCCAGTGACCAGTGTACACTGCAACAACTCTGGCAATGTTTTCACGGGTCAGGTTTAGAAGCTCTTGCGTTTTCTTCCAGTCGTAGGAGGGCCATGTCAATCTAGAGATAGCGCAAGTGCGAAGATTTTTCCAGTTTTTGTTGGCAACAGAAAGAAAATGGGCCTGAACTCCCTTTTTAATCGACCTCAGAGGAGTATGAACTCGCTCCACCTGAGTTTCCTCTCTTGTAGCGCCCTGCCTAGCCAGGCAGTCAGCCCCTTCATTTCCTCCTATGTTCCTATGTCCTGGAACCCAGAGTACCGTGATATCAAGGCTGCTACCTAACCTGGCCAGACACTCGCGACACTTCCGTACAAGTTTTGAGGACACGACAGCCGAATCGAGAGCTCTGATAGCGGCCTGGGAGTCAGTTAAAATAGCAATACGTGTCTGACTTATGGGATTTTCTAAAACGAAACAAGCCTTCATGATCGCCAACACTTCCGCCTGGAAAACGCTTGCATGATCAGGAAGGCGGAAAGACCTTTCGACATTTAGATCTATTGAGAAGATCCCGGCTCCAACTCCCTTCTCGGTTTTGGAGCCGTCTGCGAAAATCGCTGCGTCGAAGTGACTCAGTATATCATTTTCTTCCCATTCTTCCCTCGTAGGGAACCTTACTCTGAAGTTCTTCTCGGAGAGAGGTATGGGAACAGTATAATCCGTTTTGCATTTTGCTAGTTCCCCAGGTACCAGCTCCAGGATTTTACTGTGACCGTACGATCTAGCAGTCCAGCATCCGGACTCTTTAAGCCTGACCGCACTCACAGCTGCCAAACATCTTATATGAAGATCGATAGGCAAGAAATACTACAGTACATTCAGGGCATCAGTCGGACAGGACCGTAAGGCTCCCGACACGCCCAGACTCGCGGTTCTTTGTACTCTGCCAACTTTTAGGGTATTACATTTTTTATCCAGACAGGGCCACCAGACAAGCGCACCATAGGTGAGGATAGGACGTATCACAACTGTGTACATCCACCATACCATCTTTGGTGTAAGTCCCCATCTTCTACCGAAAGCCCTCCTGCAAGCATAGAAAGCTATGCAGGTCTTCCTTATCCGCTCATCTATGTTTAACTTCCAGTTAAGCTTAGAATCAAGGACTATCCCAAGATACCTTGCAGAAGACGATAGGGTCAGTACTTGTCCGTTTAGACTTGGAGATCTGAAGCTAGGTATCTTGTACCTGTTAGTAAATAGCACCAATTCTGTTTTACCTGGATTTACGCACAGACCACAGCTCATGACCCAAGCGTTCACCTTGTCCAGGGCTCTCTGCATGATATCACTTATCACGGAGAGATCAATACCAAAAATCAAGATAACTAAGTCGTCTGCATATGCGACTACTTTAATTCTTTCTTCTCCCAAACTGGAGAGAATCTTGTCCATTACCAGCAGCCAGAGCAGAGGTGAAATTACTCCCCCCTGAGGGGTTCCTCTTGACACAAATCTGGTAATGTGGCTTTTTCCTAGATCCGACTGTATTACTCTAGCTCTTAGCATGGTAAGTAACCATTGGCTAAGACTTTCGTGCACTCCCAGAGCAGAAAGAGCTTCGTGGATTGCCTCAGTGCGGACGTTATTAAAAGCACCTTCTATGTCCAGAAAGGCAGCTAGCGCAAATTGTTTATATTTTAAAGAGTATTCGATCGAGCGCACTACCTCATGAAGAGCTGTATCGGTGGATCTTCCCTTGAGGTATGCGTGCTGGGCCGTAGATAGCGGCGATTTAACTAAAAGCCGCCGAATATGGGTATCTAAAATACGTTCCAATGTTTTTAGTACGAGGGAGGTTAGACTAATCGGTCTAAAGTCTTTTGCCAGTTCGTGGCCCCGTTTACCTGCCTTCGGAATAAAAACCACCCTAACGCGCTTCCACGTATCGGGGATGTGACGTAGCTGTATACAGCTTCTAAAGAACGAAACCAGCCATGGAACCACACTATCTTGCAGTTTCTGCAACATAATGGGCAATATACCGTCAGGTCCTGGTGATTTGTATGGCGAGAAGCTGTGAATTGCAGTTGTAGTATTTTCTTTGTTAATAATGTGTTCAAGGTCATTCCAGGGAATCTGTTGCACATCCCGAGAACTCGGAATTTCTGTGCACTTATCCGAACACCCCGGAAAATGTGTATTCATTAAGAGCTCAAGAGATTCCGCAGAAGATTCCGTCCATGTTCCATCCGGCCTTTTCACGAAGGACGGATATACATGTTCCTTTGATAGAATCTTACTAAGTCTAGCCGAATCTCTGATACTTTCAATGGAGTGACAGTAGTTTTTCCAAGCTTCTTGCCTGGCATTTTTTATGGCCTTTTTGTAAATCTTAAGGCAGTCCTTATAGGGCTGCCAAAATTTGTGCCTATAGCAGATGTTAAAGACTTCTCTGGTCATCTTCCTGAGATCAGACAAGTCTTCATTCCACCATGGTGGAAGTGGAAAACACTGACTGTACATAATTTAAAAAAAAAAAAAAAGAAAATAAATAAATACAAAAATACAAAAAGCAAACTTAATGCCTAATCTATCTATTTTAACCTATTCTTAATTTGATCCCTGTTTAAATTAAAATCCAGATTAACAAAATGCTTATTGTAAGAGCTTATCAAAGAGTCAAACGGTCCAAACATCGCATACCAAGTTCGATGGGTCTCGACATGTAAAAAATCAAAACTTCTCAAGTTTCTTGTCGGTACATTAATATTAAGAGACAACAAGAGCTCGGGACAATTTATCTCCCCGGTTAATAATGAATTAACAAAGACTACTTTAGAAATCTCACGACGACGTTCAAGTATCTGCAAGTTTATCAACTTTAACCTATTCTCATAGCACGGTAAGTCCAAGCGATTCTGCCAAGGCAAATCCTTTAATGCAAAACGAAGAAATCTCTTTTGAACCGACTCGATTATTGAGATATTAACAGAATAAAATGGAGACCACACAACACATAAAAACTCAAGAATTGGTCTAACAAGTCCCACGTACAAAGCCCTCAGAACGTAAGGGTCACGAAGCTCCTTAGACCATCGTCTAATAAAACACAGCACGGAGTTGCTTCTATTAACGACATATTCGATATGCTGCCTGAAATCCAATTTACGGTCAAGGATTAACTCCAAATCTTTAATGTTATCTACGGGCACCAAGGGGGATCCGTCCAAAACATAGTTGAAGTTAACCGAGGAAATCATACGCGAGAAAGACAGTACAGAGCATTTGCTCACATTTAAAAGAAGAGAGTTACGTTCACACCAATCCACAAAACGATTTATATCTTCCTGCAATAAGAGGCAGTCGTCGTTACAAGAAATCTCTCGAAAAATCTTAACATCGTCTGCATATATAAGGAGTTCGGAACTGGTTATAACATTCTGAACGTCGTAAATAAATAAAACGAATAACAATGGATCTAGATGGCTTCCCTGGGGAACGCCTGAAGTCACTAAAATAGGATCGGATATTTCGAAATTAAAAATAACTTGTTGCGATCGTTTGGAAAGATATGATTCCACCCATCTGAGAAACTTAGGAGGAATACCTAGAGACAAAAGCTTCGAACTCTCTACCTTTATGAGTTTCTGTTAGGCCACAGTGCATGTGCCGCGGCTAATAATTAGTATTAGGGTGTAACATAATAATCTGATAATTTTTTAAGAAACTTTATTTTGATATTTTTGTACAATTTAGCATTTTATTGAATATATAGTCATTATCAATGATCTCCTGCCAACGTTGGGGAAGCGACATTATTCCATTCTCGTAAAACTTGGGCTCACTATTTAAAAAATTCCGACAACCACTGTTACAATGCATCTCGGTCATCAAAAGATTTTCCGCTAATGTGAGCCTGCGACGATAGGAACAAGTGGTAGTTAGAAGGAGACATATCCGGCGAGTATGCAGGATGGGCTAAGGAAATCCAGCCTAGCTCCATAATTTGTTTATATGTCATCGAAGCGGTGTGAGGGCGGGCACTGTCGTGGAGGGGGTATACATTGCCTTGTTCTCCTTTAAGACTCACGGCTACCTTATCCAGCATATCACAGTAGCGTTCACTATTTATAGTCGTTCCTTGTGGTAATAGTTCCCAGTAGATAATGCCGTGCACATTCCACCAAACACTCAACATAACCTTGTGTATAGTATTTCACATTTAACTGTCGGTACTCCTCTTTGACCCGCGCTAAGCCATTGTTGCTTATTTTTATGATTAACATAAAGCATCCACTTCTCATCCCCGGTAACCAAATTACGAAGCCAAGCAAAAGTACGATGTGAAGTGAGTAATTGCGTACAAACCGCCACTCGTATCATCTCTTGACCATCCGTCAATTCGTGGGGTACCTATTGACTGTGCCTGTACACTTTACCCATCACTTTCAAATGTCGGACTTTCAAATGGGAGCATCCGAGTTCTTTAAGTTGACGAGTAGTCCTCCTTGGATCTTCCTCGATGAGGTGCGCTAATCGGTCGACATCAACCTCATCCGGCCGCCCTTCGTGAGGTTTATCTTCAAGGTTGTAGTCGCCATTCGAGAAACGTCGAGACCAATCTACTGCTATATGATAAGAGACCACATTTTCTCCCATACATTGACATATATTTTGTGCCGCCTGCTTAGCTATATGCCAAACGGAACTCATAAAGTAGAAGGACGCGGATGTCTCGTCTTTTCAAATCGAATTTTTCCATAATGCTACTTGCTGCGCTGTCGATTATTGCACTGATGAACTGAGCGCGCTTTTTTATACTTATAGTCACAGGACTTTCTCGAAGTTGTAAAAAATGTTCAGAACGTTTCCGAACAAATTGTCAGATTATTATGTTACAACCTAATATTAACACTGCATTTGGCAGAGGCACTACAAGCCACGCGACAGTGTCTTGCTGGTATAGTAAATTTCGTGCAGGAGACAAAAGCCTTGAGAGTCAACCCCGCTTAGGAAGACCACCCGTCGAGTACGGTTTGCTCCGAGAGTTAAAATAAAATCCCGACGCCAGCACTCGCGAATTATCAGCAGCAATCCATTGCAGTCACCACGCCGTGGAAAATCAACTGCACGCTCTGGGGTATCGGAAAGTTTTGTCTCGATGGACACCGCATGCTATCACAGATGCCGATCGGGCTATTCGGGTGGCAATCTGGGAATCGCTTCTGCTTCGGCCCCAACGTAAAGAGTTCCCGTCTAATCTGGTTACTGGGGATGAGTCGTGGATTCTATACAAAAATGATTCGCGTCCTGCCTATTGGCTACCTTTACAGGAAGAGCCGCTACCTCAACCAAAACTGGATAAAAGTTTTACTTGGTTCCTTCTGGGATACAGAGGGCATGCTATATTACAAGGTGCTATACCATGAGATAGTGAATGCCAAAAAATATACAGATCAGCTCAGCACATTATCCACTGCTATTAAGGGGGTCCTCTAGTTTCTCGGCTGTTTATTTACGGCTTTTTCAATAATTTTTTATGGGCAAACCATCGAAATAATCAATCTCATTGTTTTTGCATAATCTTTATTAAAATTTAAATAAACTTTACACATTTTTTGAAGTCAAAATATATAATAGAGTAAAAGTTATAATGGCCGACAGGAAGACATCAAGTAAAAGAGGTGCTTGACGGTGACCAAGATTGCGGCTGTTCTACTTATCTGAAATCAATAAACCAAACGGCATTTTAATCTTCATGTTTAAGACTAGCGATTGAACTAGAATGAATTCTAAATTACAAAAATTGACTTTTTTATACACTTTTGAAAATTACATTCTATTTTTTACTCATTTTTTCTTAAGTTTTTCGCTCATAGAAAAAAAACTATCGAAGTAATCATGATAATCCTAGTTCAATCGCTGGCTTATAACATATTAAAGATGCTGTATAAATTTGAACAAGATCGGTGCAGTAGTTTCTGAAATATCGTGGTCACCGTTTCGAAAAATGGTGTTTCGAGAAAAACGCGTTTGAAAGTTCGCGCAGCCCAGCGCGCTCTTCGTATACCTGCTCCGTTCCAGGGCCGTAACTTGTGAACCACTTCAAATATCGAAAAATCCTTTGGCACATATTTTCTACACATGTTGTAGATGTGATTTATGAAAAAAAAAACGAATTTTTTCGACTCGAGAAACTAGAGGACCCCCTTAAGGAAAAACGACGAAGAAGTGTCAGTGGTGTTTAAATATTGTTGGATAAAAGCCGCGGCAAAAAAGTTTTACTTGGTTCCTTCTGGGATACAGAGGGCATGCTATATTACAAGGTGCTATACAATGAGATAGTGAATGCCAAAAAATATACAGATCAGCTCAGCACATTATCCACTGCTATTAAGGAAAAACGACGAAGAAGTGTCAGTGTTGTTTTCTTACACGATAACGCTCACCCTTTTGTCGCCTCCACCTCTCGCGAACAGCTACAGGACTTGGGTTGAGAGACGGTCCCTCACCCACCGTATTCTCCTGACCTTGCACCATCTGCTTATCATTTATACAGAGCCCTAAAAAATGATCTGCGCGTAAAGCTATTTAATAATTTCAACGACGTCGAATCCTACCTACCCAGTTTTTCGACTCGCGGCAGAGTTCTGGGCTACAGGCATCCAGTCTTTGCCTAGTCGTTGGCAAGAGGTCTTAGATCACCAATGAGAGTATATAGCTGATTAAGTGTTTTTTGATTTAACATGATATAATGTATAAACTAGTAAATAAATGTCTCATTAATTTCGTGCCAACCCGATAGTAAAGGCCATAGGGGGATAAGAAGCAGTAAAGTGCCCCCGCGCCGATTATGGCCATTATATTTTTGTTTCGTCAGGACTAACACAAGTAACAATTTGGCCAAGTTTCATCCCTTAAGAAATAACCCCCAAGGGATGAGAATTAATTTTAAAAATTTCGAAAAATATTAATATCTTTTGAACGCGTTGACCGAATTGGATGGGATTTTGATATGTTGTAGATGTCACAGAGGCGCATCACAGAAAAACTGTGAAACTGAAAACTGGATATAACCAGGATCGAATAGGATTGTGGGATTTGGAGAAGAAATTTAATTAAAAGATTTGAGACAGGAGGTAAGAATGTGGGTAACTGTGAGGGGTTGTATACAGTGTAGGCAAAGGGGTTGGTCTTTGCGCCGTAGGAGGTATGCATGGGTAAGTCGTGTGTGCCCAATTCTCAGTCTGACTAAAGACCCTAGAAAAAATATATATTGTAAAAAACTACGCCAGAAACTCACAAACAATTTTTGGCGATTTTGCCGTACAGTCATAACCTACAGAAAACCAATAAAAATCGACATTTTATTTTTTTTATATATCAAGCCGGTGGAAAAAAATCTGGAAAAAATATATGTTATAAAAAATAACGTTACGAAGCTATAAAAAAATGTTGGTGATTGTACCAAAATTCAAAATGGCTGAAAAAAATTGTTGAAAAAAGAAAACAAAAATTATTAAGGGATGAAACTTGGCCAAATTGTTACTTGTGTTAGTCCTGACGATAAAAAAATATAACGGCCATAATCGGCGCGGGGGCACTTTACCCCTTCTTATACCCCTATGGCCTTTACAAAAAGCTTCAACAATGACCAAAATGTGTTTTTTCTTATATTTTTAAGTTGATATCGGTCCGAAGTTTTCTATGTATAACGTCTGGAATGGTACATTATTTCGACTTGTCCACATACTGGTGAAAATTAAGCATATTTTAGACAGCCGTCTATATATTGTTTAATTTTAGTTTTCATATCTGGAAACCAGTATGATTTCCGAAGATATTCGTAGCACTTTTCGACACCGACATAATGCTTCATGCGTCTGGATTATTCAGTCTTCCATTTGTTAAACATGACATTATCGTTACAATTGTGTTTTCTATAAACCATACCATTTATTAGTGCAAACATCTTCTCTCACCTTTTTCCAGTTGAGCTAATAGTTTAAATACAGCAGAATCAAGAGCTTGAGCTGCAGCCATAGCAAAACCTAGGGTTCCTTCTTCTACTACTAGTATATACAGGGTGTTCAGAGGTGGGAGGTCAATACTGCAGGGGGTGAAAGGTCAGACCGAGACAAGCAAAAAATCGTATGGGGGGGGGGGGGGGGCATCTCGCACCGTTTGGCAGTTACAGGGTGATTCGTAAATCAGGATTTTGCCTTATATGGGAACCGCTCTTGTATTTTTATATTTTTTTCTACGCATCGCAGCGGCCCCAAACTGATTTCAAAAAATCACTATTTAGCCCTTTCCAAAAAAGTTTACACCACCCCCCTATCCCCAACCCCTTGGCCACAATCCCCCCTGGAATTTGAAAAAATTAACTTTTATGTCACGATTTTTCACTTTTCGCCCCACTTTTCTCTGAAATTCATGTTATTAACATACCTACTTTTTATTTTTTTTTGAGTTGCCTATCTAATTACCTTGCCAAAAAGGTGCAACATGCCCAGGTAGGAAAAGGATACGAAAATTTATTTACAAAAATCCTTTTACAGAATATCATGATAATTCGAATTTTTAGGAAATTACACTTAAGTTTACTAAAAAATACATTTTGTTCGCTTAAAAACTAATTACAATTAAAACGTTTGTCCTTTAAAAGCTGTTCAAAATGTTCTCTGCTAGTTTCGATGCATGCAAGTAGCCTTCGTTTTATTTCACGTTTGAGGTCTATGGTAGCCAGTCTCTCCCGTATTTTCCTGGCTGCAGTCACAATCCTGGTAACTAATTCTTCTCTGGTGTTGATTGGTCTTGAGTAAACTTCATCTTTCATCATTCCCTATAAGAAAAAGTCCAGTGGAGTAAGGTCCGGTGACCTAGCAGGCCAAGGAATCGGTCCACCTCGTCCAATCCAGCGTTCTGGGTAAAGTTCATTCAACCTTGCCCTAAAAATGGTTCCAGTATGCGCAGGTGCTCCGTCGAGCTGTAAATAAATTGCGCTTCTGGTGGCCAGGGGGATGTCCTTCAACAGATCCGGAAAGGTATTATCCAAAAAGTCCGAGTATAGCTGACTATTCAGCACTTGGGGCAAGATGAAGGGTCCTATCAACTGGTTGCCGATGATGCCAGCCCAGACATTGACACTAAATCTTTGCTGGAAGGACCGACACCTGGTCTGGTCCTATGTGGGTTCACATCTGACCAGGTGTGGAGGTTGTGGAAGTTTGTGATGCCATCCCGGGTGAATTGCGATTCATCCGTCTAGAAACCTTCTGTTTTCGATGTCAGACTCGAACAGCCAAGTGCAAATTGCAATCGTCTTTCGGAATCTCCTTCCTGTAGTGCTTGGACCGGGATATGGTGGTATGGATGTAGTCCCTCTCGGTTAACAACGGTCCAAACTCTCTTTGAAGACAATTCTGACCTTCGTGCGACCTGCCTGATGCTTATTACAGGGCTGTTCCTGACGATGTTGAGGATTTGTTGGTCGGGGTCCGCTGAATCGGCCGATTTTCCTGCTCGCGTTTCTGCTCTGGGGGTGGTTACACTTCCGGTTTCTTTTAACCTTCTGAAAGTCCTTGAAAATACCCTTCTGTCGGGAACACGTCGATTCGGGAATCTCCTTTGGTATTCTCGTACGGCCTCACTATCATTTCCGTCTACTAAACCGTACATGTAAATTATATCGGCAGACTCTTCAACACTGCATTCTGCCATTTTATCTTAATTTTTTCTATTAAACACCCGGTTTTATCGCTTGCTTCTTCAACTGTGGTCAATGTCCTTTCAAACTTACTCATTTTTATACCATAATTCATAGGAGGTATTAGAAACGGAGCGTCAGGATACTTAGGAGTCAATACTGGATATAATAAACTAATAAGGCTATTTAACGAGATTACATTTATTATTTTATTACTGTTTTGCTGAAAAAATAAAAATGTATTACTTGTGTTTCCTAAACAAACATTTCCGAACTTGCTGTCATAAAAATTGTTGACTTAACGATTTTTTTCATTATGGTGCAATAAAGTAATTAGGTACCTGTGAGTATGTTTTAATTTCAGGACTTTTGCAACCCCTTTCTACCTGGGCATGTTGCACCTTTTTGGAAAGGTAATTAGATAGGCAACTTAAAAAAAATAAAAAGTAGGTATGTTAATAACATGAATTTCGGAGAAAAGTGGGGCGAGAGGTGAAAAATCGTGAAATAAAAGTTAATTTTTGCAACTTCCTGGGGGGATTGGGGCCAAGGGGTTGTGGATAGGGGAGTGGGGTAAACTTTTTTGGAAAGGGCTTCCAAATAGTGATTTTTTGAGATCAGTTTGGGGCCGCTGCGATGTGTAGAAAAGAAGATAAAAATACAAGAGCGGTTCCCATATAAGGCAAAATCCTGATTTACGAATCACCCTGTAACTGAAAAACGGTGCGAGGAAATAATGCCACATCCTCCATATTCGCCGGAGTTAGCCCCAACGGATTTCAGTTTATTCCGGTCTCTCAGTAATTATTTACAAGGAAAAAGCTTCGATTAGTTTACACATTACATGCTAGATGTCGCTAATAGGTACATTGTGATACAATTAGTTGCAACACCCCCACTTATCAAAATAAACTAAACATACGACAAAATATAAACTTAAGTTACATCACAATTTTAAAATACCTAATGTTTCCATGAACTTGTAGTGTTTAACTGTACCTAGACCTTTAGTCAACAAATCTGCTGGCATCTCATTTGTAGATAGATAATTGACCTCTACCTTTCCATTTTTGATAGTCTCTCTTACAAAATGATGTTTAACATCAATATGTTTCGACCTATTGTGACATTGATGGTTTGTGGCCATTTTCAATGCACTTTGATTGTCACAATTCAACCTTATTGTTAACAAAGATCCAGTTAGCTCATACAATAGTTCTCTTAAATATACTGCTTCCCTACAAGCTTCAGAGAGCGCAACATACTCAGCCTCTGTGCTCGATAGAGCTATAACTCTCTGCTTTCTGCTTTGCCATGAAACAGCTGAGCCTGACATAACAAAACAAAATCCAGTGTAAGATTTTCTGTCTAAGCTATCACTTGCCCAATCAGCATCGACAAAACCCTGTAAGCCTTCTCCTTGACTACTAAATTTTAAACGATACATTTTAGTTTTTTTTAAGTATTTAAGAATCCTTTTAGCATAGTTCCAATGTTCAACACTGTAGCAAGTATTAAATTGACTTAAATAACTAACGTAGTAGGTAATATCGGGTCTTGTCATGACTGCTAAATACATAAGACAACCTAAAAGTTTTTGATAACTAATTCCTACAGCACATTTTTCTGCTTTTGTTACATTCAATTTATTCTCTATAGGCGTATCAGCTGTTCTACAGTCAGTCATATTAAATTTCTGTAATAATTCTTCTATGTACTGTTGTTGATCTACAGTTATCTCATAGTTATTACAATCTTTGTGAACATTAATATTCATACCTAGATAATGCTTAACCTGACCTAAGTCTTTGGTTTCAAATTCAGAATTTAAAATACATTTTAACTTCTCACTCTCATTCTTGCTATTAGAAAAAATTAGGAAATCATCGACATATAATGCTATAATAATTTTTACATCTATACACATCTTTGTAAATAGACATGGCTCTTGTGTACAATTTTTAAAATTATTTTTACATAATACATTCCTAACTCTCTCATACCAAGCTAAGGCGGATTGTTTTAATCCATACACTGCCTTTCTGAGTTTAAGAACTTTCCCGTACATTTCAGATACAAAGCCTTCAGGAGCATACATATAAATTTCCTCTTTCAAATGACCATTTAGATATGCAGTTTTAACATCTAGCTGAGTAATATCCAGTCCTAGTTTTACACTTAACGCAAACAATAATCTTAATGTTGAGTGTCGCACAACTGGTGAAAAGGTCTCCTCATTTGATTTGATTTGATTTGTTGTGGGGGGAGGCAAAGCACCCCGAACGCTCAGACTTCAAGTCCATTGCGCTCAAAACCCCCGCTCTATTTGAACTTCCCCGTTGTCCTAATGTACCGGAGAATCTCAAACAGAGATCGAGAATCGAAGTCCTCCATCCTCATGACATCGGCGCCAAACGCGTCCCTACGTGCACGAGAGAACGCAGGACAGTCACAGAGGAAATGCTCTGTGCTGTCCTCCTCCTCCCCACACGAGGGGCACGCAGGGTCGTCGATGATTCCCAGGGTATTCAAGTGTTTGCCAAGTGTGTTATGCCCTGTAATTGTCCCTACTAGAGCCCTGCAATCTTTCCTACCTAAGCTAAGTAAGAATTTCGCAGTATTCTTGTTCGGACTACCTATAAAGTACTTGGTACGTCTGCAGGTACTTAGGCTGGACCATCTGTCTCCGTGAACTAAGTCAACGTGTCGAGTTATCCAGTTCTTCAACGCCGCAGAGCTAATACCAATAATGGGCTCTGGACCTATGGGATGGGAGTTAGCGCCTTCCCTCGCCAGGGAATCTGAAGACTCGTTGCCTTCTACTCCCTGGTGGCCAGGGATAAGAATGACTTGATTGCACTTTGCAACCGAATTCAATCGTTTCTTACAATCTCGGACTATTTTTGTCCGAGTATTGGGATTAAGGAGAGTGGCAAGGGCAGCTTTACTGTCGCTGCAGATACCTATTCTTCTACCTTGCCATCTCTGGGCAATTATCCAGTTGGCCACTTCTAGAATGGCGAAAACTTCAGCTTGGAAGACCGTCGCCATGTTTCCAAGTGAGTAACTGTATTTGATCTCCTCATTCAAATACCATCCAGCGCCCGTACCGTTTACGGTCTTCGAGCCGTCTGTATAGAAGATGTCGTTGAGTCCAATCAGTATTTTGTTTGGATCTTCCCATTCCTCCCTTTTTGGGAAGAGAATTTGAAATCTTCTTCCGAACATTAATATTGGGGTCATATCGTCCGCCGGCATATTGAATAAAATGCACTTTTCTTCAAGCCTTTGTGATATAACACCATGTCCGATAGCATGTTTACCGTGCCAAAGTCCGCACTTCTTTAGGCGGCACACGGTCTTCATTGCTTCTTCTTGGATAGCAATGTCCAAGGGTTGCATGTTAAGCATCGCGTTGAGAGCTGCACCAGGTGTCGAGCTAAAAGCTCCTGTTATCCCTATGCAGACCTCTCTCTGTACTCTGTCAAGAACAGAACGAGTCGATTTTATCTCCGTTCTGTTCCACCAGACCACTGACGCATATGTAATGATGGGCCTAATGATGGCTATGTACATCCAGTGTACCACAGCGGGTTTTAGACCCCATGTCTTCCCAAAGGCTCTTCTGCATTGCCAAAAG
The DNA here is from genome assembly GCA_949715965.1 of Dysmachus trigonus. Lineage (NCBI taxonomy): Eukaryota > Metazoa > Arthropoda > Insecta > Diptera > Asilidae > Dysmachus > Dysmachus trigonus. The sequence continues at coordinate 36,180,976 of OX454321.1, read as the reverse complement.
GCATTTAATGCCCGAGATGCTTTGTGTTCGACATGAGCCTTCCAAGTCAGTTTGCTGTCTAGGTCTCCTCATAGTCTAGTCCATATTTTTGGGTGAAGCCCTTAGCGACTAATCGCGCACGATATTGCACTTCACTATCACCTTTTTCTTTAGCACCCACCGACACTGCACAATTGTAGCTCCTTTTGGGGCATCAACAAGCTCGAAAACTTCATTCTTTCGGAATGATTCCAACTCTTCATCCATTGCCTTCCTCCAATGCACACTTTCAGGACTTCTCAAGGCTTCAGTCACTGTCAGTTCAGTATCTGCAGTAGCCAACCAGCTCGTCTGATTGTACCTTTCGGGTTTCCGTCTCTCCCTCGTTGGTCTCTCCAACACCTGTTCTGGTGACCCAATTGGACTGCTGCTTGTTGATGAAGATTCAGGAACATAGGTCTCATCTGCATCAGCTTCATAGAATGTTAGCTGTGATGATTCACTGTCGGAGCTATCCTCAGTGTATAGTTCTGATCGTTCTTGACAGTCACTTTCCCCCACTGAACGATCATCTCTTACAGGAACAGGCAATTCTCCCTCCACACACCATGTTGTTTCATTAGCTGCGGATTTTCCTCCTGACACTGCTGTCTCCATCACCACAACATCTCGGCTGGTAGTAACCTGGTTTTTGACAGGATCATATACTCTGTAGCCCTTTACATGTTCTGAATAACCAATAAGAATATGCTGCCGAGCTTTCTTATCCCATTTGGTCCTCCTCTCTTTGGGAACATGCACCATGACTGGACTGCCGAAGATTCGTATATGGCTTAAAATGGGTTTCTTTTCATGCCACATCTCGTATGGTGTTTTGTCATTGAGACCTGATGCTACAGATCGATTTTGCAAGTACACTGCTGTTGATACAGCCTCTGCCCAAAATCTTTTATCTAACTTAGCATCAAACAACAAGCATCTCGCTTTCTCAACAATTGTTCTGTTGTTTCGCTCTGACATACCATTTTGTTCTGGCGAATAGGGGTTTGTTTTCTGGTGTACAATACCAAATGATTTCAAATACTCTTCCATCGCCTTCGAACAGAATTCTCCACCATTATCGGTTCGTAAGATTTTAATATTGTCATTTTTTTTGTTTCTCCACCATAGCCTTGAATTCTCTGAAGTATTTAAACACTTCATTTTTTTCTTTCATAAAGTAGACAAATGACATACGAGTATTAGTCCAGTCAATCTAACCTCTGAAGCGGAAGTTTGTGATGGGAAGCTAATTTTTGGATATATTGTTGGGGACGGTGAGAAATGAAGCTCTTACTTTTTTCCACACTCAGGGGTGTTTGCGAAGGGGTGAAAAAGGGTGAAAAAGGGTGAAAAAGGTTTTTTGTTTATAACTTTGAATAAAAAAGTCAGCCTGGATGGAAACGTTAGAGGGTGATATAATAAATGATTATTCATCTTGTATTAAAGTTTCCACAGGTTTTGTTTATTGCAAAATTGTTTATTAACAATTTCACTCTCCCAAACCGAAAAAAATCACGGCTGATTTTTTTAAAAATACTTAAGCTCGTACGATGTCTTTCATTTTCACAATATCACTAGAAGACGCAATCCCCCATCATATACCAAAAATTCAAAACGGTTCCATGCATTTCACCTGAGATAATCACCCAGATACCTCACCTGTTTTACACCGAAAAATGTACAGTTTTAATCCAAGTCAAGATATCCCCCACGAATCGTCGCCCTCCGACCAGATATCGCTGAGCAGCGCACATTTTTCACATTTTTTCCCAGCCCACGGCGGGGAAGAAGAAGATTTGCGACTGATTCAAAAACGGAAATCGCTATAACTTTCGATGTATGTAACGGAACTTAATGTATGATGGCTTCAAAAATCACTTATTTTTTTCTCCATCTTTTCCTCATACACCACTTTCACCTAATATTTTTACTTTTTTTTATATTGAATTAAACTTAAAAAAAAAATAAAAATTAATTACATTTTATTCCTTTTCTCCCACAAAACTAAACTTTTTTGAAATATTCTTAATTTTGTAGTTATCTACAGATTCCACCCTTTATTCTCATAATTTTTATTATTTTCCACAAATCCCCCCCTGACCCCCCGAATGAATATATTACCCCTTAAATTTTACAAACAAAAAACCTGCCAAACATTTTATTTTTTTTCTCCCACAAAACTAAACTTTTTTGAAATATTCTTAATTTTGTAGTTATCTACAGATTCCACCCTTTATTCTCATAATTTTTATTATTCTCCTCAAATCCCCCTCTGACCCCCCGAATAAATATATTACCCCTTAAATTTTACAAACAAAAAACTTACCAAACATTTTATTTTTTTTCTCCCAGAAAACTAAACTTTTTTGAAATATTCTTAATTTTGTAGTTATCTACAGATTCCAACCTTTATTCTCATAATTTTTATTATTCTCCTCAAATCCCCCTCTGACCCCCCGAATAAATATATTACCCCTTAAATTTTACAAACAAAAAACTTACCAAACATTTTATTTTTTTTCTCCCAGAAAACTAAACTTTTTTGAAATATTCTTCATTTTGTAGTTATCTACAGATTCCAACCTTTATTCTCATAATTTTTATTATTTTCCTCAAATCCACCCTGACCCCCCGAATAAATATATTACCCCTTAAATTTTACAAACAAAAAACTTGCCAAACATTTTATTTTTTTTCTCCCACAAAACTAAACTTTTTTTAAATATTCTTAATTTTGTAGTTATCTACAGATTCCACCCTTTATTCCCATAATTTTTATTATTTTCCACAAATCCCCCCCTGACCCCCTGAATAAATTTATTACCCCTTAAATTTTACAAACAAAAAACTTACCAAACATTTTATTTTTTTTCTCCCACAAAACTAAATTTTTTTGAAATTTTAATAACTTTGTAGTTATCTACAGATTCCGCCCTTTATTCCCATAATTTTTATTATTTTCCAAACATCACCCCCTGACCCCCCCGAATAAATTTATACTATTTACCATTTTTTAAATTATTCCCCATTTTTACTATTCAATTTTTTCCACCAATTCTCAATTAATCTCACTTTTTTTTTCACCCACATCTACTTTAAAGTCTTCCGAAACTTAATCTACATTTTTTTCTCCATTATTGCTAATAGTTTGTCCCTAATCTGCCCCCGTGTGTGCTAGCGGATCATTTTTCGCACAAAATATTAATTTCTCCCCAGTTTCGATTTACGATTATTGCATAAAGACCTACTCCAATTGGGGACAAACTATTAGCAATAATGGAGAAAAAAATGTAGATTAAGTTTCGGAAGACTTTAAAGTAGATGTGGGTGAAAAAAAAAGTGAGATTAATTGAGAATTGGTGGAAAAAATTGAATAGTAAAAATGGGGAATAATTTAAAAAATGGTAAATAGTATAAATTTATTCGGGGGGGTCAGGGGGTGATGTTTGGAAAATAATAAAAATTATGGGAATAAAGGGCGGAATCTGTAGATAACTACAAAGTTATTAAAATTTCAAAAAAATTTAGTTTTGTGGGAGAAAAAAAATAAAATGTTTGGTAAGTTTTTTGTTTGTAAAATTTAAGGGGTAATAAATTTATTCAGGGGGTCAGGGGGGGATTTGTGGAAAATAATAAAAATTATGGGAATAAAGGGTGGAATCTGTAGATAACTACAAAATTAAGAATATTTAAAAAAAGTTTAGTTTTGTGGGAGAAAAAAAATAAAATGTTTGGCAAGTTTTTTGTTTGTAAAATTTAAGGGGTAATATATTTATTCGGGGGGTCAGGGTGGATTTGAGGAAAATAATAAAAATTATGAGAATAAAGGTTGGAATCTGTAGATAACTACAAAATGAAGAATATTTCAAAAAAGTTTAGTTTTCTGGGAGAAAAAAAATTAAATGTTTGGTAAGTTTTTTGTTTGTAAAATTTAAGGGGTAATATATTTATTCGGGGGGTCAGAGGGGGATTTGAGGAGAATAATAAAAATTATGAGAATAAAGGTTGGAATCTGTAGATAACTATAAAATTAAGAATATTTCAAAAAAGTTTAGTTTTCTGGGAGAAAAAAAATAAAATGTTTGGTAAGTTTTTTGTTTGTAAAATTTAAGGGGTAATATATTTATTCGGGGGGTCAGAGGGGGATTTGAGGAGAATAATAAAAATTATGAGAATAAAGGGTGGAATCTGTAGATAACTACAAAATTAAGAATATTTCAAAAAAGTTTAGTTTTGTGGGAGAAAAAAAATAAAATGTTTGGCAGGTTTTTTGTTTGTAAAATTTAAGGGGTAATATATTCATTCGGGGGGTCAGGGGGGGATTTGTGGAAAATAATAAAAATTATGAGAATAAAGGGTGGAATCTGTAGATAACTACAAAATTAAGAATATTTCAAAAAAGTTTAGTTTTGTGGGAGAAAAGGAATAAAATGTAATTAATTTTTATTTTTTTTTTAAGTTTAATTCAATATAAAAAAAAGTAAAAATATTAGGTGAAAGTGGTGTATGAGGAAAAGATGGAGAAAAAAATAAGTGATTTTTGAAGCCATCATACATTAAGTTCCGTTGCATACATCGAAAGTTATAGCGATTTCCGTTTTTGAATCAGTCGCAAATCTTCTTCTTCCCCGCCGTGGGCTGGGAAAAAATGTGAAAAATGTGCGCTGCTCAGCGATATCTGGTCGGAGGGCGACGATTCGTGGGGGATATCTTGACTTGGATTAAAACTGTACATTTTTCGGTGTAAAACAGGTGAGGTATCTGGGTGATTATCTCAGGTGAAATGCATGGAACCGTTTTGAATTTTTGGTATATGATGGGGGATTGCGTCTTCTAGTGATATTGTGAAAATGAAAGACATCGTACGAGCTTAAGTATTTTTAAAAAAATCAGCCGTGATTTTTTTCGGTTTGGGAGAGTGAAATTGTTAATAAACAATTTTGCAATAAACAAAACCTGTGGAAACTTTAATACAAGATGAATAATCATTTATTATATCACCCTCTAACGTTTCCATCCAGGCTGACTTTTTTATTCAAAGTTATAAACAAAAAACCTTTTTCACCCTTTTTCACCCCTTCGCAAACACCCCTGAGTGTGGAAAAAAGTAAGAGCTTCATTTCTCACCGTCCCCAACAATATATCCAAAAATTAGCTTCCCATCACAAACTTCCGCTTCAGAGGTTAGATTGACTGGACTATATAGTCTTCTACAAAAAGAAGGAAGTATCTTGACAATCCAATAGATTTGGTTTCCATTAACCTACATACATCGGCATGCACAATTTCCAGCACTTTTGTAGCTCTTGTGCCTGTGGGGAATGGTAGTCGTGATTGCTTGCCCTCACAACAAACCACACAATTAGATTTTTTTACTTCATAAGTGTCTTCATAGCTAACACCTTCCACGGCGCCATTCTTCATTTTATTTAAGTCATTAGTGTTTATGTGTCCTGACCTCCTGTGCCATAACAAAGCATTATCTCTGGCAAGTAAACATTTCGTCTCTGGTGTAGTACGTAAATCCAATTTATACACACCGTCAATTAGATTAGCAACAGCCACTAATTCTTTCTTTGCATTGTATATCAAACACTGACTGTTTGAGAAAGAAACACTGTTGTTTTTTATCAATTGACTTACTGACAATAAGTTTGTAGTCAGGCTTGGGACACACAAAACATCCTTGATTGTTATATCATAGCCTTGTTGCGTTGATATCATAACATTTCCTTTGCACGAAACTTGAAGTTTCTCATGATTTGCTATCATAATTTCGGGACATGTCTGTGGACTCGAAACATCTTGCAACCAATTTGAGACAGCCGTCATGTGGACACTGGCTCCTGAATCCACGTACCACTCGTCCTTACTATATTTAGCACTCATGAAAACAGCACTAAATGCATTTGACGACTTATTTTTGTTTGATTTCTCTAACATTGGGCATTGATTACGATAATGACCCGGAGTTTTGCATTTGTAGCAGGTTATATTTTTATTTCCACCTGTCCCTTTGACATTTGACGTCGACTTCCCGCTCTGATCGGTGCTGCCAGTTCTGGGTTTTGATTTCGCCCATTTTGACGCAAACGCCGTTTCAGTATTCTGCGTTTCCTGCGATGTCATCCCTGTCGTTTCAAACGGTTCCGAATCTAACAACTTTGTCTTGAGGACGTCAGCTGTAATTGCTATACCAGAATGTTCGATGGCCATAATCATTGGCGAAAATTTTTCTGGTAATCCTGCAAGCATCAAAGACCCAATCCACTGATCGGTAATTTCAAAGCCAGTTCCACTCAACCGTTGTGATGTTTCCACAATTTGAGTAGCTGGTCATATCTTCAAAATTTTCTCGCCGTATTGATATCAAATGACGCAATAACGAAATCTTCCTCGAAAATCCTGAGTCGTCGAACAGGGATTTGAGCTTATCCCACAACTTTTTCGAAGTTTTCGTCTTCTTGATATGCACGTACAAAGCCGGCTCGATAGTTAGGCATAATTTGGCCCGCGCCTTCGCATCATCTTCGGGTTTTATGTCTTTTCCTACCACTGGCTGTACACAATGTAACATGCCTTCCAATACCAGCACATTTTCAATCGCGAATGTCCACTCATCGTAATTTTCTCTGCCTTTTAGTTTAGGCACACTGGCTAAATAGTTTGTTGACAGCTTGCACAACACAACCGTGTCTAAAAAATATAAGTTTTATCACTATATTTTTAAAAAATACTTTGAAAGCCCATAACCTAATACAGTGGTGGAAATAGCTATAATTCCACTGAATAAAAGTTATGCCAAAGGTTTGTATTTTGAGAGAGAAAAATGAAAACTGCACTCCTCGGTTTTGTGCGCATGCTCAATCAATTTGGTCAGAATTTGTGTTAAATTGGTTAGTGTTAACGGTTTCTGGGTGAGTTTTAATCATTTTCGTTGTGATTGCGCGTGGAAATTACTATAATTCCAGAAGTGTCGAAGTGCCGCTGGATTAAAACAAGGAGTTATTGATTCATTAAGATATAAAAAATAATTTTGGAGGTAATTTAAATATTTTAGCACAAAAAAAAAAAAAAAAGGAGTACTATATTTTATCCAGGAAAATTATTAACTAAAGAAGAGCAGACGAAAGTGGTTGCGTTCAAAACAGCAAGTTTTTCACTGCGAAGAATTGCTCAGATGTTGGGAAATGGAAGAACTCACACAGCTGTACGTAATTTCCTGTGTTTATGCGAAAATTATGGTAAAACTAACAAAAAAGGACCTCCGCCAAAACTTACCAACATGGACCGGCGTTCTATAATTGGGTTAACAGGAAGAAAACATTTAAGTTCTTTTCAAATTGTGAATGACCTTAAGTTGCCCGTGATTTCTAGACGTGTTCGGCAGATTTTGCATACCAGTTGGACGTTAGAATGGAGAAAAAGAATATCAAAACCGGCAATGAACAAACAGCATAAGGAAGCCAGACTTCGATTTGCAAAAAATCATATGTCTTGGACCAGTGAATGGAGGAAAGTGATTTTTAGCGACGAAAAGAAGTTCAATTTAGACGGTCCAGATGGCTGTCAATTTTACTGACACGACCTTAGAAAAGATACAGAGGTCGCTATGAGTCGCAATTTTGGAGGTGGGACGGTAATGGTTTGGGCTGCTTTTTGCAGCCAAGCGAAGACTCCCATTTTTTGGATATCTACCAGAATGAAATCCAGCGATTATATTCAACTACTGGATAGTATCTTAATTGACTTCGGCGATGATAATCTCAGCAATGAGTGGATCTTTCAGCAAGACAATGCTGCTATCCACTCATCTCGCGAAACGAAATCGTGGTTTCAGACCAGGAACATACCTGTTTTGGATTGACCGTCGCGTAGTGCTGATCTGAACCCAATTGAAAATCTATGGGCAATATTGATTCGGCAGGTTTACTCAAATGGAAGGCAATTTACAACGATTCAGGAGTTGAAAGCGGCCATAAACATGCTTGGGCGCAATTTTCTCAATCGCAGCTACAAAAGTTGGTAGACAGCATGCCAACGAGAATTTTCGAAGTAATTCAGGCTAATGGAGGCAGTACACGTTATAAAAAAAAAAGTTGTATTGTATTTCTTAAAATATGAACAGTGGATTTATAGATATTTCCATGCTAAAAATTGTTTTTTTTAATATTACTTAAAATTTTGCTTTCAACTAATGATATTTTTGTTTTTTACGTTAGATTTTAGAAATGATACAATAAACGGAAATAAAATGGCTCACTTCGAATTATAAATTAGCAGTCAGTTGCTTTCAATAGAAAAAAAGCTCAGTGGAATTATAGCTATTTCCACCACTGTATGCAAACACGTTGGTTATTCGGTGCAGACTGAATTTTATTACAGTTACACAGAGTATTACAAGGTGTTTAGTTTACACATTACATGCTAGATGTACCTATTAGCGACATTTTGATACAATTAGTTGCAACATTAACGATTAATAGTAAATTATATATATAAATAAATACAAACATAAAGTCCTGTATGTCGCTCATTATTTATTAGCCAACCCGATATAGTCCAGGCTACCAAGGTAAAAAAGAGGTATTACCTCCGAATTATTTGAGCATGCATCGATTTTAATGAAATTTTGACAGCATGTAGGGAATACCTCAAAAAGCAAAATCTACCCTATCCCGATGTGTGCTTTTTCCCTGGGGGTGAGTTCCACCCCAACTAGGGGGTGAAAATTTTTTTTGTGGAAAATAACCACGGAAATCGATAGAGGAACAAATTTTAAGCATAAATTGTTCTTAGCATTTTTTTTGAAAACTCAATAGTTTTCGAGTTATACGCGATTGAAAATTGGCATTTTTCGTGAAAAAAACCACGTTTTTAATCGATTTTTTATGAATAACTCAAAAACTATTCATTTTATCAACAAAAGTGTAAGAACCAGAAGCTTATAAAAAAACAAAGAGATTGGTGCCTTTTAATTGATTGTAGGTCTAATACAAACCGAGTAATGATTTATTGAAGGTTGAATACATTATTTGAACGAAAATTTTTTAAAATTCAACGTCAAATAACGGAAAAATGGTAAATTTTTCGAGAAAATTGCATAGAACCTTTTTCAAAGTATTTTTAAAAAGCTTTAAACTGAGGGTTACTAGAACTCTCTAGCATAAAAACTAAGGCCGAAATAAAATTGATTTATATTTTTTTTGTAGAAATTTGTTTTTTGTTTTTTGGCCATATCTCGGTTAATTTTCAAGCTATTTAGTCGCTCAAAACGTAGTTTTAAAGGGAATTTCATAAGCTATAAGCATATAAAAGTTTTACATTTTTTGAGCCCTTTATTTTTAAAAGGGCAACGTTTAAAGGGTTCTAAAATGGCACCAGTCATACGTTAGGGCAAGCTTTGGAAGGTCATATCTCAGTTATTTAACAAGCTAAAAAAAATTTAAAAAAAGCAAAACGTTTGTTAAAAAAAAGCTAACTTCTTGTTCCTTACTAATTTTTACGTATATCCTATAGTTTTTCCGAAATTTTGAAAAAAAGAAAAAATTTTGAAAATTTCGAAAATAATTTTTCGACTTTAATCATAATTTTTTTCGAAATTATGCATTCTAAATCGTTCAAACTCTCACAAATCATTGTAAGTACATATATAAAGTAAATTGACCATGAATTATCTTTTTATTGCAATTTGGGTACTATTGCCAAGGGTGAAATTGAGTTTTTTTTTCTACAAAAAAAATATAAATCAATTTTATTTCGGCCATAACTCTCTTAGTTTTCATGCTAGAGAGTTCTAGTAACCCTCAGTTTAAAACTTTTTAAAAATACTTTGAAAAAGGTTCTATGCAATTTCCTCGAAAAATTGACCATTTTTCCGTTATTTGACGTTGAATTTTAAAAAACTTTCGTTCAAATAATGTATTCAACCTTCAATAAATCATTACTCGGTTTGTATTAGACCTACAATCAATTAAAAGGCACCAATCTCTTTGTTTTTTTATAAGCTTCATTTTTGGTTCTTACACTTTTGTTGATAAAATGAATAGTTTTTGAGTTATTCATAAAAAATCGATTAAAAACGTGGTTTTTTTTCACGAAAAATGCCAATTTTCAATCGCGTATAACTCGAAAACTATTGAGTTTTCAAAAAAAATGCTAAGAACAATTTTTGCTTAAAATTTGTTCCTCTATCGATTTCCGTGGTTACTTTCCACAAAAAAAAATTTCACCCCCTCGTTGGGGTGGAACTCACCCCCAGGGAAAAAGCACACATCGGGATAGGGTAGATTTTGCTTTTTGAGGTATTCCCTACATGCTGTCAAAATTTCATTAAAATCGATGCATGCTCAAAAAATTCGGAGGTGAAAACCTTGGTAGCCTGGACTAATAGTTTTCAGACTCCTTTTATTTCAAGTAGTGAGTATTATTCACGTTGCGAAACATGTCCGGGCAAGTCGATTACGGTGGAAATCGTACAGTTCACTATAGCGCGTGGTCGGCTAAGAGTTAACTGTAATGCATTTTCCCTTATGGGCATTACTTCTATAAGAATTCCCAAATTTTCTTCAACTGATTTCCTTGCTATCAGAAGATCGTCTATATAGACTAAAAGCTGAAGGAAAACTGAAGGTGCATTACTTAGGCCAAATTTCATCCTTAAATATGCATATTGCCCCAAAGGTGTAACAAAAGAAGTAAGTTTTATTGAGTAGTCGGGTGCAATTTTAACGTGGTGAAAACCACTACGAAGATCTATGAAGGGAAAATACTTTTTATTACGTAATTTATCTATGAGGGCTTCGATTGCAGGTAAGGGTAATTATCGCGGATAGCGAGCTTATTTAATTCTCTTTAATCCACACAAAATCTAAGTTGGCGATTTTTCTTACTGTTCAAAACTATAGTGGTCGCACACGGTGAGTTAGTCTCTCGAATTATTTGCTTTTCAAGTAAATCGTTCACAATTTTGTTAAGTTCTAGTTTCTGAATGTATGGCAATCTGCGGTGATTACAATAAAGTGGATTTTATTTTATCGTCATTTCAAATTAATTGTTATATTAGAACTAAAGGTATTATGGTTATATATAGCACAAATCGTGAATCGAGCACAAACTCAATGACAGCCAACGATTTCTGTCCGATCAATTTTGCCTGGCACTTCCATTGGAAAGCAATATCTTGCTGCGAGCATACTTGGAACTCAGCATTTTTCGTCAAATTGAGCTATATAATAGCCTGGTTAGTTTTAAAGTCTGTGATTGCTTTTGTATTGCGATATTTTCTACCAGCCCAAAATAATCCTTTCACAGAGCCAAATGATGTCGAAAGGTTTTTTATCCTCTTTCACATTTATTAGGTACCTGCAGTTTACTTCGGAACATTGATGGAAATTGTAAAATTTAAGTGAGCTAGCTTGAGCGCTACTGTATTCAAATTTCAGTAGTAACACGTTTAAATAAAATAAATAAATATTAATGGGATAATCCATGTCAAGTGGATCAGAGCTGTGGCCAAAATTGTTGGTGCCCAAAAAAATCAACCGAGGGCTCATTTTAAAGCTTATGACGTCTACTTTCGAATGCCGTGTGCGCCTTTGAAAAATCAAATATGGCGGTTTCAATATGGCGACCGGAAGTGGAATGAAAATTAAAAATTTTTGGAAAAAAGCTTATAGAAAAAAAAATTTGAAAGCGACAAGACCGTATTTCGACTCAAATTGTAGCAAATGAACACCTCTTTAAGGCTGGTGCAGTTGGATAAGAAAATTCAAGATGGCGGATCCAATATGGCTGTGCAAAATCCCACTTTATGGCCAAATTTTTCAAATCCAACCATTTCGCACCAAATCTTGTATACGGGGGTTTTTTGGGTCGCTGACTACGAATATAAGATTATATTTGAAAAATTCAAAATGGCGGATCCAAAATGGCGGACGGTTGTTTTCGAAAATCAACCGATTTGCACCAAATTATGTAAACAAGGGTTTTTGGGGTCTGTGACCACAAATATGAGATTATATTTGAAAAATTCAAAATGGCGGATCCGCCATCTTAGTTTTTTTCGAAAATCAACCGATTCGCACCAAATCAGGTATACGGGGGTTTTTGGGGTCGCTGATCACGAATACGAAGTCAGATTTGCAAAATACATTATGAGAATATAATATGGCTAAAGGGTTTTCTGAAAGTCGTTCGATTGGAATTAACCGTCCGCCATATTGGATCTGCTATTTTGAATTTCGCAAATCTGATTTTATATTCGTGTTCAGCGACCCCAAAAACCCCCGTATACCTGATTTGGTGCGAATCGGTTGATTTTCGAAAAAAACTAAGATGGCGGATCCGCCATTTTGAATTTTTCAAATATAATCTCATATTTGTGGTCAGCGACTCCAAAAACCCTTGTTTACATAATTTGGTGCAAATCGGTTGATTTTCGAAAACAACCGTCCGCCATTTTGGATCCGCCATTTTGAATTTTTCAAATATAATCTTATATTCGTGGTCAGCGACCCCAAAAACCCCCGTATACAAGATTTGGTGCGAAATGGCTGGATTTGAAAAATTCGGCTATAAAGTGGGATTTTGCACAGCCATATTGGATCCGCCATCTTGAATTTTCTTATCCAACTGCACCAGCCTTAAAGAGCTGTTCATTTGCTACAATTTGAGTCGAAATACGGTCTTGTAGCTTGCAAATTTTTTTTTCTATAAGCTTTTTTCCAAAAATTTTTAATTTTCATTCCACTTCCGGTCGCCATATTGAAACCGCCATATTTGATTTTTCAAAGGCGCACACGGCATTCGAAAGTATACGTCATAAGCTTTAAAATGAGCCCTCGGTTGATTTTTTTGGGCACCTACAATTTTGGCCACAGCTCTGATCCACTTGACATGGATTATCCCATATATACTTTGTATTTCTAAATTAAAATAATAATTAAAAAATACTTGAATATTAATATATTAGGGATAATCCATGTCAAGTGGATCAGAGCTGTGGCCAAAATTGTAGGTGCCCAAAAAAATCAACCGAGGGCTCATTTTAAAGCTTATGACGTATACTTTCGAATGCCGTGTGCGCCTTTGAAAAATCAAATATGGCGGTTTCAATATGGCGACCGGAAGTGGAATGAAAATTAAAAATTTTTGGAAAAAAGCTTATAGAAAAAAAAATTTGCAAGCTACAAGACCGTATTTCGACTCAAATTGTAGCAAATGAACAGCTCTTTAAGGCTGGTGCAGTTGGATAAGAAAATTCAAGATGGCGGATCCAATATGGCTGTGCAAAATCCCACTTTATAGCCGAATTTTTCAAATCCAGCCATTTCGCACCAAATCTTGTATACGGGGGTTTTTGGGGTCGCTGACCACGAATATAAGATTATATTTGAAAAATTCAAAATGGCGGATCCAAAATGGCGGACGGTTGTTTTCGAAAATCAACCGATTTGCACCAAATTATGTAAACAAGGGTTTTTGGAGTCGCTGACCACAAATATGAGATTATATTTGAAAAATTCAAAATGGCGGATCCGCCATCTTAGTTTTTTTCGAAAATCAACCGATTCGCACCAAATCAGGTATACGGGGGTTTTTGGGGTCGCTGAACACGAATATAAAATCAGATTTGCGAAATTCAAAATAGCAGATCCAATATGGCGGACGGTTAATTCCAATCGAACGACTTTCAGAAAACCCTTTAGCCATATTATATTCTCATAATGTATTTTGCAAATCTGACTTCGTATTCGTGATCAGCGACCCCAAAAACCCCCGTATACCTGATTTGGTGCGAATCGGTTGATTTTCGAAAAAAACTAAGATGGCGGATCCGCCATTTTGAATTTTTCAAATATAATCTCATATTTGTGGTCACAGACCCCAAAAACCCTTGTTTACATAATTTGGTGCAAATCGGTTGATTTTCGAAAACAACCGTCCGCCATTTTGGATCCGCCATTTTGAATTTTTCAAATATAATCTTATATTCGTAGTCAGCGACCCAAAAAACCCCCGTATACAAGATTTGGTGCGAAATGGTTGGATTTGAAAAATTTGGCCATAAAGTGGGATTTTGCACAGCCATATTGGATCCGCCATCTTGAATTTTCTTATCCAACTGCACCAGCCTTAAAGAGGTGTTCATTTGCTACAATTTGAGTCGAAATACGGTCTTGTCGCTTTCAAATTTTTTTTTCTATAAGCTTTTTTCCAAAAATTTTTAATTTTCATTCCACTTCCGGTCGCCATATTGAAACCGCCATATTTGATTTTTCAAAGGCGCACACGGCATTCGAAAGTAGACGTCATAAGCTTTAAAATGAGCCCTCGGTTGATTTTTTTGGGCACCAACAATTTTGGCCACAGCTCTGATCCACTTGACATGGATTATCCCATATATATATGGGGCATTCTTTGTGAACGGACCACCCCCTGCTGTCCAAAAATTCTGAGCTCCTTTTAAGGTCTACTAAGACTCAAAAGAAAGGTTTTGGTTTCTACTTTCGAATGCACACTGGCTTTCGAAAATTCCGCCTACACAGAGCCCAATATGGCGGCTAAAACCACGTGACCTCCATTATTTTTACTACTTATGAGGCTATAAAATGGGTCGCATCATTCCGATTGAGGTCTACAAGGGCTCAAATGAAAGCTTTTGACTTCTGCTTTATAGCAAAAATGTTTTGGATTGCGCAAAATCCAATATGGCCGCTAAAACCACGTGACCTTTGCAATTTTACCACTTAAAAGAGTACAAAATGGCTCGCGGCATTCCGATTGAGGCCTACAAAGGCCCAAATGAAAGCTTTTGACTTCTGCTTTCAGAAGCTGTATCGAAAAAAATGTTTGGATTGCGCAAAATCCAATATGGCCGCTAAAACCACGTGACCTTTGCAATTTTACCACTTAAAAGAGTACAAAATGGCTCGCGGCATTCTGATTGAGGTCTACAAAGACCCAAATGAAAGCTTTTGACTTCTGCTTTCAGAAGCTGTATCGAAAAAAAATTTTTGGATTGCGCAAAATCCAATATGGCCGCTAAAACCACGTGACCTTTGCAATTTTACCAGTTAAAAGAGTACAAAATGGCTCGCGGCATTCCGATTGATGTCTACAAAGGCTCATATGAGAGCTTTTCACTTCTACTTCAAAAAGCTCTATCGCAAAAATTGTTCGAATCGCGCAAAAGATTCTCATTAAGACTAAGAGGATGATGTAGAACACTAATTACTGAAATTATCTGGCAGAATTAAAAAAAAATCAAAAGGGCCTTTAATACCACGTGTAGAGAAACAACTTTTATATAGTATACATTATCTAAAATAGATAATAATGAAATGTGCTTAATAAATAATAAGTAATATTACTGTTTTGATAGTAATGAAGATTCAAGATAGCCACTACAATCACGATACATAGCCGTTTTTTACTATTTATTCAATGTTGATTCATATGAATATACGATGCGTTAACAAAGAATAAATGCCGTTAATTCTACTGCTCACAACAAAATAACTTAATTATTTCAGTTGAACTGAGGTAAATTCAAAACAATTTCAATAATTCACAACTTAGAATGAAATTTTAAAAAGGAATATATTATATGTCACAGTATATTATTTATATAGTAAGTAGCTATAACGGCATTAACGGCATTTATTCTTTGTTAACGCATCGTCTATTCATTTGAATCAACATTGAATAAATAGTAAAAAACGGCTATGTATCGTGATTGTAGTGGCTATTTTGAATCTTCATTACTATCAAAACAGTAATATTACTTATTATTTATTAAGCACATTTCATTATTATCTATTTTAGATAATGTATACTATATAAAAGTTGTTTCTCTACACGTGGTATTAAAGGCCATTTTGATTTATTTTTAATTCTGCCAGATAATTTCAGTAATTAGTGTTCTACATCATCCTCTTAGTCTTCATGAGAGTCTTTTGCGCGATTCGAACAATTTTTGCGGTAGAGCTTTTTGAAGTAGAAGTGAAAAGCTCTCATATGAGCCTTTGTAGACGTCAATCGGAATGCCGCGAGCCATTTTGTACTCTATTAACTGGTAAAACTGCAAAGGTATTTATTTATTTATTTATTTATTTGTTCAACATTCATCAAATTCTGATTACTGTACAATAAGTGTAATTAATTTAAGGAAGATCAGTTTGAAGCCGATTTTTCAAATTGGGCTTAGACAAATTAAACTCAAAACTGTCTACATGCACGTTAAAGAGACGAGACATTGAGGTAATGGGCTCGTGCATACCATACTTGGTTCGATGATATGGAACGTCCAAAAAATCGTGAGTTCTCAAGGAGCGAGACGGTACCGAAACCCCGATTGAACTCAGCAACTCGGGAGAGTTAATTGCTCCTTGGAGGATGTCAGAAATGACGAGGAACCTCGAAATATCACGTCTTTTTTGGAGCGAATCTAAAGAAATTAGTTTCAGTCTTTCATGGTAAGGAGGTAGGTTCATACTATCCAGCCAAGGAAGCCCGCGGAGAGTGAATCTGAGAAATCTACGCTGAACCGCCTCGACTCGGTCAATATGCACTGAATAGAAAGGAGCCCAAACGGGACTAGCATATTCCAGAATGGGTCTGACAAAGGTACAGTAGAGAAGCCTGGTAATGAAGGGATCGTCAAATTCTCTAGACCATCTCTTGATGAAGCCTAACACAGAGTTTGCCTTGCCAACAATTGAGTTGACGTGGTCCTCAAAGGAAAGTCTAGAGTTAAAAGTTACGCCCAAGTCCTTGGTCTTGTCAAGTCTAGTTAATAAGCTACCACCCAGCGAGTAATTATAATGAATGGAAGACCTTTTTCTACAGAACGACATAACTGTACATTTGTTAACATTTAACGGTAAAAGATTGCTCGTGCACCACTTATGAAAAGTGGCTATGTCAGATTGTAAAAGATGGTAGTCAGTCTCTCGAGAAATAACACGGTATATTTTTGCGTCATCTGCATAACAAAGGATTTTGGAAGCGGAAAGAAGCAGAGAGACGTCGTTAATGTACAGAATGAAAAGGAGCGGGCCAAGTATGCTACCCTGGGGCACACCTGACGAGTTGCTAATTTGAGACGAAAGAACTCCCCGGAAAAGAACCTGCTGTGTACGGTTAGACAGGTACGAATTCAACCATTCGACGAAAGTAGAAGGAAAACCAAGGTTAGATAATTTAAATAGGAGAATTCTCTGATTGATTTTATCGAAGGCCTTGCTAAAATCGGTATAAATACAATCAACCTGACAGCCTGACTCCACTGCAGGGACACAATCATGCATCAACTCCAGCAAATTTGTGGTTGTAGATTTACCTTTGGTAAACCCATGCTGAAAGGAGCCAAGAATAGACCTGCAGTGGAAGCGCAACACATCATTGATCAGTGCCTCAAAAATCTTAGCAAGATGACATAAATTGGCAACAGGTCCGTAATTTGATATATCGCCCTTGTTGCCTTTTTTATGTAAAGGAATAATCAGAGAATGTCTCCATAACTTGGGGAAACAGCTGCTTGTCAAGGATAAGTTAAATAAATAACAGAGGATATTGACCAAAGACGATCCGCACCTTTTTAGGAAAGAAGCAGGAATGCCGTCTGGACCCCCGGAGTAGCTATCTGGGAGGTTGGCCAGGTGTTTCAAAATGGACAATTCGTCGAACACGAGGTCCTTCATTTCAAGAGAAGTGGGTGGTAGCCTCGTCAAGTGGGTAAAATCACTAAAACTAATATCACAGTTCGAATCACAGAATGCCATGCCAAAGAAGTTGGCAAATAATTCTGCAATTTGTAGGGGATCACCACTTTCGCAATTACCAAGCTTCAAAGTAGAAGGGTACCCGTCAGACTTACGCTTCGAATTTATAAATTTCCAAAATTGTCGTGGGCTACTTCGAAGCTTTGAAGCCATATCAACCACGTAAATGTTATAAGAAGCATTCAACTCGAGACTGAATTGAGCGCTAAGATCAACATAGCTCCGGTAATCATCATCGCTCCGTGATACACAATATCTTTTCCACGCTTTACTCTTAAGGTTTTTTAAATGTTTTAAGGTGCTGTTAAACCAAGGCTGCGTGCAATTAAAATTTTTGGAAACGTTAATTGGAACACATTGGGTAAAAATTAAATAAAGATTGTCATAAAATAAATTTAGGGCCCTGTCAATGTCGCGTTCGTTAAGCAGATGAGACCAGTCAATTTCCGAAATGGCCTTATCAATATTAGAAAAATCGGCTTTTTTAAAGTTGAAAAAATAATTACAATGATCAACAACGTTAACAATTATATTATTATTGGAGCAAAGAGTAGCGTGAAGCGCAGGATGATGATTAGACTCAGGCACGAGAGGGCTCGCACATCTCCTCACGAGTAAGTCATCAGAGTTCGACGAGAAAATGAGGTCAAGTAACCTATCAGATCCATTCGCGACATGATTGGATTGAACCAGGCCGCAGGCGGCGAGAGAGTCCAAGAAAGTCCGGATGAAAACGGGAGAGGCAGAAAACGAAGGCGTCAGTTCATCAGCGTCAGATGAATATTCCCAGTCACGTGGTTTTAGCGGCCATATTGGATTTTGCGCAATCCAAAAATTTTTTTTCGATACAGCTTCTGAAAGCAGAAGTCAAAAGCTTTCATTTGGGTCTTTGTAGACCTAATCGGAATGCCGCGAGCCATTTTGTACTCTTTTAAGTGGTAAAATTGCAAAGGTCACGTGGTTTTAGCGGCCATATTGGATTTTGCGCAATCCAAAATTTTTTTTCGATACAGCTTCTGAAAGCAGAAGTCAAAAGCTTTCATTTGGGCCTTTGTAGACCTCAATCGGAATGCCGCGAGCCATTTTGTACTCTTTTAAGTGGTAAAATTGCATAGGTCACGTGGTTTTAGCGGCCATATTGGATTTTGCGCAATCCAAAAAATGTTTGCTATAAAGCTTCTGAAAGCAGAAGTCAAAAGCTTTCATTTGAGCCCTTGTAGACCTCAATCGGAATGATGCGGAATGATGCGGAATCTTCGAAAGCCAGTGTGCATTCGAAAGTAGAAACCAAAACCTTTCTTTTGAGGTAGACCTTAAATGGAGCTCACCATTTTTGGACAGCAGGGGGTGGTCCGTTCACAAAGAATGCCCCATATATATATATATATACACATATTCATATGTAAATTTTTCAGATAATATCTTTGCTTCAGAGTCTGTTATAGTTTTCATTGAAAGTACTTCCTAAGAACTACACCTGTATATTTTCAGATTTTTTCTAATGGGATTTTAAAAAGTTGAGGAAAGCGACTTTGAAAGGAAATATTTCGAAACTGAAGTGCTTAAATTAAAAAGTCCCAAAACATTTTTTATTGCATTTTGAAAGATTCCAATGATACTCCACTCGATGTAAAAAAAATGTTTCTCTTCACTCTTCACTCTATGGGAGGGGGTGTGAAAACAATACTTTTTCGAATATTTTTCTTTTTTGGTTTCCTTACACTAAATTTCATCTTAAAAGCAGCAAAACTGAGAGTAATAAGGCTGTAGCGTACAGACAGACGAACGGATTTCGATGTATTTCAGTTAATGATAAAGGAACACAACAATTTTCAAAAGTTGCAAAATTTATCTCTTCCAATTTCCTGTTCTAATAAATAAAAAAAAAAATGTTCGGATTTTGAATTTTGTTGCACATATTATTCGAGGCACATTTTTTTTTTTTTTTTTTTTTTTTTTTTTTTTTTTTTTTTTTCGTTTTATGAAGGTATCTAATAAATAAGAAATTATTTAAAAAAAATATTCATTAAACTGTTAAAAAGAATTCGGTATTAAATAATTTGTTTGAGTACCCGTACTAAAATTTAAATTAACTAATTAAGTAATGAAGCAATAGGTAAAAGTGTTTATAAAAAATATTATTTTACAGTTTGATATTCTCAGCTTTTGTTGCTGTACTTAATGTAGTGGAACATTTTATGAAACAAATACATGCGAAGGATTTGGGTCGAATAACGCAAAATATTTCGAGTAAGTTATTATTAAGATTATAATTTGATACATTTTTAAATATTACATTGCTTGAATGAAGATTTGGGCTTTCAAAAGTTTAATGGACCTTGGATAGAAGGAAAAGATTACTACCGATTAGACGGCAAAACCTCCAAAACAATGAGGCATGAAATGGTTAAAATGTTTAATGACCCGGGAAATAAAAGAGCTAGGTAAGATATTAAATTAATTTTTGAGTGTATGATCAACACTTATTTGCAGATGCTTTTTAATATCTGCTAAAGCCGGCGGACAAGGAATTAACCTCATCGGAGCCAATAGGGTTATTATCTTAGACACATCTTGGAATCCATCTAATGATCAACAAAATATATTCCGAATATTTCGATTGGGTCAAAAGAGAAAATGCTACGTTTACCGACTGCTTGCAATGGTGTGTCATTCTCATTATGATATGCTTTTATTTAAAAAACTTCTTCTAGGGTACTATGGAGGAAAAAGTTTATTCCCGTTCCGTGACAAAACAAGCCATGAGCTTCAGGGTTGTTGATGAGCAACAAATTGACCGCCACTACAGTATGGCAGAATTAGCAGAACTTTATACGTATGTATTGTTATAAAGAGAGGTTTGATTTTTATTTAAAAAAAGAGTATATACAAAAATGCTGTTACGCTTCGCCTATTATTAAAGGAATTGAAAAATGAAAAATAAACAAAAATTGTTTGCATCGGAAGTGGGGTTTTTTCATCGGAATTCCATTTTTTTACATGGAAAAATTAACTTTTTATTGTTGATTTTAATTGCGCAACAAAACGGGAACCCATTTTGTTTTTTGGCAATTTTTCGCCTTAGCTCTTATTTTATATAAGAATAACTGTAAAAAATTAAGGACAGCGAAAAATGCGAATGTTTGAGAGAAAATTAAAAAAATCCAACACGTAATAAAACAAAAATCAGCCTTACTACTTCTTTATAAATTAAACGCCTTCAGATTGACCTGCTTTAAATGTGTCGCTCTTTATAAGTGAATAGCGCGATTTGAACACTTGCGGGACTGAATTCTGTGTAGTCACCTCCTAGTGGCAGACTGTACAACTATGGCTTTGCAGAGTCAATTTATGGCTAAAATATAGGCTAAAGCGAAAAAATGACAAAAACAAAATGTGTTTCCTTTTTGTTGCTCAATCAAAATCCACAATAAAAAGATTTACTTTTTACCATGTAAAAGACTGGTAAAAAACCCCACTTTCGGTGCAAACTGGAAGTTGAAAATAGCCCCATCCGGTGGCCCCCCGGAACCCTACAATTTTGATTTGGATTTTTTAATTTTTGGAGTTGCGGGTTATTCGGGTACTTAAGATTGTAGATGTAGATGTAGATTGCAGTGGCTGTCCAAAGACACACTTAGGCCATTATTACAGGCCCATTGTGATGCCACTTTTTTGTGACCAGGGCTTTTCGTGGGAATCGTATCCACAACCTCTAGCGCCTTGCTGGCTCGCAGTCAACACGTTGCGTTACCAACCGAGCTATTGAGGGCCCCTACTTAAGATTACAAGGACAACATTTATGGTAAATTTATGGGCTAAATCGAAAAATCAACAGGAACAAAAAATGTTTCCTTTTTGTTGTACAATTGAAATTTGCAATAAAAAATAGGTGTTTCCATTTACAAAAAAAAAAAAAAAAAAAAAAACGACTTCCGGTAAAAACCGGCAGTTTAAAAACATGGTCGGAGTTAATTTATTATAGTTTTTCTTATACTTGATAACAGTCAGTTAGGGAGGCATAATAGATAACCTATAACTCCGCCCATGTTGAAAAATGCCCCATCCGGTGGCCTCCTCGAAACTCTACAACTTTGTATAAGGTTGTTGGGCTGTTGGAGTGCCGGGATTTCGAGTTATTCGGGTGGTTCACTTAAAATGGGTCACCGTGTATAATGATCAGGAGTCAAGATATTTAACATTATTTGTTGCCACTTTATATTGGTATAATTTGTTTGTTTATATTAATTATTTTGAATTCCCGACGGCCCTGGCTGTGGGAGCTCATTTTAAGGTGATGTAGGTGTAGATGTAGATTGATGTGGCTGTCCGTAGACACACTTAGGCCATTATAGGTCCATTGTGATACCACTTTTTGTGACCAGAATTTCTCGTAGGAATTAAATCCACAACCTCTAGCGCCCTATTGGCTGGCAGTCACCGCGTCGCGTTACCAACCGAGCTATTGAGGCCCTCTTTTTAGGGTGATAATTTAAGTTCATTTTCATAACACGCCGTGTGTATTGTTTTCAGTTGTTTTTATCGTATGGTTTATTGCATATGCAAAACACGTTGCTACAAGTATGGCCCAGGAACATCATTAGGTCTTACATTGAGGCCTCTGTCAATAGTGGCAGATTTAACGCACTTATTTCATTACCAGGCAAAACTGGCCAACCTTCGACCTCAGTAGATCTAAAAATATAATTTCGCTTAAACGAAATGATTTTGGCAAGGTTATTACTGGTAGTTATATTATCGACAATAAGAAGGTTATTATTATTCACTTTTGACCGTACAGTGTTATCTTTTGTACAATTGTTTTTTTTTAAACCATCAGCTTAGTCCAAGCTGAAAACAGCAGAGCTGCATGAGTATGAGACTATTATCATCATTTGGTTCTGTTAGTAAAACCAGAACCATCATACAACATGCAGAACAAGAATTCATGCGTATCACACGACAAAAATGATGACGAAACAAGTATTTTTTCAGCGCATGCTTAGTAAGACATGTGTTAAATGAGTCAGCATGCTTGTTAACTCTTATGCACATGCGATTAATAGGTTCATAGATACCATAGTTAGTTCTACAATTGTTGGTTTGTAGTAGACTCAGATTCCTTAGGTTACGAGGGTTATCCCTAAAAACGAATTAAGCTTTAAGAGATGGCGAGTCAATATATAATTTGATGTCAGCAACTTCACGACTTTTATCTAAAGAATGCATGTCGAGTAACTGCAGTCGGTCTTCGTAAGGGGGAAGACAAATTGGATCGACCCAAGGTAAATCCTTCAGGGCAAATCTAACGAACTTAGTTTGGACAGACTCAACGTTTTTAATGTGGGTTTGGTAGTGAGGAGACCAAACTTGACTTGCGTATTCAAGAATAAGTCTCACAAAAGAAAAGTACAGTTGTTTATATACTGAAATATATATATGGGATGTTTCACGCAGAACGGATCACCTGCATACCCAAAATTGGTGTTAATGAACCTTGACGTTTGAGATATCAAAATGTTCGTCTGGACAAGAGCTTTCGGAAAATTGCCGGCGAAATTCAAAATTCAATATGGCGACTCCAATATGGCGGCCGGAAGCTGGAAAAAATTTGAGTATACAGCAAAAAAAACTGGTAGAAAAAAATATATAAAAGGTTTTCAAGGGACATGAATGCTTCAGAAGTGGTTGTGAGTCCGTCGACGATGAAGTTCGTTCTGGCAGGTGGACATCAACAACTGATTACAACATTAACGAAATTCAACAATTATTGGCTGGAAATCGAGAAGAGATAAACATCTCGTCTGGATTCATTCAAGGCATTTTGGTCAATCAAGAGGGGATAATGGTGTCCTAGGATGCTGAAGAAAGTGTAGACGCCACGTGACTTTTTTATTAATAGTTCGGTCAGCATTTACACATAATTTCTTTCTCTTTAGCTTTTTTAATATGAAGTTACTATACCTTTAATTTACTCGAAAAGAATTGTAATTTACTCAGAGAAGCTCTTTCTTTAAACGCAAGGACAATTTTATTTTGAATTTCTCAACTTTAATTCCTCACAAAATCTATTCTACTTACGGGTTATTTTTCGAAAAAGAAGGTGAATTTATAACACAGTGAACACATTCAGTCTTGATACATAGCAGAATAAAGAACATATATCAAAATATCAGCTGTAAAATTAAAACCTCAAAAAATTAAAGTTGTTTGAATACTTGTACAGGATAACGTTTAAAAATGCAAGGCGTCTTTATAATATGTGTGATGTATTGCAAATATGCAAAGGTATTGTACGTTGAATTTCTTCAGAATTATTGTTTTTAACGTTGCATTTCCATGATACGATACACCGTATACAAGATTTCAATACCTATTTGCACCAAAGCGTGAATACCCATATTATATTTATTTCGATTTTACTAAACAAAATAGTAACTTCCTGGTTTGACTTGCATTTTCTTTAATTTTAATTTAAAATAAGAAATATTTTTTAATAAAGGAAAGTCATTTTCATTTCATGTCCATTTTATTATAAAAAAAATTAAATATATTTAATACAAACCATTAATTTAAAAATATAGTGAAAAACGTGAATTATCAATAATATATATTTGTGAAATGTGAACCATCTACATAAAAGGTATCTATCTGCATTTCTTTGAATTTTCTGTCGCCGCGCCGCGAAGTACAAAGGGATGTTAGAGACCAAATCCTTTCTCATGCGAAAAAGAGGAGCCCCTTTAAATCTTTTTTTTTTATTCAAGACGGAGCAGCACCTCATTGCACACAAGAAGTATCATCAATAAATTTTATGGCGATCGAGTTATTGGCCTAGGGTACCCACGCTTTGCTAGGGGAAAAGGAATAGAATAGCCACCTTACTCGTCAGATCTCACTTAATGTGATTGCTTTTTATGGGGCTACATTAATTTATGGTAGCATATTAATTCCTTTAACAGAATTTTTGATTAGTTAAGATGTTAAGAGCTCTTAATTTTTATACAGAATCGGGGAGTAAGAACCAAACAGTCAAATAAACTCTTTCGAATTACATCTATCATCTGGCTAAGATTTTATACAAAATATGATGTAGATTTGCGTAGAAGTTTTATTAAATCAACTTTGTTTATCTAAATATAAGTAAAATTAATTCCTCAAATATTTGTTTCGATTTTATTTACCTGTGATTAATAGAACCAGCCACAATATCATCCCATTCATTTGACTTTTTATTACCTTTTTAAAAGTTTCTGCCTGCTTGCGATCCGCACTTTCCTTAATATGCTGATACATTAGCCCACCTTTTCCATAAATGTCTAAAAATTAGGGTTCATTTTTTCTCCACTAGCAGCGCTGGTGTAGTAAGTAGTATCCATGAAGTTAGCTGTTATAAAGTATCTGACGTTGTTGCTGAGTATTCCCGGTATTGGCAAGAAACAATAGGCGTGCACTATAAAGGCCTAAACAGATAAAAAGTTCCACAGCACTCGTCTCCACTCGCAAATGCCAAAAACATCAATTTTACACTAAAATGAAGGGGACTGCACAGATAAGCGAGTGGTTAACACTCGTTCATTGAAAAGTTCGCCAACTTTCTACTTTTAACGCCCGCAAATGTCAAAAGGGTAGTTTGATATTCTTGATTTTGTGATGGTGATGTGAAGTGCGATTACAAATTTCTGGTAAGGAACAAGAGACATGAAATATGTTTTAAATAATATGTGTTCTTGTATTCTCAGGGATGTCAATTGAAGAAAAGTTAATAGAAGAAGTGCAGAAGCATAAAGTGCTTTTTGACATGCATTCTAACGGATACAGGACCGTTTTGATAAATGGTTTTTTAGCAATTCACACAGCATATCATACTGTTGAGGCGTCATCCTTGTATGTTTAAAAAATTCCTCTGGATCATTGTTTTTCATTTTTAAATACGTAACGTTGAAGTATCCCAATGTATTTTGCTCAATGTTAATCGGGCGAATCCACCATCGCCTCTTAGGTTTTTTTTTTATAGCCATCATATTTAAATTAAGTATTAATATATAATAAGACCATAATAAAAAAAATACTGAAAAAGCAACTTCCTCCATAATTTCAGCGCATTCGACATCAAATGAAAAAATTTTTGACATTTGTGAACGGCTTATCTGTTCGGTTACTTTTTGCGAGTGGAGACGAGTGCTGTGGAACTTTTTATCTGTTTAGGCCTTAAAGCTTTCTTGTGTTTTTCACTTTCATGTACAATCTTAGAGCTTTATAAGCCAACAACAAGTAGTTGGTAATGTTAGTAATTTTAATCTGCTGTTTATTACCCGAATTTCGACAAAAAAAGGAAAAAAACACAAACTGTTATCACTGCCCTATGTCTAGCTAATTTAAATTCACCTGTAAGAAAAGTTCCCCGTTTATTTCTTATACACTTGTTCGGTTATTCTAATGCAAAACGAATTATCTGTCTAGACCCAAAATAATGTATAGCCGTAGTAAACTTCTCAAAGGTTTTGATTGACATGATTTGTTGTCGGATAGATTTTAGTGACCCTAATCACCTCTACTACAGCACATCATTAATAGGCTACGATCCCCCATTTAGCTACCCTAAGATGATTTACAGCAATCTGTAACTTTGTGTACAGCTTTTAAGTATGACGAATCCCCCAACTTTTCTCTGTGTGCATACCTCGACAGCGGTCAATTTCCCCGTGGCGCATTGGGAAACACGTTAATTTAAAAATAACATGTAATGTAATGAGCAGCATGTACTTTTTACGTTTAACTGGATGATAATTTCATAAACAACGCGAGGAAAATTTTGTCCGACAAAAATGTTGATTATACATAAACATGTCGCTTTTATAACTGTTAAGTTGGTGACAATCAGCAGTCTTATTTTTTCAGGATTGTTCAATCAAAAGCTAAAAAGCTTAATAGTAGCATTGGCCAACAGGCGATAACAGGAAGCGCGGCAGATTAGATATTTAGTTATTTAGCATGAATTAATTCAGGAATGTATACTATTTATTTTGTTAAGCTGCAAAGAACATTTTTAAAGGTGCCAATGTATGAAAACAAAATTTGACTTTCTTAAATTGCAGTTTTCTTTGATTGATAGTTTAATATTTATTTGTCTTTCAGATTAACAAAACCCAGCTTAGCGGAAAGACCAGTTCCCTCTCGGCCAAAGGATAATATATTAGCTAGTCTATTACACAATTATCCTGAAATGGTATTTAAGTACCACGAACATGATAGCTTACTAGAAAATAAACTGGAACAGGAATTAAGTGAACAGGAAAAAGCTGATGCATGGGCGGCTTATGAGCAGGATCTGCAAAATCAAGGCAAGTTTTATGTTCAATTCGAAATTATTTTGAGCAAATCAAACTGATCACACTGACCTAGTTGTCAGCAGAAAAGTATGTAAATTTTATTTGCACTCTCCATAAAATCAAATGTGTTTTTCTATAGAATCCGGATCTGTAAAAAAAAATTATGGGTTTCAATTTGGAAAAAATTAACCCTTTCGGTCTTATACGTATCGTTGCCTATAGTCGTCATCCACGAAACATTTTCTGAGTAGCCGCCTAAGGCCGGCAACCGTGCAACATTCTCTTAGTATGACCGCCGCCTAAAGTAGACATTCAGGGAAAGCTCTGTGGGTACATCGTTGGCTCTAGTCGTCATTGAGGGTGGCAGTGATGCCGTCGACTAGGGGCTCCAGCTTTCTATAAATATCTGTTATAAGCGGTGCGGGTTGGAATGTTGTGTTTGCAGTAAAATGTATTTTGGCAGCCTAAACTGCCGTGCAGTGCGAACACTCTCGTGGAATACTTTCTCATACAAGGAACATATCACCGCGGCCAACTATGCTGTACCGAGATGGTTAAAGCTGCATTTTTTGAATTTATATAGAACTCCCCATACAAAGTGAAAATCCAGTTTTTTATCTGGATTTCTATTTTTAAGAATTTCCCACATCTTAGAATGTTGTAAACAGCAAATGTGAAAAACATCAAAAATTGTTAGAAGAGATGGCTGATATCAATATGTCGAAATTAATTCAGACAACAAGGCTCATGGTACATTTAACACGTTGACGCCGGCGCAGTTTTTTGTATTTCACTTCATCGGGCGGCAGTTAAAATCGCATTTTGCTTTATCTGGCTGCACCTTGCACAAAATGTTGTCTACCAAAACTTCAAAAGCGCAGTTTCCTTTTACTATACGTTTATTAAGACATAATAGTTTTATTTATTATGTGTTACGCAAAGCTTATGTGAGCCACCGGTGCCCCGCGGTGGTACGCGCCGCCCGATGAGACAGTCTAGTGCGGGCCACCGGTGGTACGCGCCGGCGTGAACGTGTTAACAAAAATGCTAGTTGATCAGAGATTTATTATTGAACTAGCTGAGTTACCCGGTTTCACCCGGCGCTGGATAAATACTTACTAATTAAACACTTCTCAAATGTTCTAGTTTGTTATATCCTAGAAATTGTTTCAACCCGAAAACCCCTTTATGGATCCGCTATCTTGAATTTCCAAATCTTAATAATATTAAAAATTAGTGGCCTTAAAATAAATATTGTACCAATTTCCATTCAAATCCGTTGAAATCGAGAAATTTTGGTCGCCATATTGAGTTTGGAAATTTTTCTAATATTCGAAATTAGTGGCTCCGGAATAATCATTAATTTTAATTAAAATCCGTTGAAATTGAGACATTCGGTTGTCATATTGGATCCGCCATCTTGGATTTACAACTTTTGATAATATTCGGAACTTGTATCCTCAGAATAATCATTGTACTAATTTTCAGTAAAAACCTTTAAATCAAGAAATTTGGTCTCATATTGGACCCGCCATCTTGGATTTACAAATTTTGATAATATTCGAAATTTGTAGCTTCAGAATAATCATTGTACCAATTTTCATTAAAATCCGTCGAAATCGAGACATTCTGGACGCCATGTTGGGTCCGCTATCTTGCATTTAGAAATTTTGATAATATGCAAAATTAGTGGTCTCAGAATAATCACTGTACTAATTTCCATTACAATCCGTTGAAATCGAGAAATTTTGGTCACTATATTGGGTCCGCCATCTTGGATAAGTAAATTTTGATAACATTCAAAATCAGTGACCTCTATATAATCATTGTACTAATTTTCATTCAAATCCGTTGAAATCGAGAAATATTGGTCGCCATATTGGGTCCGCCATCTTTGATTTGTAAATTTTGATAACATTCAAAATCAGTGACCTCAAGATAATCATTGTACTCATTTTCATTAAAATCTATTGAAATCGAGAAATATGGTCGCCACTTTGGATCCGCCATCTTGGATTTCTAAATTTTGATAATATTCAAAATCAGTGGCCTCAAAACAATCATTGTACTAATTTTCATTAAAATCCGTTGAAATCAGGAAGTCTTGGTCGCCATATTGGATCCGCCATCTTGAATTTCTAAATTTGGACAGCGGATTTGAAATCCCCATCCCGCAAAACCCCTTTGTACCAATTTTCATGAAATCGCTTCAAATGTAAAATTTTTAGCTGCCATCTTGGATCCGCCATTTTAAAACCCTACGTATTATCCGAAAAAAATGAGCCTATATGTTAAGTCGGAAAATGTACTACCTTCGGACAAAAAATGAAAAATATCGATGCAAGCGTTTAGGCGTGATTGAGCAACAAACAAACAAACAAACGAACTTTCATTTTTATATATACACTCACTAGAAAAAGTCTGCGTTCACCCGCTGTCGATCGGATAGTAACGTCAAAAAATCAAAAAAGAACAAATATTTTCCAGATTTTAATTCATCTATTTATTACATATTTCTTAACCCTTTCAGACACAATGTCCAATATATTGGACAAAAGTTGTCACTGATTTTAAAGCTATTTAACGTAGACACCAATATTAAATCTGCAATGGTTGGCAACTCTGTTAATAAAGTCGCTTTTAAACTTTACAAAAATAAGTTTTGTACCGAACTCTGACCATTTCACATGGTTCAGTGCCTTTTTTGTGAAATTATATTGTGCGGCAGTAAACAAGTGGTCCTTAGTGCTCATATAAAAGTTGTTTTTTTTTTTTAAGATCGAGTTTTAACAAAAATCGGTAAGTACTCTTTAACTATTGTTTAAACAATTTATGCAGAAAAGTGTAAAAAAATACGTTTTGATTGGCCGCCACGCGCAAAAAAAAAGGCATGTCCCATATATGGGACATCACCTGGTGGCCAGGTGAGGCATCCTACCTTAATTGTTTTTGCATATTCGTGTTTATTAGTGTTATATTTGTGTATAAGCAAAAATTCAGATTTTTATCTCAAACGCCTGATTTTTGTGTCTGAAAGGGTTAAACATTATACACATACAAAATCATTTATTTCGCTTTCACAGTTTTTTAGATAACGGCACTTTTCACAGAAAACACACAAAAATGGGACAGAAAAAGTCTGCGTTCACTTGTTGAATTTTGGGATTCCTTGAAATATACCGCTTCAAGTGTACCCTTATGAGGCTTTATTGCGTTTATTATTCATTCCTAGTTAGTTTATCAGATGATCAAGTAGTTTCTTGCAGAAGTTATTTTGTGAATTCAATTTTTTCTTGCCATGGAAAATAAAAGGAAAGGAATTAGTGTAGGTGAAAGAAAAATCATAATAAAATTATGGAAAGATGGAAACAGCTACAGAGAAATAGCGAAAATAGTGGGAAGATAATATTCGTCAGTTCAAAGAGCCATAAACAATTTCAAATCGACAGGAGAATTCACCTCCAAGCTTCTTTCCGGCCGCCCATCAAAGTTGTCGTGCAGGGAAAGACGACATATAGTGTCATTAGCACTAGATTTACCAGCGCGAAAGGTTATAATTTTGATAATTTTCGGCACCTTTAAAGTGATGTACTTTCAGATTTATATTATATAAATGGAAAAAGGTTTTTGATATATCGTAATTTTGAACCTTAATAAGTTTTGGCATAACTCTTAGAAGATAACTTTACAAAATTTAAGGAATTCGAAAAATAAATTGAGTACCAGTCAATTTGACTGGTCTTGGTAAATCTAGTGTTAATAAAGAAAAATCCACGACTAACTGCTCCCCAAATAGCAACTGAAATCAAGGAAAATATTTGTCCTGATACTGCGAGAAAAATTCTCAAGAAGTATTGATACCACGGTCGGGTAGCTCGAATGAAGCCGTTTATTTCACGGGTCAACCGACAAAACCGCATTGCTTTCACCAAGCAGCATATAAAGAAGCCAATAGAGTTTTGGAGGAATGTAGTCTTCTCAGACGAAAGCAAATTCTGCATTTTCGGCATAAAAGGGCGCAAAATGGTATGGAGAAAATCAGGAACAGCACTTCAAAATGAAAACTTGCTTCCCACTGTAAAACATGGTGATGGTGGAGTAATGGTGTGGGGGTGTATGGCGAGTAATGGCGTTGGGAAGATGGAATTTATTGAATCGACAATGAATAAATTTCAATACCTCGAGATTTTAAAAAATAATTTGGAAGAAAGTGCCAGAAACCTCGGCTTAGGTACGGATTATTGCTTCCAACATGATAATAATCCGAAGCATACAGCCGAGATTGTAAAGCTTTGGTTACTCTACAATGTCCCGAAACCGCTACATACACCCCCACAATCACCAGACCTTAATCCCATTGAACATTTATGGGATTCACTAGAAAGGAGGGTTCGTCAACACAAAATTACAAGTAAAGAAATGTTGAAAGCTGTACTCAAAGAGGAATGGGAGATGACAAGTACTGAGGAGACAACGAACCTTATCAATTCAATGCCAAAAAGACTCCAAGAGGTCCTGAAGATACCAGGATACCCTATCAGTTACTAATGCACTTCAAATTTTTTTATTATTTTATATTTTATCACTTTTGTTACAAGCAGACTTTTTCTGTCCCATTTTTGTGTGTTTTTTGTGAAAAGTGTCGTTATATAAAAAACTGTGAAAGCGAAATAAATGATTTTGTATGTGTCTAATATTTAAGAAATATGTAATAAATAGATGAATTAAAATCTGGAAAATATTTGTTCGTTTTTGATTTTTTGACGTTACTATCCGATCGACAGCGGGTGAACGCAGACTTTTTGTAGTATGTGTATACACCCATGGACAAATAATTAGAAACAGTTTTATCAGCACTGCTTTGTGCACTCTCCTTCTTTCTCCTTAGTTTCAAATCTAACGGTATGATACCAGCGAAAACCTAGCGACTACGTGCTACTTAAAAACTGCACTTTTAGTAGTAGTTCGTGCCCACGATAACATCCTGTTGTGATATCATTTTGCGTGAATGCTATTTTACGTGGACAACTAATTAGAAACAGTATTAATTTTTTCATCTTATTAAACAAAAATTGATTTCCCTGAATAATTGCATTGGTAAATATTTAAGGGGGTAGTCCAGTGAAAAAATTATTTTTTCCAATTTTTTTGTTTTTGCTTAAATCTACTCTACTACACCTCGAAAATACTCCCTTAAAATATCTAAGCAAAATATTGAATAGTTTTAAAGATACAGAGAGTTTTCGAGAGACGTGTAATCCGAGCGCTCGAAGGTCCCATGGCGTGTTTCGGAGCAAGGAGGACTCTTGTATTTCTGTTTGCTCCGCCCATTTTTTTTCGGTTTATAACGGTCTAGGACTCTAGGTCATTCTGCTTTGTATTTAAGGTTAGTTATGTATGGAGCAGGCATCGCGTTAAGTATGGAGCAGGCATCGCTGACTAAGGTAAAATTAATTTTAACTTTAAACGCGTTTTTCTCAAAACAGCATTTTTTGACTCGGCGGACTTCAGATCTCAGAGTCTTTTGCTCCGATTGATCTAAAAATTTAGCTGTATATTTCTTGATTGTGCATCTATCGTCGGAACTAGAATTATTAAGATCCATTGTTTATTTACAAAGTAATAAACAAATTAAGCACCCGAAAAACGCCAGAAAAATTCAAAATGCCGCCAGTTTGTTATTTTTTATTGAAAATTAATAATTCTAGTTCCGACGATAGCCAATGTTCTACAGATTAAAACCTCGTTTGAATTTTTTGTTTCAAATGAACCGTTGCAGAGATTCGACGTCCGCCAACAAAAAAATTTTTTTTTTTGGAGCGGCCATTTTGTCGGGATGACTCATCGAAAAAAAAGTTAATTTTTTTTTGTACTTTAATAGTTGTACTATCATATGTCAAAAAGGTTTGTAATAAAAATTAATTTCTAATATGAAAAAAAAATCGTTGAAAAAACAGTCGTTTTCACTGGACTACCCCCTTAAGTCACATTAAATATTCATGTTAAGACATTATTTTTGTCAATACATTGTTTATAAACATGCCCAAGAAAAAAAAATTGTAACGCTTCCTTACACATGGAAGTAGTGCGTCTTTGGTAAGCAAAAATGTCTTATTGCCAAATTGCAAACCAATGATATGCTCTTTAAAACTTGTTTATGGAGCAGTAAAACATTCCCAAGTACACGGAACAATGGAAAATGTCTGAGCTAACAGATCGACAAATCATCAGAGAAACGAAAAAGGACACTAGAAAGAATTCTACTGACATTCACCGCAACATTTTCGGTGATAACGTAACGGCAGTTTCATCGAGAACCGTTAGAAGGTGTTTGGCCGAGGCTGGGCTGCACGGCAGAGTTTCACGGAAGAATCCATTAGTGTCTGCAAGCAACCGAAACAAAATTTAATAGAACAGGTCCAGATGGTAGAAGGTCTGTTCGTCGACCTAAAGCCGCTGCATTTGATTCGAGGTATACTACTCTTGTTGTAAAGTAGGGCGAATGATCGATCATCGTGTGGGGCTGCTTGTCCTGATATGGAATTGATCCCATTCATAGCATAGAAGGCATCCTGATGAAGGAAAAGTAGGTCGACATACTTGAAAACTTAATGTTGTCATGAACTGAGGGAAATTTGCCTATGATCTAGACATTCCAACAGGACAACGATCCTAAGCACACAGCAAAACATACCAACAACTCTTTTCAAGCCAAATTTATTAGTGTGATGGAGTGGCCTGCATCAAATGCGCACCTTAAT
This sequence comes from Dysmachus trigonus, assembly GCA_949715965.1. NCBI lineage: Eukaryota > Metazoa > Arthropoda > Insecta > Diptera > Asilidae > Dysmachus > Dysmachus trigonus. The sequence continues at coordinate 36,147,076 of OX454321.1, read as the reverse complement.
CCTATTGAATACCTGTGGGGCAACGTACAGAAATCAGTTTCTTCAAAAAACTTCAAAAATTTTGACGAACTTTTTACTGCAATTAAATTAGCATGGGAAAATGTACCTGTGAACAGATGTAGCCGACTTATACTTTCAATAAAGAAGAGGTGCGAAGAAATGATATTACGAAATATTGGAAATAAAACAATTTTTATTCCATCTAAACGAGCGTTTCTAATTAGTTGTCCGCCGAAATTTATGTATTGGAAATATTATGGCATTGTATTCAAAAAAACAATTGAAATTTAACTATAAGTTTTAATACATTGTAAGTCAGAGAATGTTAATTTAGCTCATTTTTGTACATATGAAACCAAGAACATTGAGAATTTTCAACTCAATTCAACATCATATAAGTATGTATGTGTTTCTAATTAGTTGTCCATGGGTGTATAGGGATTGTCCTGAAGAAACGTTTTGTTATATTTTAATTACAACTTGTGGAAACAATATAGGATACTGTAAATATAATGTGGAGCATTTAATTTGTTAAATCCGACAAGTACTTTAAAAGCTAGAGCCATCGAAGGTAAGAGATCCATGGTAATGTGCAAGTGGTCTTAATTTTTTACACACGACAGTATATAGGGATATAGAGATAAAGGATATTCAAACCTTGGCTCATGATTAAATCATATGATTTGTTGTTGTTTATCAACGTTATCCTTAAAATACTACATCTAAAATAGAAGGACTTAATGTTAACTGAAAAAATATTTCTAGTTTATACAACAATGAGACTGTTTGAAGCTACTTTGCTTACTAGATTGGAGGTAAGAGACAAGGTACTCGTACCTTGACTTATGTGGAGAGCGTATCTGGTGCTTGCACAGGTACGCCAAAATGAAGTATGTCTGGATGATAATAATAACGCTGATGATTCTGATTGAGTGAGAGCTTTATTTCGACTACACCGGGTTTTATATAAAATTTCTAAGTAATACAATAACATTAACAATTGTGAGCATTAGAACAAACACAATTGACAGTGAGTACCAAATATGCATGCTTGCACTTTTCACGCAGCGCAACGAGTTCCCAGGAAAAAAATTCTTGATGAGTACGCGGTTTCGGGTGCCGACTGGCTGGCTGGGAGCTGAAATATGATCGCTCCTACGGGTACCGACTGGGAATTCGCGACCGGCGAAAAGTGCAAGCATTGCAATTGTAGTTTTAAAAATACTTCCTAGGAAGTATGAATGATGAGACTAGACAGAGACCTTGTTTTTCGGTTCCAACTAGATCTTAGTTTATCGAACTATTTTAATATCAATTTTACTAGAAAACAATTGAAATAAAGGCAATTAATGTCAGTTTTACTACAATCAATTTGTGTATTTTTAAACAGAAATCATGTCAGTTTTTAATTCACGTTAAATTGAACAGGTATTTTTCATAACATGGTCAATGTTTCTTTCTACAAGTATATATATTCCTTTCTACTAAATAGTTGATTGCTAATGGTTATCCCTATATAATATACAGGGTGTCCCAAAAAAGACTGTCAAGCGGTGGTCCAGAGATAGAGCACACCCTGGGCAACCCGAATAACCCCCATGTATGTTCTACGATTTTTCGTAGTTTACGAGTTATGAATTTTTTTTTAATTTTTCACTTATTTTCGAGTTGCAAGACAATTATCGTCATACTGAAGTGAATAATTGATATAAATTCTCAATTCTTTTTTCATTATTTAGCTAAATATTGTGGCATTCTAGCATAAAGATAATCTGTCTCAAAACCCATACCATTACGGCATAAAATAAAATAGTTTTTACATAACAGGAAAAAGATAACCAGTAGCAAAACTTTCAAGGGCATTTTAAGAAAAAAAGTCACATAGCTTTCTTAATCCGAAAGTATTTTAAAAACTTCTCCATTTCATCGGCTATTTACCCTGTACATTTTATTGAGTTATCTCTGTGGCATCATACTTAAAAATCGAAAAAAAGTGTATCAAGTATAAAAACCAAAGAATTTGAATTCGTTTAAAATTTGCTTTTCTTTACAAAAAATTTCAGTGTTGAGTTTGTAATAATTAGAACATGACGCAAGAACTCGTTGGTCGCAAGATTACGCAAGAAGAGTTCAATTCTCTGAAGAAATGTTACGCCGACAAACAGAAAATAAAAACTTTTTTAAAACTATTTTGTGGACTTACGAATCCCATTTTCGACGAAACGGAATTTTTAATATGCACAATTACCATTCGTGGAGTCTCGAAAATCCTCACCTCGCACGCCCATCAAACTTCCAAGAACAGTTCAGTGTCAATCTATGGTCTGGGGTAATCAATGGAGAACTGATTGGCCCATTTCAAATACCAGACCGCTTGAATGGTGAGTCATACTTACATTTTTTGACCGAAGACCTCAATGGGCTTTTAGAAGATGTCGATCTGGAGACCCGCAGGCATATGGTATTACAAAACGATGGCGCATACATGTCATTATGCGCGTGCTGTTCGAGCCTATTTAAACAGAAATTTTAGAGCTTGGTGGATTGGTTGCAGCGGGCCAATTGCGTGGCCCCCAAGATCGCCTGACTTGAACCCCATTGACTTTTTTGTATGGTGTTACTACAAAGAGCTGGTATACTTACAAGAATTACAAAGCTTGGAACAATGAAAAATAAAATTAACCAGTTCAGAAAGGACGATAAAAAGCAACAGAACTGCGTTCAGACGTCTGCAAGCCAATTTTTTTCGCCGATGTCGCATATGTATTGAACAAGGAGATCGTCATTTTGAAAAATTCTTGTAAGTGCTATAAAAAATAAAATTATTTTAAACACATTTTACGTGGTTTTATTTATAAGTAAAATTTTAAATATTAAACTTAAAGCAAAATTAAGGTGATATGCCATAGTATCTCTATGTACTTATATCATCTTACCTATACATATTTTGCTTTATAAATTTTGCGCATTCACAGCTAATGAAACGGTGAAGTTTTCACCATCTCTCTCTAGTTCATACAAAATTTACATTAGTTGTCTCTTTTGTACTCTTGCAAGGTCTTTTGTCCAACCAAATCCAACTCAGGTAACCGTGCCTCGGTCGCATGACGCATTCATTGTTTTAGCGAAAAACGAGTTCTTTCGTCGTGTTCTAATTATTACAAACTCAACACTGAAATTTTTTGTAAAGAAAAGCAAATTTTGAACTAATTCAAATTCTTTGGTTTTTATACTTGATACACTTGATTTCGATTTTTAAGCATGATGCCACAGAGATAGCTCAATAAAATGTACAGGGTAAATAGCCGATGAAATGGAGAAGTTTTTAAAATACTTTCGGATTAAAAAAGCTATGTGACTTTTTTTTTTTAAATGCCCTTGAAAGTTTTGGTACTGGTTATCTTTTTCCTGTTATGTAAAAACTGTTTTATTTTATGCCGTAATGGTATGGGTTTTGAGACAGATTATCTTTATGCTGGAATGCCACAATATTTAGCTAAATAATGAAAAAAGAATTGAGAATTTATATCAATTATTCACTTCAGTATGACGATGTCTTGCAACTCGAAAATAAGTGAAAAATTAAAAAAAAATTCATAACTCGTAAACTACGAAAAATCGTAGAACATACACGGGGGTTATTCGGGTTCCCCAGGTGTGCTCTATCTCTGGACCACCGCTTGACAGTCTTTTTTGGGACACCCTGCATATATAAAAATGAAAGTTCGTTTTTGTTTGTTTGTTTGTTGCTCAATCACGCCTAAACGCTTACATCGATATTTTTGTCCGAAGATAGTACATTTTCCGACTTAACATATAGGCTAATTTTTTTTCGGATAATACGTATGGTTTCAAAATGGCGGATCCAAGATGGCGGCTGAAAATTTTAAATTTGAAGCGATTTTCATGAAAATTGGTACATAGGGGTTTTGCGGGATGGGGATTTCAAATTCTCTGTCCAAATTTAGATATTCAAGATGGCGGATCCAATATGGCGACCAAGATTTCCTGATTTCAACGGATTTGAATGAAAATTAGTACACTGATTGCTTTGAGGCCACTGATTTTGAATTTTATCAAAATTTAGAAATCCAAGATGGCGGATCCAAAATGGCGACCATATTTCTCGATTTCAATGTATTTTAATGAAAATTAGTACAATGATTATCTTGAGGTCACTGATTTTGAATGTTATCAAAATTTACAAATCAAAGATGGCGGACCCAATATGGCGACCAGAATGTCTCAATTTCAACGGATTTTAATGAAAATTAGTACAATGATTATATAGAGGTCACTGATTTTGAATGTTATCAAAATGTACAAATCCAAGATGGCGGACCCAACATGGCGTCCAGAATGTCTCGATTTCGAAGGATTTTAATGAAAATTGGTACAATGATTATTCTGAAGCTACAAATTTCGAACATTATCAAAATTTGTAAATCCAAGATGACGGGTCCAATATGAGACCAAATTTCTTGATTTAACGGTTTTTACTGAAAATTAGTACAATGATTATTCTGAGGATTATTCTGAGGATACAAGTTCCGAATATTATCAAAAGTTGTAAATCCAAGATGGCGGATCCAATATGACAACCGAATGTCTCAATTTCAACGGATTTTAATTAAAATTAGTACAATGATTATTCCGGAGCCACTAATTTCGAATATTAGAAAAATTTCCAAACTCAAAATGGCGGATCCAATATGGCGACCAAAATTTCTCGATTTCAACGGATTTGAATGAAAATTGGTACAATAATTATTTTAAAGCCACTAATTTTTAATATTATTAAGATTTGGAAATTCAAGATAGCGGATCCATAAAGGGGTTTTCGGGTTGAAACAATTTCTAGGATATAACAAACTAGAACATTTGAGAAGTGTTTAATTAGTAAGTATTTACCCAACGCCGGGTGAAACCGGGTAACCCAGCTAGCTAAAAATAAAATAAAACTCCTGCGTAAAATATTAAGACCACTTCACCCTTCAAAGTAGTAATCTTTGGCACGAATACAGTCGTTTATTTTCCGTGGTATTGATTGGACTAAATTATCAATTGCTTGTATTGGAGTTCTTGCCCATTTCTCTTTCAACATGCTTTGCAGTTCTTCGATGTCGTATGTCGGTTTATTGAGGCTCTATCGCCTAATATCTTTCACACATTTTTAATTATTTTCAAATCAGGGCTGTTTGCGGACTATGTTAGAACATTTCTGTACCTCGTGCCACATGTGGACGTGCATTATCCTGCTGGAACACTTATAGTTGGCATTTCCTCTTCTATAGTGGTCTTAATTTTTTACGCACGACAGTATAAATCCATCGGCTGATTTATTTTTAAAAGTACTATAAAATAAACACTGCAATGTTTTTCAATGTTTTTTGAATTATTGAAAGTTGATTCTGATTAGTTGTGGAATATGGCTTGGCCATCCTGTCAACCCAATTTTGCAGCACATTTTCGATGGTTTGGGGCCCTGTTTCACGAATAGCTTGATCAATATTGCTATAATGCTTAGGTGTCTGAATCTTTCCGGGATTGTCAACAAAACATCGATCTTCAACAACACACAAAAAAAAAAAAATCCAATGGCGTCAAATAATAGCTGCGCGGTGGCCATAGCATATCTCCAAAATGGCTGATTATATGATTATAGAACTTAAGGGGGTATCCCACTCTAGAAGCCCTTGAATTGAACGTTTTTTTCAGGGAGTTGAATAAGAAAATACAAAACATTTAGAGTTAAACATAATAATCCTCTTATTATATGATCTTTAATGAATATTTTGAGAAAAAAAAATTTTTTGTTGAGTGGTTGGGTCAGGGCAGGCCTGCTACTGGGACTCATACCTTAGGAACGGTGTGCACGATAACAGCCAAACAAATAATCTGAAAATTATGAGATTGCACATTAGTACTCTTTATATATGTGGCTATGGCATGAGTGTGGCACATTTTGAAGAAACAAATTTTTATTAATTTTTTTAATATTTTCTACTATAAGTTTTATTTTTTAGTTCATTTTTTACTGTTAAAATATGGGATACAAGCTATGTAAATGTAAAAATGCCTGATATGCTCCACTTAGGTCAAAGAGACAAAGCTAACACAGCTTGTACCAAAATCTGAAATTTTTCGAATGAATGGTTTTCTCAGAATGCTGCACACCATTCATCAAGACGGTGTTTTGAGAAAAACGGCATTTAAGCTAAAGTTAAGAGTGGCGGAGAGCGCGCAGCTGCGCACGGAATCGCCTGTAGCGGCGCGAGCTTTTCAAATTTCGCGGCAAGAGATAGCTTAAACTATTCAGGAAAGAACACAGAATTTTTCAAAACTAAAAAAAAAAAATCCATTTTTTGAACGTTCTAGAGTGGGATACCCCCTTAATACGCAAATTGATTGTTGCATGGTCTGTGTGGCAGGTGTTCGGTATGCTATAAATGATAATAATCAAGAAGCGTGGAAATCTCAAATGAGCAAGATAAGGCTAAATGCTGAGACCCTGTCTTGCCCTCATTCGTCGGAACCTGCGCGCTAGACTGTTGTGCAACCTCATTAAAAGGAGTTTACCGAGATCCCTATAGGAAATGGCCTGTCGGAGGATAAGCGTCATCTTGTGGTGGTTTGAACAGATCTAACTGTAGTGGGGGAGCCCAAGAGGCTAAATGGGGAATCAAGCGTCGTGGGGACCTATTGATTCACTAGTGGGGGGAGCGTGTGCAGGTTTTCCAAATATGTATAAAAAAAAATTTACAAAGAAATACTTGGGCGCTTCAGATATTAATAGTGTATGCGCTCCAGGAATATTAATCTGCCGGTTTGTATGGCCATAATCTGACAATTATGTGGAGGAATTCCCTTCATCTGAAGGTGTGAAAACAAATTATTACAATATTTTTTTTTTTTTTTTTAATTACTGAAAGTAATAAATACGATAAACAAGAAATGGTTATAATACTTAAATTTTATAACTTTTTAAATTTTTTTTTTTTTTCACAAAATACACATTTCGCACTATTATCATTCATTGTCGTAGCACATATTGAACTTATTGCATTAAATTCATAAAACTTTTTTCGGAGCACAATAAACCAACCAAAGCGTTGTACACGTACAAACATGAACGTGTAACTTTTTTGACTCTCCCATTTCCTTTTGTCACGCTCAAATCGTCAGATTATTAAAATACACACTTTTCTGCATGTAATTAACTCACCTTGCCTTAATCTCACGTCTCCAGTTTTTCTAACGATCAATTTACAGGTTGAATAAAAGTAAAAAAATGTTACAACCATTGATGGTTTTAGATCGACTATCATGTAAGTTATCAGGAGCCATCAAGCAGTCAGCTTAGTTGCTTTCTCCACCACTCGTAATTTATGCGCCCATCTCGGTAAACTCCTTTATATCTTTTCAAGTATTAAATTATATTATATTATAATAAAATTTCAAAGCAGAAACACTTTCAAAAATTATTGAAAAATAACATATATATTAAAATGAAAAAAATTAAAGGGACAATTTTAATGTTTAATTACACTTATCGTAAGTAAAATAATTACTTATATAAAATTCAAGCATTTTCTCGTATAAATGGTACCAAAAACAATACAATAATAAAGACCCTGTAGCTAAAAGAAATGTCTATCACACGTCCCACGTCTTTAATAGCTCCAGCCTGGAGCTATTGCGAAGTCGAGTTTGTGCTTTTGCTAGCAAAAATTATGTATGGTGGTGAAAATGTGCGCCGTATGAGTAAAAAATCTGGAATTATTACGAATTACAGAGACTTAATGAGTACGAGCAGCATGCGCTGTGGTGGAAATGTATATTGCGAGGTGAAAATTGGGTGCTATTCGATTCTAGGAAATTTTTGATTCAAGAAAAGTATCTTTTTTTATATTTTGTGCACGATGTTAACTCAGCAATTGAGCTATGGCATCAGCACACTAAAATTACTTGGACAACTAGGAAAGAACTTAAAGAGCTTGCTTGGTCAAAATTTAAGTTCTTTTGAGCGTATAGAAATCCAGTAATGGAAAACGTTATTCTCGATTACTCAAAAGGGAATGAATTTTATTAAAATATCACAAGCTTATATACAAAAGTTCTTATAGTTAATAACCAATTAGCCTAAATTCTATTAATCCAGTATAAACAAAAGAAAGGTAACAAATGTAAAAGTAATGTTGAGTACACATAATTCTATTTATTAAAAATAATAAACAAAAATTCACTTAACAGTGCTTGCTGATGAAGCAATTAAATGTGTATCGCTTTTGGTTGTTCACCGAACATATTTCTCAAAATTTTATTTTTAAGAGTTTTAAATTAAAAAATAATGTTTAAATATTTTTCTTTCTAGGTTTTTTAATGTGTTAAGTACGTCTTTTCTTTTGACTTTTTCTTTTGTACTCAAACTACTTTTGTTTTCGCCTTTTCTACAGACATTGCTCTTCTGTTTATCTGATAATATGTTTAGTTTTCTATTGATTTTATTAGGAATCTTCTTACTAGTCCATTGAGCATGTTTTCTTAACAAAACTAACAAAAAGAAATCGAATATTTCTAAATGATGTTTTTGGCATGAATTTTCTGCTGAAAACCATTGCGAAAACTTATCATTCAGTGTGGCTTGCTGGATACACTTATTTTTTATTATTTCGTTGATACCTTTAATTTCTGGAGTTTCTATTGGCTGGTTATATTAATCGTAATGGAATAAGAAAATGAATATACAGGAGCCTCAATTATTGACATGGTTTATTTGCGAGAGAAGTACATAGAATAAAAATGAATTGAACAAAAGAATGAAATGCTAGGAAAAATCAATGGCAACTAATGTGATCAAAATAAATTAGGCAGGTAGATTGAATCTCCAACAGTTTCATTATAAATTACTTTAAAAACGTAAAGGAAAATTTTTGATATTTCAAAATATAATTCAGTTGGTAGCGTATTAAAATATAGTTCTCGATGAAACTACCGATGGCAAATGTTTTTGAAGATGGGTTTACATTTTCCACAGAACTTATAATCTCTTTTAGGAGTTTTTTCGCCGTTTCTTTAATAATTCTCTTTTCATCAGTTTGTTTTTTAAATGAAAAATTCCTTTTTTATTATTTACGGAACATTTTTTTAACTTTTCCTTTAAAGCATTGTATTTTTTATAAAAAACATTATATGTACTTAGTCATATAAAACCGCTCCCTTTTTTCTGTTTCCAGACAAGTTGAGCATTTTATTTCAGTCCCTAATTCGGGGGCAGTAGTGTAATGAGGTTCAAGCTTTTCAAGTTCTTCAAACGTGAGCTCGTCCTTTCCAAACTATTATTATCCTGTTCGTTGTTTAAAATTTAATTTTTCTTTAAAGTGGAACCAACATCATTTTCAAAAATATCGACAATAGGAATAACTTTTCGTTTCAAGAATTTTTTCCCAAAACTATTTGGTGTGGAATGTTTTTTCACAAACATAAACTTTATTTGCTTTAGGCGGATTCTCCAGCCCGCAAGCTTCAACCCACATTTAGTATTCCACAGCTTCTTTTGCGGGAAACTTAAAGAATCGAGTAGTAGGGGAATCGCGTTTTTTTTACGCCACAGGTTCTAAAGAGGCATTTAGAGCCTCATTATGATTCTCGTTTTTTATTCATTGTTAATGTATTAACAACGTCAATCTCGAAAAAATGAATCGGATTGAGAACGAAAAATAAAATTAAAACAAATTAGCGGGAAAAAGTGTGCAAAAAATAGGAGATCGTATTGAAAAATACGGATTGAAAAGTAACAATAAGAGCTTATCGGAAAAATTTGAAGATTTTCTGTTAAAAGGTAATCTTATAATTTGTATAGATAAGCACAAAAATTCAAAACACAAAAGTACACAAGAAAATAGGACAAAATTCTGCTATCACTCACTTGATCTGCTCAAAATTCTGCTATCGCTCACGTTATAACTTGATCAAACAGATGCAAGATATTAAATGAAAAATTATCATCATTGATGTTGTGCAGTTTTTATCGTATCCCCACATTAGTGAGCTTCTGTAAACGACATAGGAGCACGCACCACGCATACATATGGATGTACGACGGAAAAGGGTATTATAATAAGCAAAAAAGGAACAAGTAAAATATTTCACCTCGCAATGTACTGGAGCTATTAAAGACGTGGGACGTGTGATAGACATTTCTTTTAGCTACAGGGTCTTTATTATTGTATTGTTTTTGATGGTACCTTGTATTTTTACTCTATTGTTAATATGTAGTTTGTTAAATATTTATTTTTAAAAAAATATTGTATTAAATTTTTGAAAGCGCTTAACTTTTTCAAAAAGAAATTATCCAACGTTTGAGTAAGTTCAAAAATAGTCTTAAGAGAAACACTAAATAATATCTCAAGATCAAAAATATCGGCCACAAAAACCAAAAAAGTGTGTAATTATTTATGGGAGGACCGTGATCTGTTAAAAATCCTATTTTGTTATGAAATTCGTAAGATGAGGTGTCAACAAATTTTGAGTTGCCTTGAAAATAAAACATTTAAAAAATCCATATCGCTAACCAATTAATGGTATTAGTTGACCTATTAGATCTATATATTTTTAGGAAATTTTTAAGATGAGGTGCTAAAATTGTTTGGATAATTATGACCAATTAGTGACCTTTGAAAACTTTGTGTTTTATAAAATGTTTCAATGATCTTGAAAATAAAAGAAAAATTTTGAAAAAATTTTGTACCGGTGACCAATTAATACGACTATCTAACCAATAAGTGATCTCTTAGATCCATATGATTGATTTATTTAACTCATTAGATGAGGTGCTAGTCTCGGGCTCGATGAGTCTTTTTAAAAGATTGAAGCCCGGATTAGCAATTTTCGGGTCAGCTTGTTTTTTTATAATTTGGATAAATTGATAATAAAAGTATTCTATTGATATTAAAACTAATTTTTAATCGAAGATAGTTGCATTGTCATTTTAAATTTTAAACATATTGCTGAAAATGAGCCTTATGAAATATGAGGGATATTCACAACTTGTTGTATATATATTTGCTATTTTATAGTTTTAATAGTTTCAAAAATCTCTGTTATAATAGAAACAACCTTATAACTTTTACACTGGATAAAATAATACAGTAGGAAATACAACAAGGCTTGAATATCTCTGTTGTTTTAATTTTAATTAAAAATACAAATCTTCGTTTGTTTTTCAGTGTCTGCAGGATTGTTAACTCCCTCAACAGACAAGTTTGTATTAGAGAAATTTCTTCTTTCTAATTATGCATTAATGGCTTTTATTTTAGTTTGGGTCTAATTGCAAATACATCAAGCAATTATTTACATCACTTTGACGAGTTTACCGTATGTTGTTATTTTAAAATAGAAAGAATTTGTTTCTTTAATAGATAAATTTCAGGCACGGAACTTTCCAATGGCGTACAATACTGGAATGCCACCAGCATCACATTTAATAGCACCTCCCTTTAATTATTCGTCCAATGCTATAATGGAAATGCTTAACATGTATAAGAATTACACAGTACCTCTAAATCCTTTTATGTCTCGTTTATCAAATATGAATCATCTCAATACTTCTCATCATTTTTCGTCGCCTGCAACTTCCAACATACTATCTGGGAATTTATCGTCGAATCCCAGTATGCTTCCAACATTAGGAAATATGACTTCATATAATAATCTGCCAAGCAGTAGTAATGCACTCATGTCACCAACAACAGGATACTCAACATTGAACGCTATTTCTAATGGTATGCAAGCATCTGGACAAATAACAGACAATTATAAACAATTAATAGAAGTCAATAAGATTGGCTCATTAGAATCGATGTCATCAAAAAACAGTTGTCTTAAGCCACAAGCAAGTTCTTCTGAAAGTATTCCCACCAGTGTTATTACGAAGTCAGATCTATTGTTTGGAAAACCGAGGGATTTTGTAGATTCATCAGAGAGGTTAGGTCCACATGTCCAAACCATTTCACAGAAAACACCCGCAACTGTAAATCCGATTGGAATTAACTCAAACTCAAACAAGGCTTCTTATAGCAAAGGAATTCATGCTGATACAATTCAACAAAACGCTAACCGCGAAAGCATTACAGACGTTCCATATCTAGAAGGAAAGTCTCCCATATTACCCGTCACAAAAACACCAATTGTAACTTCATTGATGGACAAAACCACAGATGATACACTTATAAATGGAAATATTTCAGTTAGATCCGTCAATTCCATAAATAATGCAACAAATAACAGCAATTATGTATCATGTGGAATATCGATCCCAACTAATTCAGTGAGTAAATCGTATCTTGGCCTTGACAAAAGTAATACATCGACAGAATCAAATAAAGAACCAGCAATAATAAGCGTCAGAAAAAGCAATTCATTTGAAAACTCGATGCAAAGTTCGAACAAAAATATTGTTCCAACAACCTGCATAACAAGTGTAACACAAATGAATACCATGAAAACTACTGCATCGTCACACATGAATCCAACAAAATTTTTAAATGTAAAACCCCAAACCATGATCATGACGAAACAATATAAGCCTTCAATAAATGCCCATAAAGCTGAAGAAACTAATTCAATAAATATTAAAAAGTTCTTATCAAACAATTCTTTGTCTCACTCTGTAAAGTTTAATAGATCGAATTCAGTTCGTACGAAAGTGGTTAATCGCATAGAAAATCCAAAAATGTCGTCTTTGAACTTTTCTAGTAAACAAAACTTTGTAAATTCTGTAACAAACAATATGCGATCTAAGCAACCGATTGGAATTTTCAACTCAAATGTAAACAAAGTGAACAACCAATCTCATTGTACGGATGTGATATCTGCTAAAAAATCTAAAAATCAAATAAGAACATTAAATAAAACTAATACTGTAGATATTTCAAATTTACAAACAGCAGCAAGTTGTGCTGCTCTAAATTCGCTCTCTGCAAGAAGTAATTTAAGTATCAAGCCTGTTGAAAACAAAAAATTAGTAAGCACTGTAACTATGGTGTCACCGGAACATAAAAATCATACAAGTATTACGCAATCCAATCCTGTGGCATATCCTGGTAACATAAGGTAATAAGTAGCATATAAGCTTTACAAATAAACACAATATCATTTTATAATAGTTTTCCACGAAAAGAATCAAGGAAAAGGCAAGCCCCACCAACCTTTAATTTAATGCTTCCTGAAAATCCTCCAATGTCAGTTCGTCAAATAAAGAGATCTAAAACAATGTCCACACCTTTAAATAACTTGGAAGTTCTAGTGAGTTTTAATTTACTTTAATAATAATAGAGTATTATTATCTTATTTTTATAGAATATAGGAGAGACGCCATCAAGAGCTCAAGCAGCACAAAGTCTGAGGGCGGCTGCAAAAAACCTTGTTAGTACTAACCAAAACCAACGACTTTCAAATGAAAGTATTTTGAAGGAAGATCAAATGAAACTTTTGTATAAATCTTCTTTAATTTAAGTTGTTTACATACTATGTACGTTTTCATAAAGTCTGCTATTCTTGTTAGAAGTATAAATAAATAATATAATAATATCTAAAAACCATTCCAAAGAACGCTTTTACTACCTTTTAAAAATCAGCCCATATTCGGAACACACTTGAATATGCGTGCGTCGATTTGAAACATCCTATTACTAGAGCTGTAAAAAAAATTAATACCAGTACCAATACTAGTACCTAAGATATTAGCAGTACCGATACTGTTATTGCGATAATTTTACAAATACCAGTACTGGTATATATTACAAGGCAGTAACCAGGTACTACCTGGTTACTGCCTTGAAACTAAATACTATCAGTATCTTACCAGTAGCAAAGAATATCGATAATAAAAAGAGACACTCTAATATGCTCTCAAAATTCTACTCCATATGCAAGTTCTCAAAACTATACCCAGCAAAATTTCCCAGATAAAAAAGCAGGTCTGGGGCCCCATTCTCTGTATTGTTCGTTCAAATTCGAATCATATGGCTGAATCGCAGGTTAAAACAAGATTGCCTTTAAATTCTAAATTGGATTCAGCCATATGATTCGAATTCGAGCGAACAAATTTGTAATAGGGAATAGGGCCCCAGGACTACTACCACCGTTAATTCTTATAAGAGACTAGCTGGGTTACCCGGTTTCACCCGGCGTTGGGTAAATACTTACTAATTAAACACTTCTCAAATGTTCTAGTTTGTTATATCCTAGAAATTGTTTCAAGCCGAAAACCCCTTTATGGATCTGCCATCTTGAATTTTCAAATCTTAATACAGTGTAACCTCAATATAACGATTTCCTCGATATAACAAATTCTTCGAAATCCCCTAGAACTGTCCGTAAGAGTTAATGCAAAATACACCTTTACATTACGAATACATTTTGATAAAAACCTCTTTATAACGAATTTTCAATCATTGCAGAATATAAATAGAAAGTATAATTTACCTCTATTTAACGATTTTTGTCAACTTAGAACCTTTACACAAAGAAAATATAAAGAATTTGCACCCAGTACAAGTTTGTGTTTGACGAAATTTTCGCTGTAATGGGCTCTGTGCGGTCTGTACAAGGGGGTTCCTAAAGGGGAAATGTGCTTGTGCTGAGCTGAGCACTGTGTTTCTGCGGACTGCGATAGTGCGATTGCTGAGAAACACGTGGAAAAGGTACAGATTGAATAAAAGTGCCATGGAGCAAATCGAAGGGCGAAACGACCTTGTTAAAACGAATCTTAAACCAACCTAACCTCTGTATAACAAACCTCATTGTAACAAATTACTACGAATATTTTCTAATTCCCTTCAGCTTTATTATATCGAGGTTGCACTGTAATATGTATTCAAAAACAATTTTTTTTTTTTGAAGCTTTGCTTCCTTTGGGACGTTGTGCCGGAGATTCGTTCATAATTTTCGACGGTAACGAAAAAAAGTAACCAAAAAAAGTAACCAAAAAAAGTAACGAAAATCCGACGGTAACGAAAAATTTAAATTTTCAAAATTTTTAAAAGTTTTTAAATTTTCAAAATTTTTTAAATTTCCAAAATTTTTTAAATTTTCAAATTTTTTTAAATTTTCAAAATTTTTTAAATTTTCAAAATTTTTTAAATTTTCAAAATTTTTTAAATTTTCAAAATTTTTTACATTTTCAAAATTTTTTAAATTTTCAAAATTTTTTAAATTTTCAAAATTTTTTAAATTTTCAAAATTTTTTAAATTTTCGAATTTTTTAAATTTTCACAATTTTTTAAATTTTCAAAATTTTTTAAATTTTCAAAATTTTTTAAATTTTCAAAATTTTTTAAATTTTCAAAATTTTTTAAATTTTCAAAATTTTTTAAATTTTCAAAATTTTTTAAATTTTCAAAATTTTTTAAATTTTCAAAATTTTTTAAATTTTCAAAATTTTTTAAATTTTCAAATTTTTTAAATTTTCACAATTTTTTAAATTTTCAAAATTTTTTAAATTTTCAAAATTTTTTAAATTTTCACAATTTAAAAAATTTTGAAAATTTTTTAAGCAAAGCTTCCATCGGCCAGTCCCGCGACTGCCATGTTTTTTTTGTCCTGTCTTACTCCCTTGGGAGCATAGGACGTCTACAAAGTCTCTCCATCCGTTTTTATCTTGGGCTAGTTACTTAAAATAATCATTATACCAATTTTAAATCCGTTAAATCGAGAAATTTTGGTCGCCATATTTGATCCGCCATCTTGAATTTGGAAATTTTGCTAATATTCGAAATTAGTGGCCTCAGAATAATCATCGTACCAATTTTCATTAAAATCCGTCGAAATCGAGACATTCTGGTCCGCCATCTTGCATTTAGAAATTTTAATAATATACACATTAGTGGTCGCAGAATAATGACTGTACTAATTTCCATTACAATCCGTTGAAATCGAGAAAGGTTGGTCGCCATCTTGGATTTGATAATTTTGATAATATTCTAAATCAGTGGCTCCGGAATAATCATTGTATATTACTAATTTTAATTAAAACCCGATGAAATTGAGACATTTGGTTTCCATATTGGATCCGCCATCTGGGATTTACAAATTTTGATAATATTCCAAACTTGTATCCTCAGAATAATCATTGTACCAATTTTCATTAAAATCCGTCGAAATCGAGACATTCTGGTCGTCATGTTGAATCCGCCATCTTGGCTTTAAAATTTTTGCTAATATTCATAATTAGTGGTCTCAGAATAATCATTGTACTAATTTTCATTAAGACCCGTTGAAATAATAAAATTTTGGTCGCCATCTTGGATTTGGAAATTTTGATAATATTCGAAATTAGTGGCCTCAGAATAATCATTATACTACACACAGACCATCGAGTCTAAGTATAGGTATAATCACACTAATCGCAAGAGTGCGCTCTAAATGTATGTATGTATGGGCTTTTAATGTATTGCATAGCTCGTATGTATGAAACGTCATAGCTCTTATAGCAGCCTATCTAGTATTGAGCATAACGAGATAGCTCTGCGATGTCGTAGTATTATAAGCCTACTCTGTATGTAAACCTGTGTGTAAAGAAAAGGCGAATAAAGATCTATCTATCTATCATTATACTACACTCACAGGCACAATTAACCGCCCACTTACACCATCTCTAAAAATTTATGTTTCTACATTCTGGCTCACAACTCCTCCAAATCATAATCGATTTTCTTCATTTAAATTTCGTATGAAAGCCCCCCCGCGGCTGCCAACTCTGCATATTTATAATTTATTTATTTATTTCCCCCGTTCACCCCTTTCCCTTCAAATTATTTCTTAATGTGCCAATCTCTAGAAAAATTACTTTTCTGCATTCTGGCTTAGAACTCCTTTAAATAAAAACCGATTTTCTCCATTTAGATTTTGTAAGCAAGCCCCCCTTGGGTGCCATCTTCGTGTATTTATATTTATTTTTTACGTCCACTCCTTTCCCCCCGAATGATTTCTTAAGGTGGCCATCTCTAAAAAATTATGTTTCTACATTTTGGCTCACAACTCCTCCAAATTATAACCGAATTTCTTCATTTAAATTTTGTATGAAAGCTCCCGGCGGCTGCCATCGCTGCATATTTGTATTGTATCGCCGTTCACCCCTTTCCCCTCAAATAATTTCTTAAGGTGTAAATCTCTGTAAGAATTACAGGGTAGGCGGTTAATTGCGCCTCTGAGTGTAATTTTCATTAGAATCCGTTGAAATTGAGAAATATTGGTCACCATATTGGGTCCGCCATCTTAGATTTGTAGCTTTTGAGAACATTCAAAAACTGTGACTTCAAGATAATCATTATACTAATTTTCATTCAAATCCGTTGAAATCAAAAAATACTGGTCGCCATGTTGGATCCGCCATCTTGGATTTTTAAATTTTGATAACATTCAAAATCATTGACCTCAATATAATCATTGTACTATATTAATTTTCATTAAAATCCATTGAAATCGAGAAGTATTGGTCTCCATATTTGGTACGCCATCTTGGGTTTGTAAATTTTGATAAAATTCAAAATCAGTGACCTCAATATAATCATTGTACTAATTTTTATTAAAATCCGTTGAAATCGAGAACTATTGGTCGCCATATTGGGTCCGCCATCTTGGATTTGTAAATTTTGATAACATTCAAAATCAGTGACCTCGAGATAATCATTGTACTAATTTTCATTAAAATCCGTTGAAATCGAGAAATATCGTCGCCATTTTGGATCCGCCATCTTGAATTTCTAAATTTTAATAATATTCAAAATCAGTGACCTCAAAACAATCATTGTACTAATTTTCATTAAAATCCGTTGGAATCGAGAAATTTTGGTTGCCATATTGGATCCGCCATTTTGAACTTCTAAGTTTGGACAGCGGATTTGAAATCACCATTCCGCAAAACCCCTATGTACCAATTTTCATGAAAATCGCTTCAAATTTAAAATGTTTAGCCGCCATCTTGGATCCGCCATTTTGAAACCCTATGTATTATCCGAAAAAAAGTTAGCCTATATGTTAAGTTGGAATATATACTACCTTCTGACAAGAAATGAAAAATATCGATGCAAGCGTTTAGGTGTGATTGAGCAACAAACAAGCAAACAAATAGACACACTTTCATTTTTATATACATATATAATATATAGGGGTATATAGAAAGAGAAATACAGCCCCATAGTGAATCCGGGGGAAAAAAGATTTTCCCCCGAAAGTTTTTGTTCCTGGAAAAATGTCCCGGCATCGCGAATTTCCATTGGAATGTTTTCCCCTGGGAATCACTGTTTCCCGTTAGAAATGAGAAAATAATTTGGAAGTAATATTCGAATATTTTGACAGCGAGGAAATCTGTGCATACATTGAAATTTTCAGTATTCAAAAGTAAAAATTTGTTTACGGGGATGTGAGTAAAGCGAGATTTTTCGAATCGCGTCCGTTTTAGTAGCTGAAAAATATCAGCAGGAGGCAAGGCGCAAAATCAGGGCGACTAGCAGGCGTTTGTTAAGTATATTCCGGTGGGAATATTCTTAATATTATTAAATGGCTCCAGGGTATCTTCTGTACTCGGACTGGTATCGGTTGTACGGGACGGATGAGGTTTAATCGGTTAAAAGAGTTACTCGTCGGGTATACTTCATTTATTTTACACTCTTGAATCTTAAACACTATAACTTAGGTTACACCGACTTTGAACTTAGAATCATCTCTTTACCGACTAACCGGTCCCGACCTTTTACTTCGCGTCCGCGCGCTTCTGGTGATGGAAAACGACTCTCACTTACTTCTTACTTGAGTTCTTAATGTCACCTCGGAATTGTTACTCGGAAGTTAGCATCGATGCACTCATCGCGCATTTTTGCATCATTTGTTTTTCTTCCGCATTAATTGTTGGGAAACACCGTTGACACCTGGGCGTTGCAGGTGTACATTACCTCAGGCAGCAATGCATTTTTTGCTAGGTACTTCATTTCAACAATTAATGCGTAACAAATTTATTTATTTAATTAGAGTTACATATCGGGAAATCGTATAGATATGCCGATATGTAACGTACCAAAGATTTTGGTACATAACATTTCCTTCCCCCTGCGAAAAAGAGAATTATTCTTTGGAGAGGAATAATTCTCGGGGTATAGGTTGACAAGAAGAAAAGAAAATAAATTAAGTTTAGAATTTGGAAACGTTCGGGTCGGAATCGGTTGTCGTTTACATGGTAGTCTATCGTATAATATATATGGTTATATAATGTTATAATAATACTTATCTTAATAGCGTTTAATTTTTTTTTTTTTTTTTTATGTATATATATTGTAAACCTGAGCTTATTATATTTTAAAGTTTACATTTCGGATGTACAATAAATTTAGCTTAATTTACTTACAATTTGTTTAAAGAAAATCTGTAATAAGTTCCTACATATTCTTCAATTAATTAGTTCTTACAAAAAAAAAATATTATCCTACCCATATATGAGAATTAATGGCCTGCTGCCTTATTTTATAATTAGCCCTGACCTATCCTAAGTTTATTATTTGCCAAGGTTATTACTTATCAGCTACTTGTCCCTGAACTAGAAAGAAAATATTACTTTACAAGGTTATTCTTAGTTTGCATTTTCTGGGGAGGTACGATAAAAAGAATAAAAAAAAAAAATCACATGAGCTGGGTGAGCGAATCTTTTATTCGTGCTGTTCGCTTGACGTTTTTTGTTGTTGTTTTGTTTTGTTCTTTTTGTCTTTGTACGTTTCGGGTTGCACTTTCGCTTGCGCTTGGAACTGCACTGTGTTTGATGATGCAAACAAAAATTGTATGCGGGTTAAAAATTTCTTCTGTTTGTGTTTTTTTTTTTTTAGCAATAAAAGAAAAGAAAAGAAAAATGTTTGATTGGAAAAATATTTATTCGAAATATGGCTTGAGGCGATTATTATGAATCACTTTTATGCGCCTGCCAATTTTTATTTTGGTGTTCACTGGTGAAAGAATTCCAGTTACCGTGTAAGGCCCTATCCAGATTTCTGAGAGCTTATGCTTTCTGCTTTCACTTTTCAGGAGGACCTTATCTCCTATGTGAAAAGATTGCGGCTTAGCGCTCTTGTCGTAATATACTTTAGATTTTTCTTTACTTGCTAGAATGTTCTTTCTGGCGGTCGCATATGATTTCTGGAGCCTGTAGCGAAGCATATGGTAATAGCTCTCGTGATTGTAAACAGGCTCTGGATCTCTTTTTAAATTCGATGGAACATCTGCTGTGAATCCGTAAAGACAGTCCATCGGGGTCAGTTTTGTTCCTTCGTGTGTACTATTATTGTACACAAATGCCGCTGTGCGTAAATACCGATCCCAGCTTTTGGAATTTTCGTCAACGATAGTGCGCAGATATTCTATCAAGGGCCTATGTGCCCTTTCCAATGCCCCATTTGACTGAGGGTGGTATGCCGAGGTCTGTAATTTCTTCACCTTTAATAATTTGCAGACCTGCTTGAACAGATCACTTAGGAAATTTGTTCCTTGATCGGTAACTATTTGCTTGGGAATGCGGTAGCGCGTGACGATTTCGTCGAAGAAAATTTGCGCTATTGTTTCCGCTTCAGCGTTTGGTATTGCATACCAGTCCACGAATTTTGTCAGATTATCCAGGAAGGTTAGGATATATTTATTTCCTGATGTGGACTCCTCCAATGGCCCCACGACGTCGAGGTAAACCTTGTCAAAAGGTTGTTCCGCGACGTCGGTAATAACCATGGGCATCTTATGTTGGGGTGAAGCTTTGAGTTTCTGGCACTTCGGGCATCGCTTGATATAATTTTTTATATCCCGTAACATATTTTTCCACCGAAACTTACGTTTAATTTTCTTGTACGTTTTAATCACGCCCTGGTGTCCGCCGAACGGAGAATCATGATAATCGTGTAAAATAATTTTGATTTCCTCCGGACTCGAAATTAATTCAGGGGTTTGAGGTGATATTGTCAGTGGTATTTCGTCTTCTTTTTGTTGCACGGGACTTGAAAGTGTTTCGTTTTGGTCCTGGGTGGAATCTGGTGTTTGTGTTCCTGTTTGTTTCACTTTCTGTGTTGTTATTTGATTTTTGGTATAATTATTTTGGGCTTTCCGTTTTTGTGCTCTAGTGACTGCGCTTATTTTCAATGTGGGGGTTTCTTCACCCGACCCGGAGTGATGGACGTATGCCTGTACCGTGGAGGTTTGGCTTTCTTTATTGTCACTCTCTTCCCGGGGAATGCGGCTCAAAGCATCTGCATTCGTATTATATTTTCCGGGTTTATATTCGATGTTGTAATCGAACTCGGATAATTTGTGGTGAAATCTCACCAAACGGGAAGTGGGATCTTTTACATTAAAGGCTCCCTTAAGAGGCTTGTGGTCTGTATAGACCGTGAATTTTCTACCTTGGAGGTAGCATCTAAAGTTTCTTGTAGCCCAGACTATAGCCAATAATTCCTTCTCAATTGTGGAGTAGTTACGCTCGGCCTTGTTTAATGTGCGGCTTGCGTAAGCAATGGGCTGATCTTGCCCCACTTCTCCTTGAGAGAGGACAGCACCTAATGCTTCGTTACTGGCGTCCGTGGTCAAGTTGAAGGGTTTACTGAAATCTGGGTAGATTAGAAGGGGAGGTGAGATCAACGATTTTTTAATTGATAAGAAAACCTCCTGACATTTATCTGTCCAAGTAAACTTTACGTCATTGCGGAGTAAGTTAGTTATTGGACGAACAATTTTTGAAAAATTTGGTATAAATTTACGATAGTAATTTGCAAGTCCTAGAAATGATTGTACTTGCCTAACTGTTCGTGGGACAGGAAATTCTTGAACGCACGCTGTTTTGCTAGGGTCTGGCAGTGCGCCTTCGCTGGAGCATTTGTGACCCAGGTAGACTACTTCTTTTCGGAGGAATTGACATTTCTCCGGTTGTAATTTTAGGTTGTTCTCTCGTAGTCTATCGAAAACCTTGCGAAGTTTGCAATTATGGTCTTCTAGATTTTTCCCGTAGATGACAATATCATCTAAGTACACAAAGCATTCCAGGCCCTGCAGGCCAGTCAGCACATAGTTCATGAGGCGCTGGAAAGTAGCCGGAGCTCCCTTGAGTCCGAATGGTATGCGCTTGAATTCATAATGACCGTAGCTTGTGCTGAAGGCCGTTTTGGGGCGATCTTGTGGATTCACCAGAACTTGATGATATCCACTCGCCAAGTCGAGGGTAGTGAAGTAACGAGAGTGACCTAATTGATCGAGTATATCCTCGATTCGCGGGAGAGGGAAAGCATCGCCGACGGTTTTTTCATTTAATTTACGAAAATCGACGACTACTCTCCATTTTTTCTCTCCATTGGGTCCCGGTTTTTTAGGGACTACTAATAAGGGTGAGTTCCAAGGGCTTTTGCTTGGCTGCACTATATCATTCTCGAGCATTTCTTTCAATTGCTCGTTGATTACTTCACGTTGTGTTTCCGGTAGTCGGTACATTTTCTGATTTATTGGTGCTTGATCCTGCACTACCGGGATTAAATGCGTGATAGCATCTGTATGTGAAAGGTAATCATTCTTTAGATGGAATATGTCGTTATATTCTCGACATAGTTCCAAAATTTCAGCCTTTTCTTGGCTATTTAAAATTGGGCTCAGGTTGAGTTCTTGCTCTAACCTGGCTATGCGGTTTTTTGCCTTTTTCAAATCGACATCTGGATTTCTGACATACGAAATTGTAGCTGTTTGGTTGCTTATAGCGTAGTTTTTATTAATCTTTGTTTGATCGAATATTTTTAATTTAGGACTCTTTAGTCTGTTTAAATAGGCTTTTTTGCCGTTTTTATTTACCTTGAGGCTCGATGGCCTGTTTGCATTGGCGGTTGCGCCGTTTTTATTTAATTTTGGACTCTGTGGCCTATGGGAGTCGGCGGTTGCGCCGTTTTTATTTAATTTTGGGCTCTGTGGCCTATGGGAGTCGGCGGTTGCGCCGGTTGTATTCTTCTTGTTTGTAGGTTTAGTTTTTTCGGGCGGCTTTGCCGTCTCGTTGCTTATTTGTAATCCCGCTTCGGGATGTATTGGGGCTACCGAGTAATCATTCGCTGAAACCAATTGTAAATTCAAGTTGGTCAGAATTACTGGGGAATTATTAACGTTGAGGATTCCGATTGAGACCTCCTTATTTTTACTCGAGGATATGATACTGTTAGCCAGGAAGACTCCTTCGCTTATCTCTTGTGACAAACAGAGCATTTCTCCCTTTAGTATCAACGGAATTCTAGCCACCATCTGCGATCGAGCAGGCACGCTTATTGGTTCTCTCAGAGCCACGTTATATCGCCTGATTTCTTCGATCCGGGGTGTATTCGCTAGAGTTTCATTCTCGTTTACCCTGGGCCTTTCTAGGGCTTGGCAACCAGCATCTATTTTACTAGATACCCCGAGAGCATGACAGGTGGACAGCTTAACCCCTTCGGGTTCCATCTCTTTTTCCTGAGCCTCGTTTTCAGTTGTCTTTTGGGTATATCCCTTCTCTGCATCGAGTATTATTGGATATGAGAATTCCTCTTCATTGATTTCCGTGCGCGGAAATCGAAGTCTTTTATTTGGGCCCTCAACGTCGCAATATTGCGATAGGAAATCATTTCCCAATAGCCCATCGTGGGAAAGATCTTGCAGATCTTCTATTACCTGGAAAGTGCAAGGAATTTTAACTTCCCGACTCGGGGAGAGTTTTTTAATGAAATTTCCTTGGCAGCTTCCCAGGGTATGTCCCCTACCAAACGGGGATTGTAAGGCGAGGGTTTTCTCCGAGTTCACTGATTCGAGAGAATTCAACGCTTTTTTCTTTATTAAACTTATCTCAGCGCCCGTGTCCACCACTAGTTGAGTCTTTTTATTTCGACCAATGTCTAGGGGGAGTTCCACCACGGGGGTACTGGGTTTGGGCGGCTGAGTATACCCCAAATTTTTCTGTTTAGAATTTAAAGTCGGGCCGGGGATTTCGGCCTCGACTGTACGTCGTTTCCCGAATTCCGGCTGACATACTTTTGTTTTTGCTGGCAAGTGTTTTCGGTATGCCCCCGCCGTCCGCACCATTCGCAATCTGATCTCACGTTGTAGACACGACGGTCAGTGTTCATTGCGGCTGTGGGCGACTGGGCATTTGCCTTGTACCTCATGCTAGTTGTTCCGTGATTATCTCGGCAAGTGCTTGCGGTATGTCCGTAATTTTTGCATCTTTCACACACCGGTGTGTTCTTTCTTTTAAAACAATCGGAGAAAGTATGCCCGCGTTTGTTGCAGAAACTGCACACCGTCCCGGCAAGCATACTTTTTGTTCGATCGTGTGTGTTGTTGCGCGCGTAATTTTGCGTATTCTTCGGGGGTGCCGTGGAGTGATCGACGTAACTCTGATTCCGCGGGCCCGAGTGCGTGTTAAAATTCCCGCAATTGGGGGGTGTATTTATTAGGGGCTGCGCGTAAGTGGCCTGGAAGGCATTGTAGTGAGGTGAGGTTTGTACATGAAAATCGGTGGCTTGACAGGCGGTTCGATATGTGCTGCTTTGATATGGGTGCTGCCCATAATATGTTTCCGGGCTTTGCACGCAGCCCGTTATCGGATTCTGGAGGTGTGGATCCGTGCTGGAGTTTCTCCATGTCCAGCGCCTTGCTGACTAACTGATTCAGGGTGTTTTCGTTCAGAGTCAGGAGGTACTGCCGGAGGTAAGGGTTATTTACTCCTCTTTGGAATGCGCTTTTCGCGAATTCCTCTAGCTGGGCTTTGAGTGCCATTGCTGTTGCCGGATTATTGTTTTGTTCGGCCGCCTCTTTGCACTGAGCCAGCGTCTGCTGCAATCTTGCCGTGAAGGCGTTGAGCGATTCCATCGGGAACTGGCTGATGTTTATTAATTTATTCATCAGCTCCAAGTAACTTTCCCGGGGTAAATATGCCTGGTTTAACCGTGTCTCGAAGTCCTCGAATGAAAGAGGAGGATCTGCCAAAAATAGACGATAGGCTGCTCCCCGGAGACGGGTGAGCAGAATTCGAGGGAAGGTTAATCTTTCTTCCTCCGAAAGGCAGGCTTGTGCTTGTTTGCAACAGCATAGGAAAGTTTGGAGCTCTTGGCTCACTTGGGGGCTGAACTCGCCTGAAAATATGGGGACCACTTGGGTGGCAAGCTTTAGTACTTTTCCCGTGTCTGTCATTTCCCGGCTGTGTGTGTTTACCGCGAATCTTTTACGTTCGGTTCCGTCTTGTGAATCGCGCGAGTTTTCTGTGGACGAGCTCGTAATTGATCCGCTCAACCAGCCTGTGAGGAGATCAGCCGCCGTCGGCTGTTCGCTTTGTGCAATTTCCGCGCTTAAATTTTTATCACTACTTAATTCTAAGTAGTTATTATTATTTTGGAGCGAGTGCGAGTATCTTTTAAATTTCAGTAAACTTTCCCTGAATTGTTCGGTGCCAGCTGTTAATTCTTTGATTCGAGCTTCCCTTTGTTCGCGGAGTTGCTCTATTTTTTGCTCGATCTCGTCACAATATTCAGCTGTGATGTCACCTGATACTCGCACTTTCTCTACTATATGATTTAGGCTATCAGCTAGACTTACTTCTACGTCGCCTACGGGTCTGGGGATTACCGCTCCACTTCGCAGGCGAATTCCCTGGTGAGAATGCGGTGTAGAGGTGTTGTAGGAGCTGCTTGCTGATGCTGTGGGTGGTGCTCGTGGATTTAGATGATCTCTCGGCAGCTGCGGAGTCGCTGAAGGGTTAGTGGATTCCCCCGATGATCGTATTGGTGTAGTGGAGTCGCTGTGTGCTGCTGCTGGTGTTACTCCGGTGCGGGGTTTGTCTCCGTTCATCGGCTTCTTCTTTTCTTCCTTCTTGTGTAAGCGCTTCTGTGATTTTATCGGTGCGCTGTGGTCATCGAATAATCCCGCGTTGGTGCCTTTTGCACTAAAAATCGGTACCTGCGTGCTCGCCTGGAGCAGAGGCAGTTACAGTTGAGTACCTGAAGTCCGGGTAATTGCGTGCTCGCCTGGAGCAGAGGCAACTATAGTTGATTACCCGGGAGCGGTGGAGTTCTTTTACTTAAATTGTGTGCCTCTGGAGCCGAGCTTGGCTTCAGGTTACGGGTAAAGAAAGACTTTATCTTTGCCCAGCACTTAAGTATTTTTAGAACTCTTGTGGTTCTGGATAGAGGGTTTTAAAGCATTTACGGTATTTAATTGATTACCAAGCTTCCTCTATCCTACCGGCTGCGCCAAATTGTTAAGTATATTCCGGTGGGAATATTCTTAATATTATTAAATGGCTCCAGGGTATCTTCTGTACTCGGACTGGTATCGGTTGTACGGGACGGATGAGGTTTAATCGGTTAAAAGAGTTACTCGTCGGGTATACTTCATTTATTTTACACTCTTGAATCTTAAACACTATAACTTAGGTTACACCGACTTTGAACTTAGAATCATCTCTTTACCGACTAACCGGTCCCGACCTTTTACTTCGCGTCCGCGCGCTTCTGGTGATGGAAAACGACTCTCACTTACTTCTTACTTGAATTCTTAATGTCACCTCGGAATTGTTACTCGGAAGTTAGCATCGATGCACTCATCGCGCATTTTTGCATCATTTGTTTTTCTTCCGCATTAATTGTTGGGAAACACCGTTGACACCTGGGCGTTGCAGGTGTACATTACCTCAGGCAGCAATGCATTTTTTGCTAGGTACTTCATTTCAACAACAAATTTATTTATTTAATTAGAGTTACATATCGGGAAATCGTATAGATATGCCGATATGTAACGTACCAAAGATTTTGGTACATAACACGTTTAACTTCTTCAGGGACGAATTTTCGAAATTCGAAATTCGTAAGGGGAGCTATTAGTTTCTTTAATGTAAGAAAATAATTACATTAATTTGATTTTCTTTTGAATTTTGGAAGTTCGTCTCCTGAAGAAGTTAATATATAAGGAATATTTGAACAATTAGAATTTAGTTTATCTTTGTATGACTGACTAAAAAAAAAAACCAAACGTACACATGTGGCCAAGGGCGTGAAGAGGTTAAGGGATGAAAGTAATCTCTTGGAGTTACCAGAAACTTTGTAAGTCAGAGTTTAATACATTGGAAATTATTTTCTTTTTATTTGAGTATTTCTCTTATATAGATTTAAAAAATTCTTCAGAATTAACAAAGGTATGTCTCAATACTTGCTGCAAATATTGTCGCGCGTACACTTCAACCAAAAAAGTCCTAGGGAGTATCACAAATTACAAAGTTAAGCGCATGCGTTTTTTTTCTGAAGGAGTATAAAAGGAGTAGGGAACGAACATGATGTTGGACTATCCCAATCTTCTTTTTCTGAAGTCCTTGCCGAAGTCCTAGGTGTATTTGAAAGAGAACTTTGTCCGTTTTGTATACAGGCGGAAATGGCGACAGAGAGAAAAATGCCAACTCGTTTAGAGTTTCTTTCAAAATGTCGCATAAGGGGAATTCTTGGTTGTATTGATGGTACCCACGTGAGGATAATCGCTCGCAAATATAACAAACACTTTTTCTATAATATAAAATGATCTTATAGCGTTAATGTTTTGCTTGTAAGTATTTGTTGTTTATATTTTTCGTTATTTTTCCAAATAATTTTAAATATTCTCTTCAGGTTTCTGTTAGTAAAATGCGCATTTGCTATGTCGATACTACTTTATCGGGCCATTCCACACGTGTATTCTCGCAGCGGTATACAAACCGTTTTGACATCACACAATGGAGAGTCAGCGTTTTAACACGGGTATACATGCTGCTGATGCACATTGCTGTACGAATAAGGACTAAGAATTTGTGTGTGCATTACAGTTGTTACTCGCGGTGTAGAGGAAAGTGAGAATGATTTTGAATTGCAGGTAAATTTTCGTCACACATTAGCGAGTTGAAACAGGAACAGTGTACTTGCAAAATGGAAAACGAAAATGCCGCAATTATTTCTTTGGCAGCTGCTGGAGCCTGTTTGATTTTAGCTGCTGCCATCGAAAAAGAAAAGGAGGACGAATGTTCACGCACGAAACGAACTTGCTGGGTCAAGGAATGGTGAAAATCTCGGAAGCGATGCGGAAATACTCAAAAATTGATGCGCGAGCTCCAAACTGGAGATTATAAAAATTTTCTCAGAATGAATGAAATTTGCTTCAACAAAATATTATCCTAAATTATAAAAGACACATAGAATACTGTAATGAGGGAAGCTATTCCGTCGGCAGAAAAATTAGTCATAACTTTGAGATTTTTAGCGAAAACTTTGTGACGCTGGATTACAACTCAAAGTTATCTAAACCATTCCTATCAGAATTTATCGTCCATGTATGCGATGCCATTTATACAAATACTAGCTGGGTTACCCGGTTTCACCTGGCGTTGGGTAAATTCTTACTATTTAAACACTTCTCAAATGTTCTAGTTTGTTATATCCTAGAAATTATTTCAATCCGAAAACTCCTTTATGGAACCGCCATCTTGAATTTCCAAATATTAATAATATTCAAAATTAGTGGCCTTAAAATAATCATTGCACCAATTTTCCAACCTAATCCGTTGAAATCAAGAAATGTTTGTCGCCATCCTGGGTCTGCTATCTTGAATTTGGAAAATTTCTAATATTCGAAATTAGTAGCCTCAGAATAATCATTGCACTAATTTTCATTAAAACCCGTTGTACGGAGTACATATAAAATTTAGAATAATTCTCACAATTCATATTCTTATTTTCTTATATTTCACAACATGTTGACATAATTTCATTCACCTCAAGCATAAATGCGTGTCAGCAATAATGCGCGTAAATTCTTTCAGCTGAGCGTAAATTGTCGATCAGCACTTTTTCTACGTACGGCAATGAACTTTGCAAGAATTGATGCACCAGCGTTATACATGAATGAAATTATGTCAATACAATTAAATATTAGTATTAAGTATTGATTGTTAATTAGGTATATAAATCGAGAATTGTTAAGTATCGAGGCCTTTTGGAATAAAGCGATCATAAAGTGAACGTGTTAATTTTTATTTCTCGTCTCTGTTCTCTTGAACTAAGTGTCTTGAGAACTTTACCTATTATCGCTGATTGGTTCTCTTGAACAAGTGTCTCGAGAACATTTCATTCACGAACATTGGTCCTTCGAGCAAAAAATAAAAACGTTAAAAGAAAATATACTAATTACTACTGCTACGACATCAAACTTAAAGAACTAAGTGTCTTTAAGCAATCGAAAAAGCTAATTACTACTGCTACGGCATCAAACTTAAAGAACTAAGTGTCTTTAAGCAATCGAAAAAGCTAATTACTACTGCTACCGCATCGACTTAAAGAATTAAAGTGTTGTTAAGTGCATTGTCTTCGATTCTACAAAACATGGAGGAATTGATTAAAAAACAAGCAGCTGACGGACAACTGATCCAGAGATACTACAAAAATTTCAAGAAGGACGCCGCATCCAGGAAAACTAAGGAATATGTGGAATCGCGCCTTCAAGCGCTTAATAAAGCATGGTCTATTTTTGAGGAACGGCATGCAGAACTGGAAGTTTACAGAGATGAGGCTCCTGAAAATAAATATTTCAAGGAGGATTTTTTCAACATAGCTGAAAGCATCTATGAACAAGCGAAGGAAGCTATGGAAACCGCATTACGCGATACCATTGAAAGATCAAAAATGTCGGAACGGATTGAAGAGCAATTGAAGAAAATTCAAAAGCAAACTGCTTTAATCGAGTCTCTTGAGAGATCATTAACGCAAGCTAAAACTATTATGAAGACCAAAACTTCAAAAGCTTACTTCACCCAAACTGCGAGTCTTTTAAAAGGCTACTGGGAGCGTATAATGACTAACCACGAAGAAATAATAACACTTGGAAAATTCAAGGATGATTATTTCGAAAAAGATATTTTCGTTGAAACGGAAAGAAAGTACCAAGACGTACTGATTGAGCTGGAAGAACAGCAAGATAAGCTACAAATACTTTCTACAGTAAAGCCAACAGTACAATCGATAAACAATACAAATCATCAAGATAAACATGTAAGACTTCCTAGAATTGATATTCCGGCATTCAATGGTGATTATGTTAAGTGGCAATCTTTCAAAGACTTGTTCACTGAATTACTTCACAAAGACGAAAATATTACGAAAACTGAGAAGTTATTTTACTTAAAAACGAATTTACGGGGTGAGCCAAGTGAACTAATTCAACATTTATCGATAACCAACGATAACTATGATACAGCATGGAATATCCTTAACAAACGATACAGCAATAAAAGAACTTTAGTATCAGCGCATCTTCGCACATTACTACAGCAACCAGAAACTACAAAGGAGTCAGCCGACAGTATAAAAAAACTCCATGATACAACTATGGAATGCCTTCAGGCAATAAAAAATTTGGGACTTGACATAGAGAGCTGGGACCCGCTCATAATATTCATATTACAGCAGAAACTAGATAAAGAAACGCGTCGCCTCTATGAGCAATCATTGGAACATCCAAGAGAATTGCAAAATATTAAAGATTTCTTAGAGTTTCTTGAAAATCGATTTCAAGGATTAGAAGCGACAGAGCCCACAAAACACCAAGCCGTGATCAGAAGTTCAGAGAAAAATTTGAAAATTCATCATAGTATCGTTGGTCAGCAACCTTGTCCAATATGCAAAGAAAAGCATAAAATATACATTTGCGAAAAATTCGCAAAACTAAGTACCCAACAAAAATGGGAAGCTATTCGCAAGGCAGCACTATGCTCAAATTGCTTAATGAAAGGCCACTCATCTATGAATTGCAAAAGTTGGAAATCATGCAAGAACTGCAATAAGAAACACCACACGCTTTTGCATTCAAACAATATGATTCAACAAAAGGCTAACAACCAGAATCTCACTAAACCTGAACAAAGTAATGAAAACATTTCAGGCAACAAACAAGCAACAACTGCAAGTGTAGCTACGCACGTTACGGAAAATAAAACCCGGACCGTACTGCTGGCTACAGCTATTATTCAAGCCTTTGACAAAGGTGGAAATGCAATTATGCTACGGGCTCTAATAGATCAAGGAGCACAAGGATCATTTATAACCGAAGACGCAGCGCAAAGGTTACGATTGCCAAGGAGAAAAGTGCATGCAGTAATAACTGGAGTGGGAGAAACTAACGTTGATGCTATACAAGCGATGATAGAGCTCGACATAAAACCGAGATTTCTGTCTACATTTTCATTGACTACAACTGCACTGATAATGAAGAAATTAACAAAATTATTACCGTCTGAGAGAATATCATCAGATACGTGGTCTCATACTAAAAACATAATTTTGGCAGACCCGCAATATCAAATACCGGGACGAATTGATATCATTCTTGGTGCAGATATACTCGGCAAAATCCTACTAGATAGTGTCATTCGTGGAGCCCCAGGATCGCCAATAGCGCAAGAAACCGAACTAGGCTGGATATTGTCAGGCGAGGTACAAAACGCTGGTACTAACAAAGAAGTACAATGCCTAATATCAGAGGTAGATCTCACAAAAGAATTACACAAATTCTGGGAAATTGAAGAACTACAAGGGCAAGCAACCATGACAAGCGAGGATATTGCATGCGAAAATCATTACAAACAATATGTTCAAAGAGGAGCAGATGGTCGCTATACCGTACGCATACCATATCGGGAGAACCCCGAAAGTGCAGAAGATCTATCTGAAAGCAGAACTTTGGCGCTAGCAAGACTTTTTCAAATGGAACGGAAATTCAAGATTGATAAAACCTTCGCATATATGTACAAGGAATTCATGAATGAATATTTGCGCTTGGGTCACATGATTCCTGTAACTAATCAAATTGAGAGCGGTTACTACTTTCCACATCATGCTGTCTTCAAGAAGGATAGCACTACTACGAAACTAAGGGTAGTGTTTGACGGATCAGCCAAACGTAACAATTCGAGAAGCATTAATGAGCTAATGATGGTTGGCCCACAAATTCAACAAAGCTTAACAACTATCCTATTAAGATGGCGGAAACATAAGCTTGTTTACACGGCGGACATTGAAAAAATGTATCGCCAGATCAAGGTTGACGTCCGGGATCAAGAATTCCAAAAAATTCTTTGGCGGGATTCACCAGACGAAGCTATTCGTGAATACAAATTGTCTACAGTGACTTATGGGACCGCATCAGCACCATTCTTGGCTATTCGAACACTACATCAACTAGCCAAAGATGAACAACATAACTATCCAACAGCCGCAAAGATCTTGCTAAACGATGCATATGTTGATGACATTCTTTCTGGAGGGAACACGCTAGAAGAAATTAAACAGTCAAGTGATCAACTAGTTAAATTACTTAGAAGTGCAGGTTTCAATCTGCGCAAGTGGACGAGTAACAGCAAAGACCTATTAAGGCAAATACCGTCAGAACTCAGAGAGATTGGAAATGAACTGGATCTTGATCAAACAAAGGATATCAAGGCATTGGGTGTCCATTGGAATCCCTCTACCGACAATTTTAAAATAAAGGTAACGGTAATGGCTGACACTGGTCCAATCACTAAACGCGAAATACTATCAGAAGCTGCTAAAATATTTGATCCGATTGGATTACTAGCACCTGTTACGGTAAAAATAAAGCTGCTATTCCAAGAACTCTGGAGACAAGAAACTCACTGGGATGAAAACGTAAGCACTAATATCCAGGAAGAATGGAATCGAATTAGAAGGGAACTACCAACTCTACAACGAATTGCAATACCCAGGTGGATAGGGTACACTGGAGATAACTGCAGGTACGAATTGCATGGGTTTTCCGATGCCTCAGAACGAGCTTACAGTGCTGTAGTGTATCTTCGGGCAATACAAGAAGATAACATATCTGTCAATCTATTAGCTGCAAAAACAAAGGTAGCCCCTTTAAAGTCAAAGTTGACCCTTCCCAG
This sequence comes from Dysmachus trigonus, assembly GCA_949715965.1. Lineage (NCBI taxonomy): Eukaryota > Metazoa > Arthropoda > Insecta > Diptera > Asilidae > Dysmachus > Dysmachus trigonus. Next base: position 36,114,084 of record OX454321.1, on the reverse strand, counting down.
GCTGGAATTATGCGGAGCAACACTATTGGCAAATCTTCTAAAGGAAAGCAAAGAAAGTCTTCAAATTGAGAATCTCGAGTGGTACGCATGGACCGACTCCACAATTGTTCTGTCATGGATACAAGAAAATCCCCATACATGGAAAACTTTCGTCGGAAATCGAGTTGCTGAAATACAATCACTAGTTGATGACAGCAAATGGTTCCATGTACGATCACGTGAGAATCCAGCGGATATGGCTTCAAGGGGTATTTATCCATCCAGTTTAGAAAATTCTGTGCTTTGGTGGACAGGACCACAATGGCTAAAGGAAAGAATAATCATGCTTCCTCCAAGGCCAGCTACAGGAATCTCAGAAGAAAGAAAAAAACATCAGCAATGTAATACAATATCCAGGGAAGAAGACAACGAAAATATGATAATGCACTTGCTAAAAAGATATTCCTCTCTTGGAAAACTATTGCGCATAATAGCATACTGCAAAAGGTTCGTGAACAATGCTCAAAGGAAAGAAAAAATCATTGGGCTACTAAGAGTAACGGAAATTGAAGGAGCTCTGATACCACTGATTATAGCTACGCAGACTGCACATTTTGAAGAGGAAATAAAAAAATTAAAGGGCGGAGAAGACCTCCAGAAAGGAAGCCGGCTCCTAAGCTTATCTCCCTTTCTTGATAAAAATGGGATACTGCGCGTCGGTGGTCGTCTAGAAAATTCAGATATGGGATATGAAAGGAAGCATCCAATAATTCTTCCTTATAAGCACGAACTGACCAGTCTAGTAATTGACGATGCTCACCAATCTTCATGTCATGGAGGAAACTCACTAACTCTAGAAATCGTAAGGCAAAAATACTGGATTTTGAATGGACTTAAAGCCGTTAAAGGACATATCCACAACTGTGTAAAATGCCATCGCTACAAGGCCCAGACTTCCCAACAAATGATGGGCATGTTACCAAAGGCAAGAGTAGTAACAAGTACCCCATTTAACCACACGGGTGTTGATTATGCAGGACCCTTTGACATGCTACTAGCAAGGGGAAGAGGTACCAAGTCTCACAAGGGCTATATTGCCATGTTCATATGCTTAACAACTAAGGCGATTCATATAGAAGTGGTAACGGAACTGACATCAAAGGCATTCATTGTCGCCTTTAGACGATTCACTGCAAGAAGAGGCCCGGTTGCCCATCTCTATAGCGACAACGGTACAAATTTTGTAGGAGCAAGCAAAATCATTAGCGACATACACAAGCAAGAATCATACAAAGCCGAGGTCGAAGATGCATTACGAAAAGGTAATACGGAATGGCATTTCATACCTCCAGCCTCACCTCACTTTGGAGGTCTCTGGGAAGCTGGAATAAAGTCGATTAAGCACCATATGCGCAGAGTTATAGGAGAAAGCAGGCTTACATACGAAGAGATGTGCACACTTATGGCACAAATAGAAGCCTGCCTCAATTCCCGGCCATTATGTCCACTTTCAGAAGACCCAGAAAGTCTGGAAGTCTTAACACCGGGACACTTTCTTATAGGTTCACCGCTACTAACTATACCAGAAAGAAATCAGCTAGAAACAAATCCTAACTTACTAGACAGATGGGAACGCTTGCAACGGATGAATCAAGAGTTTTGGAAAAAATGGTCAATCGAATACATAGGAAGACTGCAACACCGGCCAAAATGGGCTCAAAGACAAACTAATCTAGAGAAAGGAAACCTGGTAATAATAAAGGAAGAAAACTTAGCACCATCCAGATGGGCTCTCGGTCGAGTTATTGACACACATCCAGGTCCAGACGGTCTTACTAGGGTCGTTACGTTAAAAACTCAAAGAGGAGAGTTAAAACGACCAGTAGTGAAACTGTCCTTGTTGCCATTAATTGATAACAAGGCTGCTGCGCCCACTGTACCCCCCCAAAGAGAAGAAGGCTCTATCACTCCACGCAAACGGCCACTTGATGAACCGTCAACCTCAAATGAAGATAAACGAGACAAAATCGAGAGCAAATCAAGAAAAACTACTACAACTAGAAACTGCAACATGAGTCTGTTTCATTATCTACTGCTCGGTACATTATTCGTCCTTCCTGCCTTTAGCCAGGAAAAACCACAACCGTATCAGTTAACAACATTCGAAAATGAAGAAGGAATATACTTTGATGACATTGCAGAAGTACACTTATATGGAAGCGAGTGGAATCTGCTCATCTATTATGATTTAACAGCTTACTGGGCAGAATTCTTTGGAATTAAGCAATCTGTACGGAGGCTGAGTGAACTTTGTGAGCAGAATGAACAAGCAGGACTATCAAAGGAATTATGCAATGCTACAATATTGCAGCTAAACCACCAAGTGCTCGAGTCAGAACACATAAATGAAGTACTCTACCAACAAAATGAAAAAACTTCAACACGCAACAAAAGAGCTCCATTGGAAATTATTGGAACTGCTGCTAACAAATTATTTGGTATTCTTGACCAACAATTTGCAGATAGATATGAAGATCAGATTGCTCAAATCAACAAAAACGAAATGACGTTGCAGAAACTTCTTAACGATCAGACATCATTTGCCGAACACACAGTTAATGTAATGAAAAAGAACCACCAGACAATTCAACATCAAATCAGTGCAATAAAGTCTCAAATTGAAGCAGTCAAAAACAGCATCAATCAATCACAACAAGTGCTAACAGTAACACAAACATTTAATTCGGCAGCAATATTGGTGACATTAAATCTTATCAATTTTCAACATGTACAGCGAAGCATCTTATCAGTCGTAATGGATACTAGACACGGTCGAATAAATACGCTACTCTTAACTCCCTCACAACTCAACAAACAGCTCAGTATGATAAGAGAACACCTACCAGACAACCTAAAACTCCCAGGAACTGACAGTTCTTCCTCAGTACTAGCTATATATAATGCAATGCATGTAAAAATGAGGATCACCCAAACGAAGGTCTTATTTGACACTCGGATTCCCTTATTAAGAAGTGAATCATACCGCTTATATAAACTGATACCGATTCCTGTACAGCATTCCAACAATCACATATACATTCAACCGTCAAGCGAATACATCGCAGTAAATCGACACAGAGATCGATTTAGCCCTCTTACACAGCAAAATATGAAGGCTTGTATCCATTCATCTGACAATGAATTAATGTGTAAACTGAAACAACCATTGTTCACATTAAGATCAAATCAAAGCCGATGTGAGATGGAACTCTTGAGCAAACAAAGGTCACTCTCATCCCTTTGTCAGTTAAGAAGCGAGACCGCCAAAAATTCTTGGATACAACTGCATGCATCAAGTTCATGGATATACATCCTAAAGGAAGAAACACCCTTCGACATAATATGCGAGACATCTGTACATTCGATATCATTAAAGGGCAATGGAATCATTAAGCTTCAGTCGTCATGCATGATCAATCACCCAACAATGACTATTTATGGGAATCAAAAAATAACAGACCAGTTGAAAACCTCGTTTGTGTCAGAAGGTCAATTGGTTTCAAAACACCTAAACACCAGTATTGGAGCGAAGCCAAGTAATTCGTCCTTATTACATGTGCCACAATTAAAGACAGAGATAAACAGTGACGATTTCGCCGAACTCGACGCGGCAGTCAAAAAATTACACAACAATGCTGACGATATCTCCAAACTAAGGAACCATCATCTGCATCACTATTCGATGACCTACATCATGCTCATTGTGCTACTAATCATATTCATATACTGCCGATGCCGAAAAACTGCGATGATCCGACTGAAGAAAAATCACCTGCCACAACCCGCTCCTAGACGTCTAAACCGCAAACCAGATCAGCAATCTACTCTGGACCTGCCATCACTTAATCTAGACGGGGGAGAATGTACGGAGTACATATAAAATTTAGAATAATTCTCACAATTCATATTCTTATTTTCTTATATTTCACAACATGTTGACATAATTTCATTCACCTCAAGCATAAATGCGTGTCAGCAATAATGCGCGTAAATTCTTTCAGCTGAGCGTAAATTGTCGATCAGCACTTTTTCTACGTACGGCAATGAACTTTGCAAGAATTGATGCACCAGCGTTATACATGAATGAAATTATGTCAATACAATTAAATATTAGTATTAAGTATTGATTGTTAATTAGGTATATAAATCGAGAATTGTTAAGTATCGAGGCCTTTTGGAATAAAGCGATCATAAAGTGAACGTGTTAATTTTTATTTCTCGTCTCTGTTCTCTTGAACTAAGTGTCTTGAGAACTTTACCTATTATCGCTGATTGGTTCTCTTGAACAAGTGTCTCGAGAACATTTCATTCACGAACACCCGTTGAAATCGAGACATTTGGTCTCCATATTGGATTTAAAAATTTTGATAATATTGGAAACTTTTAGACTCAGAATAATCATTGTACCAATTTTCACTAAAATCCGTCGAAATCGAGACATTCTGGTCGCCATGTTGGGTCCGCCATCTTGGATTTGGAAATTTTGATAATATTCAAAATTAGTGGCCTCAGAATAATCACTGTACTAATTTCCATTACAATCCGTTGAATTCGGGACATTTTGGTCGCCATCTTGGATTTGCCAATGTTGATCATATTCGAAATTGGTAGCCTTGGAATAATCATTGTACTAATTTTCATTAAAATCCGTTGAAATCGGGAAATCTTGGTCGCCATATTGGGTCCGCCATCTTGGATTTGGAAATTTTGATAACAGTCAATGGTCGCCATTTTGTGTCCGCTATCTTGAATTTCTAAATTTGGTCAGCATTCCCCAAAACCCCTAAGTACCAATTTTCATTAAAAATACAAATTTAAAATTTTCAACCGCCAGCTAGCCTCCAACTGCCATTTTGAAACACTATACAGGGTGTTCAGAGGTGGGAGTGAAATATTGCAGGGGGTGAAAGGTCAGACCGAGACAAGAAAAAAATTTATGGGTGGCGGGGTATCTCGCACCGTTCGGCAGTTACAGGGTGATTCGTAAATCAGGATGTTGCTTTATATGAGAACCGCTCTTGTATTTTTATCTTTTTTCTACGCATCGCAGCGCACTGTTTCGAAGCCCTTTACAAAACGGCTCCACCACACTGCCTCCCTATCCCCAATCCCTTGATCACAATCACCCCTGGAAGTTGAAAAATTAACTTTTATTTCACGATTTTTCACCTTTCCCCCGCTTTTCTCAGAAATTCACGTTATTAACATACCTACTTTTTTTTTTTTAAGGATACCTATCTAATTACCTTTCCAAAAAGGTGCAATATGCCCCGATAGGAAAAGGATGCGAAAATTTATTTACAAAAATCCTTTTACACAATATCATGACAATTCCATTTTTTAAGAAATTATTTAATTTTTTTTAATTTTTTGAATTCGTTTTGTTCTTTGTACATTTTTTTGTAAAAAAAACCACAAAAACTGACTGCGGGCACGATTGGGAGCGAATGGAACGTCTGAAAAAAAAAAAAAATATGGGGTTAATTGTTATCAAAATCCCCAGGGATCTAACCTAAATGGAACATTTTTCACGAAAAAATTTCAAAATGGCGGAATTTTTACAAAAATTCACTTTTTTTTGTCCCGGAAAAATGCCGCCATTTTGTCATTTTTTCGTAAAAAATGTTCCATGTAGGTTCAATCCCTGGGGATTTTGATAACAATTAACTCCATATTTTTTTTTGTTTTCAGACGTTCCATTCGCTCCCAATCGTGCCCGCAGTTAGTTTTCGTGGTTTTTTTTACAAAAAAATGTACAAAGAAAAAAACGAATTCAAAAAATTAAAAAAAATTTTTTTTTGTATTATTTAAAAGCTGTTTAATAAATATGCAAAGTTTGATTAATGTATCTACTGTTTTTCCCTTCAATTTTCACAATTTTTCCAAATATAAAAAATTAGAAATTGGGTATGTCACGTCCCCTTAAGGGGAGGTTCCTTTGATCGGCGATGAAAAAATCGATTTTTTTTTTTTACATATTATCAATCTATAATATGTTAAAAACATGATCCAAAAACCGTTTTGCGTTTTATGCAGTTTTTAGAAAGTTACAGCGCTTCAAAGAGAAGCGTGCAACTGTCAACGCGGCACAACTAGCGAACAAGGCGAAATTGGTTCTAAAACTTCAAAAGCGTTTTCCCGAAAGTTGATATTTTCAGTGCGCGGGACAGTGTATCTCGAGAACCACTGATCGGATCCACTTGAAATTTTAAAGTCATGTGTAAAATTCAATTTCGGAGCCCTTGAACCATTATTAACAATATATTTTAATAATAAACAATGTTTACGCCTGTCTTAAACAACTAAAACACACCCCAAAACACGACCTTAATTTTCAAGTGGATAACTTTCTCTGTTTTTTTTATCAAAATTTCGAAATTTTTGGTTGAAGGGCCGCTACATATGTTTATTTAACTAACTTAAAAAATGTTCATGTTTCAGTGACCCCTACGACCCTCGGGAACGTCCCGCGCAGACGCATATATGGCGCGCAAGGCCTCGCGGGGATATGGCTGGAGCCGCCATTTTGAATTGAAAGAGGGGGGAAAAAATAAATTTAGGGACTCTTTTTATCAATAAACATTGTACAAAAAACCGTTTGTTCATATCACATTTCTTTATACCTCAAAAAAATTCATAAAAGTGACGCACTTTTCAGAGTCGATCAGAGGAACCTCCCCTTAAGTTAACTAAAAAATACATTCTGTTCGTTTAAAAACTAATTCAATTAAAACTTATATCCTACAAAAGCTGTTCAAAATGTTCTCCGCCAGTTTCGATGCATGCAAGTAGCCTTCGTCTTATTTCGCGTTTGAGGTCTATGGTAGCCAGTCTCTCCCGTATTTTCGTGGCTGCAGTCCCAATCCTGGTAACTAATTCTTCTCTGGTGTTGATCGGTCTTGAGTAAACTTCATCTTACATTATTCCCCATAAGAAAAAGTCCAGTGGAGTAAGGTCCGGTGTCCTAGCAGGCCAAGGAATTGGTCCACCTCGTCCGATCCAGCGCTCTGGGTAATGTTCATTCAACCTTTCCCTAACAATGTTCCCAGTATGCGCAAGTGCTCCGTCGAGCTGTAAATACATTGCGCTTCTGGTGGCCAGGCGGATGTCCTCCAACAGATCCAGAAAAGTATTCTCCAAAAAGTCCGAATATAGCTGACTATTCAGCACTTGGGGCAAGATGAAGGGTCCTATCAACTGGTTGCCGATGATGCCAGCCCAGACATTGACACTAAATCTTTGCTGGAAGGACCGACTCCTTGTCCTATGTGGGTTCAAATCTGACCAGGTGTGGAGGTTGTGGAAGTTTGTGATGTCATCCCGGGTGAATTGCGATTCATCCGTCCACAGAATTCGGTCTAGAAACCTTCTGTTTTCAATGTCAGACTAGAACAGCAAATTGCAGAATTGCAATCGTCTTTCGGAATCTCCTTCCTGTAGTGCTTGGACCGGGATATGATGGTATGGATGTAGTCCCTCTCGGTTCGAAAACGGCACAAACTCTCCCTGAAGACAATCCTAACCGTCGTGCGACCTGCCTGATGCTTATTTCAGGGCTGTTCCTGACGATGTTGAGGATTTGTTGGTCGGTGTCCGCTGAATCGGCCGATGTTCCTGATCGCGTTTCTACTCTGGGGGCGGTTACACTTCCGGTTTCTTTTAACCTTCTGAAAGTCCTTGAAAATACCCTTCTGTCGGGTACACGCCAATTCGGGAATCTCCTTTGGTATTCTCGTACGGCCTCACTATCATTTCCGTCTACTAAACCGTACACGTAAATTATATCGGCATACTCTTCAACACTGAATTCTGCCATTTTATCTTAATTTTTTCTATTAAACACCCGTTCTTATCGATTGCTTCTTCAACTGTGGTCAATGTCCTTGCAAACTTACCCATTTTTATACCATAATTCATAGGAGGTATTAGAAACGGAACGTCAGGATACTTAGGAGTCAGTACTGGATATAATAAACTAATTACGCTATTTAACGAGATTACATTTATTATTTTACTACTGTTTTGCTGAAATAATAAAAATGTATTACCTGTGTTTCCTAAACAAACAATTCCGAACTTGCTGTCATAAAAATTGTTTACTTGACGACTTTTTCCATTATGGTGCAATAAAGTAATTAGGTACCTGTGAGGAGAAAAGTGGGGCGAAAGGTGAAAAATCGTGAAATAAAAGTTAATTTTTTCAATTTCCAGGGGGGATTCTGGCCAAGGGGTTTGGGATTGGGGGGTGGTGTTGACCTTTTTGGAAAGGGCTTCGAAATAGTGATTTTTTTAGATCGGTTTGGGGTCACTGCGATGCGTAGAAAAAAGGATAAAAATGCAAGAGCGGTTCCCATAGAAGGCAAAATCCTGATTTACGAATCACCCTGTAACTGCCGAACGGTGCGAGATACCCCCCCACCCATACAATTTTTTGCTTGTCTCGGTCTGACCTTTCACCTCCTGCAATATTTCCCTCCCACCTCTGAACATCCTGTATATTACCCGAAAAAAGCCAATATGTTAAATTGGAATATGTGCTACATTGGGAAAAAAAATTATAAATATAGAAGCAGAGGTTTATGCGTAATTGAACAACACACAAATAAGCAAATTAACATTAATTTTTATTATATATATATGAGGGTGCTTTTGTTTTCGTGACTATTTTTTTTTGTCTGTCCCACCTCAAAATTTTGTGACAAATACCTAAACGAAAATTGGAGCCCTTAATATTAATATTAAGTACTAGACCAAGGCGTATAAAGATTTCCCATATAAAATACACGTAAACTTTGATTATTTTTCTTCAAAACTCTACAGCTCAGAGGCATTTTATGGTATAATCTTGGTCAATGGTAGGATTTCTTCAGAATTGAATGTTATACAAAAGTGTCCATTGCGGTGTAAACCTAACTCCCACCAGCTAGGAAGTACAGGTGACTAACCCCAATTTTTTCAAGGAATTCTCGCTTTTTGCCACTATCTCGTAAACAAAAACAGGTACAGAAAAAGTGAATATGACAAACTTGTAGGAAATTCAATTTCCTACAAAAAAGTTCTGAACACCAAATCGCTAACATCGATATTTCTTGAGATATTGGGCTTTGAAGTTGAGGTAGTGTTTTTACAATTTAGCTCAATAATCCATGAAACTTCCACACTACCTCAACTTCAAAGCCCATTATCTCAAGAAATATCGATGTTAGCGATTTGGTGTTCAAGAACTTTTTGGAGGAAATTGAAATTGCTACAAGTTTGTAATATTCACTTTTTCTGTACCTCTTGTTGTTTACGAGATAGGGGCAAAAAGCGAGAATTTCGTGGAAAAATTGGGGTCAATGACTCTTACTACCTCGCTGGTGGGAGTTAGGGTTACACAGCAATGGACACTTTTGTAGAGCATTCAGTTCTGAAGAAATCCTACCATTGACCAAGATTATACCATAAAATTCCTCTGAGCTGTAGAGTTTTGAAGAAAAATAATCAAAGTTTACGTGTATTTTATATGGGAAATCTTTATACGCCTTGGTCTAGTACTTAATATTAATATTAAGGGCTCCAATTTTCAGGAAATTTTTGTTTAGGTATTTGCCACAAAAGTGGTGGGACTGAAGAAAAAAATAGTCGCGAAAAAAAAGCACCCTAATATATAAATATATATATATTACTGTGTTTTTTAAAATAAAACAAGCGGCCTATTATTCTTCCAAATTTATTTCATCCCCTTCAAAGTAATCCCCTTCGGATATAATACACTTATGCCAACGTTTTTTCTAGTCTTCGAAACAGTTGTTGAAGTCGATTTCCGGAATGGCCTTCAAAACCTTCTTCGATTCGGCTTGCATCTCTTCAATCGAGTCAAAATTATGTCCTCGGAGCGTTTTTTGAGTTTCGCGAATAGGTAGAAGTCAGGCGAACCTAAATCGGGAATATCGCGTTTGATGATAATTTGGTAGTCCAAAATCATTGTTTTACAAACATTAACACAACGAGATGCGACGCGTCTGAAGCCCAAATGGTCTTTCAAAATCAATTGTATCGACCTAAACGATATCTGCGTAATGTAAACAAGGTCTCTAATTGTCAATCGACGATTTTTGAGCCCCAAATCCTTGATTTTCTTGACTTGGTGCTCATTGGTAGACGGTGAAGACGGCCAGGACGTTCATCGCCCTCAAAGCGTTCTCTGCCTTCTTGGAAAAATATATACTAATAAAAAACACTCGCTCTGGACAGTGTATTGTCACCAAAAGCCTTTTTCAACATTTCCAACGTTTCGGAAGCCAAAATTCCACTTTTTTTTCCAAAATGTAATGCAACTTCTTTGCTGAACTTTCTGAGTGCATATGTGCGCCTATAGTGCTCAAAGGGTTAAAAACAATTTTAAGCTTTTGTGAGTTAAGTCATGTACAATAAAACTTATATTTTTGGGTTTTTAATTCTTATTATCCTCATCTTTGAACACATTCACCACAAATTCAAGAAATCTTTTACATTGTTGGGGAAGACAACTTTACACAACTAGTTGTTTCCATTTCATTTGGATAATAACACTTTTAAGTATTTTCATATTTAATTCCCCGGTTACAAAAACAACATGAAAATATGGCAAAGGACTTGGCCAAAAATTCATAGAGAAAATACCCAGAATCGCCAGCAACGAAATGTATACCAATGTGTTCAGTAAGTTGAACATATCACGTCACCAAAAAATCAGCCTTCTAAACCATGTAGTATAGGAGTTATGAGCCTAAATAAGATAATTGGAATCATAGTAGTTACGTTCATTTTTATTGAGTTTTATTTAATATATCACTATTACAGTGTTATTAAACGATGATATATTTTATTATAGTATATATTATATTTATAAAGACAAAAATATATAATAATAATTATTATATAAAAATATATGGGGAATTCTTTTTCAAATCAGCCACCCCCCTAGGCCATTACAATTTTGGGGTAAAAAATTTTTTGAGCACACCAAAAAATCTGTCAGAAAGTCTAGTTTTTAAAGCCGTTTGGTGTTTTTTGAAAAAGAAAAATTCTAACCTCAAAAAAAATGTTTAAAGTGAGGCACCTCGCAAAAAAATGCCATTTTTCAGTCAAAAATGATTGAGAAAATTATAATTTTTTAATAATTATAACCAAATTACTCAGAAAAAGTGTTTTGGGGGTCGCTGAACAAGAATCCGTTGTCAGATTTAAAATTCAAAATGGCGGACGAAATATTTGAAAATAATTCCGATTTACACCAAAATTGGTTTAAAGTGGTTTTTAGGGTCTCTGATCACGAATCCGAGGTCAGATTTGCAAAACTCAAAATGGCAGATCCAAGATGGCGGATGAAAATTTTGAAAATCAACAGATTTACGCCAAAATTGGTATAAGGGGGTTTTTGGATCCGCCATCTTGGATCCGCCATTTTGAGTTTTGCAAATCTGACCTCGGATTCGTGATCAGAGACCCTAAAAACCACTTTAAACTAATTTTGGTGTAAATCGGAATTATTTTTAAAAATTTCGTCCGCCATTTTGAATTTTAAATCTGACAACGGATTCTTGTTCAGCGACCCCCAAAACACTTTTTCTGAGTAATTTGGTTAAAATTATTAAAAAATTATAATTTTCTCAATTATTTTTGACTGAAATATGGCATTTTTTCGCGAGGTGCCTCACTTTAAACAATTTTTTTGAGGTTAGAATTTTTTTTTTCAAAAAACACCAAACGGGTTTAAAAACTAGACTTTCTGACAGATTTTTTGGTGTGCTCAAAAAATTGTTTACCCCAAAATTGTAATGGCCTAGGGGGGTGGCTGATTTGAAAAAGAATTCCCCATATATTTATATACAGGGTGTACAAAAATAACCGGCCACCTCTTCAATCAGGCAAAAACATTTTTTTTCGCCAAGGCGATTACTCCATTTAAGTAAAATGGATACGCTCTATCGACTGGCGCTATTTTCAGCTTCCGATCTCGACCGGAAGTGTGTTATTTAGACCGGAAGTATATTTTTTTTAAATGGATGGGTACATTTTGACCTCGAATTCGGATTCCACGATGAAAAATACGCAACTTTCATTCGGTACATTTTTCAAAAAAATAACGTTTTCGCCCTCTAAATGACCTTTGAAGTTGTTCTATCTGGAAGAAGATCTTTATCTCCGGAATTGCAATATTTTACAGTGAATTCACGTTGTACGTCATAATTCGTGCATTCTGGGTTTAAATGGGGACTTTGTCGCCTCCGCTTCCTACCGGAAGTGGAGTATTCAGACAGGAAGTAGTGCGTTTAACAACGGAATTGCGTTTTTTTACAGCGAATTCACCTTATACGCCATAACTTATACATGCTGGGTTTAGATGGGGACTTTCTTGCCCCCACCTCCTACCGAAAGTGGTATATTCAGACCGGAAGTAGGCCTCTTAACAGCGGAATTGCGGCAAATTCACATTCTACGTCATAAATATGTGCGGTTGAAAGTCTACTTCCGGCGTGGAAACCCACTTCCGGTAGGAGGTGGAGACGGTAAAGTCCCCATTTAAACCCAGCATGCATAAGTTATGACGTATAATGTGAATTCGTAGTAAAAAAACGCAATTCCGCTGTTAAAAGGTCGACTTCCGGTCTGAATATTCCACTTCCGGTAGGAAGCGGAGGCGATAAAGTCCCCATTTAAACCCAGCATGCACGAATTATGACGTAGAACGTGAATTCGCTGTAAAATATTGCAATTCCGGTGTTAAAGGTATATTTCCAGCTTGAACAACTTCAAAGGTCATTTAGAGGGCGAAAACGTTATTTTTTTGAAAAATGTACTGAATGAAAGTTGTGTATTTTTCATCGTGGAATCCGAATTCGAGGTCACAATGTACTCATCCATTTAAAAAAAATATACTTCCGGTCTAAATAACACACTTCCGGTCGAGATCGGAAGCTGAAAATAGCGCCAGTCGATAGAGAGTATCCATTTTACTTAAATGGAGTAATCGCCTTGGCGAAAAAAAATGTTTTTGCCTGATTGAAGAGGTGGCCGGTTATTTTTGTACACCCTGTATATAAATATATATTTTTATATAATAATTATTATTATATATTTTTGTCCTTATTAATATATGCTATAATAAAATATATCATCGTTTAATAACACTGTAATAGTGATATATTAAATAAAACTCAATAAAAATGAACGTAACTATTATGATTCCAATTATCTTATTTAGGCTCATAACTCCTATACTACATGGTTTAGAAGGCTGATTTTTTGGTGACGTGATATGTTCAACTTACTGAACACATTGGTATACATTTCGTTGCTGGCGATTCTGGGTATTTTTTTGGCCAAGTCCTTTGCCTTGCTATGATTATATTTTTTATAATTTATCAAAGCTATGGCCAAATAATTAACTTAAATCATTTTCCTCAATTTGACCAACAAAGTTACCATCAGTACGTCACGACAAGTGGCAAAAAGCTGATGGGCATACCTTGTATTCTCTATATTGTAATTTGACGCAGATGTCAGTTAGAGTGCTACCAAGCCTAAGAAAAAAAACTGCTCGTTTGGATAAGCCCGCGCGATTTAAATGGAAGAACTTACTCAATTTTTTGATCACGGCACTATATAGGGATAGGGATCTTAATGAGTTGACTGAGTTTTCGCATGTGTCAGAATGTAGAGTTCTCAGGATGTATGTATGTACAGGGTGTCCCATAGGAATGTGTGAAAACTTATGAGCCACTATTTTTTAACAAATGGAGAGATCGGTCAAATGTAAATACTTTTTAATAAAGGAAAGTCGTCATTTTTATTTCATGTCCATTTTATTGTTTAATTAATAAAAAATTAAATCTATTTAATACAAACCATTAATTTAAAAATATAGTAAAAAACGTGAATTATTAATAATATATATTTGTGAAATGTGAACCATCTACATAAAAGGTATCTACCTGCATTTCTTTGAATCTTCTGTCGCCGGAGAAAAGTACAAAGGGATGTTAGAGACCAAATCCTTTCTCTTGCGAAAAAGAGGAGCCGCGTTAAATCTTTTTTTTTATTCAAGACGGAGCAGCACCTCATCGCACACAAGAAGTATCATCAATAAATTTTATGGCGATCGAGTTATTGACCTAAGGTACCCACGCTTTGCTTGGGGAAAAGGAATAGAATAGCCACATTACTCGTCAGATCTCATTCGATTTGATTTCTTTTTATGGGGCTACATTAAAGATCTCTGCTATGAAAATAACCAAAAAACAGTTGAGGATTTTATTAAAGACATTGGGAAGGTCGTCAATGGCATTTCAAATGAAACGTTAGAACATGTTTTTAATAGTTTTAGAAAGCATATGGATATTTGTGGCAAATTAGATGGTTAAAATATCGAAAATATATGTCATTAGTAACTAACGTTCTTCACTACTTTTTTAGATTAATTGTTTTGTATTAAATAGATTTAATTTTTTTATAATAAAATGGACATGAAATAAAAATGACGACTATCCTTTATTAAAAAGTATTTACATTTTACCGATCTCTCCATTTGTTAAAAAATAGTGGCTCATAAGTTTTCCCACATTCCTATGGGACACCCTGTATTCATGTGTGTGCTACAACGTCATCAAATTTTCATTTTGATCATTTAGATTTTAGAATGTGTTTTGGGAGGACTCTTTTCAAGCAGCCCTTATTCTAAATACAATAATTACAAAAACGACAAATATATTTATGTGAAACCAAAAAATATAATTATATTCTATTAGCTGGATTACCAGGTTTCACTCGGCGTTGGGTAAATATTTACTAATTAAACAATTTTCAAATGATCTAGTTTGTTATATCATAGAAATTGCTTCAACTTTGTTATATCATAGAAATTGCTTCGATAAAAAAAAACTATCAGAGATATCTTTTTTATTTTTTCCACACTTCTTTACAGAGGACTAAAGTTTATATTGTGATTATATATATTTTTAACAAAATGGAGGCCGTCAGGCAGTCAAAAAAAAAAAAAAAAAATACAAATTGCACCTCGTAAAATCCTGGCCAAAGTATGCACCTATATACCAAAGAAAAATCCTCCAATATTTGTTGTAAAGGATAAAAATAACCTATTGTTGCAGCAAAAAAAAAAAAAAATCTGATGATTTAGTGCACGTTCGAACATTGATGTATCGATTTTCGTTATGTTTTAACACGAAAAAGTTGATCCTAAATCTACAAAACTTGTTTTTTTACTCTAATAATAGGTTATTTCTATAGTTAAGTACTTAATAAAGGTGCATGCCACATTTTAAGTAAATCGGCCCAATCGTTTTTTTCACAATTTTACGACGCGCACCGAAAAAGAGCGTTTTGAGAAAAAAGCATTTAAAGTTTTCTTAAAGAAATTTTTAAACATAAGTAAAAAAATTTTCAACTAACCCTTAATCAGCGAATCCCAGGTGATAGTGGGTACCTTCTAATTATAATAGTATAAGGAACTATGTATTAGTGTATTATGTAATATACATTTAGAAAGTATTATAATAGGTAATACACGCGGCAGCTGTTTGAGCGGCTGCAAGGCCACGCGCGCTCCGAAATCGTAGATGAACGGAAGAGGACTGTGAGAGCTGTAGTAAGAACAATTATTTAGATATCGATCTAAAATCTTACACACATATTCTTGAAGTGCTAATCTATCCAAATACATAAAAAGAAAAAAATCGAAATTTTTTTTTTCAACAGTGGGTTACCCCCTTAAAACCCGTTTAAATCGAAAAAATATTGGTTGCCAAATCGGATCCATTTTTTGGATTTGTAAATTTTGATAATATTCAACATTATTTTCCCCGCAAAAATCATACTAATTTGCACTAAAACTCGTTAAAGTCGAGAAATTTTGGTCACCAAATGGATACGCCATCTTTGATTTGGAAATTTTGATAATATTTAAATTTGTGGTATCAGAATAATCATTGTTCTTGTGGAAATTCACAAATCAACATATCAATATAATTAAACTATTATTTAAGTTAAATGTAAAATCAAAACAAAATCATTTTCGTGGAATCTCACAAAATTGCATAGGTATCAAGTTCTCACGGTGCTCCCAGACGGACACCTGATACCACTCGAAACGACGGGTGAATGCGTGCAATTTGGCGAGAGGCTTCTGCTGCTTTACCACATTCTATTGTCAAATTTGTTAGATAGTGTCATATGTTAGCATTTTCCCGTGAGAACGACTAGCGTAAATTTCGTAATTATTGTAATTTCCCTGTTTATATATTCGCGACTGAAAGAATAAAATTTAATTGCTGTCCAGAATCTGCGCGTTTCATTCATTGGACAGAATGTTCGATAATTTGGTAATTGGTACAGCGCACCATTTTACCCTTTTAAGGTTTAGAATCACGGTCCAAGTACTGACTGATTGTGAACGACACTCTAATCTCACATTCGGAATCACGGTCCAAGTACCGCTTAATTCTTGTGTTGAAACAAATATCAACAGTACTAATTTTCATTAAAATCCGTTGAAATCGAGAAATCCTGGTTGCCATATTGGGTCGGCCATCTTGGATTTGTAAATTTTGATAACATTCCAGGTCAGTGACTTTAAGAAATTAAACACCGGATTAATTTCAATGACTATATTAAAGGTTTAATTCTTAAAAATTACAAATACTCCGGTATAATAGAGAGGTGCTAATAATCGGTGCTTCTTGCATCGGCTAACTGAGATGACTGACTTTTCGTTTCGGTTGGAGGTTCCGACTGTAACGGTTCACTAGGCGACGTTGCCAGATTTTCAACATCCTCCCCCGGCGATTCACAATGTTCATTGATCTCAAGAGGATAGATTAACTGAACAGGCCTGCGTAGGATCGTTTTATTAGCCAGTCTAAGTTCGCAAGATCGTATCTTGCCGTCTCTACCAGGATACACAGACTCCACTTTTGCCAATTACCACATAAGTCTGGGCGTTGCTTGGTCGTACAATATGACGATATCACCAACCTTAATATTAGAAACTTCAACGCTGTTCGTGAGGTGGGCACTTCTAAGTTGTTGCAAATACTCATGCAGCCACCGCTTCCAGAATTTGGCCAATAATTGTTGTCACCTCTGCCATAACTTGAGTAATGCAGATCGATTAGAATTAGGATGAAGAGAATTCGTTAACGTGTCATCATTAGGCTGTGGCCCCAGCAGAAAATGATTCGGTGCGAGCGGTGGTATATCTCGTGGGTCGTCACTCATATATGTTAATGGACGAGAGTTGACGCCTTCAATTTCAACGAGTAAGGTCCGAATTTGATCCAAGTTTAGTGTTGATGGTCCTATAGATGCCTTAAGAGCATTTTTGATGCTTCTGATGAGACGCTCCCAGAACCTGCCCCACCATGGAGGACGTTCGATTATAAATTTCCATTTAATTCCTCGCTGTCCCATGAATAGAGCGAACGTTGTTGATCCTATAAATTTTTCTAGCTCCGCTAGTTCTACAGATGCTCTTTTATACGTTTTAGCATTGTCAGACAAAATAAGTTTCGGGGTCCCTCTTCTTGCAATGAAACGGCGTAGAGCTGAAATACAACTTTCACTAGAGAGGTCCACAACTAACTCAAGGTGTACTGAGCGAGTAACAGCACACGTACACAACATGAAGTATATTTTTCTGCGGGCTTCTTCCGTTGAAAAGACAATATACAGCGGTCCAGCAAAGTCCACGCGTAAGTATTTTCGTTGACGTTGTCTACATTTTCTTGCAGCCAAGTCGGGCCACGTATCCATATGTCAGATTGTATTAATTCCTTGCTTATCAATACTTCTGACGTAGGCTACACATCCATAGGCTCTTGAACTTGCGCCAGCAAAGACATGCAGTTGTGTCGCTTTAAGCTCAGAGTTGGCAAGCACACATCTAGGTATCGAAAATTCCATTAAACTTGATATTTCTCGGTTATATTCGTTCCAAAAATGTAGCACATTGTAGTCGGTAATCATTTCATCCCAATCAGGTTTAAGTTTCCACACGTTCTGTAGAAGAATTTTGAACCTTACAACGCAAGAGCCCAAAATTCCTATTGGATCGTAAATCCTCGATATCGCTTGCAAAATTATTCGCTTGGAACACAGCTGCTCTGAGGCTAGAAATCTTCTGACAGGCTCTAAATCTACAGCAATTTCATCAATGTTAGTGAACCACTTCATACCTAAGACTTTCAGGTTGATGTCTGAGTCACTTGTTAGTTTATCAAAATATCCCTGTAACTGATTATCGTTTATACACCATTTCCGTAAATTCGTACCTGCCATTTCCATTATAGTCCTTGATTCTTCATAAAGTTGTTTAGCCTTATGTCGATCATTCAGACTTACTATCAAATCATCGACATAAAACGAGTTTCTTAGAAATTCAGCAGTTTCAGGATACTGTGTTGACACTTCCTGCAGATGCTTCTTTAATGTAATCGCGAGCAGAAAGGGGCTACTGGTTACGCCAAAGGTGACTCTAGTCATTCGGTATTCTTACCAATCTGGAAAATCGTTTATCGATGTTAGTTTCTCCTTGAATCAAATAAAACGATGCGTATCTCGATCCATAAGAGCGAGGTATACTTGCAGAAAAGCCTTTCCGATATCTGCAATTAAAGCAATTATTCCAGTCCTAAAATTGAGCAAAATTTTGTTAAAGGTCGCGTCCTCGAAGGAGCCCGGCTTGCTCCCTTTGTTCGGTGGTTTGTGGCTGCGAGAGCTGGCAGGCTAGCATCGTGGTAGTGTGGGGGGGATCTGCCTAAGGCCACACTTAGCCACCGAAACAGACCGCCGAAAACAAGAAAATCTCTCGCGACGGAACCACTAAAAAAAAAATGGCAGGGCACGGAGAAGGGACAGGTGCGGTAGAAACCCCTGTTTCTACCCGTGATTGACTCTCAGGGGGGGATCCTTGATGGAGATGGATCCCCCACCTGGCCTAGCCCCAACCGCCCAAATGACCTCCCCCTGGCCCAAAAATTAGGGGAGATCCCATCAAAAAAATGTTCCAACCAAAAAAAGCGTGAAACGGGGCTGAAAGAGTAGCGAGGGGAATCAGGGAATTACAAAAAAAGATTAATGTGTCATATTTGTGTCCCTTTTATTAAATTAAGATGTACAGTGCAAGAGCAAATTATGAATTAAAAACTTACATTTTATAGAAAATGCCCGGTTTCACCCGGCGTTGGGTAAATCCTTACTAATTAAACACTTCTCAAATGTTCTAGTTTGTTATATCCTAGAAATTGTTTCAACCCGAAAACCCCTTTATGGATCCGCTATCTTGAAATTCCAAATCTTAATAATATTCAAAATTAGTGGTCTTAAAATAATCATTGTACCAGTTTTCATTCAAATCCGTTGAAATCGAGAAATGTTGGTCGCCATATTGGATCCGCCATCTTGGATTTGTGAATTTTGATAAATAACAAAAGCAGTGACCTCAAGTTAATCATTGTACTAATTTTCTTGAAATCGAGAAATATGGTCGCCATTTTGGATCCGCCATCTTGGATTTCTAAATTTTGGTAATATTCCAAATCAGTGACCTCAAAACATTCATTGTACTAATTTTCATTAAAATCCGTTGAAATCAGGAAATTTTGGTCGCCATATTGGATCCGCCATCTTGAATTTAGCAATAAATATAGCCTTTGTTACTCAGGGTGAATGTAGCTTTCTAATGGTGAAAGAATCTTTGAAATCGGCACAGTAGTTTTTGAGTTTATTCATTACAAGCATAAACACACACAAAAATACAAATCTTTCGTCTTTATAATATTAGTATAGATATAGTATAGGTAAATAAAGAGAACTAAAAGACTGCGTTACAGAGTGTCCTTAAAAGTACTATTATCAGTTTGAATGGCTTCATTTTGCAGAAAAAAAAATATATTAGATACATTAAACTGTACCTACGCAATGTCCTCTTTTTTTTGTATTTCTTTTTTTGACACAGTTGTATGAAAATGGTAAAGTAAAAATAAAAATTAATAACCTTCGCCAATTTGGGAGTTTTATTAAATTCGTTTTTTTTGTTTTTTTTCTTCTTTTCTTATATTAAACTTAAGTATGTTGCGGGATGGTGCCCCGAGGCCCGGCTAAACACCTCGTCCGACGGTGTGCGGCAGCGAGAGCTGGCAGGGCTAGCATATGCGGTAGCGTGGGGGGGTTTTTGCCGAAATTACCGCTTTGAGCCGCCGGAGCGGACCACCAGCAACACGAAAATTCTCTCGCGACGGAAACTGATTCACAAGGAATGATACAGGGTGGAAAAGGGCCCCTCCCCCCTCGTGGGGGGTTAAGGTGTCAATGAACCCCCCTCTGGCCTATGCCCGAACCACCCTTTGACCTCACTCCGTGGCCCAAAAAAATATGGGGAGGTCCCTTTAATTAAGCTACAACCCTGGCTGAAAAATGAGTGGGAGAGGGAACTAAGAATAAAGAAATTTTCACCGTAACATACCTTGCGTTGTATTGATTTTCATTTTATACAAACGATATTGAGTGAGGGGGAGAAGTACAATATACAGGGTGTTCAGAGGTAAGAGGTCAATACTGCAGGGGGTGAAAGGTCAGACCGAGACAAGCAAAAAATCGTATGGGTGGGGGGGGGGGGGCATCTCGCACCGTTTGGCAGTTACAGGGTGATTCGTAAATCAGGATTTTGCCTTATATGGGAACCGCTCTTGTATTTTTATCTTTTTTTCTACGCATCGCAGCGGCCCCAAACTGATTTCAAAAAATCACTATTTGGAAGCCCTTTCCAAAAAAGTTTACACCACCCCCTATCCCCAACCCCTTGGCCACAATCCCCCCTGGAAGTTGCAAAAAATTAAATTTTATTTCACGATTTTTCACCTTTCGCCCCACTTTTCTCCGAAATTCATGTTATTAACATACCTACTTTTTATTTTTTTTAAGTTGCCTATCTAATTACCTTTCCAAAAAGGTGCAACATGCCCAGGTAGGAAAAGGATACGAAAATTTATTTACAAAAATCCTTTTACAGAATATCATGATAATTCGAATTTTTAGGAAATTATACTTAAGTTTACTAAAAAATACATTTTGTTCGCTTAAAAACTAATTACAATTAAAACGTTTGTCCTTTAAAAGCTGTTCAAAATGTTCTCCGCTAGTTTCGATGCATGCAAGTAGCCTTCGTTTTATTTCAGGTTTGAGGTCTATGGTAGCCAGTCTCTCCCGTATTTTCGTGGCTGCAGTCACAATCCTGGTAACTAATTCTTCTCTGGTGTTGATTGGTCTTGAGTACACTTCATCTTTCATCATTCCCTATAAGAAAAAGTCCAGTGGAGTAAGCTCCGGTGACCTAGCAGGCCAAGGAATCGGTCCACCTCGTCCAATCCAGCGCTCTGGGTAATTTTCATTTAACCTTGCCCTAACAATGTTCCCAGTATGCGCAGGTGCTCCGTCGAGCTGTAAATAAATTGCGCTTCTGGTGGCCAGGGGGATGTCCTCCAACAGATCCGGAAGGATATTCTCCAAAAAGTCCGAGTATAGCTGACTAGTCAGCACTTGGGGCAAGATGAAGGGTTCTATCAACTGGTTGCCGATGATGCCAGCCCAGACATTGACACTAAATCTTTGCTAGAAGGACCGACACCTGGTCCTATGTGGGTTCACATCTGACCAGGTGTGGAGGTAGTGTAAGTTTGTGATGCCATCCCGGGTGAATTGCGATTCATCCGTCCACAGAATTCGGTCTAGAAACCTTCTGTTTTCGATGTCAGACTCGAACAGCCAAGTGCAGAATTGCAATCGTCCTTCGGAATCTGCTTCCCTAGTGCTTGGACCGGGATATGGTGGTATGGATGTAGTCCCTCTCGGTTCACAACGGTCCAAACTCTCCCTGAAGACAATCCTAACCTTCGTGCGACCTGCCTGATGCTTATTACAGGGCTGTTCCTGACGATGTTGAGGATTTGTTGGTCGGGGTCCGCTGAATCGGCCGCTTTTCCTGCTCGCGTTTCTGCTCTGGGGGCGGTTACACTTCCGGTTTCTTTTAACCTTCTGAAAGTCCTTGAAAATACCCTTCTGTTGAGTACCCGCCGATTCGGGAATCTCCTTTGGTATTCTCGTACGGCCTCACTATCATTTCCTTTTACTAAACCGTGCACGTAAATTATATCGGCATACTCGTCAACACTGAATTCTGCCATTTTATCTTAATTTTTTCTATTAAACACCCGTTCTTTTCACTTCCTTCTTCAACTGTGGTCAATGTCCTTTCAAACTCACCCATTTTTATACCATAATTCATACGAAGTATTAGAAACGGAGCGTCAGGATACTTAGGAGTCAATACTGGATATAATAAACTAATAACGCTATTTAACGAGATTACATTTATTATTTTATTACTGTTTTGCTGAAATAATAAAAATGTACTACCTCTGTTTCCTAAACAAACATTTCCGAACTTGCTGTCATAAAAATTGTTTACTTAACGACTTTTTCCATTATGGTGCAATAAAGTTCCCATATAAGGCAAAATCCTGATTTACGAATCACCCTGTAACTGCCAAACGGTGCGAGATGCCCCCCCCCCCCCCACCCATACGATTTTTTGCTTGTCTCGGTCTGACCTTTCCCCCCCTGCAGTATTGACCTCTTACCTCTGAACACCCTGTATATAAAACGTTGGGCGCCTTGCTGCTACTGATGGCTTGAAGTGGTGCGGTCCTTGCTGCTGCTGATCGCTGGCCCGGGGCTGAAATTACTGGATGGATGCACATGCTGCCGTCGACGTCACACCCTACCTTTTCAATGGCCCCGTCGTGGTGTGAGTTATTCAGTACCAGCTGGATGTCTTCATGTTTTCGTTAGGAGTACCACTTCAATATACTTTAAAAAGATTGGGCCGCTAGTGTTAAGTTCTAAAGTTGGGTCTTAAATGCATTTCGCATATTTTAACTTTAATTATTTCATTTTTTCTTTTTACTTTCAGAGTTCTTTGGATGAATTTAGCATAGAATGGTAGGTCTTAAAAAAAATTTGGTTTTGATTGTATTTCAATTAGTTTAAATTTAGTTATTTTTATTTGTATTTTCAGAGTTCTTGAGGTAAATTTGGCGTATGATGGTACGTTTAAAAATTGTTTATAATTGTCTTACAAATAGTCTAACCTTAAGTATTTTTATTTTTACACTTTCAGAGTTCTTAAGGTAAAATAGGCATCTACTGGTAGGTTTAAAAAAAAATTTATTTCTAATAATATCTCAAAAGGTCTAAATTTAATTATTTTATTTTTACACTTTCGGAGTTCTTGGGATAAATTTAGCATGTAATGGTAGGTCTTAAACAAATTTGGTTTTGATTGTATTTCAATTAGTTTAAATTTAATTATTTTTATTTTGTATTTTCAGAGTTCTTGAAGTAAATTTGGCGTATGATGGTGCGTTTAAAAATTGTTTATAATTTTCTTACAAATAGTCTAACCTTAAGTATTTTATTTTTACACTTTCAGAGTTCTTGGGTAAATTAGGCATATAAAGGTAGATTTAAAAATTGGTGTTAATTATATTCTGAGTAATTTAACTTTGATTATTTTTATAATTACACTTTCAAGGCTCTTCAGGTAAATTGGGCATCAGTACAAAATATGCATATAACGTCAATTATCAAAGGGGGACATAACGGTAAGTATAATAAGGAATTTATCTCGCACTTTGAACGAATAAACTGTGAATTTTTCGAATTTTCACTTTCAGCATTCACCAGTGCCAAAGGAGGAGATAACGGTGGGTACATAACAGAATTTATTTCGCAGTTAAACAAATGAACTTTTAATTATTTTAATTTTTCACTTTCAGCATTCACCAGTGCCAAAGGAGGAGATAACGGTGAGTACATAACAGAATTTATTTCGCAGTTAAACAAATGAACTTTTAATTATTTTATTTTTTTCACTTTCAGCATTCACCAGTGCCAAAGGAGGAGATAACGGTGAGTATATAACAGAATTTATTTCGCAGTTAAACAAATGAACTTTTAATTATTTTAATTTTTCACTTTCAGCATTCACCAGTGCCAAAGGAGGAGATAACGGTGAGTATATAACAGAATTTATTTCGCAGTAAAACAAATGAACTTTTAATTATTTTAATTTTTCACTTTCAGCATTCACCCGCACCAACGGGGCATATAACGGTACGTATTTTCCGCGTTCCCGAGAACATTTGCGACATTTATCGTTGATTACCAAAAAAACTGCGGTTGTCCGAATCCCGAATAAATGAATGGGGTGGGGGGGGGGGGGGGGGGGACGTATTTTTATTTTTTTATTTGAACTTGTTCTGCTTATGTTGTTTAGTTTGTTTTATTATTATTATCTTTTTTTACATTTTTTTTTCTCTTTTTTTTCACTTCAAAACATTTTTATGGGTACTTTATGTTTAGCTTATTGAACTTATTTTGTCTGTTCACTTTTAATTGAGTTTTTCTATTTTAAGTTTTAGTTTTTTCTTTTATTTTATTATTTTTTTTTCTTTTGTTTATTATATTTAATTAGACTTTTAATAAATTGGATTTTTTTTATTTTATCTGGGAATTTTACATTTGAAAGGCTGAATTTGTAAATTAATTCTAGGATAGCTTGTACATTTATCTCAATGAGACATTTAAATTTGGGAAGTGTATAACTTAAGCGTTAGCTCCTTTTAAATTTTTAAATAAGCGTTAATATGGATATACACATATATACCTTTAGGTATAAACAATCGAAAAAAAAATCAATTTCCCTTTTATTTCTCCGCTTCCCGCACCAACTATTAATAGTTATTGTTTAATTCTACTCAACTAAAACTTATGCCTTTTCTTCCTTTTTTTTTCTCTTCTCGTTGTTTTCCCTTTTTTTTTCTTTCTTTAAGAGATTTATAAATTTTTTTAACTCACTCTTTACGGATAAAAGTCTTCACCGATATTGTCCTCTTTCCTATGGTTTTAGCTTCTGGCCTAACTCTCTTTAGAACTTCCCGAAAATTTCACAATTAAACTGCCCGGGATTGTTAAGGTCCGCGTTATTGCAATTATCATATATGGTCCCTGCTTTTTAGAGAACTCGAATTTTTGCTCGTTACGCGAGGATGCTTAAAAAAAAACCACAACTATAAAGGTCCCACCACACCGGCGCGAAATATTCGCAATGATAGGGGCGACGAAAATTTCGCGCTTGTCGCGGTAGCGAAATTCGCGTGCATCCGCACACCAAAGCGTCTCTTGCACTACTGGAATTCGCGAACTTGATCTGTACAGTCGATATTTGTGGAGTGTTTTTTTCAAAATGTGTTCATCATCAGATGAAAAAGAAGCCATTTTGTCTATAATGTTGAAAGAAGAGGAAAATCACAGGTTAGTACTTTGCCACATGAAAACTATATTTTTAACAAATTATCAACATATGTTTTATAAAACTCTTTTCAGAAAAACAAAGAATTGGATCCATCCTATAAATCAAGAAAGACGTCAATATATAGAATTTCATACCTTAATGCCACAACTTCGAAAGGATAATAAGCGTTTTAATATTTATTTTAGGATGACTACTGTATGTTTTGATGAAATATTAAACCTTATTAGAGGTGATATTCGGAAGTTTGCCTTTTGGGAATATTTGGAGCCTCCAGAGCCTGGATTAAACGCTTTTACTAATTATAATAACGACTCAAGACGCGCATCAAGATTAGCATTTGATACAAAAGAAAAGTTTGTCAATTATTTTAATTCGTAAATGCGAGCCAAAATGTTAAATTTAACTTGAAATTGGGCCTTGGATGGGCCGATATTACCTTTTAAGGAATTTAAAATTTATACTTAGGTACTGGTTTCATTCAATTCCTTCCCAATTTCATCCCATATTTTGTCTTTCTTCCGAATATTTTTATAATCCTCGTGTGATAAATCGTATAAAATACGATGTTTTGTAACAATTTCTAGTAATTTTTCAGTCTTTGCCATCTTTTACATACCGGTTTTAATAAATACACAGTCAACACTTGAACGAAATTCGCACCAATGGCGATAAAAACGCTGTCTGTAGCGAAACTGATTCGCGGCGAATTATTCGCTGCAAAATCGCTAGCACAGCGGATTCGCGACGTGCCGGTGGGAATTATCACATTAGACGCTATGTAAATAAACTACTGCGAATACTTCGCTGCGAAATTTCCGCAGCTCGAAGGAATATTTCGCGCCGGTGTGTGGGGACCAACTTCGCTTGTCGATTCAACTTTGCGGAATCGCGTTTTAAATTTTCTTTAGCAGGGGCGCTGCTACAGCACTTTTACCGAAAACGGAAGAGCTCGAAGGAAGGCCACGGGTTCACAAATGTATATATTTATCATTTTACACCCTCTTTTTTTTTCCTTTTGTCAATTAGATCACCAAAATCACAGGTTGTTCCTTTTATTTGATAATACGAAATAAAAAAAAAATAAAAAACGCGAAAACTGTAGGGACTTATTACCCAGTTAGTGATAGGAGGTAAATTCTCCCGACGTAATTCTACGTTCCGCGTTTGCTGCACTTCAAGGGCCAATCTAGACCAAAGAATATCGAATTCAACAAGAAGGGACACTCTCAATACGCTCTCAAAGTCCCAACTCATATGCAAGCTCCCGCAAATACACCCAGCAAAATTTCCCATTAGATAAAGCAGCTCAGGGCTACCACCTCTGTAAATACCTATAAGAAATGTAGAGAGAGAAATAGTCACTAAAAAGTTCTCATAGATAGCTTTTACAGCGTAAGCTATAAACTGAAGCTTTTTTTATGAACGCTTTTTTAAAGGCGGTCCCGAGCCGGGCACCAGTACTAGGCCGCGCAAGTTTACCTCTCCTCGCAATGTTAAGTTATAGGGAAATGCCGAATCGGAGAAGGGAGAAGAGGCAGGCAGCACACACCGAGCATGAATACGGACGAGATTGTTTATATTTTTTCATCGTGCGTTTTTAAATGCGGTCCCGAGCGGAATTTCTTTTGTGTGCTGCTCGCTTACGAAAAGTACCGGGTGGTCTTGATTTGTTTAGGAATGTGAAGAAGCTTAAAAGTTTTTGAGTAAAAAAGTGCTTTCTTAGAAGCAATTAATTAAATTAAATTAAATGTGCTTTAGATAAATGATGGGTAAGCATAATATAATTTGTTTGGTGTGTTGCTGTGGGAAAGGCAGCGTGTAATGTGTTCATAGAAAAGTTTTGTGATAAAAGATTTTTGTGAGGTGCACCCTGCAGGAGTGTTCCACTTTTCGCCCCAAATTTTTGTCTTTCTCTCACTTATGCTTTCTTTATTACTAACTATTTCTAGCATAAATTCCCATTTCATTCCTGTAACGGTACCAAGGTCGAAAAATTTTAAAAAATAACCGCTCGAGTGTCCCCTCTTGTTATAGATACTCTTTGATCTAGACTATCCCTCACCTCAGCGCCACGCCAAATCGTTCCGTTGACGGTCCCGGTGTCACTCACTCGCACAGCTGCGCCGTCAGCCAGATGCGCCCGATGCCACAGCCCGGACCCGCTGCGCTACGGTAATGTGAGCTCGGGCGCCGTGAATTTTTAGAGGGCCCCTAACTGAAACACTTCATCGCCGTCAAGGGCGGCGGTGAAGAATTTTGCCGTGATAATTCCTTCTTGATGATATTCCCTGACCACAACAACTTTTAGTAAATCAGGGAGTACGTTTGCTCCTGGCAGTAAATGCTCGTTTAAAGATCGTTTACCCTTTGCGTGCGCAGAAGGATCGAAAACTATTCGAACTTTAGTCGTTTTCTTGCCTTCGCGATAAACAGGTCTGTGCGGCAAATACTATTTACGATATACAGGGTGTTCAGAGGTGGGAGGTCAATACTGAAGGGGGTGAAAGGTCAGACCGAGACAAGCAAAAAATCGTATGGGTGGGGGGGGGGGCATCTCTCACCGTTTGGCAGTTACAGGGTGATTCGTAAATCAGGATTTTGCCTTATATGGGAACCGCTCTTGTATTTTTATCTTTTTTTCTACGCATCGCAGCGGCCCCAAACTGATTTCAAAAAATCACTATGTGCAAGCCCTTTCCAAAAAAGTTTACACCACCCCCCTATCCCCAACCCCTTGGCCACAATCCCCCCTGGAAGTTGAAAAAATTAACTTTTATTTCACGATTTTTCACTTTTCGCCCCACTTGTCTCCGAAATTCATGTTATTAACATACCTACTTTTTATTTTTTTTAAGTTGCCTATCTAATTACCTTTCCAAAAAGGTGCAACATGCCCAGGTAGGAAAAGGATACGAAAATTTATTTACAAAAATCCTTTTACAGAATATCATGATAATTCGAATTTTTAAGAAATTATACTTAAGTTAACTAAAAAATACATTTTGTTCGCTTAAAAACTAATTACAATTAAAACGTTTGTCCTTTAAAAGCTGTTCAAAATGTTCTCCGCTAGTTTCGATGCATGCAAGTAGCCTTCGTTTTATTTCACGTTTGAGGTCTATGGTAGCCAGCCTCTCCCGTATTTTCGTGGCTGCAGTCCAAATCCTGGTAACTAATTCTTGTCTGGTGTTGATTTTTCTTGAGTAAACATCATCTTTCATCATTCCCTGTAAGAAAAAGTCCAGTGGAGTAAGGTCCGGTGACCTAGCAGGCCAAGGAATCGGTCCACCTCGTCCAATCCAGCGCTCTGGGTAAAGTTCATTCAACGTTGCCCTAACAATGTTCCCAGTATGCGCAGGTGCTCCGTCGAGCTGTAAATAAATTGCGCTTCTGGTGGCCAGGGGGATGTCCTCCAACAGATCCGGAAGGGTATTCTCCAAAAAGTCCGAGTATAGCTGACTATTCAGCACTTGGGGCAAGATGAAGGGTTCTATCAACTGGTTGCCGATGATGCCAGCCCAGACATTGACACTAAATCTTTGCTGGAAGGACCGACACCTGGTCCTATGTGGGTTCACATCTGACCAGGTGTGGAGGTTGTGTAAGTTTGTGATGCCATCCCGGGTGAATTGCGATTCATCCGTCCACAGAATTCGGTCTAGAAACCTTCTGTTTTCGATGTCAGACTCGAACAGCCAAGTGCAAATTGAAATCGTCTTTCGGAATATCCTTCCTGTAGTGCTTGGACCGGGATATGGTGGTATGGATGTAGTGTCTCTCGGTTCACAACGGTACAAGCTCTCCCTGAAGACAATCCTGACCTTCGTGCGACCTGCCTGATGCTTATTACAGGGCTGTTCCTGACGATGTTGAGGATTTGTTGGTCGGGGTCCGCTGAATCGGCCGATTTTCCTGCGCGCGTTTCTGCTCTGGGGGCGGTTACACTTCCGGTTTCTTTTGACCTTCTGAAAGTCCTTCAAAATACCCTTCTGTCGGGTACACGTCGATTCGGGAATCTCCTTTGGTATTGTCGTAAGGCCTCACTATCATTTCCTTCTACTAAACCGTACCCGTAAATTATATCGACATACTCGTCAACACTGCATTCTGCCATTTTATCTTAATTTTTTCTATTAAACACCCGGTTTTATCGCTTGCTTCTTCAACTGTGGTCAATGTCCTTTCAAACTTACCCATTTTTATACCATAATTCATAGGAGGTATTAGAAACGGAGCGTCAGGATACTTAAGAGTCAATACTGGATATAATAAACTAATAACGCTATTTAACGAGATTACATTTATTATTTTATTACTGTTTTGCTGAAATAATAAAAATGTACTACCTTTGTTTCCTAAACAAACATTTCCGAACTTGCTGTCATAAAATTTGTTTACTTAACGACTTTTTCCATTATGGTGCAATAGAGTAATTAGGTACCTGTGAGGATGTTTTAATTTCAGGACTTTTGCAACCCTTTTCTAGCTGGGCATGTTGCACCTTTTTGGAAAGGTAATTAGATAGGCAACTTAAAAAAAATAAAAAGTAGGTATGTTAATAACATGAATTTCGGAGAAAAGTGGGGCGAAAGGTGAAAAATCGTGAAATAAAAGTTAATTTTTTGAACTTCCAGGGGGGATTTAGGCCAAGGGGTTGGGGATAGGGGGGTGGTGTAAACTCTTTTGGAAAGGGCTTCCAAATAGTGATTTTTTGAAATCAGTTTGGGGTCGCTGCGATGCGTAGAAAAAAAGATAAAAATACAAGAGCGGTTCCCATATAAGGCAAAATCCTGATTTACGAATCACCCTGTAACTGCCAAACGGTGAGAGATGCCCCCCCCCCCCCCCCCCCCCCCACCCATACGATTTTTTGCTTGTCTCGGTCTGACCTTTCACCCCCTTCAGTATTGACCTCCCACCTCTGAACACCCTGTATAGTCGAATCTGGAACTTCTTCGGCAATCCCCGATGAAATAAGATCACGCATTGCATTGTCGTACTCGATGAGCCTTTCTGGATCGCGCGAAAGCTTCTTTATGAGAAATTTAAGTCTCATTGTTGATCCGGCCTTGTTGTCGTCCAACGATTCATTAAGCTCTCTCCAAGGAAGTTCCACCTGATAGCGTTGCCCACATTTTTTCACAGACTGAGCTAAAAACTCTTCAGTGTAATCATCGGTGTCTTTCGCCGGCATTATCCCTAGGACTTCTAGATCCCACAAAATATGAAATCAAGCGGTCATCACTGCCTCCTTCTACAATGAGCATAGACAAACAAGAGTTATCATAAAGTGTACCTGTAGAGGACGGGCCTTGCAGTGTCCACCCAAACTTTGTCTCAGCAGCTACGAATTTGTCCGATAATCTCTTGGTTTTTCCCGAAACCAAACTTCAATAATGATCTGCTCCGATTAGTAATGATATGCCATCTTCAGGACATATTTCGTTGATATGAGCATCAGCTAGCTCCAAATTGTGAAGAGACCTATCATTCGCTACGTTTGGTACCACCAAAACATCTAAACAGATATCTGGAACTTCAAGAGCATCTATCTCATATCGTTGATCATTGTATTGAGTCTGCAAAAATAATTTCACACGATTAAAGGCACGCGCTGGAGTTTTCTTTGCTGATCCGAAGAATATGAGGCTCGTTCGTTGAGTGCCAATAATTGGAAGTTTAAGCTTTCGCGATATGTCTTCGCGTATGAACGTTGATTGGCTGCCTCCATCAAAAATAGTTCGTATGAGCAAACTTTTGTTTCCATTATAAGCAGATACGAAAACACAAGCCGTTTGCAGTAGGACATTGGATAACTTGCAATTCGATGTATACAAATTCACACTTTTGTCCTGCACTTTCGGATCACAAATTGTTTTGCTGTTGTCGTTTGTTTTCCTTTGTGAGCTGTCATTCGTTGCTGCGCTTCGTGGCGATGCATTACTGTACGCCGGATCACACGTAGATGATGCGTGTGATCGTTTACATTTTTTGCACAATATTCCCTTCCTTCTGCACATTTTTGACGTATGGTTTCGTTTAGTACAACGGAAGCAACAGCTATTTCTTTTTAAAATTTCCTTTTTCTGCGGTATGGTTAAAGATGAATCGCATTCTGTTGTGGTGTGTTTTCTGGACATACAGAACAGACAAGTAACTGAGGGCTCGGAAGTTAGGTGACCCGCTGCTGTAGTAACGGATTTGTTGCTCGAAGTGATCCTTTGATTTTTTTAATGATTCAACTTCTCGCTTAACGGAGTAAGCGTTTGATTTGCTTGTCGGTTTCTTGTTTCACTCACCATCGTTCCTGAAGAGAAAAGCGCTATATCATTGTCCGTTATGTTACACGTACTAGCTATGCTTTGATAATCGATTCTCAGCTCCTGTGGCAGAGAGCGCAGGATGACGGACTTAAGCATAATATTATATTGAGAGGCACTAATACCGAGTGCTGTAAGCGAACGCATAGATGAAGTGACGGAATTATAGAGCCGACGAAGTCCCTTAGAATCTGTCTTGTGGGTCACTGGTGCAAGCGACATTAGATGCTGCATGGTCTGGTCGACAATTCGCTCATGGTTATCATATTCTTCCAGTAGTAATGCTATAGCGCCGCCATAACATGCCTCTGTTGGCGTGAATCCAGATATTGTTTCCGCTGCCTTACCGGTGAGAGCCATTTGAAGATAATTAAACTTATCGATTGAATTGAGAGAAGTATTTTCGTGGACGACAGACTTGAACTGTTCCCAGAACTGTACCCACTCGCTAGCTTCACCCGAAAATTGTTTGAGCTCCAACTTCGGTAATTTCACAGTGTTTGTGCAGCGTGTTGTTGCGTTAGTTTCCGGTTTCGATGTAATCGTTGGCTGTAGTTCGAGCTTCTTCTTGAGCCTGAGGATACGTTGATTCAATCGAGTTATAGCGGTAAACGCAGAATCATCATATTCGATGGCCTTTTTATATTCTTCCTCTTCCGATTCCTTGGCTTCTGCAGATGCACTCGTTCCCCTTACTTTGCTTGCCTGTACCGCTTTATTTGCATCGCGTAGGCTTTAACGCGCAGTTTTTAATCTTTCCGCAAGAACTGATAATTCTTCTATATTATCCTGAATGTTGTCAGGATCGTTGGTTTTACAGTCCATAACTTTTAGGGTATCTTTCACTGTATTGTCTAATTTCGTGACTTGGCCACGGAATGCGGAACGTTGAGTAGTCTCCATTTCGTTTCAGCACACGATTTCACCACTTCTCAAGTCCCGGGTTTCGGCACCAAATTTAAGAAATTAAACACCAGATTAATTTCAATGACTATATTTAAGGTTTAAGCGTAGTATGCTGTTCGCGCTAAACGAAATTTTCCATACAAAATTCCGCCTGGCGAAATGAAAAGCTAAAATTCCGCTGCGGAATTTAGCGAAGTGGTACGCTGTTCCTTCGCTAAATGGTTTGTTTCACGGATAAGCTACTAGGTGCGCTGCAAAACTCTCCCCAAGATTTTAGCTAGCCTGTGAATGTACATAGCATTTATTCGCGGCGGAATTTTGACATTTGAAGGATTTGCGGCATTTTAATTTGAATTTGAATTTTTATTGAAATTGTATTTGAAGAAAGTAGAGGTAAAGCGATAAAACAAAATAGAATACAAATTAATAGAATAATAAATAAATATTTGAACAGAGATTGAAAACACTGTAGACGAGGTTTTTTTGAAGAATATTTAATTATGAAATTTAATAGCATCGCAATTTCTTCGATTTCTTCAATTTTATTTCTTTTCACTTGATTCATTTACCTTTTATATATTGACGTTAAACGCTATGTTGTGAATCTATGCTAAATCTCTACCATCAATTCTACAAACAAATTTTCGCGAGTGTTTATCTTCGGTTTTCACGCGTTTTTTTAGAGACTGGTGAAATTTTAGCTTAGCGCGAACAGCGTACTACCCTTTAATTCTTAAAAATTACAAATACTCCGGTATAATAGAGAGGTGCTAATAATCGGTGCTTCTTGCATCGGCTAACTGAGACGACTGACTTTTCATTTCGGTTGGAGGTTCCGACTGTAACGCTTCACTAGGCGACGTTGCCAGATTTTCAACACCGAACAAAATTTTTTTCTTCGAATTTGCTCTCTTACGGCTTTAATGCGTTGCTTAGTAAGTACAGTGCGTGAACGTCCACTTTTCTTACGGTTTTCAACAGACGAGGTTTCTTTGAAACGTTTTATGGTCTTGTATACAAAGTCTCGTTGTATTCTTTCTTTTCTCAGATCACAAAATATCGCACAAGGCCTTGTATTTCAAATTGGTGATATTGTGAGTTTGGAGAAAGATGAAGTCAATTTTTTAAAAAAGCCCTCCACAGAATATTTTCATTTTTATCTCAAAATGATTCATTTGCATTGTATATTTAAAATCAAGCCAATCAACGTTCATACGCGAAGACATATCGCGAAAGCTTAAACTTCCAATTATTGGCACTCAACGAACGAGCCTCATATTCTTCGGATCAGCAAAGAAAACTCCAGCGCGTGCCTTTAATCGTGTGAAATTATTTTTGCAGACTCAATACAATGATCAACGATATGAGATAGATGCTCTTGAAGTTCCAGATATCTGTTTAGATGTTTTGGTGGTACCAAACGTAGCGAATGATAGGTCTCTTCACAATTTGGAGCTAGCTGATGCTCATATCAACGAAATATGTCCTGAAGATGGCATATCATTACTAATCGGAGCAGATCATTATTGAAGTTTGGTTTCGGGAAAAACCAAGAGATTATCGGACAAATTCGTAGCTGCTGAGACAAAGTTTGGGTGGACACTGCAAGGCCCGTCCTCTACAGGTACACTTTATGATAACTCTTGTTTGTCTATGCTCATTGTAGAAGGAGGCAGTGATGACCGCTTGATTTCATATTTTGTGGGATCTAGAAGTCCTAGGGATAATGCCGGCGAAAGACACCGATGATTACACTGAAGAGTTTTTAGCTCAGTCTGTGAAAAAATGTGGGCAACGCTATCAGGTGGAACTTCCTTGGAGAGAGCTTAATGAATCGTTGGACGACAACAAGGCTGGAGCAACAATGAGACTTAAATTTCTCATAAAGAAGCTTTCGCGCGATCCAGAAAGGCTCATCGAGTACGACAATGCAATGCGTGATCTTATTTCATCGGGGATTGCCGAAGAAGTTCCAGATTCGACTATATATCGTAAATAGTATTTGCCGCACAGACCTGTTTATCGCGAAGGCAAGAAAACGACTAAAGTTCGAATAGTTTTCGATCCTTCTGCGCACGCAAAGGGTAAACGATCTTTAAACGAGCATTTACTGCCAGGAGCAAACGTACTCCCTGATTTACTAAAAGTTGTTGTGGTCAGGGAATATCATCAAGAAGGAATTATCACGGCAAAATTCTTCACCGCCGCCCTTGACGGCGATGAAGTGTTTCAGTTAGGGGCCCTCTAAAAATTCACGGCGCCCGAGCTCACATTACCGTAGCGCAGCGGGTCCGGGCTGTGGCATCGGGCGCATCTGGCTGACGGCGCAGCTGTGCGAGTGAGTGACACCGGGACCGTCAACGGAACGATTTGGCGTGGCGCTGAGGTGAGGGATAGTCTAGATCAAAGAGTATCTATAACAAGAGGGGACACTCGAGCGGTTATTTTTTAAAATTTTTCGACCTTGGTACCGTTACAGGAATGAAATGGGAATTTATGCTAGAAATAGTTAGTAATAAAGAAAGCATAAGTGAGAGAAAGACAAAAATTTGGGGCGAAAAGTGGAACACTCCTGCAGGGTGCACCTCACAAAAATCTTTTATCACAAAACTTTTCTATGAACACATTACACGCTGCCTTTCCCACAGCAACACACCAAACAAATTATATTATGCTTACCCATCATTTATCTAAAGCACATTTAATTTAATTTAATTAATTGCTTCTAAGAAAGCACTTTTTTACTCAAAAACTTTTAAGCTTCTTCACATTCCTAAACAAATCAAGACCACCCGGTACTTTTCGTAAGCGAGCAGCACACAAAAGAAATTCCGCTCGGGACCGCATTTAAAAACGCACGATGAAAAAATATAAACAATCTCGTCCGTATTCATGCTCGGTGTGTGCTGCCTGCCTCTTCTCCCTTCTCCGATTCGGCATTTCCCTATAACTTAACATTGCGAGGAGAGGTAAACTTGCGCGGCCTAGTACTGGTGCCCGGCTCGGGACCGCCTTTAAAAAAGCGTTCATAAAAAAAGCTTCAGTTTATAGCTTACGCTGTAAAAGCTATCTATGAGAACTTTTTAGTGACTATTTCTCTCTCTACATTTCTTATAGGTATTTACAGAGGTGGTAGCCCTGAGCTGCTTTATCTAATGGGAAATTTTGCTGGGTGTATTTGCGGGAGCTTGCATATGAGTTGGGACTTTGAGAGCGTATTGAGAGTGTCCCTTCTTGTTGAATTCGATATTCTTTGGTCTAGATTGGCCCTTGAAGTGCAGCAAACGCGGAACGTAGAATTACGTCGGGAGAATTTACCTCCTATCACTAACTGGGTAATAAGTCCCTACAGTTTTCGCGTTTTTTATTTTTTTTTTTATTTCGTATTATCAAATAAAAGGAACAACCTGTGATTTTGGTGATCTAATTGACAAAAGGAAAAAAAAAGAGGGTGTAAAATGATAAATATATACATTTGTGAACCCGTGGCCTTCCTTCGAGCTCTTCCGTTTTCGGTAAAAGTGCTGTAGCAGCGCCCCTGCTAAAGAAAATTTAAAACGCGATTCCGCAAAGTTGAATCGACAAGCGAAGTTGGTCCCCACACACCGGCGCGAAATATTCGTTCGAGCTGCGGAAATTTCGCAGCGAAGTATTCGCAGTAGTTTATTTACATAGCGTCTAATGTGATAATTCCCACCGGCACGTCGCGAATCCGCTGTGCTAGCGATTTTGCAGCGAATAATTCGCCGCGAATCAGTTTCGCTACAGACAGCGTTTTTATCGCCATTGGTGCTAATTTCGTTCAAGTGTTGACTGTGTATTTATTAAAACCGGTATGTAAAAGATGGCAAAGACTGAAAAATTACTAGAAATTGTTACAAAACATCGTATTTTATACGATTTATCACACGAGGATTATAAAAATATTCGGAAGAAAGACAAAATATGGGATGAAATTGGGAAGGAATTGAATGAAACCAGTACCTAAGTATAAATTTTAAATTCCTTAAAAGGTAATATCGGCCCATCCAAGGCCCAATTTCAAGTTAAATTTAACATTTTGGCTCGCATTTACGAATTAAAATAATTGACAAACTTTTCTTTTGTATCAAATGCTAATCTTGATGCGCGTCTTGAGTCGTTATTATAATTAGTAAAAGTGTTTAATCCAGGCTCTGGAGGCTCCAAATATTCCCAAAAGGCAAACTTCCGAATATCACCTTTAATAAGGTTTAATATTTCATCAAAACATACAGTAGTCATCCTAAAATAAATATTAAAACGCTTATTATCCTTTCGAAGTTGTGGCATTAAGGTATGAAATTCTATATATTGACGTCTTTCTTGATTTATAGGATGGATCCAATTCTTTGTTTTTCTGAAAAGAGTTTTATAAAACATATCTGTTGATAATTTGTTAAAAATATAGTTTTCATGTGGCAAAGTACTAACCTGTGAGGGGATAAACCATCAAAAAAACAAAAGCGTAAGCAGAAAAGCAGCCCAGAGAGTCGGGGTGAAAACATATTGCTGAGTTATGCGTACTATCTAGAGTCTAGACGAATATCATAATCAAAAAGTTGTATGTGCTTGGATTCGACACAATTTTGGACTGCGCAACGCAATTGTGGAAATCTTCCATGTGTTTCACAACTGGGTTTAAACTGCTTAAGACTACTCAATTTTGGTATTTTTAGCTGTTTTATGTTAGCTTCCGGTAGGTATTTTCTTAAAAATTGTTCTTTCGTTTCTCCTTTAACGTATATCAAAAAATCTTTGATATTTGATAAAAAGTCCCCCAACCGAGTGTACTCAATTTTTCCATCGCACCAATCTAATCCGTTGATATTATTTAAGTAGAAATTGTTTTGATGTTGGGCCTTTAGGGAAAGCTCTTCACGTGGATACGGCATCTAGCACCATTTGGCAGTTACAAGGTGATTCGTAAATCAGGATTTTGCCTTATATGGGAACCGCTCTTGTATTTTTATCTTTTTTTCTACGCATCGCAGCGGCCCCAAAAAATCACTATTTGGACGCTCTTTCCAAAAATGTTAACACCACTCCCCCTATCCCCAACCCTTTGGCCACAATCCCCCCTGGAAGTCCAAAAAATTAACTTTTATTTCACGACCTCTGAACACCCTGTATATAAAATTTTAGACCTTGAAAATCTGGCAACATATGTATTGATTTGTAAAACATTGATTCAAATTTAATATTTTATTTATTTTGATTATAGGTAAAATATACATGATCTCTAAAAATATCACAAAGTTCCATAATATTTAAAAGAGAAGCATTAGTAAGTTTAGGGTGTTGAATAGGTAAAATAACCATATGACGAGTTATAAAAACGGATGGGAATTGTTCACATACACAAGTGTCGCCGATTAAGTTATTGTAAATTTATGAATACTTATATTCTCCAGTAATAACGAAGACAAGGCTGGTTCATCATGTCGATAAATAGAATGAAAAATATTTTCTCGATAATATTGAGGTAAATTAAGAAAACGATTCATATAGAATGGTGATTTCCACAAACGTTGGTAGGCCAAATATTGAAGAGTTGATATTCTTGTATTGTTCTTTGGTACCATCCATCGGTTTTTTTGATCCATTTTGATTGAAGTCTTGGTGGTTTTTTAAGCCAGATATGACCATCACATTCCTCGGATACCCATACATATACCTCAGGATAATAATTCCAAATTACAACACTAAACCCAGAATATCTGTCTATCATGTCTAAAAGCTCTAATTTCAAGCATCTTGAAAATTAAACAAACTAAAGGAATTCCACCTATGTACATCACCTTTTATAAACCGCTTCCAATTTTTCCAATTTGCTCCACGCCCATTCGTGATTGCTGGGCTGTTGCTGTTGCTGAAAGAAAAATAATTTTAAGGCACAGATTTTACACAAAATAAAAGAAAAAATAATCGATACAATTTTTATTAAATATTATATTTTTATAAAACAATTATTTTTTTAATAAAGTTAATTTTTAAGAAGCCGCCTTTGGTTTCATATTTTCCCTCATATATTAAAATGTTGCTCATGGTGTTCAGCTCGTCCACCTGCTCCTTGGTGTTAATTTTTTCAGTAAATCGCGGCGGTAGATAGCAGTATGAACCATCATAAGAATGAACCATCAATCGAAGTCCAAATCTGGTGGTTACCAGCTTAAAATTCCTGATGGGGTATTCTTTTTTTATTTCCAATGATGTCACAGAAATAAGCGTGTTTTCAGCTGTAGCCAAGCAGAGTAATTCGTGGGCACTCTAATTAAAAGAAAGAATTAATATTAAAAAAATTTAAGTAAATTGATAGAATATACTCACCATTATATATGTAATTTATATGTGGAATATACTGAACTTTTATATAAAGACTTTTCACTGTTTGTTA
Source organism: Dysmachus trigonus (assembly GCA_949715965.1). NCBI lineage: Eukaryota > Metazoa > Arthropoda > Insecta > Diptera > Asilidae > Dysmachus > Dysmachus trigonus. The sequence continues at coordinate 36,074,996 of OX454321.1, read as the reverse complement.
TTTGACTAAAAAGATCTCTAATTTATACTTTGAATTTGTACTCCCTCCACAATAATTAAATAGAGAATTATTACTTTGTTAACTAAAGGGAAGGGGCCCATTATTAGACCAGTTCGGTGATAACATTTGTATATACAGGGTGTCCAGGAAATAGTGCGCCAAAATTAAGGGGATGGTAGCTTGGGTCCTGAACTACCAGAATATCAAAATATGACCTTAGTGAAATCCTCACCGTTTTCAAGATATTTGGGTTGTTATGAAAAATTAAATTTCAGTTTATTGACTAGTTGTGCACATAAAAAGACATGTTCTCATTTTTTTTTTTTTTTTTTTTTTTGTTAAAATATTATAGATAAGTTGCCCTACCCGGTAAGCATGTCATTAAAAGCTTTTATTTAACTTGCAATGTATGTACATTGTTCGGTTGGAATCTTGCTATACTCAATTTTGAAGCAGATATCTTCAACCGATTGAGCTGAAATTTTTTATACACATTTAGTTTGGATGACAATACATGATAAGCTGTGTGACGTCATTCTAAATCCAATATGGCGGACCATCCAAGATGGCGGAATAGTTATTTTTAATGCATTTCTACAATATGGGTATCAAATGAAAGGGCTTGTTGAGAGTAACTCGAAAAATAATGTGACGTCATTCTAAATCCAATATGGCGGAACATCCAAGATGGAGGAATAGTTATTTTTTATGTACTTCTACAATATGGGTATCAAATGAAAGAGCTTGTGGAGAGTAACTCGAAAAATAATGTCACGTCATTCTAAATCCAATATGGCGGAACATCCAAGATGACGGAATAGTTATTTTTTATGCACTTTTGCAATATGGGTATCAATTGAAAGGGCTTGCCGAGAATAATTAGAAAAATATTTTGACATCACTCTTAATCCAATATGGCGGACTTTTGAAGTTTTTTATGCTTTCCTATAGTATGGGTATTAAATGAAAGGGTTCGCTGAGATTAAAAATGCAGGTTAAAAAAAGATGGTGATTATAAGCTCCGTTGCTCTAATCCACATGAAATTTGGTGTAGAGACCTGGATTATTCTTGAGGTAGTACAGTACATCAAATGCAGGGTAGTACTGTCGACCACGCCGTTGTTTCCTTAGGCTCGAAGCTCTTTGCTGCTAGTCAAGCATACGTGGCCTTAAGTAGGGTAAAATCATTAGAAGGTCTCCTTATTGAAGAGCTAGACTGTTCGAAATTAACCGGCAAACGACCTTGTAACAATGATGCGTTGAATGAGATGAATAGACTCAGAAACCTAGCCAGCGATAACTAAAAAGTAAAAAATAAATTAAAAGCAAAAAAACCTTTTTTAAAAAAAAGCTTTTATTTAAATGCTCTAAAAAGAAGAAAATAAAATTTTCCTTTAAAATTTTAACTATCAACTTATAGCCTTATTATACACAATTTATATGATCATAAAAGCTTGTCGAGCGATTTACTTGTGTAAATAAACTAGTACCTATTTAATTGAGTAACTTAATCTGCTAAGTATAATTTTTTTTAAATTTCAGTTTAATTAAATACTTATAGGTACTTACGCAAACCTCGCGACAAGCTTTTATGATCATATAAATTGTGTATAATGAGGCTATAAGTTGATAGTTGAAATTTTAAAGGAAAATTTTATTTTCTTCTTTTTAGAGCATTTAAATAAAAGCTTTTTTTAAAAAAGGTTTTTTTTGCTTTTAATTTTTTTTTATTACTAACACAAGACCGTCGAGAAAAAAAAATAATCAAATTTTTTTCTTTTGCTGTTCAAAATTATTTGACTCTACTTTGACCTTCACTGGTGAAAAAAAATGTACTAGGCAGTGATGGGAAAGAAATTCAAAAAAATTGCTTAATTAATGCAGATTTCAGAATCACCCATTTTATTGATGAATAACAAGATATTGCCATGTTCATTTTAAATCAAATTTAATTTTTCATAAAAACCGAAATATCTCGAAAACGGTGAGGTTTTCACTAAGGTTATATTTTGATATTCGGGTAGGTCATGACCCAAGCTACCATCCCCTTAATTTTGGCGCACTACTTCCCGGACACCCTGTATGTAATTAAATAAAGTGGAAGGAATCACATTCTAATGGTTACAAGGTATACCATCGAATGAATCAACCATACGTTATAGATAGTAATTATTTATTTTTGTCAGGATTAAAAGCAAGTAAGTAAGTAAAGTAAGTCAACTTGCGTAAGGTGCAATTTTTGTTGCAGTGTAAGTGAACCGTAAGTCAATTTGCAAGGTGCAACTTTGTTGCAGTGTAAGTCCTCAATAATTAAATCGAAAATTTGCAATTTTGTTGCAGTGTAAGGGCGTCTTGCAGCAAAATTACGCAAATCTTGATTTTATTAAACCTAGACTTAGCCCTAAACTCAACTTATCTTAAATCTCATCCAAGATGTATTGCACGTCATAAATTTTCTTTCGATTTAACTAAATCGAGATTTAGCCCATCATTTACTCATCATTCGCTCTTTGCGTTCCGTTTTCACTAAAAATGTATGTAAAAACAAAAAATATTGCGCATAAAGAAACGACGTTTGTCTTGTCAATGTCAATTCATGGCTTGGTGCGTTGATTTTTGAATTCTTTCGTTCGTGTTATATTTCTAGTTTTGTTATTTATTTGTCGTATTGTATTATTACAAAATGATGAAGAAATCCAGGGCACCCAATTTGACAACAACTGATTTGGAAAATTATGAACAATTTTATCAAATAGAAGCGTTGCACTTTATTTACGGCGGAACCTTTTCAAGAATTCGTCATCTCGCAACGTGTTAAATAAATCATTACTTACGAAGACTCTTCGAGAGAAAAAGGGATTTTCTATTTCCTCGTCATCGTCTGATAACAAATCGTGATCAGTTTGCGAAAATAAATCCATTTTCACAAATTTAAACAGAGATATAATTCGACAATAACGCAGCAGTCACCACCGTCTCTCAACAAAATCGAGATTTTGCAACTTAAACCGACATAAGTGCCAGTTTAACTTTAAGGTTTATTTAAATCGAGATTTAAGCAAAATCGATGATGTGCAAGACGTTAAATCGGGTGTAAGCTAAAATCGAGTTTTACTTCCGCTAAACCTAGTTTTATATCATAGCTGCAAGCCGCCCTAAGGGCTGTCTGTCGATTTAACTAAATCGAGATTTAGTCAATCATTCACTCATCATTCGCTCTTTGCTTTCCGTTTCCACTAAAAATGTATGTAAAAACAATATTGCGTTTGACTTGTCAAGTTGTAATGTCAATATCAGTTCATGTCGGTGCGTTAATTTTCGAGTTCTTTCGCTATATCATAAAACTTTGCCACAACATTGTTTTGTTCATTAACAGTGATAGATATTTTAATAAACTCCGAATACAAAGAGGCAATTGCGTGTGTTATTCGATGTGTGACTACCAGTAGCATAATACCTCAACGTGCATAGAAGTTGGTTCATAGGGGATACAGCATTTCTATTCCTAAAACATATGTAGGTATTAAAATAAAAATTGTGATTGCACTTTCTTTACTTAGGCGGAACCTTTTCAAGAATTCGTCATCTCGCAACGTATTAAACAAATCACCTTTTACGAAGACTCTTCGGGAGAAAAACGGAGTTTCTAAATATTGCACTATTTCTTCGTCGTCTAATAACAAATCGTGATCAGTTTGCGTAAATAAATCCTTTTTCATAAATCACAATTTCACCAGTCACCACCGTCTCTCAACAAAATTGAGATTTTGCAACTTAAACCGACGTAAGTGCCAGTTTAACTTTGATGCTTATTTAAATCGAGATTTAAGCTAAATCGATGATGTGCAAGACGTTAAATCGGGTTTAACCTCTTGCGCTATTTTGACGTGCAATGTACGTCACTGCTAATTTTTGCCTATACTGCGAACGACGTATAGCGTACGTCTACTGAATTTCCTGCACTACTGTGCTACTTGCCACATTTTATTGCATTTCACATTGGTAATAGCTCTTTACTGTTAGACTAGGATAGGAGTAGAATAGTGATATTCGAACGTGAAATTAGTGCAATTATACAGAACTGCATTTTTTAATAAAATTATATTAGTTTTCTAGTGATATATTAAATTAAAACCTAGTCAGTATAATAATAGTTTTATTGTTATTTTTAGTTAGCATTATCTTTATTTAGATCCCTGAAATGGAAAGTGAGAGTGAACGTAGTGATATCATTCGACCAACGTAAAGTGGCCTATTTCCGACCGCCTTTCCTAATTCCGACCACTTTATATTTCTGCTAATAACTTTTTTCCGATGCATGTAAACAAGTCAATGATTGTTACAATATGTACGAAGGTACGCAGGTACCTTGGTTGATCTTTTATATAGTTTATATACCTATAAAATTAAACTTTTATTACTCTTTTATATGCAATATATGTATTATATGCATATATGTAGCATTTTGTACATGCAATCTGATCGAAGCTTTTACACAAATTATTCCAAGTAAAAGCTCATTTGAAATTTCTCTGGGTGGATGGGCACACATTTCTGCTAACTAATTGATAGCGCAAGAGGTTAAGCTAAAATCGAATTTTACTTCCAATAAATCTAGTTTTAAATCATAGCTGCAAGCCGCCCTAAGTCCTCAATAATTAAATCGAGAATTTGCGACTTTGTTGCAGTGTAAGCCCTCAATAATTAAATTGAGAATTATTAATTAAACAAATAAAGTGAAGTAATCACATTGTAATGGGGCGCAACAGAAAAGTTAATCTTGTAAGGAATTGTATTTGGACTATAAAAGCATGTTCAATTGTTCTCCATATTCCGTACTCCAGGCAAAATAAGTTTATTGCAACCAGGGGCGATAATACTGTGACTCCATTATTAGATCAGCCATAATAGTCCAGGCTACCAAGGTTTTCACCTCCGAATTTTTGAGCATGCATTGATTTTAATGAAATTTTGACAGCATGTAGGGAATACCTCAAAAAGCAAAATCTACCCTATCCCCATGTGTGCTTTTTCCCTGGGGGTGAGTTCCACCCCAACTAGGGGGTGAAAATTTTTTTGTGGAAAATAACCACGGAAATCGATAGAGGAACAAATTTTAAGCATAAATTGTTCTTAGCATTTTATTTGAAAACTCAATAGTTTTCGAGTTATACGCGATTGAAAATTGGCATTTTTCGTGAAAAAAACCACGTTTTTAATCGATTTTTTATGAATAACTCAAAAACTATTCATTTTATCAACAAAAGTGTAACAACCAAAAATGAAGCTTATCAAAAAACAAAGAGATTGGTGCCTTTTAATTGATTGTAGGTCTAATACAAACCGAGTAATGATTTATTGAAGGTTGAATACATTATTTGAACGAAAATTTTTTTAAATTCAACGTCAAATAACGGAAAAATGGTCAATTTTTCGAGAAAATTGCATAGAACCTTTTTCAAAGTATTTTTAAAAAGCTTTAAACTGAGGGTTACTAGAACTCTCTAGCATGAAAACTAAGAGAGTTATGGCCGAAATAAAATTGATTTATATTTTTTTTGTAGAAATTTGTTTTTTGTTTTTTGGCCATATCTCGGTTAATTTTCAAGCTATTTAGTCGCTCAAAACGTAGTTTTAAATGGAATTTCATAAGCTATAAGCATATAAAAGTTTTACATTTTTTGAGCCCTTTGTTTATAAAAGGGCAACGTTTAAAGGGTTCTAAAATGGCACCAGTCATACGTTAGGGCAAGCTTTGGAAGGTCATATCTCAGTTATTTTACAAGCTAAAAAAAATTTAGAAAAAGCAAAATGTTTGTTAAAAAAAAAGCTAAATTTTTGTTCCGTACTAATTTTTACGTATATCCTATAGTTTTTCCGAAATTTTGAAAAAAAGAAAAAATTTTGAAAATTTCGAAAATAATTTTTCGACTTTAATCATAATTTTTTTCGAAATTATGCATTCTAAATCGTTCAAACTCTCACAAATCATTGTGAGTACATAAATAAAGTAAATTGACCATGAATTACCTTTTTATTGCAATTTGGGTACTATTGCCAAGGGTGAAATTGAGTTTTTTTTCTACAAAAAAAATATAAATCAATTTTATTTCGGCCATAACTCTCTTAGTTTTCATGCTAGAGAGTTCTAGTAACCCTCAGTTTAAAGCTTTTTAAAAATACTTTGAAAAAGGTTCTATGCAATTTTCTCAAAAAATTGACCATTTTTCCGTTATTTGACGTTGAATTTTAAAAAATTTTCGTTCAAATAATGTATTCAACCTTCAATAAATTATTACTCGGTTTGTATTAGGCCTACAATCAATTAAAAGGCACCAATCTCTTTGTTTTTTTATAAGCTTCATTTTTGGTTATTACACCTTTGTTGATAAAATGAATAGTTTTTGAGTTATTCATAGAAAATCGATTAAAAACGTGTTTTTTTTCACGAAAAATGCCAATTTTCAATCGCGGATAACTCGAAAACTATTGAGTTTTCAAAAAAAATGCTAAGAACAATTTTTGCTTAAAATTTGTTCCTCTATCGATTTCCGTGGTTATTTTCCACAAAAACATTTTCACCCCCTAGTTGGGGTGGAACTCACCCCCAGGGAAAAAGCACACATCGGGATAGGGTAGATTTTGCTTTTTGAGGTATTCCCTACATGCTGTCAAAATTTCATTAAAATCGATGCATGCTCAAAAAATTCGGAGGTAATACCTCTTTTTTACCTTGGTAGCCTGGACTATAAATATATATTTTTATACAAACACTGCAATTTAAATAAAAACTTGAAAAATGGATAATTTTCAATTTTTAAAGGAAGAAATTGAAATTGTTAAACGGTTCAACGTGCGTGGACACCGTGTAGAGTTTAAAATTAATCCAGTACCGGAAAATACTGATCCGGTTGCATGGATTAAAACGGCAATTAAAAAAATTATAGCATATACCACAGAAGAAGTGTCACGAAATGATCAAATTGGTATTACTTTAATCCTATCATCTCCCCCTCAAAACACGACCCAAGTAAAATTCAAAGAGGTGTCAGCTTCAGTAGGGTAGTATCTCAGGGAACCACGAGGGACAATGAACATTTTTCCACACTGGGTAAAAGGGTCGATAATTACAGCTCCCCAAGTGACTCGATGTCGGCTTTTCTTAACCTTTCCACGAACCTATTTGGTTTCCCTCTTCAGGATCTGTTCCATAAAATTAATTCCTTCATAAAAACAATTAACGGAATGCAATCCGACTTTGAAAAAAAACAAGCCTTAATTTTGTTTATCTTGGATCTTTGCAATGGTAAATGAAAAGATTACATTTCTCGAACTTAACACACAGTCTTTAATAAGTAATCATAGAAGACTTGAACTTTATAATGTGATCCGGTATAACAAACCAGAGTTCGTAATGGTCTCTGAAACCAAAATTAAAAACAAACATATAGTAAATTTCCTCGGCTATGCGACAATTCGTAATGACGATGGTCAAGGTGTGGCTCTTTTCATAAAAGATAACATTAAATTCACAAGAATATCTATGCAGAGCACTTTAGTACCCCTTACTCTTGCAAGCGTCAATATTAAATCATCATCACGCTCAACCAAAAAAATACTTGTTGGGAGCATATACATTTCCTCTAACACGCCGGGAACTGTTCTTGACTCTGTCCTTAACCTTATCAAGGATACCGGTAACAATTTTGATTCTATATTTATCGGAGGTGACTGGAACGCCAGGAACATAGAATGGGGCGATAGCAAAACAAACACAACAGGCAAAAGGCTTTGGGAATGGGTCGTGAATAATAAACCCGCAACTGGTATCGGTATAATTTCGCCGAGAACCCCTACCTTTCCTCCCGGTGCATCTGTGCTGGACTTTTTCGTGTCCACAGAAGGACACTCAAGAGCCTTACTAACCGGCCACAAATGTTCTACACTGGAATCCCTCTCAGACCACTACGCAGTTAAGCTGGTGATCAGTCTTGAAGATTTTGAATTGGCACTTTCTCCCCCAAAGGAAATAGAGGACTATAAAAGTATCGACTGGAAGGTGTTCCGGTCGACGATTGGGTGCTCGGCGAACTACCTCCGGTGAACAGAAATATATCCAACAAAGAAATAGACGACTATATTATCAAATTCACTAACACAATAATCTCAGTTAAAGACAACCTCATAAAAAAAAACGACCCAAAAACCCAAAATATCAAGATATACCAGAAGACATTACCAACTTAATTAAAATTAAAAGAATCTGGTGCAAGAACCTAAAAAAATGTTTTCATAAATATCTTAATAGGAGTAGTCCTGAATATAAATGCTTATCAGCACAAATAAATTGCCTACAAAAAATAATTAAAGACAAAACTACCCTCCATTTTAATAAAAAATTCAAAATAGACTTGTCAAAATTATTACTGGACCAAAGGCGTTTAAGGAAATCTTCAGAATAACGGGGAAAAGTAATCTTGAGATACCAGAAACAATCAAGGTAGGTCGTCTGGAACTTTCTAAGACTGAAGAAAAACTTAAGGCCTTTGAGATCTTTTACTCTACACTCTATGCGGAGAAATCACCTGACTTTCACCCGGAACTCAAAACAGAAATAGATAACTCCATTTCACACTTCTTAAATACTAACTCCCAGAATGGCAAGGTTACACCCCTGGTTACGTTCAACCCTACTGAGAATGCACTCAACCACACCCATGATTTGTTCGTAAGGCACGGTAGAATAACATCAATGATTAAACATCGAATCAACAGTAAAAGGTCCAGTGGCCCGGACGGAATATCAAACTTTCTTATTAAAAAGCTACCCGAGAGGGCTGTAATGTTCTTAACAATCCTTTTCAACCACTGCCTCAATAACAGCGACTTTCCTGTAGCATGGAAGAAGGCTAAACTTATACCAATTCTAAAAAATAAGAAATCCCTGGACATCTCTAATTTCAGACCAATACAACTTCTCTCAAATCTAGGAAAACTTCTGGAAAGAATCCTGGCTGAAGAATTGGACTTTTTTGTTGGTAAAGAAAGACTAATTCCTGACCATCAGTTTGGATTCAAGAAACAACACTCCACAAATCATGCAATACTCAAACTGCATGGAGACATAACGGAAAATCTTCAAAACAAAAAATGCACGGTCACCTGTTCTCTGGACATAGAGAAGGCCTTCGACAGGGTTTGGACGAAGGGTCTTATCTACAAAATGCTTGCCTACTCAATACCGCTTCCTCTGGTTAGGATTTTTTACAGCTTTCTAACTGAGAGAAAACTTGTTGTGTCTTTAAACAATAAGCTCTCAGACCCAGTTAAGGGACTATTTCGGTCTAGAACGTAAAAAAATGGTCTTTTTTTGGGAATTTTTTTCTGGGCTCCTTTATTAGATATTTACATGAAATATTTTGTAACACGTTATTACATAAAAAAACTACACAAAAAAATTTTTTTCTTTTTTTTGTCACTCTTCTTCCGAAATGTAGAGGGCGTCAAAGTCTGGTCCTGAAAAAATTCTCCTTCTATGGCGGATAGTTAATCTCATGATTGAGAAGTCTGAAACAAAAAATTCAAAATAGGTCTTTTAAAAGAAGACTTCTTACACAGTAATACAGCAGAAAATTCGGAAAATCGATGAAAAAAAAAAAATGGCGGCATTTTGAAAAAAAACTTGGAAAATTGACCTCGTTTTTAGTTCTTTTTTCTCGCAATTTTTTTTTTTATATAGAAAATTCTCAAATTTTCTGCTGTATTACTGTGTACGACACTTAAATAAAGATGTACACAAAATTTGGTAATGATCGGTTGAGTAGTTTCGGAGATTAACTGTCCGCCGTGTGAAAAAAGTTGATTTTGAGAAAAACGCGTTTAAAGATTTTTTTTGTGAAAAAACATGAATAATTTATAAAAAATCGAATTGTAACCCTTACAATCAGTTAATCTGCTATTCCTGCACCATATAATATGAGATCACTACGTTCGTATTCGTATTGTGTGTATACAAAAGAGACTTATATTTTAGAGAGGGGATCTCGACAGCTGCTCGGCGAGTTACAGCTGCGTAATACAAGTTGACGGCCGAAAATGCTCGCGCGCGCGCTCTCGAAAAACTCGCTCTAGACCGGTTTAGAATTCGAATTTCATTAAAATATTTCAGGACATAATTTTTGAGACTATAAAGAGTCAGAAAATGTAAAAAAAAAAAAATCGATTCTTTGAAATTTCTAGACCGAAATAGTCCCTTAAGGGGGTAGTCCAGTGAAAACGACTGTATTTTCAACGATTTTTTTTTCATATTAGAAATTAATTTTTATTAAACAACTTTTTGACATATGATAGTACAACTATTAAACTACCAAAAAAAATTTTTCGTTTTTTTTTCTTTGAGTCATCCCGACAAAATGGCCGCTCCAAAAAAAAAAAAATTTTGTTGGCGGACGTCGAATCTCTGCAACGGTCCATTTGAAACAAAAAATTCAAACGAGGTTTTAATCTGTAGAACATTGGCTATCGTCGGAACTAGAATTATTAATTTTCAATAAAAAATGACAAAATGGCGGCATTTCGAATTTTTCTGGTGTTTTTCGGGTGTTTAATTTGTTTATAACTTTGTAAATAAACAATGGATTTTAATAATTCCAGTTCCGACGATAGATACACAATCAAGAAATATACACCTAATATAAATTTTTAGATCAATCGGAGCAAAAGACTCTGAGATCTGACGTCCGCCGGGTCAAAACATGCTGTTTTGAAAAAAACGCGTTTAAAGTTTTTTTTGCGGAAAAAAGCTAAACAAATTAATTTTACCTTAGTCAGCGATGCCTGCTCCATACATAACGCGATGCCTCCTCCATACATAACTCACCTTAAATACAAAGCAGAAGGACCTAGACCGTTATAAACCGAAAAAAAATGGGCGGAGCAAACAGAAATACAAGAGTCCAGGGGACCTTCGAGCGCTCGGATTACACGTCTCTCGAAAACTCTCTGTATCTTTAAAACTATTCAATATTTTGCTTAGATATTTTAAGGGAGTATTTTCAAGGTGTAGTAGAGTAGATTTAAGCAAAAAAAAAAATATCGAAAAAATTTTTTTTTTCACTGGACTACCCCCTTAAAGTACTGTCAGGCGTCCCTCAGGGCTCAATCACGGGGCCGAAACTCTATAACTTTTTTTTTGTTAGATTTTCCGCACCTCAAAACAGATAACAGTGGTTCTGTGCTCTCAAACTCATTATTATACGCCGACGACACATTAGTGTACGCTCATGATAAAAACCCGGCAGTAGCGCTGCAAAATGTGGAGTCACACCTGGGAGAAATTAGGGAATACTATCAAACCTGGGGAATCAAAATCAATGATGCAAAAACTGATTTAATCTGCTTTAGAAAAGCGGCTGGGAGGGGCCCGGCTGGCGCTGTGGCGAGGACCAGAAACCTACAACTTCAATTTGATAATACAATTGTTAAAGCAAAAAACAATCTGAGATATCTAGGCCTCAATTTTGACCCTCTCTTCAAAGCAAATACTCATGGCATTTCCTACGGCTTCGTAAATTGGATCTCAATCTCCCCATATTTTGCCTATCAAATGGAAGTATTCGAAAGAAGAATCCTAAGACTATGTATTAATAAAAATTTTCAAACCAGGACTAAAAAATACTCGAATAAGTACATATATGAAAATTCCGATATAATGCCTTTACTAAGTTATATGATCATGCTCAGTAAAAGATTTTTAGACACAGTTCCAGAACACCCCAACTCTTTGGTGAAAAATACTTACCGGAACAATATCAATGCAAAAATTGATGACTATTATCCCTCACCCATAGCCATTATGAGTGGTGACGCTCAGGAGCTCCTTGGAAATGTAAGCGAGTCCATCCAAACTCCAAAATTTTATAAATCAGACTATATCAATTCCCAAAAAAGAAGATGACCAAGTCTTAAATCAGATTCTTAAAATTACGGAATTTCAAACAAAAATTATTTAAGTACTGTAAGTCTGAAAATTGTGATATGTATTGTTATCTAAGCAATCTAAATGTATAAAAGTACAATCGTAATAACTCAATCAAATGTGATTTTAGATATTACGCTATAGCTATCAGTGAGTCTAGGCGTAAGTCGACTTTTTCTAGGGAAAGATTTTTCTTTTTCTTTCTGTTTTTTATATACTAAAAGATGCTCTATATCCAATAGCTAGGCTAAGTTACAGTTTTAAGAAGCCAGAAGGAGGTAGAAGGAATTAAGGAATTAAAAACAAAATGTAAGTGAATTAAAAATAAAATGTTGTATGTTAATACTCTCAACGCCCTCTATGTTAAAATATAGGTTATAGCATAAATAAGCTTTTCTTGTACATGACTGTACTTCAGCTGATGTGATAGAGTACACTCCGCAAACCACATCGGTTTATGGTTTGTAAATGTGGTTTGGAAAAAGGAGTCGTAACTGTACTCCTTTAGGTGAAAGAGTATCTTTTCATTTTATCCAAGACCTGGAGTCTAAGAACCAAGCTCAAACACACCGGTCGCAAGTGTGTATTAGTCACTATACAAATGTAACTTGAATAATCTACATTCATATCTCGACTGTATGAAATTGTGAATGTATCAATGTCAAATTGAGCCAAACGCGATAGCAAAGAATATCTATTTCAACAAGAAAAGGGACAATTTAATACCCTCTCAAAATTCCAACTCATATGCAAGCTCTCGCAAATACACCCAGCAAAATTTCCCATTAGATAAAGCAGCTCAGGGCTACTACCTCTGTAAATTCCTATACGAAATGTGGAGAAAGAAATAGTCACCAAAAAGTTCTCACAGACAGCTTTTACAGCGTAAGCTATAAACTGACGCTTTTTTTATGAACGCTTTTTTAAAGGCGCTCCCGAGCCGGGCACCAGTACTAGGCCGCTCAAGTTTACCTCTCCTCGCAATGTTAAGTTATAGGGAAATGCCGAATCGGAGAAGGGAGAAGAGGCAGGCAGCACACACCGAGCATGAATACGGACGAGATTGTTTACATTTTTTCATTGTGCGTTTTTAAAGGCGGTCCCGAGCGGAATTTCTTTTGTGTGCTGCTCGCTTACGAAAAGTACCGGGTGGTCTAGATTTGTTTGGAAATGTGAAGAAGCTTAAAAGTTTTTGAGTAAAAAAGTGCTTTCTTAGAAGCAATTAATAAAATAAAATAAAATTTGCTTTAGATAAATGATGGGTAAGCATTATTATTTATTATTATTATTATTTATAGCTGGTCGTTAAGTTACTCTAGGTACCTCTCGATAGCAAACGCGACCTAAAAGATCTATTGTGCTAAACCCCTCACATCTGCTGGAGCGATGATAGACGCTCCGAAGTGTGTCAGCCTTTGTCGACATAAGGCCAGACAATGGCAGAGTACATGCTCTGCTGTTTCCTCCTCTTCCAAACAGAATCGGCATGTGTCATCATCCTCTACACCTATCTTTTTAAGATGGTATTTCAGGGCACAGTGTCCCGTTAGTAGGTCAGTGATGATTTTTAAATCCGGCTTGTTGAGCAGTAAGATTTTCCTCGTCCTCTGTTCTGAGGGGACGATGAATCTTTTTGCTTGTCTTAGTCCGCTTTGATTATTCCAGTATGTGGCTTTACTGTCCTTTTCCCATAACCTGAGGTAGGATCTGTAATAGCTCCTGGCAAGGCCACAGTAAGGCTCTGGTCGGATGAAACCGGATTTAGCTCCATTTCTGGCAAGTTCATCCGCTTTCTCGTTACCAATTATTCCTTCATGGCCGGGTACCCAGGCTATAGTAAGCCTATTGGACTTTGCTAGTATTTTTAACGTTGACAGGCAGCACCAAACCAGGTCCGACTCTATAGTATAACTAGAAAGCGCTCTAATCGCTGCTTGGCTGTCCGTCAAAATCAATATTTTAGCACCTCTCATCCCCTTCCCTATGATGGTTCGGGCGCAGGTGTCTATGGCAATTATCTCAGCCTGAAATATTGTGGGAGTTCTCCCTAAGGCCAAGGAGATCTGACAATTGGGTCCGTAGACACCAGCTCCGGAGAATTCGTCGCACCTAGAACCGTCAGTGTACCACGCAGATATGCCCAGTTGGGCGGGGTTTTTATTTTCATTCCACCACTGTCGGTCATTTATTAAGATTTTGAATGGTACTTCCAAGTTCGGTCTTTTTAATATCAGGTCTGACGGGCCCTGAATCAGCGGGTCACGTGAGAACACCCTCATTATCTGTGAATGCTCTTCGTTTCCTTGGGCATTGAGGTGACCTGTTATTTGAAGTTTTAGTGTGTTGCTAGCCGCTTCCTTTTGTATATAAAGGTGGAGCGGTAGAAGGTCTAGCAGCACTTCTAAAGCCGCAGTTGGGCACGTTTTCATGGCCCCTGTGATTCCAATACAGGCAAGTCTTTGCACTCTGTTAAGTGTGGCAACTGCCGTAGACTGCTCCGTTTTGTTCCACCATATAGCTGCTGCATAGGTGACAATGGGTCTTATTATCGCCTCGTATGACCATAGTATCATTTTAGGCTTTAGCCCCCATTTTTTTCCAAACATTCGACGACATGTCCATATGGCTCGTGTAGCCTTTTCTACTGTTTTGTTCAGGTGGGTGTTCCAAGTGAGGCGTTGATCTAGCGTAACCCCTAGATATTTCGTCTCTGTGGTTAACCCAATCGTAGTTCCGTTCAGCAAGGGGGTCGTCACATTTAGCTTCCTCCTTCTGGTCAGAGTTGTTAAAGAATGCATTATTTTCGAGCTGCATTCCTATAAATGTTTTCCTTAAAATGAATTCACTCAAAGCTGCAGTTAAATTTCTCTTGAAGAATGGGAATGGAATTAGATGAATTCCCATTCCTCAAAAAAATAATAAGGAATGCACTCTGTATTCATTTTGCAAAAAGAATGCATTACTACGAATGCATTCCTCTGGAATTCAAAGCATTCTTTGAAGTCTTTGTGAATTCATTGCATTCACTTGAATTCACTTCCATTCACTTGAATTCACTTGCATCACTTGAATTCAGTGAATTCTTTTGCATTCTTTTCTGGCTGGAAAGTGATGATTTTTAGGAATTTTTTAAAGAAACTATACAATCGACAGTTCTGAATTTTATTTACATTTGCCCGACATAGGGGATTTAAGATATCTGGAAAAAGAACGAAATGGCAAATTTCTAAAAATTTTTTTAGAAAAATCGAATAGTTTTAGAGCCTTCAATTGTGGATAAAAAGAAAAGAAAAAAAATCTTACGTCAAGATTAAGAGATTAGTTTTCTAAAGAAAATGAGATCGCAATCATATGAATTAGCTATATCGACTTTTTAACCGACGAAAAAAAAGGGAGGAGATCTATATTTTTTAATTAATTTTTTATTTTATATTTTTATGTATGACCACGCATAACTTTTTACAGAGTAGTCAGAATTTGATGATCCTTTTTTTATTGTATAGGGTGTACCTCGAAGTTTGTCCCATTTAAAGTTAAAAAAAATACAACTCTACGGGTAGAAAAAAATATGGAATAATTGATTTTTCATTCATCTGTGAACCGCTTCTGTTGAAACTTGGCACACATATGTAGTTCTGATAACACTACAACATAATGGGGACCTGGAATTAATCTGATGATGGAGATGGAAAAATTAGTAGATTTTAACCACAAAAAATTAAAAAATAAAAACTTTTTAACAAAAAATTAAACTGGCGAAAAAAGAAACTGAAAAGCGAAAAATAAAATAAACCTTTTAAGTCTTACTAACTAAGCTCCTAAGCTAATGTAAGTAACTAATTTTGAGTCAGCACCAAACAAACAGTCAACGTAGACCATTAAATTACTTTAAAGAAATAATCAAAACAAAATAACATAAAAATACAACGTGAAATCTCCAGTGATAAACAATGACACTTCGCGACTTGTTTGGCGCCGACTCAATATTAGTTAGTTACGTTAGTTTAGGAGCTTAATTAATAAATAAGACTTAAACATTTTTTTTCTTCATTTTTCAGTTTCTTTTTTCGTCGGTTTTATTTTTTGTTAAAATTATTTTAGTTATCAATTAGCTTCAAAAATGCGTATTGAGAAAAACGCATTTTAAGATTTGTTGTTCACACAAAAGTTACTGAATATATGTTTTAGATTTTTATTTTTTTAAACTATGTTCCACCAATTCGACCCTTTTGTAACTTTAATATGTAATAGCTAACTAATTAACAAAGAAGATATATATTTTTTTTAGGTGTCACTTTAGGGGTTGATATAAAAAACCACCCCCAAAAAATATACTTCTCGTTTTTTACAGTTTCTAATATTGCAAAAATTCTAAAAAAAATATATTATAATTAGTTTATCAATTGTCATATATGTTTTCAATTTCATGAAGATATCTTTAATAGGTACTGAGAAAAAAAATTTTTTTGTTAAGGGTTGTCACCCTCATTATTTCCTTACCATAGGGGTTAGGGGTGTGAGATTAAGTGTATGGCTATTTTAGATGAAAAACAATAAAAACAAGGTAAGAACCCTTCATCAGGCGCGAGTGCAGTTTTCATGTACTTATCCCGCTAGATCCTTTCATTGAGAAATTCACAGAATTGACTTAGTTACAACCGCCTGCTTGAGCCGGTTTCAGTAACTTTTGTGTGAACAACAAATCTTTAAATGCGTTTTTCTCAATACGCATTTTTGAAGCTAATTGATAACTAAAATAATTTTAACAAAAAATAAAACCGACGAAAAAAGAAACTGAAAAATGAAGAAAAAAAATGTTTAAGTCTTATTTATTAATTAAGCTCCTAAACTAACGTAACTAACTAATATTGAGTCGGCGCCAAACAAGTCGCGAAGTGTCATTGTTTATCACTGGAGATTTCACGTTGTATTTTTATGTTATTTTGTTTTGATTATTTCTTTAAAGTAATTTAATGGTCTACGTTGACTGTTTGTTTGGTGCTGACTCAAAATTAGTTACTTACATTAGCTTAGGAGCTTAGTTAGTAAGACTTAAAAGGTTTATTTTATTTTTCGCTTTTCAGTTTCTTTTTTCGCCAGTTTAATTTTTTGTTAAAAAGTTTTTATTTTTTAATTTTTTGTGGTTAAAATCTACTAATTTTTCCATCTCCATCATCAGATTAATTCCAGGTCCCCATTATGTTGTAGTGTTATCAGAACTACATATGTGTGCCAAGTTTCAACAGAAGCGGTTCACAGATGAATGAAAAATCAATTATTCCATATTTTTTTCTACCCGTAGAGTTGTATTTTTTTTAACTTTAAATGGGACAAACTTCGAGGTACACCCTATACAATAAAAAAGAATCATCAAATTCTGACTACTCTGTAAAAAGTTATGCGTGGTCATACATAAAAATATAAAATAAAAAATTAATTAAAAAATATAGATCTCCTCCCTTTTTTTTCGTCGGTTAAAAAGTCGATATAGCTAATTCATATGATTGCGATCTCATTTTCTTTAGAAAACTAATCTCTTAATCTTGACGTAAGATTTTTTTTTGTTTTCTTTTTATCCACAATTGAAGGCTCTAAAACTATTCGATTTTTCTAAAAAAATTTTTAGAAATTTGCCATTTCGTTCTTTTTCCAGATATCTTAACCCTTTATAGCCCCATGTGACATTTCTGTAACAAACCTCAAAAATCCCGCCAGAATACGCACCAAATGTATTTAGTTCATTCAAATCGGCGCCACTTTGCTGTCACATATTATTGAACAATGTAGTATCCACGGAAATCATCATAGACAGCGTAAACTGTTAACAGTTAATCGATTAGAATTTCGCCCGTAATTGAAAGTGACAAGTTGAAATTCGAGCAAATTTTAAATTTTACAAAAAAAATACAAAAAGTGTGTAAAATTGTGTTATTTTCTTGGAAACCTATAGATAAGTGAATGAATATAATAATGCATTCTTTTTGCAAAATGAATACAGAGTGCATTCCTTATTATTTTTTTGAGGAATGGGAATTCATCTAATTCCATTCCCATTCTTCAGAGAAATAAAAGAATGGAAAATATGAATTCTTCATTCATTTAAATTAAAACTCAAAAAAAGCTGCATTCTTTAACAACTCTGCTTCTGGTAAAGGGTACTATTACTGTTTTGTTGGGATTGACTTTAAGGTCAACGTCCTGGCACCAGTCTGATACAAGGTTTAGAGCCATCTGGGCTTTGCGTGATAGCACGCGGTCCTCTTTGCTCTGGATGATAATGACAATATCATCCGCATAACCTTGGCATTCTATCCCGGCATTTGTCAACTTCTCTAGGAGTCCGTCAACGACTGACTGTGAAGGGCGGTGATGGTTGATTTGCCCCCCTGGTAAGCGTGCTGGTTTGGGTGTAGTGGAGCCTTACGTAATGCAGTATTACGTATATGGTTGTCTAACACCTTCCCCATGGTTTTAAGGAGAAAGGTTAAACTAATGGGTCGATAGGCCTTGGGCTCGGAGGGATTTCTCCCTCCGCCCTTCGGTATAAAAGCAACCCTTGCATCCCTCCACCCATCAGGGATTATTCCTAGTGTAAAACTGGCTCTTGTCACTTTGATAATGGCTCGTATTAATTCTTCTCTCGGGCCCTTTTGCAGTAGAGCTGGGAAGATGCCATCTCCTCTAGGAGATTTGAAAGCCTTGAATGAGTCAATTGCCCACTCAATTCTTCTTGGAGTAAAGATGCGACCAGAAAGGCTGCTGGCCCGTAAGGGGATCTCAGGACCAAGTTCCATTGATCCCCTGGAGGGTCCATCATCTTCTGTTATCGAGTCTGGGAAGTGTGTTTGAATGAGAAGCTTCGAGGTTTCCTCCTCGTTCTCCGTGTAAGTACCGTCCGACTTTTGTAGTAGTCCGATTCCGTTTGTATGATCTTTAGAGAGGACTTTTTGGAGTCTGGCTGTGGTTGGTAGGTCTTCTACACCTTCACAGAAACTTCTCCATTTCTTCCTCTTGGATTTACGTATTTCTTTGTTATATAGGGTTAAGGCCTCTTTGTAGGCTTCTATTGAGCCACCTTTTTTGGCTCTATTGTAAAGCTTTCGAGTTTTAGCTCTCAAGCTATCCAGTTCCCTATTCCACCAGGGAACATCCCTGGTTTGTTTTCTTGTCTTTAGCTGACAATTATCCTCATACGAAGAGAGAATTACGCTTGTGAGTTTGGAAGAGAAGAGATTAAGGTTTTCTCGGCACGTGATCGGTGAGCACGGGAGCTCTTTCAGATCTTGCCTAACCTGCTCCTGATAACAGATCCAGTCTGTTTGTTGGGGAATTCTTCTCTTTTCCTGGCACGTAATTTCAGCCTCCACGTCAAATCTAATGTGACGATGGTCGGAGAAAGACGCTTCTTCAGATACATGCCATTTGATTATGCAATTTAGCAGAGAAGGGGTGGCTAAAGTTAGGTCCAGTACTTCACTGCGTATTGCGTTAGAAAAGGTGGGTTTGGTACCCGTGTTGGCTATTTCTAAGTTATTTACCATTAGGAACTCCAGTAGGTACTCACCCCTTCGATTAATGTCGCTGCTGCCCTAGATTGTGTGGTGCGCGTTCGCGTCGCAGTCTATAATGACAGGCTTACCTCTTCGTCTGCAAAACTCCATCAGTTGCTGGATTTCCGGTGGTGGAGCCGTCTCCGTGTCGCCTGGGAAGTAGGCAGAGGCGATGATTACCTCCCTTTTTCCCGCGTTAGTAGGGACGTTTATGGTCACAGCAATCAGGTCACGAGAGATAAGCTCTGTAACGGGAATAAAGTCAATCCTAGAGCTGACCAGCATGGCAGCTCTTGGAGCCGGGTGCTCCTTGCTGTAGATTAACTTACTTTGATTAATTGATGGTAGTCTTTTGATAATTCCTCTGCAGGACCAGGGCTCTTGAATTAGCCCTACATCAATTTTTTCTTTGGTGAATCTCCGACTAAGCACGTCCGAAGCTGCTTTAGCATGATGGAGATTCACCTGTAGGAATTTTAGGGCGGTTTTACGGCAACTAGACATCTTTGGACAGGCTGTCTAAACCGGATGCCTTACTCGGATCCTTTGGTTTTTGAGCAGCCTGTCCTGATGCTTTGTTCCCGTCCTCGGGCCTTCCGGTTTGCCCCGCTCCCTTCCCCGCTTTCTTTGTGCTGCTGCCCTTCCCAGGTCGTGGCAGCAGCTTAGCCTTAGGGGCCAGGGGTTTTGAGTCGGCGTCCTTGTTGGTGTTCTTCCCCTTGGTTAAGCCAGTCTTCGCCTGGCTTGGTGAAGGGGTTGAGAACACTTTCCCAGTAATGCAGCCCGCCGAGGGGACCTCTACGGCTTTCGGGGCCGGCCGCTCCCCCGGACCAGGGACTTTCGTTCCCTCGCCCGGCTGAGCCCTTCGCCGCATCTGCCACCCCCCCCCCCCCCCCCCCTCCCCCGCGGATGCATTTGATGTGGCAGCAGACGGTCCAGCTGCGGCAGGTTTCGACATAATAAGTATAAGCATAATATAATGTGTTTGGTGTGTGGCTGTGGAAAAGGCAGCGTATAATGTGCTCATAGATAAGTTTTGTGACAAAAGATTTTTGAGAGGTGCACCCTGCAGGAGTGTTCCACTTTTCGCCCCAAATTTTTGTCTTTCCCTCACTTATGCTTTCTTTATTACTAACTATTTCTAGCATAAATTCCCATTTCATTCCTGTAACGGTACCAAGGTCGAAAAAAGATAAGGAAAAACGTCACGAGTGTCCGCTCTTGTTAATAGATACTCTTTGGCGATAGCTCAAAGCTAGCACAATACTAATGAGTGCCTTCAGTTTATATATTGTACCCATGATTGTATATGAAGACGAATAAATGAAACTGAAACTGATAGGTTGGGATTCCGTTTACTTTTGGCCAATTCTTAGTCTTCCGAACCAGATTTCCTTCCCGATCCGGACTTACTCTGGACACTACAAGATTCACGAAGGGTCATGGCCAAAAATTCATAGAGAAAATACCAGAATCGACAGCAACGAAGTATATACCAATGTGTTCAGCAAGTTTAACAGATCACGTCACCAAAAATCAGCCTTCTAAACCATGTAGTATAGGAGTTATGAGCCTAAATAAGATAATTAAAATTAATTTTTATTGAGTTGTATTTAATATATCACTATTACAGTGTTATTAAACGATGATATATTTTATTATAATATATATTATATTTATAAAGACAAAAATATATAATAATAATTATTAACATATAATTATTATTATCTATATATATATAAATAAACCCCTGTTTCCGTTGGTCACGCAATAACTTGAGAACGACTGTACCGATTTCATTCATTTTTTTGTTTTTTTAATTTTTCTAATACTTTGTAGAAGGTTCTTACGGAAAGAAAAGTTAAGAAAATTCCGCAGAAAATTGGATAATTTCAGAAAACTTAACGCCTATTTGAACTTCGCCAGTTTGACAGTTCGCGCGTTCTCGATTTCAACGGATTTTAATGAAAATTAGTACAATTATTGTTTTGAGGTCACTGATTTTGAATATTATCAAAATTTACAAATCCAAGATGGCGGAACCAATATGGCGACCAAGATTCCTCGATTTCAACGGATTTTAATGAAAATTAGTACAATGATTGTTTTTGGGTCACTGATTTTGAATATTATAAAAATTTACAAATCTAAGATGGCGGACCCAATATGGCCACCAAGATTTCTCAATTCCAACGGCATAATGAAAGTGTACCGGAAAGAGCAGTACAACGTCTGCTGGGCCATATATAAATATATAAAATTGAAATTTCGTTTGTTTGTTTGTTCGTTTGTTTGTTGCTCAATCGCGCCTAAACGCTTACATCGATATTTTTCATTTTTTGTCCGAAGGTAGTACGTATTCCAACTTAACATATAGGCTAATTTTTCTTCGGATAATACATAGCGTTTCAAAATTGCGGATTCAAGATTGCGGCTGAAAATTTTCAATTAAAGCGATTTTCATGAAAATTGGTACATAGGGGTTTTGCGGAAGCTGATTTCAAATCCGCTGTCCAAATTTAGAAATTCAAGATGGCGGATCCAATATGGCCACCCAGATTTCTCCATTTTAACAGATTTCAATGCAAATTAGTACAATGATTGTTTTGAATATTATCAGTATGAACAAATCAAAGATAGCGCATCACAACATGGCCACTAAAATATTTCGATTACAACGGATTTTAATTAAAATTGTTACAATGATTATTCTGAGGCACTTCGAATATTTTCAAAATTTCCTTATCCAAGGGGGCGGATACAACATGGCCTGTAAAATGACTGGATTTCAACGCATTTTAATGAAAATTAGTACAATGATTATTCTGAAGGCACTAATTTTGAATATTATTAAAATTTCCAAATCCAAATGGGCGAATCCAACATGGCGACTAAAATTTCTTGATTTCAACGGATTTAATGAAAATTGGTACAATGATTACTCCGGGCCTCTAACTTCGAATATTATTAAAATTTCCAAATCCAAGATGGCGACCAAAATGTCTCGAATTCAACGGATTTTGATTAAAATTAGTACAATGATTTTTCTGAGGACACTAATTTTGAATATTATCGAAATTTCCAAACCCAAGATGGCGGATCCAACATAGTTTTGTGGCCACTAATTTTGAATATCATCAAAAGTTCTAGATCCTAGATGGCGAACACAATATTGCGACCAAAACTTCTTGATTTCAACGAGATTTAATGAAAATTAATACAATGATTATTTTAAGGCCACTTATTTTGAATATTATTAAGATTCGGAGATTTAAGATGGCGGATCCATAAAGGGGTTTTCGGGTTGAAACAATTTCTAGGATATAACAAACTTGAACATTTGACAAATGTTTAATTAGTAAGTATTTACCCATAGCCGGGTGAAACCGGGTAACCCAGCTAGTTATTATATATATAAATATATATACAGGGTGTCCAAGACCCCTCGTCCACTCCTTCTAAATTAGGTAAAAACATTTGTTTCACCAAGGCGATTACTCCATTTAAGTAAAATGGGTACGCTCTATCGACTGGCGCTATTTTCAGCTTCCGATCTCGACCGGAAGTGCGTTATTTAGACCGGATGTATATTTTTTTAAATTCGATGGGTACATTTTGACCTCGAATTCGGATTCCACGATGAAAACTACACAACTTTCATTTGGAACATTTTTCAAAAAAATAATGTTTTCGCCCTTTAAATGACCTTTGAACTTGTTCAAGCTGGAAGTAGACCTTTAACTCCGGAATTGCAATATTTTACAGCGAATTCACATTCTACGTCATAAGTTGTGCATGCCGGGTTTAAATGGGGACTTTATCGCCTCCGTTTGCTGCCGCCTTCGCGAAACAAATGTTTTTGTCTGATTTAGAAGGGGTGGACGGGTGGTTTTGTACACCCTGTATATAATAATTATTATTATTATATATTTTTGTATAATATACAGGGTGTTCAGAGGTGGGAGGGACATATTGCAGGAGGTGAAAGGTCAGACCGAGACCTCCCTATCCCTAACCTCTTGGCCACAATTCCCCCAGGAAGTTGAAAAAATTAACTTTTATTTCACGATTTTTCACCTTTCGCCCGCCCCACTTTTCTCCGAAATTCATGTTATTAACATACCAACTTTTTATTTTTTTAAGTTGCCTATCTAATTACCTTTCCAAAAAGGTGCAACATGCCCAGGTAGGAAAAGGATACGAACATTTATTTACAAAAATTCTTTTACAGAATATCATGACAATTCGAATTTTTAAGAAATTATACTTAAGTTAACTAAAAAATACATTTTGTTCGCTTAAAAACTAATTACAATTAAAACTTATGTCCTACAAAAGTTGTTCAAAATGTTCTCCGCCAGTTTCGATGCATGCAAGTAGCCTTCGTCTTATTTTGCGTTTGAGGTCTAGGGTAGCCAGTCTCTCCCGTATTTTCGTGGCTGCAGTCCTAATCCTGGTAACTAATTCTTCTCTGGTGTTGATTGGTCTTGAGTAAACTTCATCTTTCATCATTCCCCATAAGAAAAAGTCCAGTGGAGTAAGGTCCGGTGACCTAGCAGGCCAAGGAATCGGTCCACCTCGTCCAATCCAGCGCTCTGGGTAATGTTCATTCAACCTTGCCCTAACAATGTTCCCGGTATGCGCAGGTGCTCCGTCGAGCTGTAAATAAATTGCACTTCTGGTGGCCAGGGGAATGTCCTCCAACAGATCCGGAAGGGTATTCTCCAAAAAGTCCGAATATAGCTGACTATTCAGCACTTGGGGCAAGATGAAGGGTCCTATCAACTGGTTGCCGATGATGCCAGCCCAGACATTGACACTAAATCTTTGCTGGAAGGACCGACTCCTTGTCCTATGTGGGTTCACATCTGACCAGGTGTGGAGGTTGTGGAAGTTTGTGATGTCACCCCGGGTGAATTACGATTCATCCGTCCACAGAATTCGGTCTAGAAACCTTCTGTTTTCGATGTCAGACTCGTGCCAAGTGCAGAATTGCAATCGTCTTTCGGAATCTCCTTCCTGTAGTGCTTGGACCGGGATATGGTGGTATGGATGTAGTCCCTCTCGGTT
Organism: Dysmachus trigonus; assembly: GCA_949715965.1. Classification (NCBI taxonomy): domain Eukaryota; kingdom Metazoa; phylum Arthropoda; class Insecta; order Diptera; family Asilidae; genus Dysmachus; species Dysmachus trigonus. The sequence continues at coordinate 36,050,402 of OX454321.1, read as the reverse complement.
CACAACGGTCCAAACTCTCTCGGCAGACAATCCTAACCGTCGTGCGATCTGCCTGATGCTTATTTCAGGGCTGTTCCTGACGATGTTGAGGATTTATTGGTCGGTGTCCGCTGAATCGGCCGATGTTCCTGATCGCGTTTCTGCTCTGGGGGCGGTTACCCTTCCGGTTGCTTTTAACCTTCTGAAAGTCCTTGAAAATACGCTTCTGTCGGGTACACGCCGACTCGGGAATCTCCTTTGGTATTCTCGTACGGCCTCACTATCATTTCCTCCTACTAAACCGTACACGTAAATTATATCGACATACTCGCCAACACTGAATTCTGCCATTTTATCTTAATTTTTTCTATTAAACACCCGTTCTTTTCGCTTGCTTCTTCAACTGTGGTCAATGTCCTTTCAAACTCACCCATTTTTATACCATAATTCATAGGAGGTATTAGAAACGGAGCGTCAGGATACTTCGGAGTCAATAATGGATATAATAAACTAATAGCGCTATTTAACGAGATTACATTTATTATTTTACTACTGTTTTGCTGAAATAATAAAAATGTAGTACCTGTGTTTCCTAAACAAACATTTCCGAACTTGCTGCCATAAAAATTGTTTACTAACGACTTTTTCCATTATGGTGAAATAAAGTCATTAGGTACCTGTGAAGATGTTTTAATTTCAGGACTTTTGCAACCCCTTTCTACTTAGGCATGTTGCACCTTTTTGGGAAGATAATTAGATAGGCAACTTAAAAAAAATAAAAATTAGATATGTTAATGTTAAACAAGGAATAAAATTACTGATTTAACACCCCCCCTCAAAGCGATAATCGTTTAAACAATCTGTTTTTCGATGCCCAAGTAATTGAGACAGTTCCAATGTTTGGGACTGGTTAGCCCCTTTGTGAGCACGTCTGCTGGCATCTTCTGAGTAGGTAGGTACTCCAGATTTATCTCGCCTGCGGATATAGCCTCTCTCACGAAATGATGCCTTGCATCTATATGTTTGGTTCTCGCGTGGTACACGGGATTCTCTGCCAACTTCTTCGCACCCTGGTTATCGATGTGAATGTCGATTGTTTTTGGTGGACAAGCGCCAGTCTCTTCGCTCAATCTCTTCAGGTGCATTGCCTCCTTGGAAGCCTCGGTGAGTGCCATGTACTCGGATTCCGTCGAGGACAGCGCAACTGTGCGCTGCTTCCTCGACTCCCAGGAAACGGGGCCCCCGCTCATAGTGAATGCGTAGCCGGTGTATGACCTTCGGTCATCAATACAGGCAGCCCAATCGGCATCCACATAGCCGGTTAGGCATCCTCCCTTCGCACAGTAGCTCAGGCCCATGTCCAGCGTACCTTTGAGGTAGCGCAAAACTCGCTTAGCAGCTTGCCAGTGACTGGTTCCGAAGGAATCTTTGAATTGGCTCAGGGCACTCGTAGCATGTGCTATGTCCGGGCGTGTGCACACGGATAGGTAGAGAATTGCGCCGATGAGTTCTCGATACGGTGGTTTCTCCCCGTCTTCCTCACTCCAGATGTCGTCCTTTGACAGCTTAGCTCCAGGAACAAGTGGCGTCGTAACTGGCCGACAGTCCGATATCCCGAAGCGATCGAGTATGTCCAGCACATACCCGCGTTGACTCATGGTGATCGTCGACTCGTCCCGAGCAAACTCAATTCCCAAGCAGTATGAGATGTCGCCTAAATCGTTGATTTGGAAGGACTGGCTCGGGAACTTGTAGACGTCGTCGATCCTCTTGGTATCACGTGGCAGGACAAGAATATCGTCGACGTACACAACGATCACCAGTGGGTCGTTGTCTGCGTCCTTCACGTAGATGCTCGCGTCTCCTGTAGTCGGTCTCGCTCCAAAGTTCACCAGCTCCGAATTCAGACACTGATACCAGCATCGCCCCGCCTGTTTCAGGCCGTATAGAGCCTTGTGCATTTTGCACACCTTGTTTCCGGACGATAGTTGGGACAACATCTTCGCATCCCTGTCGACCACGTCACGTGAACCTACAGTTCACGATGTTCTCGACGATGAACTTCAGGACATTACTCGCGTAATGTGGTAACTCCATCCAGATCTCCTCGTCGATGAAGCCGTTCAGGAAAGCAGTGGAGACGTCAAACTATTGCATATGCATGCCGTGCTGTGCCGCAAACGCCACAGCAAGACGAATTGAGCTGAATCGAGCCACGGGCGCGTAGGTCTCGCCGTAGTCCATCCCGGGGCTTTGGGTGAATCCCCTGGCCACGACCCTAGCCTTCCGTTTGGTGACTGTTCCATCAGCTCCGTACTTATTTCTAAGTACGATGCGGCTACCGACAGTTGTGCGATTTTTCGGACGATTTTCCAAGGTCCAAGTGTTGTTTTTTAATATCGACGAAAATTCGTCGGCCATCGCCAGCATCCACCCGTGTTCCTCTGGCCCTGAGACCGCTGACCTGAGTGGAACTTCCGCGATGAGAGCATCTTCTTCTCCGGTTGCATAGTCCTCTTCTCTGCTGACGTCACCCTCTACAACATCGTTTGCGCCTGCCACGTCGACTCGTTCTGCAACCTCGTTCCTTTCAGCGACTTCTCTTCTCTCCACGACAGGATGTTTCCCTGGGCTACCAGGACGACCCGTATAAATCTTCCTCGGTCTGCCTGGAACGCGTTTCGTCGTTGGAGTTGGTCCGATTGGTTCAAATCCTCGTAGAGTTTCGTCTTTGCCAAAAATTTCCGGCTTCTCTTGTTGCTGATCTGGTCGCTGAACCGTTTTGCTCGTTGAGCGATCCTCTCCCAGTACAAAGTCGATGTATCCGTCCGACGATATGGTACGATCCTCCACATCCTGCTCGGTGCTCGGCTGAACACCTGTCTGTTCCGGGAAGAACTCCTCGTACTGGTCGACGTTGTTTTGTGCGGTTGCTTTCAGGAATTGAACATCTCGTGAGATCTCGACGCAACGCTCCTCAGGAATCCAAACCCTGAGTGCCTTCGAATCTGCAGCAGGGCTGAGATAAACACCTTTACGGGCACGAGGCTCAAATTTTCCCACACTCTTGGTCCGGTTCAGACAGTAAACCGGTGCTCCAAACTCCTGAAAACTGCTCACGTCTGGTACCTCTCCCATCCACATCTCGAATGGAGTTCGGCCATCCAATGCAGAGGTTGGACAGCGGTTTCTGGTGAAATTCGCGGTACATACTGCTTCTGCCCAGAAGGAAGGAGGAAGGCCGGACTGGATCAACAAACAACGAGCCATCTCGACTAGAGTGCGGTTTCTCCGTTCGGCTATACCGTTTTGTTCCGGATTGTTCGGAACGGTTAGTCGACGTTTGATCCCAGACTGCTTCAGGAAGTCATCGAACTGGTTGTTCGAATATTCTGTGCCATTATCGGATTGCAGGCACTTAATCTTCCAGTTGTGCTGCGTCTCTACCATCTTCCTGAAGGCCCGGAACTCGGAGAACACCTCGTTTTTCTGTCGCAGAAATCGCACGTCACACCATCGAGTAGCGTCATCTATAAAGGTGACGAAATACCTGGCGCGACCGTTGGACTGCACACGCATTGGCCCACACACATCTGAGTGTATCAGCTCGCCTGGAGCTGACTTCCTCTCGGAGACCCTGGGAAACGGCTGGCGTGTCATCTTCGCCTTAATGCACACCTCACAATCCACCGTCGCATCACCGTCGCTCAAATCAAGTCCTCGAAGAACGTTGTTTTTGGATGCCTCGCGAATGTCCTTCACGTTTAAGTGACCCAAAGCCTTGTGCCAATTCATCAGGGACTTCTGGTGATCCTGGCTGGCAAGCGCGGTACTCGGCTACTCGGCAGCGCGCGAGTCATTCACGAGATAAAGTCCGTCGACTCGCTCCGCACACAACACTACACGATTGTCCCTTTCGCTGACGACTTCCGCCGAACGTTTGCAAAAGGTCACTCGGTAACCTTTGTCCACGATCTCCGCGACCGATAACAAGTTCATGCGTAAATCCGGCACGTACAGCACATCACTCAAGTCAACCGTTTCATTGTCTTCGTTCACTCGGGTAACCAGTTGCGCGACACCGTTGGCACTGATTTTCGTGTAACTAGAGTTGGCCAGGTTCAATGAGTCTGAAAAGTTCTCATCTACACTCTCGAAACTGTCAATGTCACTGGCCATGTGCGCGGTACAACCACTATCTAGACACCACCGTTTTTGCGCCGAATAAACCAGCAAGGAACTCGCGCCACTAGGCACACTCGATTTCACAGCAGCATACAAGGATATTCATTCATTCATTCATTCATTCATTCATTTATTGGTTTTAGGATACTACAAGATAACAATCTTTTAACAGTTCCTTTACTTAGGTTAAAAAGTACTAATGATAATAATAATTCAAAAATAAAATAACATAAGACCAAAAAAAAAAAAATTAAAATTAAATAAAATACTAATCAAAAATGAAAAAAAAAAAAAAATAATAATAATAAATAAATAAAGAATATATACATCAAATTAAAGAAGAGTAAGTCAGTGCTCGCAGTCGCAGGTCAGAAACCGAGAAAAACATTTTACACATTTCGATATGCCCCCTGTCTTGCTCCTCTCCTGATGATTCTTCTTCTTGGATTGGCAGCCCGCTGCTTTGTGGCCCGGCTTATTGCACTTGTAACACTTGAACGGGAATTTGTTTCCGTCGCGTTTGTCCGATTTACCCGTTCTCTGTTGATTCGACCTGTCCGCCACCATTGCGTTCTGCACTTGTCCATTGTTCCTTCTTGCGTCGCTTTCTTCTACGATTTTGATTCGCAGTGTTTCCGGACTGGGGAGCTCGTCACGTTACTCGATAGCAATTCGGAAACTGTCGAAGTTGGCCGGTAAACTGTAAAGCAACAATATCGACAGTAGGTCATCGTTTATCGGCACCTCCATGTCGCTCAGTCGGTCAACAGCGTCAAAGAATCTTCGCAGATGGTCGCGAACATCGTCGCCCTCGCTCATCCGTTGTAGGACGATTTGTTTCAGCAGGTTCGCTTTCCTCGCGGGGCCCTTAGACTGGTAAACAGTCTCCAACTTCAGCCAAAGTTCTCTCGACGTCGCACAATCTTTGACCTGTTTCAGCTCCGAGGATGAAATCCCCAGAAAAATGTCTGACATAGCCTTGCTATCGCCCGTGTCCCATTCTTCTACTTCGGCGTTGCCTTTCTCGTCTGGCTCAGGCTTCACCTTTGAGTCGCTAACGTAGCCCCACGCGTCATTTTTTTATGAGTAGGGCTTTCATGTGGATCTTCCACGTGTCAAAGTTGTCCTTTGTCAGAGGCTCGATGCGCGTCATGGCGGTAGTAGCCATATTGAATTTTGGTTGCCTCGTCGAACGTTCGAGAACCAAACGCAACCTCACTCTCGCGTACCGATTTTCGATCAATCTAACTTCTCACAGTTTCTTTTATTTCGTATCGCATGACCTGGGCCCATAACCTGTCAGGAAAACCAGGAGGTCGTGCAAGAAACTGTTCTTCTTTGTATTCTGTCAAGTCAAGTTGTATTTTTTGTGTTCTAATAAATCTTTCTTACTGGACAATAAACCTGAGCAGTTTCTTGCACGACCTCCTGGTTTTCCTGACAGTTAATAACATGAATTTCGGGGAAAAGTGGGGCGAAATGTGAAAAATCGTGAAATAAAAGATAATTTTTTCAATTTCCAGGGGTGACTGTGGCTAACGGGTTGGGGATAGGGGGGTGGTGTTGACCATTTTGGAAAGGGCTTCGAAATAGTAATTTTGTGAGATCGGTTTAGAGCCGCTGCGATGCGTAGAAAAAAAAATAAAAATACAAGTGCGGTTCCCATATAAGGCAAAATCCTGATTTACGAATCACGCTGTAACTGCCAAACGGTGCGAGAGGCCCCCCCCCTTACCCATACGATTTTTTGCTTGTCTCGGTCTGACCTTTCACCCCCTGCAATATTTCCTTCCCACTTCTGAACACCCTGTATACTATAATAAAATATATCATCGTTTAATAACACTGTAATAGTGATATATTAAATAAAACTCAATAAAAATGAATGTAACTATTATGATTCTAATTATCTTATTTAGGCTCATAACTCCTATACTACATGGTTTAGAAGGTTTTTTGGTGACGTGATATGTTAAAATTACTGAACACATTGGTATACATTTCGTTGCTGGCGATTCTGGGTATTTTTTTGGCCAAGTCCTTTGCCGAGCACATTTTGGATTGTCGTCTTCAGTATGTTCAACTTTTTAGTGAGGCTGCTTCGCAACATATTCGGATTTTCCCCATATGTGGAAACAATTAATTAGCGATGTACTTCTTAGCTGGCATCCATCTTTACTACACAAGATCTTTGCACTTAATGGCTTGCATATATAAGTATTAGGGTGCTTTTTTTTCGTGACTATTTTTTTTTTGTCAGTCCCACCTCGAAATTTTGAGGCAAATACCTAAACAAAAATTCCCTGAAAATTGGAGCCCTTAATATTAATATTAAGTACTAGACCAAGGCGTATAAAGATTTCCCATATAAAATACACGTAAACTTTGATTATTTTTCTTCAAAACTCTACAGCTCAGAGGCATTTTATGGTATAATCTTGGTCAATGGTAGGATTTCTTCAGAATTGAATGCTCTACAAAAGTGTCTATTGCGGTGTAACCCTAACTCCTACCAGCGAGGTAGTAAGGTTCATTAACCCCAATTTTTCCACGAAATTCTCGCTTTTTACCCCTATCTCGTAAACAACAAGAGGTACAGAAAAAGTGAATATGACAAACTTGTAGGAAATTCCATTTCCTCCAAAAAGTTCTTGAACACAAAATCGCTAAGATCGATATTTCTTGAGATATTGGGCTTTGAAGTTGAGGTATTGTTTCTACAATTTAGCTCCATAAATCCATGAAACTTCCACACTACCTCAACTTCAAAGCCCAATATCTCAAGAAATATCGATGTTATCGATTTTGTGTTCAAGAACTTTTTGGAGGAAATTGAATTTACTACAAGTTTGTAATATTGACTTTTTCTGTACCTCTGGTTTACGAGATAGGGGCAAAAAGCGAGAATTTCGTGGAAAAATTGGGGTTAATGACCCGTACTACCTTGCTGGTGGGAGTTAGGGTTACAACGCAATGGACACTTTTGTAGAGCATTCAATTCTGAAGAAATCCTACCATTGGCCAAGATTACACCATAAAATGCCTCTGAGCTGTAGAGTTTTGAAGAAAAATAATCAAAGTTTACGTGTATTTTATATGGGAAATCTTTATACGCCTTGGTCTAGTACTTAATATTAATATTAAGGGCTCCAATTTTCAGGGAATTTTTGTTTAGGTATTTGCCACAAAATTTCGAGGTGGGACTGAAAAAAAAAATAGTCACGAAAAAAAAGCACCCTAATAAGTATATACCCTTTTGTAGTTACAATGTTACCTGCGTTCCCGAATTTTGTTTACCTGGGGGTGAGTAGAGGGGGAGGAAAGTTGGTCAGTTTTTTTCTGAATCAGTCTTTACTTTTTAATGATTAAAAATCTGCTAAACTTGTCATGTCTTATTCTCTTCTCATTATACCAAAATTTTATTTATTTATTTATCGCAAATTCTGGGCGATATTTTCTATCAAACAATAACTATTAATAATACAATAGCAGGGGTTCAATTTATAAAAGAATACAAATACGAGACGTTTTTAGCTCTGATTGGCCCAGATTAGAAAATTATATTTATTTTACAGAATTAAGTTTCCATTTCAAAAGGAAATATGCAGCTATTCTTAATCCAAGTACTGAGACACCCAACGCATAACAATCATTCCAGAATTGATCTCCGCGCATTGTTATTTCTGATAAAAATTTTTGGGGATATCTGCAAATATATATGTAAATGCGTATAATAGGAATCACACAGCTATGTTTTCTTTTACCTGTAGTGGCAATACGAAGCCAATTCACAGTCCAAAGTGTTTCTTTCTTCTCCATATATAGCTCCAACAAACCCTTCAAGACCATAACGTAAATACGAAATGTGACTGCCCCATTTTAAATAACTTGGGAGGTCTCGCAATGTCACTCCGAACCCGGCAAACATCATCATTGGTATTGTCAAAACTGGTGCCAGAAATGTTCCGTTCTATATAGTATAGTGTATAGTATATGTATGATAATATTACGTTAGCAATTGATATTTACTAACCACAACATCAAACCAACCGCCTATCATTAGTCCCAAACTTTGACCAACGAAAACCACAAGCATGCTTATTGCAAAAAACATTCCGAACCGAAACCATTCCATTGGTTGATAACTGAGGAAGTATATCATCACAGTAAAAATTAAACAACAAAGTATCTGTAAAAATAAGAGAGGTCAATATTTTAATGCAATCCCCAATATTAAAGTTCGTTTGTTTCTTTGTTTATTGATTACGCACAAATCTATACTTCGGTATTTTTAATTTTTTTTTAAATGTAGTACATATACCAATTTAAGGGGCACCACTAGTATGACATTTTGAATTATTTTTTTTTTTTTTTTGCATATTTCGATAGTCTACCTTTAAAAACAATATACTAAAATTTCAAGTGCATATCTCAAAAAGTTTTTGAGTTCCAGCCACCTGAAGAGCAGTCACTCATCGTATCGAGGTAATTAATTTAATTAATTAAACTTTAAACGCGTTTTTCTCGAAGCTACTTTTTTCAAATTTGTTGCTGTTGTAGCTCGGAGACAAATCATCCGATCGATTTGATTCTTATTGCAACTTAATTGTTGTAGATGTTTCTTCCTGCCATAAACCTCCAGTTTTCCGTATCGAATAAATAATATAATTTTGGCAGGCCAAAAATCATAAAATGTTCGCGCGAAATTTGAATTTTTTTTTTTAATTCCCCCATTTTTTTTAATTAATTTTTTTTTTCGATCGAGGTTTATGGCACGGGAAATACTTTCTAGTTTAATAAACTTTTTGGTTTTTTTGATTTCACGCACTGTGAAGGTCGCTGTAATTGCAGCAGTGGGGGAACTTTTCTTTTTGGTGCCTTGGGAAATTGCGAATAATTAATTTTCAATTTGTTGGTCCAAAAATTTTATCATGTATTTACTAAATATCCACAAATCCACAATATCCTTAAAAGATTAAAATATTCTATGCAGTAGCTGACTTTAAAAAAATTCCCAAAAATCACCTTTTTTTCAGGCGGTCACACTAGTGAATTAACACATAGGGTACCTTTTTCGGACAATATATAGGGTTTCAAAATGGCGATTGAAAATTTTAAATTTGAATGGTTTTCCATGAAATTCAAATTCAAGTGATTTATGTGAAAATTAGTATAAAATGAATAATCAATTTTGAATTTACCGTCCACCGAACTCAATATGGCGACCAAAAGTTTTCTAATTCAAGTTATTCTTATGAAAAGTTGTACAAAGGGAATTTCGAAACCACTAATTTAAAATTAACTATTAAAATTTATAAATTTTGGAAATTGCATGGATTCTTATGAAAATTAGAAAAGAAAATTCGAAGCAACTAATTTCGAAACTATTACGAAAATTTGCAAATTCAAGTTGGCAGATCCAATATAGCGATATGCAAATCAGTACAATAGTTGTTTTGAGACCACTTATTTCGAATAAATTATTAAAATTTGCAAATCTTAGCAACCAAACTTTTTTAAATTCAATAAATCTTATGAAAATTAGTATAAACGGACTTTTTTGGTCGAGAAATTCGTAATGGAAAAAAGTTATAGCGTTATACAGCGAAAGTGCGCAGATGGGTTCCGAGCGACTCTCTAAACTTTAAACGCGTTTTTCTCGAAAAGGCATTTTTTGATTTTGCTAGTAGTAGATAATATCCGGATTTACTGAACCGAATTGAATAAATCTTGATGCGTTTTGTTTGTTTAGGTTGCCTCTATTGTAATTTAATAGAATTTAGCATAAAATTAAAAAACAAAAATGTTGGCTAATTTTTTTTTTTTTTTTGCACTTTTCGAATAAATGTGGTAAATAACAAGGTAAGGGACCTTGCTTTTTAAAATCACGTTTGAAATTTTTGTTTCAGACATCTTAATCCTGACGTTATATGTGGACAATGGGACTAGCATATTTTCGAGCTGCCGGCTTCAGCAAATAATTTTTGAAAATTGTTCAAAATTTAAGGTCATGCCTCTTTTTTTTTACTGAAAAAAGTTCAAACTTAAAAACAGTTCGAAAACAATCAGGAGAGTATTCCAGTCGTAGGACTATCATAAAACGAATGGTTAGTTCAATTAAAGATGGTAAGAGTTTTGAGCTTGTCTATTTGACGTGAAATTGGCATTCAGGGATTTACGGGGCCACAGATTCAATTCAATATATTTACTTACTGATATTGGTAAATCCAAAAGATTTACAGAAATGTAGTAAGCTTTCAATGAATACCATCGATTGAAATGTTCCTTTAAAAGGATGGACATCTCTATTGGAACTGCAAGAATAAATAATAATAATAATAATACTAATAAATAGAAAAAAATCGAATCACAATTAAAAATATTTTCACTTACATGTCAAAACTGTTAGCATCATTGTTGTCATTGAGTGGTGTATCAAAATGGCAAAAAGCAAATTATAGTTGTCTAATACACGTGAGCCCTCATTTCCAGCATCAATATAAAGGAAACCTAACATAATGGCCAAAAATATGTTAACAACAATTCGAAGATGCGTAAGGGTTGTATCTCTTTTTGCTTTTATGATTCCTCGTTTAAGCAACACTTTTAATTGATTTTTAAATGATGTATCTTCTAGTGTATTTGATTTCGATCTATGGGGCTTAGGATACTTTCGGATAAGTTGTTCAGCTTTTAAAATTTTTGACGGTTCTTCAAACCACTCATGAACAGTCCCATTTCCCATTTCCTTTACTAGTAGTTTTACTTTATCTAAGCCGTACTCACCACAAGCCAATTCAATAACTGAAATAAAAAAATGATACAAACAATTACAATCAAAATAAGGAATTTCCGAATTAGTCGGGGTGCCAGAGGTTTTCATTTCGTTGTTGGACGGAATTTGATGAAACCTGGCGGAAAGGGAAGGTCATTGCCCGTACAGTGACCCATTAAAAAAGTTAGAATGAGCGATGTCGGGAAGGTACTTTGTTATTGCAAAATAACTTTGATAACCCGTTATTTTTCAGTTTTCTTGGAATAACTCGAAAACGAAGCGTTTCAGCGAAAAATATTACATACAAAAGTTGTTCAGCTGATGATTTTACGTAGGAATACGGTTTTTTGATTAATTAAAAAATTGTTTTTCCGACCGAAAACCAGCAGAAAAGTAACAAAAATGCAAAAACAATAAGCATTAAAAAATAAAGGAAAAAAACGATTTCCATCGTTGATATTTGGGTTATTGATAGGTATTGGTATTGTTAACCAAATGCACCCGGTCCGGTTTTTCAAAAACAATATGGCGACCTATTGCAAAATTGTTAAGTTAAAACTTTGGAACGCTGTAAATTCTGACTGAACAAACGGATCTTGATGAAACAAATTGGAATCGGTAGGTATTAACGGCATCTTTGAGTGTGCCAAATTTCAACAATTTTCAACAATTTTCAACAATTACTTTTTTTGTTATTAACCAAAAACCATTTTCTGTGCTTCGTAATTTCGTCAATTTACAACATTAAGCTTTGCAACAAAATGCATCAAATCATCAAAACTCGCTATTTTCGCGTTTTTAGTCACCACTGTAGGATGTTAAGAGTAATCAAATGCATTTTGTTATTGTTGTAATGTTGTAAATTGACGAAATTACGAAGCACAGAATAATTTAACTTCACACGTTATATAGGATTTCTTTAAATACTACATAAAGTCTCAATAACCATGATTAATTAGTTTTAGGTCTTTGTAATTACAAAACGCCGTTTACCGTCCAAAACAATTGTACATTAGTTGACCGCATTGATAAAAGTTAACAGGCTCCGCATTTCTGTCAACAAAGTAGTAGGTACGGTGTATTAATTATTCTATTGAATTCATCTATCTGGTTCCTTCGGGTGACCATCATGTAAGTTAACTTGCCTTTTGTGTATAACTATTTAACACTAGAACTACCGGCGCTCAAGCTTGTAATTTTGATAATTTTTGGTACCTTTAAAGTAATATGCTTTCACATTTAAATTAATAATTATAAATGGAAATAGGTTTGCGATATGTCGTAATTTTGAACCTTAATAAGATTTGGTATTACTCTTAAGAGATATTTTCAAAAAATGATTAATTCAAGCAAGAAATTTAGTACCGGTCAATTTGACCGTTCTTGGTAGTTCTAGTGTTAAGAAACATAATATGGGAAGAGCAAAGAACTGTACAGTGTACATGTGAACAGCGACAATTTATTGGAAACTAGCTGACCCAGCAGACGTTGTACTGCCCTTTCCGGTACATTTTCATTATGCCCTGTGCGTCGACCAATATTTGATCGTGTTCTTTCTTTTCGCATGTTTCTACAAATAATACCATTAATATAAGAAAGCAGTGTTTTCATTTCATATCCCTAATTAATTTATTGAGCATACTTACACGTTGTTTAATATTAAGTAAACCGTTTTACACTTCACAAATATTGGAAAATTACCCGGTTTCATTCGACGATTCTTACTAATTAAAGACTTCTCAAATGTTCTAGTTTGTTATATCCTAGAAATTGATTCAACCCGAAAACCCCTTTATGGATCCGCCATCTTGAATATCCAAATCTCGATAATATTTATAATTAGTGGCATTAAATAAATCGAGACATTTTGGTCGCCGTGTTGGATCCGCCATCTTGAATTTGGAAATTATGATAACATTCAAATTAGTGGGCTCAGAATAATTATAGTACTAATTTCCATTAAAATCCGTTAAAATCGAAAAATTGTTGGTTACAATCTTGGATTTGGAAATCTCGATAATATTCTAAATTAGTTGCCTCAGAATAACCATTGTACTAATTTTCATTAAAATCCGTTGTAATTGACACATTTTAATCGCCATGTTGGATCCGCCATCTTGAATTTGGAAGTTTTGGTAAAGTACTAAATTAGTTTAATAAGAATAATCATTTTTATAATTTTCATTAAAATCCGTTGTAATCAAGACATTTTAGTCACCATGTTGAATCCGCCATCTTGGATTTGGAAATTTTGATAATATTCAAAATCAGTGTCCCAAAAACAATCATTGTACTAATTTTCATTAAAATCCGTTAGAATTGAGAAATCTGGGTCGCCATATTGGGTCCGCCATCTTGGTTTTGTAAATTTTGGTAATATTCAAAATCAGTGACCTCAAAACAATAATTGTACTAATTTTCATTAAAATCCGTTGAAATCGAGAACGCGCGAACGGTCAAACTCGCGAAGTTAAAATAATCGTTAAGTTTTCTGAAATTATCCAATTTTCTGCACAATTTTCTTAACTTTTCTTTCCGTAAGAACCATCTACAAAGTATTAGAAAACTTTAAAAAAAAAAATGAATGAAATCGGTAAAGTCGTTCTCAAGTTATTGCGTGACCAACAGAATTAGGGGTTCATTTTTATATATATAGATTTCCGAAATAAAAATAAATCGTATAAGGATATTGGAGATATTGTTGGTTGATCAATTCACATCGAGATATTCGAAGTCGAAAAGTTTCTAATATCATTGACACTCTATTTGGTTAACCAAACATCCTTTTCGCTAGCTCAAATCAGGTGATTAGCTTGGTTCGGTGTTAACCAAGTATTTGTGAAGTTACAATGCAACGAATTCTTTTTACGTGAAAAGGGCACAAGTACATTTATAAACGTTTAAAGAGAGATGGCTGATAGAGCGTCATTTATAACATGCTCTTCTGCTATTTAATAGTGAGCATTTTGTTGTGGAAAAATTAAAATAAATAATATATTTAAAATAAACAAAAAAAAATCATTAGTAACAGTTTTAACCAATAAAAATTGATTAAAATTATGACTATCATAAGAATTTTTCCAAGTACGTAGGAAAAGATAGGAGAAATCCTGAACTATTATTATTGTATAGACATAATATTTGTTAATTTCATTATGCTTTGACATGGTTGTATCATATTATTTTATCATATGACAAAATAATAATTCAATTGATATATGTTTTAATAGGTTACAATATTATATTGTAGGGTTATAATTGTGTTGCGATGAAATAAAAATGAAATGTTTTTTTAAATAGTTTAATTAATTTCAAGCCTTTTAAAGCATAATTTAAAATCATGCATAAAAAAATTAAACTTAAAAATGTTTATTGTTCGAAAATAAAATTTAAATTCAGTCAATTATTTTAATTAGAGAAACTTTATTCTCGTAAATTTTAATTCGTGAATTTTTATTCCTGAACTGAAATTATGTACGTCGTGAATTTTTGTTATTGAATTTAAATTATGTACATAATTTTTATTCTTGAATTAAGAATTCTAAATTAAAATTATTGATTTAAGTTCCAGATTTCAAAATTAAAATTCTTGAATTAAAATTATCATTCAAGAATATAAATTCTCAATTCTTGAATTAAAATTCTTATTCAACAATAAAAATTCTTGAATTCAAATTCTCATTCAAGAATAATAATTCTGAAATTAAAATTATTATTTAAGGAAAAAAATGTTTGGTTTAAATTTCTCATTCAAGAATACAAATTATTGAATTAAAATTATCATTCAAGAATAAAAATTCAAATACATAATAGAAATATGGCAACACTGCGGATAAGTAAAAAGGAAAAAAAAGTAGGCATTTGCAAGCTCACTGGTGAATGCAGCTGGAAAACAAAAAGGTCCTTATTATGGGGTGTTTTTATAAGGCATTATAATTCCAGGGTTCTTTAAACTTTTTGGCGACGTTAAAAAACCTTTTTTTCAAGTAGAATCAGCACGCTATAACGTATTTACAATTTTTATGTTGGCAACACTGCGAATATGATCTAATTTGTCTAAGTGGTGTATGTACCATGATTTGCTATGCAAGTGGTTGAAAATTGGAACGTAAACAGTTTTTATTTCGGGATAAGTTCTTACAAAATCTTTTAATTAATCGATTTGCATAGATTATATCTACATATCTACATAAAAAAAAGTCGTGTTAGTTACACTATTTATAACTCAAGAACGGCTGAACCGATTTGGCTGAAAATTGGTGGGGAGGTAGCTTAGAACCAGGAAATGGACATAGGATACTTTGTAGGGTTTCAAAATGGCGGATCCAAGATGGCGGCTGAAAATTTTAAATTTGAAGCGATTTTCATAAAAATTGGTATATAGGGGTTTTGCGGAATGGGGATTTCAAATTTGCTGTCCAAATTTAGAAATTCAAGATGGCGGTTCCAAGATGGCCACCAATATTTCCTGATTTCAATGGATTTTAATGAAAATTAGTACAATGAACGTTTTGAGGTCACTGATTTTGAATATTATCAAAATTTAGAAATCCAAGATGGCGACCATATTTCTCGATTTCAAGGGATTGTAATGAAAATTAGTACAATGATTATCTTGAGGTCACTGATTTTGAATATTATCAAAATTTACAAATCCAAGATGGCGGACACAATATGGCGACCAATATTTCTCGATTTTCAACGGATTTTTATGAAAATTAGTACAATTAATATCTTGAGGTCACTGATTTTGAATGTTATCAAAATTTACAAATCCAAGATGGTGGAACCAATATGGCGGCCAATATTCCTCGATTTCAAGGGATTTTAATGAAAATTAGTACAATGAATGTCTTCAGGTCACTGATTTTGAATGTTATCAAAATTTACAAATCCAAAATGGCGGACCCAATATGGTGACCAAGATTTCTCGATTTCAACGGCTTTTAATGAAAATTGGTACAATGATTATTCTGAGGCCACTAATTTTGATTATTAATCAAATTTCCAAATCCAACATGGCGGATCCAACATGGCGACCAGAATGTCTCGATTTCAACGGATTTTAATGAAAATTGGTACAATGATTATTTTGAGGATACAAGTTCCGAATATTATCAAAAGTTGTAAATCCAAGATGTCGGATCCAATATGGCAACCGAATATCTCGATTTCAACGGGTTTTAATTAAAATTAGTACAATGATTATTCCGGAGCCACTAATTTCGAATATTATCAAAATTTCCATATCCAACATGGCGACCAAAATTTCACGATTTCAACGGATTGTAATAGAAATTAGTACAGTGATTATTATGAGACCACTAATTTTGTATATTATATTATTAAAATTTCTAAATGCAAGATGGCGGACCCAACATGGCATCCAGAATGTCTCGATTTCGAGGGATTTTAATGAAAATTGGTACAATGATTATTCGAATATTATCAAAATTTGCAAATCCAAGATGACGGGTCCAATATGAGACCAAATTCCTTGATTTCAACGGATTTTACTGAAAATTAGTACAATGATTATTCTGAGGCCACTAATTTCGAATATTAGCCAAATTTCCAAACTCAAGATGGCGGATCCAATATGGCGACCAACATTTCTCGATTTCAACGAAAATTGGTACAATGATTATTTTAAGGCCACTAATTTTGAATATTATTAGGTTTGGAATTTCAAGATAGCGGATCCATAAAGGGGTTTTCGGGTTGAAACAATTTCTAGGATATAACAAACTAGAACATTTGAGAAGTGTTTAATTAGTAAGTATTTACCAAATGCCGGGTGAAACCGGGTAGCCCAGCTAGTGAAATATAAATTAAGCAAGATATGTGTGTATGTGGGATATTGTCTTGACTTGAGATTGTATCGATTCCACTCTAAAGGGATAGGCTATTTTTTTGAAGTATTTTGTATGACATATCAAATTTCTCAAAAAAAGTTTTGAATATTCTGCATCCAAACAATCATTTTCTACGTCACCATTAACAAAAATTTTATTAATATTCATAGTAGAAATTATGAGGAAGCGAATTACTCAAATGAAGTGAGTCTTATTATTATTATGGTAAACTACTGTTTTCTTGGATAAACCAGGAAATCTCGCCTTAAATGCCTTATGAACATACTATCTATAAGTTTCTTAAGAAGACGTCGCTAGTTGTCTGAGATCCGAGAATTGGATAGCTTCATTGCGCTAGTAAGAGAAATTTGTAGTTAACTCAGCACGTTAACGTGGGAGAAAATAGTTCAATACGCTACAGAAGTTGTTAACTCAATACGTTAATGGTATGAATAAATAACTCAGTATGCTATATAGGAATAGTTAACTCGATATGTTAACTATATGAAAAAATAGCTCAGCACCCTATAAAGGAATAGTTAACTCAATACGTTTACTAATTGATTAAAATTATGACTATCATAAGAATTTTTCCAAGTACGTAGGAAAAGATAGGAGAAATCCTGAACTATTATTATTGTATAGACATAATATTTGTTAATTTCATTATGCTTTGACATGGTTGTATCATATTATTTTATCATATGACAAAATAATAATTCAATTGATATATGTTTTAATAGGTTACAATATTATATTGTAGGGTTATAATTGTGTTGCGATGAAATAAAAATGAAATGTTTTTTTAAATAGTTTAATGAATTTCAAGCCTTTTAAAGCATAATTTAAAATCATGCATAAAAAAATTAAACTTAAAAATGTTTATTGTTCGAAAATAAAATTTAAATTCAGTCAATTATTTTAATTAGAGAAACTTTATTCTCGTAAATTTTAATTCGTGAATTTTTATTCCTGAACTGAAATTATGTACGTCGTGAATTTTTGTTATTGAATTTAAATTATGTACATAATTTTTATTCTTGAATTAAGAATTCTAAATTAAAATTATTGATTTAAGTTCCAGATTTCAAAATTAAAATTCTTGAATTAAAATTATCATTCAAGAATATAAATTCTCAATTCTTGAATTAAAATTCTTATTCAACAATAAAAATTCTTGAATTCAAATTCTCATTCAAGAATAATAATTCTGAAATTAAAATTATTATTTAAGGAAAAAAATGTTTGGTTTAAATTTCTCATTCAAGAATACAAATTATTGAATTAAAATTATCATTCAAGAATAAAAATTCAAATACATAATAGAAATATGGCAACACTGCGGATAAGTAAAAAGGAAAAAAAAGTAGGCATTTGCAAGCTCACTGGTGAATGCAGCTGGAAAACAAAAAGGTCCTTATTATGGGGTGTTTTTATAAGGCATTATAATTCCAGGGTTCTTTAAACTTTTTGGCGACGTTAAAAAACCTTTTTTTCAAGTAGAATCAGCACGCTATAACGTATTTACAATTTTTATGTTGGCAACACTGCGAATATGATCTAATT
Organism: Dysmachus trigonus; assembly: GCA_949715965.1. NCBI lineage: Eukaryota > Metazoa > Arthropoda > Insecta > Diptera > Asilidae > Dysmachus > Dysmachus trigonus. Next base: position 36,032,042 of record OX454321.1, on the reverse strand, counting down.
TGTCTAAGTGGTGTATGTACCATGATTTGCTATGCAAGTGGTTGAAAATTGGAACGTAAACAGTTTTTATTTCGGGATAAGTTCTTACAAAATCTTTTAATTAATCGATTTGCATAGATTATATCTACATATCTACATAAAAAAAAGTCGTGTTAGTTACACTATTTATAACTCAAGAACGGCTGAACCGATTTGGCTGAAAATTGGTGGGGAGGTAGCTTAGAACCAGGAAATGGACATAGGATACTTTGTAGGGTTTCAAAATGGCGGATCCAAGATGGCGGCTGAAAATTTTAAATTTGAAGCGATTTTCATAAAAATTGGTATATAGGGGTTTTGCGGAATGGGGATTTCAAATTTGCTGTCCAAATTTAGAAATTCAAGATGGCGGTTCCAAGATGGCCACCAATATTTCCTGATTTCAATGGATTTTAATGAAAATTAGTACAATGAACGTTTTGAGGTCACTGATTTTGAATATTATCAAAATTTAGAAATCCAAGATGGCGACCATATTTCTCGATTTCAAGGGATTGTAATGAAAATTAGTACAATGATTATCTTGAGGTCACTGATTTTGAATATTATCAAAATTTACAAATCCAAGATGGCGGACACAATATGGCGACCAATATTTCTCGATTTTCAACGGATTTTTATGAAAATTAGTACAATTAATATCTTGAGGTCACTGATTTTGAATGTTATCAAAATTTACAAATCCAAGATGGTGGAACCAATATGGTGGCCAATATTCCTCGATTTCAAGGGATTTTAATGAAAATTAGTACAATGAATGTCTTCAGGTCACTGATTTTGAATGTTATCAAAATTTACAAATCCAAAATGGCGGACCCAATATGGTGACCAAGATTTCTCGATTTCAACGGCTTTTAATGAAAATTGGTACAATGATTATTCTGAGGCCACTAATTTTGATTATTAATCAAATTTCCAAATCCAACATGGCGGATCCAACATGGCGACCAGAATGTCTCGATTTCAACGGATTTTAATGAAAATTGGTACAATGATTATTTTGAGGATACAAGTTCCGAATATTATCAAAAGTTGTAAATCCAAGATGTCGGATCCAATATGGCAACCGAATATCTCGATTTCAACGGGTTTTAATTAAAATTAGTACAATGATTATTCCGGAGCCACTAATTTCGAATATTATCAAAATTTCCATATCCAACATGGCGACCAAAATTTCACGATTTCAACGGATTGTAATAGAAATTAGTACAGTGATTATTATGAGACCACTAATTTTGTATATTATATTATTAAAATTTCTAAATGCAAGATGGCGGACCCAACATGGCATCCAGAATGTCTCGATTTCGAGGGATTTTAATGAAAATTGGTACAATGATTATTCGAATATTATCAAAATTTGCAAATCCAAGATGACGGGTCCAATATGAGACCAAATTCCTTGATTTCAACGGATTTTACTGAAAATTAGTACAATGATTATTCTGAGGCCACTAATTTCGAATATTAGCCAAATTTCCAAACTCAAGATGGCGGATCCAATATGGCGACCAACATTTCTCGATTTCAACGGATTTGAACGAAAATTGGTACAATGATTATTTTAAGGCCACTAATTTTGAATATTATTAGGTTTGGAATTTCAAGATAGCGGATCCATAAAGGGGTTTTCGGGTTGAAACAATTTCTAGGATATAACAAACTAGAACATTTGAGAAGTGTTTAATTAGTAAGTATTTACCAAATGCCGGGTGAAACCGGGTAGCCCAGCTAGTGAAATATAAATTAAGCAAGATATGTGTGTATGTGGGATATTGTCTTGACTTGAGATTGTATCGATTCCACTCTAAAGGGATAGGCTATTTTTTTGAAGTATTTTGTATGACATATCAAATTTCTCAAAAAAAGTTTTGAATATTCAAAAATCTGCATCCAAACAATCATTTTCTACGTCACCATTAACAAAAATTTTATTAATATTCATAGTAGAAATTATGAGGAAGCGAATTACTCAAATGAAGTGAGTCTTATTATTATTATGGTAAACTACTGTTTTCTTGGATAAACCAGGAAATCTCGCCTTAAATGCCTTATGAACATACTATCTATAAGTTTCTTAAGAAGACGTCGCTAGTTGTCTGAGATCCGAGAATTGGATAGCTTCATTGCGCTAGTAAGAGAAATTTGTAGTTAACTCAGCACGTTAACGTGGGAGAAAATAGTTCAATACGCTACAGAAGTTGTTAACTCAATACGTTAATGGTATGAATAAATAACTCAGTATGCTATATAGGAATAGTTAACTCGATATGTTAACTATATGAAAAAATAGCTCAGCACCCTATAAAGGAATAGTTAACTCAATACGTTTACTATATGAGGAAATAGCTCACGCTATATAGGAATAGTTAATTCGTTAACTTTGTATAGGACTTAACCTCAATACGGTTGGAATAGGAGTGAGCTGGTCTACGTGTATTTTTTAGAGCTAGCTTACGGGTTGAAATTTTGAGAGCGTATTAGTGTGTCCCTTCTTGTTTTTATCGATATTCTTAGGTTTTTACACAGCTGACCTGTACATGAATTATAACATACAATGGTAGTAGACCACCACTACACTCACGCTCTCATACGTCTAGCCTTAAGACGTGGGTCGTATGCTCCAAACCTTTCAACTTTTAATTTCCCAATCGGCGATGCGACGCTGACACGATCAATTTCTCAATTTCCGCTTTTGGTCGTTCGCCTGGCCCAATCGCTCACGCCATAGTAAATCAGGATTTTGCCTTATATTTTTTGTTGAATAAAAAAATTTTTTCGTACAGATAAATGTACAATAAAAGATAATGCCAAATATCATTTCCCTATGTCTTGTCATTTGCCTTCAAAAAAATCACGAACTTTACCTACTTTTTGACGTTCTAGATGAGAACCTCCCCTTAAATATATGTACATTACGAAAATAAAACAAAAATCGATTTTCTGAAAAGCCTGACTTTATATAACCCCTTAAATTAATAAAACAAGATAATTCCTTCTTCATCTCTTTCAACACGATTTGGATGAAGAATTATATCGACGCAATACTGCGATATTAGCCGACCGTTGATCCACTTCATCTCCTTTGTTTCCTATGAAGTAAACTTGTAAAAACTTCGGCGTTTCATTTGGAAATGGTAATAATGACCAAATTTTATGATACACTTGTCCTTGGATCGGATCAAATCGGATCAAATTCTGCCTCCAAATGATCCCATTTGAAAGCATGCGTTGTAACGTCTAATTTTTCATAACAACCCTTTCGATCTCGGTGCTTCTTCATTCGTATATTCAACGAATTCAGGCGGTGACAAATTTAGTGATGACAATTCAATTTTACCATTTAAGCAGCATACACTTGGCGTTTCTTCTTTAAATGTTTTTGCTTTACAAAAATTACTTACTTTACCTATTCTCCCATTACTACCCTTGGATGCTCATTATAACCTTTAGTTGGGTCATAATGAAACGCCTCGTGTTCAAGACTACAGCATGTACAGTTATTCCCAATAATAGGAGACTCGACGCTACTACCCCACCCAAACACCAGTCACCTGCGTTGGGTAGTTTTGGCTGCAAGGTGAAATATACGGATATATATATATATTAGATTAGATTGGGGGTAACTGTGAAAATAGTATTGTTTCCATTTTAAGAGTGCTAGTCAGTGTTAGCTTCACAGTTTTCCTAATATTAATGTAGCAAAGTTATGAATCCGCGCAGGAAGTTGGAGTTTTTCCAACTTCGCAATGCAATTTTGAAAAATTTTCTTCAAAGATGTAACCCAACAAATAGTGCTTACTTTGTGGAAAGAATGAATTGGTGGTAACGGTTTCCATATCATCTGAGAATTCCAATGTTATTTATTTATAAATCCACTAATAACAGCATATGAAAAAACACTTTATTTTATTAGTTAGTAATATATTTGATTTATATTGGCCTTCACTATTTTAAGTATTCTTTTGTTTATACTTAAAATATGTTTTTTTAACAATTGGACATCCACTTTTCCCCATTCTTCCAAAATGATCTTCAACTGTGTACTGAACTAGCAATTATCATCGTAAATTCTCAAATGAGACGAAAATTAACTAAGCTGCCTTGGAGATCAATGATGTAGTCCCCAATATTCATAGTCATAGACTGGATTTCAAGGAATTTGTCTTAAAAAATCGCTCCCCAAGCCATTAATCATAGACGCGCCATATGGGCATTGATTTACGAACATTGGAAAAAAAGTTATGGCTATGTTTTTCAATTGGAATTTGTGTCCAAGTTATTTTTTTCAAATGAAGAGAAATTCACTCTTGATGGTTCAGATAGATTTAAATCATATTGGTGTGATCTCAGGAAGGAACCACCAGATTTCCCGCCATAATTTCGGTAATGGAAGTTAATTGTTTGGGCAGCAATTACCGAGGAGGGGTTTGCAATCCACTTTATCTTTACTTCTTTGAATACAGATCACTGTTCTTCGACGCAGCTTAGTTAATTTTCTTGTGGAGAATGTCTAAAGTGGGTATGTAGCAGAAAAGCGTAGCATAGAAGTAGGGAGAAGATGCCATGGTTTTAATCCCATTCTGTGAAACTTTTAAGCTGTCCAGCTTGTTCTTTAAACCTTTAAGCAAATAAAGAACGCTTGAGGTTTTTCAGTTTAGAGAATTTACACTGATAATTACCAAGATAGTACAGTTCAAGAGCTTAACGCATTTTTGATTTGAAAATTATAGTTTTAAGAAAAATGTCTTTAAAGTTTTGACCTATCTACGGCTCAAGTACTTTGAAAATAGTTTTAAAACTATATAAAACGATATATTCATGAGATGTTATACAAACATTTTAGGTTTAAAAAAAAAAATCGAAGGGGATTTGGATGAAATTTTTTTAGGAATATTCAAAATGAGCACATATACAAAAGTTTGTTGGCAACAACGCGTGCTTTCCGAAATTAATGTTTTGAAATATAAAATTTGTTCGTCGGCTGTTTTGTCCATTTATCCAATATTCCTGCAAAGTTTCACCGAGAATTGTAACATTATTCACAAACTTTGTCTGTGTAAAATAAATCAATTTTCAGTTAAAACAGCTAAACTGCGACTTAATTATTATTCCAGTCATTTCAGATATCAATTAAATTGATTTTTAATATCTCGCACCGTTCGGCAGTTACAGGGTGATTCGTAAATCAGGATTTTGCCTTATATGGGAACCGCTCTTGTATTTATATCCTTTTTTCTACACATCGCAGCAACCCCAAACCGATCTCAATCACTATTTCGAAGCCCTTTCCAAAAAGGTCAACATCACCCCCTATCCCCAACCCCTTGACAACAATCCCCCTGGAAGTTGAAAAAATTTACTTTTATTTCTCGATTTTTCACCTTTCGCCCCACTTTTCTCCGAAATTCATGTTATTAACATACCTACTTTTTATTTTTTTTAAGTTGCCTATCCAATTACCTTTCCAAAAAGGTGCAACATGCCCACGCCCAGGTAGAAAGGGGTTGCAAAAGTCCTGAAATTAAAACATCCTCACAGGTACCTAATTACTTTATTGCACCATAATGGAAAAAGTCGTTAAGTAAACAATTTTTATGACAACAAGTTCGGAAATGTTTGTTTAGGAAACACAGGTAATACATTTTTATTATTTCAACAAAACATTAATTAAATAATAAATGTAATCTCGTTAAATAGCGTTATTAGTTTATTATATCCAGTATTGACTCCAAAGTATCCTGACGCTCCGTTACTAATACCTCCTATGAATTATGGTATAAAAATGGGTAAGTTTGAAAGGACATTGACCACAGTTGAAGAAGCAAGCGATAAGAACGGGTGTTTAATAGAAAAAATTAAGATAAAATAGCAGAATTCAGTGTTCAAGAGTATGCCAATATAATTTACGTGTACGGTTTAGTAGACGGAAATGATAGTGAGGCCGTACGAGAATACCAAAGGAGATTCCCGAGTCGGCGTGTACCCGACAGAAGCGTATTTTCAAGGACTTTCAGAAGGTTAAAAGCAACCGGAAGGGTAACCGCCCCCAGAGCAGAAACGCGATCAGGAACATCGGCCGATTCAGCGGACACCGACCAACAAATCCTGCCCTGAAATAAGCATCAGGCAGGTCGCACGACGGTTAGGATTGTCTTCAGGGAGAGTTTGGACCGTTGTGAACCGAGAGGGACTACATCCATACCACCATATCCCCGTCCAAGCACTGAAGGAGATTCCGAAAGACGATTGCAATTCTGCACTTGGCTGCTCGAGTCTGACATCGAAAACAGAAGGTTTCTAGACCGAATTCTGTGGACGGATGAATCGCAATTCACCTGAGTTGGCATCACAAACTTTCACAACCTCCATACCTGGTCAGATGTGAACCCACATAGGACAAGGTGTCGGTCCTTCCAGCAAAGATTTAGTGTCAATGTCTGGGCTGGCATCATCGGCAACCAGTTGATAGGACCCTTCATCTTGCCCCAAGTGCTGAATAGTCAGCTATATTCGGACTTTTTGGAGAATACCCTTCCGGATCTGTTGGAGGACATCCCCCTGGCCACCAGAAGCGCAATGTATTTACAGTACGACGGAGCACCTGCGCATACTGGGAACATTGTTAAAGCAAGGTTGAATGAACATTACCCAGACCGCTGGATTGGACGAGGTGGGCCAATTCCTTGGTCTGCTAGGTCACCGGACCTTACTCCACTGGACTTTTTCTTATGGGGAATGATGAAAGATGAAGTTTACTCAAGACAGATCAACACCAGAGAAGAATTAGTTACCAGGATTGGGACTGCAGCCACGAAAATACGGGAGAGACTGGCTACCATAGACCTCAAACGCGAAATAAGACGAAGGCTACTTGCATGCATCGAAACTGGCGGAGAACATTTTGAACAGCTTTTGTAGGACATAAGTTTTAATTGTAATTAGCTTTTAAAGGGAACAAAATGTATTTTTTAGTTAACTTAAATATAATTTCTTAAAAATTCGAATTGTCATGATGTGATTTTGGAAAGGTAATTAGATAGGTAACCTTAAAAAAAAAAAATTAGGTATGTTAATAACGTGAATTTTGGAGAAAAGCTGGGCGAAAGGTGAAAACTCGTGAAATAAAAGTTAATTTTTTCAACTTCCAGGGGTGATTGTGGCCAAGGGGTTGGGGGCAGTGTTGATCTTTTTGGAAAAGGCTTCGAAATAGTAATTGTTTGAGATCGGTTTGGGGCCGCAGCAATGCGTAGAAAAAGTGATAAAAATACAAGAGCGATTCCCATATAAAGCAACATCCTGATTTACGAATCACCCTGTAACTGCCGAACGGTGCGAGATACTCCCCCCCCCCATACGAATTTTTGCTTCTCTCGGTCTGACCTTTCACCCCCTGCAATATTTCCCTCCCACCTCTGAACACCCTGTATGAATTATTATTCTTGAATGATAATTTTAATTGAAGCATTTTTAGAGAAATTCGAGAATTTTTATTCTTGAATGAAGATTTTAATTCTTTGAATTCTTGAATTAAAAGAACGCGCAATATTTTAATTCAAATATTTGAATTTAGAAATCTATAATTTAATTCAAGAATTTTATTCCAGAAATCTTAATTCAAGAATTAAAATTATGTACATATTTTAATTGAAGAATAAAAATTCACGAGAATTAAATTATTGACTGAATTTAAATTTTGCTTTCGAGCAATACAAATTTTTACTTTAAAATTTTTTTACGCATGATTTTAAATTATGCTTAAATATTATTGTAATTAATTTTTATGGAAACTAATTTCCCTGTAAATATTTTTTTTTTTAAATATTTTTCGATTAATAAATGCTTTTTATGTTATTAAGTAGCAAAACGGCGCGGCGTGCCATTCATTTCTAGTATGTAATTGTAAATCACAATTCACAAGTTATGTTTGATGAATATGATATTGACGGAGCAGTTAGGGAAACCAAGAGCCGCCTATTTATGAACAACAATATTATGATTAATCCTGTGGAAAACCTTACTGATATATATGGAAATGCAATCAACTTGCTTAACAGATTCAGTGGCAGACAAATAGTAATTTAAAATTCATGGAGACTCCTGATATTCTATTGACTCTTTATAAACTCATGATTACAGTTAAACCACTTCACGAACTAAGGCTTCGAAAAATTTAGTATTTTGACATTATTTTCAGAACTATATTCTGAGATGTTAGTTTTATTATTTCTTGATGAAATACTATATGATCTATAAAAACATACTCGCAAATAACTACAGACTGACTAGTTCTTGGGTCGAAATAGTGCTCCCTATTCATACATAGCCGGTCTAATTTGTTGGGCTCTTTCGTTATGTAGATATACGTATGCCCTACAATTAGGATATAGACTTTATGAACTACTGGTATTTTTAGAGGCCAAGGAAATGATTGGCGGAAGTTGTGACATCAATACCTTGGAGAATCGAAATCTATTTGAAAGTAGACAATTCGCCAGTTGCAAAATACTATATTTCATATTTACCTGTTTGTTATTCTGAACAATAATATGTATATATGTTGGGCATGGAAACATAAACAAACACACAGTTTTATTGTTTTTTTTTAATTTTCAAAGACTCGCTGTCGAGCACGTTGAATATAATGTAATAACATTATTCACGTAATGAACTACAAGCAGCATGTTCACAAATAGACAGATATCGCTCGATCAATAAGAAACGGATCTTAAAGTTTGAAGAATGCGATTTTCAATCTAAAAAAGAAGAATAAGAGGAAGGATATGTATATATACAGGATGTCCCATAGGAATGTGTGAAAACTTATGAGCCACTATTTTTTAACAAATGGAGAGATCGGTAAAATGTAAATACTTTTTAATTAATGACAGTCGTCATTTTTATTTCATGTCCATTTTATTATAAAAAAATTAAATCTATTTAATACAAACCATTAATTTAAAAATATAGTAAAAAACGTGAATTATTAATAATATATATTTGTGAAATGTGAACCATCTACATAAAAGGTATCTACCAGCATTTCTTTGAATCTTCTGTCACCGGAGAGAAGTACAAAGGGATGTTAGAGACCAAATCCTTTCTCATGCGAAAAAGAGGAGCCGCGTTAAATCTTTTTTTTTATTCAAGACGGAGCAGCACCTCATCGCACACAAGAAGTATCATCAATAAATTTTATGGCGATCGAGTTATTGGCCTAGGGTACCCACGCTATGCTAGGGGAAAAGGAATAGAATAGCCACCTTACTCGTCAGATCTCACTTAATGTGATTTCTTTTTATGGGGCTACATTAAAGATCTCTCCTATGAAAATAACCAAAAAACAGTTGAGGATTGTATTAAAGACATTGGGAAGATCGTCAATGGCATCTCAAATGAAACGTTAGAACATGTGTTTAATAATTTTAGAAAGCATTTGGATATTTGTGCCAATTTAGATGGTTAAAATATCGAAAATATATATCATTAGTAACTAACGTTTTTCACTATATTTTTAAATTAATTGTTTTGAATAGATTTAATGTTTTGATAATAAAATGGACATTAAATAAAAATGACGACTGTCCTTTATTAAAAAGTATTTACATTTTACCGATCTCTCCATTTGTTAAAAAATAGTGGCTCATAAGTTTTCACACATTCCTATGGGAAACCCTGTACATTAGGTTGGTAAGAAAGTCTTGCGACACTTCTTTTTCAATTAAAATATTTTTCCTAATAACGGAGGTCGAGAACATTCGAGAGAAGTAAATGCAGGACTGGGCTACAACCGTCCATGCCTCAGGGTATATAAGCGAGTCAGTTGTTCCGCGCAGATAGTATGAGCAAAGATGGATCAAAGTACACTTCGAGCGATCGCATTTTACGAGTTCTTGCAAAGGTATCCTACTAGTAGGCGCTAATATGTGCAGTGCATTCAAGGCTTACGTAGTTGATCATTCAATGGTATCCCGTTAGTTTCAGCATTTCCGTTCTGACGATACATCTTTTGAAGACGAACCTAGGTCCGACAGGAAATCAACTGTCGACGATGAAAAACTGCGAGCACTTATAAAGGCAAAGCCTAATACGACGTCACAAGAATTAGCCAACAAACTCGGATGTAGCCATCCCACGATTCTTCAACATTTACAAGAGCTGATATAGTAAAGTTGTTTCATCTAGAATACCGCACGATTTCAGCGAATCAAACAAAGCAACACGCATGCTCATTTGTCTTTCACTCCTGCATCGTCCGCATAGAAAGGATTTCCTTCAAGAAATAGTCACTGGAGAAGAAAGCTGGTTGCTCTATGTTAGCCACACACGCAAGCGACAATGGCTACCGAAAGGGGAAAAACCAGAACCGACCCCTAAGCTGACCCATGAAATGAAGAAAGTTTTACTCTGTTGTTGGTGGGACTCTGAGGTCATGCTCTATTACGAACTTCTGCGTTCCAACACCAGCTAGGGTGGAAAGTTCTACCACACCCACCGTATTCACCAGACTTAGCACCTACCGACTACCAACTGAGCTTTGAAAAATCATTGACAGGATAAAAAATTTATCTCGACAATACACTGGACGACTTTTTGAATTCACGCCCAAAAGAAATCTGAACTGCGGGCGTGCAAAGTCTATCAGAGCGTTGGGCACGAGTTGTAGATGCAGAAGGAACCTATATTACTGTATAATCTTTAATTAAATAAAATGTTTGTTTTTTTTTACTTGGGTTGTGTGTCGCAAGACTTTCTTACTAACCCCATATATATATATATATTATGTATATTAGGGTGCTTTTTTTTCGCGACTATTTTTTTTTTTTAGTCCCACCTCGAAATGTTGTGGCAAATACCTAAACAAAAATTCCCTGAAAATTGGAGCCCTTAATATTAATATTAAGTACTAGTCCGAGGCGTATAAATATTTTCCATATAAAATAAACGTAAACTTTGATTATTTTTCTTCTCAAGCCGGTCATTTTACGGCTTACTCAAGCCCACACTTTTCTCCACGAGTAACAAAGAAATCGTGTGTGATATTCTTTGCTCACTAAAAGCAAATCCTATAAGCAAATAACACGATAGAAACCGGCTTCTCGGTTGTTTTCGTTTTGCATAAGTTGAAACTCGGGTCACTTCGGCGGGTGGTTGTTTATTTGTTAGAATGTCAGCTGATTCGTGTCTTCTCTATGAACGGGCGTGAGTGTAGTGGTGCTCCCTTATTATCCCTATAACACGGTAGAAAGCGGCTTCTCGGGTGAGTGGGGTTGGTTGGGGTGGGTTTGGTTATTAATTTTTTTCATAAACAATATTTAGCTGACTGTAAATCTCTTTGATACTGAAGGGGCTGTGAATTATAGGAGTAAATGCTCCCTTATTTCACAAGAACACGGCAGAAATCGTCTTCTCGGGAGGGAGGGGTGCTGTGGTTTTGTTTATTATATTTTAATAAAAAATTTGTTAACTTATGTCTCTTTTTGCCTTGGTGCTCAACGGATTGTGACTTATGAGTGTGGTGTGGTGCTATTTTATTACCTCTCGATAACACGATAGAATCCGGCTTCTCGGGTGTTTTCGTTAGGTTCGGCTATTCGGATGACGATTATTTATTTGTTTCAATTTATCAGTTGAAGGATTTGTCCCGTCTATCGTGCATGTTTGATTTGAAGTGAAGTGTAATTGTACTTTAATATATAGAATTTAATTGTCTTAATTGTAAATCAGTCTAATTTTTACAATGATGTTTTGGCCGAATTTATAAAAAAAAAATCGTAGATTAGTTTTGGAGTATAAGTAAGATTAATTATATTTCATATCAACTTTTCACAGTTTTTGTTAACTGCTTTAGTTTGATTGCACGATACACGCGACTATAACGGTTTTTTTCAAAGCCACTTATATTATTCTTTAAGTTCATTGTATATATGTCCATATTTATTCATAATATTCATATAGCACTTAACTTCCAATGACTTTAAATATGATAGAAGTGGCCGACTAAATTCAACAAGAATACACGCAGTCACTGTTGAACACATTTTGTAATATCTGACTTCAATTGGTAAGTTTTTTTTCGCTATTAAGTTTCAGATTTTTGCACCGGCTTACCTTCTCAAAAATTTCACCCCACGCCACTGGTATATACATATATATATATACTTTACTCAGAATGATACCAAAAATGAAATATTTCAAGGTCAAGATCATCCGTTTTCATAACAATTACCAATAATTCTATGGCAAAACAAAAAACAAGAAAGGTAGGAAGAGCATGTTCTAGATACATTTTGAAATTTGTTGATATGTTGCCGATTAGTTTTACTGCTTTATAAATATATAGTTATTTACTTCACATTAAAAACATATATTGTTGTTTCTTACCGTAATCAGCTGGATTGTGATACATAGGACAGGGCAAATTTACTGCTTGTAAGAACGGTATCAGCTTTTTGGTGCTGCCTTGATAAATATTTTGTCCAGCTGAGAGAACATAAACTTGATCGAATTCTTGAAACAGTTTTGCCGTTGGTTGATGAATTGTACATATAATAGTTCTCCCCTGAGATGCTAAAATCTTCAGTAATCCTACGACCTTATTACATGAATAACTGTCTAACCCGCTGTTGGAATTATGTAAGAATTAGGCAAATGGCTACAATGTTAATATTATCATACCTTGTTGGTTCGTCCAAAAACATGATTGTAGGATTATTAATCATCTCCAAAGCAATGGATAACCGTTTTTTTTGGCCTCCGGAAAGCCTTTTTGCCAAAGTTCGATCATGTTCATATAAGCCAAGCAACAATAGTATATCCTCAATCTAAAGTAACACAAAGACATACATTTAAAAAAGTTCAATAATAGTTCAATACATACCCTGGAATCTTTAATATGTTCAGGAACATTCGGTCCTAGTTTTAAGGCAGCCGCTATTTTCATATTTTCCATTACCGTAAGTAATGGCTGGAGCCTATCGTCCTGTGTAATGTAGCATGACATTCGTCTAAACGAGGCTAGGAAATTTGGTAAAAAAAAAAAAAAGAATTTTTACAATAATACTTTTATTAAATAATCTGGATTAATGCTAACCCTAATACAAAGATAGAAAAAGGAAAATAAGGAATTACCAAGCGAGCTTACATTCAACGGTTCTTTGAGAATTGAAAAACTAGATGTTCCTAATTACAATTAAAGAGGTGAGAGAGGGTCCCATATACCAAAACTATAACAAGCTGTGAAGTAGACCTGCTCACTACCGTATTTATAGGGTGATGTAGCCCTATAATTTCCGCGAAATAACATTGCTTCTTAAAGCGATATATGCTAAACTATCACATTTAGTTAAAGGTAATGTTCTACTAATTGTAATTGGGGAGGAATACCGTTCTTATGGTACCAAAATTATTATAAGAAGGAGAAAAAAAAATCAAAATCACTCTTAAAGCACCTTGAACAAATTAAAACGGAAAGTCAAACTCCCGGCTCGACCTGTCACTATTGTTTTGTTTCGTACAAGCGGCTAAAGTTGTTTTTTGTAATTCGGAAATGCTTCATTTGGGAAGGAGATGGGGATTTCTGTATTCAGATCCTAGTTTCACTGAACAGCCTGTAATTTTTTTAACCTAGAGCCACATGAGCAATATTTAGATGCCATTCCACAGAGAATCCTTTATTTGTTCCAACGAGCCTACAAACACCTCTCTGCCCTCTCTGATCAGAAGGTATAAATCCTTGCAGATCCAAATTTGTCAAATGTCAAGTGATGTTTACAAATATTGGGGGTTTTCCTGGCAAAATGCTCTATTGACCTACCATATTTACTGATTACTTAAATTCCTCTAAACTTCCCCTTTATTTTGGTATACGATTTGTGTGCAGTTATTTCATAGCCTATGGATGATATAGGGTAGTATGTAAGTCCCCTTCAGGGTATTTAGGCCGTTTTTAAATTCACATGCACTTGCACTTAAATCTACTTTTCTCACTAAAGTTCTCCTAAAAACTCCGATTAGTGCGTAGGGCGATCGAAAATACACGTAGTTTGCAATTTCACTATTTTATCTGTCGAATATGAAGTGTAAACTGTAAAGTACAGTTACAGTTACAGTTAGGGAATAGTGCAAGTACATGCGAATTCGAAAACGGCCTTAATTCCTCACTTGGTTCCTGTTCTGAATTAATTGTTACGTTCGTTCTTGGAAAGAATGTTGGTGGATATTAAATGTTATTTCCTAATTTCCATAGATTTTTTTAAAATAAGGGCTTAAGTCAAGATTACGGTAATTTCTCCGATTTTAATGAAACTTTGTAGGAACATGCGCCTAGGGCCTAGGCTCAAAACCAATAAATATGTATGTAAACATTGTCGGAAAGCCGTACTTTCCGGGATATCCACTCTGTAGCAGAAGATAGTTCTTTAAAAAGGCTGGAATGCGATAAAGTGTGACGTTAAATTTTTGGGATTCGGAAATAAAAAAAAAACAACGTCCTGGGGAAAATTCAGCAAACTGTAAGGATATCCGATAAAACTTATTTTATTGATTGGTTGTGGGCGAAAATGCTGAAAATGCTCGCATGATATTGGGAAGAAATTTTCTTGACAGACTAGACATTGAAATATTAAAAAGTGGAAAACTTTTGAGATATTACAGATAACTAGGTACTTAATATGCTAGCAAATAAAAAAATATCACACTTTATCTACTCAGCAGCTATCATCAAGTTCCAGTCAAAGAGAGTAGCAGACATTCAACAACCTTCATAACACCAGAAGGCCGCTACGACTACAAAGGGGTTCCATTTTGCCTCACGAACGCACCAGCGATCTTCATGAACTTAATGGCAAAATTGATACAACCAATGGAAGCTGGAAAAGTTATAACTTAACTATAAGTTTATGGAGATTTGAAGAAAACATCACCATCATAAGAAAATTCTTAATCGAGATTCGGAGGGCCTGTCTTAAATTAATTTGAAAAAATGTAAATTATTATTATTATTATTATTATTATTATTATTATTATTATTATTATTATTATTATTATTATTATTATTATTATTATTATTATTATTATTATTATTATTATTATTATTATTATTATTATTATTATTATTATTATTATTATTATTATTATTATTATTATTATTATTATTATTATTATTATTATTATTATTATTATTATTATTATTATTAGCGGGTCGTTAAGGTACTCTAGGTGCCTCTCGATAGCAAGCGCGACCTAAAAGATCTATTGTGCTAAACTCCTCTCGATGAGACCCCATCTAAGTAAAAGTTCTTGAAGTAGGCTATGGTACTTTGGGCGTCGCATTTGACACGTCTGCAGGAGTGATGATAGACGCTCCGAAATGTGTCAGCCTTTGTCGACATAAGGCCAGATAGTGGCAGAGTACGTGCTCTGCTGTTTCCTCTTCTTCCAGACAGAATCGGCATGTATCATCATCCTCTACACCTCTCTTTTTGAGGTTGGATCTATAGTAGCTCCTGGCAAGGCCACAGTAAGGCACTGCTCCGATGAAAGCGGATTTAGCTCCATTTCTGGCAAGTACATCCGCTTTCTCGTAGCCGATTATTTCTTCGTGGCCTGGTACCCAGGCTATAGTAAGCCTATTGAACTTGGTAAATATTTTTAATTTGACAGACAACACCAAACCTGATCCGACTCTGTAGTATAGCTAGAGAGCGCTTTAATCCATATTTTAGCACCTCTCATTCCCTTTCCTATGGTGATTCGGGCGGGGGTATCTATAGCAATTATCTCAACCTGAAATATCGTGGGAGTTCTCCCTAAGGCCAAAGAGATCTGGGAATTGGGTCTGTAGACACCCGCTCCGGAAAATTCGTCGCATCTAGAGCCGTCTGTGTACCATGCAGAGACACCCAGTCGGGCGAGGTTTTCATTTTCCTTCCACCGCTGACGGTCATTTATTAAGGTTTTGAATGGTACGTCCAAATTCGGTGTTTTTAATATTAGGTCTGACGGACCCTGAATCAACGGGTCACGTCAGAACACCCTCATTATCTGTGAGTGTTTTTCGTTTCTTTGGGCGTTGAAGTGACCTACTATTTGAAGTTTTAGTGTGCTGCTAGCCGCTTCCTTTTGTATGTATAGGTGGAGCGGTAATAGGTCTAGAAGCACTTTCAAGGCCACAGTTGGGCATGTTTTCATGGCCCCTGTGATTCTGATACAGGTAAGTCTTTGCATTCTGTTAAGTGTGACAATGGGTCTTATTATCGTCTCATATGACCGCAGTATCATTTTAGGCCTTAGCCCCCACTTTTTTCCAAACAGTCGATGACATGTCCATATCGCTCGTGTGGCCCTTTCTACTGTTTTATTCAGATGGGTGTTCCAAGTGAGGCGTTAATCTAGCGTAACTCCTAGATATTTCGTCTCTGTGGTGAACCCGATCATAGTTCTGTCCACTAAAGGCGTCGTCACATTTAGCTCCTCCTGGTAAATGGTACTATTACTGTTTTATTGGAGTTGACCCTAAAGTCAACCTCCTGGCAGCAGTCTGACACAAGGTTTAGAGCCATCTGGGCTTTGCGTGATAGCACGCGGTCTTCTTTGCTCTGGACGATGATAACAATTTCATCCGCATAACCGTGACATTCTATCCCGGCATTTGTCAACTTTTCTAACATCTGTCAACGACGATTGACCATAGGAGCGGAGACAGGACCCCTCCCTGGGGGCAGCTCCTAGTGGCCCATACTCTCACGGAACTCAAGTTTGCCGTGATCTTGCGACAGCCTAGCATGGCTTTAATCCCGTTCACCATCTGGGTATCGATACCTTTTCCGACGGCTGCTTTTTCCATGGATTCGAAGGAGCAGGAGGTATTGTCGAAAGCTATATCTACAAAAATACATAGGGCTGTTTCTTTCCCGTTTAGTGACCTCTCTATTTTTGTAACCAAGCTGTAGAGGGCGGTAAAGGTTGATTTGTCCCCTGGTAAGCGTGCTGGTTTGGGTGTAGTGGATCCTCACGTAATGCAGTGTTATGTATGTGGTTGTCTAACACCTTCTCCATGGTTTTAAAAAGGAAGGAGGTTAGACTAATGGATCGATAGGCCTTGGGCAGAGAGGGATTTCGCCCTCCGCCCTTTGGTATAAAAGCGACCTTTGTATTCCTCCACCCATCAGGGATAATTCCTAATGTAAAGCTGGCTCTTGTCACTTTGATAATGGCTCGCATTAATTCTTCTCTCGAGCCCTTTTGCAGTAGAGCTGGGAAGATGCCTTCTCCTGCAGGAGAATTGAAGGCCTTGTCAATTGCCCACTCAATTCTACTTGGGGTAAAGATGCGTCCAGAAAGGCTGCTGGCCCGTATGGGAATCTCAGGACCAAGGCCCGGTGATCCCCCAGAAGGTCCATCATCTTCTGTCATCGAGTCTGGGTAGTGCGTTTGAATGAAAAGCTTCAAGGTTTCCTCTCCGTTCTCCGTGTATGTACCGTCCGCCTTTTGTAGTAGTCCGATTCCGTGATTTTAAATTAAATAACAAATACAATTTTTGGTGCATGAGATTTCGGAATAGTGCATTAATCTTTTTGCTACCAGCGTCACATATATGTGACGACTCGATTTTCTTTCCTGAGCCCAGCGTGACAAATATGTGACGGGTATTCATTATCAGTTTATAAAAGTTTTTGTACTAAATTGTACCGCACAAAAATTAATGACAATTGGTATCATATTTAAATAATAAGACATCTGGGCTGTGATGGCGGTTTTTCTCCTGAGGCTCTGATAGCGAAAGGGTTAAATCATGCCTTGATAAGACGGTGACAATCGAAGTATAAAAACGACCCGAAAATGCTGGAGAAGTTAAAGGATTCTTGGGACTAGCGAAATATTTTCGTCGATTCGTGAAAGGCTTTTCCTTATAGCTCAACCTTTGCACATATTGCTGAGGAAAAATGTGCCATTTGTTTGGTTAGAGGAAGCGGAAAACTCGTTTAAAATGCTAAAGAAGTTTTTAAGTCAGAGGCCTATCCTGGTAATATATCGCTCATTATAAACAATAATGTCATAACCCAAAAATTGTCATCTATATATATAAAAATGAACCCCTATTTCTGTTGGTCACGCAATAACTTGAGAACGACTTTACCGATTTCATTCATTTTTTTTTTAAAGTTTTCTAATACTTTGTAGATGGTTCTTACGAAAAGAAAAGTTAAGAAAATTGCGCAGAAGATTGGATAATTTCAGAATACTTAAAGATTATTTTAACTTCGCCAGTTTGATCGTTCGCGCGTTCTCGATTTCAACGGATTTTAATGCAAATTAGCACAATTATTGTGATTGTGATTTTGAATATTATCACAATTTACAAATCCAAGATTGCGGACCCAGTATGGCGACCAAGTTTTGTCGATTTCGACGGATTTAAATGAAAATTAGTACAATGATTGTTTTTGGGTCACTGATTTTGAATATTATCAAAATTTCCAAATCCAAAATGGCGGATCCAACATGGTGACTAAAATGTCTTAATTACAATGGATTTTAATGAAAATTAGTACAATGGTTATTCTGAGGCAACTAATTTAGAATATTATCGAGGTTTCCAAATCCAAGATTGTGACCAACAATTCTTCGATTTTAACGGATTTTAATGGAAATTAGTACTATAATTATTCTGAGGCCACTAATTTGAATGTTATCAACATTTCCAAATTCAAGATGGCGGATCCAACACGGCGACCAAAATGTCTCGATTTATTTAATGCCACTAATTTTAAATATTATCAAGATTTGGATAATCAAGATGGAGGATCCATAAAGGGGTTTTCGGGTTGAATCAATTTCTAGGATATAACAAACTAGGACATTTGAGAAGTCTTTCATTAGTAAGTAAGTATTTACCCAACGTCGGATGAAACCGGGTAATTTTGCAATATTTGTGAAGTGTTAAACGGGTTACTTAATATTAAACAACGTGTAAGTTTGTTCAGTAAATTAATTAGGGATATGAAACGGAAACACTGTTTTCTTATATTAATGGTATTATTTGTAGAAACATGCGAAAAGAAAGAACACGATCAAATATTGGTCGACGCACAGGGCATAATGAAAATGTACCGGAAAGGGCAGTACAACGTCTGCCGGGTCAGGTAGTTTTTCATAAAATGCATTTCAAAGATTAGGCTCTTTGGTATTTCAGTAAGAAAGAGTTTCAAAACTACCTATCCCTTGTCGCGAATTATGAAAGCTCAGATATGACGTTTTTACAGTTAAAAGTATATACGAAATTTAGTCCACCCGTATAAATAATACAAAAACAGTTATTTTTGAGTTATGACGTTATTGCATTTAATGAGCGATATGATGAAAAGCGGAACATGAAGGCCATACAGATACCAGTACCCATGAAATAACGGACATTCTAATGCAAAAAACGGGAGGGTGACCTAAGGCCGGTATCATGTATTAGTAGATCAACAGAAGCAGAATCCGAAGCGAGGATGAAAGTCGATATTTATTGTATATTCCGAAGCGACAAGGTGTTCCGTTTCAAACAATACATATCGACTATTTAGGACCAAGAAGTAAGAGCGGAAGTTCTCATCTGGTACGAATAGACGAGCCTTTTTCCAAGTTTGTTATACTAAGAGCTGTCAAGAAAACGAGTAGTAATGGGGTTTTAAAAATGCTGGAAAAAATGAGCCAATATTTTGGAATTGCACAGATTATTATTGCTAATACAGGCACAGCTTTGAAGTCTCGAGAATTCGAGAAATATTGCTATGAAAACATAGTGCTACAAACGTAAACACTCCACGGTCGAATGACCGGGTGGAGAGATATTTTAGAACTATTAAGAACGCGATTGCGACCATGACAACAGATCCGGAGAGCCGTGACACCCCATCACCTTGTACTTACGTATGAGCCGCGTGATATTTTGAAAAATAAGTTGCTCCTTGCTCTACACGACAAAGTTGAGCAGGATCAAGAGGAAAATTTGCCTATATTGGAAGGAAAAAGTGTTACAGAGGTTATCTGAAAAACAAGAACACCAAGCAGACAAATTTAATAAGACGCGCCAAGCTCCTAGAGGAGATCTGGTGTTGCTTAAGCAAGAACCTATAGAAACGGGAACCTCTCGCAAGGCGCAATCCCGATACAAGGGACCTTACGTAGTGAAGGCAGTTTTGAACAACCATCGGTACATTACTCTAAACGCGCAAGAGCTGCAAATAACCAGGAACCCTTACGAGTCCATACACTCTGCAGAGAGGATGAAACTATAGTGCAAACCGCAGAACTTGGATCTCGTTGATGTACTACATTAACAGGAAGACAGCAGCGAACAGAAAGGGGCAGGAAGAGACCCAACGTAGATCAAGATATGTTATTTTCGTGATAATGAAATACTTATATAAAGTTATAAAGAAAAAACAAAGAGTATAAAGAAATGAATTATATTACGAGTGGGGAGACAGTCTTTGACGAGCACGAAGGTAAGGAATTATTGGCCTGTAATGAGATCGGGCTGGAAATTTTAATAATTTAAAGCCTGGTCTTGTGGCCGAACCTCTCTGAGAACGTTTCAGGTATTGAATTGAGAGTGTTAAATGAGGCTCCAAATAGAGAGTGCGTTCGAAAAAATTTTCTGAATGACTCTAATGAGAGAACAAAAAGTGCTCTATTTAAGAGCATTAGGTGGAAGAATGTTGCCTCTGCAAGAGAGTGACTCCAAGGGAGAGTTAGGTCGTTCGAAGAGCTCTAGTTAGAGAACGACGAACTGCTCTATGATGACTCCGGATGGGAGTGGGTCCAGACGGGGAGCGGGTTCAGTTAACTACACAGTTACTGGGGACAGTGACAAAGCCGATTGGCTGAACTGTCGCGAGTGTTAACAGGCAAAAGCCCGTCTTGGTTCAAATTAATTATCAAGATAAGACTTGTCTTCCCGTGGCCATGAGCGAACGCATCACTGATGTTTACTTAGGATGAGAAACATTAGTAAGGGTGAAACATTCTAGTGAATAAAGAAAATATTTGGCTGGCCAGCACCAAAGAGTATCTATTAACAAGAGGGGACACTCGTCATCTCACTTTTTTCGACCTTGGTACCGTTACAGCAATGAAATGGGAATTTATGCTAGAAATAGTTAGTAATAAAGAAAGCATAAGTGAGAAAAAGACAAAAATTTGCGGCGAAAAGTGGAACACTCCTGCAGGGTGCACCTCACAAAAATCTTTTATCACAAAATTTTTCTACGAACACATTACACGCTGCCTTTTCCACAACCACACACCAAAAACATTTTATTATGCTTACCCATCATTGATCTAAAGCACATTTAATTTAATTTAATTAATTGCTTCTAAGAAAGCACTTTTTTACTCAAAAACTTTTAAGCTTGTTCACATTTACGAACAAATCAAGACCACCCGGTACTTTCCGCAAAGCGAGCGGAGCACACAATAATCTAAAACTAGAACGCCTTTAAAAATGCACAATGAAAAAATCTAAACAATCTCGTCCGTATTCATGCTCGGTGTGTGCTACCTGCCTCTTCTCCCGTCTCCGATTCGGCATTTCCCTATAACTTAACATTGCGAGGGGAGGTAAACTTGAGCGATCTAGTGCTAGTGCAGCAAACTGGAACGCCTTTAAAATAGCGTTCATAAAAAAAGCTTCAGTTTATAGCTTACGCTGTGAAAGCTGTCTGTGAGAACTTTTTGGTGACTATTTCTCTCTCTACATTTCTTACAGGTATTTACAGAGGTAGTAGCCCTGAGCTGCTTTATCTAATGGGAAATTTTGCTGGGTGTGTTTGCGAGAGCTTGCATATGAGTTGGAATTTTGAGAGGGTATTAAAGTGTTGCTTCTTATTGAAATAGATATTCTTTGGCCAGCACTAGGAGGTAGAGCTGTGAATGCGTCTCAGCATTTAGCATTTCGATATCTCGAATATTTGAGGAAAAATAATTTTTTTAGTGTCAGTCATCTTATTTTTGCAGATAATTGTTATTACGACTTAAAAAATACTATTATTTTATATAATGCGGTAAAAAATACTATTATTTTATATAAGGTGGTAGTCTGAAGCTCATTTGACCGATATTTTTATACATATTAAACTTGTTAAATGATTAACGGTAAATATCATACCATCAATCACTAAGATGCAACTCATAAACAAATTTAGCAGACTACCAATAGTAGTTCCCAAAGTTTTTGAAACCAAAATTTCAATGGCATGTGCTGTGCGCAGGTTGATATTTGGGGTAAACTTGCGATAATTTGAAGAAATTAAAAATTATATTTCACTTACTTAGATCTCTTCTACGACCATTCGTATATATGGACCCTTCCACCCCTGTTATCTTGTAACCTGACAATACATCCAACAATGTTGATTTTCCAGCTCCAGATGGGCCCATAATTCCAATTAGTTGTCCTCCAGGAAATTTTCCATTAACACTATGGAGAATTTCTTTACTGCCTATAAACCATTGCAAATAAAAATATAGCTATTATATTTATCGTAATTAAATGAAACTCTCAAGTTTTCATACATACCTTTTCTAAAGCCAACGTTTACAGTGTAGCAAATATTTTTGAATTCCAAATCAACGGGTTCACGTGGTGGTAAATTTGAAAAATTATCTGCTATGAAATCAGGGTCACCTTTGAAAAACACTTCTGAAGCTGGAATATCTGTTCTTGTATTATTGAGCGGCATGTTTTCAGTACATGGAACTGTGGTAGTATTATAAACAGGCTTTTCAACCTGAGTAGCTAAAGCACCAACTGTAAACTCGGTTCTCACTTCTTGTTGAATGAATTCCATATTCCCGTTGTTCCACAAATCTAATCTTGTTCAAAATCGAAGCCCAGAATGATTTCTGTTTTAGACTGAATAAGATAGTATATTATCAATATACGGAATTTTATATTTTTATGACGTAAATTTTTTTTTTTTTTTTGAGATAGTGGCATTATCCCAAAACGAATGAAGTTGATATGGTATCTGCCTGTAAAAAAAAATTCATATCAATCTCAAGTATTTATATCATTTGGGAATAAAAGTAAATACAACCCTTATGTAACGCGGGAGTTAGGTTCCAAAAAATATCGCGTTATAAGAATAGCGTTATGCAAGGTTAAAGTAGCTTCCGGCAAGCTAAACATTAGGTATGTTAATTGACAACCCTGTGGCGCCCCAGTGTGCCCTAACTGCACTGGTTTTTAAACTTCAAATGCCAGTTCGGTGTTTTTTTTAGGAACTTTTGGCACTCTGGGGCGCCTTGGTTTTTGCCCAGTTAAAATCCGGTGTAAACTTAGGGCAAATGACGAATATCAGTTTAATTGTTAACAGACGCGGTAGGTATTTAAAGTGGAATTAACTCTTGCTGTGGGTACAAGAAGTTAATTTTGGCACTTCGATGTGGAAATTATCAAAAAGTAGTGATTTCATTTTAGAATTTTTTTGCAAAAGGACAGATCACAGTCTTCTTTTTTAATAAGCTGTTCGTTGAACTGACAAGCACTGGGGTGCTCCATGTTTTTAGACAATTCTCGGGTGACCACCCTGGCGTGCCACAGGTTTTCGGGTCAACGAACAAACCTATTACAGTAGAACGCTGATTATCCGAATCACTTGGGACCGGGGTCGATTCGGATAATCGAATATTCGGATAATCGGACATAGACTGGTAGGTTCAAAGTTGGCAACCAGAGACTACCAGTTTTGAGCTTGTTGAATATATGGCTTGGTAGGTATATAGTGAGAAGTATATCTATATATGTTTGTTTGGCTGGAACTTCGAGCTCACCTCAAAACTGGCACTCTCTGACTACCAATATTGAGCACGGCAATTGTCACTCGCATTTTTGTATTCTTGCGTTCCCACAAAACTTGTTTTTATTGAAAAATTACTTGGTTTTAATTTTTTATATTACGCTTAGGACCGATTCGGATAATTGGCAATTCGGTTAATCGGCGTTCGGATAATCGGCGTTCCACTGTACCTTTATATGATTTACTTTGTAATAAGAAGAAGAATTCAATGTCAAAAGGTATGAAGCATTCAAAAGTTGGTTAACTTCGTGCTGTGAACGCGTTTTCCGATTTTCCATTGGGTTGCGCTTATACAAAAACAATGCATTCAAATTTAGCTGTCAAAAGCATATAAAGCTCCCAACGCTTTCAAAGCACATGAAGCGCTCACTTGATTACTTACGAAAGCTTCACATTATGTAAACTTGTAGACGCGTTATTTTAATACTGGGAACAATTTATGAATCATGTATCTTACAAGGAGAAGGCACCTGGTCGTCATCACCGATTTCGCTCAAATTTATAGCACATGTAGCGGCGGGTGGTGCAGTGGTGAATACTTGGGCTTGGGATTCAAAGGTCACGGGTTCGAATCCCAGCATGGGGATGCTTTTCTTCGGATTTTTCCCAATTTTTATAAGATTCGAGTCCGCAATTAAGTGAAGTGATCAATTTTTTATTTTGTTTATTTATTTATACACAAAAGGCATAAATAAGGAAAAAAATTGGGATTGCGGACTTTTCAGCAAAGGATTGTAATTAAAGCGAATACCCAAAGACTTTGTACATTCAAATTCTGATTTTTATTATTTTTCATGATGATGATTTACATTTGTTGGAGTGATATTCATTATAAAAGCAGGGGAAACAGTAATTATTTCTGCATCTAGCACAGGTTATAAACGCTGCATTTTTACAATCATAACGTTGTTTCAACGTCTCCATAGAAAAACTTCATAAAAAAATACAAAAGTGCTCTTATCTCATCGAGCAAGAAAAATTAATCACATCCCGAGAAGACTGCATAAAAGTACATTGGATCGTTCATCACCAACTATCCGCTCCAATATTCGATGACTACATTACGCGTGTTCGCTGCTATACTTTGCGATGAGAGAGAAGTTTTTATGAATGTGAATCAAGTTTGCTTTTGTATGAAGACGTTGAAACAACGTTGTAATTGTAACAATGCGACCTTTATAAGCTGTGCTAAATGCAGAAATAATTACTGTTCCCTCTCTTTTTATAATGAATATCACCCCGCCAAATGTAATTCATCATGAAAAATAATAAAAGTTTGAATTTGAATGTACAAAGTCTTTTGGTATTCGCTTTAATTACAATCCTTTGCTGAAAAGTCCGCAATCCCAATTTTTTTTCCTTATTTATGCCTTTTGCGTATAAATAAATAAATAAAATAAAAAATTTATCACTTCACTTAAGGGGTTATATACAGTCAGGATTTTTAGAAAATCGATTTTTTTATTATTTTATTTTTATAATGTATATATATTAAAGCACAGCCACAGAAAATTTCATGTCAATCCGGTGAATATTCTCGAAGTTACACGCATATTCGTAATGACGTGTTGGAGTTTTTGTACTAAATGTAAAA
Organism: Dysmachus trigonus; assembly: GCA_949715965.1. NCBI lineage: Eukaryota > Metazoa > Arthropoda > Insecta > Diptera > Asilidae > Dysmachus > Dysmachus trigonus. Next base: position 36,006,557 of record OX454321.1, on the reverse strand, counting down.
TGCTTTTGAAACTTTAAACGCGTTTTTCTCAAAACTGTGTTCTTATAGTCGGTGAGCAAGATTTCTCGGAAACGGCTGAACGGATCAGTTTCAAATTTTAACATAAGCTTCTTAAGTATATTTTTTAGTAATTAATCGAAGCTTTTTGCTCACCGATAAATATTTTCCATTTTATAAACAATTCAGAGCGAAAATTGTTGTTAAAAATCGATTTTTTTTTTTAAGAAGCCGCCATTTTGTCAAAAATTCTTATTTTGCTTATTCCTTCGATTAATTACGAGATAAAGTAATATACTAACGAAATATTTTTGGTTTTTCTATTTTGCATCATCTAGTCTAGAGATATCGTGCACACCGCAAAATGCTTTTTTTTAGAGTTGCTCCCGGAAATCAGCTGTAGCAGCTTTTAAAATAATTATTTTTACAAATAAAAAACATTAAAATACACTCAAGAGTTACCATTATATGTGTACAGAATTTTACATTAATAACTTAAAAGATCATCTCAAGAAAAATTCTTGAAAAATCGACTTTTTTGGGCCTCCTGACTGTATATAACCCCTTAATTGCGGATTCGAATCTTATAAAAATTGGGAGAAATCCGAGAAAAAAGCATACCCATGTTGGGACTCAAACCCGTGACCTCTGAATCCCAAGCCCAAGTACTCACCACTGCACCATCCGCCGCTTTGGGGATGTTCTACAATGAATGGGATTTAGAGCCGCGTAAAAATTTTTGTATACTATTATTTTGTAAACGCGTGGCCATCTGGAGTTCTCACTTCGGGTAATTCATTTGTTGCCAAGCCCTACATTTGCTATAAATTTGAGCAAAATCGGTGATGACGACCAGGTGCCTTCTCCTTGTTAGATTACAGAGAGAGAGAGGATGGGACATAAGACGATTTAGCTGAAGCCTTAGATTTTAGAGTACAGGATAGGACGCCGTGTAAAATCCAGGTTCCTGTACTCTATAATCTAAGGCTGAAACAATTTCTTGATGTATGTGTGTACCACTAACATATAAGAACTGGACCGCTGATCCCGTTCAAAAACTCACTTCGAAAGTAAGAAAAAATTTTGACCGAATTATAGCTATCTCGCTATTACTTAAGTCGCAGGCAGACAACTTAACAAAAAATCATTCCAATAGTCAAATGAAGGTGGTGCTATGTATGTGCACTTATTCTGGTTATTTCTAGTATCTTCGAGTGTGATACGTCTTTTTGATACCCCCCATCGATAAATAAAAGTAAACAGCTCTCACCACTCATGGCTCTCACTAGATGACCCACATTTTTTTCCGTTGCAATCAGCTGTTAAAATAGTTTTACGATGTCCAACAGATGGCTACGGCATTTTGTGATACAACTTTTAGCTTTGGTTGGTATATATGAGAAATATGACGGTTAGACGAAGGCAGGTACAATGACTTTTATATCTATCTCTGTTATTCATAAGTCCCCAGCTGATTGCCGCGAGGAACATTTTTGTGAAAAAACTTAAAATTGAGCGTGATATAAAAGAAATCGGTTCGTACTCATTTTTCAGATGACGGTTTGCCGTCCTTTTCTTTCGGAGAATGAGAAAGCGCACTAAATTTGAAGACCCCATAGCAAATTTTATTCACGCCGCCCACTGACATATAACAACTGGACTGCTGATCCCGTACAAAAATTCAGTAAGTAAGTAAGACCAAATTTCGTCCGAATTCTAGCTATCTCGCTTAAGTTCCGCAAGCACATAACATTGCAAAAAATCATTCCAATAGCCAAATGAATGTGGCTCTTTGTATATGCAGTTCTTTTGGGTTTTTCTAGTATCTTCGCATGTGGTATGTCTTTTTGATACCCCCAATCGATAAATAAAAGTAAACACATGCTTTCTGCATCACTTGCACCCACGACAGCCTTTACAAATTGCCCGCCAAATCTCACCACTCATCGTCCTCAACAGATGACCCAAATTATTTTCCATTGTAATCAGCTGTTAGAATAGTTTTAGGATGTCCAACAGATGGCTACGGCATTTCTTGATACAACTTTTAGCTTTAGTTGGTATATATGACAAATATGAAGGTTAGATGAAGACAGGAACAATGACTTTTACATCTATCTCTGTTATTCATAAGTCCCCAGCTGATTGCCGCTAGGAAAATTTTTGTGGGAAAACTTAAAATTGAGCGTGATATAAAAGAAATCGGTTCGTGAAAGCTCAATTATTTTTAATTTGCGTCAGCTCAAACATAATTGTGCGGTATTATAGTGCATTTATAATAGGATGATTTGCTTCATGTGGTTTGAGTCTGTGCTAAAAATGGTCTAATATTTCAGACGACGGTTAACAGTCCAGTTCTTCCATTTCAGTGACCCCACGAATACGATAGTTCCGGCAAGTTTTGACAGTTCTCTGAGTAATTTCAGAGCGCGTAAAATTATTATCCGAAAATATCAATTTTTTCTGTTTTGGTACTTTAATTTGTTACAGTTTATCTGTTGTTATAACTGATTGTGGAAATTCGCTGTGAAAACTCTGGTTAATCGAACTTCTCGCAAATTCAACTTGCCTTTCCCTCTTATGGGTAAGCCACCTAATCTATCGAGGAGAAAAACTTCATTCATGTACACCGATTTTGCATGCCGTATCCTATCCTGTACCAAAGATAATCTAATAATATAGATTTCCATTCTAGAACAATGAAATCGGCCGCTGTTTTTGTAAAGCTTTTTCTGCCTATGCACAACTACATAGGAGACTGCGGTAGCGCTCTCGATCTGAAATTTCATAAACAAACACAACGACAATGCCGTAGTGAATGCATTAGGGAATAGAGCAAAATTTACGTATGTGTAAGTAATCTTTGCTGGGTACAACCCCCTATACCCCCCCCCCCCCCCCCCCCCCCCCCCCCCCCCCCCCAGCTACATAAATGAATGAAATTTCTGTTGAGACTATTCGAGTTTTCGGAATCCTGTTAAGAGACATGCGGTAGATCACGGTGTGATTCTGAATATTTTGCGTATTTTCAGTATATTCTTGATTCTAAGAGTTTTTGCTATAATATTTAATATTATATACAGGGTGTCCCAAAAGTACCAGGTCAGAGTGACATGGAAGATAGGTTAGTCTTAGATCTGTCAGATAAAATAAACATGACATGACCTTAGTAAAAGTTTCTTAGTTTTCAAGATATTGTCACTTTTTTAATTTTGTTTAAATTCTCTACTTTTAGTTAGAATTTCAACCACCACTGCTAAAAATAGCTTCAAGTTGTTTACTTTTTTATTTGTCAGGTATCTTGAATAGTTGTTTTAGGCGTTAAAAGTAACATTTTGCCGAAATTTAGTGTACCTTCCAAGCATGGACGGCGCTAGGATTTTCACCATGGGTGGGCGGGATGTGGGCGGAACATTAATCTAGTGGGGCGGGTGGTATATACACGTCTTTTTTTTCAAACATATAACTCAATATGTGGTGTGAATATGTAATTACAAGGAGAATAATCAGTTCGTATTTAAAGAATCCGTTCAGTAATAGTCACTCCATTTGAACACTAATTTTATAATATTAAGTAGTAATTAAAATTGCACTTGAGTAGCCTATATGCAAAACCTGCTATATGCAAGAAAAGTTAATTCAGTTAAGTTCAGTTAATGGTGGAAATATTAACCTTATGTCTTCTGCCATCTGAAAAACAATATTTTGTGCTGCAAAAATAACTGAAACTCTTTTGAAATAAGGCGATAAAAATCAGCACTCTAACTCATATCTGTGAGAACTTTTACACGTTTTCTTTGAATAACTCAAAACTTTTTAAAAAGCATATAGCGCGTTTTGCATATGGGATACTCACTTGTAATTTCATGCATACGAACTTTTCAAACATTAATAACAAAAGCCCGTTTAATTGTACAAAGAATAAATTATTAGGAGGCCTACCTTATTAATGAAGATTGATGCAAATTTTACATTGCTTGTTAAACTTTACAAAAATTCCCTTGCTTGCTTTACTGAGATTGCAGGCTTGTTCGATTTACTACAGAAGTTGTAAGTAAAGTACAAATATCTGAATCCACAGTTTTAGGGTGGGCGGCTGGGTGGGCATAAACATTTTAGGGTAGGCTGGCGCCCACCCTCGCCCCACTCTAACGCCGTCCCTGCTTCCAAGAAAAATAACTCATTTGTGTTACCTTTTAACTCTGTCAAAATTGTAACTTTAACTGGCAATCAGTCGTGGAAAAAAAATGTAGTAAAAGAAACTGGCAAATTATCTTAAAACTACTCAATTTAATGCAGATTCAGAAATGGTATGATACTTGGCGAATTATTTTACAAAAACTTAGAAATTGCTATTTTTATCATCGTGCGCAGACGCTTAAAAGGCTTTGGTACGTAGAATAATTTATAAATAATTTGTTATCTAATTTTTTAATAAAAAAAAAATTGTATTTACTTAATTAAATTTCAAACCGACTGGGCTAATGTATTGTATATAACCAAAGAATATCGAATTCAACAAGAAGGGACACTCTCAATACGCTCTCAAAGTCCCAACTCATATGCAAGATCTCGAAAATACACCCAGAAAAATTTCCCATTAGATAAAGCAGCTCAGAGCTACTACTACTGTAAATACCTATAAGAAATGTAGAGAGAGGAATAGTCACCAAAAAGTTTTCACAGATAGGTTTTACAGCGTAAGCTATAAACTGAAGCTTTTTTTATGAACGCCTTTTTAAAGGCGCCCTGGAGCCGGGCACCAGTACTAGGTCGCTCAATTTGACCTCCCCTCGCAATGTTAAGGGGAGGTTCCTCTGATCGCCTCTGAAAAGTTCGTCACCTTTATGAATTTTTTTGAGGTATAAAGAAATGTGATATGAACAAACGGTTTTTTGTATGTACAATGTTTATTGATAAAAAGAGTCCCTAAATTTATTTTTTCCCCCCTCTTTCAATTCAAAATGGCGGCTCCTGCCATATCTCCGCGAGGCCTTGCGCGCCATACATGCGTCTGCGCTGAAACATGAACATTTTTTAAGTTAGTTAAATAAACATATGTAGCAGCCCTTCAACTAAAAATTTCGAAATTTTGATAAAAAAACAGAGAAAGTTATCCACTTGAAAATTAAGGTCGTGTTTTGGGGTGTGTTTTAGTTGTTTAAGACAGGCGTAAACATTGTTTATTATTAAAATATATTGTTAATAATAGATCAAAGGCTCCCAGATTGAATTTTACACATGACTTTAAAATTTCAAGTGGATCCGATCAGTGGTTCTCGAGATATCAACTTTCGGGAAAACGCGTTTGAAAACTTGAAAATAACTACTAAATAGCTTCGTTCATTAAGATTTATTTCATTAATGCCCTCTGTATGGACCTAGGGACCATATAGACAAAACGTAGAAAAACACCTGTCCTAGAAAGAATTTAATTGTCATTGTAACAGAGGTATAGAATAGAGGTATCCCGATGGGCAAGGGACCAAACGGACAACCGCCGAGCGCGCGGCTAGTTGTGCCGCGTTGACAGTTGCACGCTTCTCTTTGAAGCGCTGTAACTTCCTCAAAACTGCATAAAACGCAAAAAGGTTTTAGGATCATGGTTTTAACATATTATAGATTGATAATATGTAAACAAAAAAAATCGATTTTTTCATCGCCGATCAAAGGAACCTCCCCTTAAGTTATAGGGAAATGCCGAATCGGAGAAGGGAGAAGAGGCAGGTAGCACACACCGAGCATGAATACGGACTAGATTATTTAAATTTTTTCATTGTGCATTTTTAAAGGCGCCCTGGATCGAACATTATTGTGTGCCCCGCTCGCTTTGCGGAAAGTACCGGATGGTTTTGATTTGTTCGTAAATGTGAACAAGTTTAGAAGTTTTTAAATAAAAAAGTGCTTTTTTAGACGGAATTAATTAAATAAAATAAAATGTGCTTTAGATAAATGATGGGTAAGCATAATTGTGAGTGATACACTGAATCAAACTAAACGCCGCTTTGTTAGCGGAGGATGAAAACGTCTTTGGCTCGCTTAGTTCAATTGACTTTATTCTCTTGAGTTCTTACAATTTATACTTAATTAATTTCTTAACTTAGCTTAGCCCAGCGAGTTATATAATAATAACAATAACAAGAATACTCGCTGTGCTAAGTGACAAAATGGGCAAAACAGCTTGCAGGTGTGATCGACCGCAGGTGTGACCGGCCCGCAGCTGTGATAGAGCTTCGCTGTTTTGCTTAGTTTCAAATATTCTTAACATAATTTGTACTTCTTGTACAATAATATAATGTGTTTGGCGTGTGGCTGTGGAAAAGGCAGCGTGTAATGTGTTTATAGAAAAGTTTTGTTATAAAAGATTTTTGTGAGGTGCACCCTGCAGGAGTGTTCCACTTTTCGCCCCAAATTTGTCTCTTTCTCTCACTTATGCTTTATGTATTACTAACTATTTCTAGCATAAATTCCCATTTCATTCCTGTAACGGTGCCAAGATCGAAAAAAGATAAGGAATAACCGCTCGAGTGTCCCCTCTTGTTATAGATGCTTTTTGGTCTAAACCGTCTACCGCTCCCCAGCGAAGAGCTTTATTTCAGAGGCCAAACATGAAAAGTTCTACGGCCGTTTTTGTTCCTCTAGAGTAGATATCTATATGATTATGTTGTCTGTGCCTGTAGTTTATAATCTAAGCTTCCAAGTCACTGACATATAAGAACTGGACTGCTGATCCCGTACAAAAACTCACATCAAAAGTAAGACCAAATTTTGACCGAATTCTAACTATCTCGCTCTTTCTTAAGGCCCGCAGGCAGACAAATTTACAAAAAAAATGGCCAATAGCCAAATGAAGGTGGCGCTATGTATGTACACTTCTCTTGGTTTTTTCTAGTATCTTCGCGTGTGATACATCTTTTTGATATCCCCAATAGATAAATAAAAGTAAACACATGTTTTTTGCACATCACTTTCACCCACGACAGCCTTTACAAGTTGCCCGCCAACTCAAAATTTTCTGTTGCAATCAGCTGTTAGAATAGTTCTACGATGTCCAACAGATGGCTACTTCTTTTTGTAATACAACTTTTAGCTTTTATTGGTATATATGAGAAATATGAAGGTTAGACAAAGGCATTATATATCTATCTCTGTTATTTTTAAGTCCCCAGCTGATTGCCGCGAGGAAAATTTTTATGAAAAAACTTAAAATTGAGCGTGATATGAAAGAAATCGGTTCGTGAAAGCTCAATTATTTTTAATTTGCGTCAGTTTAAACATAATTGTACGGTATTTTAGGGCATCTTTAATAGCATAATTTGCTCCATGAGGATTGAGCCTGTGCTAAAAATGGTCTCATTTTTCAGGCGACGGTTAGCAGTCCAGTTCTTTCATGTCAGTGTTCCAAGTTAAAGGCGAGGAGAAACTTTGTATGTGCATGGCAGAGGAGGCTAGCCTCCGAAGGTAGCTGTAACGTAGCAATTAAAAAAAAAAGTTCTCACTGAGGCCTGAGCGTTCTGTGTGTAGGTGGCAGAGGCTAGCCTACAATCGGTTTATGACTAAATAAATATACATATATACAGGGTGATCCAAAAGTATGGAGACGGCTAAATAACTTTCGAGGAATGCATTTGAGAAAAAAGTTCTAAACAAAAGTTTTAGGAATTTTCCCTGGCTATTCAATAGTTACCTTAGATTTGACCTTAACCATAGCCTTGAAGGACACTTCAGGGTCAAGTTGATTTTTTTAAATGGGAACCCATATTTTTCACCACGGCAATGGAAAGAGCGGAAAATTCTACTTCCGATTATGATCTTAGCCATGACCTCGAATGTCATATCAACGTCAAGATAGCTCTTTAAAGGTGAACCTGCATTGTCACTGCGGATTTGGAAAGAGTGGAAGTTTTGCGTCCAAATGTGACTTTAACCACAGCCTTGACCTTGACCATGACCTCTAAGGTGATATTAGGGTCAAGGTGATTTTTTAAAGGGGAAACCAGTTTTTTTGGCCAATGGAAAGATAGTTGGACATTCATATAAGGTGGAAACTGGAGCAATCAACAGCGCTCCATAGATCACAGTTTGCTTACACTAAAGGTAAATCAACGGAGGTTGCTTTACATAGTTTAGTCAGTAGGGTCGAGTATCCCTTCAGTCCAAGGAAATATCTCTGTGTGCCTTCCTGGATATGGAGTGTGCTTTCGACAATACAGGGTATGATTCTATATCCAGGGCCTTGTGCGCAGGGGTGTAGATTCTAATACGGTTGCATGGGTGGATGTAATGCTAAGAGAGCAAGATATCTCATCCATGCTGGGCAACACTTTTGTGTCTATCAGCCCAGAAGGCGGGGTATTGTCGCCATTGCTTTGGTCTCTGGTTGTGGATGACCTCCTAGTCAGGCCATCGGCTATGCGGATGTTCTGGCAATAATCGTCACGGGTAGATTTGACTCAACAGTTACATATATTATGAGGTCCGCACTTCGCATAGTCATTGACTGGTGTGCCAGTAAGGACCTAACTATCAACCCGTCTAAGGCCGTTCTGGTACCCTTTACTAAAAGGTACCGTCTGAATTTGGATACCTATATCTACCCAATAGTCCGCAGTACATCACCCTTTTTTTTTGTTGATTAATAACAGGCTACATTTTCGTGAGCAGCTTCCTTTCACCGAGACGCCCAACTTTCCTATCAGCGAAAATTTTCGGAAGACGTAGCTAACAAATTGCGATCTCGTGAATGTAAAAATTTTAATACTAACAGTTATTTTTACAGTTGAATCTAGAGATAATGTGATATTAAACACGAAAAAACGTTTGTCCTACAAAACCTGTGAGTTAACGGCGGTAGTCTCCCACCCTCAACATGTCAAATGAAGAGTAGTCCAAACTAACTACTAACCACCTGAATTTTTTGGGTATCGCTTAATGAATGTATTTTAAATTAAATTACAACATTGTCCTACAAATTTAGCGGTACCTATGTTTGTCCAGTCCTACACACGAAAGTCGTCAAACTAAAGGCAATTTTTTTTTTCATTACTAACTGTAGGTCAAAGATAACACATGATAGATTAGTATATTCTCTGCCCAAATTAAGTAGTGTCCTACAAATATATTGGTATATATATACGAGCGATACGTCCGACAAAAATTCTGAAAATTACTAATTATATATATACATATATTATACATATTTGTATGAAAAAATATATCCTTTTTTAAATAGCCAAAAACAGATATGTATAGATTTAATGGTTCAATAACTTCAATTTCATTGTGTGTAAAAAAAACAAAAATGCACTTTTTTATTGCATAAAAAATGATTAAAAAAAATTATTCGCTTATACAAAAAACTAAATTATTCGTCATCAGATTCGACAGTTTTAACTTCTTTGATTTTTCCCTTAATTTTGACTTTTTTAATATTCTTGTACTCAAAATTAAATATTTTATTTTTTTAATGGCTGTATCAAACCAATCTGGTGCTTTTCGATTCTAAGAAATGAAGTTAGTACGTTGTTTTTCACCCTCAGTTTCAACTGATGACAAAAATTTATGTATTTCATTGTCCACCGACTGTCCTTTCGAAATATTATAAAGATGGTCTTCTGACAATTCTAATTAAAAAAGGTTGGTATACTGGTTTATTGCTTGTAACAATATTTCCAAGTTTTTAGCCGATTTTACAATTGGAGACTTCTTTAAATCTTTTGTCATAACGCTTGTTTAGTTTTAAAATGAAATATTGCACTCAAAAGTGTCTTGATATATAACGACGATCAGTTTAAAAAGTATTTGAGATTGTGTCCTTGACTTACCTCTTTGCTCCCATGCACTTTTTTGAGTAATTTCAAGTAATCAAATAGAGTCGCTGTCACTCTCACTCAGTATATCGATCAATTGATGAAAAGAAATTGTTGCAAGATATATATGTATACTTATTTAATTTTTTTTTATTATATAATAAAATATTCAACGTCATGCAGCACGTTACAAATTTCAAAATAAGTTTTATTTGTAGGACATTAGTAAAATAGTGTTCCACACTAGATTCCCAAGAGAAACAAATTAAAATTAGGTTGTTATTAATGAAAAAAAATTGCCGTTAATTTGACAACTTCCGTGCATAGGATTGGACAAACATACCGCTAAATTTGTAGAACAAAGTTGTAATTTAATTTAAAATACACTCATTAAGCGATACCAAAAAATTCAGGTGGTTAGTAGTTAGTTTGGACTACTCTTCATTTCGACATGTTGAGGGTGGGGAACTACCGCCGCACTATGGGCTAAACGGCACTTTTTGTGTTTAAAACCTAATATCTCGGAAAAAACCGAAGATATTAACGTAAAGTTTTTTTTAAATTGAAGCTGAGACTATGTAGGTTACTGGAAAATTAACCAGAATGGCTGAAATGAAAATAAACACTATGTAACATAACCTCAAAGTTGCATTTTTTTCTGAAAAATAGAATAGGCTCACACCAACAAAAAACTTGGTCTTTATTTTGAATTTCATATATGCTATCCGATGAACTTTAACCTGCTGATCACGAATCCGAGGTCAGAATTGCCCCCCACCCTACAGTTTTCAGAAAAATGAAGAATTTCCGTGCCTAGTATAATCCTTTTCAACTCTTTGAGTTACAAAAGACGAGCTTAAATTAATTTTTACTATAACATACTAACTGAAGGTTTTTGGGGTCACTGATCACGAATCTGAAGTCAGATTTTGAAAATTCAAAATAAAGACCAAGTTTTTTGTTGGTGTGAACCTATTCTATTTTTCAGAAAAAAATGCAACTTTGAGGTTATGTTACATAGTGTTTATTTTCATTTCAGCCATTCTGGTTAATTTTCCAGTAATCTACATAGTCTCAGCTTCAATTTAAAAAAAATTTACGTTAATATCTTCAGTTTTTTCCGAGATATTAGGTTTTAAACACAAAAAGTGCCGTTTAGCCCATAGTGCGCCGTCAACCCACGGGTTTTGTAGGAAAAACATTTTTTCGTGTTTGATATCACATTATATCTAGATTCAACTGTAAAAATAACTGTTAGTATTAACATTTTTACATTCACCAGATCGACATGTTTGACGTCCCCGGAATTTGTTAGCTACGTCTTCTGAGAATTTTCGCAGAGAGGAATGTTGGGCGTCTCGACGAAAGGAAGCTGCTCACGAAAATTTAACCTGTTAGTAATCAACAAAAAAAAGGTGATGTACTGCGGACTACAAGGTATGGTCGTTGAGTATTCCGATGAAGTAAAATATTTAGGTATTTGGCTCGATAAGCGGCTAAATTGGAATATTCAGCTAATCAAGCCAATTGTTGCATACGCCGGATTGCAATTCCGGAGTTAAAGGTTTCTTTCCGGTTTGAACAACTTGAAAGGTCATTTAGGGTGCGAAAACGTTATTTTTTTGAAAGATGTTCCGAATGAATGTTGTGTATTTGTCATCGTGGTACCCGAATTCGAGGCCAAAATGTAACCATCCAATTTAAAAAAATATACTTCCGGTCTAAATAACGCACTTCTGGTCGAGAACGGAAGCTGAAAATAGCGCCAGTCTATAGAGCGTACCCATTTTACTTAAATGGAGTAATGGTGTTGGCTAAAAAAAGTTTTTGGCCGATTTAGAAGGGGTGAAAGGGTGGTTTTGGACATCCTGTATATATACATATATAATAATAATAATAATAATTATATAATAATAATTTATGCTACTTGATATGCACTCTTTAGAAAAACGTCGAGTAGTCGCTGACGTTGCACTATGATACATCAGGACGAATATTTTCCATTTTTCAATTATCTCCCGATAGAATAATGCATAGTGAATAGTAAAAAGTTCCGGTGACTTTCATTTGACCTCGAAAATTCGCTTCAGAGTTGATGATTTAAAAAAAAAAAAATGATATTTTTGTATGTAGAAACTATGTCAATTTTCCCTTTTATTTTGTTTCTGGCTGACATTCTTCTGTATGAGTTTTAGAACCAGCTTAACGAAAAACACGAGCCAAGCACTACTTGAACGGCTTTTTGATAGATGGTGAAGGACTCGGTCCGGAGAATAGAAAAATCACTACAATTTCAAAAAACACCTTTTCATTTAAACGCTTTTGAGATTGTTCACATTTACGAGCAATCAAGACAACCCTGTACTTTTCTCTAGTAACCGGGACACACAACAATGTTCAATCTAGATCGCCTTTACAGTAAAAAAATGTAAACAATCCGTATTTATGTTCGGTGTGCGCTAGTTCCTAATTCTCCTACATTCTTCGTTTCGGCATTTCCCTATAATTTAATATTGCAAGGGGAGGTAGAATTGAGAGACCGATACCAATGCAATCAATCTAGATCGCCTTTAGAAATGCGTTACTTTATTGCTTACTTTGTAAATGCTGTCTGTGAAAATTATTTGCTGACTACCCAGTAGGAAAAAGAAGGGGCTAAAGAGATTTACTCCTTACCCACTCGATTCTCAGGAAGCAGGAATATAAGGTAGATAACTGCAGACCCATGCTAGAGGGAATATTGGAAATGCTTGGAAATAGTCATATCAGGCTTTCTTAGGGCAATCCCTTGTTACATTTCCTACTAGGTATAATTTATCTCCCCACATTTCTTATAAAAATTTACAGAGGTAGTAGTCCTGAGCTGCTTTATCTAATGGAAATTTTTTCTGGGATTTTTCGAGAATTCCAAATGGGTTAGGGCTTTGCGGACGTTTTGAGAGTGTCCCTTCTTGTTACTATCGATATTCTTTGGTCTGAACATTCTGTGTGTCGATAGCAGAAGTGGATAGCCTCCGGGATATTCATACATAGGGATATGTAATACGATAAAGCCATGGACGTAAAGAAGGAGCAAAATAAAATCGTTCTAAAAAAAAGTGGATCTTGCTCATGAGTCATAAACGCGAGCGATACAAGACTTCTATGGGCCTATGAGCAGGACCGACTGAAATTTTCTTTCACTGCTGAGGCCTGAGAATTCTGTTCTGTATGTCTGGCAGAAGAGCCTACCCTCCGATCAGTTTATGAGCAAACTGATGTATGCAGCATATTTTCTTCAAGTCAGAATTTGTATAGCAGCAAGGACCAAGCCAACTGGCTGAGAGCGGAGACAAGTATAAAATGTTGTAGAAAAGGAAGGCCAAGATCATTTATCTCATCAAATGTGGCCCCTTCGAGAATAGCCAAAAACATGGTTTAAGAAGCAATATGCATTAAAAATTCCTTTACAACTATGAAAGAGCGTATATGGTATACTTATTAAATTTAATCCCTATATATCCCTACCCCTATATCCCTATATATATATAAAAATGAAAGTTCGTTTGTTTGTTTGTTTGTTTGTTTGTTTGTTTGTTTGTTTGTTTGTTTGTTTGTTGCTGAATTACGCCTAAACGCTTGCATCGATATTTTTCGTTTTTTGTCCGAAGGTAGTACATATTCCGACTTAACATATAGGCTAATTTTTTTTCGGATAATACGGGTTTCAAAATGGCGGATCCAAGATGGCGGCTGAAAATTTAAAAGTTGAAGCGATTTTCATGAAAACTGGTATATAGGGGTTTTGCGGGATGGGGATTTCAAATCCGCTGTCCAAATTTAAAAATTCAAGATGGCGGATCTAATATGGCGACCAAGATTTCCTGATTTCAACCGATTTTAATGAAAATTAGTACAATGATTGTTTTGAGGCCACTGATTTTGAATATTATCAAAATTTAGAAATCCAAGATGTCGGACCCAATATGGCGACCAATATTTATCGACTTCAAGGGATTTTAATGAAAATTAGTACGATGATTATATTGAGGTCACTGATTTTGAATGTTATCAAAATTTACAAATCCAAGATGGCGGACCCAGTATGGTGACCAAGATTTCTCGACTTCAACGGATTTTAATGAAAATTGGTGCAATGATTATTCTGAGACCACTAATTTTCAATATTAGCAAAATTTCAAAATACAACATGGCGGATCCAACATGGCGACCAGAATGTGTCGATTTCAACGGATTTTAATGAAAATTGGTAGAATGATTATTCTGAGGATACAAGTTCCAAATATTATCAAAAGTTGTAAATCCAAGATGGCGGATCCAATATGGCAACCGAATGTCTCAATTTCAACTGATTTTAATTAAAATTAGTACAGTGATTATTCCGGAGCCACTAATTTCGAATATTAGAAAAATTTCCCAACTCAATATGGCGGATCCAATATGGCGACCAAAATTTCTCGATTTCAACGGATTTGAATGAAAATTGGTACAATAATTATTTTAAGGCCACTAATTTTTAATATTATTAAGATTTGGAAATTCAAGATAGCGGATCCATAAAGGGGTTTTCGGGTTGAAACAATTTCTAGGATATAACAAACTAGAACATTTGAGAAGTGTTTAATTAGTAGGTATATACCCAACGCCGAGTGAAACCGGGTAACCCAGCTAGTACATATATAAAAATTAAAGTTTGTTTGTTTGTTTGTTGCTCAATCACACCTAAACGCTTCCATCGACATTTTTAATTTTTTGTCCAAATGTAGTACATATCCCGACTTAACATATAGGCTAACTTTTTTTCGGATAATACGTAGAGTTTCGAAATGGTGGATCCAAGATAAGGGCTAAAAATTTTAAATTTGAAGCCATTTTCATGAAAATTGGTACATAGGGGTTTTGCGGAATGGTGATTTCAAATCCGCTGTCCAAATTTAGAAATTCAAGATGGCGGATCCAATATGGCCACCAAGATTTCTCGATTTCAACGGATTTTAATGAAAATTAGTACAATGATTGTTTTGAGGTCACTGATTTTGAATATTATCAAAATTTAGAAATCCAAGATGGCGGATCCAAAATGGCGACCATATTTCTCGATTTCAACGGATTTTAATGAAAATTAGTACAATGATTATCTTGAGGTAACTGATTTTGAATATTATCAAAATTTACAAATTCAAGATGGCGGACCCAATATGGCGACCAATATTTCTCGATTTCAACGGATTTTAATGAAAATTAGTATAATGATTATCTTGAGGTCACTGATTTTGAACGTTATCAAAATTTACAAATCCAAGATGGCGGACCTAATATGACGACCAAGATTTCTCTATTTCAACGGATTTTAATGAAAATTGGTACAATGATTATTCTGAGACCACTAATTTCGAATATTATTAAATTTCCAAATCCAAAATGGCGACCAACATTTTCCGATTTCAACGGAATTTAATGAAAATTAGTACAATGATTATTCTGAGGCCACTAATTTTTAATATTAGCAACATTTTCAAATCCAAGATGACGGATTCAACATGACGACCAGAATGTCTCGATTTCGACGGATTTTAATGAAAATTGGTAAAATGATTATTCTGAGGCTATAAGTTTCGAATATTATCAAAATTTGTAAATCCAAGATGGCGGATCTAATATGGTTTTAATTAAAATTAGTACAATGATTACTCCGGAGCCACTAATTTCGATTATTATCAAAATTATCAAATACAAGATGGCGACTAACCTTTCTCGATTTCAACGGATTGTAATGGAAATTAGTACAGTGATTATTCTGAGACTACTAATTTTTTATATTATCAAAATTTCTAAATGCAAGATGGCGGACCCAACCTGGCGTCCAGAATGTCTCGATTTCGACGAATTTTAATGAAAATTGGTACAATGATTATTCTGAAGCTACAAATTTCGAATATTATCAAAATTAGTAAATCCAAGAGGCGGGTCCAATATGAGACCAAATTTTTCGATTTCAACGGATTTTAGTGAAAATTAGTGCAATGATTATTATGAGGCCACTAATTTCGAATATAAGCAAAATTTCCAAATTCAAGATGGCGGATCCAATATGGCGACCAAAATTTCTCAATTTCAACGGATTTAAATGAAAATTGGTATAATCATTATTTTAAGGAACTAGCCCAAGATAGAAACGAATGGAGAGACTTTGTAGACGCCCTATGCTCCCGAAGGGAGTAAGACAGGACAAAAGCAAAAAAAAATTTTTTTTGAATATTATTAAGATTTGGAAATTCAAGATGGCGGATCCATAAAGGGGTTTTCGGGTTGAAACAATTTCTAAGATATAACAAACTAGAACATTTGAGAAGTGTTTAATTAGTAAGTATTTACCCAACGCCCGGTAAAACCGGGTAATCCAGCTAGTTTTTAAGTAGATACGTGTTCTCATCAGAATATCGCAATTATGCAAAGGCATTGGCAAGCGACCACCATAGCTCATTTTGTAATATCATCAAAGCGCCAATTCGAAGGTCGCAGGTTCGAATCCTGCCCGCGTCTGATCCGGTTTTTTCGATTAATTCCCACAGAAAGGTAAAAATGTATGGAATATAAAGTAATTTAAGAAATTTGCTGTTTTTGAGGAGTGGAATCGTCATGAAGAAATGCTAATTTTTTGTCTTATGATGAGTACACTCGTCAAGCGTAAAAAGTAGTTGAAATTCCTTTTTTTTTTTAAATTTTGAAATTTTAGTGAAAACTAAAATATAATGGAGAATTCCGTGCAGTAGACATGAGCGATGGTGTAATTTTGCATATTCATCAGCAAGGACGAGGCTCAAAAATATGACACAAAAATATTCTTTCGCATCTAAGATATTTTTTGCCTAAATTTGGCGACACATGTTAGGTCGCAACAGCTAACCGGTTAATTATTTTTAACCAGCAACTGAAATATAGAGGAGAAAACGCCAACTCAGGTGTTTGTCATTATTTCTTGCGGGCTTGGGGTTGCAAACTAAATTTTTAATTTTCTGCCTCCTCTGTCGAAAGCACCACTAGCTGGCACTGTAATTCACGGCTTGGATATACAGTCGAAAATGAGCTTGCAGTCATTCGCGTGCATACGTGAATTCCCTCCTCTGATTCTAATACCTGTTCATTACGAGATGAATTGAATTATAAACTTTATAGGGATGGGAAGCATTATGAATTCACAGCAAAAATTGTCCAGTTTTAGTTAATTGTTTAGGATGAGTTGAATCCTTGATAACGTCTTTGAATGGGAATGTCTCGCGACTAAAAAGTTAAGAAGTCCAAAACATTTTTATTTGCATTTTGAAAGATGTGTTCAACATATCGGATGGGGTTAACGAAAAACAATGTGTACTTAATTTTTTACTGTATAGGAAGGGTGTCAAAAAAAGATTTGTTGCGCATTATAACAAAATAAAATGAAACATACAATGTGTACACAAAAAATACTCTAATTAGCCAGGGGCTTAAGATTAAAACTCGGCAACCTGCGTTTGAGAGCTGTTTTTTTTTTTTTTAATTAAACATTTCACCGGCTTAAGACAGATTTACCCAACTTACCCGTAACCTTCTTTTTGAATTTCCGAATGAATGTCACAAATTCGTTAATACTGATTGTGTTTTTTTTTTTTTGTTTCATTTAGTTTTGCGACTTTTTCTTTTCCCCTCGCTTCTTTCTCTACAACCGACTCTAATTTATATTTTTGTGTTGTTCGTTTTTGTCGGATGGAACAGATCGAGTGGATAAATTAGAATTGGGACTTTAATACCGTCGCTTTTGGTTAAAAAACTTAAAGGCTTAAAGTTAGTATGGCACCATTTCTTCGTGGAATTTTATTTTGGAAGATCATATTAGTATCCTATGCATGAAGTAAAGTATAAACTTAAAAATAAAGACCACACATATCCTGTGTAGTTTTGCCAGTTTTTAAATTCTGAACTGCAGAGTTTTTATTACATTTTATATTTAATTGCATTCAGCATGTTTAAGAATCATATGTAGCACGGAGAGAAAGAAAAATGATTCAATTAAGATCGAAGGTCACGTTACTTTTATAGATAGCGTCATTATCTCAAAGTTCAAAGTTTGCGAGATAAGTGAAAATATAATGAAATGATGTTGTGATATTTATTTATTAATTTTTAAGTAGCATAACAAAGGGTAATATAAAATATTAAAGCAGAAGAAAAAGCAAATGACATAACGATTCACACAATAATTATTAAAAATATTATGCATATATTATTATATTGTAATAAAACAATCAACTTTTATAAAAAACGTTCGGATTTTGTTACATATATATATATATATATATTATAATCATGGCACAACACAAAACTATTCGAAGTTAAAAATCTGTTTAAACTAACCAGGAAACAATTCAGATTTATTGCATGTAGCTAAAAATCAGTTTGACTCAAGTAAAATAAAATCGATGAATGTAACTCAAAAATAATCCTTTTCAAGTGAATTCAAGCCTTTTCGACAGTAATTTTAGATTTTTAGCAATTAGGTTTTTTAACAAAATGACCAACGCAACGAACCATTAATATAATATTTTACACGCAATAAAAACTCACTTTTTATGCAACACGAATTGAAAGTATTGAGGAAAAAATACACGCCTTTGAAGTACAATATGTGAACATGATACTTCAGCCTTCGTACCGGTAAGCTAACTGATTCTCGCACGAAGTACTAACGAGTTTTGTAACATTTTCCTCTTAAAAGCTCGAATATCAAGCTTAAAGCTTTTTAAAATAATAACACTGCTCCATTCACTACCAGTCTCGTATAAAGAACTGCTGTCTTCATTTTAATTTGATTCAATTGCAAAGGTAAACAACGCAGGCAAGTTGCACTGGGCTTGATCATATGATCAGGAAAAATAAAAATAAGAAGAAATTACACAGAACTACTAACGCAGCAATAATACATAAATGTGATTTAATCAATGTGAATTTAAAAGTGATGCGCTTGGCCATTCTTCCATTTCAGGTTTATTCCGACATTATAAAAAAGTTGCCTACTTGCCGAGAATTTTGTAAGTGTGCATATGTATTATCAACAAAATGCCTACAATATATTTTGACTAGCATTTGTTTCATTCGGTAAAGTGGAAGAACAAATTCAATAATAATATAAATAGAGCAAACTTAAAACGTAAAAGAGTTTTAATACTTTTTGAGTTCTTTATTGTATGATTTTACTTTTTTTGCTAAACACATACACATACTAAATTAATTTCCTAGAAAAATGTGGATCTAATGAGCCACTTATTGGTCAGCAGGTCCTATGAATGGGTCACATAAGTCCTGTGCCCCGAAATATGAGGGTTGACTAAGGGATTTTTCTAAGGGTATGGATACTGAAAAGCATTGATCACATTTTATTTATTAGTTCTTGAGGAACAAAGATGAATTTAAAAAAAAGTTGTTATCAACCAAAAGTTCCCTAAAATGAGGTTGTTTCCAACGTTGAAATAAAAATGCCGCCTCCTGGTCAGCATCATTAAAAATGAATGGATCGGAAAAAAGTCCAAAAGATTCTTGTAAAATAAGGTAACAATTATAATCTCTTGAGCCAAATTTTGTTTTTAACCAAAATCTTCCGTTTTTCATGGAACAATTTTATTCTTTAACTCTTTATAAAAATTTAAATAAACAGAATGTCGAAAATATGTCTCGACTATAAATAAAGGGATAAAATCTAAAAAAAAATAAAAAATAAAAATAAATATTGAAAACTTTCCGAGTTATCGTGTCGAGAAAAACAGTTTCGAGAAAAGTGCTTTGAAGTCCCTAGCGTGCAGACAAACTCCCCGGCACACGGTCAGGTTAAATCGTGTTAACTTTTTAATGATTTTTTTTTTTTTTTTAATTTTCTTAAAAGTATGCAGAACTATAATCAGTGAAAACAGGATTATTTGGAAATTATGGACGTATGTGACCACTTAAGTGAACAGGGAATATTTTTAAAAATATCTTTTTTTAAAGGTATGTGAAAAAACATCTGTATTTTTGTTTTTAAAGTTATTCAAAAAGGTTTGGAAGCTCGTCTAACGAATTTTATAAAAAGCCATATGGATTCTAATAGGTAACTATTTGGTTATAATTGGTGAGTTCGTTCCATTAATTATTCAACGATTCAACGATTTTCTAAAGAAAAACTTCTTTTATGTAGTTTTTGCCAAAAATATATTATATTTTATAACGAATGTAAAAAATTGAACCACATTTACCATATATACTACATTAAAAAAATGTAATATATTTCCTACATAACATTTAATATCATAGCAGAATCGGTAAAGAATTCAGCATTAACAGAGACTGGGCTTTTTGGCATCAATAAATATCTTGTTCAAACAATTTATTTCGTGTTTCATATATGTAACTATTTTGTCATTTGATTTTCTCTTAACAAGATTGCTAGTAAGAATAACGAAATGAGATATCTGGGCCCGAATTCCGCTCCTCGAAACGTTGAAACGTGTCGGCAATACCTCCTGGTCGATCCGAAAAAAAATTTGTATTCTGCTTCTCGAACGAATCGACCAAATTTCACTAAAATTTCGTATTGTCTTTGTGCAGTCACTTTAACCCTTGAATATAATTAATTTATGTTACCTACTTAATACATAAAAAAATGTTATATTTTACTTACATTTGTATGCACTTCAAACTCCTTCGATATAATTCTCGATAACTAAAATGCCATCGTGATATACAACTATCAAACGACAAACTTCTCGTTATCGAGAAGAAGAATGGCATCATATCGAAATCGGGTTATGGAATGCCGATTTGTCGTTTTCGACAAAAATTTCTTTCGAATCGAGAAGCGGAATACCGGTCTTGATTGAAACGATGTGACGGAATTAGTTCAGTCAACGAGTACGAATACATCCAATAAGAAGTCTAGTCAATCCAAGTTATGGTACTAAATACATTTAAAGCAACATGAAGAGAAAATTTGTATTCTAAAATAAAAATTTATTAAAAGGAAGTTGTAAATTGCCCTTATGGAAAAACACCACTATTGAAAACTAGCGAAAACACTAATGAAAAATTAATGAAAAAATGTGTTCTATTAAAGCTGACATTCATTCCCCTTATTTAAAAAATTCTATAGTAGCATTTTAATTAAAATAAGATAGATGTAATTGTTTAATGAGTTAGTAATATTTTGTCGCGTCTTGTGAGAATATATTTTTTGTAAAATAATCATTTTATTGAAAAAACTAGAGTTTAGTGAGCAAAAATGGTACAAAAACCTTCACAATTCACAGATAATATGAGTGAGCCTATTACTAGTCACGCTTGTATTTTAAATTCTATCCTGGTAATATTTTATCATATTTTACTTCTGCAATGCTTTTTTAGAATGACGTGAGAATATAATAATTATGTTATGAATTAAAAACAAGCAAAATGTACTGAAGGGTTATTATTGTGTTAATTATTAGCTACGCTTTTTTTTTGTAATATGATTCGAATCCGATTCTGCACTGAATTGAAATTTATGAGTAGTAGTTATTAGAAAATTACGTTGATAAAGATAAGGTCTGTGGACACGTTCAATTGTGGTCAAAAATGATGAATATGAAATTAATCTTGTCATGCCTTTAATAAAAATGTCAAAGTCTAAATAAAATGTTCACTCATTAATTTGTTTAAAAAAAAATGTACTGGACCTAACTAGAAACATGTTATAGCTAATTACGGTTATAATTGTATGTAATATATTTTCTATTTTCTCTTATTAATAGATTTTAAATTTTGTTGTTTATTCACTTTTTATTTAATTATTAAATTCAAAGCAGCAATAACGCAGGCCAACCACAAATATGTTTGTTCTTGCATAGCTTCCTCTACGATGAGATGCATTTTGTTGTTCTCTGTGTAATTTATCAAAACTACTAACCTGATCACATTTGATATTATTGCCAACCTTATAACACTAGAATATATTGCCAACTTAAAAATAATTAGACTGTTAAAAATATTTGTTATACATATATTTTGGTTAATAACATTTATTTTTATTTAATATTGAAATATGAGAAATTGGTGGTTGATATGACTTTTTTGTTATTTTGTTTCGGAATCAGCACACCAAATTACATAGAAATTAGCTAAAGTTATTGAAAACATTTTTTAATCGTTGACCTGTGTAATTTGTAAAGTCTATCTATTAAGAAATCACAATAAAAACTATACATTATATTTTAGGTAACACCTATTTCTAATCAAAACTTTCTTAAATTTAAATGCAACGCTTACTCAGCTTATTTAGAGAAACACATCTTCCACATTTCCCCCCTTCGAGATAACTGTCGCTACAGTTATTAATGGAATTGAGTTAGGAGTTTAAGTAGATGTGGTTTTTGAGTTGTTGTTAAATTGTTCTTATTGATGGAATTGCTGCTGCTGAAATTGTTGTTGTATCTCCTGTTGTATATTATTATAAATTTGGATGTGAAAATTGTCGTTGTAAATCTTGATGAGATAGTTACTCTTGCATGACTTGTTATTGAACGTTGTATGATTTATTGGGGAGGAAGGCAGATCACTTCGAGCGCTCAGACTCACAGTAAAAAATGTTGCCAACATTTAATGTTGTAAACAGATTGCCAGCACTTGACATGTAAAATTACACTCCAAAAGTTTAGTTAAATGTTGGTTGTAAGAAAAACATTGTCCATGTTTAAAATTAATCTAAGCTCTAAGGGCTAAGTTCTACTTACTCTGAAAACAAAATGTAATTTTATCGATATACGCTTAAAAATACAAATATGAGCATGTAAAAATAAATTGCGTTTTAAATGTATATGCTTCAACATTGACTTGTACATTTTTCATGGGTTTTTAAACGTTTTCCTTTGAAATTAAGTGTTTTTGTAGTTTTACACCTTGCAAGATCGGATTTTACACTTTTCTTTACTTTCACATGCAATGTGTGTAATTTTTTACAAAATTGATTGTTGTAAAATTCAAATTATTTTTTACTGTGCTTCCATTTGTCCATTGCGCTCCGTTGTACGCTTGTTGATGAACTGTCGATGGCCTGGTCGATCTGAATGAGTTGATCCCTAGCCTGTTGAAGAAAGTTATGAACGGCTGTTTGTTAAATTTGTATTGTGCGTATTGATAATACGAATTTGTTGAGAAGATTGTTACTGATTTAGCTGGCCTAGGAGCCTCGACTATCCAGTTTTTTAAGAGTAGCGGCAAAAATCGCCTGTTTTTGTTCATTTCTCAATTAGGGGTGATTTCTTAGTATTCTCGAAAAACTAAAAGCAATGCCTCTCTTAATTTTTTACGACGATTAATTTGATACATGATACACTTTTTTATGTTTTTTCCTTAGTTCGCTGTGAAATGTGCAAAAACAGACCAGAAATCCGCCTTTTTTGCGGTCACTCTTTGCCTTTTCCTGCATAGATGTAAATTGGGTTAGCTGTCTGTGCAAGAAGTATGTCTCTAATTCTGTAGACCTTTTGTTTTTCTTTTTTATTTCGGTTGTTGTGTTTCTTGTTGGCGGGGATGATTTCTCCCTATTGATAATGTGTTCTTCGTCAGGGACACAAATTTACAACTAATTACGGCTATAATTTTTTTCATTTGCTTTTATTAATAAGTGAATTTTTATTATTTTGTTATTTATTTAATTATTAATAGATTCAAAACAGGAATAATTTTTAAAGTCCATCTTATTGTTAAATATTGTTAAATTTTAAATGCAATGCCTACTCAGCTTATTTAGAGAAACACCTACTCCACAATGAAATCAAAAATTGCTCATTTAGTTTAGATTTAAAAATTATGCAATACTGTATAGTTTTTCTTACTGTACAAAAGATTAAGTTTTCAACTGCTTTTTTGTTTCCAAGTTTTCGGGGCGTGAAAATAATTTTATTGCTTATTCACTACTAAATAACAATAATTGAATATAATTAACAATAATTGAAGTAGTTAACAGATTTTATCAATTAATAATTCAAATGTGGAATAAAACCAGATATGTAAAGAGGAATAACATTTTATATTAAGTTTTATAATAAATGCTTAAACGTTTGCCTTGACCGGAGGTACTTATTTTTTACGCCGAATCGTTGCCTCAGTTATTAAAGTTGAACTGGACCAATTATTTGATCATTTAAAAAACCAACCACAGCATATTTCTTCTGAATATACTGCGAGATTATGTACATTGTCACATTTATGTTCCTGGTTCGAAAGCCTGAGATTTAAGTTGAAACCTTATCTGGTACAATTATTTCAAAATTAACTCTTGTTGCAACAACAATATTTTTTTCTACCGTAGAAATATTTTTTTTAAAGAGTATTATACAATTTTAAAATCTCAAATCATTCGTACGGGCACATTTTTAATACATGTTGCAGTTAAATTTTTTCTTGAATAATAACTTTAACTAGAGAATGACAATTCGAGAGAACTAAAAGTTGCAAAAAAAAAATGTGTCTTTGTAAAAACCATAGCAGTATAGAAAATGTCATTGGTCACTATTGATACCATTGATCTTTCAATAATATTTGGGAAAAAGAGAACCACAAAATACCAACATTTGTAGATTTAATACCTGCACTATCGCCGTGAAATGAAGATATTTATGAATTTCAAAAAATTGATATCATAACACTTTTGCTAAAAAAAAAATTGATATCATAACACTTTTCGCGTGGTCATGAGCTGATCCATCAGCCCCCACAAAGTTGTCGTCGTTTTCTGTGACATTATATATACATATAAGTATGTTAATAATAATAATAACACAATAAAGTAAACAAAACGAACAATAAAAAAATTCTACCGAACAACTGAACACTCCACCGACTAATTTCAATTCGACAAGCTCAAAAGTGCCGCATTGCACTTTATCCAAAATTGAAAAAAATGTAAAAATCAAAGCATGACAAAGTACTCAGCCAGAGCCATTACTACAGTTTCCTAGTAAACAACGGCGAGCACGGAATTTAACCATGTTTTATTGAAGAAACAGATTTCATAAAGTGGATTCAGTCTTCTGAAGTTTCCCGATAAAAATTTATAGATTTATAATTTATCTATGAAAATAATTGATGGTTGTAACCCCAAATATAAATCCTTGATTAACCCTAGTTAAAGGGACATGACAAATTAATAATACTATAAGGGACATGACGTCTCACAGGCTACTACTTTCAAAGTTAATTTTTGTTATATAAATCAATTTGGATGTTTTAAAATTGTGTTGATATTTAACCATTGGTATGTAATAAAAAACATCAACTACATTTAACCAGCTTTTATTATCAAATATTTAAAAAAAAAAACAGTATAACAGTCAGTGGTACTTTACAAAAAGTGTAAATTTGCTAAGCTAAATTTGCGCGACGCCTGTGAGACTCCATGTCACCAGTTAAAGGTTAACCATTTTTCACTCTCTAAAGTAGTTGAGCAACTTTTTACATTGTCAAACTTACAGTGCATTAAGCTGTAGCTTAAATTAACAATTAATAATTTATAAACTCAAAGGATTAACTAAAACTTAACCCTTTGTGGCATGACAAGGGTCTTTTAGATCTATATAAAAAATTCAACTGTCTTTCATTCTCTGAGTAACATAGTTGACCTTCCATTCCTATGTGAACATTTTCTAAAGTCTAAAGGAAAGGTAGGTTAAAGGACCAACAGCATTTAGTGTTTCAATAGTGCGGACGTGAACTCTCGTTTTGGTCTGAAAGACCTACTGACCATTTCGTTTATTCTCTCGGAAGGTAAGTTAATTTTTTTTTTCAATCTCAGTCAACTTATTTGGGCGATTTTTATGTTAATGTTACATTTTTACATTCATTTTTACTATTAACCTTAAAAATAAATGGTTTTGATAAAATTGATGGCGGAATATCCGGAGGAAGACACAAGGTATAGCAGCAGTTTTGAACACGGAAGAAAGTTATACCCATTGTAACGGTAACTCTACGCGTTTTATATGCAACAATTCTGTATATAACAAAAACTTTAAAAATTACATTCTGTAACTCGAAAACTCCTCACTGGATTTTAGTAAATCAAAATATATTCGATTCGTTATGAAAAATGGTAGTAACTCAACCTTTCAAAATATTATGTTACATGCCCTTATTTTTTTATACAGGTATTTTTCAGACAAATGATTATAAAATTATAAAAATATTAACAATAAATTGTTTTTTTAGGTTTAGTTATTAGCATTTAGTCTTATGACTAGAATCCCGTTGGAATTTTTACTCTATGTGTTACAGGAAGCCTTAGAGAAATACGGGTGTCTTAAAAGTCACTTTTGGAAGACGCCCTTTGCAGTGAAAAGACATACTAAAAATGCAACAATTTTTTTTTTTTTTATATACTCTATTATATATAATATTTAAAAGGAATTAGTTTAATAAATATAATAGCTTTTTCACAACAACAAAATTAAAATGTGTATTTTTTTCAACAATGAAACTTAAAGTCCCCTTAAAGATATAAATTGTTTACAACTTAAAGATTTATAATAGTCTATCTTCGATCTATATATGAGGATAGATGCAATAAAAAAAAATATTTATTGAAGATTTATTTATTCAAATATACAATATTTTACAAATTGTTGATTTTTCTTCGCGTTTGAAACAGCCTTTCCCCTGTGGGGAAATTTTAGAAATTTCATAAAATCATATAAAAAAAAAGAACTTTATACTAATCTACGATACGCTTAAAAAAATTTTCATTTGATATCCTTTTTATTATTTCTTCATTTCTGGACATATTTTTCCATATAATTGATAAAAGTCTGCTAATGTACTATAGTCTTAACGTAAATGTTAATTTAAAAGTATTTGTTAACGAATGAAAATGCAATGATTGACTAATAATCGTCAAGCGTTTCAGTTGCATTTTTTATTTAGTACATTGGTCAGTTACTTTTTTTATATGATCTAAATAGGTGTGATATAGCTTAAGTGTCCGGGATTAGGCCAGTTTCCTTATTGGAACTTTTCAAGATTTTCTTTTTTTCATCGATGCAGAATCACTTGTAGTTTTTCCGGAAATTAATGAAAAAATATTTATTTTTAACGCAGATACTGATTGTTAAAACTGCATGGATCTCCAATACCCAGTCTGACCGAGTAAGCTTCTGTTTTACCAATCATGTCACGAAGAATTAGTTCAAATGGTTAAATCAGGTATGGGGTATTCATATAAAACACAATAAATAATATATGCTTTAAATTTATACCGAAAACTAGTGAATTTTCAGTATTGAAGACTTCAAAATTAGGGTAGTGTAGCTTTGTATTAGGAATTGGGTTTTGTAAGGTTGCTGATTTCGAACTTTACTTACATAAGTCAAATAATAGATAGTCCGAGTAATGGTCAGGTGAGTCAAATTAGTTGAAATTAAATAACGCAACAGATTCTCGGAGAATTTTATCAACTGAAAAGAATAAAAAAATGTTGATGTATTATAGTCTTTCATGCACAGTAGGCACAAACTGTTGTTCATGTTATGTCGTGTTAGTTATCTCCATGAAATTAATACATATAATACATTTAACTCAAATTCCCGTCACACTCATACTATTTCAGAAAATAAAATTTGATAAAGTACTTGCTTTGCTATCAACTCAGCCTGACATCAGTAATAAATTGAATTTTATCAAACTAACAAATTAATCTTTGAATTCCAATATTGTCCTAATCTAAAGTAAAAAAAAAGAAAAGTAAAATAAATTCAGCAATTAGCTTTGTGCCTTAGAGCTAATAAGCTTACGCAGTTCGTTCTTTACGTCCAGCTCAAAGTACAATGAGATAATACTTAAGTGATTACATTTCAATGTAAATGTTGATAAAGCACATTCTTACGCTATATAGCTTATTACTGATATGCAACTAACAGCCTTAGCTTATTATTGTAATAATCGTTTGATCTGAAATTTATTACATTATTTAAACCATAAAAATTCATTTTAACCCACCGACAATTATTACATACGTTATTAGATTAGATTGTAAAGCCGCCAATTATTAAAAAATAAATAAATCCCACATTTTAATTTATAATGCACTAAAAATGGTAAAATAAGCATTTTTTCTTAGCTCTCAAAATAATTGCGTTGTAAATTCGCAGTTTTCTTGGTTGTCGGCTAAAGGCAAAAGAGTGAGGAACTCAGTAATATATTTGGCAATTTACATATATCTTAAAGTGGAATTTCGAAAAGGCGAATCCAATATAGCGACCAATATTCTTCATATTGGACCACCAGTTTCTGGTCTATTATTAAAATTTGGAAATTTAAGACTGCGAATCCAATATTATGACGACCACAATTTCTTAAATTTAGATGATTGTACTATAGTTAAAATAAATACTAAAGGTATATTGGGGCCACTGAGTTCGAATCAAATATTTTAATTTAAAATTCATGATGGCGGCATGCATGGTGATGTAACGACAAAATTTATCGAAATTTTGAGAATTTTAATGAATATTTGTTAAAAGAGGACAACCGGGTGATCAATTTCGAATGTGTTCTCGAAATTTGGAAATTTAGGATGACGGACGGTTCACAATTTCTATAATTGAAAGGAGTTAGTACAAAAGGAATTTCGGAATTGTGATTTCGAATCTACTATGTTTATATCAATATTTTGAGACTCAAGATGTTGGATGCAATATGGCGACTTGAAATTGTTATTCAAGGAAATTTTGGTCCATTATTTCGATTCTGCTACTGGAATTTCGAAATATAATATACAGTTCAGTTGAGTGTTTAAAGTAACTGATGTATGGCTTCTTTTTATTCCACAGCTGACTCGGTGGCTTCTTTATAGATTTAGTTAACAGCATATTCAGCTTCTGCGCAACATTTATGGCCCAAGCCGATTAGATTACACTTTGGCATCTCTAAGAGCATCCTATATTTTCGTTCCGCAACCCAATTTTTTTGACTGAATGGAGCTGTATCTTGGAATCCTCCTTCGAAAATCTGTCAACTGCTTGCTTGTATAATCGCTTGTATATACAGGGTGTCCAATAGGAATGTGTGAAAACTAATGAGCCACTATTTTTTAATAAATGGAGAGATCGGGAAAATGTAAATACTTTTTAATAAAGGCAAGTCATCATTTTCACTTCATGTCCATTTTATAATAAATAAATTAAACCTATTTATTTAATACAAACCATTAATTTCAAAATATAGTGAAAAATGTCAATTATTAATTAAAAATATAAATGTTCGCTTGCTTAAAATCTTAAATCTCCGAAAGTTCTTCACTGATTGCTTTGAAATTTTAACATACATAAGCGCGTGTTTTTGATTACCTTTTTTTTTTTTAACAGCGCAGTCGGTTGATTGTAAAAGCAACACACACTATTTATATTGTTAAAATTTTGCCCGCCGAGCGGCTGGCCGGCAAAACTACACCTTATACTACGCCTTCGCCACAATTCAGTGACTAACGGACAGACAGATGGACGTAGGGAAATTTTTGGTCGGAATAATACTCGTCTACCGAAGTAGACGAGCCCAAAACAAAGAGTATCTATTAACAAGAGGGGACACTCGTGACGTATTTCCTTATCTTTTTTTGACCTTGGTACCGTTACAGCAATGAAATGGGAATTTATGTTAGAAATAGTTAATAATAAAGAAAGCATAAGTGAGAGAAAGACAAAAATTTGGGGCGAAAAGTGGAACACTCCTGCAGGGTGCACCTCACAAAAATGTTTTATCACAAAACTTTTCTATGAGCACATTACACGCTACCTTCTCCACAGCCACACACCAAACACATTGTATTATGCTTACCCATCATTTATCTAAAGCACATTTTATTTTATTTAATTAATTGCTTCTAAGAAAGCACTTTTTTACTCAAAAACTTTTAAGCTTCTCCACATTTCCGAACAAATCAAGACCACCCGGTACTTTTCGTAAGCGAGCAGCACACAAAAGACATTCCACAATGAAAAAATGTAAACAATCTCGTCCGTATTCATGCTCGGTGTGTGCTACCTGCCTCTTCTCCCTTCTCCGATTCGGCATTTCCCTATAACTTAACATTGCGAGGGGAGGTAAACTTGAGCGACCTAGTACTAGTGCATCAGTCCAGGGCGCCTTTAGAAAAGCGTTCATAAAAAAAGCTTCAGTTTATAGCTTACGCTGTAAAAGCTATCTGTGAGAACTTTTTGGTGACTACATATTTCTCTCTCTACATTTCTTATAGGTATTTACAGAGGCGGTATTTAGTAGGCCTGAGCTGCTTTATCTAATGGGAAATTTTGCTGGGTGTATTTGCGAGAGCTTGCATATGAGTTGGGACTTTGAGAGGGTATTAAGGTGTCCCTTCTTGTTGAAATAGATATTCTTTGCCCAAAAAATCGATGAGTGTTTCGATCCGAGAAGCCAAGCTGATCTCATCAGTATTTCGCTTGGCTTCTCTGCCATAGGCACTCACAAAGGAGGGATCGAAAGCTAATTCCTATATCTGCCCGATCACAACTTAAAGTGTGAATTATAAACGAAGGCAAATTCTGTAACCATATATATTATTTAAAAATGAATGTGTGTTTGTTTGTTCGTCTTTTATAGACTCCGAAAGCGGTGATCCGATCTTCTTGATATTTATACTACGTAGTAGGAGAGTGTCATATTTTCAAATTTTCGTAAAGTTTTTTCCGTTTTTGAATTATTATTGGAATTCGCATAAAACCGATTATTTGCAGGAAGACGTAGCAATGCATTGAGGCTACAGTTAGTGATACATATTTTTGAAATGTAAACCATATATTAGGCTGTAACATAATAATCTGATAATTTTGTAAGAAATTTTATTTTGATATTTTTGTACAATTTAGCTTAACATTTATTGAACATACAGTCCATCATTATCAATGATCTCCTGCCAACGTTGGGGAAGCGACATTATTCCATTCTCGTAAAACTTGGGCTCGCGAGAGTTACAAAATTCCGACAACCACTGTTCCAATGCATCTCGATCATCAAACGATTTTTCGCTATTGTGAGCCTGAAACGATCGGAGCAAGTGGTAGTCAGAAGGAGAAGGATGGGCTAAGGAAATCCAGCCTAGCTCGATAATTTTTTTACATGTTATCGAAGCGGTGTGAGGACGGGCATTGTCGTGGAGGAGATATACATTGCCTTGTTCTCCTTTAAGATTCACGGCTACCTTATCCAGCATATCACAGTAGCGTTCACTATTTATAGTCGTTCCTTGTGATAATAGTTCTCAGTAGATAAGGCCGTGCACATTCCACCAAACACTCAACATAACCCTGTGTATAGTAATTTTACATTTAACTGTCGGTACTCGTCTTTGACCCGCGCTAAGTCATTGTCGCTTATTGTTATGGTTAACATAAAGCATCCACTTCTCATCCCCGGTAACCAAATTACGAAGCCAAGCAAAAGTACGATGTGAAGTGAGTAATTGCGTACAAACCGCCACTCGCATCATCCGTTGACCATCCGTCAATTCGTGGGGTACCCATTGACTGTCCTGTACACTTTACCCATCACTTTTAAATGTCGACCGAAAGTAGTATGGGAGCATCCGAGTTCTTCTTCAAGTTGACGAGTAGTCCTCCTTGGATCTTCCTCGATGAGCTGCGCTAGTCGGTCGACATCAACCTCAACCTGACGCCCTTCGTGAGGTTTATCTTCAAGGTTATAGTCGCCATTCGAGAAACGTCAAAACCAATCTACTGGTGTATGATAAGAGACCGCATTTTCTCCCATACATTGACATATATTTTGTGCCGCCTGCTTAGCTGTATGCTTCAAACGGAACTCATAAAGTAGAAGGACGCGGATGTCTCGTCTTTTCAAATCGAATTTTTCCATAATGCTACTCGCTGCGCTGTCGATTATTGCACTGATGAACTGAGCGCGCTCACGGGTATTTATACTCATAGTCAGAGAACTTTCTCGAAGTTGTAAAAAATGTCCAGAACGTTTCCGAAAAAATTATCAGACTATTATGTTACAACCTAATACATATGGGAAAAATCAGCCGATTCCACGATCTGATCTCGTAAACTGGAACTGAGTGATATCCGTTTTATTGTTTCTCATGAGTAGTAGCTGAGTAGTTGAAGCCCTGCGAAGAGCCAGAATAATCCCGCTATCCTTTCAGTAGAACGGCTTATTTAGTTAGTCAGTTGCTAGTAGTCCAGTAGTTCAGTAGTCAGTCGACAGTCACGCCCAGAATTAAGTGCTAAGTTTTAGCTAAGCTGAAAACGCAAAGAAGTAAAGTTGTAGTTAAGGAGTTGAGTGAAGTAGAAGTTTTGTATTTCTTTATCTTAAAGTTAAAATTCCAAAATTAATCCTAAGTGAAAATAAACAAATTTTACTAGAAAAATGAATTAGATGAAATAAATAAATTGAACTTACCTACCTGATCAAACTTACCTGTGAACTGAACTAAATAATTTTACACAAAACTAAAACCGCGTCTTATCTCTAAAAACAAAAACCTTTCGATGCCCCCACATACATACATAAAGGGTATCTACCTGCATTTCTTTGAATCTTCCGATGCTGCACAGACATCCAAAGGAATGTTAGAAACCAAATCCTTTCGTTATACGAAAAAGAGATGTCTAGTTAAATCTTTTCATTTTATTCAAGACGGAGCAGCACCTCGGCGCACACAAGCAAAATTTGAAGCCATCAATACATTTTATGGCGATCGAGTTATTGAAAGTAAAAGACGGTCTGCTACCCCAAGGTACGTCGGAAGTCAGCAATGCTACAGAACGGTTGAGGACCTTTGAATCGAGATGATGAACCTTCCCTAGTAACCCTGTCGGAGGTCGCTAGGTGTTGAAGGGTATCGAAGCACACTTTAATGAGTCTCGACGAGAAACGCCACGACGAGAGTGCTGTGATGGCCGCTTGGCTATCGGAGAAGATAGTAATGTTGGCATCCTTTAGTCCCTTGTTAAAGTTTAGAAGGGCGCAGGCTTTAATGGCAGGGATTTCGGCTCATTCCAATCGAGACTTTGGTATTGGATCCATAGGCACCATCATCAGCACCATATTCCCTTTTTGAGCCATCTGCAACTCGCCCCCATTAAACCCCTTAAAAGCAAAGAAGTGTAAACAAACACTGTCGATTTTTAAAAAATAGCGAAATTAACCGCGGAATTAGTGCCGGCAGGAGTTATAAACGTTTTTGGGTTGTTGTCACCAAGTTCAAAATTGTCTGTCGGAAACAGATAATCGTCCCACATATACTTCCCGCTAGGCTTAGAGGAGAAGCCTATCAGTTATTCGTTCTAGAAGTGCACATATCCCCAAAGATTTGGAGAAATGATTAAACCTCAAGCATCTTCCCCGCAAGACTTACCAAGAACTGATAAACCGCAAACCAGGTCCTTTTTACAAGCTATTATTTAACTCGCAATGTTTCAACCATTTCCTCCCAACCGATTTTGATGAAATTTTGCATACACCTTAAGTTTTGGTGACAATGCAATATACAATACTTAGTATTTTACAATATGTAATATTTTCAAAATGGCCGCCGCCACAAGATAGTGGATGGTGTATATTTGGTCAACCCTGTTAATAATATGGGTATCAAATGAAAGAGCTTGAAGAGTAGGAAACGATAAAATGAGTGATGGCATTTTAAAATGGCTGATGCTACAAAATGGCGGATTACATATTTTTGTCAACCTCCTTAATATAGGTATCAAATTAATCTGGATATCAAATGAAAGGGTTTAAAGAGTAGAAGCCAATAAAGTGAGTGATATCACATTACATTCAATATGGCCGCCGCTACAAGTTGGTGGACAACATTTTCTTATCTACCATCATGATATGGGTTCGTTTGGAAAGGAATTGCTGAGAAAAATACGAAAAATTAAATAATGTCATTCTAAATTCAATATGGCGGACAACATTTTCTTATCTACTATCATGATATGGGTATTAAATGAAAGGGTTTGCTAAAAAGAATATGAAAAATAAAATAACATTACAGTAAATTCAATATAGCGGGCAACATTTTCTTATCTACCATCATGATATGGGTATCAAATGAAAGGGTTTGCTGAGAAGAATATGAAAAATAAAATGACGTTGCACTTAATTCAATATGGCGGACGCCCCAAGATAGCGGATATAATTTTTTTATCTACCATCATCATATGGGTATCAAATGAAAGGGTTTGCCGAGAAGAATAAGAAAAATATGTCCAGCGAAAACTAAAAACTAAATTAATAGTAAAGAAACATTTTAAAAAAAAGCTTCTATTTAAATGCTCTAAAAAGAAAAAAAGAAACTTTAAATTAAATCAAACCCATAAATTTATTACATTATACAATTTATATGCCAAATTTTACCCGCCAAAAACAAGTACCCTTGTCATAAAACTCCGCCTAGACATTAGTTGCCAAAAGGAGACCCAGCTAGTGGTGGGTGGTGGTAATCAAAGAGAAAGCTTTAAAAACACTTGAGAAGACTTATACGCTGCATCCATTTGGCGCGGGATAAACATTGGGAAGCTGCCAGTGATATTTTATAACAAAATTGTGCAAAAATAAGGAAATTAAAACTACCTGCAGTTTCCAGGTAATTGCAAATCTGCCCGACGGGCGGACTGTCAGGGAATAACTTTCTGTCGCTGTACTGCAACATTCAGGGTTCCAAACCAAGTCCTTGATTTCCTCGAATGAAAATCAATTCAGAGGCATTCTCATATCCAATATTAATCGATACAAAGAAGAACTCCCCAACAAATAACCGAAACCAAAATCCGCACAGATGAAATGCCATGTTCTCGATACATCAAACGATGTTGGCTGTCAGATTCTCGAAAAGCCACGCAAAAATGAAAATGAAACCCTAACGAGATTTCTCGGACACTCAATCATTCCGACCAGCCATTAACCAAAAAATTTGTAGAAGATCAGAATAATGTCATAAACGAGCAAATAAAGCGATATAGTGCAGCCAAGCAAACTTTTAGTAGTATCCAAAAACTAGGACCAGACGGCGAGAAAAGATAGAGAGTAGTCTTTGATTTGATCAGTTGGGTCACTCAAGATATTTCTCGAAAGATTCAGCTAAAATGAGGTTCTAGTCGATGCCTCGAATCGGCATACAACAGCTTTCAGCATTAACTACGGGCACTATGAATTCAAACGTATGTCTTTTGGGTTCAAGGAAGCCCCTGCCACGTTTCAGCGCCTCATAAATTACACACTAACAAGCCTTCAAAGCCTTGAATATCTGGGGGCACGGCAGACATAGAAGCTTCAAATTTAGAATACAATTAGTGTTTAGTGTATAAATCAAGGAAAAACTAAAATATTTTGCAATTTCGGTCCAGTTTTCTAGATACACCAACTGCATAAATAACTTTGTAATCCCATATATCAATCTAATATATAAAATTCTTCTGTCACAGTTTTAGTGTTTATACTCCTCCGAAACGGCTTGACCGATTTTGATGAAATTTAATATGTATATTCAGTAGGTATGAGAATAGGTTTATAACTACTTTTTATACCCCTAAGTGTTAAGGGTGGCTCACCCTAAAAAATTGTTTCTCATTTTTTGGACAATTTTTTTTTCGATAATTTTTTTATGGTGTGACATTCAAAAATACATTAGTCCTACATTTTTACCCTTCTACCACCAACCCCTACTTTTTAATAGCATTTTTTATTTTTTAACCCCGATCGATAGCTACTCAATGGGGTTCCGTTTTGCCAAACTCCTCCGCTTGGGAGCAGCATAATAGCAACTTTCGTCGAGCGCAAGTTTGAAATACATTTTGAAAGTAAAGATTAAAAAGATATAATAAAAATCGTATGGGTGGGGGTGGGGGGGGGGCATCTCCACCGTTCGGCAGTTACAGGGTGTTCGTAAATCAGGATTTTGCCTTATATGAGAACCGTTCTTGTATTTTTATCTTTTTTTCTACGCATCACAGCGACCCCAAACTCATCTAAATCACTTTTTCGAAGCACTTTCCAAAAAGGTCAACACCACCCCCCTATCCCCAACCCCTTGGCCTAAATCCCCCCTGGAAGTTCAAAAAATTAACTTTTATTTCACGATTTTTCAACTTTCGCTCCACTTTTCTCCGAAATTCATGTTATTAACATATCTACTTTTTATTTTGTTTAAGTTGCCCATCTAATTACCTTTCCGAAAAGGTGCAACATGCTCAGGTAGAAAGGGGTTGCAAAAGTCCTGAAATTAAAACATCCTCACAGGTACCTAATTACTTTATCTCACCATAATGGAAAAAGTCGTTAAGTAAACAATTTTTATGACAGCAAGTTCCGAAATGTTTGTTTAGGAAACACAGGTAATACAATTTTATTATTTCAGCAAAACAGTAATAAAATAATAAATGTAATCTCGTTAAATAGCGTTATTAGTTTATTATATCCAGTATTGACTCCTAAGTATCCTGACGCTCCGTTTCTAATACCTCCTATGAATTATGGTATAAAAATGGGTAAGTTTGAAAGGACATTGACCACAGTTGAAGAAGTGAGCGATAAGAACGGATGTTTAATAGAAAAATTAAGATAAAATGGCAGAATTCAGTGTTGAAAAGTATGCCGATATAATTTACGTGTACGGTTTAGTAGACTGTACGAGAATACCAAAGGAGATTCCCGAATCGGCATGTACCCGACAGAAGGGTATTTTCAAGGACTTTCAGGAGGTTAAAAGAAACCGGAAGTGTAGCCGCCCCCTGTATTAAATAGAAAGCACTGTTTAGGGCGATGATGAGTTTATTGCACACAGGCTCGTTCCAGACTGACTGCTCAAGAATTAGCTGATACACTCATTTGTTATTACTAACTGTGATACCGGGCTAATACATATGTACGTAACTGTGACAGTAGATGTTAACTATGTTCTCTTACACCTCCCTTTTAATTATGCTAAAACACCCTTAATTAGTATGCTACGTTCTTCGACTTATTTCTTTCTAGCTAGTACACGCTTCTCTACAATTCATTTATTTCTCTTAATTTTTTTTTTTTTTTTGTTTACAAAATAAAATTCAATAATTAAACAATTCATATTACTATGATCTAATAATTTTATAGGGGGCGGCCAGCATGATCAAATGTATTTGTTGCTTTTTTCTTCTTTTTTTTTTTCATTTGATGTACACAGTAGTGTTTTAAACTTTGCGTGGTCGTAAAAATTTCGAATTTCGTCTCAATATGACGCCCTTTTCCGTTTCTACTACGTACGAGCGTGGTGTTTCATGTTTTGCCTTTACCTCCCCCTTTGTCCATTTAGTCCCTTCTTGAATCCAAATTGCCTGGCCTACTGTTAATTCTTGTTTATCCTTTGATTTCCTATTATACAGCTTCTCATTTCGTTCATTATTTTTGTCGACTATTTTTTTACACAATTTGCTATTATCTGTTTGTAATGCATTATTTTTTACTGGTAGCAATGTTCGTAATTTCCGACCCATCAGGACTTCAGCTGGAGATTTTTCACAATTCACAATAGGGGTATTTCTATATTCCAACAAACATTCCCATAATTCATCACCTGACTCTTTGCTTTTTTGTATTAGCCTTTTCGCAATTTGTACTGACCTTTCTGCGAAGCCGTTTGCTTGTGGGTATCGGGGACTAGTTGTGACTATGTCTATGTCGTACTTTTTACCAAACTTTTTAAATTCAAAGGACCCAAAAGGCATGTTATCTGCAATGATAATCTTGGGGATTCCATGAGTAGCGAATACATTTTTTAATTTTAGGATGATTTCTGTCGACGTTTTGGCTTTTAAGGGAACTATATCTAAAAATTTCGAAAGATAATCATTTACAACTAGAAAACTTTTTCCAGCGACTTCGCAAATATCCATCCCGATCTTGTTGAACGGGATATCTGGAACATTATGGGCTATGTAAGGTTCTCGAACATTCGAGTTTCTAAACTTTTGGCATATGTGACAGGTGCCTACCTTATCTTCTATGGCTTGATCTATTCCCGGCCAGTAAACTGATGAACGAGCTCTAGTTTTCGTTTTGCTAATTCCTAGATGAGGCTTGTGCAATAACTTTAGTATTTCTGGTCTCATTGAGCTAGGAATGAATATTCTATCATTTAGAAACACGAGCCCATCCGATAATACTAACTCGTTTCTCAATTTCCACAAATGCTTCATTTCCTCTTTTAATTTCGACTTGCTGTCTGGCCAACCTTCCTTCAAAACATTTTTCAACTCCTTTAGGACTGGATCCTTGTCTGTTTCATTACTTAACTGCATTTTTCTATCATGCCCTACATTTATTGTGTGCACCATTTCTTCAAGATCACTTATTTCGGGTTGCTCTTCATTTTTGTCGAAATTTCTTGAGAGCAGATCCGCGATATACATATATTTCCCCGGTGAGTGACTGAGATCAATTTGGTACTTGAATAGCCTTAACATCATTCGTTGTAGACGCGGATTAGGTATTTTCCACAGATCTTTTTTAAATATCCCTAGCAACGGTTTATGATCAGTCACTACTCGGAATTTTTGTCCATAGATGAAGTTACGAAATTTGCTGCATCCGAAAACAATTGCGAGTAGTTCTTTTTCCACTTGCGAGTATCCTCGCTCGGTTTCGGACAAACTTCGAGACGCGAACGAAATTGGCCTTCCTTGTTGCAGCATGCATGCTCCTAAACCATGTTTTGAGGCATCAATTTGCAAGGTGATTTCTTGTTTGGGGTCAAATATTCTCAATGTCGGTGCATCTATTATGGCCTTTTTAATTTTGTCCAAGCACAAGTGCTGTGCCTTTTCAAATCTAAAAACCACATCTTTTTTAAGCAATTCCCTAAGTGGCTGAGAGATCTCCGACAAGTGTGGTACAAAAGCTCGGACATAGTTTATCATGCCGAGTAAGCATTGAAGCTCTTTTTTATCTTTCGGAGGGGATATGTTCCTGATTGCTTTTATTCTTTCAGGATCACATGATATACCATTCTCAGACACTATGTGGCCCATAAATTTTACTGACTTCACTTTATATTGGAATTTATCTACATTAAATTTCAAATTTATTTTCCTTGCTCTTTCCATTACTTTTTTCACAATTTCATCATGTTCTTTCTCTGATTTCGCATGAATAAGTATATCGTCAAGGTATACAGCAACTCCTTGAATATCTTTAAAATTGTTTTCATTATATTTCTGGAATATTTCGGGAGCTGTTTTTATCCCAAAGGGTAATCTTTTAAATTTATATGTACCATGTGGAGTACTAAATGTACATAATTGACTGGACGGGTCATCCAGTTCAATTTGCCAATAACCGTCCTTCAGATCTAGCACAGTGAACCACGAATTGTTCGCTAATTGGGCGGTTATTTCTTCGAAAGTGGGAATAGGATAATTTAAAGGCTTTATGGCCAAGTTCAAATCTCTGGGGTCTAAACAAAGTCTTATTTTCTTGTTGGGTTTTTCTACAATTACCACGTTTGATATCCACTCAGATTGCCCATCAGATTTTTCTATTATTTTTAATTTTTCTAATCTCTTCAGTTCCAGCAGTACAGCTTCTTTCAAAGCTAACGGAATTCTTCGTGCTGGTTTTGCGACTGGTGTTGAATTTTGTTTCAATTCAATATGCAAGTTTTTTACGAATGCCCCTAAGCCCCCGAAAAGATCTCTATTTTCTTCTATTATTGCTTCTCGACTCGCAGATATTTTAATATTATCTACTCTTTTAACTAAATTCAAGTTAACACTCGTATCTAGACCGAGAATGGGAGTTGATCCCTCGTGGCTAATAATAAATTCAATATTTGTTATCTTGTTCCGAATTATACAGTTAAGCTTTGTCATTCCAATAATTTTTAAAATTGCCCCCCCCCCCCCCCCCCATATGATTGAATTCTTAAATTTGAGTCTGTAACCTTCAAATTTTGAATATTCTTTGCGATGTTCAAAGGCAAAACATTCACGTCCGCGCCTGTGTCTATTTTAAATCTAATTAATCTGTCTTCGATTTTAATTATTTCATACCAAGATTTTTGTTTATTCAGATCTCCATTTATTATGTCAATGTAAAAAGTATTCTCGTTATTATGTGTCGGTTGTAGTTCACTTACTTGTTTGGTCTTGGTTTTACATGCTATCGCGAAATGATTTTTACGCCCACATTTTTTGCATGTTGCTTTGTATGCTGGACACTTCCTAATTTCATGTTTTTGAGCACAATAGGTACAATTTATTACACTACGCCTATCCCTATTGCTCTGGTTGTTATTTCTATCCGGCTTTTTCTTCGAATCAGTTTGGTTAGTATTGCTATGTCTACTGCTTTGATTATTAGTACTTAACTTAGCGCATTTAGATACCGTATTTAATGTTCCGTAACTCGATATTTGGGTTTGTAGCCTCTGCACCTGGGTGTTGGATACCTCAGCAGCACGTGCCATTTCAACCGCTTTGGGAAGGTCCAGATTGTCAATCTCCAGTAACCTCTTCTGTAAAGTCTTGTCGTTGGTGCCCAGGATGATACGATCTCTAACCATTCTCTGCTCGTGCTCCCCGAATCCACAGTTGCGAACTAGTTTCTTAATCGCCATCAGAAAATTGTCGAAAGCCTCTCCTGCTTCTTGTTTTCTGCTATGGAAAACGAAACTTTCAAATGCCTCGTTTCGTTTTGGGCGGCAAAAATCCACAAAAGCTTTAGTCACTTCTTCATAGCTCTTCCTCTGCTCCTCAGTTAGGTTGAATGAGTTGTAGATCTTTACAGCTTCTGGTCCAACGGCATTTAAAAATACTGCTATTTTGACGTCATCACTTTTCTTGTTCAGCTCGGCAGCGGTACAAAAAATTTGGAAATTTTGCCAGAATTTTCTCCAGCTCTCGGCTAAATTAGATCCTTCCAGATCTAATTTGTCTACTTTTCTAATATAATCCATTGGGATTGTTTCTATTACACTTATATACTTCACCCCTTTGGGTGGTCTCCCTCGTGGTTTCGGTGCTTTATATTGATCCACCACTTTTGAGAATTTTCCCATTCTCTTTTTTTTTTCGTTTATTAGTAGTTCCAATCAAATTTAAATCACTTTTTAATCACCCGCCACAATTTGTTACTTGGATACCGGCTGCGCCATGTATTAAATAGAAAGCACTGTTTAGGGCGATGATGAGTTTATTGGACACAGGCTCGTTACAGACTGACTGCTCAAGAATTAGCTGATACACTCATTTGTTATTACTAACTGTGATACCGGGCTAATACATATGTACGTAACTGTGACAGTAGATGTTAACTATGTTCTCTTACACCCCCAGAGCAGGAACGTGAGCAGGAACATCGGCCGATTCAGCGGACACCGACCAACAAATCCTCAACATCGTCAGGAACAGCCCTGAAATAAGCATCAGGCAGGTCGCACGACCGTTAGGATTATCTTCAGGGAGAGTTTGGACTGTTGCAAAACCCCCGGGAATAATAAATACAAGCCGTGAAGTAGACCTGTTCACTACCACATGTATAGGGTCATGTAGTCCGATGATTGCACCGAAATAACATTGCTTCTTATGGCGGTAGAGCTCATTCATTCCGCTCCAGAGGGCGAATCTGCTAAACTATCGCTTTTACGAAAAAGTGATGTTCTACTGACTGTAACTGGGGAGGAATACCGTTCTTATGGTACCAAAATCATTATAGGGGTAAGAACAAAATATTAAAGATATTTGAGCTCAAAAGTTACTCTTACTGCCCATCGAACAAATTACCACGGAAAGTCGTGCTGTCAAGTCGACCTGCCGCTGCTGTTTTGTTCGAGGAAATGGTTAGAGTTGTGTTTAAGTGCAAAAAACTCTAATATTTTGTTCTTGTCACTATAAAGTTTTTTAGATCACTAGAAAGGTATTCCTCCATAGTTATAGTTAGTAGAACATCATTTTCACGTAAAAGCTATAGTTTAGCAGTTCAGGCAAGTTGAATGGCATACTTTGGATCATCCGCCATAAGAAGCAATGTTATTTCACGGCGATTCTCGGACTACATCACTACGTATGCATTTTCTACTTCACGGCTTGTGTTTATATGTATTCCCGGGGGTTTTGACTGTTGTGAACCGAGAGGGACTACATCCATACCATCATATCCCGGTCCAAGCACTACAGGAAGGAGATTCCGAAAGACGATTGCAATTTGCACTTGGCTGTTCGAGTCTGACATCGAAAACAGAAGGTTTCTAGACCGAATTCTGTGGACGGATGAATCGCAATTCACCCGGGATGGCATCACAAACTTCCACAACCTCCACACCTGGTCAGATGTGAACCCACATAGAACAAGGTGTCGGTCCTTCCTGCAAAGATTTAGTGTCAATGTCTGGGCTGGCATCATCGGCAACCAGTTGATAGGACCCTTCATCTTGCCCCAAGTGCTGAATAGTCAGCTATATTCGGACTTTTTGGAGAATACTCTTCTGGATCTGTTGGAGGACACCCCCCTGGCCACCAGAAGCGTAATTTATTTACAGCTCGACGGAGCACCTGCGCATACTGGGAACATTGTTAGGGCAAGGTTGAATGAACATTACCCAGAGCGCTGGATTGGACGAGGTGGACCGATTCCTTGGCCTGCTAGGTCACCGGACCTTACTCCACTGGACTTTTTCTTATAGGGAATGATGAAAGATGAAGTTTACTCAAGACCAATCAACACCAGAGAAGAATTAGTTACCAGGATTGTGACTGTAGCCACGAAAATACGGGAGAGACTGGCTACCATAGACCTCAAACGTGAAATAAAACGAAGGCTACTTGCATGCATCGAAACTAGCGGAGAACATTTTGAACAGCTTTTAAAGGACAAACGTTTTAATTGTAATTAGTTTTTAAGCGAACAAAATGTATTTTTTAGTTAACTTAAGTATAATTTCCCAAAAATTCGAATTATCATGATATTCTCTAAAAGGATTTTTGTAAATAAATTTTCGTATCCTTTTCCTACCTGGGCATGTTGCACCTTTTTGGAAAGGTAATTAGATAGGCAACTTAAAAAAATAAAAAGTAGGTATGTTAATAACATGAATTTCAGAGAAAAGTGGGGCGAAAGGTGAAAAATCGTGAAATAAAAGTTAATTTTTTCAACTTCCTGGGGGGTTGTGGCCAAGAGGTTGGGGATAGGGGGGTGGTGTTGACCATTTTGGAAAGGACTTCGAAATAGTAATTTTTTGAGATCAGTTTGGGACCGCTGCGATGCGTAGAAACAAAAATAAAAATACAAGAGCGGTAAGGCAAAATCCTAATTTACGAATCACCCTGTAACTGCCAAACGGTGCGAGGTGCCCCCCCCCCCCCCCCCCCCGCCCATACGATTTTTTGCTTGTCTCGGTCTGACCTTTCACCTCCTGCAATATTTCCCTCCCACCTCTGAACACCCTGTATATAGGGATGTAAGTATTATAAATATTACTAGCTGACCCGGCAAACGTTGTGTTGCCATATGAACTATTTTTAGAGTATGCAAATCCCGGCCAGGGGTCTACCGGTGTCACTTCTCACCCCGTAAACAGCACGGAGTAGGGATGGGGGCGTTCTCTTAAGCTGTATTTCACTTCTTACACAGTTTTCGGGAAAATGTCGGCCATTATTATTGTTTGTACATCGATCGCAGTAGTGATGTTTACAATTAAGGTAGGTGACCCAAA
Organism: Dysmachus trigonus; assembly: GCA_949715965.1. Taxonomy (NCBI): domain Eukaryota; kingdom Metazoa; phylum Arthropoda; class Insecta; order Diptera; family Asilidae; genus Dysmachus; species Dysmachus trigonus. Next base: position 35,962,997 of record OX454321.1, on the reverse strand, counting down.
TAAAGCCTATATCCTAATAAGGCCTATTTTTTAAATTTCCCGCTTCACGATTTCAAATGGCCGCCAATGTTTGTAGATGTGTGCGTGTACATTAACTAATACCCACAAGCACAGCAAGTGGCCCGTGCCGCGAGCGTGTTGGAACCTGCAGTCGAAAACAACTACGACGCGGAGCGCACGCTTGTTTTTATAAAAATCTGGCAGAGTAAACAGTAAGTATTTTTATTTTTATTTGTACACGGTGTGCTGTGTTAACTCGTTAAATCTGATCTAAAATGATCAAAAGTAATTAATGGGATCTCATTAGATTTATTTATTTTATATAAGTATTGACAACGTTTTGTATTCATTAAGAAGTTGAATGTTTACTTGTTTTTATTAAGGCTTTATTAAGACACAGGGTTCCCAATAAGGCCAAAGTGACATTTTAGTTATTTGTGTTCACAAAAGTGTGATTTTTGTTTCTAGAGCAATTTTGTTTCATTAATTACAAAGTTTAATAAATAAATATAAGTATTTCAAGTTACCAGTGCATTGTTATTATAAACACGCTAGTGAGATAATAAAAAAATTAAGGTAGGCCTTATTTGGGTCACCCACCTTATAATTTTATCATTTTCGTGGAATTCTGAAGTGAATTTATAATCAATCTGCAGAGCTGTCATAATTCATCCCTATTTCATAAAGAATTGATACAATTATTGATTTGAAGAGTAATTCTACTCTGTTATTCTAAAAGAGAAATATCGTGAAAGGTATGTTAAATAAAAAAAATTTGTGTATACTTATCTACATGCGCTTGTGAGAGCATGGCGCAATTGCATCAAGTTCAATCAGAAGATGAGCGAAATGAACTCAAAACTAGTAAGATTCATGGTTTTTATTGGAAAATAAATGTCCTTTAATTGTAAGAATGAGGTTTCAAACTGCACAAAAAAATTAGGTTCTTTGGGCGTTAATGGGTTAATGAGCACAATGAATTATTGAAAATATTCAAATCACACTTGCCTAAATTATAAAATGATAATCACGCTATTGTAATCAGTCCTGATAAAACACCTGTTGGAGAGTATATTCGTAGATTTAATGCACCTGCTGTTGACGACGTTGCTAGAATCATGGTTGGCGATCGAACAACTACACGAGAAATCGTGATTCGTAGAAGAAATAATAATCTCCAGTTCATTGCTGATACACACCGTTCATATGACGCTCTCCAATATCCGCTTATTTTCTGGAAGGGACAAGATGGATATTGCATAAATATTGAACAACACGATCCCGCAACAGGTACTCCTTTCATTGTGGACTTAATCATTACTCATTTAACAAAGTACTTAATTAATCTTAATTTATCAAACTAAACTAATGTTATTTAATTTCGATTATATTTATTAATGCTTTATAATTATTTATGAATTATTTATAATTATATATTTATGAATTATTTATAATTATATATTTATTATTTATTTATAATTATATTTATCAATATACAGGGTGTTCAGAGGTGGGAGGTCAATACTGCAGGGGGTGAAAGGTCAGACCGAGACAAGCAAAAAATCTAATGGGTGGGGGGGGGGGGCATCTCGTACCGTTTGGCAGTTACAGGGTGATTCGTAAATCAGGATTTTTCCTTATATGGGAACCGCTCTTGTATTTTTATCTTTTTTTCTACGCATCGCAGCGGCCCCAAACTGATTTCAAAAAATCACTATTTGGAAGCCCTTTCCAAAAAAGTTTACACCACCCCCCTATCCCCAACCCCTTGGCCACAATCCCCCCTGGAAATTGAAATAATTACCTTTTATTTCACGATTTTTCACCTTTCGCCCCACTTTTCTCCGAAATTCATGTTATTAACATAGCTACTTTTTATTTTTTTTTTAAGTTGCCTATCTAATTACCTTTTCAAAAAGGTGCAACATGCCCAGGTAGAAAAGGGTTGCAAAAGTCCTGAAATTAAAACATCCTCACAGGTACCTAATTACTTTATTGCACCATAATGGAAAAAGTCGTTAAGTAAACAATTTTTATGACAGCAAGTTCGGAAATGTTTGTTTAGGAAACAGAGGTAATACATTTTTATTTTTTCAGCAAAACAGTAATAAAATAATAAATGTAATCTGGTTAAATAGCGTTATTAGTTTATTATATCCAGTATTGACTCCTAAGTATCCTGACGCTCCGTTTCTAATACCTCCTATGAATTATGGTATAAAAATGGGTGAGTTTGAAAGGACATTGACCACAGTTGAAGAAGCAAGCGAAAAGAACGGGTGTTTAATAGAAAAAATTAAGATAAAATGGCAGAATTCAGTGTTGACGAGTATGCCGATATAATTTACGTGTACGGTTTAGTAGAAGGAAATGATAGTGAGGCCGTACGAGAATACCAAAGGAGATTCCCGAATCGGCGGGTACCCAACAGAAGGGTATTTTCAAGGACTTTCAGAAGGTTAAAAGAAACCGGAAGTGTAACCGCCCCCAGAGCAGAAACGCGAGCAGGAAAATCAGCCGATTCAGCGGACCCCGACCAACAAATCCTCAACATCGTCAGGAACAGCCCTGTAATAAGCATCAGGCAGGTCGCACGAAGGTCAGGATTGTCTTCAGGGAGAGTTTGGACCGTTGTGAACCGAGAGGGACTACATCCATACCACCATATCCCGGTCCAAGCACTAGGGAAGGAGATTCCGAAGGACGATTGCAATTCTGCACTTGGCTGTTCGAGTCTGACATCGAAAACAGAAGGTTTCTAGACCGAATTCTGTGGACGGATGAATCGCAATTCACCCGGGATGGCTTCACAAACTTACACAACCTCCACACCTGGTCAGATGTGAACCCACATAGGACCAGGTGTCGGCCCTTCCAGCAAAGATTTAGTGTCAATGTCTGGGCTGGCATCATCGGCAACCAGTTGATAGAACCCTTCATCTTGCCCCAAGTGCTGAATAGTCAGCTATATTCGGACTTTTTGGAGAATACCCTTCCGGATCTGTTGGAGGACATCCCCCTGGCCACCAGAAGCGCAATGTATTTACAGCACGACGGAGCACCTGCGCATACTAGGAACATAGGGCAAGGTTGAATGAACATAACACAGAGCGCTGAATTGGACGATGTGGACCGATTCCTTGGCCTGCTAGGTCACCGGACCTTACTCCACTGGAATTTTTCTTATAGGGAATGATGAAAGATGAAGTTTACTCAAGACCAATCAACACCAGAGAAGAATTAGTTACCAGGATTGTGACTGCAGCCACGAAAATACGGGAGAGACTGGCTACCATAGACCTCAAACGTGAAATAAGACGAAGGCTACATGCATGCATCGAAACTGGCGGAGAACATTTTGAACAGCTTTTGTAGGACAAACGTTTTAATTGTAATTAGTTTTTAAGCGAACAAAATGTATTTTTTAGTAAACTTAAGTATAATTTCTTAAAAATTCGAATTGTCATGATATTCTGTAAAAGGATTTTTGTAAATAAATTTTCGTATCCTTTTCCTACCTGGGCATGTTGCACCTTTTTGGAAAGGTAATTAGATAGGCAACTTAAAAAAAATAAAAAGTAGGTATGTTAATAACATGAATTTCGGAGAAAAGTGGGGCGAAAGGTGAAAAATCGTGAAATAAAAGTTAATTTTTTCAACTTCCAGGGGGGATTGTGGCCAAGGGGTTGGGGATAGGGGGGTGGTGTAAACTTTTTTGGAAAGGGCTTCCAAATAGTGATTTTTTGAAATCAGTTTGGGGCCGCTGCGATGCGTAGAAAAAAAGATAAAAATACAAGAGCGGTTCCCATATAAGGAAAAATCCTGATTTACGAATCACCCTGTAACTGCCAAACGGTGCGAGATGCCCCCCCCCCCCCCCCCCCCACCCATACGATTTTTTGCTTGTCTCGGTCTGACCTTTCACCCCCTGCAGTATTGACCTCCCACCTCTGAACACCCTGTATATTATTACAGGAGCCGAAACAAACAAGAACGTTAGTGCGAAGGATTACTATGCGTATCAGTTGATGATTAGACGAGGTCAGGACAATATCATTCTACAATATCGTGAGCTTTGTCAACAATTCATGGTCGACATGTACGTGAAGATAGAGAGTGAACGACTACGATATTTGCGATATAATCAACAACAGCTGCTTGCGGAAGAATACATTCACTTGCAAGACGCCATTGTCAGCAACGCCGACGCCGCCGACATTGGTAACTCTGTCATTCTACCATCATCTTATATAGGGAGTCCACGTCATATGCAAGAATATATCCAGAATGCTCTGGCTTACGTGGGCGAGTACGGACGACCATGTTTATTTATCACGTTCACGTGTAATCCAAAATGGCCAGAGATTACATCTTTGCTATTGCCCGGCCAAAATGCAATACATCGTCATGACATTACAGCACGTGTATTCAAACAAAAGTTAAAGTCTTTAATAAGTTTTATTACGAAATTATATGTATTTGGTCCTACACGTTGCTGGATGTATTCGGTTGAATGGCAGAAGCGGGGATTACCTCATGCACACATTTTGATTTGGGTAATCAACAAAATACGTTGTTACAACGTCTATCCTGTAGCATGTATATTACAGCCTCTTATAGCTGCAATATAGTATTAAAAGGAAAAAGGTATAGGAAAATGTTGGATCAAGGATCATATGGCTTGAAACACGCTTGTTTATGTTTGGTACATAACTTTTTATTCATAAAAATAATAAAATTACTTAATTATAATAAATACAAAACAAAATACATGAATTCACTAAAAAATATAACAACACATATATAAAAAAAGCAAAATTACAAATAAACTAACAAATTAATATAATACAATATGTATATATAAAAAAATGAACAAACAAAAATAAACTTTCTTTAAAATGAATTCTAATTAATTAAAATTAAATAAGATGAGGTTTCTGGAATTGTAGAAAAAAAATTTATTATTATTTAAATGAGAAATTGCCAACCCAATGAATATAAAAACTGGGGTGAATACCAACAGTCTGTTTCTATTAAAAAACCTATCAGCCCTAACTTTTGCGTAGCATCAACAATATTTTTCGTAGAAAAAGATTGCTAATGTGTGGTTCGTAGTTGCGGTGAATACCTGCCTAGACTCTAATTCCAAAAATGTTAAAACACGGTGGAAACCTGCACTCGAACATCCCTGGAATCGGAATTCAATATTTTGTTGTAACCAGTAAATGACTTATGGTGGAAACCTACAAGTCATTTACGTCAGTTGTGGCGGTGGAAACCTGCCTAAGTTCTAACTCTGAAAGTGCTCAAATATGGTGAAAACCGACACCTGAACACCTCCGAAAACGGAACTTAATGTTTGTTGTATTTGACCAGTAAATAGCTTATGGTGGAAACCTACAAGTTATTGACTGTATATATGGAGGTGGAAACCTGCCTAAATTCTAACCTTGAAAGTGCTCAAATATGGTGGGCCGTCAGCCGTCAGGTACACATGGGGACCACACATGTGCACAGGGGGAATTACATGTAACAGTGATGTACGTGCCGTATCTGTGCACATGTGCCGTAACTGTGTACACTGGCGGAAGTGCGACCATATCCTCCACGCGGGGGCGGCTGGAAGCAGACTCCCAGTTAGGTCAAGTCTCTGCTGGGAGTGCTGACTAATGGTGGTCGGGCGGAGAGAAGGAGACTCTCTTACAAAAAGCACCCCCCCTAACCCAGGGTGTAACGCGTTTCCGTGCCCATTGGGTCGTTTGCAGCCAGGGGGTTACATCGTGCTGTATTCTTACGGAGCCTTCCTGATACCGACCTCAGGTCGTAATTTGGACTTACCCATGTAAGGGGGCGCTGCATGGGTTGACTTCTTTTCCCCCTTTTTCTACCCGAGACCATGAGTAGTGCCTTGTCGCGAAAGTGGTCGGTCGTACGAACCAAATGTTTTTATGGATTCTCATACTTCTGCCTCGGATAAAACCGAGACAACCAAACCTGCTGCGTCTGCTCGGAAAGAGTCACGCAAGGCTGTTAAAGCCAAGGCACCCGTAAAGGGTACCGCAACTACCCCTTCAGCGGGCAACACCCGCTCTAAGGCTCCATCGGCCAGCGCCGGCCCTGCTGTTTCCAAGTCAGGGTCGGGTGCTCCCATTTCGAGGACACAGTCCGCGAAGTCCGGCTTTAAGTCAGGATGTGGCACTGTTGCTCCTCCGTCGCCCGCAATGAATGCGCAAAGCAGTGCGTCTTCGGCTCCCAAGCCAGGACCAAGCCATGCTAAGGCGCCTCTTAGGACAACTCAGTCCGCTAACCCCCCTCCTAACCCCAAGCGGCGCACTAGGCCCTCTGCGGTGGCCCACCGGGAAAAGCGTGCAGCCTTTAAGCTTTTTCGCAAGCTTGGCACCATCCCGGATTCGGAGCTCTCAGAGAAGGATAAGTCCTCTCTGAGTTGGGCTAGGAAGGTTGTTGCCCTTCATGAGGCAAAATCTAAGGACGCGGCACCGAAAAGACAACGCTCGCAAGACAAGCAAGAGCCCCCTGCCTCTAAGAGGCCCAAAGCCGGTCCGCCTTTTAGACCCCCTCAACCCATTCGACCCTTCAGCGAGGTAGCGAAGGATCACCTAATCTAGGCGGACGTAGACCGCAGCAACCCAGACGGTGCCATCTCCCAGGATGACTAGAAATCGGTCCGTATTGAGTTGCTAAAAGTCTACGGGGATGTACTGCAAAAGAGCCCCGGACCCGCACCAGTTTGACGTGATGCCGGCTGGTATCAAGGCCGCATCAAGCTTATTGCCTGCGCAGATCAGCGACCGTCCGATCTTTACAAGCAGGCAATAGCTTTTTTTAAATTGTTCGCTTCGCTCGCTTCGCTTTTGGTGTGTCCGTACCTTAAGGGTAATAAGGCGGTCATCCCCTTCGAGACCGAGAAAGTAGCTGAGAAAGCCGCCGAGGAAATAGCCGAGAAGGCCGCCGAGACAGAAGCTCTCGTAGATCCAAAACCAGCGTCACCATCCCCCCTCACCGACGACAGCGATAACGATAGCATCCCTTCAACTGCAGGGATGCTGGGGGATCTTGTCCTACATCAGGACGATGAGGAATCTCCTGATGTAGATCTGGAAGATGACCTTCTCCTTCTCCACTCCGATACAGAGGATGCGGAGATGACGGTCATCGAGGTGACCCCCCCTAGCAGCAGCCATGGTGGGAGTGGTGTAGATTAATCTACACCACTCCAGGGTAGCCTCAGCTGCGCTTCTTTTGCGTCTCTCCCAGAAAGGGGAGGACGTTGTTTTAGTCCAGGAGCCCTGGGTTGTTCGGGACCGGATCTGTGGACTCAACATAGCCGGTTATAAGGCGTTCTATATACTAGGCGCAGGTAAACCCAGGTCCTGTATTCTCGTTAGAAGTAATCTCAACGCCTTTCTCCTTAGTAATTTTAGTGATAAGGACAATGTAGTGGTCATGCTGGATCTTTCATCCCAGCCCATATGGCTGGTCTCCAGCTATATGGCGCATGACCACGATGAACCTCCTCCGTACCACCTTGTACGCACGACCCTTGAGGAGGCGAACAAACGGAGGATCACGACAATCATCGGCGCGGACGCCAATGCGCACCATACGATCTGGGGAAGTTCGGATATCAACGAAAGAGGTGAGTCTCTTTTGGAATTTATTATGGGCTTTGGCCTAGGTGATGAACCTACATTTATCAATTCAGTGAGACGGGAAGTTCTTGACATTACTATTGTCACTGAACATGCCGCCCATCTGGTTAAAAATTGGAGAGTATCCAATGACCCCTCATTATCTGATCACCGGTATATCGAGTATACACTTGATATGCAAAAAACGGGCTGTTCTCCTTTTATGAACAGAAAGAGCACTAACTGGGACATATATAATAAGGTCCTAGGTCGTACTTTGCCTGAAGGAGGGCCACCCGCAGTCCAATCCGTACAGGATTTGGATAACATGGTGGAAACACTTACTAGGGCTTGTAACAAGGCAACTCGGACCTCGTGTCCCACCAGGAGACCTAAAGGGAAACCTAGACCTCCATGGTGGTCGAAGGAGATTCTAGCCGCGAGGAAGGAATGCCGCAGAAAATTCAATGAGGCTAAGCGGACCAATGATTGGTCTCTATATAGGGCTAGCCTCAAGGATTACAAAAAATTAGTTAGGACAGCCAAACAATCCTCATGGGAAAGTTTCTGTAATAGAATAGAGGATGCCTCTGAGGCTACACGATTACGTAAAATCCTCTCGACTTGTCCGGTTACCCCTAGTCTTCTGATGAAAGATAATGGGGAATGGACCTCTTCTTGCCTGGAAACTCTGGAGCTGTTGACCGAAACTCACTTTCCGGGCCGCTCTGTGGAGCAGACGAGTGAATCGACAGTCGCTACCAGCCCTAACAAACTAGCCCACGAAATTCTTAATAAGAATAAACTGATGTGGGCCATATATAGCTTTAAGCCGTTTAAAGCCCCAGGCTTGGATGGAATCATACCTGCCGAGCTGCAGAGGGCTACGGACTTAATCATACCGTGGCTAGAGGCTATTATCAAAGCCTGCCTGGACTTTACTTATATTCCTAAGTCCTGGACTGAAGTCAGGGTTGTTTTCATCCCTAAGGGAGGTAAAACTTCGCATTGTAAACCTAAGGACTTCAGGCCTATTAGTCTTTCTTCTTTTCTCCTTAAAACACTGGAGAGATTGATCGACGTCCACATACGAGGGTCTATCCACCCGGAAGAATTTTCACCCTCGCAACATGCCTATACAAAGGGCAAATCCATTGAAACGGCTCTGCATACCCTCGTCGACCGTATAGAGAAGTCCTTGCTGTACAAGGAATACACGCTCGCGGCCTTCCTGGACATCGAGGGGGCTTTTAACTATGTCAGGCCGGATGCGATTGTAAGGTTCATGAAGGACCTGGGACTGGATGAACCGCTGATTGGGCTGATAAGGCGAATGCTACGCAGCAGGGTTATCAGCTCTAATCTTGGGGCATCTTCCATTAGAAGATTTGTTGACAGGGGTACACCTCAGGGTGGAGTCCTGTCGCCTCTTCTGTGGAATTTGACTCTGAACGGTTTGCTCCGTGATCTCGATCGCTCGGGGTGCTGCGTGGTTGCCTATGCAGATGTCATAGTAATCGCGGCCTCAGGCAAGTACCTGAGCACGCTCTCTGAGGTGTTACAAACGGCCCTAATCAAACTCACATCATGGAGTGAAAAATGTGGCCTAGGAGTTAACCCGAATAAAACGGAACTAGTGCTGTTTACAAGAAAGCACAAGATTCCTTCATTTACTACACCACTCCTTAACGGAGTGAGTCTAGGGCTTTCAGACCAAGTCAAATATCTAGGTCTCATTATAGATAGGAAACTGAATTGGAGGGCCAACGTTGCAGTACGAAAGGCCACGACGGCCCTATACTCCTGCAGCAACGCGATTGGCAAGAAATGGGGCCTTGAGCCACGCATCGCTCACTGGCTCTTCGTGACGGTGATCAGACCGATCCTGTTCTACGGGGTGCTGTGGTGGCCTGCACTGGACAAGGCTTGCCATCAAAATGCGTTGGGGAGGGTCCAAAGAATGGCTTCGATTCTAATCACCGGAGCCCTCAGGACTACTCCCACCAAGGCCCTGAATGTTATCTTAGACCTCCTCCCAATAGAACTCTTTGGCAAGCAGACTGCTGCCTCCACAGCCACCAGGCTTAACTCAACGCAACCATGGACGCGAGTGGACTATGGGCACTCCAGAATCCTTAATACTCGTGTCCCTACGTTGGATTACATAGTTCCAAAACCCTGCTTCGATAAGAAATTCGAATCACTCATACCGACTAGGCATGAATGGGGTGAGGACCTGCTTAATCGTATAAACTCGATACAGATTTATACCGATGGCTCTAAGTTAGAAGGCAGGACTGGTGGCGGAATTTACTCCGAACACCTAGACCTCGAAACGTCGTTTCGTTTGCCAGAGGAGGATATCATCCGGGATATAGGGGCACCGCTCGCCTATCGAAAGAATGAGATCTCGCAAGTGTATGCGAGTATCGCAAAGAATAGGTGGAGGAGAGAATGCACTTGTGCGACCACCAAACTTATCTGGCCGACCTTCGACCGAAACAGGTCAAAGAGCCCTATTTCACTCAAAAGAGTGTCCATTAACAACGTCGTAGCTGTGATAACTGGGCATTGTCTTGTAGGGAGACATGCCAGCAGACTAGGCGTTTCAGTAAATGACTTCTGCAGAAGTTGCCAGAATGAGAAGGGAGAGGAAAGTATCAACCACCTCCTCTGTCACTGCCCAGCGCTTGCGCGGCATAGGTACCAGCACCTGGGCGCCACCTTCTTTGATGAACTGTCAGACCTGAGTGTGAAGAACGTCAGGGACATTGGACGCTTCATCAAAGTCTCGAAATGGTTCGACGGTTAGTTAAAATCGGGGTCGTCCCGTGTGGTATCACAATGGGCCTTGTGTTGGCCTAAGTGTGCCTCTTTTTTGGCAGCCACAACTACCTAACCTAACCTAACCTAACATGGTGGAAACCGACACCCGAACATTCCCAAAATCGGAATTTATTGTTTTGTTGTACTTGCCTAGTAAATAGCTTATGGTAGAAACCTACAAGGTATTTACGGCCTATGGTGGTTAAAACCTACCTGCCGGTTGAAACCTGCCTTGATTCGAATTCTAACGTTGCCAAATGCGGGGAAACCAACATCGAACAATGCCGGAATTGGAATGAATATCCTTCGCAGTTCGCCTCCTTTTATACTAAATTTGGCATGAGAAAGGATTGCTGCGATTGAAAATTTCAAATAATTCAAAAATGATTAGTTCCCAATTTTGATGCAGATGGCGCTCTGTGTGCAACAGAGAAAAAATTGGTGCTGTCAAATGATAGCTGTTCTGTCATTGTAAATCGTTGAGGAAATGCCAAAGGCATCGTTTTGGTAAATTGAGGAGAAAATGCCAAGGCATCGATTAGGTTTGTTAATTAACTTGTACAAATCCAGATCAGAAACAAGTGTTTTGTTTTTCCTCTTATTTCAGATGATCTGCATGTCGCAACTGGAAGCCGAAGCTGCGACATTCTCGCCCCTCAACGATAATACTCACCAGTCTCTTGGCTGCAGAACGGCCGATATCCCTATTCGCTGGGTACAATGCCAGCGCCCGGACGTTACTCTCGGGATGCCGTTTGGCTGGATGTTCCGGTTTGGTCCCGGTTGAAGAATTCTTCCGCTCTTCTTGTTGAGGTACGTGCACACTAGGCAACTGAAGAGCTTGAGAAGTCGGGACGGAATTTGAGGCGCTAGCGGAAACTGACGGTCTGCCACCAACCGGTTTATTTTCTGCCCAAATTTGAGGTCGCGTCGGTTGTCGCATTGGGCAAAACGCTACCAGATTGGTACTGGGAATGATCTTTCTCCATTCGATGCTTTTACCTGGCGTAGGCGGCAATTGCATCTGGCTGGCTTCTAGAATGTCCTGCATTTTACCTGGTTCTGTCAATAAAGGAATTATTTTGTTAATTAGCCTTTGTGTTTTGGTAAATTCCGTTGCTATAGTAACTACTCGAATTTTTCCATCATTGCCAGGATGAACTTTTTCGACTCGACCCAACCTCCATCTCTGGGGTGGCAATTTCTCACCTTTCAAAATTACAATTTGCCCTATTTCCAAGTTCGGTCCTAACGAATTCCACTTTTGTCGTTTTTTCAATTCGAAAAGATATTCGTTGCTCCATCTCTTCCAGAAACTCTGTCGTAATTGTTGAATGTGTTTCCATCTGTCTTTTAAAGAGGATCTTTAATTACTTGTTTCTGATTCTGGAGGAGACAATAGGGCTGTGCCTATCAAAAAATGACCAGGAGTTAATGGCTCCAAACTTGGTGTATCTCCATACACTGTAGTAAGAGGTCTTGAATTGACACAAGCCTCAACTTATGTTAAAAGGGTATTTAGTTCTTCAAATGTGAGCGAAGTACCCTCCAGTATTCTTTTTAAATGGAATTTAGTTCGTTTTACTGCTGCCTCCCATATTCCTCCCATATGTGGAGCATACGGTGGATTCAAATGCCATTCTATTCCATCCAGTTTTGTTTTTTCTGCGAGAAACTCAACTGCATCCTTTACGTTTCTTTGCAGCTCCTTATTGGCGCCCACAAATGTAGTACCGTTGTTCGAGAAGATTTTGGAGCATAATCCTCTCCTAGCAGTAAAACACCTGAAGGCGGCCAAGAAAGCCTCAGTGGTTAGATCAGATACCACCTCTAGATGTATGGCTTTAACGGCCATGCAAATGAATACGCAAATGTAACCCCCATACTCCTTTGATCCTCTATGTTTTGACATTTTTAAGTTGATTGGACCCGCATAGTCCAAACCAACGTTTTGAAATGGTCGAGCTTGAGTTACTCGTTCAGCTGATAGTTCTCCCATTAATTGTGTCAACGGCTTGTTTGTATAGCGAATGCATTTCACGCATTTATGTATGTTGCTTTTAATGGCGTGCATGCCATTAATTATCCAATACCCATGCATTCTCATAGTGCTCAGGACTAGCTGTGATCCACCATGGAAGTATTCGATAAGTAATTCTGTTAAATGCTCCTTTTTAGCTAATATAATTAAGTATTTGCTGTTAAAAGGTAGCATTGAATTTGTGAGCCTTCCTCCAGCTCGTAAAACCCCTTCGTTATCTTGGAATGGAGATAACTTGAGTATTTTGCTAGATTTAGCAATCAATTTGTTTGATTTCAAACGTCCAATTTCTTCATGAAACGTTCTTTGTTATACACAACAGATTATTGTAGTTTTTGCTGCCATTAATTCTTTGATGATCAGATTTCCTACTCTTCGTGTGTTTTTATTTTTGCAATTGCCTATAAATCTCTGGCAATATGCAGTGATGCGTAGCAGTCTTTCAAATGACGAAACACCTTCCAATAGGATGTCGTCATGCACAGCCGTAAAAACTTTTGTTTTAAGTGTCTTTTTTTCGACTGCCGTTTCAATATCCTGTATTTGGACGTTGTGCCAATTTTCGTCCTTTTCTCGTAGCCAATCCGGCCCATTCCACCAGTTCGAACACTCTACTAAATTTCTCGGAGATATACCACGAGTTGCAATATCTGCTGGATTGTCCTTTGAAGAGACATAACTCCATGTGTTTCCGTTGTTAGATTGTACTTCGCCCAAACGATTGGCTACAAATGTCTGCCAGTGATGAGGAGATTTATTCAACCATGACAAAACAATTTTGGAATCACTCCAGCAATAGCAATGTATATTTTCTAGATCCATATCAATCCTTATTTGCTTGACAAGCCGAATTAACAGCACAATGGTACACAGCTCCAGTCGAGGTAGTGATATCGGTTTGATTGGAGCCATCGTCGTCTTGGCAGTCAACAAATCAACATCTATACATATTTCGATTCTTATCAATTATTCTGATATATACTGATGCAGCAAATGCCTGTGTTGATGCATCAGCGAAAGCGTGCAATTGGCAATTGATCTGTGACGAACTTGTGTATATCCATCGTGGTATTTTGATGTTATTGAAATGATACAACTCGCCTTTAAACCTCTTCCATTCGTTGCATTATAATTTTTGCAACAATAACTGAGGGAGCCAACCAACCCAAAGGATCGTATAATTTTGCGATCTCCGAAAGTAGCTTTCGTTTTGAAATTGGTGGCTTGTTAAATTCTCTTGGATCTATTGCGTATAAAAAGTAATCCAAGGCAGGATGCTAGTGTATTCCAAGCGCTTTGATTTGCTCATCCTCATATAGCTTTAGTGGAAGCTGAATTTCTCTGTCTTCTTCTGGAATGTTTTTCAGAAGGCTGTCGCTATTTGCCGCCCATTTGCGTAAACAGAACCCTCCTGACTTCAATAGTAGAAGTAATTCTTCCTGGAGTTCGCTTGCTTCCTGTATACTATCAGCACCGGTAAGCACGTCGTCAACATAAAAATCATGCAGTACCACCTCTGAGGCGTGAGGATATGTGATCTTCTCATCTTGTGCCAACTGATGAAGCGTACGAATGGCAAGGTATGGAGCGGCAGTTGTACCAAAAGTTACTGTATTCAGTTCGAATTCCTCAATTTGTGTCGATGTTCTATCTCTCTATAGAATCCTTTGATATTTTCTATCCTCTGGATGCATCTTAATAATACTATACATTTTTTGATGTCTGCGGTCATGGCGATTTCATGTCTCCGCCAACTCAAAAGGGTTGAAAACAGCTTGGGTTGTATGGTAGGGCCAGTCATCATCTGCTCGTTCAAACTTAGTCCATTACTTGACCTGGCTGAAGCATTGAACACTACACGGAGTTTCGTAGTTGTGCTTGCTTTTATTACCGCGTGATGTGGCATGTAATAATAGTCACAATCGTTTCGTACTGGAACCATGTGACCCTGTTCCGTGTAATCGTTTATGCAATCGGAGTATTCATGGTAAAGGTCCTGTCTTTGCTTCAGCTTTTTCTCCAACTGGAGAAACCTTGACAATGCTTGTCTTTTTTTTTTTTTTTTTTGAATCTCCTAGTTTTGGTGTACTGTTGTTCTTGAAAGGAAGACGTACTTGATACTCTCCTGTTGGAAGACGAGTCACAGTTTTTGTATAAAACTGTTCACATTCTTCCGCTTTCTTTGTATAGTGCCTGCTAGTTATTTCTTCACATTCCCAAAATTTTTGTATTTGGGTGTTCAATTTATCAAGTGATGGACTTTCATTGATAAAAGCCGAAAAACTAGAGTTGTTTTTGTGATTCTCATATGATGGAATTTCTCCGAACAAGATCCATCCTAATTCGGTGTTTTGTGCCGTTGGCGTTCCGTTTTCTCCACGTATAACGCCATTTCGAATTATTTTTGAGAACACATTCACCCCCAGTAATAAATCAATATTTCCACGTTTGAAATATTCTGGGTTTGCCAATTGTACATCTTTAATTAGTCGGGGTGCCAGAGGTTCAAAAAATGGGTTATTTCGTTGTTGGACGGAATTTGATGAAAAATGGCAGAAAGGGAAGGTCATTGCCCGTACAGTGACCCATTAAAAAAGTTAGAATGAGCGATGTCGGGAAGGTACTTTGTTATTGCAAAATAACTTTGATAACCCGTTATTTTTCAGTTTTCTTGGAATAACTCGAAAACGAAGCGTTTCAGCGAAAAATATTAAATACAAAAGTTGTTCAGCTGATGATTTTACGTAGGAATACGGTTTTTTGATTAATTAAAAAATTGTTTTTCCGACCGAAAACCAGCAGAAAAGTAACAAAAATGCAAAAACAATAAGCATTAAAAAATAAAGGAAAAAAACGATTTCCATCGTTGATATTTGGGTTATTGATAGGTATTGGTATTGTTAACCAAATGCACCCGGTCCGGTTTTTCAAAAACAATATGGCGACCTATTGCAACATTGTTAAGTTAAAACTTTGGAACGCTGTAAATTCTGCATGAACAAACGGATTAACGGCATCTTTGAGTGTGCCAAATTTCAAAATTTTTCAACAATTACTTTTTTTGTTATTAACCAAAAACCATTTTCTGTGCTTCGTAATTTCGTCAATTTACAACATTACAACAATAACAAAATGCATTTGATTACTCTTAACATCCTACAGTGGTGACTAAAAACGCGAAAATAGCGAGTTTTGATGATTTGATGCATTTTGTTGCAAAGCTTAATGTTGTAAATTGACGAAATTACGAATACACATTGGTTAATAACAAAAAAAGTAATTGTTGAAAAATTTTGAAATTTGGCACACTCAAAGATGCCGTTAATACCTACCGATTCCAATTTGTTTCATCAAGATCCGTTTGTTCATGCAGAATTTACAGCGTTCCAAAGTTTTAACTTAACAATGTTGCAATAGGTCGCCATATTGTTTTTGAAAAACCGGACCGGGTGCATTTGGTTAACAATACCAATACCTATCAATAACCCAAATATCAACGATGGAAATCGTTTTTTTCCTTTATTTTTTAATGCTTATTGTTTTTGCATTTTTGTTACTTTTCTGCTGGTTTTCGGTCGGAAAAACAATTTTTTAATTAATCAAAAAACCGTATTCCTACGTAAAATCATCAGCTGAACAACTTTTGTATTTAATATTTTTCGCTGAAACGCTTCGTTTTCGAGTTATTCCAAGAAAACTGAAAAATAACGGGTTATCAAAGTTATTTTGCAATAACAAAGTACCTTCCCGACATCGCTCATTCTAACTTTTTTAATGGGTCACTGTACGGGCAATGACCTTCCCTTTCTGCCATTTTTCATCAAATTCCGTCCAACAACGAAATGAAAACCTCTGGCACCCCGACTAAATGTATTTAAAGTCGTGGCATATTTTTAGGAGGAACTACATTAGTTATTTTTTTAATAACATATGCCTTCATCGACAGTAGAATAGCTATGCCGGTTCTGGCGCATTTTCTTATGGGATTTTACATAGGGGTCTAAAATTACAAAATGGTCCCAAAAGCTCTTCGTCTACGTCTAGGAGCAGTTTCAAGGTCAGTGACGTCATAAAAGCTCCGCGTGGGCCTTCGTCTGTGGTGGGGGATCTCTTGGATCATGATCAATAGTGGTTACCCCTGCCCCTCCCCGCTGAAAGCTTTACCCCTCCCCCTCAGCCCTACCCCTCCCTTCCCATCACCCTTCCCCTTCACCCCCCTCACCCCTCCCTTCACCCTTCCCCTTCACCCCCTCACCCCTCCCCCTCCCCCTCAACACTCACCCTCCCCCTCACCCCTCCCTGCTGCCGGAGTATGAGTAATCTATGTAGGCGGCTTTGTTTATATTTAGTGCGTTCTTATCAGTTTAGTTTATGCTGGATGGCTTTCGTTGCGATTTGTTCGCGAGTATGAGTAATCTATGCAGATGGCTTTGTTTATGTTAAGTGGGTTCTTATCAGTTTAGTTTATGCTGGATGGCTTTCGTTGCGATCTGTACCCGGGTATGAGTAATCTATGTAGGCAGCTTTGTTTATGTTAAGTGGGTTCTTTTCAGCTTAGTTTATGCTGGATGGTTTTCGCTGCGATCTGTACCCGAGTATGAGTAATCTATGTAGGCAGCTTTGTTTATATTCAGTGGGTTCTTTTCAGCTAAGTTTATTCTGTTGGCTTCGCTACGATCTGTACCCGAGTATGAGTAATCTATGTAGGCGGCTTTGTTTATATTTAGTGGGTTCTTTTCAGCTTAGTTTATTCTGTTGGCTTCGCTGCGATCTGTACCCGAGTATGAGTAATCTATGTAGGCGGCTTTGTTTATATTTAGTGGGTTCTTTTCAGCTTAGTTTATTCTGTTGGCTTCGCTGCGATCTGTACCCGAGTATGAGTAATCTATGTAGGTGGCTTTGTTTATATTTAGTGTGTTCGTATCCGTTTATTATGTAGACGATGCTTTTATCTCCCAGGGTACGAGTCATCTATGCAGGTGGCTTTATTTATGTTAAATGAGCTCGTATCAGTAGTTTATGTTGCCGATGCTATCATCTCTAGGCGGCATAGCATCGAAGTGGTTCACGAGCGATCATGTGCCGGTTGGAAACACTTTCTTGTGGGATTTTACATAGGGGTCTAGGAGCAGTTTCAAGGTCAATGACGTCTAGTAAGTTCCGCACGGGTTTGTGTCTGGAGTAGCATCTGTCAGCGAGGGTTTGAGTCTTAGGCCATGAAGTGGTTACCCCTGCCATACCCTGCTGAAAGCTTTACCTTCCTTCCCCTAGCTTTGCTGCGATCTGTACCCGAGTATGAGTAATCTTTGCAGGTGGCTTTGTTTATGTTAAGTGGATTCTTTTCAGCTTAGCTTATGATGATGGTTTTCGCTGCGATCTGTACCCGAGTATGAGTAATCTATGCAGGTGGCCTTGTTTATGTTAATTGGGCTTTGTTTATGCTGACGATGCTCTTATCTCCAGGCGGGATAGCATCGAGTTGATTCATGGGCGATCATGTCTGAAGATGTTAGGAATGGCTTGGTTGGTAGAGGTAGCCCTTATCAGTAGCTAAGGCTCTGATTGGTGGATTCGGGATCAAGTAATCTTATTTCCGAGAACTGACTTGGGATTCAACGTGGGTGGTCTTATTTTTTATTTTTTTCGATATACTTCAGATATATAAATAGCCGTCTCAATGAAAACTAGCCATTTATTTGGTGTCAGTCGCTAGTAATGGAGAGTAGCAAAAAACCGCTCATATAAAAGGTGAAGGATTAGAGTTATCAGTTGTAAAAAGGATTCAAATGATTAAAAATAAATAATTATCAAGTGCAAAAAGGACGAAAAGAAGAAATTATTAAAGTTGAAAAGGACTAAAGAGAAATAAAAAATGGTGCGAGTGAGTGAAACTGTTAAAAAAGTGAGGTTAGCCTTTATGAGTGCTCAAAATGATGCACAGCCAATAGAGCATGGTATCAAAGAGTGCTCCACGCATTTAAGAGCTCTTCGAAAAGCGTTGAAAAGGGCAAAGACTGTGGGTGAAAAGCAAAATTTCGTCAATGGCATCCATCTTGTGCAAGGCTACCGTACCCAGCTGAAAGGTTTGAAATTGAGGACAGGTGCCGGATATAAAAATAAACACCCCAATCGAGCAAATTATGCTAGCACTCGAGTTAAATGGGAAGATGTACAATCTGCCTTTAATGATCGGTGAGTAAAACTTTAGTATATTTAGGTATAAGAATAGTTAAGTATATCGTTTTTGATTTTAGGATTAGGACAGGTGCTATTATTAACATCAAGCATAAGGAACCGAAGGAGTTCCTAAGTGATTGCACTGGACTTTTCCGGCGACGAATCAATAACGCCTTGAAAAAGGAAGCCGCTCTCAAGGTCAACGGCGTATTCTGCGGTGAATTTAAAATCATCAGGGCGGGTGAGGAGGTATTAGAATTTAAATACATGAGTACAAGAAACGCTCCCATCTACCGAGACACTGATATTAACGCCTGGTTCAAACACAATGTCGAGGAACGAGTATTGAAGAAACTGGAAGAATTCCAAGAAAAGGATAGTGGTTGGGCTTTGTCAGCTATCATCAACTTGGCCATTAACATCAACAAGTTCACGCCTCAGCTGGGATCCTCTTATATTGAATTACCCAAGCAAATTGAAAATAAAAAAGCCTGCATCAATGTTCAAAACACAGACAATGCTTGCTTTGCCTGGGCAGTGACATCAGCTTTATACCCAGCTAATAAAGATCCTCAGCGTGTGACAAAGTACCCTCACTATTCCAACGTTCTGGACCTCAAAGACATTACATTCTCAATGACTATGAAACAGATTCCCCGGTTTGGGAGGCAGAATAATTTATCGGTGAACGTCTATATTTTGAACAAGATGGGAAAAGAAGATTTTAAAGTTCTACCGACTTATCTAACCAAGGAGAAGAAGGAGAGGCATGTGAACCTCCTAATGATCCAGAATATCTACTTTGATGAGGATGGAGAGGAGGACGACGAAAAAGAGGATAATGAACCAATCAGATACCATTTTGTTTGGATTAAGAATCTCTCCAGACTTTTATCATCACAGCTGTCTAGAAATAATCACAAAAAATACTTTTGCGACCGCTGCCTCCACTACTTTTGTTCAATGGAAAAATTGGAGCACCATATAGAAGACTGCAAAAAGCTCAATAATTGCAAAATCCGCCTACCAACAGAGGACCAAAAGGAACTTAGATTTAAGAATTATGGGAATAAGGTAGAAGCGCCGTTTGTCATTTACGCGGACTTAGAATGTTTATTAGTAGAATGTAGGGATAAAACTAAGTATCAAAATCATATTCCGTGTAGTGTAGGCTTTTATTTGAAATGTTCGTATGACCCCACGCTATCGTTTTTTAAGTGCAATCGCGGTGATAATTGTATCGAGTGGTTTGTGCGCGAGTTGAACGAGTTGGCGGAAAATTTAGAAACCGTTTTTCTTTGCCCTCTACCCATGGATCCGATGACTGCCGAGGAGATGGAACTCTTCGAGGCCGCAACGCTCTGCCATATATGTGGGAAACCATTCACTGAGGATGATAAAAAGGTGCGCGACCACTGCCACAGGTAAGTATCGAGGTCCAGCACATGAGGGATGCAATGTTAATTTCCAAGGTAGTCACACCATCCCCGTTATTTTCCACAACCTTAGCGGCTACGATTCCCATTTCATTATTAAAAATATAGCTTCCGATCTCCAAGGTCGCGTTGATCTCCTGCCAATTAACAAAGAACGATACATTTCCTTTACCAAACATTTAGATGAATACCCTATTAAATTCCGATTCATTGATTCCTTTAGATTCATGGGAAGTAGCCTAGATACCCTTTCCTCTTATTTAAACTCTTATCCCATTTTAAAATCCCAATTTCAACATTTATCTGAATCCCAGTTTAAACAGTTAGCACGTAAAGGAGTATACCCTTACGATTATTTCAATAGTACATCCAAATTTTTAGAGACCAAACTTCCCAATATTACCCAATTTCACAATAAATTAAATGATTGCGATATTAGCCAAGAAGATTATGCGCATGCTTGCAAAGTATGGAATGAGTTCGATATTCAAAATCTGGGTGAATACTCAGATTTATATCTAAAGACAGATGTCTTACTCTTGACGGATGTTTTCGAACAATTCCGCGCCACCATACCTATGGACTTGATCCCGCGCACTACTATACGCTTCCAGGGACGCTATGCTCAAGCATACCAGCGTTACCCTGGAGCTATTGACTGATATAGATATGCTCATGTTTGTTGAGAAAGGCATTCGAGGTGGCCTTAGTCAGTGCTCTAAACGATACTCAAAGGCCAACAATAAATATATGCCCAACTATAATCCCTCTGAGCCTTCAGTTTTTCTAATATACGATGATATTAACAACCAATATGGTTGGGCAATGTCTCAACTTCTACCCCACAGTGGCTTCAAGTGGGTTGAAAATGTAGACAACTTCAAGGGTGAAGATATAGCTGATGATTCACCCATCGGCTACATTTTAGAAGTGGATCTAGAGTATCCTCAAGAACTTCACGACCTCCATAAAGACCTCCCTTTTTGCCCCGAACATAGAGCACCTTCTGGATCAAAACAAAACAAACTTTTGGCCACACTGTACAACAAAACCAAGTATCTTTTACACTACCGTAATTTGAAGCAAGCTCTCCTTCACGGATTAAAATTAAATAAAATTCACGGGGTTCTGCAATTCAACCAGTCTACATGGCTCAAGTCCTACATAGATCTAAATACCAGCCTTCGAGCATTATCCAAAAATGATTTCGAGAAAAATCTCTTCAAGCTCATGAACAATGCCGTGTTTGGTAAGACTATGGAGAACGTTCGGAAACATAGCATTGTCAAGCTGGTAACCAGGTGGCTGGGGCGCTACGGAGCTGAAGCTCTCATTTCCAAGCCCGAATTCAAAGCTTCAACAATTTTCAATGAGAACCTGGTAGCTATCGAACTGAACAAGACTGAGATTTATTTCAGTAAGCCGATATATGTAGGTATGTGTATTCTCGACTTGGCTAAGACTACAATTTATGATTTCCATTATAACTATATGATCCCTCAATTTAATTCCAACTGTACAGTTTGCTATACAGATACCGATTCCCTCATTTATGAAGTTACCTGTCCCGATTTGTATGAAATAATTAAACGTGACTGCCATACCCATTTCGACACAAGTGACTATCCTTCCTATAACATATGGAGTATCCCTCTAGTTAATAAAAAAATGCTGGGCCTCATGAAAGATGAAAATAACGGTCGCATAATGACAGAGTTTGTTGGCCTACGATCAAAGATGTATGCGGTCCGGGTAGATGGTAAAGACAAAATTAAAAAATCCAAAGGAGTTAAAAGAACCGTTTTTAAAAATAGAATAACTTTTGGTGATTACTTAGAATGTTTGAATAATAATACCGAAAAATTTGTTTCTCAAAATTTAATACAGAGCAAAAAACATGAGGTAAGCACTATCACACAGGCAAAAATCGCGCTAAGTCCACACGATGATAAAAGATATTCGATACCCAATTCCTATAAAACGATACCGTGGGGTCATTATAGTATAATAGATGTAGATTAATGTAAATATAAGATTATATTGTAAATTAGGTTAAGAAATAAAAGAATTTTATAACGTTTTAAATTTCTGTTTTATTTAAAAACTCCCTTATGCTGGATACTCATGCTTCTGAATGGTGAGCTTTTAAGCCAAAAGGTAGATGATTAAGCATTCTTAGTATCATTTCATTCCCTGTAGATTTGAATTGTATCGTAAATGTAGACTCCTCTTTCATCTCTTTCAGGTCTGGCGTCTTACAAGCAAACTGCTCTGATATCTTCTTTGGGCTTGGCGTCTTCAAGATAGGCTGCTCTGGCATTTCTTTCAGGGCTGGTGTCTTTAAAGCAGACTGCTCTGATATCTTCTTTGGGCTTTGCGTCTTAAAGATAGACGGCTCTGGCATTTCTTTCAGGTCTGGTGTCTTTAAAGTGGACTGCTCTGATGTCTCCTCCTTTGTGTTTGATGTTTTCTTACAGCTGTACTTCTAGTGTCGCCTTAAACAATAAGCTCTTGAAAACGGTTTTTCACATTTTATGCAAATGTAGCTCTTCATATTGTTAACCCTTTAACACTTCAGCTCTAAATGAGGATATGTATGTGATAACTGTCCTTTTATACCTAATTTGTTGACGCAACATAGTTCAAGATGGGAATTATATTAATTATAAAAGTAAATATGGGATCTGTATAGCCACAATATATTAAAAACACTCTTTATTTGGCATAACTCATTCAATGTAGAACGTTTGTACACTATGGGCGGATTTAAGATCAGAAATACTAAAGAGAAATAGCTACAGCTATTTATACAGGACTTGAAATTAACATCAAACCACCACCAAGTATTAAGTGTTACATAGCCATTAACTAAAAGGGAAAAATTATATTTTTGATCATTGCCGTGTAAGTACCTATGCACTGTTTAGACTAGACATTTAATATATTAGTTTAACTGATACAGGATTTGAGAAGTTTCATATCATCAATCATACCATCAGTCGCTGGGACTATACTCATCGATGCAGATATATGCGTATCTGTTTACATATATAGTACCATGGATGGAGAGCTGTTGAAGGAGATTATAAAAACAAGCGATGCTATACGAAAGAAGTACAAAGCTTTCAAGATTGGTAAAGTCGAAAGAGAGGCTCAATTGGAGGAAATCTTTAAGCCAATTACCAGCTCGCTAAAAGAGTTTATACCGACAGTAAAGCTTGAGCCCTCAGAAGAAATTGAATCGGAACATAGACCACAAATTAAGTCAGAGTATAAGCCAAAGAAAAGGCGAAGAAAGGATGAAATATATACACCACCTGCATGTAAATGTTTGAGTTTGCGCCTGAGGTGGCATCTGGCGGCGGGGGTTTGAGTCTTCGATCAAGGTCATGGATTGGTCACCACTACCCCGCGCTGGAAGCTTTACCCCCCTCTCCTTCGCTGCGATCTGTACCCGAGTATGAGTCATCTATGCAAGTGACTTTGTTTATGTTAAGTGGGTTCTTATCGTCAGCATAAACTAAGCTGATAAGAACCCACTTAACATAAACAAAGTCACTTGCATAGATGACTCATACTCGGGTACAGATCGCAGCGAAGGAGAGGGGGGGTAAAGCTTCCAGCTCGGGGTAGTGGTGACCAATCCATGACCTTGATCGAAGACTCAAACCCCCGCCGCCAGATGCCACCTCAGGCGCAAACTCAAATATTTACATGCAGGTGGTGTATATATTTCATCCTTCCTTCGCCTTTTCTTTGGCTTATACTCTGATTTAATTTGTGGTCTATGTTCCGATTCAATTTCTTCTGAGGGCTCAAGCTTTACTGTCGGTATAAACTCTTTTAGCGAGCTGGTAATTGGCTTAAAGATTTCCTCCAATTGAGCCTCTCTTTCGACTTTACCAATCTTGAAAGCTTTGTACTTCTTTCGTATAGCATCGCTTGTTTTTATAATCTCCTTCAACAGCTCTCCATCCATGGTACAATATATTTAAACAGATACACATATATCTGCATCGATGAGTATAGTCCCAGCGACTGATGGTATGATTGATGATATGAAACTTCTCAAATTCTGTATCAGTTAAACTAATATATTAAATGTCTAGTCTAAACAGTGCATAGGTACTTACACGGCAATGATCAAAAATATAATTTTTCCCTTTTAGTTAATTGCTACGTAACACTTAATACTTGGTGGTGGTTTGATGTTAATTTCAAGTCCTGTATAAATAGCTGTAGCTATTGCTCTTTAGTATTTCTGATCTTAAATCCGTCCATGGTGTACAAACGTTCTACATTGAATGAGTTATGCCAAATAAAGAGTGTTTTTATTATATTGTGGCTATACAGATCCCATATTTACTTTTATAATTAATATAATTCCCATCTTGAACTATGTTGCGTCAACAAATTAGGTATAAAAGGACAGTTATCACATACATATCCTCATTTAGAGCTGAAGTGTTAAAGGGTTAACAATATGAAGAGCTACATTTGCATAAAATGTGAAAAACCGTTTTCAAGAGCTTATTGTTTAAGGCGACACTAGAAGTACAGCTGTAAGAAAACATCAAACACAAAGGAGGAGACATCAGAGCAGTCCACTTTAAAGACACCAGACCTGAAAGAAATGCCAGAGCCGTCTATCTTTAAGACGCCAAGCCCAAAGAAGATATCAGAGCAGTCTGCTTTAAAGACACCAGCCCTGAAAGAAATGCCAGAGCAGCCTATCTTGAAGACACCAAGCCCAAAGAAGATATCAGAGCAGTTTGCTTGTAAGACGCCAGACCTGAAAGAGATGCCAGAGGAGTCTACATTTACGATACAATTCAAACCTACAGGGAATGAAATGATACTAAAAATGCTTAATCATCTACCTTTTGGCTTAAAAGCTCACCATTCAGAAGCATGAGTATCCAGCATAAGGGAGTTTTTAAATAAAACAGAGATTTAAAACGTTATAAAATTCTTTTATTTCTTAACCTAATTTACAATATAATCTTATATTTACATTAATCTACATCTATTATACTATGATGACCCCACGGTATCGTTTTATAGGAATTGGGTATCAAATATCTTTTATCATCGTGTGGACTTAGCGCGATTTTTGCCTGTGTGATAGTGCTTACCTCATGTTTTTTGCTCTGTATTAAATTTTGAGAAACAAATTTTTCGGTATTATTATTCAAACATTCTAAGTAATCACCAAAAGTTATTCTATTTTTAAAAACGGTTCTTTTAACTCCTTTGGATTTTTTAATTTTGTCTTTACCATCTACCCGGACCGCATACATCTTTGATCGTAGGCCAACAAACTCTGTCATTATGCGACCGTTATTTTCATCTTTCATGAGGCCCAGCATTTTTTTATTAACTAGAGGGATACTCCATATGTTATCGGAAGGATAGTCACTTGTGTCGAAATGGGTATGGCAGTCACGTTTAATTATTTCATACAAATCGGGACAGGTAGCTTCATAAATGAGGGAATCGGTATCTGTATAGCAAACTGTACAGTTGGAATTAAATTGAGGGATCATATAGTTATAATGGAAATCATAAATTGTAGTCTTAGCCAAGTCGAGAATACACATACCTACATATATCGGCTTATTGAAATAAATCTCAGTCTTGTTCAGTTCGATAGCTACCAGGTTCTCATTGAAAATTGTTGAAGCTTTGAATTCGGGCTTGGAAATGAGAGCTTCAGCACCGTAGCGCCCCAGCCACCTGGTTACCAGCTTGACAATGCTATGTTTCCGAACGTTCTCCATAGTCTTACCAAACACGGCATTGTTCATGAGCTTGAAGAGATTTTTCTCGAAATCATTTTTGGATAATGCTCGAAGGCTGGTATTTAGATCTATGTAGGACTTGAGCCATGTAGACTGGTTGAATTGTAGAACCCCGTGAATTTTATTTAATTTTAATCCGTGAAGGAGAGCTTGCTTCAAATTACGGTAGTGTAAAAGATACTTGGTTTTGTTGTACAGTGTGGCCAAAAGTTTGTTTTGTTTTGATCCAGAAGGTGCTCTATGTTCGGGGCAAAAAGGGAGGTCTTTATGGAGGTCGTGAAGTTCTTGAGGATACTCTAGATCCACTTCTAAAATGTAGCCGATGGGTGAATCATCAGCTATATCTTCACCCTTGAAGTTGTCTACATTTTCAACCCACTTGAAGCCACTGTGGGGTAGAAGTTGAGACATTGCCCAACCATATTGGTTGTTAATATCATCGTATATTAGAAAAACTGAAGGCTCAGAGGGATTATAGTTGGGCATATATTTATTGTTGGCCTTTGAGTATCGTTTAGAGCACTGACTAAGGCCACCTCGAATGCCTTTCTCAACAAACATGAGCATATCTATATCAGTCAATAGCTCCAGGGTAACGCTGGTATGCTTGAGCATAGCGTCCCAAGTATAACCTGGAAGCGTATAGTAGTGCGCGGGATCAAGTCCATAGGTATGGTGGCAGCTTGCGCGGGATTGTTCGAAAACATCCGCCAAGAGTAAGACATCTGTCTTTAGATATAAATCTGAGTATTCACCCAGATTTTGAATATCGAACTCATTCCATACTTTGCAAGCATGCGCATAATCTTCTTGGCTAATATCGCAATCATTTAATTTATTGTGAAATTGAGTAATATTGGGAAGTTTGGTCTCTAAAAATTTGGATGTACTATTGAAATAATCGTAAGGGTATACTCCTTTACGTGCTAACAGTTTAAACTGGGATTCAGATAAATGTTAAAATTGGGATTTTAAAATGGGATAAGAGTTTAAATAAGAGGAAAGGGTATCTAGGCTACTTCCCATGAATCTAAAGGAATCAACGAATCGGAATTTAATAGGGTATTCATCTAAATGTTTGGTAAAGGAAATGTATCGTTCTTTGTTAATTGGTAGGAGATCAACGCGACCTTGGAGATCGGAAGCTATATTTTTAATAATGAAATGGGAATCGTAGCCGCTAAGGTTGTGGAAAATAACGGGGATGGTGTGACTACCTTGGAAATTAACATTGCATCCCTCATCTGCTGGACCTCGATACTTACCTGTGGCAGTGGTCGCGCACCTTTTTATCATCCTCAGTGAATGGTTTCCCACATATATGGCAGAGCGTTGCGGCCTCGAAGAGTTCCATCTCCGCGGCAGTCATCGGATCCATGGGTAGAGGGCAAAGAAAAACGGTTTCTAAATTTTCCGCCAACTCATTCAACTCGCGCACAAACCACTCGATACAATTATCACCGCGATTGCACTTAAAAAACGATAACGTGGGGTCATACGAACATTTCAAATAAAAGCCTACACTACACGGAATATGATTTTGATACTTATTTTTATCCCTACATTCTACTAATAAACATTCTAAGTCCGCGTAAATGACAAACGGCGCTTCTACCTTATTCCTATAATTCTTAAATCTAAGTTCCTTTTGGTCCTCTGTTGGTAGGCGGATTTTGCAATTATTGAGCTTTTTGCAGTCTTCTATATGGTGCTCCAATTTTTCCATTGAACAAAAGTAGTGGAGGCAGCTGTCGCAAAAGTATTTTTTGTGATTATTTCTAGACAGCTGTGATGATAAAAGTCTGGAGAGATTCTTGATCCAAACAAAATGGTATCTGATTGGTTCATTATCCTCTTCTTCGTCGTCCTCCTCTCCATCCTCATCAAAGTAGATATTCTGGATCATTAGGAGGTTCACATGCCTCTCCTTCTTCTCCTTGGTTAGATAAGTCGGTAGAACTTTAAAATCTTCTTTTCCCATCTTGTTCAAAATATAGACGTTCACCGATAAATTATTCTGCCTCCCAAACCGGGGAATCTGTTTCATAGTCATTGAGAATGTAATGTCATTGAGGTCCAGAACGTTGGAATAGTGAGGGTACTTTGTCACACGCTGAGGATCTTTATTAGCTGGGTATAAAGCTGATGTCACTGCCCAGGCAAAGCAAGCATTGTCTGTGTTTTGAACATTGATGCAGGCTTTTTTATTTTCAATTTGCTTGGGTAATTCAATATAAGAGGATCCCAGCTGAGGCGTGAACTTGTTGATGTTAATGGCCAAGTTGATGATAGCTGACAAAGCCCAACCACTATCCTTTTCTTGGAATTCTTCCAGTTTCTTCAATACTCGTTCCTCGACATTGTGTTTGAACCAGGCGTTAATATCAGTGTCTCGGTAGATGGGAGCGTTTCTTGTACTCATGTATTTAAATTCTAATACCTCCTCACCCGCCCTGATGATTTTAAATTCACCGCAGAATACGCCGTTGACCTTGAGAGCGGCTTCCTTTTTCAAGGCGTTATTGATTCGTCGCCGGAAAAGTCCAGTGCAATCACTTAGGAACTCCTTCGGTTCCTTATGCTTGATGTTAATAACAGCACCTGTCCTAATCCTAAAATCAAAAACGATATACTTAACTATTCTTATACCTAAATATACTAAAGTTTTACTCACCGATCATTAAAGGCAGATTGTACATCTTCCCATTTAACTCGAGTGCTAGCATAATTTGCTCGATTGGGGTGTTTAGTTTTATATCCGGCACCTGTCCTCAATTTCAAACCTTTCAGCTGGGTACGGTAGCCTTGCACAAGATGGATGCCATTGACGAAATTTTGCTTTTCACCCACAGTCTTTGCCCTTTTCAACGCTTTTCGAAGAGCTCTTAAATGCGTGGAGCACTCTTTGATACCATGCTATATTGGCTGTGCATCATTTTGAGCACTCATAAAGGCTAACCTCACTTTTTTAACAGTTTCACTCACTCGCAACATTTTTTATTTCTCTTTAGTCCTTTTCAACTTTAATAATTTCTTCTTTTCGTCCTTTTTGCACTTGATAATTATTTATTTTTAATCATTTGAATCCTTTTTACAACTGATAACTCTAATCCTTCACCTTTTATATGAGCGGTTTTTTGCTACTCTCCATTACTAGCGACTGACACCAAATAAATGGCTAGTTTTCATTGAGACGGCTATTTATATATCTGAAGTATATCGAAAAAAATAAAAAATAAGACCACCCACGTTGAATCCCAAGTCAGTTCTCGGAAATAAGATCACTTGATCCCGAATCCACCAATCAGAGCCTTAGCTACTGATAAGGGCTACCTCTACCAACCAAGCCATTCCTAACATCTTCAGACATGATCGCCCATGAATCAACTCGATGCTATCCCGCCTGGAGATAAGAGCATCGTCAGCATAAACAAAGCCCAATTAACATAAACAAGGCCACCTGCATAGATTACTCATACTCGGGTACAGATCGCAGCGAAAACCATCATCATAAGCTAAGCTGAAAAGAATCCACTTAACATAAACAAAGCCACCTGCAAAGATTACTCATACTCGGGTACAAATCGCAGCAAAGCTAGGGGAAGGAAGGTAAAGCTTTCAGCAGGGTATGGCAGGGGTAACCACTTCATGGCCTAAGACTCAAACCCTCGCTGACAGATGCTACTCCGGACACAAACCCGTGCGGAACTTACTAGACGTCATTGACCTTGAAACTGCTCCTAGACCCCTATGTAAAATCCCACAAGAAAGTGTTTCCAACCGGCACATGATCGCTCGTGAACCACTTCGATGCTATGCCGCCTAGAGATGATAGCATCGGCAACATAAACTACTGATACGAGCTCATTTAACATAAACAAAGCCACCTGCATAGACGACTCGTACCCGGGGAGATAAAAGCATCGTCTACATAATAAACGGATACGAACACACTAAATATAAACAAAGCCACCTACATAGATTACTCATACTCGGGTACACTCTGACATCCTAATCTATGCTGACGATATGAAAATCTTCAAACAAATTTCCGACACATCCGATTCATCGCTACTCCAAAACGACCTAGACAATTTTCGTACCTGGTGCTCAAAAAACTTTCTCGATCTAAATATATCCAAATGCCAAGCGATTACCTTCTCCCGTAAGCGCACCTCTACTCCTCCCAGATCCTACACCCTCTCTGGAGAACCCATCCCATCTGTTACCTCCCTCTGTGATCTTGGTGTCATATGCGATAGTGAACTCAACTTCCGTTCCCACATAGATCACGTTATTAGCAGGGCCAATTCTACTCTTGGCTTTGTCAAACGATGGTCTAAGGAGTTCTCCGATCCTTACGTTACCAAATCGCTCTTCATTTTCTTCGTCAGACCCCTCCTTGAGTATGCCTGTCAGGTTTGGTCTCCCTCGCAATCCTCTACCATTAACAGAATTGAATCAGTCCAGCGTAGATTCATTCGTTTTGCCCTACGCAACCTCCCGTGGACTGATCACCTGAACCTCCCTCCGTATGAAGACCGCCTAAAACTAATTGACCTTCAACCTCTCTCCTTCCGTCGTGATATCGCTGATATCGTCTTCGTCCACCAAGTCCTAGCTGGTCTCATCGATTGCCCCGACCTCCTACATAGCATATCCCTCAACACTAACCCCCGCAATGTTAGATCTTTCCCCACCTTTCGTCTTGCGACCCACCGTACCAATTATGGCCACTTCGAACCCTTCACTAGAATGCTACGAAAGGTCAACAACTCTACTGCCTTCGATTTCCACCTCGAGAAATCCTCCCTTAAGCGCGCCCTATCCCAGCCTGTTCCACGCCCCCTTTGACTAATCAATTTAGGTTAAGATTAATGTTATTCTAGTCGTAGTTTAAGTAAATTTCTGTAGCTTGTATTAAGCGAAACAATAAATAAATAAATAAATAAATAAATCGCAGCGAAGCCAACAGAATAAACTAAGCTGAAAAGAACCCACTAAATATAAACAAAGCCGCCTACATAGATTACTCATACTCGGGTACAGATCGCAGCGAAGCCAACAGAATAAACTTAGCTGAAAAGAACTCACTAAATATAAACAAAGCCGTCTACATAGATTACTCATACTCGGGGTACAGATCGCAGCGAAAACCATCCAGCATAAACTAAGCTGAAAAGAACCCACTGAATATAAACAAAGCTGCCTACATAGATTACTCATACTCGGGTACAGATCGCAACGAAAGCCATCCAGCATAAACTAAACTGATAAGAACCCACTTAACATAAACAAAGCCATCTGCATAGATTACTCATACTCGCGAACAAATCGCAACGAAAGCCATCCAGCATAAACTAAACTGATAAGAACGCACTAAATATAAACAAAGCCGCCTACATAGATTACTCATACTCCGGCAGCGGGGAGGGGTGAGGGGGAGGGGGAGTGTTGAGGGGGAGGGGGAGGGGTGAGGGGGTGAAGGGGAAGGGTGAAGGGAGGGGTGAGGGGGGTGAAGGGGAAGGGTGATGGGAAAGGAGGGGGAGGGCTGAGGGGGAGGGGTAAAGCTTTCAGCGGGGAGGGGCAGGGGTAACCACTATTGATCATGATCCAAGAGATCCCCCACCACAGACGAAGGCCCACGCGGAGCTTTTATGACGTCACTGACGTTGAAACTGCTCCTAGACGTAGACAAAGAGCTTTTGGGACCATTTTGTAATTTTAGACCCCTATGTAAAATCCCATAAGAAAATGCGCCAGAACCGGCATAGCTATTCTACTATCGACAATTCAAACTGTTTTGTGTTTGAATATAATGTAAATGAAGCCTCCTTTTTTGATGTTGCCAGCTTGGTTGATCCAAGGCCTACAATTTGTAAGTATGTGGGATCTCCTTTGATTCCTAACGCTTGAAATGCAGCTTCTGTTATGAATGAACTTTGGGAGCCCAAATCTATAAGAGCACGAAGTGTCGAGGATATCCCCTTTTTGCTCTTAATAGTCACCAATGCCGTAGCTAGTAATGCTTGTGTCTGATTTCTGTTGAAATGGCAATGGATTTTGGTTCTTGCTGTGATGAAGCAGGTATTTGTTTCCCCGTGATCCTTTCATTGCTGTTTATTGCATCCTTATGCAGCAATGTATGGTGGCACTTATCACATTTAAAACATGTATTATAGCTAGGACATCCTATATTTACATGTTTTGTCAAGCAGTTATAGCATAAATTGTTCTTTACTATAAGCTTTTGTTTGTATTCGACAATTGTTTAAATGTATTACATTTTGCTAATATGTGCGATTCTTTGCAGAGAATTCAATAATCTGCTACACGACAGTTTATGAAGTCGTGTTTCTGCAAGCATCTCCGCAAAATGTCTCGTTTAGCATTTGGATGTAATGCTTCGAATTTCTTGCATGATTGCAATAAATGGTTTCCTTTGCATATGATACATTTCGTTTTATCATCGATATGGTAGTTGTTTGTCTTTCGTGTATTTTTGAAAGGCACTTCTTTACTTGAATCAAATATGGCTTCTAGTGTCCGAAACTTTGATTCAAGAAATTCGTAAAGCAGTTTTAACTTGGGCAGCTCTCTTTGATTCGAGATGGTCTGTTCCGACAGCTTATGTGTTTCTTGCTGTGGTCGCTGTACCAGTAGAAAAATGATTATCGGATTCCATTGCGACGTGACAATGCCTAAAGCTTTTAGCTCATGAAGGCATTCTTTAGTATTGTCTAAAAGATCCTTTAAAGCCCTTTGTGATTCTCCTTTGACTGGAGTTTGGCTGAAAAGTTCTTTTAATTGAGCCGTTATCAATACTCGTTTGTTATTATTATTATAGCGGTCAATTAACGTTTGCCATGCGGCGGCATAGTTGGATTCTACCATATCGAATTTTTTAATAATTCGTTCAGCCTCGCCACTCAAACACGATTTGAGATAATGCAATTTTTGCACCTCTGGAATTCTGTTATCCTCGTGAATGAATGAGCTCCATGTCTTGTAATTTCCATTGAATTTCGGAAGATCTATACGCGGCAGTTTCACTTCAACCGTTCCTTCAGTTTGAATTTGTTTCAGGGTTCTATTTGAATCGACGGATTTCTTACTAATTTCTCTTTCGTCAAGGAGTTCTTCTAGTTCCCCGAGGAATTCGAAATATGTCTTTTCGAATTCATCATAAATTTCTTCGTTGTTGTACCTTTGTATAAATTCTAATATCTTTTCATGCGT
This sequence comes from Dysmachus trigonus, assembly GCA_949715965.1. Taxonomy (NCBI): domain Eukaryota; kingdom Metazoa; phylum Arthropoda; class Insecta; order Diptera; family Asilidae; genus Dysmachus; species Dysmachus trigonus. The sequence goes on along the minus strand of OX454321.1, from coordinate 35,929,828 downwards.
TTGCTCATCTGCGATTTCTATAGCTAGATGATTCTTTTGGAATTCTAACCAGAACTTGGAAATCTGTTCTACGCGGCAGTTTCACTTCAATCTTTCCTTCAGGTTGAATTTGTTTTAGGGTTCTATTTGAATCGACGGATTTCTTACTATAATTTCTCTTTCGTCAAGGAGTTCTTCTAGTTCCCCGAGGAATTCGAAATATGTCTTTTCGAATTCATCATAAATTTCTTCGTTGTTGTACCTTTGTACAAATTCTAATATCTTTTCATGCGTTTGCTCATCTGCGATTTCTATAGCTAGATGATTCTTTTGGAATTCTAACCAGAACTTTGAAATCTGTTCTATACGACCTGATAAATATTTAGGCGTTTTTCTTTTGTCGCCTGTCTTTGAATAGTTTACTTGTGCTCTTTCAAGTGAAGCTTTTAAAGTGAATTGAGTTTTCGATAGAGTTAACATTTTGCTGAAGTTTGCAAGTTTTTCCCTAAATCGAAATATGTTATGTTTTCAACAAATGTTACTGCGTCTATCCTGTAGCATGTATATTAAAGCCTCTTATATCTGCAATATAGCATTAAAAGAAAAAAGGTATAGGAAAATTTGGGATCAAGGATCATATAGCTTGAAACACGCTTGTTTGGTACATGACTTTCTATTCATAAAAATAATAAAACTACTTAATTATAATAAATACAAAACAAAAATCATCAATTCACTAAAAAATATAACAACACATATATAAAAAAGCAAAATTACAAATAAACTAACAAATTAATATAATATACCGGCTGAGTCATTTAACTTGAGACAACCTAATAACTTTTTAGGATCACATAATATTGAAAAAAGTTTAATATGAAAGTTGTAGGGTATCAAAAATGGAGTTTGGTGATGATCTTAAAAATTACCTTGACCTTGACATTCAAGGTCATATGAAAGTCAACTTTAAAATTTCAAATGGGATGACCCCCTATTGACCCCGGAATTGAAAAGAGCAGAAAATTTTACGTTCAGTTATGACCTTGACCCAATGGTCAACGTCAAATTTCAAGGTCATTTCACGGTAATTTATCTTCATGTAAAATAGCGAGAAGCGATGACATTTTTTGAAATACATCTTAAACAAAAGTTTTTGATGTGGAGAGAGGTATCTGACCACGACCTTGAAAATTAATTTGACCTTCAAACTTATTTGAAGGTTAAACTCAAAAATTCTATTGGTAACCCCTATTTTTGATGCCAGAACGAAAAAAGCCTTCGACCGAACATGCGATAAAGTATTTAACTACATTTTGCATTACCCAGGAACAACGACGTGGACGTAGTAGTTTTCTATTCCCTTTGGGGTGCTTGATACCTAAATCAAGCTCTGGATTTTTGCGCGCTGGCAACAAAGACATTCCCGGGCCAAATGTATTTTGTTTCAGCTGACGGCAAGTAGATCGTCCACTAGGATGAGATAGTCCATGAACCATGTTGAAAGCCGTTTTCCGCAGACCTGCAGGAATGAAAGGTCTAATTGTTCCTCCGGTGATATCGCAGTAAATTGTCACATTAGGCTCAACAGTACATTGCTGTAACTTCAGTGATGACGTATTTGTGATGAGGTTCCTTAGTTCATCGTCGTTTTCTTGGGCCTCGGAAATATCTTTTGCACTAAGAATTGTGGGTATCTCGATTGACTGGATCCTTGAAAGCGCGTCAGCAACTATGTTCTGGTCGCCCTTTACGTGAATTATGGTGGTCGTAAATTCTGAGATGAATCCTAGTTGTCTTAGTTGTCGAGGTGAAGCTTTTTCCGCTTTCTGGTTGAATGCATAAACCAAAGGCTTGTGATCTGTCCTTATCACGAAATCTCTACATTCTAGTAAATGCTGGAAGTACTTGAGTGCTGCGTAGATGGCAAGTAATTCGCGGTCATATGTGCTGTACTTGGTTTCAGCTTGACTTAATTTTCGCGAAAAAAATGCGACGGGCATCCAAGTGTTGTTGATCAGCTGATCTATTGACGCTCCAATTGCGACGTCAGAAGCGTCTGTGGTCAAAGACAGCGGTGCAGAGGGTGAAATAAAAGTAGTAGTTGTTACTGTTGCTAGGCTCTCTTTACAACTAATGAAAGCTCTCTCGGCCTCAGTTGTCCATTGGATCTTTCTCTTGTCGTTCTTTCTAGATTCCTTCAAGTAGCTATTCAACGGAGCTTGAAGTTCAGCGGCTTTGGGAAGGCATCTGCGGTAGTAATTTATTGTTCCCAGGAATCGCCTTAACTACTTTATTGTGTCCGGCTTGGGGTACTTTAGGATATTTTCTACTCGGTCTTTGGGAGGCTTGTAGCCCGTTTTATCAATGACATAACCTAGGTAGGTTACTTGATCCTGCCCTAGCTCGCACTTGCTGGGATTGATAGTAAACCCATGCTGTTTCAGTCTTGAGAAAACTATACGCAAATGCTCTCGATGCTGTTGGTGGGAATCAGACATAATCAAGATGTCATCAACGTAACAAAAGAGAAAGTCCAAGTCGCGAAATATGGAGTTGCAGCAGTTGCTGTCCATAGGCATAGACAAACTAGATACATAGATGTCCAGTCGCATGTAAAATTTTGCGCCACAGAATATCAAAATTACACGTCTGAAGTAAAGCTCTACACGGCCGAAATAAAGCTCTACTGCGAGCGACGCGAGAATGCGCTCTTCTCTCTTGGTTTATGCTACTCACAGGCTCACTTATACGAGATGACTGATATGATGTGTGTGATTTGAAAGGTAGGGCGTGGGACGTGGGGGATAGATGAAGCGCATGAACGTCGCACTATCCTCGGCATGATACCATGCCTTTTGGTTATTGCGATTTCCAGAAGCGTTTGCGTTTGGTTGTTTTCGAGATTGTGACTGCATTGACATTATTGGGTAATTTGTAGAAGAATTTTCCTTGCAATTGGCTTTGGCAACGATTTCAATTTTTAATTATGTATTGGCTTTTGATTCTTGTTATTATTACTATTTGCTATTAAAATTGGATTTGATTTTGTCTTTTTTAATATTGTTATAAAATGTCCCTCGTTGTCATCGACCTGAAGATCTTGGTCCTAGAAAATAAAATTTTAAATGAGCCGCGATTACATTTGTAAGGAGAAATCATTACCTCAACGACTAGCCCGGCGCGGCTTAGTACACGGCTCCGAAAGCGGCTTAAGTCGGCGGGGAAAAATCGTCCCGTAGGGCAAAAAACGGCTACCTTGGGCGGTATGCGCGGACTGGTCTCTCTCTTGCTTCTGGGACGTTCAAAAGTGTAGTCAGATAACATAAAAAAAAAAGAATTTGCATTAGCCAGGGAAGTAGAATAAAACCAAAAAAAAAAAGTAGCTGCAATAGAATAGCTAGCTAGAATTTTTTTGTGTCCAACGCGAAATCATTGTGAGGACGAATAAACCATTGACTGGCAAACGATACGAGGTTTGAATTTTGTTTGGTGAGTGGAGTCCAACCTCTTAGTGGGTGGTAGGACAAACCAAAAAATCTAGAGCATCCATCGTGACCGTTGCGTCCCGGTATTTGAACCCCAAACTCGAGAAAAACTTCACTCTAATCACAGGTTCGAGTAACCTGGAGATATCCTGGTTTATCCAGGGCTGCACGGAGCTAGGTCCATTCCTCCCACACTGCTAGGGCCCCTGTAAAAGGAAGTGAATTTATCGGTGGTTTTTTTTTTCGCTCGAAACGGATCAGAATTTAAACGTCCACCACAGCAAGCAAACAAAACCAAAATAAAAAAAATTAACTAAAGCACGGTGGTACACAACCTCGCCTGACAGGTCGATTTTCACCACGGTGGGCAGAGGAGCCCGAGTTCGACCCCTGTAGGAAAAATAAGAACACGTTACACTGAGAATCAGTTGCGTCATGTGTTCCTCGAATATAAGCCTAAGCTAGTACTTCTCAGGTAATGCAAATGGTAATGGAAACGGTAATGCTGGCAGTAATGCAAGAATCATAAACATGTACATGTTTCAACCTGTTGTACCCTTCATGGAAATCCGAACGCGTAATTGCCTTTTGCAAGGGCTCGTGGCGTTTTTAGATTTTAGTCGACACTAGAAATTCAGTGAGTGCAGTGCATAGTGGGAAAAAAAGAAATATTTCGGTAAGTATAGCTATAATTTAATATGAATAATTTTTAAACTAAAAATCATAATCTTGTTGGAGATATCTATTTTGGCTATTATCACTTAATCTTGTTCGTTTCTGGTGCCGAGAATTGATTTGCACAGTGCAATTAAATAAAATTAATTATTACTGTTTTGGCAGATTAATGCAATAAATTTAGATTTATTTATCTGACTGTCTTTTGCTACTTTAATAGTTTGATTAAATGTTGATTGAGAAAAAATAGCGAACCCTAAAAGTTTTAAGTAGAAAAATAGTAAAATAGATTGTATGGGTTGCCAGTTCAAATTTTTAAGGCGTTCGACTTTTTCGATACCTTTTCGGTAGTCCTTAAAGAATTCTGGAATATATCGACTCGTCGAATAGACATGAATTATTATTATATGTATTTATATATTTTTTTAAAGATTCTATTGCTGGGAAAGGTTCCATCATGTCACAAAGGGGTGAATACAGTAAACGACATTTATATAGATTAATAAAAGCAGAAAAAGCAAAGCTTATAAATGAACTAAAGGAACATGAACGCGACTTGCACACTCAGTTTGAGAATACAGAAATGAATATAGCTCCAACAACAAGTAGTTCGAATATTGAGCAGAATGAATATAACTCCGAAGAGAATATAAGACGAACCCCAGAAAAGGAAAACAGTAAAACACTCAGAAGTAAATTAAAAGAGTGGTATATACAATACAATCCACCTCGTGAATGTGTTAATTCAATTTTAAATATATTAAAATCGGAAAATTTAGATGTTCCCAAAAATTTGAAAATTTTACTGAACCAACCCAGCCAAAATATTGTTATTAGAACTGTTCCACCAGGCGAATATATCCATATTGGAATTGAAAATCAGTTAAATAAAATAAAAGATTCAATAACAGAATATGATGAAGTCATTTTAGATATAGGAATAGACGGCATACCTCTTTACAAGAGCTCGTCCCAATGCTTGTGGCCAATACTCGGTCGGATAAATAACATTAAATCTAAGCATATCTTCCTAATAGGAGTCTACCTTGGCAAGAAGAAGCCAAATAATATCGACATTTTTCTACACGATTTCGTGAACGAAGTTCAAAGTTTATTCCATTATGGAATAACTATAAATAACAAGTGCCTAATTTTTAACATAAGAGCACTTATTTGTGACACTCCTGCTCGGTCGTTTGTATCTGGAACTGTTGGACATAATGCTATTAATGGTTGCTGCAAATGCACCCAAAGTGGAAGAAAAATCAACAACATTACGACTTTCACAACAACTGTATCAGAAATACGTACAGATGATGATTTTTTAAGAAGAAAGGATTCCACTTTTCATATTAAATATTTCCAAAATAGACTTAGTGCATTAGAAAACATTGGCATCCGCATGATTACACAATTTCCTCTAGATCCAATGCACCTTCTAGATCTGGGAATTACAAGAAAAATTATACTCCGCTTACTCAATGGGACCTCATCAGTAAAACTTAATAAAGAACAAAAAAGTGAAATGTCTACAAAAATGTAATCTATTTCTGCATTTATGCCAAAGGAGTTTGCCAGAAAGCCAAGAGGTTTTGACGAAATTTTGCGCTGGAAAGCAACCGAGTTGAGACAGTTTTCACTGTATACAGGAATTCATGTCTTTAAAGGCGTATTGAACGATGATTTTTATTATCATTTTCTGTTATTTCATAGCGCATATCGTTTAATTTCCTGCCCTAAAAGTTACAATGACAATTTAACTACAGCAAAGGAAATGATATCATTTTTTGTGCAGTATTTTCCACAGTTGTATGGAGAAAACAGTGTCACATTCAATGTTCACAGCCTTCTTCACCTTTCAAAGTGCATCCAGGATTTGGGATTTATTAACAATTTTTCTGCTTATGCATTCGAGAACTATATGCAACAGATTAAGAAAAAAGTTAAAAAGCCGTCAAAAATACTACAACAAATAAAGAACAAAGTAGACATGGAATGTTTAGTTTCAAAGCAGCAAAAAATTGGATTTCGGAAAAATAGCCATGGTATTATTATTAGCTATCAGTCCGAGTATCACTATTTAAGCTTTTCAAGACCTGATAATTATTGTTGTATCAAACCATTTGTACCAATCCAGATTCATGCATTTTGTGATAAGCAAGGCGAATATATCATCGGAAAGAGATTATTAAATCTGCAAAATTTTTTTTCTGAACCCGTGGAATCTATGACAGGATTAGGTATATGTTTAGCTGATGCAAATCCTGCAGAAGAAATAGAAAGATTCAGCATGAATGATATAGCGTATAAATTAGTCTGCTTGCCCCACCAGGGTCAATTGCTTCTTATTCCTATGCTTCATGAATGTGTATAACGTAATTATTATAAAGTAAATGAAATTAATCTTAATTTATGAACAGTAAAATTTTCAGAAATGGCGGAAAATAAAGAAAATATCCCGAAGGAGAAATTTGTACCAGGTGCTCTGCGTAGGATGAATGCTGCAATTGGACCCGAAGGATTCAATCTTACGCCACGAATGTCCCAAAATGACAACTCTATTATAGAATTAAAAGGTAAAACCATAGCCTTAAATTGTACAGGGTGTTTGGTATTAGGTTTGAAATAATTTGCCAAGTGGTAGGGCATGTCGAGATAAGCAAAAAGTTGTATGGGAAGGAGGGGTCGAAAATGCGTCCTTTGAGGGGTAGGGGAGGATTTGTGTTTTTGGTACTTGTTTTACTTTGCAACCTGTAACTTTGTTAATATGCACCCTATGGAATACGTTAAAGTGTCATTGTGCACACAATCCTTCGCTAGTTCCAACGAGCCCCAACCACCTCCCTACTCCTCTCCCATCATGTGATCTAAAGTTTAAACTTGAAAACCTACAAAAATTTGGATTTTTTTTGCAAATTTTACTATTTTTCGCGCCAAAATGCCCTATTAACCTACGTTTTTTATTTAAGATTTGGATTCCTCGAATCTTCCCTTTTAATTGATATATCACATGTATTTACCTATCTCTAATCGTTTCTAAGATAAATGTATTTTTTTAGGGTCATCTCCTTACGAAAAGAAGAAAAATTGAAGTTTTCCTCCCAAAAGTTAGAAAAATTGAGAAAAATGTAAGGAGATGGTCATAAAAATTCACATTTATCTTAGAAACGATGAGAGATAGGTAAATACATGTGATATATCAAATTAAAGGGGAAGATTCGAAGAATCTAAATCTTAAATAAAAAAAGGGCATTTTGGCGCGAAAAATTGTAAAATTTGAAAAAACCACAAAGAGTGACCGCAAAATTAGCCTGTTTTTGCACAGTTCATAGCAATCTCAAGAAAGGAGTTAAAAAAAATCTAAAAATAGGTACATAATCGTCGTGAAAAATGCAGATGAGCATATTTTTTCGATTTTCAAAATTATTTAAAAAACTACCCCTTTCAGGGGGTGTAAATATCAAAAAATGGTAAAAATAACTACCTTTGAATAATTCGTTTTATCACCATGTCGTTATTTTGAAAATTAGGGGTTGTTTCACCCCCATACAGGGTTTTTTTCTGCAGTAATATCAAAGATATTGCCTCTGAGATGCTTCTCCTCCAATATGTTTTTTTTTTTCAACAGATTTTAAAAATACTGGACACAATTATAGCGTTGGGGGTGGTTCAACCCCTTGTAGGGGGTGAGTTTTTGGAAGAAATTCACATAAAATCAACAGGTGGGTCAATACTATGAGTTGTTGTAATTCTGATGAGATTATTTTATTATTAATGAGGCTGAATCAATGTTTTTGTGATTATTCAAAGGTAGTTATTTTTACCATTTTTTGATATTTACACCCCCTGAAAGGGGTAGTTTTTTAAATAATTTTGAAAATCAAAAAAATATGCTCATCTGCATTTTTCACGACGAGTATGTACCTATTTTTAGATTTTTTTTAACTCGTTTCTTGAGATTGCTATGAACTGTGCAAAAACAGGCTAATTTTAAGCGATTTTTGCGGTCACTCTTTCTGTAGATCACATTATGGGAGAGGAGTAGGGAGGTGATTGGGGCTCTTTGGAACGAGCGAAAGATTGTGTGCACAATGACACTTTAACGTATTCCATAGGGTGCATATTAACAAAGTTACAGGTTGCAAAGTAAAACAAGTGCCAAAAACACAAATCCCCCCTTCCCCCCAAGGGACGCATTTCCGACCCCCCTCCCCATATAATTTTTTGCTGATCTCGACATGCCCTACCATTTGGCAAATTATTTCAAACCTTATACTAAACACATTGTATAAAAATAATGAAAATGATGGTAGGAGTAAATAAAAAAAATCCATAGGATTCTGCCTGCTGTGATACTTTGTAGTAATATTTTATCTTTAAAATTCCGTTTCAGAACTATTCCAAAATGAAATAAAAAATCTTAAAGGTACTGTTTTAATAATGTAGAAAAATAAAATTATAAGTTGTTTTTTTGCAGATTTAATAATTCGACAAAATGAATTTATAATAAATATCTTAGGGGAACACTGTCCACTTGAAGGAAACGAGGAAACAAACTAAAATAAATAAAGAAACACAAAAAAAATTCCCAATTAAATCAATTGAGGACTTGAAGAAAATAAATGAGGAAATAAATGACAACAATGAAGAAAATTTTGTAAGCTAATTTATTATGTTATTATTTATCGTGTTCCTATTTAATGAATTATGTAATTAATATAGGTTATTGCAATAAAAGGTATAATGAAGCCTGGTGGTATCACCAAATGTTTGGAAAAAATTATATCAGAAGACCTGATTTTGTCTCACAATTATGACGGGATACATGGAAAAGCAGCATTTAAAGAGTATAAAAAATTAAATTCTGTATTATTTAGTAAGTATTTTGTATTATATAACATTTTAGTTTGTAATACTAACTTTTCTTAGGGTCGATGCAAACAGATGGATTTACAGAGAAGGAATATATAGACAAAATAAGGAAGGCGTTCAAGACTTTTAAAAATAAATATTTTAAAAATAAATGTGTCCATAAAAAGAAAAATGCTAATGAGTGAATTTTTTACTTTACTATATTATATTTAATTCGAAGCTGTTTCAGTTTATTCTGTTAAATTTTTGTCATACTGAAGTTTATTATTTTTGTTATTAAATGAATTTTTTACTTTTGTTACTTATTACGTTGTATCAATTCGATAATATATTTCCTTAGAACTAATTCACTCCTTTCTTCCCCAACATCTATGAGAAAGCTAATTACTCATAATTACTTACACAACCACTTCTTGGTAATGCAAAAGGGATCCGATATCTACTCTGTCTTATGACATCACATTATGAAAAGAAGAAATACTAGAATGCAGTGTGTAATTACTAGCGCTTACAAAGAATGGGTTCCGAAATTAGTTTTGGAAACATTACATTTCCTACAGGGACGGTGCCCCAGACACACACACACACCGAAGCTTCTTTGGCTGTGTTGGTGCCGGTGCGAAATACCAACTACTCACCTCACCTTCATTCACGCCGCTTTCCTTGAGTGCTGGGGACTCGGAGTACTTACCTGTTATACCTGCGTTTTTTTCCGATCCGTCTCGATTTGTTTTTTCCTCCCGACAGGGCGCTACCCTACACTTTCACCGCACTACACTATCGCCACATTACACTCCCGGGCACACACGACCCACGCGATATAAAACGGCGGACAAACTACGCGTACGTTTAGCAGGGCGGACATAGTAAACTGCGCCCATTCATCGTCCTGCGTGGGGAGATCAAGCTACGGGCTCAAAGCTCTGTCCGAAAACGGAGTGCGTCTCCGCTAGGAGGTGAAGCTTCACCGCTGTGGGCTCTAAGTTCCCTCACGCCAGGAATTAATTGCAAAGACTCCCTCTCGGATTTGTTTAGGCCAGCCAATTGACCAATTTCCTCCCCCCGAAACAGGAAATTTTGTCACAGTGGTGCCAGGTGTGGGGTTTCGAAACGTTTTCGAAAGAAAGCTAGAGCCACAATGGAAGGGGAAAGCCGAACCGGAGGGGAACCCACGGCTGACTCGGGCATAGCATCTAGTCTACCCGCGACAGAAAGTGTTTTACAAGCCTTAACGAGCCAAATGGCTGAGCAACTTTTACAGCTCGTCACGCTGACCAATTGCATGAATGGCATGATGGACCGGCTTGCGCAAATGGAAGCGAATCAGGCCGGAGCTGTAAAGAGAGTGATCGAAGAGCTCTCGTCGTACCCTACCCCCGAACATCATCCTAATCCGCGCCACTTAGACCCTTCTTGCCAATCGGTGGCACTTGCTCAACCGACATTAGAGCCTAATCACGGCTCGGGTCGTGTACGAGAAACGATTGAAGACATTGGAGACCACACACAGTTTATCCATGCACCGATGTCTTCGACTCGCGTATACTTCACGTCCCCCGTAGCCGAGGGGATTAGTGGCCCAGCTAGCTCCTTGCCATCAACGTCCAGGCACTCTGAACCCACTGCAAGGCCTCAAGATATTAGGGGAATTATCCCTAGAAATTTGGAGACCACTTATCGAGTCGAGCCGGCCCCTTGGAGGGTGGGCTACACTCCTTCCCTCCAGCCAGCCCGTCTTAAGCCAATGCCGAAAGAATATGACGGCATGGAGCCGTGGTCCGTCTACAAAAGGCATTTCGACGCTGTAGCTCGTGCTAACGGTTGGGACTCGGCGATGAAAGCGCTATATTTGGCGATTTATTTAAGGGGAACAGCTTTAAACTTTTATGACACGCTTCCAGAATCTCGCAAGGACCACTTTGAGGCCCTCAGCCGCGCCTTTGGTGAGCGATTTTCGGACGAGTACCAGCAGTCCGTTGCCCACATACAATTACGCGGACGAATGCAACGGGCCAATGAGAGCCTCAAGGAGTTCGCTACGGACGTCCAAAGGCTCGCCTACCTCAGCTTCAATGATTGCCCCGAGACGGCAAGGAACCGAATAGCTCTGGGACAATTTGTTGATGGAATTGCCGACGCTGAAACACAGCGCCGAGTCAGGGATTCGTTCCCAGAGACACTCGAAGCTGCACTTGCCCAAGCCATTCGAATCGAAGATAGCCGGGATGCCACTAGAATTAGTCGAAGAATGGGACGACTAGCCGATAATGTAATACCGCATAGGCGCGCTACAAATAATCAGACGTCGGGAAACTAAGCTCGCCTGGTCTAATGGAGCGTAGATCGGGCTCTTCCCAAGTAAAGGCTCCTCCTAAAGAAAATAATAAGAGCTACGCGGACGTGCTTAAGAAAGGAAATAAAATGGCAATACCGAATGCTTCGTCCCAGCCTCAGAAAAATAGAACGAAGGCCGAAAAAAATGTATCGACCTCTACGGCAAATCGTACACGACAAACTCCATCTTCGACACCACCTAGTAATGACCAACATTTAACAGGCCGCGTAAAGTGGTTTAATGTACGCAAGCGGTACGGATTTATCGTGCGGGACGACAATGGCCGAGAGATTTTTGTACACTCATCGAGCATTAAATCTCCAAATCCTGACCATCTTACTCCGTCCTTACGCGACGACGAATCGGTAAATTTTGACGTCGTTCCAGGGGATAAGAGCCCCTATGCGGTTAACGTGACCGGCCGAAATGGCAAGGCTGTATTGGGAAGCCGCTACGCTCCGAAACGACGACCAAAAAAACAATGTAGCAATAAAACGCCGACAACACCAGAGGCTCCCGCGTTTAACCCAACCGATATTACGTGGCCTGAGGACGGGCCACTAACCGATTTTCCCGAGGTAGGAAAAGTACCACCCCCACAGGAGTTCATGCCCGAATCTGTACTGCCGGCGCCTCTACCGGAGAATGAGTTAAATTTAAACAACTGCCCGCTGACTCGTCGAGGCTAGGGTTGGCGGGGAAGATTGCCTCAAACCCCTTAAAAATTTTTATCGGGTCGACCGGCAGCCGCAACAACCTATACATCATTGGCAGCATCAACGAAAAAGAGTGCCCACTAATTATCGATACGGGAGCCTGCCAGACTATTGTACATCCCCACACACTTAGCTCTACGAAATACCTGAAAACAGTAACTCCATCGAATGCTCAAATCCAAAGCGTAAGTGGGGACACCTTTCCAGTACGTGGAACTATTGAGGTGACGATAACCATGGGAAATTTTAGCGCCACCCATGTCGTCTATGTCGCCGAAAACTGCGACGAGTGCATTATTGGCATCGATTTCCTGATCAAATATGCCTGTACTCTTGATTTGAAGCGAGGAGTCCTAAAAATAGAGGAGCAAATCATTCCTTTTGGCCAGAAAGATTTAAAAAATTTAACGGCTAAGTTGTGCGAGGATGTCAACTTACCAGCAGGAAAAGAAATATCTGTTCGGCTTCTGGCTAACGCCGAAAATTACCAGCAGATCCTCGTGATGCCTTCTCTGTCGTTATCAGAGGACATACAGCTACTGCCTACTATGACTATGTCGCTGAATGGTACGGTGGCCGTACGCCTCGCAAATCTCACGGATCGAGAAATCTTCTTACCGGCCAATACCACCGTAGGAACCCTGGAAAAAGAACCTCATATAGTCGATATAAAAGGCAAAAATTCCAACACCATCTCACCTGAATTTAATGAATTTTTGCAGCGCAGCACGTCCCAACTTACTAGCTCCCAACGAGATCAACTGTGGAATATGCTAGCCGGTTACATTGACGTATTTTCGCATTCTAAGACGGATCTGGGCCACACATCTCTGCTCCGGCACAAAATCGATGTAGGAAATGCTAACCCGATTAAACAACCGCCGCGGAGGATTCCCATGTCCCGAAGAACCGAAGCAGAGGCCCTGCTAAGGGACATGTTAGATCAGGGAATAGTTAAACCGTCCCAGAGCGCCTGGAGTAGTCCCATCGTCCTAGTAAAGAAAAAAGACGGCACCCTCAGGTTTTGTGTGGATTATAGGAGGCTAAATGAGGTAACAAAGAAGGATTCTTACCCTTTGCCGCGAATAGACCTGGCCCTCGAGGCGCTTGGAGAATCCAAATGGTTTGGAACGCTGGACCTGCAATCAGGCTACTGGCAAGTCGCAATGGATGAACATGACCGTGAAAAGACTGCTTTTTCCACCGGCAGCGGCCTTTATGAATTCACGCTCATGCCATTTGGCCTAACGAATGCCCCAGCCACCTTCCAGCGTTTAATGGAACTTGTACTACGAGGACTTCCATACACCGTTTGTCTGGTATACTTGGACGATGTCATAGTACACGGCAAGACCTTCGAAGAGCTGCTAAATCATCTAGGGCTTGTTCTAGACCGCCTTCGAGCAGCGGGATTGAAGCTATCACCCAACAAATGCCAGGTATGCCAGAAGGAGGTAAAATTCCTGGGGCATGTTATCTCCGGAGAAGGCCTATCTACAGATCCGGACAAAATATTGGCCGTGCAAAGCTGGCCTCGCCCGACGAACAAAACTGAGGTTCAGTCTATCCTGGGGCTCTGCGCATACTATCGCCGGTTTATCAAGAACTTTTCGGCCATTGCACAGCCTCTAACAAGCCTGACGGAAAAGAAGGCTAAGTTCATCTGGGACAATGAGCGTGAGTTAGCTTTTAACACCCTTAAGGAGCGATTAACCACGGCTCCTATACTTTCGCAGCCCAGTGACACCGAACTGTTTATACTGGACACTGATGCAAGCAAGTTTGCTTGGGGCGCAGTCCTTTCGCAAGTCCAGAACGGTGAAGAAAAGGTCATCGAGTACTACAGCAAGACTCTGAGTAGACCAGAACGCAACTATTGTGTGACCAGAAAAGAATTACTTGCTGTAGTAAAAGCCATAGCCCATTTCCAGCCTTACCTTTTAGGTCGTCGATTCCTGTTACGTACCGATCATGCTTCTCTTAGGTGGCTCATGAATTTTAAAGAGCCGGAGGGACAAATAGCGAGATGGCTGGAGCGACTGCAGGGCTATGATTTTGAGGTGCAGCATCGTCCCGGGAAAAAACATAGTAACGCCGATGCACTTTCTCGGCGTCCCTGTGTACTACAAGACTGCAACTATTGTGAGAGACTCGACAACCAGCAAACTGTCCTCACGCGAATCGCTGTAGTACAGGAAGATATGGGCATTTTGCAGGACCGCGACGAATACCTAGCTTGCGTAAAAAAATGGTTAAAGGCCGGAGAACGACCTCCAAGAGAAAGCATCTCTGCCTGCCACCCTACGCTTAAAAGCTACTGGTCAATGTGGCCTTCCCTATGCTTGAAAGATGACCTTGCCTGTCGAGTATTTTCTAACTGCAGTGGAACGCAATTCCAAATCCTCGTGCCAGCTTCCAAAAGAACAGAAATTATGAGCCGGCTACACGACAATGCAGGGGGAGGACACCTAGGAGTAGACAAAACCACTGCAAAGGTGAAGGCCAGATACTACTGGCCAGGATGCGCGGAGGATATTGCTAGTTGGTGTCAGAGATGTACTGTCTGCCAGCAGCGGAAGGGACCTGTACCGCGAACAAGAGCGCAGATGAAAATTTATAATGTAGGAGCCCCATTCGAGCGCATAGCGATCGACATTCTCGGGCCACTACCTGACACGACTCGCGGTAACAAATATGTCTTAGTGGTAATGGATTATTTTACCAAGTGGCCAGAAGCCATCGCCCTTCCCGATCAAACAGCGGAGACTGTCGCTGAAGCCATGATTGAACATGTCTTTTCTAGGTTTGGTCTTCCTCTTCAACTTCACTCGGACCAAGGTCGAAACTTTGAATCGGCCATATTTCGCGAAGTCCTAAACAAATTTGGAATAGAAAAGACCAGAACGACACCACTTCATCCGCAGTCAGACGGGATGGTCGAGCGGTTCAATCCGACGATTTTGGATTATGTAGCCGAAAATCAACGCGATTGGGACACCCATTTACCATTTTTACTTTTAGCATACCGGTCAGCAGTACATAACACCACCCGGCAAACCCCGGCTATGCTAACGCTAGGTCGAGAACTTCGCCTACCGATCGACCTATATTTGCCTACACCGCGTAACTGTCCTGAACTTTTGCCGACAGCAGACTACCTGCAGAATCTCCAAACTCGATTGGAAGCAGTCTACAGGTCCAATCGAGAGCATCTGCAACTCACCAGCCGCCAAATGAAGGAACGTTATGACCTGTCGGCGAAAGCAAATCCCTTTAAAATCGGGAACCGGGTTTTTCTTTATAACCCAAAGAGGAAGAAAGGAATGTGTCCAAAATTGCAAAGGGACTGGGAAGGCCCCTATCAGATAATCGAATTACTAAGCGATGTCACATACCGCATTAAACACGAAGCGAAAACCAAAACCATGGTAGTCCACCGAAATCGTTTAATGCCCTATTTTAGCTCCGCCTTAACCTAAAGAAGCCTTAAAATAAAAAAATAAATAAATAAGATAAAATAAAAACCTCGGGAATATTCGCGCGCGCCCGTCCGCTAGCAACGCAATAGGCGAGTAGGAGGCGCCTTAAAACCTCCCCTTTCAGCGCAGGAGTGGGTCGGCCGTCTAAAAAGCAACCGTGCGATCGCGGGCGGAAATGCCAACGACCCCTACCTCGCTACACCAGCCTCAAATTGTGAAGCAGCCTGGACGCGTGCAGAGAAGACCTAACGAGAACATCATAGACGATTACGAAATGGAATTCATGGGAGGAAAAATCATGCAAGACATTATGAATTTTTTTTTACAAATACTTACGAACTAAAATTAATTTTTTTTTTGTTTCTTTCTTTTCTTATTGCATTGTTATCTACTTACGTGGACCTCCGCTTGACGAGAAAAAAAAAAGGGGAAGAGATACATCACCACGTAGTCCGAGATGCCACCGAAGCCAGCAGAACGAAACATCCTTCCTCTTTGAACGGACAGCATCGCTGACGAGGGAAATGTCCAGCCAAACTACCACGATCTGGGGACAGCTCTTTTTTTCGACGGGGGAGTAATGTTATAAAATTTCCCTCGTTGTCATCGACCTGAAGATCTTGGTCCTAGAAAATAAAATTTTAAATGAGCCGCGATAACATTTGTAAGGAGAAATCATTACCTCAACGACTAGCCCGGCGCGGCTTAGTACACGGCTCCGAAAGCGGCTTAAGTCGGCGGGGAAAAATCGTCCCGTGGGGCAAAAAACCACTACCTTGGGCGGTATGCGCGGACTGGTCTCTCTCTTGCTTCTGGGACGTTCAAAAGTGCAGTCAGATAACATAAAAAAAAAGAATTTGCATTAGCCAGGGAAGTAGAATAAAACCAAAAAAAAAAAAGTAGCTGCAATAGAATAGCTAGCTAGAATTTTTTTGTGTCCAACGCGAAATCATTGTGAGGACGAATAAACCATTGACTGGCAAACGATACGAGGTTTGAATTTTGTTGGGTGAGTGGAGTCCAACCTCTTAGTGGGTGGTAGGACAAACCAAAAAATCTAGAGCATCCATCGTGACCGTTGCGTCCCGGTATTTGAACCCCAAACTCGAGAAAAACTTCACTCTAATCACAGGTTCGAGTAACCTGGAGATATCCTGGTTCATCCAGGGCTGCACGGAGCTAAGTCCATTCCTCCCACACTGCTAGGGCCCCTGTAAAAGGAAGTGAATTTATCGGTGGTTTTTTTTCGCTCGAAACGGATCAGAATTTAAACGTCCACCACAGCAAGCAAACAAAACCAAAATAAAAAAAATAAACTAAAACACGGTGGTACACAACCTCGCCTGACAGGTCGATTTTCACCACGGTGGGCAGAGGAGCCCGAGTTCGACGGTGCCCCAGACACACACACACCGAAGCTTCTTTGGCTGTGTTGGTGCCGGTGCGAAATACCAACTACTCACCTCACCTTCATTCACGCCGCTTTCCTTGAGTGCTGGGAACTCGGAGTACTTACCTGTTATACCTGCGTTTTTTTCCGATCCGTCTCGATTTGTTTTTTCCTCCCGACAGGGCGCTACCCTACACTTTCACCACACTACACTATCGCCACATTACACTCCCGGGCACACACGACCGACGCGATATAAAACGGCGGACAAACTACGCGTACGTTTAGCAGGGCGGACATAGTAAACTGCGCCCATTCATCGTCCTGCGTGGGGAGATCAAGCTACGGGCTCAAAGCTCTGTCCGAAAACGGAGTGCGTCTCCGCTAGGAGGTGAAGCTTCACCGCTGTGGGCTCTAAGTTCCCTCACGCCTGGAATTAATTGCAAAGACTCCCTCTCGGATTTGTTTAGGCCAGCCAATTGACCAATTTCCTCCCCCCAAAACAGGAAATTTTGTCACAGTGGTGCCAGGTGTGGGGTTTCGAAACGTTTTCGAAAGAAAGCTAGAGCCACAATGGAAGGGGAAAGCCGAACCGGAGGGGAACCCACGGCTGACTCGGGCATAGCATCTAGTCTACCCGCGACAGAAAGTGTTTTACAAGCCTTAACGAGCCAAATGGCTGAGCAACTTTTACAGCTCGTCACGCTGACCAATTGCATGAATAGCATGATGGACCGGCTTGCGCAAATGGAAGCGAATCAGGCCGGAGCTGTAAAGAGAGTGATCGAAGAGCTCTCGTCGTACCCTACCCCCGAACATCATCCTAATCCGCGCCACTTAGACCCTTCTTGCCAATCGGTGGCACTTGCTCAACCAACATTAGAGCCTAATCACGGCTCGGGTCGTGGACGAGAAACGATTGAAGACATTGGAGACCACACACAGTTTATCCATGCACCAATGTCTTCGACTCGCGTATACTTCACGTCCCCCGTAGCCGAGGGGATTAGTGGCCCAGCTAGCTCCTTGCCATCAACGTCCAGGCACTCTGAACCCACTGCAAGGCCTCAAGATATTAGGGGAATTATCCCTAGAAATTTGGAGACCACTTATCGAGTCGAGCCGGCCCCTTCGAGGGTGGGCTACACTCCTTCCCTCCAGCCAGCCCGTCTTAAGCCAATGCCGAAAGAATATGATGGCATGGAGCCGTGGTCCGTCTACAAAAGGCATTTCGACGCTGTAGCTCGTGCTAACGGTTGGGACTCGGCGATGAAAGCGCTATATTTGGCGATTTATTTAAGGGGAACAGCTTTAAACTTTTATGACACGCTTCCAGAATCTCGCAAGGACCACTTTGAGGCCCTCAGCCGCGCCTTTGGTGAGCGATTTTCGGACGAGTACCAGCAGTCCGTTGCCCACATACAATTACGCGGACGAATGCAACGGGCCAATGAGAGCCTCAATGAGTTCGCTACGGACGTCCAAAGTCTCGCCTACCTCAGCTTCAATGATTGCCCCGAGACGGCAAGGAACCGAATAGCTCTGGGACAATTTGTTGATGGAATTGCCGACGCTGAAACACAGCGCCGAGTCAGGGATTCGTTCCCAGAGACACTCGAAGCTGCACTTGCCCAAGCCATTCGAATCGAAGATAGCCGGGATGCCACTAGAATTAGTCGAAGAATGGGACGACTAGCCGATAATGTAATACCGCATAGGCGCGCTACAAATAATCAGACGTCGGGAAACTAAGCTCGCCTGGTCTAATGGAGCGTAGATCGGGCTCTTCCCAAGTAAAGGCTCCTCCTAAAGAAAATAATAAGAGCTACGCGGACGTGCTTAAGAAAGGAAATAAAATGGCAATACCGAATGCTTCGTCCCAGCCTCAGAAAAATAGAACGAAGGCCGAAAAAAATGTATCGACCTCTACGGCAAATCGTACACGACAAACTCCATCTTCGACACCACCTAGTAATGACCAACATTTAACAGGCCGCGTAAAGTGGTTTAATGTACGCAAGCGGTACGGATTTATCGTGCGGGACGACAATGGCCGAGAGATTTTTGTACACTCATCGAGCATTAAATCTCCAAATCCTGACCATCTTACTCCGTCCTTACGCGACGACGAATCGGTAAATTTTGACGTCGTTCCAGGGGATAAGAGCCCCTATGCGGTTAACGTGACCGGCCGAAATGGCAAGGCTGTATTGGGAAGCCGCTACGCTCCGAAACGACGACCAAAAAAACAATGTAGCAATAAAACGCCGACAACACCAGAGGCTCCCGCGTTTAACCCAACCGATATTACGTGGCCTGCCGGCGCCTCTACCGGAGAATGAGTTAAATTTAAACAACTGCCCGCTGACTCGTCGAGGCTAGGGTTGGCGGGGAAGATTGCCTCAAACCCCTTAAAAATTTTTATCGGGTCGACCGGCAGCCGCAACAACCTATACATCATTGGCAGCATCAACGAAAAAGAGTGCCCACTAATTATCGATACGGGAGCCTGCCAGACCATTGTACATCCCCACACACTTAGCTCTACGAAATACCTGAAAGCAGTAACTCCATCGAATGCTCAAATCCAAAGCGTAAGTGGGGACACCTTTCCAGTACGTGGAACTATTGAGGTGACGATAACCATGGGAAATTTTAGCGCCACCCATGTCGTCTATGTCGCCGAAATCTGCGACGAGTGCATTATTGGCATCGATTTCCTGATCAAATATGCCTGTACTCTTGATTTGAAGCGAGGAGTCCTAAAAATAGAGGAGCAAATCATTCCTTTTGGCCAGAAAGATTTAAAAAATTTAACGGCTAAGTTGTGCGAGGATGTCAACTTACCAGCAGGAAAAGAAATATCTGTTCGGCTTCTGGCTAACGCCGAAAATTACCAGCAGATCCTCGTGATGCCTTCTCTGTCGTTATCAGAGGACATACAGCTACTGCCTACTATGACTATGTCGCTGAATGGTACGGTGGCCGTACGCCTCGCAAATCTCACGGATCGAGAAATCTTCTTACCGGCCAATACCACCGTAGGAACCCTGGAAAAAGAACCTCATATAGTCGATATAAAAGGCAAAAATTCCAACACCATCTCACCTGAATTTAATGAATTTTTGCAGCGCAGCACGTCCCAACTTACTAGCTCCCAACGAGATCAACTGTGGAATATGCTAGCCGGTTACATTGACGTATTTTCGCATTCTAAGACGGATCTGGGCCACACATCTCTGCTCCGGCACAAAATCGATGTAGGAAATGCTAACCCGATTAAACAACCGCCGCGGAGGATTCCCATGTCCCGAAGAACCGAAGCAGAGGCCCTGCTAAGGGACATGTTAGATCAGGGAATAGTTAAACCGTCCCAGAGCGCCTGGAGTAGTCCCATCGTCCTAGTAAAGAAAAAAGACGGCACCCTCAGGTTTTGTGTGGATTATAGGAGGCTAAATGAGGTAACAAAGAAGGATTCTTACCCTTTGCCGCGAATAGACCTGGCCCTCGAGGCGCTTGGAGAATCCAAATGGTTTGGAACGCTGGACCTGCAATCAGGCTACTGGCAAGTCGCAATGGATGAACATGACCGTGAAAAGACTGCTTTTTCCACCGGCAGCGGCCTTTATGAATTCACGCTCATGCCATTTGGCCTAACGAATGCCCCAGCCACCTTCCAGCGTTTAATGGAACTTGTACTACGAGGACTTCCATACACCGTTTGTCTGGTATACTTGGACGATGTCATAGTACACGGCAAGACCTTCGAAGAGCTGCTAAATCATCTAGGGCTTGTTCTAGACCGCCTTCGAGCAGCGGGATTGAAGCTATCACCCAACAAATGCCAGGTATGCCAGAAGGAGGTAAAATTCCTGGGGCATGTTATCTCCGGAGAAGGCCTATCTACAGATCCGGACAAAATATTGGCCGTGCAAAGCTGGCCTCGCCCGACGAACAAAACTGAGGTTCAGTCTTTCCTGGGGCTCTGCGCATACTATCGCCGGTTTATCAAGAACTTGCAGGGGGAGGACACCTAGGAGTAGACAAAACCACTGCAAAGGTGAAGGCCAGATACTACTGGCCAGGATGCGCGGAGGATATTGCTAGTTGGTGTCAGAGATGTACTGTCTGCCAGCAGCGGAAGGGACCTGTACCGCGAACAAGAGCGCAGATGAAAATTTATAATGTAGGAGCCCCATTCGAGCGCATAGCGATCGACATTCTCGGGCCACTACCTGACACGACTCGCGGTAACAAATATGTCTTAGTGGTAATGGATTATTTTACCAAGTGGCCAGAAGCCATCGCCCTTCCCGATCAAACAGCGGAGACTGTCGCTGAAGCCATGATTGAACATGTCTTTTCTAGGTTTGGTCTTCCTCTTCAACTTCACTCGGACCAAGGTCGAAACTTTGAATCGGCCATATTTCGCGAAGTCCTAAACAAATTTGGAATAGAAAAGACCAGAACGACACCACTTCATCCGCAGTCAGACGGGATGGTCGAGCGGTTCAATCCGACGATTTTGGATTATTTAGCTAAACATGTAGCCGAAAATCAACGCGATTGGGACACCCATTTACCATTTTTACTTTTAGCATACCGGTCAGCAGTACATAACACCACCCGGCAAACCCCGGCTATGCTAACGCTAGGTCGAGAACTTCGCCTACCGATCGACCTATATTTGCCTACACCGCGTAACTGTCCTGAACTTTTGCCGACAGCAGACTACCTGCAGAATCTCCAAACTCGATTGGAAGCAGTCTACAGGTCCAATCGAGAGCATCTGCAACTCACCAGCCGCCAAATGAAGGAACGTTATGACCTGTCGGCGAAAGCAAGTCCCTTTAAAATCGGAAACCGGGTTTTTCTTTATAACCCAAAGAGGAAGAAAGGAATGTGTCCAAAATTGCAAAGGGACTGGGAAGGCCCCTATCAGATAATCGAATTACTAAGCGATGTCACATACCGCATTAAACACGAAGCGAAAACCAAAACCATGGTAGTCCACCGAAATCGTTTAATGCCCTATTTTAGCTCCGCCTTAACCTAAAGAAGCCTTAAAATAAAAAAATAAATAAATAAGATAAAATAAAAACCTCGGGAATATTCGCGCGCGCCCGTCCGCTAGCAACGCAATAGGCGAGTAGGAGGCGCCTTAAAACCTCCCCTTTCAGCGCAGGAGTGGGTCGGCCGTCTAAAAAGCAACCGTGCGATCGCGGGCGGAAATGCCAACGACCCCTACCTCGCTACACCAGCCTCAAATTGTGAAGCAGCCTGGACGCGTGCAGAGAAGACCTAACGGGAACATCATAGACGATTACGAAATGGAATTCATGGGAGGAAAAATCATGCAAGACATTATGAATTCTTTTTTACAAATACTTACGAACTAAAATTAATTTTTTTTTTGTTTCTTTCTTTTCTTATTGCATTGTTATCTACTTACGTGGACCTCCGCTTGACGAGAAAAAAAAAAGGGGAAGAGATACATCACCACGTAGTCCGAGATGCCACCGAAGCCAGCAGAACGAAACATCCTTCCTCTTTGAACGGACAGCATCGCTGACGAGGGAAATGTCCAGCCAAACTACCACGATCTGGGGACAGCTCTTTTTTTCGACGGGGGAGTAATGTTATAAAATTTCCCTCGTTGTCATCGACCTGAAGATCTTCGTCCTAGAAAATAAAATTTTAAATGAGCCGCGATAACATTTGTAAGGAGAAATCATTACCTCAACGACTAGCCCGGCGCGGCTTAGTACACGGCTCCGAAAGCGGCTTAAGTCGGCGGGGAAAAATCGTCCCGTGGGGCAAAAAACCGCTACCTTGGGCGGTATGCGCGGACTGGTCTCTCTCTTGCTTCTGGGACGTTCAAAAGTGCAGTCAGATAACATAAAAAAAAAAAGAATTTGCATTAGCCAGGGAAGTAGAATAAAACCAAAAAAAAAAAAGTAGCTGCAATAGAATAGCTAGCTAGAATTTTTTTGTGTCCAACGCGAAATCATTGTGAGGACGAATAAACCATTGACTGGCAAACGATACGAGGTTTGAATTTTGTTTGGTGAGTGGAGTCCAACCTCTTAGTGGGTGGTAGGACAAACCAAAAAATCTAGAGCATCCATCGTGACCGTTGCGTCCCGGTATTTGAACCCCAAACTCGAGAAAAACTTCACTCTAATCACAGGTTCGAGTAACCTGGAGATATCCTGGTTCATCCAGGGCTGCACGGAGCTAGGTCCATTCCTCCCACACTGCTAGGGCCCCTGTAAAAGGAAGTGAATTTATCGGTGGTTTTTTTTTCGCTCGAAACGGATCAGAATTTAAACGTCCACCACAGCAAGCAAACAAAACCAAAATAAAAAAAATAAACTAAAACACGGTGGTACACAACCTCGCCTGACAGGTCGATTTTCACCACGGTGGGCAGAGGAGCCCGAGTTCGACGGTGCCCCAGACACACACACACCGAAGCTTCTTTGGCTGTGTTGGTGCCGGTGCGAAATACCAACTACTCACCTCACCTTCATTCACGCCGCTTTCCTTGAGTGCTGGGAACTCGGAGTACTTACCTGTTATACCTGCGTTTTTTTCCGATCCGTCTCGATTTGTTTTTTCCTCCCGACAGGGCGCTACCCTACACTTTCACCACACTACACTATCGCCACATTACACTCCCGGGCACACACGACCGACGCGATATAAAACGGCGGACAAACTACGCGTACGTTTAGCAGGGCGGACATAGTAAACTGCGCCCATTCATCGTCCTGCGTGGGGAGATCAAGCTACGGGCTCAAAGCTCTGTCCGAAAACGGAGTGCGTCTCCGCTAGGAGGTGAAGCTTCACCGCTGTGGGCTCTAAGTTCCCTCACGCCTGGAATTAATTGCAAAGACTCCCTCTCGGATTTGTTTAGGCCAGCCAATTGACCAATTTCCTCCCCCCAAAACAGGAAATTTTGTCACAGTGGTGCCAGGTGTGGGGTTTCGAAACGTTTTCGAAAGAAAGCTAGAGCCACAATGGAAGGGGAAAGCCGAACCGGAGGGGAACCCACGGCTGACTCGGGCATAGCATCTAGTCTACCCGCGACAGAAAGTGTTTTACAAGCCTTAACGAGCCAAATGGCTGAGCAACTTTTACAGCTCGTCACGCTGACCAATTGCATGAATGGCATGATGGACCGGCTTGCGCAAATGGAAGCGAATCAGGCCGGAGCTGTAAAGAGAGTGATCGAAGAGCTCTCGTCGTACCCTACCCCCGAACATCATCCTAATCCGCGCCACTTAGACCCTTCTTGCCAATCGGTGGCACTTGCTCAACCAACATTAGAGCCTAATCACGGCTCGGGTCGTGGACGAGAAACGATTGAAGACATTGGAGACCACACACAGTTTATCCATGCACCGATGTCTTCGACTCGCGTATACTTCACGTCCCCCGTAGCCGAGGGGATTAGTGGCCCAGCTAGCTCCTTGCCATCAACGTCCAGGCACTCTGAACCCACTGCAAGGCCTCAAGATATTAGGGGAATTATCCCTAGAAATTTGGAGACCACTTATCGAGTCGAGCCGGCCCCTTCGAGGGTGGGCTACACTCCTTCCCTCCAGCCAGCCCGTCTTAAGCCAATGCCGAAAGAATATGATGGCATGGAGCCGTGGTCCGTCTACAAAAGGCATTTCGACGCTGTAGCTCGTGCTAACGGTTGGGACTCGGCGATGAAAGCGCTATATTTGGCGATTTATTTAAGGGGAACAGCTTTAAACTTTTATGACACGCTTCCAGAATCTCGCAAGGACCACTTTGAGGCCCTCAGCCGCGCCTTTGGTGAGCGATTTTCGGACGAGTACCAGCAGTCCGTTGCCCACATACAATTACGCGGACGAATGCAACGGGCCAATGAGAGCCTCAATGAGTTCGCTACGGACGTCCAAAGGCTCGCCTACCTCAGCTTCAATGATTGCCCCGAGACGGCAAGGAACCGAATAGCTCTGGGACAATTTGTTGATGGAATTGCCGACGCTGAAACACAGCGCCGAGTCAGGGATTCGTTCCCAGAGACACTCGAAGCTGCACTTGCCCAAGCCATTCGAATCGAAGATAGCCGGGATGCCACTAGAATTAGTCGAAGAATGGGACGACTAGCCGATAATGTACACCGCGCGCGCTACAAATAATCAGACGTCGGGAAACTAAGCTCGCCTGGTCTAATGGAGCGTAGATCGGGCTCTTCCCAAGTAAAGGCTCCTCCTAAAGAAAATAATAAGAGCTACGCGGACGTGCTTAAGAAAGGAAATAAAATGGCAATACCGAATGCTTCGTCCCAGCCTCAGAAAAATAGAACGAAGGCCGAAAAAAATGTATCGACCTCTACGGCAAATCGTACACGACAAACTCCATCTTCGACACCACCTAGTAATGACCAACATTTAACAGGCCGCGTAAAGTGGTTTAATGTACGCAAGCGGTACGGATTTATCGTGCGGGACGACAATGGCCGAGAGATTTTTGTACACTCATCGAACATTAAATTTCCAAATCCTGACCATCTTACTCCGTCCTTACGCGACGACGAATCGGTAAATTTTGACGTCGTTCCAGGGGATAAGAGCCCCTATGCGGTTAACGTGACCGGCCGAAATGGCAAGGCTGTATTGGGAAGCCGCTACGCTCCGAAACGACGACCAAAAAAACAATGTAGCAATAAAACGCCGACAACACCAGAGGCTCCCGCGTTTAACCCAACCGATATTACGTGGCCTGAGGACGGGCCACTAACCGATTTTCCCGAGGTAGGAAAAGTACCACCCCCACAGGAGTTCATGCCCGAATCTGTACTGCCGGCGCCTCTACCGGAGAATGAGTTAAATTTAAACAACTGCCCGCTGACTCGTCGAGGCTAGGGTTGGCGGGGAAGATTGCCTCAAACCCCTTAAAAATTTTTATCGGGTCGACCGGCAGCCGCAACAACCTATACATCATTGGCAGCATCAACGAAAAAGAGTGCCCACTAATTATCGATACGGGAGCCTGCCAGACCATTGTACATCCCCACACACTTAGCTCTACGAAATACCTGAAAGCAGTAATTCCATCGAATGCTCATTCCACCGAATTCAGCTTCTGGATTGTATGAACAGCTCGCATTGTTTACTGACAAACTCTCGGGTGATATTTCTTTTTCGGACGAGCTATTTCTGATTGGCGATTTCAACATTCCTTCGGTGAACTGGTCTTACTTGGACGATTGCAACTTGGTGCCTTCCACTACGACTGCACCGCAACACATTGTATCTTTTCTTGATGGTTTATCATCTTCGGGACTATGGCAATGCAATTCGGTTGCTAACGATAACAATAAATTTTTGGACCTCGCTTTCTCCTCTGACCCCGATGGAACTACGATCAAGCGCTGCGCGACACCACTGCTTCCTGAATCTATACACCACCCAGCTTTTCTCTTGCTATATTCTTTTGATTCTGTTGTAGTTGACTGTTCTGTTCCTAGCAATTATTGTTATGACTTTAAAAAAACCGACTTTTCCCTCTTGAATGAATGGCTTCTTGCTTGTGACTGGAGTGGGGTTTTGAACGAACGTGACATTGATAAAGCTGTGATGTCTTTCTACGACACTTTGTCTTTGTGTTTCGCTCATTGCATTCCTATAAAAAAGTCTGATAAATCTTGTAAAAATCAGCCATGGCTTAATAGCGCGATTAGACACTTAAAAAATCTTAAAAGTAAGGCTTGGAGGAGGTTTCTTTCCTCAAGGTGTGATAACGATTTTCTATCGTACACTATACTGCGTGATCAGTTTCTTAATGCTGTAAATTGTTCATATAATGCTTATGTTGCTAATATGAAGTCGTTGCTGCATGATAGCCCTAGACAGTTCTGGAGTTTCATCAATTCTAAACGTAATTCAGACGGTTACCCCTCCCTTCTTTCGTTTGGCTCTTTCCAGAGTGCCCTAGAATAATCTCCAATCTGTTCGCGGATTTCTTCAAGACCGCATTTTGTGATACTTCCTGTGATATTAGCCCTACGGATTTTACCCACTTGACGAGGCTCCCACCGACATCTCTTCAACCTAAGGACCTTATATTGGACGATAATATTATTATTAAACACCTTTCCAATTTAGTTGACAACTTCTCGAGTGGCCCGGACGGTGTCCCATCTTGCGTGTTAAAAAGATGTGGATCATCTTTAGTTTCCGTTCTTCGTTGTCTATTTAATTTATCGCTTTGTTGTGGTGTGTTTCCTATGTCATGGAAGCTCTCGGAAATTATTCCCTTACATAAAAAGGGCCATAAATCCGATATCTCCAATTATAGACATATTGCGAAATTAAGTTGTGTGGCTAAACTGTTTGAAGCTATGGTCTGTGAAGTCCTCAGTTTTCACTGTAAACCCTTTCTACTGCCCTTTCAACATGGGTTTATGAAGGGGAAATCGACTACAACGAACCTGCTTGAATTTTCAAATTACTGTTTATCTGCTATCGAGGCTGGCAAACAAGTCTTTGTATCTTTACAGACTTTAGCAAGGCCTTTGATAGGATTAATCACCGCATTCTTGTATATAAGTTGTCTGTCCTGGGATTTCCCGCCAGTTTTATCGACTGGATTGCATCTTATTTATCTGGTCGTTCTCAACGCGTTTGCTTTCGCGGTGCACTTTCTCACTTAATTGATAACACATCTGGCGTACCTCAGGGTAGTCACCTCGGACCTTTGTTGTTTATCATTTACATTAATGACTTATCTTTTATCCCTACCCACTCGAGAATTCTCTGTTATGCTGACGATGCGAAACTCTTTCACCTCACAAAAATCTTTTATCACAAAACTTTTCTATGAGCACATTATACGCTGCCTTTTCCACAGCCACACACCAAACACATTATATTATGCTTACCCATCATTTATCTAAAGCACATTTTATTTTATTTAATTAATTGCTTCTAAGAAAGCACTTTTTTACTCAAAAACTTTTAAGCTTCTTCACATTTCCGAACAAATCAAGACCACCTGGTACTTTTCGTAAGCGAGCAGCACACAAAAGAAATTCGGCTCGGGGGCGCTTTTAAAAACGCACAATGAAAAAATGTAAACGATCTCGTCGGTATTCATGCTCGGTGTGTGCTGCCTGCCTCTTCTCCCTTCTCCGATTCGGCATTTCCCTATAACTTAACATTGCGAGGAGAGGTAAACTTGAGTGGCCTAGTACTGGTGCCCGGCTCGGGGACGCCTTTAAAAAAGCGTTCATAAAAAAAAGCTTCAGTTTATAGCTTACGCTGTAAAAGCTATCTGTGAGAACTTTTTGATAACTATTTCTCTCTCTACATTTCTTATAGGTATTTACAGAGGTAGTAGCCCTGAGCTGCTTTATCTAATGGGAAATTTTGCTGGGTGTGTTTGCGAGAGCTTGCATATGAGTTGGGACTTTGAGAGCGTATTGAGAGTGTCCCTTCTTGTTGAATTCGATATTCTTCGGCATGGTCCTCCTGGTAGTCCTATAGCTCAGCTAACCGCTATTGGGTGGATTCTATCTGGAGCTATACAAGAAAGAAATACCGAATGTAGCTCTATGCTAGTAAATCGATTGTGTTTTGTCTCCAACCAAGATCTGAGTGATCAACTCGCTAACTTCTGGGAGATTGAAGAGGTACCTTCCCCTCAAATACTCAGCCCAGAAGAAAATGAATGTATAAAATTTTATGATGAGACTACTGCTCGTAACTCTTCCGGAAGATACATTGTACGCTTGCCCATTAAATCGACGGGATCTCAAATCTTGGGAAATTCGAGATTCGGAGCGCTTAAATCACTACAGCGCATGGAAAGACAGTCTTCACTAAATCCTGACTTGTCTAAAAGTTACTCGGATTTTATGAAGGAGTATCATCAACTAAAACATATGACTAAAATTAATCCGATGGAGAAATTTTCTGAAAGGTCAAAGATAATAAGCTATCTCCCGCATCACGCTATTATTCGAAGTGAAAGTGTAACCACGAAGTTACGCGTGGTTTTTAATGCTTCGTTTAAAACCTCGAATAACGTGGCCTTGAACGACATTTTACATGTGGGCCCTAAATTACAGTCTGATGTATTACGTATTATACTTAGATGGAGAAAACATTTTGTGGCCTTTTCCGGCGACATTGAGAAAATGTATCGTCAGATACTGATACATCCCAGAGATCAAGATTTGCAGCGTATCGTGTGGAGAGCTGATCCAAATCAACCCATCGAAGACTATCGATTGGCAACGGTTACGTATGGAATGAACTGCGCTCCATACCTTGCTATTAAAACTCTTCACAGACTAGCTCAAGATGAAGAAGCAAAATATCCTCTTGGATCCGCTGCACTTAAGTTCGATACCTACGTTGACGACGTACTCTCTGGAGCCGACACTATTGCAGAAGCGCTAGATCTGCAACAGCAATTGAATGCTATACTGCACTCAGCTGGATTTAATCTTCGAAAGTGGGCAGCCAACCATGTTGAATTACTCGAAACCCTAGAGGAAAGTCAAAGACTACAAAATCCGTGGCAGTTAGGGCTTGACGAAGGGGTTAAAACTCTAGGATTACAATGGCACCCATCTAGCGATGAATTTGCTTATTGCGTGAATCTAAAACCGGACCAACTCACGCCAACCAAACGCGGTGTTCTATCGGCAATCGCTCGATTGTTCGATCCCATGGGATGGCTATCTCCAATCGTCATATCAGCGAAAATTCTCATGCAGGATCTCTGGACAGCTGGACTTGAATGGAATGATCCTTTGCCTGAAAGCTTACATACTAAATGGAAGGAATTTGGAAAAGAACTACCCAATATAGAGAAAATCAGGATCAATCGTTGGGTTGGATTGCATTCTAAGCAACTCTTTTGTGAACTTCATGGATTTTCGGACTCTTCGGAATCCGCATATGCCGCTGTTATCTATTTAAGAGTCGTTCACGACTACGATAAGGCCCAAGTAACTTTACTCACAGCCAAGTCTCGTGTAGCGCCTCTGAAAAGGAAGAGCTTTGCGGAGCTTTGCTTTTATCGAAACTTATCGTCTATGCCCGAAACGCTCTAAACATCCCTGATGTTCCACTATACACCTGGAGTGATTCAACTACAGTTCTCGCGTGGATCGGTTCTCACCCTCACCGCTGGAAAAGTTTTATTGCGAATCGCGTAACAGAAATCCAGACGCTCTTGAAAGGAAGTCCCTGGCGATACGTTCCATCCGAACAAAATCCTGCTGACTGCGCCACCAGAGGCTTGCCAGCATCGAAACTAATAAGTCATTCACTCTGGTGGAATGGGCCTTCTTGGCTGTCCGGTCCTTCTATTCAATGGCCCTCTAAGAAAGTAGCAGAAGATAATTCGCATCTTATTGAAGAAAAAACAGTAAAAGCTCATCAGATTGCATCTTCAGCATCAACAATGAACTGGGATCTTCCTCACCGATTTTCGTCGCTTAAAAAACTCTTAAGAGTCACTTCTTATGTTATGCGGTTCTGTCGAAACATGAGAAATGCTTGTGATCAACGTCTGCTGGGACCACTGACTTCAAATGAAATCAATAACGCTCTTAGGTTTTGGCTTAAATGTGAGCAAAATCGCGATTATGCGGACGAAATAACTGCACTCCAATCTCGCTCAGTTATAAGCAATAAAAGTTCAATTCTGAAATTGCACCCAATCCTGGATAATGACAAGCTTCTTCGAGTAGGCGGTCGCTTACATTACTCAAATTTGTCTTTTCCTGAAAAGCATCGCTTAGTCCTTTCTAAAGAGTCCTTCCTCACCCCTCTTATTGTCCGAGATGCGCATCTAACTACCTTGCACGGTGGAGAGAGAGAAACCTGTGGTTACATTCAGCAAAAATATTGGATTCCTGGACTACGGCGTATTGTTCGTTATATGATTCACAGATGTATAATATGCTTCAAACTTCGGGCCACGGCGAGCTCACAAATCATGGCAGCCCTACCTAAAGAACGCGTGGTGCCCTCACGTCCATTTCTTCATTCAGGAGTAGACTATGCAGGACCTATCTCCTTACGCACCTTCAAAGGACGCGGTTACAAAACTTACAAGGGGTATATATGCTTGTTTATATGCTTTTCAACTAAAGCAGTTCACTTAGAACTTGTAAGTGATGCCACTTCGGGAGCTTTCATCGCTGCATATAAGCGATTCGCAGCAAGAAGAGGAATTCCAGCTACAACCTTCTCAGATAATGCTACAACTTTCGTAGGAAGTAATAGAGAACTACAGGAAGACGCTACGAAGTTTAGGACACAGTATCATAACGAAGTTGCTGATGCCTTAACAATTCAAGGTACGCAGTGGCGTTTTATTCCTGCTTCATTTCCACACTTTGGCGGACTGTGGGAAGCTAACATAAAATGTGTCAAGCATCACCTTAAAAGATCAATAGGTGAAATTATTCTAACCTTTGAGGAGATGACTACAATCCTTTGTCAAATTGAATCATGCCTAAACTCGAGGCCCCTCTGCCCACTTAGCAGCGATCCCACAGCCTGCGATGTCTTAACTCCAGGTCATTTTTTAATTGGTTCAGCGCTCAACAATGTCCCTGAACCCAGTACTTCAGAAGTGCCTGTGAACAGGTTATCACGCTGGCAACATCTTCAGAATCTGGTGGATGTCTTTTGGCGGAAATGGAGTACAGATTATCTGCATTATTTACAACAACGAGCCAAATGGAATGTCGCAACAGTAGAACCTAAAATCGATGACCTCGTCGTCATAAAGGATCGCTTACCACCCTCTCAGTGGATGCTAGGACGTGTTATCCAACTTCACCCTGGCCCTGATGGACGAACTCGTGTCGTCACTATCCGCAGCAAACAATCGACCTATCAACGACCTGTCGTGAAAGTTTGTGTATTACCAATACATGATGAACTGCCTACATCTAAACCTCATCACCTGTAAACACCTTACTTTCTGGACTTCGCCAAGGTGGGCGGTATGGTACAGCCCGAAGCCATCGTCATAGATAATTTAACGTTAATAGCTAAATGCATCATTCACTACCACTAATTTAATTCTAAACTACAAATGAACTTGCTAAATCCATATTTTATACTGCATTAATATCTAACGGATAATGTCTCTTGAACTTTAAAATTTCGGTCACTTGATTGTACACCGCTCGTGAGTTCAGTTGGTCAGCTCTAGATGACCAGAATAAAGTGCATCAAAGTAAAGAGTGTTTTACTTGAAACCACCCGCTCCTTTACAAAAACCAGTTCGCTCGAACAGTGGCCAAACGTTGGTGACCGGTCACGAGTTAACTCGTGTTTTTGTAGCCAAGCCTTGGCTACGTGTTTTTGTAGCCAAGCCTTGGTCACGTGTTAGCTCGTGTTTTTGTAGCCAACTGACACTTCGCGAAAATCTCGAATAGCTCCTTCTAAAGATCCACCCACCAGGCTTTCCGGACAATTAAGAGAACACGTCTTAGAAAAAATAGTTACTGCCAAAAAAACAAATCTAACTAGAGCGTGTAGAGTATGTTCTTCAAAGGAAAACGAAGTGAAACTCGATATATTTGCAAAACATGTTGTGTACCATTACACGTAGGTGACTGTTACACATTTTATCATACGAAAAAGAAATATTAAGAGTTAAATAATAAACAAAATTTATTAAAGTTAATTTATATTGTTTTACTTTCACATCCGCTTTCAAAACAGTAGCCGGCCACATGAAGTAAATTTTCAGAACAGTTGCCGGTCAGCAATGTGTTAACTACCTTAGAAGACGAAATGCAATTAATAAAATACATTTACAATATTAATCACGACATAAACCTCCTTAAGAACCACATCGACGATATCGATCAAGTACTGCTTTCGAGTAAGCTCGGCTTGCTCTCTAAAAATATTCTAACTGATAAAGAACTAGAATTGGTTTCAGATATGGAAAGTTACAGAAATACTAAAGTCACGGCCAGATTTTACAAAGATCAAATAATAATAGTCCTATTAATCCCGAAATTTTCCAACGCAAAATACTCTAAGATACTTATAGAACCAATCCCCGATTCCGCGAACAAATCCTTACTCTTAAAATAAAACTTAATATTAGCCGATGAGCGAAATGATGCTTTCGAGTTTCCGGTTAAACACAATTTAAAGAAAAATTTGGCTCGTATCACTGATAATTTCATCAAAAACCTACTCAATACATACATACAATACAATACTGTACAAAACAAATACTTGTAAAAGAAGAAGTAAAGGAAATTCTCGATGGGCATTGTCATTACAAAAAGTTTAAAAAACACACAACTAATACAGAATTGTAATAAATTAAATATGAGCATCAGTGGTAATTACCTCATTAAATTTAAAGATTGTAAAATAAAATTAAAACATAAAATTTTTGAAAATTTCGAAGTGAAAATACACGATAAAATAATCTTGCCAAATTTTGTTACTAAAACCAAAGATGAAAAGGTAGTTCATAGAATAGAATTGGAAGAATTGTACCTAAAGCACGTAAACAATAGACAATTGATAGAAGAATTGTCAAATAAAAATTTCACAGTCGAAACCATTAATTCAAGCATTAATACTGTAATAATTGTAAGTATAATTATTGTAATAATTGTTGTAAAATTCAGAAAGGTGAGCGGGAAGAAAAAAGTTACAGTAGCAATAATCTCGTCGGAGCCTCGATCTAACGGTGGGGGTGTTATAGTACAAGAACCCGCCACCCGTAATATAAAATCAATAATATAATTTCCTTAATATAATTTCCTATTTTCCTTATCATTCATCATACACATGTTATTTAAATGGTATATATTCAACGTAATTAGTCACATTTACTCGGCGCGTGATTTTTTAATGCAATCGCCCAATAATGCCTAATTATGCCAAAACAGCATAATTCGCGCATATTGACCTGCCTCGTGACCTACCTTGCGAACGCTCAATCAGCCGTCCCGCCAGACGCGCATTCAGCGTTCTTACCGCGATTGCACTGCGGCGATCGTTTCAAAAAACAAGAATCAATAATCAACTAGTCAGTCGTAAGTCTGACGTAATAAAGTGAATATCGCACCTCTCGCGATTATTAAGAACTTAAAACTTGTAAAATTCAGTAATCAAGTTTGTTTGTCCGTTTTACTTGAAACTAACTTCAGTGAAATAAAGTGCATTACCAAAGTGAACATTTTCTTTTAATTATTCGCCCGCCACAAAAATTATTTTTTTTTTCTCGCGAGAGATACGGATGTTGTTAATCTGTAACAGGGAAGGGCAATCGATGACACCATTAAGCAGCTGGTGAATAAAGAGAATGTCGGCATAGTCGCGTCGCTTACTTAAGGGTTCCAGATAGATCTGTTTCAGGTGATCTTCATACGGCGGCAAGTTTTGGTGGTCTGACCAAGGAAGATCGCGTAAGGCAAAACGAAGGAACCTACGTTGGACAGATTCAATCCTGTTGATATGAGTTGACTGAGTGGGAGACCATACCTGACTGTCATATTCAAGGAGAGGACGAACAAAAGAGATGTATAGGGATTTCGCGACGTAAGGGTTATTAAATTCTATGGACCACCCTCCTTTAAAATATTCAAATTTTATTAAATTCAAATCTGAACTTCACACAGCTGATCGTAAAATCAGCTGTTTAATAAGCGCCATGTGCTATGGAGGCAAAAATCCTCCAACTTATTTTTGGTAGTACCGTTGTAAGTGCACCTCACTTCACAGCTTCTCACAACTTGACTCGGGCTGTCGCCCACTATATAAGCGGCTCGATCAGTCAGTCGAGCAGCAGTCGCAAGATTGAGCTTCTAGGGTATTGACCTAGAAGTAAAAGGGGATTGACCTTACAATCTGACCAGCTCACTCCTCTTCCAAGCGTATTGAGCTTAAGTCCCATTCCTCATATAGTTAACGTGTTTAGTTAACTATTCCTATATAGCGTGCTGAGCTATTTCCTCACAGTCAACGTATTGAGTTTACTTTTCCTATTTAGCGTGCTGAGCTATTCCCCCCATGTAGTTAACGTATTGAGTTAACTATTCCTACATAGCGTACTGAGCTATTCCTCATAGTTAATGTATTGAGTTAACTATTCCTATATAGCGTGCTGAGCTATTTCCTCACAGTCAACGTATTGAGTTGACTTTTCCTATATAGCGTGTTGAGCTATTCCCACATATAGTTAACGTACTGAGTTAACTATTTCTATATAGCGTGCTGAGCTATTTTCTTATAGACAACGTATTGAGTTGACTATTCCTACATAGCGTACTGAGCTATTCCTCGTAGTTAAGGTATTAACTATTCCTACGTAGCGTGCTGAGCTGTTTCTCACAGTCAACGTATTGAGTTGACTATTCCTATATAGCGTGCTGAGCTGTTTTCTCATAGTTAACGTATTGAGTTAACTATATCTATAGCGTATTGAGCTATTCTCTTTCACGTTAACGTATTAAGTTAACTAAAAAATCTCTCCGACTAGCGTAGTGAGCTACCCAAATTCTCAGACCGCAGGCACTCAACGACGTCAACTCAATCTGGAATAACGATATCAGGACTAACTACCTTACTCTCTTTGCAGACGAACTGCCAACGGACCCAAAGAAGAATTATTAGTTTATTTGTATTTTGTATTTATTTGATGTTATTATTTTTGTTCCTTTTTTTTTTTGAATTCCTGTTAATTTTATTGTTAGCTTTAAGTTGTTTTTGAAATATACCATTTTTAACTGACTACGACCTTTGTCCTGGCACCTTTTTTCAGTTAAGCCGCTTAAGTGGCCTTAACACTGGCTAATGTGTTGTCGATGTGAGAACGAAAGTTGAGTTCCCTATCGCAGGTGACGGCGACTAGAGCAGCCTTTTCGGATGCCCTAAAATCCGTAGTCGGGTCTGCGAGCAGCGTCAAGGAACTAGTTCCTAAAACACCCCTGGAGATCAGGGAGCTTGACGGCTGCACGACCAGGGAGGAGATGTTGGGAGCTCTCAGGAAAGACCTGAGAGACTACAACGGCCACCTCCAGGTCGCGCTGACCCGAACAAATGGCCGTGGCCAATGTATGGCCATTATAGAGGTGGAGGCTGCGGGCAGCCCGGATCAAGATCGGCTGGGTCAAGTGCAGGATCCGCAAGCAGGTGGTCGTACCCAGGTGCTTCAAGTGCCTGGGGTACGGGCATCAAAGCCAGGCCTGCAAAGGCCCGGACCGAAGCAAGCTCTGTTTTCGGTGCGGCGCGGAGGGGTACAGCGCGAAGGTGTGCGTCGCTGAGCCAGCGTGCTTCCTTTGTCCTGAGGTGGCGGGGTCTTTCGCAAGGCCTTGAGTTGGGCCAAACAAAGGGATGGTGCTGGTCCTACAAGGCAACCTAACTAGGAGTAGGACGGCCCACGACCTGTTGGCTCAGATCCGACTCGAGAAAGATGCTGACCTTGTATTAATCAGCGAGCAGTATCGAGACGGAGATGAGCCAACTTGGTATCGGGGCACCCTTGGCACGGCCGCAATCTGGGTCCCAGATCTGCGACGTTTTAACGTCGCGGACCATGGCGCGGGTGCTGGCTTCGTCGTTTGGGTGAGGTGTGATGACGTTACCTATGTCAGTTGCTACTTCAACCCAAACGAACCGATAGCCGACTTTCAAGTCAAATTAGATGGCCTGGAGGACGCCGTCCGGGGCATGGGTGGAGAGCTGGTGGTGGCTGGACACTACAACGCGAAGGCCTTGGAGTGGGGGGAGCCTACGCCCTACTCCCGGGGAGAGCGCGTTCTGGACTGGTGTTATTAACCCTTTGCACTCGAGAGGTGACTCTGAGTCACCATTCAGCTATTGCTTATACAAGGTCGCCGAGTGCAAAGGGTTAAACATCGGCTGGACATCTACCTTTCGGCGGCCTGGTTATAGGGAGACGATCATTGATCTCACACACGTGGCCGGCGAACCGATCCCACCAGGATTGCCGCCTCTCGAGCGAGCCGAACGGGTGGTGGACTCAACGATGAGTCTAATCCACCGTGCTTGCCGAGAGGCTGTGCCAAGAAAGAGGGGTATAGAGAGGGGCGACACCCGGCGTATTGGTGGACGGATGAGATTGCGGAACTGAGGCGGAGACGTCTCAGTCTCAGGCGGTTGGCTCAGCGAGCCGATCGACGCGATCCCGACGCAGCCTGTAAATCTGCCGAGCACAAGGCGGCGAAGAAGGAACTTCGTAGGGCCATCAAAACGAGTAAGCGCCGATGCTGCAGGCGGCTGGGCGAGGACCTCAATGAGGATCCTTGGGGGTTGGGGTATAGGATCGTTCTGCGCAACTTGGTGGCCTTCTCACCGAGTGCTCCCCTCGATGCGGGGACGGTCCGAACCGTTGTGGATGCCCTGTTCCCCACCCATCCGTCGGAGCCCAACCGCGTGGCTGGTGGGAAACTCGAGACTCCTCCTTTCATAATGGAG
This sequence comes from Dysmachus trigonus, assembly GCA_949715965.1. Classification (NCBI taxonomy): domain Eukaryota; kingdom Metazoa; phylum Arthropoda; class Insecta; order Diptera; family Asilidae; genus Dysmachus; species Dysmachus trigonus. The sequence goes on along the minus strand of OX454321.1, from coordinate 35,892,414 downwards.
GAGCTCACGAGGGCCTCGCAAAGCCTTTAAAACAGGAAGGCACCGGAGCCAGATGGGCTTCCAGCGGAGGTGCTAAAGGTGTTGATGGCGAGCCATCCAGAGCTCTTGCTGGACATGTACAACGCCTTCCTGAAGGCGGGAATCTTTCCGTCTCGCTGGAAAGCAGCGAGGCTTGTGCTGATTAGTAAGGACGTATGGAGATGCCGGAAGGGTCTTTCCTGATCCGACAACATTGCGGCTGTCATCACAGCCAGAAATGTCGAGGCAGCTCAAATGAAAAAAAAAAAGTATAGTACTTACAAGGAAACGTTCTCAGGTGTGTCTCACCGATTTTGATGAAATTGAAATATGTTATAGAGTATCAAAAAATCAGAGACACGTATTTTTTTTTTATTTGCGGATACGCACATTTAGGGGGTGAAAACCACCTCTAAAGTTTACCCCCAAAACAGTTTTTCTTAAGTATTTCAAGTTCTTATGAATTTTTTCGAATGAAACAAAATGGAAATATATCTCATAAATATACTAACCTTTCGTAAGTAATTAATTTAATATAATAACCCTTAATTTTTATTGCAGAAAAACGATTTTTTTTTATATTTTTGCGTCACAAAAATAACAGTTTTAGTTAAAAATCATTGAAAAATGTTTTTACATACGATTTTGAAAACTAAAGTTGACATGTTTTTGGGTTTTCGTAAAAAAGCTCCTCAAGGGGGTAAACAACCCCTAGCACTAATACGTAAATGATGTATATTCTTTCAGATACCAGTTTTTTCGTAAAAACCAGTATTAAGGGATTTTTGGAGTCGCTGACTACGAATCTGATCTTAATTTTTAAAAAACTTCAAAATGGCGGATCGAACATGGCGGACAAACCTTTAAAAAATACACCAATTTTTATAATAAAAAAAAAAATAAATAAAAGTACCCCCTAAATGTGCGTATCCGCAGATAAAAAAATAAAACTTGCTATGACAAAACTGCTAGACCTTTAAGAATAAAAGTAGGAGATAGAGTTAAAATAAAAGTTGGAAGTAAGAGAAAAACAGCTTCACCATACAAGGGACCATATATAGTTTTAGAAACCAATAATGTAAATAGTAAAATTTGCGTAAATGGAGAAATTAACGAAATACATAACAATAGATTAGAGAAATATTAAAGGTAAATCTTATGTATTACCAACTGTTAGCAGATAACATCATTATAATAGTATTGTAAAAACATGTCTGGAAACAAATTGTCATAAGCAAAATTTCTAATTAAAAATCAAAAATGTTTCTTTTTAAAAGGGGAAGGATGTACTGCGTATCGCTGTAACAAGAATCCACATCAATAAATTACAAAATTCTAAAAAGAAAATGCATCGCAGGAAATTTAATTTCTTCTCATATTAGTTTTCTAATTTCAGTGTCGCGTTGTTCACATGCCATAAGTGCATAGTAAGACACCTTATGCTACGCGAGCCGAAAAGTGCAACTTGTGCACAACAGAGTAATGACCATAGCTCGTGTGTTGTTTCCACTCAGGTCATTACCATCGATGAAAGTTTTATGGGTCAGGGAATGACTCAGGAATATCGGTTAAGTAAATTACTCAAGAAATTTCATCACTATGCCTGACTAAGGGTGTAATTTACATTTCAGCTAAGAGGACGATTTATTTCTAGGACATGTTTAGTTAAGCATTATTTGCTAATTTAAGTATATTTGTAAAGAATAGCATAAGATGTTGGTAACTGTATTAGTAAGAGAAATTGTATAAAAGCCGAAGAAATTTTAATAAAGACAGAACTCTCACGCTGAAGCTTATACTGGTTGTTTCTCTGGGAATTTACCATTGCAGTTGGAGGTTCATATATGGCCACTATTCATTAGTAGCCTCAAATCCGAAAATTTAGCTGGCCATAGGCTCAGCTTACGGACTCTGCTTTCCCCAGGTCCAACTTATATTAGTTTTTTAAAACACGCTTTTTCTAGCATTCAAAGCTAACAAATTAACCGAAATACTGATTTTTTCAAATTTTTGTACTTTTTTCATACATCCGACGCAAAAACGAACAATTTAAAAAAAAAAACGAAATAAAATCCATATATTTTTTGATTTTTGGTTGCTAAAAAACCAGAGGACCGTGAAAGTAAATAATTACCAAAAATATTATTTATATCTAAAGAAAAAAAAATTTAATTTGAATGATAAAAATAGAACTGTTGAATTTTATTAATTTTAATAGTTTATTTTATTAATTCAGTTTGCACTTCTGGCTACCGCCTCACGACGGTACTGTTTTTTGTATGGGATTTGCAGTCCAGTTCACGTCACATAGATAGATCACAGTTTTTCTAAGATTAAGTTACGCAGCATAGCCGCTATTTTAACTTAATTTAATAATAATTTAATTGAATAAAAAAATTACTTTAATTCATATCGCTTTTATTTAGATGGATTGACAACCAAGAATGGAATGACCCGCTAATCTCTGAAATGCTGGAGTATTTGGAATACTTAAACATTTTATGCTGCAATAAAAATAAATTCTCGGGATATCTGAAGAGCTTATTCTCCAATACTCCGCTTAAGCCCTTTTTAAGATAAACTCTCCCTTCTGAACTAGTGAAATAACTGGCGTTGATAGACGAATCAAAATTGTTTTGAAAAGTGTTACTTTGATTGCTATATGCCTTATCCCATAAATTTGCACTGGGTGAATGCTGATGGGAAAGGCTGTTATTTGAGGATAGTACAATGTAGTCATGAAGTTCATAAAAACTACAATTATCGCATTTGTCTATATGTCGAATTGGCAAAATAACTCTCAGAGGAATAGATGTATTACTGTCTCTTGAAATTTTGGAGCTCTCACCACTAATATTTTTATCTTCAAAAATAGTGTCTTCTTTTTCGAATGAATCGTTATTGATTGGATTAAATGAAGCATGCTCGTTCTCATCGATGTCATAGTCCTCCTCGAGATTTTCCTTTGGGAATTATTGAATATTCGTTAAAAATGTCACAGTTATACTTTATACAATACCTTGCAATTTCCACATATTGAATCATACCAAGCTGAGAGTATTGAAGCTTTAATGTACATATCCACTCCACTTAATTGGGGCGCCAGCTCATAAGTTAAACGAGAGCACGTATCAAATATATATAACCAACCAGGTAAAAAAATATTTTTTTGAACGTTTTGCATGGAGATTATTGTTACGTTCCCTGATTTTGGGAATAGCTCTGCGAATATCACACTTTCACTAGGAGCGTCTATAAGCATTACAAATTGTAGATTTGTAAAATTTGCTTCCGTAAACCTCAAATGCAAACTTTCCAACCTGAGATTGAATGAAGGTAAATCATATCTTCATAGTTTCATACCTACTTACAAAGGTAGCTTCTTGAGATATTGCGAACAAAGAGCCGCGTTATATAATACTACGATGCGATCTTCCATATTTAAGTTGAAATTAGACATAAAGTTATATTTTCGGCATTGAAACCGATTATTTGAGACTTTTAACGCACAAAATTCTAAAACAACCAATGTAATGTTAACCAAAACATTTTCCCACTTCATTGTTAGCGCGTATTGTAACTTCAACTTCACTTGATAAGAAACGTAATTAGAATTGATAGCATCGTTCTCCTCTAGATTATTCTATAAACTTAAGCAGAGGCAACACTTTTCAGGGATGTAATCAATTAGTCAATATCAAATCAATAGTTTCAACTGTATATTTATTGCTGGCATCCAAAAAATATTTATATGAAAACAACTTTAAAGCTTAGACCTCAACCCTCCCATCAGTTTCTCTAACTTCATAGCCTTTTGTAAATCGCCGCTTATCTTTAATTTTCCGCTCATGAAGGCCATGGTTGGTTTGAGTTTGCCTACGGAACAACAACTTAAATTAAATTTAAAAAAAAACAATGATTTACCTGTAAACATTTCAAAAAAGTTATTAGTTTCCATTGTAAAAGTTGCATCGGGTTTTACAGATGGTTCTCCTCTTCCACAGGACCCTGCACCATTTTTTAAATCCAAGAACCAAGTTCCGTTTTCTTCACCAAGAACATTAAACTTATACACAGACTTCGTTTTGTTCACTAATTCCTCATTAAGGACGCTTTCAATTTTTTGGAATAATTGTGGTATTTTCCCATGTGGTGATTGTTTAGCGCTTGCTCCTTCAGATTTTAGCTGAATATCACTTGGACTTACATCCAAAAAGAAGTCAGGCATAAGGTTATCTGTTTTGTTGGGGTCACAGGCATATTGGTTTAAATCATTAACGCCACATTCTCTCAAAACATCTTCGTCTATAAAAAAATTTCCAGTGCAAGTTCTTGGCTCTCGGCAAAGAATTGCATAGGCTGCATCTGCAACTATTTCTGGCTTTCTATAAAGATGTTTATTTTCAGATCCTGCTAACATTTCCATCGCAGCTGTATGAATAGCAGTTTTTGGCCAAAGCGCATTTACCGCTACTCCCTTCTCTTTGTATTCCAGAGCCATTCCCAGCACACACATAGACATCCCATACTTAGCCATGGTATAAGCTACATGATTGCTAAACCAATGCGGTGCCATATTCAAGGGAGGAGATAAATTTATTATATGAGGATGTTCGCTTTTGGCCAAGAAGGGAAGACATTCTTTAGAACTAAAAATTATATATTTATTGGGTGTTCAGCTTAAGTGATTTAACTTACACCAAGAAAGTTCCTCGCGTATTTATGTTGTGCATTAAATCAAATCGCTTCATGTCAGTCTTTTCTGTGGGAGTAAGTGAAATTGCACTCGCGTTGTTTACTAATATATCAATCCCTCCAAACTAAATATTTTACTATTAACTCAAACTAATAAAGCGTTAAGTAAAAATACCTTGTCGACTGCCTGCTTTATTGCATTTTTGACTTGATTCTCATCTCTCACATCTACGACGCATGGTAGTGCTTTCCCGCCAGCTTTCTCAACTAATAAACAGAAAGTAATCTATTTAATTCGTAGCATAATAGAACACGTACTTTCTTCTGCCGCTGTGTAAATAGTCCCCGGCAGTTTCGGGTGCGGTTCACTGGTTTTTGCAGCAATCACAATATTAGCTCCATCTTTAGCAGCTTTTAGAGCAATTGCTTTTCCAATGCCACGGGATGCTCCAGTTATAAAAAGAGTTCGGCCAGCCAATTTCCTAAATAAGATTTATTTATAATCTTGTAATCTGCTTTGTAATATTTGAAAGATATACCCTGTGTTCATCATTATTACAATTTTAAAAGAACTAAAATAGCAATAAACGGAAATTAAAAATGTACTTCACCCACGTAACACACCCGAGCGAAGTTCAAACAATGCAGAAAGTTCAACAAATCAATATACCATCCCGTTCCCCACACCATAATGAGAATAAAAGGTATGCTCGTCAGATTTTGACACTCATCGTGACGTAATGATGGCTACTTTTGCTCCAGAAATCGAGAAAAGTATTACTTGGCAACAGCTTTGATAAATTACCACAGGTATAATAAGAGCAATGCAAGTTGGCTATATTTTAAAGTTTGCTGTAACCGCGGAATTAAATGTATGGAAATAAATAAGATTTTCTCCATGAGGGAAATGTAAATAAACAATAACTTAAAATTGACCAATTACAATGACCGGATCTGAGCGCAAGAGAACCGGGTTGAAGTGTCAAATTGGTTTTCCTACTATACGTTTTCTACCTCAGCGATTACATTGAACGGATACAAGTGCATTCGATCGGAACTACGCGCAGTAAATTTCGGATTGTGTAGAAATCGACGGATTGACGGATTTAAGTGTCAAACAGAAGAACTGCCACCACCGGTTATTTCTCCTACTTTTCAATTTTTTAAGTTTTACACAACATTAGAAATATTCAAAAAGCTTTTATTTTCCGATTTATATGCATTTCTACTTTTCGCACTTCTAAGATTTAAAGAACTACTTAGACGTTTTAATCCGAACAGATACGACATTGTAATTGGTGTTATTTTCCTATCCGTTTCACTGCGTACTTTAACATTTCTATCCGTTCAGATCCGGTCATTGTAATTGGGCCTTTAAACAACTAATGCGGTTTATTCCGATTCAGTCTTCCACAAAAATTAAAATTTTTGAATTTTATTGAATTATGTATGTTCCGTGCTTACAAAATATTTCTTGTAGGTACTGGGCTATCTTTAAAGAATTGGTTATCCTTAAAGTATTTCAAAGAATATCTTGCACTCTTTTAAAAATGCTCTGAACAAATCTGAGCAGTTCTAATGGAAAGGCCCAATTACAATGACCGGATCTGAACGGATAGAAATGTACAAGTACGCAGTGAAACGGATAGGAAAAAAACACCGATTACAATGACGTATCTGTTCGGATTAAAACGTCAAAGCAGTTTCTTTAAGGTACTATTACCGTCTAGAATTTTCAAAAAATGATTTTTTTTTTTTTTACATTTTTAGATTCTTTATACCTTCAATAATTGCTGCGTTCCATTGGACCTGGCAAAGTACTCGCAAGTACGTGCGACTGTCATGAACTACACATTCTCTTGGCTGGATGTAGTTGAGCAAAAATTTCACAAGTAGTTACGCGATTTTTTCCCGCTAGGAGGTTTTCATATTTTCTATTGCCTCATAGATGGATTAAAGTTATTTATGGTTATGTTTCAATGAGAATGACATTTACTGATTTTAATTTTGATAATTAAAAATATTTTGAAAAGCAATAGGGGAAAAACAATATGGATATATTTATGGTGAGTATCTTAAATGATTTCTTATTAAACCTGCATTCAAGTAACCTGTTTTTAGATCCGATACCTTGGCGATAGCAGTGATAGCACCGATGAAAGTATTCTGTTTACTTCTTCGTCTTCATCTCGATCTGAAGAGGAGCTATTAACAAAAAAAGCAAGGGTGGAGAACTATTTGTACACTATTGAGAAGTATTCCGACGTACAGTTTAAAGAACACTTTCGGTTAAATAGAGCTGTTTCAGACGGGATAATTGGTAAAAATATTAAAAAAAAAATGTAACAAAAAATGAAACCGGACAGAATTTGCTTAATTAAATAAAATATTATTTAAAACAGACGTAAATGTTTAATTTAAAACCATCATTAATGTTGGCTTTTTTGTAACAGTTTTACAATTCCCAAATGTCTCTCTTTTCTTGCCTTTTCTTTTTTCTCCAGATAGTACTCCATAAACTCTCTCTTCTTTCCCTTTTCCGATATTTTTTCTTCGTAGTATTTTTTCTTTATATCCTTGGTGTGATGTCCAACACTGAATCATGTGACATTGGTAATGGACATGCAAGATTTTGTCTATTTCCTCTATAAAAACAAATTTCGTCGCATTCGTCGCTGTACCTCGGTCCTTGGCACCTTTATACGCACGATACCAACAGTGCTCTCCATTTCATCTCAACCTGCTCCGACGTAGTTGGAGAAACCTGAGAAGTTACAAACAATTTAAAGGTGCTGCAGATTGCTTCTTTTCATTTATAATATATTTGTAATTCACTTCTATTGTTTTACCAAAACATTCATTCCCTCCAAATCTGTAAGGATTGCTTCCCAGAAATGTTTCTTTTTTCTGGTCTGAAAATATTCCTCCTTCCTATTTTCGTAAACTGAAATTAGGGCCTTTCCCTCATGGTACGACCAGTTTTTAATCTGCTTTTTATACGTTTCCTATAAGAACCACTAAATAACTAAAAATACATAAAATGTTAAATTACTTTTTACCATTTTCACTGCCAAAAATAATAAACCCACACGAAAGAATAAAATCCAAATATATCAAATCTATTGACATTTCAGTTTGAAGTTGAGAAAATTGCTAGACTTACTTAGACTAGTTTAAAGTTGCGTTCCATTGAACATCTACTCGCAAGTACTTGCGAGTACTTTGCCAGGCCCAATGGAACGCAGCAAATAACTGCCTCAAATATTAAGGCCGTGTGCCAACTTTACTTTTCGAATTTTTTACTTTTCCTCAGGCACTTCGAACATTTAAACTGTGCCAATTACCGAAATTTCTTTTCACTAACAGTTCTTTTTGACAGATTGAAAACATGAATGATTTGGATTTCTTGTATCTTATTTTATTATTTATTAAGTTAGAAAGACTGCATTTAAAGTATCGAGATGGATTAATAGAAATAGGACGAAGAAAATATCGCAATATCTGACGACACAAATGTACTCCATGCAGGAGAAGACGACGATTTGGAACAGGATTCCGTTGATGCGTTGTCAAATGAAAAGGAGATACCTGCCAACCGAAAAGCAAGGAAAAAAATTTGCTTTTCCAAAGACGCAAACCTTCGAAAACGAACTGACTAGTCGAAATGGTTTTTTCATACAAATCTGCTTTTGAAATGATAAGTTGGCACACGGCCTAAATAAACTTTAAATGCGTTTTTCTCGAGTTTAGGTTTTTTTAATTGGCGGACAGTTAATCTCCGGATCTACTGGGCCGATTTTAATAAACTTTGAAGCATTCTGTTCGTTGTAATATCCTGCGTGATAGTTTACCACAATTTGACCACAAAAAAAATATATAAAATTTTTGAGCCTGAAAAAAGGTCGAAAAAAAGGGCGATTTTTGAAAAAATTTTTGAAATGTCCGCCATTTTTTTATTTTTAATGATTTTTCGATTTTTCTGGTAAACTATCACGTAAGAGCACTTCCTTTTTGTAACTCTTTTTGAATTTTATGTTTCAGACTTACCGTTCCAGAGATTAACTGTCCGCCATGCAGCAATGTTTTTTTGAGAAGAAAATTTGAGCGCCATGTATTAAATTTACAGTTAATAGAAAATAAAAATAAAAATTTTTTTCGTAATCTTCAAGAACTGTTTAATACTGTAAAAAAAGTTTGATAACAATATATAATATAGAAAGTGAAAAAAAAAAATTGTTGAATATATGTCATTTTTTAGCATTCTAGACGGTAATAGTACCTTAAATCTCAAAAGTGCGAAAAGTAGAAATGCATATGTGGGGACGAGGTGTTCGTTAAAAGAGGAAACACCTTTTTATCGTCCAACATAAACTTTATTTTATCTGAGTTTACAGAAGCAGACACGGTCGCAAAGATGGCTACTCGTCGAGGACTCTAGGCATCAACTCTTTAACTTCCAAAAAACCGCCATATCGAAACTTGTTGATCTGAGGAGCCAGGTGGCGCAGTGATCGCCATGGTGAACCTTGACCACACATATAAATCGGAAAAGAAAAGCATTTTCAATATTTCTAATGTTGTGTAAAACTTAAAAAATTAAAAGTAGAGGAAAAACCGGTGGTGGCAGTTCTTCTGTTTGACACATCAATCCGTGAATCCGTCGATTTCTAAACAAACGAAATTTACTGCGCGTAGTTCCGATCGAATGCGCTTGTATCCGTTCAATGTAATCGCTGAGCTAGAAAACGTATGGTGGGAAAACCAATTTGACATTTCAACCCGGTTCTCTTGCGCTCAGATCCGGTCATTGTAATTGGGCCTTTAATTTAATAATCCCCTACGGGCTCTTTGTATTTTCCAAGCAGTAATTTCTAATTATTCCACAAAAAGAAAACTTTATTACTTTCATTGCAGGAAAGGATCAATTTATTTATTATTGTTCATAAACCTGCTGCAAAAAAACTGCGACGTATTTTGAAATATCCGAAGCGTAAAACGGCGAGTATGATTTGTATTCTCTTTATCAGTGCCGTTTCCATCCCGTCATTATATGTCATTCGATCATACTGTCCTTTAAGGCCCAATTACAATGACCGGATCTGAGCGCAAGAGAACCGGGTTTTAATGTCAAATTGGTTTTCCCACCATACGTTTTCTAGCTCAGCGATTACATTGAACGGATACAAGCGCATTCGATCGGAACTACGCGCAGTAAATTTCGTTTGTTTAGAAATCGACGGATTCACGGATTGAAGTGTCAAACAGAAGAACTGCCACCACCGGTTTTTTCCTCTACTTTTAATTTTTTAAGTTTTACACAACATTAGAAATATTGAAAATGCTTTTCTTTTCCGATTTATATGTGTGGTCAAGGTTCACCATGGCGATCACTGCGCCACCTGGCTCCTCAGATCAACAAGTTTCGATATGGCGGTTTTCTGGAAGTTAAAGAATTGATGCCTAGAGTCCTCGACGAGTAGCCATCTTTGCGACCGTGTCTGCTTCTGTAAACTCAGATAAAATAAAGTTTATGTTGGACGATAAAAAGGTGTTTCCTCTTTTAACGAACACCTCGTCCCCACATATGCATTTCTACTTTTCGCACTTTTGAGATTTAAAGAAACTACTTTGACGTTTTAATCCGAACAGATACGTCATTGTAATCGGTGTTTTTTTTCCTATCCGTTTCACTGCGTACTTGGACATTTCTATCCGTTCAGATCCGGTCATTGTAATTGGGCCTTTAATCTTGGAGAACAAACAAATAATGTAGAGGCCGTTGCCTGTCTTTAAAAGCTGAAACAGAGTGATGGCAAAAGTTGAAAAAACAGACCACTGACATACAGTATTTAAAAATATTATTCACACTCCCTCAACATCTCACATTAAAAGGCATACTAAGTGTAAAGGAACGAAGTTATAAATCAATCAAACTTAGAATGTTGATTTAAAAATAACAAACAACCCATTCTTCAATTCTTAAGTTCTGTGATATTTCATGACTTGCTAATATTTACACGTTTTTCAACCTTGATCAAAAATTTTCAATTGGATTAAGGTCTAGTCCCAGTGACTGCGGAGGCCAATGCAGAACCTTACTCTGTTTCTCAGTAAACCACGCTTTCACTATTTTGATGGTGTTCTTCGGATTTGAATCATGTTGGAATATGAATCCGCCCCTTAAATTTAGTTTTGCAGCAGATGACCAACAAAGCAAGCAAATCCGCCGCACGACTCACTCAGGCCGAGACACATGCCTACCGCCGGGAAGTTGTGATTTGTGAAGTTAGGCGGCTACAGCGAACGAGGAATTTGTGCATATTTGTGCGTTTTAGGCAACGTTTCGATTTATGGGATTTATTTAATTTTAACAAAGGTTTGTACTGACCGTCCGGATCTTCCTCTAATACGACAGCAGAGGGCTGTGAAGACGACTCATCCGGTTTATTTGACCTCTCAATATCAGCCAAAATTGGTAACGAAAAATTTGAAACGTTAGGGTCTATGTTTGGGGACGAGAAGGAGTGTTCGTGGCCTTTCCTGCTGTAATTGCCGTCGTTCGCTGTGGTCGAGGGTGATGTTGTTGCTCCCGACCAGACGTTGGTTTTTTTAGCGCAATTAGAACAGCGAGGCTTGACCACTCCTTTCCGGCCGCAGCCATCCATCTGTAGGCTCTATCGAACAGTCTTGATAATAGTGACCAGGCTGGTCGCAGTTCCAACATTTAATTTCAGGTGCTTGGAATTTTACTAACGCGTTTTTTACTTAACACTTCCAATAAATACCATTTCCACTTAAAAATGCTTCTTCACTTTTGGCGGCAATTTTTTTCTAACACTTAACCTCAATTTTTTCTTTAGATTTGACATTTTAGTAGTACTAAATATGTAGCTAGGCTCAGAACCACTACTAGAAATCGGCTGAATTCCATGTGGCAATTGAAATGGTTTACCCACTGAATATAAGAACTGGACTGCTGATCCCGTACAAAAACTCACATCGAAAATAAGACCAAATTTTGACCGAATTCTAGCTATCTCGCTCTTGCTTAAGTCCCGTAGGCAGACAACTTTACAAAAAAAATGTCCAATAGCCAAACGAAGGTGGCGAAGGTTTTTTATAGTATCTTCGCGTGTGATACATCTTTTTGATACTCCCAATAAATAAAAGTAAACACAAGCTTTTTGCACATCACTTTTACCCACGGCAGCCTTTACAAGTTGCCCGCCAACTCATCATTTTCCGTTGCAATCAGCTGTTAGAATAGTTTTACGATGTCCAACAGATGGCTACGGCATTTTGTGATACAACTTTTAGCTTGGGTTGAGAAATGTGAAGGTTAGACAAAGGTAGAAAAATAATTTGTATAGCTATCTTTGTTTTTCTTAAGTCCCCAGCTGATTGCCGCGAGGTACATTTTTGTGAAAAAACTTAAAATTGAGCGTGATATAAAAGAAATCGGTTCGTGAAAGTTTAATTAATTTTAATTTGCGTCAGTTTAGACATAATTGTACGGTATTTTAGGGCATTTTTAATAGCATGATTTGCTCCATGAGGATTGAGCCTGTACTAAAAATGGTCTCATTTTTCGGACCACGGTTAGCAGTCCAGTTCTTTCACGTCAGTGGGTTTACCCAATATGAACGAAAAGCTAGAGCATGCCCACCAAAACACAAGCGAGACGGGAGATTTATTTTACAATGAGAAGGAAAAGGTAGCAGCACTTTTTTTGGTTGGGTCGTGGTTGGCTTGCTCATTGGAGAGTAGGCATAAGGCCCCTATTATGCAAATCGATTTAACTCGACTCGACTAGCGAAGACACATTTTCAAAGCTGGGATAATAAGAAAATTAGTGTCTTCGCTAGTCGAGTCGACAGGAATCGACTTTCATAATAGGGGCCTTATGCCTACTCTCCAACCACGACCCAACCAAAAAAAGTGCTGCTACCTCTTCCTTCTCATTGTAAAATAAATTTCCTGTCTCGCTCGTGTTTTGGTGGACATGCTCTAGCTTTTTGTTCGTATTAGTTAAAAGATTTGAATTGCCACATGAAATTCAGCCGATTTCTAGTAGTGGTTCTGAGCCTAGCTAAATATTTAGTACTACTAAAATGTCAAATCTTAAGAAATAATTGAGGTTAAATGTTAGAAAAAAATTGCCGCCAAAAGTGAAGAAGCATTTTTAAGTGGAAATGGTATTTATTTGGAGTGTTAAGTAAAAAAGGATGAAATTTATAAACATCCTTTTTCATAAATTACGAAATATAAAGGACCCCGCACAAATTGTATGGAAATCGGGTCCCGGTCAAATTCGCTGAAACTTTGCAGAAAGGTAGTTCTCAACCTGCTGATCAAAAGTCTATATGGGCCCGAAGTCATCCTATGATTAGTTGCGGAGATATAGAGGGGTGAAGTGTGACACATTTGCTGTACAGCAATGTAATAAAAAAATTTCGCGATTTTTTTACACGAAAACGATCAACTTTGCAAGAAAATTGTATATAACAGAAAATACTTTAAATGAGCCAAAGAACACGTGTGAATTTTTTCAGAATTTGTCGGGACATTTTTGGATTTTTCAAAAATTGGCCAAATCCAAAAAACCAAAAATAGTCGAAAAAATTCTGAAAAAAATCACGCGTATTCTTTGGCTCATTTAAAGTATTTTCTGTTATATACAATTTTCTTGCAAAGTTGATCGTTTTCGTGTAAAAAAATCGCGAAATTTTTTTATTACATTGCTGTACAGCAAATGTCTCACACTTCACCCCTCTATATCTCCGCAACTAATCATAGGATGACTTCGGGCCCATATAGACTTTTGATCAGCAGGTTGAGAACTACCTTTCTGCAAAGTTTCAGCGAATTTGACCGGGACCCGATTTCCATACAATTTGTGCGGGGTCCTTTCTTCCTTTTCCATTTCACTCCCGATTAAAACAAGCAGAACGTTTTACATCTCACATCTACATTGATAAAGATGTGTACGAACGAATCTTGTCAGCCAACTCATAAGTGGTTGGTTTGTGGTTGGCTTGCTCATTGGAGAGTAGGCATAAATCTCTAAGATGGGCAATTGAATAGACACGGTGAAGGCAAATCTGTTCTTGAATATGCGGGAGCAGATATGCTCTCATGATCTCCACGTATTTCACTTCGTGCATTGAAATAGCAAGCAAATTTCGCAATGCCACTCAATCCATATAATGCGTCGTGAACGTTTCATCAGGCTGCTGCCGCCTGCTCAGTATCTGCCGCTTTATGTCGACATCACATGAGCGTTCTCCCTAGTCAGCTCTCAGTGATGATTTAAGGTCAGGCCAAGAAATATTAACATTGCTCCTACAGATAGTCCACTGCCAGTTTGTGACTGATTCACTAGCTGCGTTTTTTTCATCTGGATCTGGCTCTGGATCAGGATCAAATGAAAAAAACGATTCAGATTAATCACCGGGATCACGATTTTGGGTTTGAGGAGCTGGAATTCCTGTTTTTGCTAATCTAATAAGAATTGGGGATTAGACGACAGCTTTCGTCAAAGAAAACTCAAAAATGGCCTTCAAAGTTTTGTTTTGTATTAAATCCCATAATCAGAAAAACGATTTGATTTATTTTGTTACTATAAATTACTTTTTCTTTGTGTGCTCAGAACCAATCGACTACAAATTTCATTGCTCCCATCATTTCAGAAAAGAAAAACTACAGCAGCGACTCTGTCAGAAATTTCCAAACTATCCGACACTAGCACTTCTCGTAGAATTTTTTGTAACCACTTCTTGCGGATCATTGATTCTAATCCAAATGAAAGTGTGGATCACGAGTTGTTGTTGTATGTCAATGTTAAGAGATTGATCCAGATCCTGATCTCATTGAAAAAAACGCAGCTACTAAGTAAAAGATGAAAGTGATTGATCAAATGATCGCAATTACCGCGCAGCGTACCCCGTGTAAGTCGATCGCCAGAGGTGAAATTAGGTCGCGGATTGGTATGCAGTGGTGTTTTTCTACTGTTCCGTTTTTATTAGTAACTGCAGTCGCTCGAGATTTAAAAAAAAAAAAAAAAAGGAAAAATGAGAAGAGAACCCTGAGTACAAATCCGCGAATCTACTAAATCCGGCTAAAATGACGCGTCTTGCCACCAGAACGGACCGCCAACAACAACTGAAAATATCCCGCGACGGAACCAAAAATAAATGGCAAGGCAGGGGAAAAGGGACAGGTGCGGGATGAAGCCCTGCTCCTACCCGTGATTGACTATCAGGGGGGTCCGTGATGGAATTGGACCCCCACCTGGCCTAGCCTCAACCACCCGTATGACCTCCTCTTGGCCCAAAAATTAGGGGAGGTCCCAAGAAAAAATAAAATTTACCCGTGACGAGGCTGGGAAAAATTAAGGATCCAGGGAAAAATACAAAAAAATTACATTTTGATCAACATACCTGAATTATTATATTTCAGTTTTATTTTATTTTTTATTAATTTTTTTTAAATCCCTAAACTCTTTTTACTACAACTTGGACGGCCGCCGTTGTCGCTGCTGCTGCTGTGTTGCTGCTGATGATGATGCTGTCGCTGCTGCTGTGATGTTGCAAGTAACATACGTTACTTTCGTGATTGTAAGTCTCAGAAAACACGAAAAAAAAAATATGATTTATTTATTTATTTATTTTTTTATATAAATAATTATTATAAAAAGTTAAAAAATTATATGATATACTCTGTAATGTAACCTAAAGCCTCGCATTGGTCTCACTTCTTTAGCTTAATTAGTTTTTGAGATATATTACTTTGAATAATAGTCATGCGTACGGTTATTTCTTCCCATATCTCAAGGTCAAAGAGAAAGCTGGTCGCGAAATGTACATAAATTGTGTTTGTACATCAAGACGATATTAAAACATAAGTTTCGATATAGGTTCCCAGTTGGGGGCCGACTCGTCATATTTATCCGGCTAAACCCTTTATATACAGGGTGTTCAGAGGTGGGTGGTCAATACTGAAGGGGGTGAAAGGTCAGACCGAGACAAGCAAAAAATCGTATGGGTGGGGGGGGGGGGCATCTCGCACCGTTTGGCAGTTACAGGGTGATTCGTAAATCAGGATTTTGCCTTATATGGGAACCGCTCTTGTATTTTTATGTTTTTTTCTACGCATCGCAGCGGCCCCAAACTGATTTCAAAAAATCACTATTTGGAAGCCCTTTCCAAAACAGTTTACACCACCCCCCTATCCCCAACCCCTTGGCCACAATCCCCCCTGGAAGTTGAAAAAATTAACTTTTATTTCACGATTTTTCACCTTTCGCCCCACTTTTCTCTGAAATTCATGTTATTAACATACCTACCTTTTATTTTTTTTAAGTTGCCTATCTAATTACCTTTCCAAAAAGGTGCAACATGCCCAGGTAGGAAAAGGATACGAAAATTTATTTACAAAAATCCTTTTACAGAATATCATGATAATTCGAATTTTTAAGAAATTGTACTTAAGTTAACTAAAAAATACATTTTGTTCGCTTAAAAACTAATTACAATTAAAACGTATGTCCTTCAAAAGCTGTTCAAAATGTTCTCCGCCAGTTTCGATGCATGCAAGTAGCCTTCGTTTTATTTCACGTTTGAGGTCTATGGTAGCCAGTCTCTCCCGTATTTTCGTGGCTGCAGTCACAATCCTGGTAACTAATTCTTCTCTGGTGTTGATTGGTCTTGAGTAAACTTCATCTTTCATCATTCCCTATAAGAAAAAGTCCAGTGGAGTAAGGTCCGGTGACCTAGCAGGCCAAGGAATCGGTCCACCTCGTCCAATCCAGCGCTCTGGGTAATTTTCATTTAACCTTGCCCTAACAATGTTCCCAGTATGCGCAGGTGCTCCGTCTAGCTGTAAATAAATTGCGGTTCTGGTGGCCAGGGGGATGTCCTCCAACAGATCCGGAAGGGTATTCTCCAAAAAGTCCGAGTATAGCTGACTATTCAGCACTTGGGGTAAGATGAAGGGTTCTATCAACTGGTTGCCGATGATGCCAGCCCAGACATTGACACTAACGCTGACGCTTGGACCGGGATATGGTGGTATGGATGTAGTCCCTCTCGGTTCACAACGGTCCAAACTCTCCCTGAAGACAATCCTGACCTTCGTGCGACCTGCCTGATGCTTATTACAGGGCTGTTCCTGACGATGTTGAGGATTTGTTGGTCGGGGTCCGCTGAATCGCCCGATTTTCCTGCTCGGGTTTCTGCTCTGGGGGCGGTTACACTTCCGGTTTCTTTTAACCTTCTGAAAGTCCTTGAAAATACCCTTCTGTTGTGTACCCGCCGATTCGTGAATCTCTTTTGGTATTCTCGTACGGCCTCACTATCACTTCCTTCTACTAAACCGTGCACGTAAATTATATCGGCATACTCGTCAACACTGAATTCTGCCATTTTATCTTAATTTTTTCTATTAAACACCCGTTCTTTTCGCTTGCTTCTTCAACTGTGGTCAATGTCCTTTCAAACTCACCCATTTTTATACCATAATTCATAGGAGGTATTAGAAACGGAGCGTCAGGATACTTAGGAGTCAATACTGGATATAATAATCTAATAACGCTATTTAACGAGATTACATTTATTATTTTATTACTGTTTTGCTGAAAAAATAAAAATGTATTACCTCTGTTTCCTAAACAAACATTTCCGAACTTGCTGTCATAAAAATTGTTTACTTAACGACATTTTCCATTCTGGTGCAATAAAGTAATTAGGTACCTGTGAGGATGTTTTAATTTCAGGACTTTTGCAACCCTTTTCTACCTGGGCATGTTGCACCTTTTTGGAGAGGTAATTAGATAGGCAACTTAAAAAAAATAAAAAGTAGGTATGTTAATAACATGAGTTTCGGAGAAAAGTGGGGCGAAAGGTGAAAAATCGTGAAATAAAAGTTAATTTTTTCAACTTCCAGGGGGGATTGTGGCCAAGGGGTTGGGCTGTATATGTATACAGGGTGTTCAGAGGTGGGAGGTCAATACTGAAGGGGGTGAAAGGTCAGACCGAGACAAGCAAAAAATCGTATGGGTGGGGGGGGGGCATCTTGCACCGTTTGGCAGTTACAGGGTGATTCGTAAATCAGGATTTTGCCTTATATGGGAACCGCTCTTGTATTTTTATCTTTTTTTCTACGCATCGCAGCGGCCCCAAACTGATTTCAAAAAATCACTATTTGGAAGCCCTTTCCAAAACAGTTTACACCACCCCCCTATCCCCAACCCCTTGGCCACAATCCCCCCTGGAAGTTGAAAAAATTAACTTTTATTTAACGATTTTTCACCTTTCGCCCCACTTTTCTCCCAAATTCATGTTATTAACATACCTACTTTTTATTTTTTTTAAGTTGCCTATCTAATTACCTTTCCAAAAAGGTGCAACATGCCCAGGTAGGAAAAGGATACGAAAATTTATTTACAAAAATCCTTTTACAGAATATCATGACAATTCGAATTTTTAAGAAATTATACTTAAGTTAACTAAAAAATACATTTTGTTCCCTTAAAAACTAATTACAATTAAAACGTTTGTCCTTTAAAAGCTGTTCAAAATGTTCTCCGCTAGTTTCGATGCATGCAAGTAGCCTTCGTTTTATTTCACGTTTGAGGTCTATGGTAGCCAGTCTCTCCCGTATTTTCGTGGCTGCAGTCACAATCCTGGTTACTAATTCTTCTCTGGTGTTGATTGGTCTTGAGTAAACTTCATCTTTCATCATTCCCTATAAGAAAAAGTCCAGTGAAGTAAGGTCCGGTGACCTAGCAGGCCAAGGAATCGGTCCACCTCGTCCAATCCAGCGCTCTGGGTAATTTTCATTTAACCTTGCCCTAACAATGTTCCCAGTATGCGCAGGTGCTCCGTCGAGCTGTAAATAAATTGCGCTTCTGGTGGCCAGGGGGATGTCCTCCAACAGATCCGGAAGGATATTCTCCAAAAAGTCCGAGTATAGCTGACTATTCGGCACTTGGGGCAAGATGAAGGGTTCTATCAACTGGTTGCCGATGATGCCAGCCCAGACATTGACACTAAATCTTTGCTGGAAGGACCGACACCTGGTCCTATGTGGGTTCACATCTGACCAGGTGTGGAGGTTGTGTAAGTTTGTGATGCCATCCCGGGTGAATTGCGATTCATCCGTCCACAGAATTCGGTCTAGAAACCTTCTGTTTTCGATGTCAGACTCGAACAGCCAAGTGCAGAATTGCAATCGTCCTTCGGAATCTCCTTCCCTAGTGCTTGGACCGGGATATGGTGGTATGGATGTAGTCCCTCTCGGTTCACAACGGTCCAAACTCTCCCTGAAGACAATCCTGACCTTCGTGCGACCTGCCTGATGCTTATTACAGGGCTGTTCCTGACGATGTTGAGGATTTGTTGGTCGGGGTCCGCTAAATCGCCCGATTTTCCTGCTCGCGTTTCTGCTCTGGGGGCGGTTACACTTCCGATTTCTTTTAACCTTCTGAAAGTCCTTGAAAATACCCTTCTGTCGGGTACAAGTCGATTCGGGAATCTCCTTTGGTATTCTCGTACGGCCTCACTATCATTTCCTTCTACTAAACCGTGCACGTAAATTATATCGGCATACTCGTCAACACTGAATTCTGCCATTTTATCTTAATTTTTTCTACACCCGGTTTTATCGATTGCTTCTTCAACTGTGGTCAATGTCCTTTCAAACTTACCCATTTTTATACCATAATTCATAGGAGGTATTAGAAACGGAGCATCAGGATACTTAAGAGTCAATACTGGATATAATAAACTAATAACGCTATTTAACGGGACTACATTTATTATTTTATTACTGTTTTGCTGAAAAAATAAAAATGTATTACCTCTGTTTCCTAAACAAACATTTCCGAACTTGCTGTCATAAAAATTGTTTACTTAACGACATTTTCCATTATGGTGCAATAAAGTAATTAGGTACCTGTGAGGATGTTTTAATTTCAGGACTTTTGCAACCCTTTTCTACCTGGGCATGTTGCACCTTTTTGGAAAGGTAATTAGATAGGCAACTTAAAAAAAATAAAAAGTAGGTATATTAATAACATGAATTTGGGAGAAAAGTGGGGCGAAAGGTGAAAAATCGTTAAATAAAAGTTAATTTTTTCAACTTGCAGGGGGGATTGTGGCCAAGGGGTTGGGGATAGGGGGGTGGTGTAAACTTTTTTGGAAAGGGCTTCCAAATAGTGATTTTTTGAAATCAGTTTGGGGCCGCTGCGATGCGTAGAAAAAAAGATAAAAATACAAGAGCGGTTCCCATATAAGGCAAAATCCTGATTTACGAATCACCCTGTAACTGCCAAACGGTGCGAGATGCCCCCCCCCCACCCATACGATTTTTTGCTTGTCTCGGTCTGACCTTTCACCCCCTTCAGTATTGACCTCCCACCTCTGAACACCCTGTATATATGGGACATTTAACGTCAAACGGATCACCGGCGCCCTCAAAATTTGAATAAACCGATTGAGATAAATAAGGGCTCAAATTGTTCGTCTAAATGAGAACTTTCGAAAGCCATGCGGTATATTTTAAAATTCAACATGGCGGCTCCAATATGGCGGCCGGAAGACGGAGAAAAATCGAATGTTCAGTAAAAAAAAACTTGCAAAAATAAAAATTTGCAACCGATCGGGTCGAATTTTCTCAGATTGCAGCTGATCCCTAAAAATTCGGTATGGTAGGTTGCCAAAATCCAATATGGCGAATCCAATATGGTGGCCGAATTTTTGAAAATCAACCGATTTGCACCAAATTTTGTATACAGGGGTTTTTGGGGTTTCTGATCACGAATCTAAATTTGGATTTGCAAAATTCAAGATGGCGGACCCAATATGGCGGAAGTATATTATTTTTTTTTAAATCGAACGATTTGCACCAAATTTGGTGCACGGGAGTTTTTGGAATCGCTGATCACGAACATACAGAAGGTTATGAGAGATGTATGCCCATCGTATTGAATCCGCCATTTTGAACATTGTCAATCAAATGATGCAGCAGAAAAGGGAAACCTTTAACCCTCAGTCACAAAGGTCGGGTGAACCATACCCAGAGCCTTTTAGAAACGCGTAGCATTTTCCAGGGGGAAGGGGTACATGTCTAAAGCGCATGCGTAAAAAAAGTAGAGGTACCAAAGTACCTAATTAGTGCTTCGTCAAAGTTATTAGTGTCACCTAGCATACTGTTTAATTTGTCCGAATATTGGTTCTAAAAGGCTCTGGGTATGGTTCACCCGACCTTTGTGACTGAGGGTTAAAACGCTCATAACATTCGGATTCGTGATCAGTGACCCCAAAAACTCCTGTACACCAAATTTGGTGCAAATCGTTCGATTTAAAAATTCCGCCATATTGGATCCATATTGAATTCCGCCATATTGGATCCGCCATCTTCCGGCCGCCATATTGGAGCGTCTAGTCTAGATAGCGGCTCGAGAAACGCTTCACATTTTTAACTCATAAGGTGCTAAGGAAATTTTGAATTGATTTTTCTCGGAATTTTCCTAGTAGTGCATCCTACTGCTTTAACCACATGAGGTGCTACGGGTCCTCTTTCACCACAAAAAAATTCGGGCAAATCCCAGACCTCACGGTGGCGCCGTCTCCTTGTGAGTGACAGCTGTCGGTATACAGGTTGTTCAGAGGTGGGAGGGAAATATTGCAGGAGGTGAAAAATCAGATCGAGACAAGCAAAAAATCGTATGGGTGGGGCATCTCGCACCGTTTGGCAGTTACAGGGTGATTCGTAAATCAGGATTTTGCCTTATATGGGAACCGCTCTTGTAATTTTATCTTTTTTTCTACGCATCGCAGCGGCCCCAAACTGATCTCAAAAAATTACTATGTATTTCGAAGCCC
This sequence comes from Dysmachus trigonus, assembly GCA_949715965.1. NCBI lineage: Eukaryota > Metazoa > Arthropoda > Insecta > Diptera > Asilidae > Dysmachus > Dysmachus trigonus. The sequence continues at coordinate 35,870,818 of OX454321.1, read as the reverse complement.
TTTCCAAAACACCACCCCCCTATCCCCAAGCCCCTGGCCACAATCCCCCTGGAAGTTGAAAAAATTAACTTTTATTTCACGATTTTTCACTTTTCGCCCCACTTTCCTCCGAAATTTATGTTATTAACATACCTACTTTTTACTTTTCTTAAGTTGCCTATCTAATTACCTTTCCAAAAAGGTATGCCCAGGTAGGAAAAGGATACCATAATTTATTTACAAAAATTCCTTTACAGAATATCATGACAATTCGAATTTTTTAAGAAATTATACTTATTATTATTATTGTTAGGGGCGACGCTCATGGTGGGTACTGCGACCAGACGGTCTTTTGTGCCGAAGCCCCTTTACAGTAAAAGACGATCTGCTACCCTAAGGAACGCCAAAAGATCTTTTACAGAAGATGAACGAGCTTAAGCTTTCTTCTTAACCGTGCTAAAACCGGACAAGCACACAAAATGTGTGATGTAGTTTCGTCGTCTTCAAGACACAGACGACAATCCGTCTCATTTGACAGACTTATTTTATATAGGTGGTATCTTAGCCCATGGTGGCCAGTTAGGTAACCTACCAACAGTCTGAGATCCGCTCTACACAAAGCATTGATTTCAGTGTAGGTATAGGGTCTGACGAGCTCTTTAGCTTGCCGGATCTCAGGGAAATTATCCCTTGAATCGAGATGATTAACCTTCCCTAGCAAGTTCATCAGCAACCTCATTTCCCTCAACGCCGGAGTGTCCCGGTACCCAACAGATGGTAACCTTGTTGGAAGTCGCTAAGTGTTGAAGGGTATCAAAGCATTATTTAACAAGTCTAGACGAGAAACGCCATGACGAGAGTGCCTTGAGGGCCGCTTGGCTATCGGAAAAGATAGTGATATTGGCACCTTTAAGTCTCTTGTTAATATTGAGAAGGGCGCAGGCTTCAATGGCATGGATTTCAGCCTGGAAAACGCTGGGCAATTTTCCCATTGCTATCGAGACCTTGGTGTTGGGTCCATAGACACCAGCACCAACACCATATTCCGTTTTTGAGCCATCTGTGAACCAACTGAGAGTTCTGGGGTCCAGACTGAGGCCGCCGCCATTCGTCTGCACGTTCAGGGATGAGAATCCTGAATCTCCTCCCGAAGCTCAGTTCCCTGGTCACGTAGTCTGTTATATAACAGATCCTTAAGTCAGGGATGCAAAAAAAAAAAAAAAAAAAAATTATACTTAAGTTAACTAAAAAATACATTTTGTTCGCTTAAAAACTAATTACAATTAAAACGTTTTGTGATGTACCTATATGATGTGATGTTAATTAAATATGTGAAGCGCTAAATTAAAGCGCCTTGGTAACCAAGAGCAAGCGAAGCAGCTTTCAAGTGCAAGTTCATGCCTTAGTTACCAAGCAAAAAGCCTTAGCAACGATATCCATAAAGAAACGGTCTTGTAAACTAACAACGACCGCGTTGCACTAACTATAAACAAAGCGTCACATAACTGAAGTACGCGCTTCAGCGGAATTATGCTGAGCGCAGCTCGGTCATCACCGCTTGCGGAAATATCAAGCGTAAATCATTGACTCTGTAGAATCGTCATGACGTATGACCCACTAAGCGGCGCGACCCACTAACCGGTGCGCTAAAGGGTGACTCAGCTATTAGGCAACCTCCCCGTAGCTGACCAAGAGGTTCATAGGGTCTTCGTGGTGTATTGGTACAACTCAATTATGAAAGTAGTAGTAAGTCAAGAATTGTTTAAATAGGCTAAGAATTTTGAATAAACCAGGGATTATCGATCAGAACTTCAGTCTGTTAATTTGGGAGTTGAGATTCTTAGCTACTCCAAAATAATCCCAGGAGTTGAGGTTCTTAGCTACTCCACTCAAACTTCAGGAGCAAAGCTTCTCAGCTACTCCTCATTATTGGACTGCGGCCTCTCTTACTACAGTTTGTCTTACAAAAGCTGTTCAAAATGTTCTCGGCCAGTTTCGATGCATGCAAGTAGCCTTCGTCTTATTTCACGTTTGAGGTCTATGGTAGTCAGTCTCTCCCGCATTTTCGTGGCTGCAGTCCCAATCCTGGTAACTAATTCTTCTCTGGTATTGATTGGTCTTGAGTAGACTTCATCTTTCATCATTCCCCAGAAAAAGTCCAGTGGAGTAAGGTCCGGTGATCTAGCAGGCCAAAGAATTGGTCCACCTCGTCCAATCCAGCGCTTTGGGTAATGTTCATTCAACCTTGCCCTAACAATGTTCCCAGTATGCGCAGGTGCTCCGTCGTACTGTAAATAAATTGCGCTTCTGGTGGCCAGGGGGATGTCCTCCAACAGATCCAGAAGAGTATTCTCCAAAAAGTCCGAATATAGCTGACTATTCAGCACTTGGGGCAAGATGAAGGGCCCTATCAACTGGTTGCTGATGATGACAGCCCAGACATTGACACTAAATCTTTGCTGGAAGGACCGACACCTTGTCCTATGTGGGTTTACACCTGACCAGGTGTGGAGGTTGTGAAAGTTTGTGATACCATCCCGGGTGAATTGCGATTCATCCGTCCACAGAATTCGGTCTAGAAACCTTCTGTTTTCGATGTCAGACTCGAGCAGCCAAGTGCAGAATTGCAATCGTCTTTCGGAATCTCCTTCCTGTAGTGCTTGGACCGGAATATGGTGGTATGGATGTAGTCCCTCTCGTTTCACAACGGTCCAAACTCTCGCTGAAGACAATCCTAACCGTCGTGCGACCTGCCTGATGTTTATTACAGAGCTGTTCCTGACGATGTTGAGGATTTGTTGGTCGGTGTCCGCTGAATCGGCCGACGTTCCTGATCGCGTTTCTGCTCTGGGGGCGGCTACACTTCCGGTTTCTTTTAACCTTCTGAAAGTCCTTGAAAATACCCTTCTGTCGGGTGCACGCCGATTCGGGAATCTCCTTTGGTATTCTCGTACGGCCTCACTATCATTTCCGTCTACTAAACTGTACACGTAAATTATATCGGCATACTCTTCAACACTGCATTTTGACATTTTATTTTAATTTTTTCTATTAAACACCCGTTCTTATCGCTTGCTTCTTCAACTGTGTGTGCTAAAATAATAAAAATGTATTACCTGCGTTTCCTAAACAAACATTTCCGAACTTGCTGTCATAAAAATTGTTTACTTAACGACTTTTACCATTATGGAGCAATAAAGTAATTAGGTAACTGTGAGGATGTTTTAATTTCAGGACTTTTGCAACCCCTTTCTACCTGGGTATGTTGCACCTTTTTGGAAAGGTAATTAGATAGGAAACTTAAAAAAAATAAAAAGTAGGTATATTAATAACATGAATTTCAGAGAAAAGTGGGGCGAAAAGTGAAAAATATAAGGCAAAATCCTGATTTACGAATCACCCTGTAACTGCCAAACGGTGCGAGATGCCCCCCCCCCCCCCCACGCATACGATTTTTTGCTTGTCTTGGTCTGACCTTTTACCTCCTGCAATATTTCCCTCCTACCTCTGAACACCCTGTATATCGACAAATATCGAGAGTCGCAGTATTTTCGTTGTCACTTGAAGTCGGTATACATCGTCCCCAAGTGACAATTTTAGTCGGGAGTGAATCTGTAGTGAGAGTGAAGTGATGGAAAATGAGAAAACGTAAGTAGGGTGGTTTTTTACTGGAAAATAACACAGTTTTTTATTATTTTTAATTATAGATTTGAAATAACGAGTAAAAAACAATTTGAGCACTTAGTCGGTATTATGGAAAAAAAATGTAAACGTTGCCAGAGGTCTAAAATTTTCTGGCGAGTTTACCACATTGCAGGTGGGAGTCTGCGATCACAGTCCGGAAAAGAACAACCGTTGAAATAATTTTTCAAATCGATGTGGTATTTTCTTTTTGCATTTTAGCAAAGGATCCACAAAGCCTAAATTCTAACGCCGGAGAGGTATGGAATAAGGCGAATGTTTCCAGCAATATGCTGAGAAGTGCGTCATAAAATCTATTAATTTTAAAAAAAAGCTTATTTTTCTATAGCACAAAAATGATAAATAAAATTATATGTAATTAGTTAATCTTTTATTTAAAAAGATAAGTTCTTTCACATCAATAACATTCGTAAATTATCAAGTTGACTTGCACGCGAAAAAACTAAATTTGCCCGCTACACGTTAAGAGTATGTACACACTAGGCGTTTTTCAACGCGCGCTTTGGTAACGCGCGTTTTAAGAACTATGAAGAAGCGCGCGTTTGAATGTGTACACCATAATGGGACTTCATAGTTCTTAAAACGCGCGTTGAAAAACGCCTAGTGTGTACGTACTCTAAAACACGTGGAAAAACGCACACGCATGCAAATGTTAATGCAGGTAGGGGCAAATATAACGATATGTGGGGAGAAATAACATCTTTGAATAGCTTGAGTCCTCCTATTCGTACAATAGCTTGGCAACAATTTACATAATAAAACATGTGGGAATTTTATACAACCTTAATGTTAAATACGTTTAGGTATAGAGCGACTATAAGTTCAAAATTAAAAGAAAACTGGCCTACAATAAAAATTCCTTCGGAGGAATCTATTGTAAGTTTATTGCAATTTAATAAAGCTGTTCATCAAGACTTTTGGGATTTCGCAGGCGAGTTTCGAGGAGTCCACAAGAAGTCGATCGCGGTGTTGAAGGCATGGAGTGTTCATCAATTCCCCAAAAATCACTTGATCCTCCGCCTCAAGAACAATCTGAGCCTCTTCAACAGAACTCATCTTTAAATTTTAGTTTTTGTTGTCCACAAATTCTTCAATCACAAGAAACAATGGAACGTCAAAGCAAACGATACTCGATTCAGGACTCACTTCATATGCTCCTCACATCACCCGACAACGAGAATATTAAATGCGAAGTGAGGTGACAACGACAGTGAGGTTTGTAACTGAAGTGAGGTGACCACCGGAATAAGGCCCACTGTAATGAGGCCCTATGTTTTCTGGTGAAGCAGAGGAATGAGCAAATTGTCTCGATTCAAGGAATATTTCCTGTTTCGCTCGATTAGCAGAATAGGGATGATTAAGACCAACACATGTGTTGGGGCGCAGCAATCGGGAGAAGGTAATGAAATTAGTGCAAAAATAAAAGAAAATTCAAAACTATGTACATAATATATTTTTTGTCTACAATTTTTTTCGGTTTTTATATAAAAGTAAAATGTATAAATACTCTATCTTTTATGCTTTTGGAAGTTACATATACCTAAACTAAGCACCTTCCAGGAAGCCGTTTTCATTTATAATTTGGTTTTTAGTTTTTCTTCCTTTGGTCATAAATGGCATGAAGCTCCAAAGCCCTGCTCCGGCCAGTAAAATTATACCTAAAGTAGTGAAGAGAGGTGTATAAGTACCAACACGTTCAAACCATACACCGCAAAGTGGAGGGCCGATCAGTTGAAGTAAACCGTTAACAAAGAGACTTATACCATAAGATGAAGTTAACCTTTCTTCACCTAACATATCAGCCATTATTACAGCTGTTATGCCCACGTAGATTCCTGAAGCTAATCCAAAGACAGCGCATGCAAAACTAATTGACAAATAGGATTTTGAAAGTGGTAATAGAGCTAGCGATATCCCAGATAATGCCAGTCCACCGAAGAAATACCAAGTTTTTGGAATTAAATTCATATCTGAAAGTGCGGATCCTCCAATACGTCCGATTAAGTCGGTTGTAGACACGACAGATATAAGATAAGCTGCTAAAGCGCTGTCGAAACCCTTTTGAATAGCATACGCAGGTAATAGAATTATAAAATTCGTATAACTTATAGCATTTGTTGAATTTGATATTAATATTATCAAATATACTGGATCTTTTAGCAAGGATAGGTCGAAAAAACTTTTGGTTTTCGGTTTTTTATCAATGGCGTTAATTAAATCATCTTTGTCATGTTTTGATGTGATTGACTTAAGCGATAAATGCGAAGAAAACTCTTTAGGCTGAAAAGACAGTGTACTTCCGTGATATGGTGTGCTAATATACTGGAAGCTGCTTGTAGACGGAGATCTTTTTTGTAATATGTTTCTTGAGTTTCGCAAAATATTTGAGCGGCTTAGTTTATTTTGAGAAAGGCCGCCTTCTGGTACTGCATAAAGTGTAGGAGTCGACGACAACTGTCCCGTTGTGAAAGTTTGATTTCTCTGAGGTATTCTTATTGGTGTACTAATTTTTCTCGTTCTTTGGCCACTTTCATCATCATGCCTATTTACATTGTGGACTACTGCAGCAGATGCACTTCTCACAAAACTATTACGTTCTGAAGACATTGTTCCAATGTCAACAGAGTCGTTATTTTTATTAATAGAAGACTTCATATTTTCTTCAGAGATGACCAGTGATTTTTGATCCGTTATTTCTTCTTCACTTTCGAATTTTAAAATAATACCCAGATCTTCTTCTTCGATATCAGCGAGAATTTTTTTCTTTTTTGGAATACGTATCATATGTTGTTCAACGGGTTCATAAAATAAAGCAGCAACCCACACGTTTAAAGTTACAGCACCCATAATTAGAACAGAGCCCCTAGGAAATCAACAAAATATTTATATTTGTAAAATATCGAAAGGGTTCCACAAACCTATATCCATATGTTTCCAATAAGCAGTACAATACGGGCGGTAAAATGATGGAGCCAAGTGCACTTCCAGATATGCAAAGACCATTTGCCAACCCACGAAACTTGACGAAATATGAAGTAACAATATAAACAGTGGGAGGAAAAGCTAGACCAGCTCCTGTGCCAACTAAAATGCCGTAACTGCAAATTTTAACTATTTATGTATATGCACAGTCTTAGCATTAAATTCAAATACCTTAAGTACAAAAACGTAACAGACGAAGCCCAATAAGACAAAATCATCCCTACAGCCGCACTTGTACCACCCATGATCGTAACTGTTCTATATGAATACTTTACGGAAAGAATGCTGGACACTGGACCTAAAACAGAGAAATTTCTCACCAGTTATCGCAAACCATAGATGACAAAATTTGTGCCGACAGAGCACGATTCTTTACTGAAACGTTGACCAGTGTACAATATCTCTCGATTGGATAGCTGGCATGATAATAAGAATGAAATTTGTAGAATATTACCACATATTAACTGAAATGAGAAATGTAAATCTGTTTAATAACTTATATTTAAAATATGTTTACCTAATGAACTATAAAGAAAGTAACATAGTGCTGGAATCCAAGCAGCAGTTGCTGGAGATGCATCAAATTTATCCAGAAATTCTACAAACAACACTCCAAAGCTTTTAATTGTCCCAGGAATTAATATATTAACCAAAGTCGCCCCAAACAATACTAGCCATCCCCATCCACCATCTGGTGGAGCCAATTCAAATTCAACATCCTGATCTTTATGACGAAGGCTTTTGTGCTCACCTAAAAAATAGAAATTATACAGGAAATTATTATTAGGAAATATCACTTGAATATAAAATGAATAGAAATTAAATAAAAGCTTTTATTGGTCAATCAGAATAAATATCTACTTAATTATTATTGATATTTAATTATTACTCTTTTAATTTAAGATTATGAAAACTACGTTCGACTCAAAGCATTCCCCTTCAACCTTATGCTATACGCGCACATATTTACAGACATATTGTTATGGCCACAACATTATTTTTTTCGACTCGGTAACGTCGCCGAAAACTCGAGATTCCCAAACGGCAACAGCTAACGAAAAATTTTAGTTAAACAGCACCCAAAGGACGTAAAACTTCCGATGGTTGTGGTCCGAAAAAGCGCATAATGCTGGGGCCACACTAACGGCGAACGCCGTTGATTATCGCGTTAATGGACGTTAAACCTAAGTGTAGCCACGACTCAACGCGATCATTTTTCAACGCCAATCTTAAGGTACGGACACACCAAAAGCGAAGCGAAGCGAATAATTTCAAATTTGGGAACATTCTGTCGCAGTAGACGCTTCGTTCATGTCGCGTTCTATTCGGACACTTCAATTAATTTGTACGGCACCCAAATTTTAAAATTGTTCGCTTCGCTTGTCCGTACCTTTAATGCCGTTTGACGCTAGGCGATATACTCGGGTGGCGGTCTTTTTTGACACATCAATGAGATTTAACGCGATAATTACTGCCTGTGTGGCCACACTGACGTTTGTTCATTTGTTTTATGACCGGAGTGAGTGACAGTCGTTACAGTTGATCGACAATAACTACGGTTGAGTATTCTATGGTTATGAACTGGTCAAATGAAAAACTGATTGAGTTCCTGGCTTAAGTCTAGATTAGGGTAACCTCACGGATTTTAATGAAACTCGGTAGGAGTTCTAGGAGGAGGTCTAGGCTTAGAACGAACGAATATGCAAAAAATTTTTGTCGGAAAGCTCAACTTTGTGAGAAATTCAACTTTTAATTTCTAAAAAAGTCGCTTTCACGACTAGAAATTTTCACGTTATTACTACCGAGTTTCATTAATTTTGCGAACGGAAACCGCACTACACTACACTAAACACTACTTATAGCCTCCTAGTCCATCGTTGCAAGCATAAAAACCCCTGAAATTATAAAAATTTGCGTTATTTTCTTTGTACTTACCTTTACTCCTGATGACATCTCTCTGGAACTGTCATCCACATCTCATTCCAGCTCTACTCTTCATGGGAACGTTCAGAAAATTACAAATTTTAGAAACTGTGTATTAAGAGGGAATTTTTCTTTTACAAACTGTCTATTAAGAGGGTATTTTCCTTTTACTAACTGTCTATTAACTAGGAATTTTCCTTTTACAAACTGTCTATTAAGAGGGAATTTTCCTTTTACAAACTGCCTATCAACTAGGAATTTTCCTTTTAAAAACTGTCTATTAAGAGGGAATTTTCCTTTTACAAACTGTCTATTAAGAGGGAATTTTCCTTTTACAAACTGCCTATTAACTAGGAACTTTCCTTTTACAAACTGTCTATTAAGAGGGAATTTTCCATTTACAAACTGTCTATTAGAGGGAATTTTCCTTTTACAAACTGCCTATTAACTAGAAATTTCCCTTTTAAAAACTGTCTATTAACTAGAATTCCCTCTTAATAAACAGTTTGTAAAATTTGTAATTTTCTGAACGTTCCCATGAAGAGTAGAGCTGGAATGAGATGTGGATGACAGTTCCAGGGAGATGTCATCAGGAGTAAAGGTAAGTACAAAGAAAATAAAGCAAATTTTTATATTTTCAGGGTTTTTTATGCTTGCAACGATGGACTAGGAGGCTATAAATAGTGTTTAGTGTAGTGTAGTGCGGTTTCCGTTCGCAAAATTAATGAAACTCGGCAGTAATAACGTGAAAATGTTTAGTCGTGAAAGCGACTTTTTTAGAAATTCAAAGTAGAATTTCTCACAAAGTTGAGCTTTCCGACAAAAAGTTTTTGCATATTCGTTCGTTCTAAGCCTAGACGTACGTTCCTACCGAGTTTCATTAAAATCCGTGAGGTTACCCTAATCTAGACTTCTTCCGAGTTCCTTGAAATATTTCAAACTGAACCATGTCATATTTAACGCCATTTTTGTTGGCGATCATGGGCACTTATGTTGAATTTTTAGTGTGGCCATCTCGTTATCGCGTTGAATTTGTAGTGTGACCATCTCATTATCGTGTTAATTTGCCAAATCTCGCCTGCCACATACTGTCAGGGGTAAAATGGCTTTAGCTGGACTGTCTTACTAGGCTCCAACCACAACAAATATATCGCATAACGAAGGGTCCCTTTTGAAACTCAAGGCTCCACAATTTTAACTTACTTCACAATTACAGAGACTGGTTTAATAATAAGTATGCGTAATATACTCTAGAATGTTTTCGTTCATGCGGTTTTGGAATTATCTCTCTATGTAAGTTATTTCTCAAAAAAAATTTCTTTTTTAAAGCCGTCATTTTTGATAATTTTTTCTTATATCTGTCATTATCTTGCTTAAGTGCAAAAAAAGTTATAGGCATGAATTATGGTCTTACCTAAATGATAATACAGTTATTGACAGGACTTTCTCTCTTGGGGGCAGATTGCCTATGCTTATACGGCTATACCCTTTTTATAAGAAATACCGAGGGTATATTCATTAAAAAGATCTCACATCAGATTGTTTACATTTCTTCATTGTGCATTTTTAAAGGTGACCTGCGGTGAATAGTACAGTAGTGTGCCCGAAAAGTAAGTATTTCATCGTAAATATGAACGATAGTAAGAGTTTTTAAATAAAAGTGAGTTTACATACAATTAATTAAATATTTAATTTGTTTTAGATAAATAATGGGTAAGCATCACATAACGACTATTATATGTTAAATTGAAAGTGGTATCCTGTGCACTTAATTTTTGAAAAAATTTGGTATCTTCTAAAATCAGTTCTGACCGGTGTTAGTGATGTTAGTTTTGGTGCAAATCATCATTTCAAAAATAAAATTAGTATGTAGTTAAAAAATGCATATCCTCAATTATTTAAAAGCAAAGTCAAAATAGACCTACAAAACAGTTTTTTCTTCGAATCAGAGGTGGGCCGTCAGGTACACAGGACGAAAATGGAAAAAAGTTGTCCAAATATATCATACTGCGGCGCGCAAATGCTTCTAGATCGGCATACCGAGAGAAGCGTGCAGCCTTCAGGCTCGTCGATAGACTTGGCGCTCTCTGTTGGAACCGTTTCCAGAAGAACAAAACCTTCCTGACATGGGCTTGAAAGGTCATTGCCTTGCCGAGTCCCCTATTTCAATGGCTGACGATTTGGACGGGACCAAAACTCATGACTGATTTTTGGGAAAAAAAACTGTTAAAAAGCAGTTACCTTGAAATACTCGAGCGCGTCAGATTTTTACACAGAGGGTTCAACTCGATGTCTTAGTCGCCCTAAATGATAATCTGACAATTATATAGAGGAGAGTATTGGTAATCTGACAATTTGAAAAATTGTTAATGTGACAATTTTCAAATAACATTTTTTTTTTTAGTTTCTTTTGTTTATTTGACCTCCCCTCGCAATGTTAACGAACATCACACCGTATGGGGAAGCTCAGATATAAACAAAAGAGATGAGTCTGTACTAGAATTCATTCTAAAATACAACCTCTGGATCTGTAATTTGGTAGACGAACCAACATTTATTAACTCGGCAAGGAGGTTCTTGACGTCACTCTCGTCACAGAACAGGCCACCCAAGTAATTAAAAACTGGAAAGTATCCAATGATTCTCCCGTCTCCAATCACCGAGATATCAATTTCGAGCTAGATATACAGAAACCGGTCTGTACATCATATATGAACAAAAGGAGAAAAAACTGGGATAAATAGTGGTATCCTGTAAAACACTCGACCTAACGAGCGGCCGCTCACCATTCAATCCGTGCAGGATGTGGATGGAGCGGTGGAGACTCTCACAAAGGCATGTAATAAGGCAACGCGGATCTCGTGCCCCACCAGCAGACCTAGTAGTCCGAGAGCTGACTGCAAAAAACCTAGCCAATAAAGTAACAGGATGAAATGTTTTTTATATGTTAGTACTAACAGTGCTCGTAACAAAATGCATGGTGTGCCTAGGCAGAACTTGTGCACAAATTTGGTATGAGCCTTTTCAGGACGCAAATTTGGGACTGCAATTGTACCTATCGAGTAACAGCTTGAAATTATTTTTAAAATTTTGCATTTACCGAGTTAAACAAAAATATATTGGTGTGCCTCATTAAATCTTGTGCTAATACCTTGGCACACCATTTTTTTAAATTTTTTTTTAGGCACGCTACTGAACCTATCGAGTAACAGCCTCAAACTGCTATCAAATTAAAGTTTAAACATTGTATTATTAGAAAAAAAAAGTGTGCCACATCTATGCCTGTGCCAAATATCTGGCACACCACTTTCTATTTTTCAGTCTTACAGCCGACCCATGACGAGAGTACGTCATTTCTTCGCTCAGACCAGCTACCCCACCACATCATTTTCCATCCTGCGCATGAGCAGAACATTCTAAATCGTATGGTTAGTCTTAACGAAGAAAGAACGCACTCTCTTTTTATTTTAATCCGACTATATCTTATGCTATTATTAATACAACCTATTACAGAAGTATTTAGGGATAAAATAATGATTACCCAATAAACAATTATGATTTTAAAAAAATATTCTTTATTCATTTGGATATTTTAAAAATTAAATATCCATAATACTATAAAAAAATTTCTTATACATACTGTTATTAAATTAATAAAAACTTACATATGTAGAAACACAACATACAGAGTGATCCAAAAGTATGGAAACGGCTAAATAACTTTCGAGGAATGCAGTTTGTAGAAAAAAGTTTTAGACAAAAGTCTTAGGAATTTTCCCTGGCTATTCAATGGTGGCCGTAGATTTGACCTTGACCATGGCCTTGAAGATCATTTCAAGGTCAAGTTGATTTTTTTAGATTGTAACGTTTTAGAACCTAATCTTCACAATCCAATAGGTCCCTATAACGCTCTAGCAACTACAAATTTAGCATCCCGGGCTCCCCTACTACAATGCAGGTTCCTTTTTAAAGAGCCATATTGACCTTGATATGACCTTCGAGGTCATGATTAAGATCACAGTCGGACGTAAAATTTTCCGCTCTTTTCATTTCCGTGGTCAAAAATATGGGTTACAATCTAAAAAAATCAACTTGATCTTGAAATGACCTTCAAGGCCATGGTCAAGGTCAAATCTACGGCCACCATTGAATAGCCAGGGAAAATTCCTAAGACTTTTGTCTAAAACTTTTTTCTACAAACTGCATTCCTCGAAAGTTATTTAGCCGTTTCCATACTTTTGGATCACTCTGTATGTTGTGTTTCTACATATGTAAGTTTTTATTAATTTAATAACAGTATGTATAAGAAATTTTTTTATAGTATTATGGATATTTAATTTTTAAAATATCCAAATGAATAAAGAATATTTTTTTTAAATCATAATTGTTTATTGGGTAATCATTATTTTATCCCTAAATACTTCTGTAATAGGTTGTATTAATAATAGCATAAGATATAGTCGGATTAAAATAAAAAGAGAGTGCGTTCTTTCTTCGTTAAGACTAACCATACGATTTAGAATGTTCTGCTCATGCGCAGGATGGAAAATGATGTGGTGGGGTAGCTGGTCTGAGCGAAGAAATTACGTACTCTCGTCATGGGTCGGCTGTAAGACTGAAAAATAGAAAGTGGTGTGCCAGATATTTGGCACAGGCATAGATGTGGCACACTTTTTTTTTCTAATAATACAATGTTTAAACTTTAATTTGATAGCAGTTTGAGGCTGTTACTCGATAGGTTCAGTAGCGTGCCTAAAAAAAAATTAAAAAAAATGGTGTGCCAAGGTATTAGCACAAGATTTAATGAGGCACACCAATATATTTTTGTTTAACTCGGTAAATGCAAAATTTTAAAAATAATTTCAAGCTGTTACTCGATAGGTACAATTGCAGTCCCAAAGGGTCTAGCCTATTAAGATAGTCAATTCAGGCTATGTCCCCAAATGAAATAAAATATATACCATTGTGTAGGGGATGAATAGTAACGTCACTATACCAAGTTTCAGATCATATTAAGTTGACATAACCTCAAAAAAAAATTGAAATGTGTTTTTCGATTTTTGACGATATCTCAGGATCCAGTGAATCAATTTTTTTCTTTCTTTTTTTTAAATGTAGGTTTTGTCATTCCCTACAAATTAGTATTTTTTAAAAAAAATGTTGGCGCGAAATTCAAATTTTTAACAAATTTTAAAAATTTTAAAATTCGATATTTTCTTCACGAAGGGGGGTGTTTCGACGAAAAAAACTTTTTTACAATACTCACATAGTAAAGTATTACTGTGAATTTTTTCAGATTTTTAAAATTGGTGGAACATATTAAAAAAAAATGTTTTTTTTTGGCTCTTTTATATTTTTTGTCTTTTTTCTAAAAAAACGCTACAGGAAATTAAATCAAGTTTTAGATAACTCATGCAAATACGCACGGTAGATTACTCAGCTGTAAAAGATTTCTTTTTTCGTCCTGACATTGTATATCATAGCCCGGGAATAAATGACTACATAACTGTTTGGGACAGTGGGAAGAAAGTGAAATTGCAAAAATATTTCCTTACAATGTTCTTAAAAGGGGCCTATAGTATTTTTAAAGAAATATATCCTGATTTTGAAATAGGATTTTCATAGTTTTGTAAGCAAAGACCTCGCAATGTGTTGCTCTTAAAAGCAACTACAACCGACCAATGTAAATGCATGATTCACGAAAACTTTATATACAAAATAGAAGGAATAAATATGAAATACGACAATTATACGCACAAGAACGTGTTGTGCAATGATGATTTAAATTCATTATGTTGGAACAATAGTTGTTGAAACTGCTGCAATGCAAAGAGGATAGAGAAGCCATCAGATATAGATAGGAATATTTTCTGGAAAGAATGGAAGAAAAATTCTAACGGTCTCCTGGAGTTAGTGATTAATGAGACCACTGCAGAGGAACTTCATGATAACATAACTAATGGAATATATGCAGTCATGAATCATATAAATATTAAACGTATTCAATCGACCGAATTTGAAAGTAATAAAATAGCACCAACCAAACGAATTTTACAAGTTGATTATTCAATGTCCTACAGTTGTTCTTACCGGGACGAAATTCAGAGCTGCTGCTTGTTTTTTCCGTGGAGCCTGTAAAACATTTATAATTTGTTCCGATACAAAGAAAAAAAATAAAGATACAATTTTTGTAATGATTCTAAAATTGTACGAAGAACTAATGCGTGAAACCTCACACGGAAAAGGTGTTGTTGATGGCGTTAGCGGAAATGTAAAGCGATTAGTAAGAGAAAAGGTAAACTCTTAGAGTGGAAATAATCTCGTACGAAATGCTAAGAAATTCGCGGAATTAGCTGAAACACTAGTTCCTTCAACTCGCGTAATTTACATGCCTGAAGATCTTATTGAACATACCTTAAGACAGGAAGATCCGTGGAAGAATGTTCCCGCAATAAAAGGAATATCTAATTTTCATTTTATCGAATATTATAAAGATCAACTTAGCTTTAAGAAACATGCTTTATCAAGTTAACTTAAATGTTTTCTATTGTGTGTGAAATAAATTAATTTTAAATCGAGCTATGCGTTTCTTATTCGATACTGTCGCACACGTGACAGACTTGTCCCAAACGTTACACTTCAGAGACTGGGGTAATTTCTGGAAAAACGAATTAATTTTCAAATTTTTTTCTTTTACTCAAAAAGTATTGACATAAGCAAAGCATATTTTTTTCTTAATTCAAATCAACGTTTTATTTTACCTTCAAAGAATTTTGCAATCAATACTGAACCTTACATTAGACGGTAGCATTTGCTTGTCCTGCACGTGACACTACCTTTTTTTATCTATTTGCATTTGAATGACTAATAGTTGAAAAATTTAATAACTATATATTATCTTATTAGTGCTTGCAATTCTAGTGTATAGAGTAAATAAACCAATGTTTTAATTTAGAAAAGCTTTCAACGTATTTAATCATGTAAATAGAGTGCAAATGTCCCACACGTGACCAGAGAATACTCCCTAAGATGATTGAGCGATCAGATGAGTTGACTATAGGAAATTGAAATGAGCAGCAGTCGTTGAATAAAACACAATTGAGTTGACTTGATTTGGAGTTGAGAATTTCTTTTTTTAAGAATAAAAATGTGAAGTACGAGGTAACATGAGGTTGCGAGGAGCACGTTCCAACATGAAGAAAGAGCAAGAGAGAGAGCGCGCACACACACGCGTTCGCGCATTCATTGAGTTGCCGCTCTCTTAGTTGATTCAAATCATGTTTGGGATAAAATTCAAACAATTTTAATTCGTTTACTTTATTTACTCAATTAGTAAATAGCCAATGTTTAAAAAATTAGAAAAATACATTTCTTTATAATACCAAATTCAAATTGTATTGTTTGCTTTTGTGAGCATCCGAATTGTATATTAATATACATATCACCATAGATAATAAAATTTCTTTTACCATTCTTAAGCATTTATTTCCTTTAAATACGAATGAATGCAAAAAGGACTCATTTAAAAAAAAGTTTTCATTTACGAAATGCAAAAAAACTAAAATCACTTTAATTTTTTTTTTGAGGTTATTTAAGGCATGAGTTATCTAAAACTTGATTTAATTTCCTGTAGCGTTTTTTACAACATAAGGATTAGAAAAAAGAGAAAAAATATAAAAGAGCCAAAAAAAAAAAATTTTTTTTTAATATGTTCCACCAATTTTAAAAATCTGAAAAATGCACAGTAATACTTTAGTATGTGAGTATTGTAAAAAAGTTTTTTTCGTCGAAACACCCCCCTTCGTGAAGAAAATATCGAATTTTAAAATTTTCAAAATTTGTTAAAAATTTGAATTTCGCGCCAAAATTTTTTTAAAAAAATACTAATTTGTAGGGAATGACAAAACCTACATTTAAAAAAAAGAAAGAAAAAAATTGATTCACTGGATCCTGAGATATCGTCAAAAATCGAAAAACACATTTCAATTTTTTTTGAGGTTATGCCAACTTAAAATGATCTGAAAATTGGTATAGTGACGTTACTATTCATCCCCTACACAATGGTATATATTTTATTTCATTTGGGGACATAGCCTGAATTGACTATCTTAATAGGCTAGACCCTTTGCGTCCTGAAAAGGCTCATACCAAATTTGTGCACAAGTTCTGCCTAGGCACACCATGCATTTTGTTACGAGCACTGTTGGTACTAACATATAAAACACATTTCATCCTGTTACTTTATTGGCTAGGTTTTTTGCAGTCAGCTCTCGGACTATAGGGGGAAACCAAGACATCTCTGGTGGTCGACGGAAATCATATCCGCAAGAAAAGAATCCCGCAAACAGTTAAATTTAACTAAAAGGACCAATGAATAGTCACCTTCCAAAGACAGCCTCAGGAACTTTAAAAAACTGATATTTTTAATTTGCAGTAATAATTTTCAATAAAATTTGTTTGTTTTTTTACCTTTAAATAATTTTTATGTAGTACTTCATATAGAGTATCATATTGTTCAGATGATAAAACCACCCGTCTGCATGACTCCCCAGGCTGCCCAGGCGTACAGGCTAAAACACCACTCCCCGCACCCAGGAGCTCCACTTTGGAACCGTTTGTGTGACATTACTTCAGGGTGAAGTCCTATTTAATCACCCCCACCGGGAGCCAGCTTCCTACTTCGCTCACCAAGCGTCTCCCAGCAGCCTTTCCCTGCTGGCGTCCCTCTCTTTTTGGCGAAGGATCGTCCTCAAGAAAAGAGATCCTTCCCCTGCAGCATAACCCCGACTATGTTATCCGGGGTTTATGCTGCCAGTCGCGGTCTCCAAGTTTGCCCTCTCCGCCCTCCATCTTTCACATTCAAAGAATGTGTGGAGAGCTGAGTCTGACGGAGAGTCGCAGTAATTGCAACACGGGATCAGTACCTTCCCTATACGATAAACGAAGGCCCGAAAGTGCCCGTGCCCATCGGCATTTATGTGAGGTAGTAATCCACCTCACCATGCTGACGGTTCAGCCAGGTTTCCAGCTGGGGATAACCCGGGCTGTCCACAAGCCCCGCGACTCCCCTTTTTCTGTGCCTGCCAGGCCGCCATGGTCGCGGTTCTGGCCGCCGCTGCAAGCTCTTTCCTTGCCAGGGCAACTTTCTCCTGGTGTATGGACTGTCGTTGCCTGGCTAGAAGATCAATTAGAATCCACCACCCGTTCGGCTCGTTCCCGGGATACCGTCAATGGTTTGCTGGCCACGTGTGATGGCTAGAGACATCCTTTCAATGTCCATTCTAGCAACATCCTATCTGGGCGGGCCTTGCAAACGCCGGACCCGCACTGGGCTATGCTACATACGCGGAACATCATGTATTGGTGGTCGCCAGCTGTACAGTCCTCGATCATCCGCCAGTTCTGCCAGTTTCACTTAACCCTTTCAGTCACAGAAGCCACTTGTTTTTTCCTTATGTCAAAATGGTGAATCCAATATGACGCCATAATTAGGAAAATAAGACAATTTTGTTATTGTTCTCCGTTCATATATTTATAATAACAATATTTCTCCACATTTTAGTTGTTTCTTGAGTTGTTCCATTCTAATACTCTGGTTTATTCTCAAACTTCAATATGGCGAATGTAAATTTTATAAAATATAAAGTGTTTGGTTCGCCATTTTGATTTTCAAAATCCGACTTTAGATTCGTAATCAGCGACCCCAAAAACCCCTGTATTCAATTTTCAATCCAAATTCGATCAAAAATTAAATTTTTGGTCCGCCATGTTGGTTCCGTCATTTTGAGTTTTCAAAATATAGCTTCAGATTCGTGATAAGCGACCCTTCAGTTATGTTATAGTAAAAATTAATTTAAGCTAGAATTTTGTGACTCAAAGGGTTAAAAAAGCTTATGCGAACACCGAAATTCTTAATTTTTCTGAAAACTGGAGAGTGGTAGGCAATTCTGACATCGGATTCGTGATCAGCAGATAAAAGTACATCGAGTAGCTTGTATGGCATTTAAAATAATGACAAATTTCTTTGTTAGTGTGTTCTTATTTAATTTTTCACAAAAAATCCAACTTTGAGATTAGATAGTGTTTATTTTCCTTTCAGCCATTCTGGTTATTTTCCCAGTAATCTCCATAGTCAAAGCTTTAATTAAAAAAAAAAAAAAGCGATACAGCGATATCTTAATTCGTTCTGGAGATACTTTGGAAAAAAAAATTCGCCAAATATATATATGATATATTGGGACGAATTTTTTCCATTTTTCAATTATCTCTTATTTGAAGGTCATTTTTAAGATAAATACAACGAAATCGCCTTTTTTTGCAGTCTGACCGGGAAAAGGATTGTAGATTCAGCCCTTGGATGCTCAGGTCGAGTTATAGCATCAACGAGTATCGGTAGTGGCTAGTCTAGGGTCACCTGTAGATCATTTGAAGGTCATTTCAAGGGAATTACCACGAAATCGCCTTTTTCTGCAGTCTGATCCAGGCCTTGGATGTTCAGGTCGTTACAGTCTCAAGGATTATCGGTAGTGGCCACCCTGAGGTCATCCAGTCACTGTCAGGTTTTCCCTAAATTTTCTTCGAAATTCATGTAATTAACACTTTTGTTCTTTATTTTTATAACATTCCCCATTTTATTATTGTGAATATGACTCCGCCCTTTTTTCTTAAAATAAAACACATTTGCTTTTTTAGAAAATTAAAGAAAAGTTTATTCAAAGTATGCTCCATGGGTAGCTACAACCTTCGTCCATTTTTTAGGTAATTGGCGTATTCCTTGCATGAAGAAATCCTGGCATTTTGAGCTGATCCAATTTACAATCCAAATTTTGATACTTTAATATGAAGTCAACGGTTATCCCGTAAGATCCGGAATAAGTGATAATCCGGGTGGAGTGGGTACTTCCCAGTTCTGTCCATTTAAATATCTTTTCACGACTTGTGCGGTATTCGGCTTGGCATTATCCTGATGAAGAATGAATTTACTGTGTCTATTCACCCATTCTGGTCGTTTTTCTTCCATGGCTCCCTTCAAACGCATTAGTTGTCGTCGGTAAATTTTTCCATTAATAGTTTGAGAGGGTTCGAGCAACTCATAATAAACAACACCTCTCTGATCCCACCAAATGCAGAGCATAACCTTGTCACAGTGAATATTTCTCTTTGGCTGTGATGGGCTGGGTTCACTTGGCTTTCCCCAAGCTTTTTTACTTTTAGGATTCTCATAAGATATCCATTTTTCATCTCCTGTGATTATTCGATGCAAAAATCCTTTTCTTTGGTGCCTTTGCAGCATTTCACAAATTGTTTTTCGACGTTCCATGTCTATTGCTTTCAATTCATATGAAAACCAGCTACCAACTTTTTGAACCATTCCCATTGCTTTTAAACGCTTTGCAACAGTTGATCGTTCAACATTTAATGCTGCAGCCAATTCTGATTGAGTTTGGCAAGAATCCTCTGACAATAATGCTTCCAATTCAGCATCTTCACATATTTTTGGTGGTTTTCCATGTTCTTTGGAAAACCTCAAAAATATGTGCCAAAATCATTATTTTGAAATCGTCGAAACCATTCCTTACAAGTTGTATTAGATGAAGCATGCTCACTATAAATCTCCACAAGCAAACGATGAGTTTCCGCTGCAATTTGCTTTACAATAAAATAGTGTAATAGCACTTCCCGCAAATGATGTTTACTTGGAACGAAAACCGACATTTTCAAGGAGGTAAAAGCACTTGTTGCTAATATTTCAACCAAATGTCACGCTAATCAGCAGACCAGGCTGTAGTATACTGGACATACTAATAATAATAATTAGAAAGAATATAGATCAAAATAAATTGTATATTAAAATAGATAAACTAATACCACAGCTCAAGTGACTAAATCAGTTACTACGTTAACGTTGAAGTCATTAGGAGAGATAATAAAGATGTACCGTTGTCGGAAAAGCACGGATAGCATCAGGAGCAGAAATAGGAAAAACTTCGGGCAGTTGTCGATGACCAGTAGCTGAGTGAACTTGTTCTGTATTTAATAAAGTAGTAGAAATATCCAGTGGTTTTATTTCGAACAAAGATATTACATGGCGCAGCCGGTTTAACAAAAACTAAAAACGAGTAAACCCAAAGAAGTTACTGCTTGTAGTTAATGGTGAGAGCAAAAGTGCCTAAATTGGATGTCTCAAGAAAGCCACGAGGAAGGCCGCCAAAGAATACCGTTTATGTCGCAAAGCACGTGCCAATGGATTACATCAAAAAGGTAGATAAATTAGATCTAGAGGGATCTAATCTCGCAGAGAGCTGGCGTAAATTTTGGCAAAATTATGAGATTTTTGCCACTGCAGCAGAAGTGGACAAAAAGGCAGAACAAGTGCGGATAGCTATCTTCCTCAACTCAATAGGACCGGAGGCAGTGGAAATTTATAATTCGTTCAACCTCACGACGGAACAAAAATCAAACTACGAGGAAGTAATTAAGGCATTCAAGGATTTTTGTAAGCCAAAGAAGAACGAGGTATATGAGAGCTTTGTGTTCTATAATCGCTGCCAAGCACCAGGAGAACCATTTGATAGCTTTATAATGGACCTGAGAAAGCTAGTCAGAACATGTGGATTTGGAGATCAAGAAACCCGCATGATACGCGACAGGATCGTGCTAGGAACAGCAGATAAGCGTCTTCAGAAAAGACTCTTGGAGACTGAGAAACTGGACTTGGAGAAGGCAATGGAAATGGCGAGGATAGCAGAAGCAACTAACAGCCAGGCAGACCATCTTCAGAAGAAACCAGCAATAGCAACGGGATCGTTAAATGTGGTAACCAGCGTTCCTAAATCTAAGTATCCTAAGAAAAATAATAATGATAGTTTTCATAATTCTAGGGCTAACACTAATAAAAATCAGCAGGGTCATAACATTAAAACAAATAGCAACAAAAAAGTAATAAATTGCAAGTTTTGCCTACAAAAGCACGAGTTCAAGAAGTGTGCAGCATTCGGTCAAACGTGCAAGAAATGCGGTCGTAAAAACCACTTCGCAGTAGCGTGTAAAACTCAGACAAGAAAGGTAAATGAAATTTCTAACAATGATGATATTAATAATCTATACAGGGTGTTCAGAGGTGGGAGGTCAATACTGCAGGGGGTGAAAGGTCAGACCGAGACAAGCAAAAAATCGTATGGGTGGGGGGGGGGGGCATCTCGCACCGTTTGGCAGTTACAGGGTGATTCGTAAATCAGGATTTTTCCTTATATGGGAACCGCTCTTGTATTTTTATCTTTTTTTCTACGCATCGCAGCGGCCCCAAACTGATTTCAAAAAATCACTATTTGGAAGCCCTTTCCAAAAAAGTTTACACCACCCTCCTATCCCCAACGCCTTGGCCACAATCCCCCCTGGAAGTTGAACAAATTAACTTTTATTTCACGATTTTTCACCTTTCACCCCACTTTTCTCCGAAATTCATGTTATTAACATACCTACTTTTTATTTTTTTTAAGTTGCCTATCTAATTACCTTTCCAAAAAGGTGCAACATGCCCAGGTAGGAAAAGGATACGAAAATTTATTTACAAAAATCCTTTTACAGAATATCATGATAATTCGAATTTTTAGGAAATTATACTTAAGTTTACTAAAAAATACATTTTGTTCGCTTAAAAACTAATTACAATTAAAACGTTTGTCCTTTAAAAGCTGTTCAAAATGTTCTCCGCTAGTTTCGATGCATGCAAGTAGCCTTCGTTTTATTTCACGTTTGAGGTCTATGGCAGCCAGTCTCTCCCGTATTTTCGTAGCTGCAGTCCCAGTGCTGGTAACTAATTCTTCTCTGGTGTTGATTGGTCTTGAGTAAACTTCATCTTTCATCATTCCCTATAAGAAAAAGTCCAGTGGAGTAAGGTCCGGTGACCTAGCAGGCCAAGGAATCGGTCCACTTCGTCCAATCCAGCGCTCTGGGTAATGTTCATTCAACCTTGCCCTAACAATCTTCCCAGTATGCGCAGGTGCTCCGTCGTGCTGTAAATAAATTGCGCTTCTGGTGGCCAGGGGGATGTCCTCCAACAGATCCGGAAGGGTATTCTCCAAAAAGTCCGAGTATAGCTGACTATTCAGCACTTGGGGCAAGATGAAGGGTCCTATCAACTAGTTGCTGATGATGCCAGCCCAGATATTGACACTAAATCTTTGCTGGAAGGACCGACACCTGGTCCTATGTGGGTTCACCTATGACCAGGTGTGGAGGTTGTGTAAGTTTGTGATGCCATCCCGGGTGAATTGCGATTCATCCGTCCATAGAATTCGGTCTAGAAACCTTCTGTTTTCGATGTCAGACTCGAACAGCCAAGTGCAAATTCCAATCGTCTTTCGGAATCTCCTTCCTGTAGTGCTTGGACCGGGATATGGTGGTATGGATGTAGTCCCTCTCGGTTCACAACGGTCCAAACTCTCCCTGAAGACAATCCTGGCCTTCGTGCGACCTGCCTGATGCTTATTACAGGGCTGTTCCTGACGATGTTGAGGATTTGTTGGTCGGGGTCCGCTGAATCGGCCCATTTTCCTGCTCGCGTTTCTGCTCTGGGGGCGGTTACACTTCCGGTTTCTTTTAACCTTCTGAAAGTCCTTGAAAATACCCTTCTGTTGAGTACCCGCCGATTCGGGAATATCCTTTGGTATTCTCGTACGACCTCACTATCATTTCCTTCTACTAAACCATACACATAAATTATATCGGCATACTCGTCAACACTGAATTCTGCCATTTTATCATAATTTTTTCTATTAAACACCCGTTCTTTTCGCTTGATTCTTCAACTGTGGTCAATGTCCTTTCAAACTCACCCATTTTTATACCATAATTCATAGGAAGTATTAGAAACGGAGCGTCAGGATACTTAGGAGTCAATACTGGATATAATAATCTAATAACGCTATTTAACGAGATTACATTTATTATTTTATTACTGTTTTGCTGAAATAATAAAAATGTATTACCACTGTTTCCTAAACAAACATTTCCGAACTTGCTGTCATAAAAATTGTTTACTTAACGACTTTTTCCATTATGGTGCAATAAAGTAATTAGGTACCTGTGAGGATGTTTTAATTTCAGGACTTTTGCAACCCTTTTGTACCTGGGCATGTTGCACCTTTTTGGAAAGGTAATTAGATAGGCAACTTAAAAAAAATAAAAAGTAGGTATGTTAATAACATGAATTTCGGAGAAAAGTGGGGCGAAATGTGAAAAATCGTGAAATAAAAGTTAATTTTTTCAACTTGCAGGGGGGATTGTGGCCAAGGGGTTGGGGATAGGGGGGTGGTGTAAACTTTTTTGGAAAGGGCTTCCAAATAGTGATTTTTTGAAATCAGTTTGGGGCCGCTGCGATGCGTAGAAAAAAAGATAAAAATACAAGAGCGGTTCCCATATAAGACAAAATCGTGATTTACGAATCACCCTGTAACTGCCAAACGGTGCGAGATGCCCCCCCCCACCCATACGATTTTTTGCTTGTCTCGGTCTGACCTTTCACCCCATGCAGTATTGACCTCCCACCTCTGAACACCCTGTATATCGATATAATTAATGAAGTAACTCCTAAGAAAGAGCAGTCTTGGTATGAAATCGTTAAAATAAAAAACAAGTTGATAAAGTTCAAGCTTGATACGGGTGCGGATGCCAATGTTTTGCCGTGGAGCTTCGTCCAAAATTTAGGTTCGGTAAACTTAAAAAAATCTGAGACTAAACTACAAACGTACTCAGGGTTTATTTTAGAGACATTAGGAACACTAAAGCTGACTTGTACTCTTCGAAATGTTGTACAAAATATTGAGTTTGTTGTAACAAAGGAAGGTTCGAGTCCAATTTTGAGTTTAGATGCATGCGTTAGATTTGGTTTAATCAAACGTGTTGATAACATATCCGAGCTTAGAAGTGCATTTATTGGAAAAAATAAAGATTTATTTGAGGGTACTGGGAAATTTGTACGAAATTTTAATATAATTGTAAAAGAAGATGCTGTCCCAGTAGCTAAACCAGCGAGGCGTATCCCTTTTGGTATTAAAGATGCTGTAAAAGAAGAAATTAATAGATTAGAGCAATTAGGGATTATTGAGAAAAATGAAGATCCTACAGGATGGATATCCAATATAGTAATCGTTGAGAAACCCAATAAAAAAATCAGATTATGCTTAGACCCTCGGGAATTGAATTTAGCGATTAAACCAGTTAATTATCCAATACCAACCTTTGAAGAATTATCTTCAAAACTAGCAGGGAAATCGGTATTTACGGTGCTAGACCTCAAGGACGGATATTGGCAGATAGAGCTTAGTAAGCAATCAAGTCAACTCTGTACTTTTAGTACACCTTTCGGGTGTTACATGTTTAAACGATTACCCTTTGGTATCCGAACAGCACCAGAAATTTTCCAAATGTTAAATGAAAAAAATTTTAGTAGTATTCCAGGTGTAATCGTATACCTAGACGATATACTAATAGCTACAAGTAATGAAAAGGAGCACGATGAAATCCTTGATGCAGTATTCAAAAAAGCTCGGGATCTTAATTTAAAATTTAATAAGGACAAGTTCCAGTACAAAGTCCCTGAAGTAAAATTTCTAGGACATATAGTTTCAAAAAATGGCATCTCATGTGATCCCCAAAGGGTAAAAGCAATTCGTGAAATTTACCCACCAAAAGACAAAAGGGAACTGCAAAAAATTTTCGGTATGATTAATTATATGAGAAGCTTCATTCCTAATTTAGCTCACATTTCTCAGCCACTTAGAGAGCTGTTAAAGAAAAACGTAAACTTCAAATGGGAAAGTGTACACTCTAAAACTCTAGAAGACATAAAAAATTTGATTATCAATTCGCCGGTATTGAGCGTTTTTGATTTTAATAAAAGCATTACGGTTCAAGCAGATGCTTCCAAGTTTGGGTTAGGGGCCTGCATGCTTCAAGATGGAAAACCAATTTATTTTGCCTCTAGAAGCCTTTCAGACGTAGAAATTAGATATTCACAAATCGAGAAGGAGCTTCTAGCAATTGTTTTCGCGTGTCATAAATTCCACAATTTTCTATATGGAAAGCCATTTAAGGTGATCACGGATCACAAGCCACTTCTAGGGGTATTTAAAAAAGAAATATGGAAAGTACCTAATGCACGCCTTCAGAGAATGTTATTAAGGTTAATAAAATATGATATTCAGTTGGAGTATTCTCCTGGAAAATTCATGTACATTGGCTGATGTACTCTCACGATTTTCTGATCTGGACTGCTCAAACCCGGAAATTGAAGATTTGAATGAAATGGTCCACACCATAAATGTGAGTAATGAGAAAAGGACCAAATTTGCTGTAGAAACTGAAAAAGATAAAGAACTTAAAGAACTAAAAGCAATTCTCTTAGAGGAATGGCCTCTGTCAAAAGACAGGCTAAGGGATGAAATAAAATTCTATTGGAAATTAAGAAACGATTTAACTTTAGAAAATGGAATTATATTTTTAAATAATCGAATTATTGTCCCAGTGACGTTAAAACAGGAAATGCTCAGGTTGCTACATAAGTCACATCAAGGCATAGAGAAAACGAAGGCTCGTGCTAGGGAATTAATTTATTGGCCAGGTATAAATCAAGCCATTGAGGATATGATTGCAGCCTGTGAAACATGTCAAAAATATAGGAGTCAAAATATCAAAGAACCGTACATCTCACATGATGTTCTGAATATACCTTTTAATAAGATAGGAATGGATATTTTTGAAATCTCAAATAAAAGTTATTTAGTGGTTAACGATTATTTCTCCAAATACCTAGAGATCTGTCCACTTAAAAATAAATCAGCTCAGGAAATTATAAATAAATTAAAACCTCTTTTTGCAACCCACGGAATCCCCAAAACAATAATTGCAGACAATGTACCTTTCGGATCGTATTTGTTTAAACAGTTTGGATTACTCTATGATATAGAGATAATTACAACGAGCCCTTATTACCCACAGAGCAACGGACTAGCTGAAAAGTCGGTCCAAATCGCGAAAAGAATAATAGAAAAGAGTAAAGCGTCAGGTGAAGAATTGTGGATGTCATTGCTAGAATACCGCAACACACCACTTAAGTATATTATGAAGTCACCTGCTGAATTGCTTATGGGGCGGAAACAAAGAACGCTTCTTCCAATAAAAGATAATTTATTAAAACACAAAGAAAATCTAAACAAAATGCCTATATATGAAAACAGATATTATTATAATAGGTCTGCTAGAAAACGAGAAGAGTTAGGAGTGGGGCAACCAGTGTGGATAAAAGAAAAAAAACATTGGGTAAAAGGTACGATCACGGCAAAACATGGTACCCCGCGTTCTTATTGGGTGAAGAGAGAGGATGACTCGGTAGTCAGACGAAATTCTCGATTCCTAAGAGAAAGGCACACATAAGATAAATGTTAACGCTGAACTTCTGGAACTCGTAAAAAATTTCTTTAAAATTAAATAGAAAAAAAAAAAAAAAAAAAAAAAAAGGTTGTTATTTGTTAAAATGAATTAAGTATTGAACTGAAATATTAGAATAAAACTGTAGACACATTGTATACCTAGAAAGATGTATAAAGTATGAATTAAAATAATTAGATTGTATTAAAAAAAAAAAAAAAAAAAAAAAAAAAAAAAAAAAAAAAAAAAAAAAAAAAATATTTGAATTTGATGAATTGAAATGAAAATTGCTAGAAAAACAAATAGTATTAGCAAGTAGTTAAAAAATATATATACAGCGTGATCCAAAAGTATGGAAACGGCTAAATAACTTTCGAGGAATGCATTTTGGAGAAAAAAGTTGTAGACAAAAGTTTTAGGAATTTTCCCCAGCTATTCAATGGTGACCTTAGATTTGACCTTGACCATGTCCTTGAAGGTCATTTCAAGGTCAAGTTGACTTTTTTAAATTGGAACCCTTATTTTTGACCACGGAAATGGAAAGAGCGGAAAATTTTACGTCCAACTATGACCTTTACCATGACCTCGAAGGTCATATCAAGGTCAAAATGGCTCTTTAAAGAGGAACCTGCATTGTTACTGCGGATTTGGAAAAAGTAGAAGTTTTGCGTCCAAATGTGATCTTGACCACAACCTTGACCTTGAACATGACCTCGGCAATTACCTTGAAGGTTATATCAAGGTCAAGGTGGTTTTTTGAAGGGGAAACCATGTTTTTGACCACGGAAATGGAAAGAGCAGACAATTTTACGTCCGACTATGACCTTGACCATGACCTTGAAGGTCATATCAAGGTCAAGATGGTTCTTTAAAGGGGAACCTGCATTGCTACTGCGGATTTGGAAAGAGCAGAAGTTTTGCGCCCGGATGTGACCTTGACCATGACACACTTGACCTTGCCTTAATCGACTTCACCATGGTCGGTCGTTAACTTTTCCGCTCTTTTCATTTCCGTGGTCGTTAACTTTTCCGCTCTTTCCCTTTTCGTTGGAAAAAATCATAGTATCCCCTTCAAAAAACCACCTTGACCTTGATATAACCTTCAAGGTCATTTCCAAGGTCATGTTCAAGGTCAAGGTTGTGGTCAAGATCACATTTGGATGCAAAACTTCCACTCTTTGCAAATCCGCAGTAACAATGCAGGTTCCTTTTTAAAGAGCCATTTTGACCTTGATATGACCTTCGAGGTCATGGTAAAGGTCATAGTTGGACGTAAAATTTTCCGCTCTTTCCATTTCCGTGGTCAAAAATAAGGGTTCCAATTTAAAAAACGCCAACTTGACCTTGAAATGACCTTCAAGGCCATGGTCAAAGTCAAATCTAAGGTCACCATTGAATAGCTGGGGAAAATTCCTAAAACTTTTGTCTACAACTTTTTTCTCCAAAATGCATTCCTCGAAAGTTATTTAGCCGTTTCCATACTTTTGGATCACGCTGTATTTTCAAAAATAGTAAAAAAAAAAAAAATATTAAAAAATTGTTTAAAAAGTAGTAATTAAATTACTAGCAAGGCAATGAAGGTTCCTCTTGTTTCCTAATGCTATTCTAACTTCAGTAGTCTTAAAAGGGGGAGGTGTAGTATACTGGACATACTAATAATAATAATTAGAAAGAATATAGATCAAAATAAATTGTATATTAAAATAGATAAACTAATACCACAGCTCAAGTGACTAGATCAGTTACTACGTTAACGTTGAAGTCATTAGGAGAGATAATAAAGATGTACCGTTGTCGGAAAAGCACGGATAGCATCAGGAGCAGAAATAGGAAAAACTTCGGGCAGTTGTCGATGACCAGTAGCTGAGTGAACTTGTTCTGTATTTAATAAAGTAGTAGAAATATCCAGTGGTTTTATTTCGAACAAAGATATTACATGGCGCAGCCGGTTTAACAAAAACTAAAAACGAGTAAACCCAAAGAAGTTACTGCTTGTAGTTAATGGTGAGAGCAAAAGTGCCTAAATTGGATGTCTCAAGAAAGCCACGAGGAAAGCCGCCAAAGAATACCGTTTATGTCGCAAAGCACGTGCCAATGGATTACATCAAAAAGGTAGATAAATTAGATCTAGAGGGATCTAATCTCGCAGAGAGCTGGCGTAAATTTTGGCAAAATTATGAGATTTTTGCCACTGCAGCAGAAGTGGACAAAAAGGCAGAACAAGTGCGGATAGCTATCTTCCTCAACTCAATAGGACCGGAGGCAGTGGAAATTTATAATTCGTTCAACCTCACGACGGAACAAAAATCAAACTACGAGGAAGTAATTAAGGCATTCAAGGATTTTTGTAAGCCAAAGAAGAACGAGGTATATGAGAGCTTTGTGTTCTATAATCGCTGCCAAGCACCAGGAGAACCATTTGATAGCTTTATAATGGACCTGAGAAAGCTAGTCAGAACATGTGGATTTGGAGATCAAGAAACCCGCATGATACGCGACAGGATCGTGCTAGGAACAGCAGATAAGCGTCTTCAGAAAAGACTCTTGGAGACTGAGAAACTGGACTTGGAGAAGGCAATGGAAATGGCGAGGATAGCAGAAGCAACTAACAGCCAGGCAGACCATCTTCAGAAGAAACCAGCAATAGCAACGGGATCGTTAAATGTGGTAACCAGCGTTCCTAAATCTAAGTATCCTAAGAAAAATAATAATGATAGTTTTCATAATTCTAGGGCTAACACTAATAAAAATCAGCAGGGTCATAACATTAAAACAAATAGCAACAAAAAAGTAATAAATTGCAAGTTTTGCCTACAAAAGCACGAGTTCAAGAAGTGTGCAGCATTCGGTCAAACGTGCAAGAAATGCGGTCGTAAAAACCACTTCGCAGTAGCGTGTAAAACTCAGACAAGAAAGGTAAATGAAATTTCTAACAATGATGATACATATTAATAATCTATATATCGATATAATTAATGAAGTAACTCCTAAGAAAGAGCAGTCTTGGTATGAAATCGTTAAAATAAAAAACAAGTTGATAAAGTTCAAGCTTGATACGGGTGCGGATGCCAATGTTTTGCCGTGGAGCTTCGTCCAAAATTTAGGTTCGGTAAACTTAAAAAAATCTGAGACTAAACTACAAACGTACTCAGGGTTTATTTTAGAGACATTAGGAACACTAAAGCTGACTTGTACTCTTCGAAATGTTGTACAAAATATTGAGTTTGTTGTAACAAAGGAAGGTTCGAGTCCAATTTTGAGTTTAGATGCATGCGTTAGATTTGGTTTAATCAAACGTGTTGATAACATATCCGAGCTTAGAAGTGCATTTATTGGAAAAAATAAAGATTTATTTGAGGGTACTGGGAAATTTGTACGAAATTTTAATATAATTGTAAAAGAAGATGCTGTCCCAGTAGCTAAACCAGCGAGGCGTATCCCTTTTGGTATTAAAGATGCTGTAAAAGAAGAAATTAATAGATTAGAGCAATTAGGGATTATTGAGAAAAATGAAGATCCTACAGGATGGATATCCAATATAGTAATCGTTGAGAAACCCAATAAAAAAATCAGATTATGCTTAGACCCTCGGGAATTGAATTTAGCGATTAAACCAGTTAATTATCCAATACCAACCTTTGAAGAATTAACTTCAAAACTAGCAGGGAAATCGGTATTTACGGTGCTAGACCTCAAGGACGGATATTGGCAGATAGAGCTTAGTAAGCAATCAAGTCAACTCTGTACTTTTAGTACACCTTTCGGGTGTTACATGTTTAAACGATTACCCTTTGGTATCCGAACAGCACCAGAAATTTTCCAAATGTTAAATGAAAAAAATTTTAGTAGTATTCCAGGTGTAATCGTATACCTAGACGATATACTAATAGCTACAAGTAATGAAAAGGAGCACGATGAAATCCTTGATGCAGTATTCAAAAAAGCTCGGGATCTTAATTTAAAATTTAATAAGGACAAGTTCCAGTACAAAGTCCCTGAAGTAAAATTTCTAGGACATATAGTTTCAAAAAATGGCATCGCATGTGATCCCCAAAGGGTAAAAGCAATTCGTGAAATTTACCCACCAAAAGACAAAAGGGAACTGCAAAAAATTTTCGGTATGATTAATTATATGAGAAGCTTCATTCCTAATTTAGCTCACATTTCTCAGCCACTTAGAGAGCTGTTAAAGAAAAACGTAAACTTCAAATGGGAAAGTGTACACTCTAAAACTCTAGAAGACATAAAAAATTTGATAATCAATTCGCCGGTATTGAGCGTTTTTGATTTTAATAAAAGCATTACGGTTCAAGCAGATGCTTCCAAGTTTGGGTTAGGGGCCTGCATGCTTCAAGATGGAAAACCAATTTATTTTGCCTCTAGAAGCCTT
Organism: Dysmachus trigonus; assembly: GCA_949715965.1. Taxonomy (NCBI): domain Eukaryota; kingdom Metazoa; phylum Arthropoda; class Insecta; order Diptera; family Asilidae; genus Dysmachus; species Dysmachus trigonus. The sequence continues at coordinate 35,839,413 of OX454321.1, read as the reverse complement.
TCAGACGTAGAAATTAGATATTCACAAATCGAGAAGGAGCTTCTAGCAATTGTTTTCGCGTGTCATAAATTCCACAATTTTCTATATGGAAAGCCATTTAAGGTGATCACGGATCACAAGCCACTTCTAGGGGTATTTAAAAAAGAAATATGGAAAGTACCTAATGCACGCCTTCAGAGAATGTTATTAAGGTTAATAAAATATGATATTCAGTTGGAGTATTCTCCTGGAAAATTCATGTACATTGGCTGATGTACTCTCACGATTTTCTGATCTGGACTGCTCAAACCCGGAAATTGAAGATTTGAATGAAATGGTCCACACCATAAATGTGAGTAATGAGAAAAGGACCAAATTTGCTGTAGAAACTGAAAAAGATAAAGAACTTAAAGAACTAAAAGCAATTCTCTTAGAGGGATGGCCTCTGTCAAAAGACAGGCTAAGGGATGAAATAAAATTCTATTGGAAATTAAGAAACGATTTAACTTTAGAAAATGGAATTATATTTTTAAATAATCGAATTATTGTCCCAGTGACGTTAAAACAGGAAATGCTCAGGTTGCTACATAAGTCACATCAAGGCATAGAGAAAACGAAGGCTCGTGCTAGGGAATTAATTTATTGGCCAGGTATAAATCAAGCCATTGAGGATATGATTGCAGCCTGTGAAACATGTCAAAAATATAGGAGTCAAAATATCAAAGAACCGTACATCTCACATGATGTTCTGAATATACCTTTTAATAAGATAGGAATGGATATTTTTGAAATCTCAAATAAAAGTTATTTAGTGGTTAACGATTATTTCTCCAAATACCTAGAGATCTGTCCACTTAAAAATAAATCAGCTCAGGAAATTATAAATAAATTAAAACCTCTTTTTGCAACCCACGGAATCCCCAAAACAATAATTGCAGACAATGTACCTTTCGGATCGTATTTGTTTAAACAGTTTGGATTACTCTATGATATAGAGATAATTACAACGAGCCCTTATTACCCACAGAGCAACGGACTAGCTGAAAAGTCGGTCCAAATCGCGAAAAGAATAATAGAAAAGAGTAAAGCGTCAGGTGAAGAATTGTGGATGTCATTGCTAGAATACCGCAACACACCACTTAAGTATATTATGAAGTCACCTGCTGAATTGCTTATGGGGCGGAAACAAAGAACGCTTCTTCCAATAAAAGATAATTTATTAAAACACAAAGAAAATCTAAACAAAATGCCTATATATGAAAACAGATATTATTATAATAGGTCTGCTAGAAAACGAGAAGAGTTAGGAGTGGGGCAACCAGTGTGGATAAAAGAAAAAAAACATTGGGTAAAAGGTACGATCACGGCAAAACATGGTACCCCGCGTTCTTATTGGGTGAAGAGAGAGGATGACTCGGTAGTCAGACGAAATTCTCGATTCCTAAGAGAAAGGCACACATAAGATAAATGTTAACGCTGAACTTCTGGAACTCGTAAAAAATTTCTTTAAAATTAAATAGAAAAAAAAAAAAAAAAAAAAAGGTTGTTATTTGTTAAAATGAATTAAGTATTGAACTGAAATATTAGAATAAAACTGTAGACACATTGTATACCTAGAAAGATGTATAAAGTATGAATTAAAATAATTAGATTGTATTAAAAAAAAAAAAAAAAAAAAAAAAAAAAAAAAAAAAAAAAAAATATTTGAATTTGATGAATTGAAATGAAAATTGCTAGAAAAACAAATAGTATTAGCAAGTAGTTAAAAAATATATATACAGCGTGATCCAAAAGTATGGAAACGGCTAAATAACTTTCGAGGAATGCATTTTGGAGAAAAAAGTTGTAGACAAAAGTTTTAGGAATTTTCCCCAGCTATTCAATGGTGACCTTAGATTTGACCTTGACCATGTCCTTGAAGGTCATTTCAAGGTCAAGTTGACTTTTTTAAATTGGAACCCTTATTTTTGACCACGGAAATGGAAAGAGCGGAAAATTTTACGTCCAACTATGACCTTTACCATGACCTCGAAGGTCATATCAAGGTCAAAATGGCTCTTTAAAGAGGAACCTGCATTGTTACTGCGGATTTGGAAAAAGTAGAAGTTTTGCGTCCAAATGTGATCTTGACCACAACCTTGACCTTGAACATGACCTCGGCAATTACCTTGAAGGTTATATCAAGGTCAAGGTGGTTTTTTGAAGGGGAAACCATGTTTTTGACCACGGAAATGGAAAGAGCAGACAATTTTACGTCCGACTATGACCTTGACCATGACCTTGAAGGTCATATCAAGGTCAAGATGGTTCTTTAAAGGGGAACCTGCATTGCTACTGCGGATTTGGAAAGAGCAGAAGTTTTGCGCCCGGATGTGACCTTGACCATGACACACTTGACCTTGCCTTAATCGACTTCACCATGGTCGGTCGTTAACTTTTCCGCTCTTTTCATTTCCGTGGTCGTTAACTTTTCCGCTCTTTCCCTTTTCGTTGGAAAAAATCATAGTATCCCCTTCAAAAAACCACCTTGACCTTGATATAACCTTCAAGGTCATTTCCAAGGTCATGTTCAAGGTCAAGGTTGTGGTCAAGATCACATTTGGATGCAAAACTTCCACTCTTTGCAAATCCGCAGTAACAATGCAGGTTCCTTTTTAAAGAGCCATTTTGACCTTGATATGACCTTCGAGGTCATGGTAAAGGTCATAGTTGGACGTAAAATTTTCCGCTCTTTCCATTTCCGTGGTCAAAAATAAGGGTTCCAATTTAAAAAACGCCAACTTGACCTTGAAATGACCTTCAAGGCCATGGTCAAAGTCAAATCTAAGGTCACCATTGAATAGCTGGGGAAAATTCCTAAAACTTTTGTCTACAACTTTTTTCTCCAAAATGCATTCCTCGAAAGTTATTTAGCCGTTTCCATACTTTTGGATCACGCTGTATTTTCAAAAATAGTAAAAAAAAAAAAAATATTAAAAAATTGTTTAAAAAGTAGTAATTAAATTACTAGCAAGGCAATGAAGGTTCCTCTTGTTTCCTAATGCTATTCTAACTTCAGTAGTCTTAAAAGGGGGAGGTGTAGTATACTGGACATACTAATAATAATAATTAGAAAGAATATAGATCAAAATAAATTGTATATTAAAATAGATAAACTAATACCACAGCTCAAGTGACTAGATCAGTTACTACGTTAACGTTGAAGTCATTAGGAGAGATAATAAAGATGCACCGTTGTCGGAAAAGCACGGATAGCATCAGGAGCAGAAATAGGAAAAACTTCGGGCAGTTGTCGATGACCAGTAGCTGAGTGAACTTGTTCTGTATTTAATAAAGTAGTAGAAATATCCAGTGGTTTTATTTCGAACAAAGATATTACACAGGCGCCCGTGACCTATGCGTCAGCACCATTCAGCCAGCATCGGTGAACGCACTTAAGGTGCATTGACCAAAATTAACAACATAAGCCTCCTCCTGCGCTACATTGTGTACAACAGAATCATTGCCTTCAACGAAAACATTAGTCCTTCGAGCGAAACGAAACCAGCCGTGGAGGAACTATAAAATTTTCTATCGGACCAAAAACAGCTAGGAGAAATGATCTCCAAAGCTCTAATCAACATCAGGAAAGATGGACGCAATCGGAGAACCTCCAACTACGTTGCTGACAAGTAGCAGCAACTCAATCAACTCCGGACGGAGTTCCAATCACATCATCGGAACAAATATATGCAAAACAGTTCGACAAGAAACTGCGAGTTATATTCGACGCATCCGCGAAAACAAGCAGCGGACTAAGCCTGAACGACGTAATGCACATAGGTCCGCGACTTTAACAAAATCTCTTTGACATTTGCCTCTGCACCATACTTGGCTGTAAGAACACTACATCAATTAGCTATGGATGAACATCAAAGGTTCCCTGAAGCTGTGAGCGTCACTCTCAAAGTGTTTTACGTAGACGATCTAATGTCGAATGCAGCCTCACCTGATCAAGGAACATCACGCTTCAGCTAATTGCCATGCTCAAGACAAGAGGATTCAACCTACGGAAATGGTCCTCTAACAGTAAAGACCTACTTAAAGTAATACGAGACGAGTTAAGAAAAGCAGAACCTATTGAGATAAGCAATGGGGAAATCCATCAAAACTTTAGAAGTGTACTGGTCACTTACAACTGATACCTTTCAATTTAAAGTTAAGTCCTCAGATACGAAGCCACCCACAAAAAGGAACATATATAACCTATAACAATTACAGAAAAAATTCTAATGCAGGAAGTTTGGAAAGAAGAAAATAGAAATAGAGCTCCACGGATTTTGCGACGCATCGGAAAGCGCGTATGCAGCCACCGTATACAGTAAGAACATAACAAAAGACGGCAAAATTAAAACACCAATTTCATCAAAATACGAAGTCTCAAAAACAGAAGAAATGAAACGTCAATTACTATGCGGAAATATACTCAGAGTAAACAACTTCGTAGAAACAATAAGTAAATATTCAAGATTGGCTCTTACGAATATTTACATCCGAAGATTCATCAAAATATGTCACAAGGAAACAATTAAAAAAACGCACATAACATCATCCGAGATGTCCAATGCACTTAAGGACATAATCCGCATAGTTCAACAAAAAGAATTTGCATCTGACGCTGGAAGCATAAAAAAAACCTACCATTATACCGGAAAAGCCACATTGCAGCGCTTAATCTGTTCATGGACTCAGAACGGGTCATAAGAGTAGGAGGCAGACTGAGTAACTCTAACTTAACGTTCAGTGAAAAACATCCTCTAATCCTGCCATCAAATCATCATATAACAAAACTAATCATAGAAGGGGCCACATGAGGCCACACTGCATAGTTCAAATCAGATCACTTTAGCCTTCACTCGCAAGAAATTTTGGATCATAAGAGGACAAAACGCAGTTAAAAATACATATACTAGGCAAATGCGTTCGCTGTGCTCGGTTCAAAGGACAAAATCCAGTTCAACAAATGGGCAACTTACCTATACCAAGAGTTACACCATCAAAACCATTCAGGCCTACTGGGATAGACTACGCCGGACCGATAAGACTGAGGAGAGCATACAAAGGAAGAGAACTAAAGAGCTACAAAGGCTATATTGCTGTATTCATATGCCTTGCCACAAAAGCTATACATCTAGATATAGTCAATGGCTTAAGGTACTAGTACCTATTAGGAGCTAAAGAAAAATCACATTTTCAATATTTTTTTTTTACAATTTAATTATCAGATAAGGTAATCAAACTTTTTTTATAATATCAAGGAACTCTTTTAGTATACAAAAAACATTTTTTTTTTTTCATTATTCCAATCATGTGGCGCCTTGTAAAGAGCGCTAAAACCGACCCCTCAAAAAAATCGCGCTCCATGGCGGACAGTTAATCTCTGGAACGGCAGGTCTGAAACAAAAAAAACAAAATGGGTTTCAAAAAGGAAGCCGTCTTACACAAGAATCGACCAGAAAATTTGAAAAATTGAAAAAAAAAAAAAAATGACGGACGTTTAAAAAAAAAATTCAAAAATCGACCTTTTTTTCCGACATGTTTTTGACGCTAACATTTTTATTTTTCAATTTTTTATTCAAATTGTGGTCGATTCTTGTAAAGGAAGCTTAAACAAACAAAATGCTTCAAGATTTATTTAAATCGAGCGAGTAGATTCGGAGATTAACTGTCCGCCAGTTGAAAAAAAGTGATTTCGAGAAAAAAGCGTTTAAAGTTTATTTAGAACATGGAACAGCCCAGAGCGCGCGCTCACTAAAGTTGATGTATCTCGTTTTCGGTTTCGAATTTTCATATAATATTTTAGGGAGTTATTTTTGAGGGTCTAATGAATCGAAGTCCGTGAAAAAAAAATCGATTTTTTCAAAATTCTAATAGGTACTAGTACCTTAACAACAGCAGATTTCCTTGCGCCAACAAAAACTGAACCAAGACCTGAAGACCCTACAGAACGAAATTCAAGATGCATCATCAACATTACCAATGAAGGGCACATGACACTTTATTCCCTCCCCCCCCCTCTAAAGGTACTAGTACCTTAAGCCATTGACTATATCTAGATGTATAGCTTTTGTGGCAAGGCATATGAATACAGCAATATAGCCTTTGTAGCTCTTTAGTTCTCTTCCTTTGTATGCTCTCCTCAGTCTTATCGGTCCGGCGTAGTCTATCCCAGTAGGCCTGAATGGTTTTGATGGTGTAACTCTTGGTATAGGTAAGTTGCCCATTTGTTGAACTGGATTTTGTCCTTTGAACCGAGCACAGCGAACGCATTTGCCTAGTATATGTATTTTTAACTGCGTTTTGTCCTCTTATGATCCAAAATTTCTTGCGAGTGAAGGCTAAAGTGATCTGATTTGAACTATGCAGTGTGGCCTCATGTGGCCCCTTCTATGATTAGTTTTGTTATATGATGATTTGATGGCAGGATTAGAGGATGTTTTTCACTGAACGTTAAGTTAGAGTTACTCAGTCTGCCTCCTACTCTTATGACCCGTTCTGAGTCCATGAACAGATTAAGCGCTGCAATGTGGCTTTTCCGGTATAATGGTAGGTTTTTTTTATGCTTCCAGCGTCAGATGCAAATTCTTTTTGTTGAACTATGCGGATTATGTCCTTAAGTGCATTGGACATCTCGGATGATGTTATGTGCGTTTTTTTAATTGTTTCCTTGTGACATATTTTGATGAATCTTCGGATGTAAATATTCGTAAGAGCCAATCTTGAATATTTACTTATTGTTTCTACGAAGTTGTTTACTCTGAGTATATTTCCGCATAGTAATTGACGTTTCATTTCTTCTGTTTTTGAGACTTCGTATTTTGATGAAATTGGTGTTTTAATTTTGCCGTCTTTTGTTATGTTCTTACTGTATACGGTGGCTGCATACGCGCTTTCCGATGCGTCGCAAAATCCGTGGAGCTCTATTTCTATTTTCTTCTTTCCAAACTTCCTGCATTAGAATTTTTTCTGTAATTGTTATAGGTTATATATGTTCCTTTTTGTGGGTGGCTTCGTATCTGAGGACTTAACTTTAAATTGAAAGGTATCGGTTGTAAGTGACCAGTACACTTCTAAAGTTTTGATGGATTCCCCATTGCTTATCTCAATAGGTTCTGCTTTTCTTAACTCGTCTCGTATTACTTTAAGTAGGTCTTTACTGTTAGAGGACCATTTCCGTAGGTTGAATCCTCTTGTCTTGAGCATGGCAATTAGCTGAAGCGTGATGTTCCTTGATCAGGTGAGGCTGCATTCGACATTAGATCGTCTACGTAAAACACTTTGAGAGTGACGCTCACAGCTTCAGGGAACCTTTGATGTTCATCCATAGCTAATTGATGTAGTGTTCTTACAGCCAAGTATGGTGCAGAGGCAAATGTCAAAGAGATTTTGTTAAAGTCGCGGACCTATGTGCATTACGTCGTTCAGGCTTAGTCCGCTGCTTGTTTTCGCGGATGCGTCGAATATAACTCGCAGTTTCTTGTCGAACTGTTTTGCATATATTTGTTCCGATGATGTGATTGGAACTCCGTCCGGAGTTGATTGAGTTGCTGCTACTTGTCAGCAACGTAGTTGGAGGTTCTCCGATTGCGTCCATCTTTCCTGATGTTGATTAGAGCTTTGGAGATCATTTCTCCTAGCTGTTTTTGGTCCGATAGAAGATTTTATAGTTCCTCCACGGCTGGTTTCGTTTCGCTCGAAGGACTAATGTTTTCGTTGTAGGCAATGATTCTGTTGTACACAATGTAGCGCAGGAGGAGGCTTATGTTGTTAATTTTGGTCAATGCACCTTAAGTGCGTTCACCGATGCTGGCTGAATGGTGCTGACGCATAGGTCACGGGCGCCTGGTCTGCTGATTAGCGTGACATTTGGTTGAAATATTAGCAACAAGTGCTTTTACCTCCTTGAAAATGTCGGTTTTCGTTCCAAGTAAACATCATTTGCGGGAAGTGCTATTACACTATTTTATTGTAAAGCAAATTGCAGCGGAAACTCATCGTTTGCTTGTGGAGATTTATAGTGAGCATGCTTCATCTAATACAACTTGTAAGGAATGGTTTCGACGATTTCAAAATAATGATTTTGGCACATATTTTTGAGGTTTTCCAAAGAACATGGAAAACCACCAAAAATATGTGAAGATGCTGAATTGGAAGCATTATTGTCAGAGGATTCTTGCCAAACTCAATCAGAATTGGCTGCAGCATTAAATGTTGAACGATCAACTGTTGCAAAGCGTTTAAAAGCAATGGGAATGGTTCAAAAAGTTGGTAGCTGGTTTTCATATGAATTGAAAGCAATAGACATGGAACGTCGAAAAACAATTTGTGAAATGCTGCAAAGGCACCAAAGAAAAGGATTTTTGCATCGAATAATCACAGGAGATGAAAAATGGATATCTTATGAGAATCCTAAAAGTAAAAAAGCTTGGGGAAAGCCAAGTGAACCCAGCCCATCACAGCCAAAGAGAAATATTCACTGTGACAAGGTTATGCTCTGCATTTGGTGGGATCAGAGAGGTGTTGTTTATTATGAGTTGCTCGAACCCTCTAAAACTATTAATGGAAAAATTTACCGACGACAACTAATGCGTTTGAAGGGAGCCATAGAAGAAAAACGACCAGAATGGGTGAATAGACACAGTAAATTCATTCTTCATCAGGATAATGCCAAGCCGAATACCGCACAAGTCGTGAAAAGATATTTAAATGGACAGAACTGGGAAGTACCCACTCCACCCGCCATATTCGCCAGACATAGCTCCTTCGGATTATCACTTATTCCGGATCTTACGGGAGAACCGTTGACTTCATATTAAAGTATCAAAATTTGGATTGTAAATTGGATCAGCTCAAAATGCCAGGATTTCTTCATGCAAGGAATACGCCAATTACCTAAAAGATGGACGAAGGATGTAGCTACCCATGGAGCATACTTTGAATAAACTTTTCTTTAATTTTCTAAAAAAGCAAATGTGTTTTATTTTAAGAAAAAAGGGCGGAGTCATATTCACAATAATAAAATGGGGAATGTTATAAAAATAAAGAACAAAAGTGTTAATTACATGAATTTCGAAGAAAATTTAGGGAAAACCTGACAGTGACTGGATGACCTCAGGGTGGCCACTACCGATAATCCTTGAGACTGTAACGACCTGAACATCCAAGGCCTGGATCAGACTGCAGAAAAAGGCGATTTCGTGGTAATTCCCTTGAAATGACCTTCAAATGATCTAGTGACCCTAGACTAGCCACTACCGCTACTCGTTGATGCTATAACTCGACCTGAGCATCCAAGGGCTGAATCTACAATCCTTTTCCCGGTCAGACTGCAAAAAAAGGCGATTTCGTTGTATTTATCTTAAAAATGACCTTCAAATAAGAGATAATTGAAAAATGGAAAAAATTCGTCCCAATATATCATATATATATTTGGCGAATTTTTTTTTCCAAAGTATCTCCAGAACGAATTAAGATATCGCTGTATCGCTTTTTTTTTTTTTAATTAAAGCTTTGACTATGGAGATTACTGGGAAAATAACCTGAATGGCTGAAAGGAAAATAAACACTATCTAATCTCAAAGTTGGATTTTTTGTGAAAAATTAAATAAGAACACACTAACAAAGAAATTTGTCATTATTTTAAATGCCATACAAGCTACTCGATGTACTTTTATCTGCTGATCACGAATCCGATGTCAGAATTGCCTACCACTCTCCAGTTTTCAGAAAAATTAAGAATTTCGGTGTTCGCATAAGCTTTTTTAACCCTTTGAGTCACAAAATTCTAGCTTAAATTAATTTTTACTATAACATAACTGAAGGGTCGCTTATCACGAATCTGAAGCTATATTTTGAAAACTCAAAATGACGGAACCAACATGGCGGACCAAAAATTTAATTTTTGATCGAATTTGGATTGAAAATTGAATACAGGGGTTTTTGGGGTCGCTGATTACGAATCTAAAGTCGGATTTTGAAAATCAAAATGGCGAACCAAACACTTTATATTTTATAAAATTTACATTCGCCATATTGAAGTTTGAGAATAAACCAGAGTATTAGAATGGAACAACTCAAGAAACAACTAAAATGTGGAGAAATATTGTTATTATAAATATATGAACGGAGAACAATAACAAAATTGTCTTATTTTCCTAATTATGGCGTCATATTGGATTCACCATTTTGACATAAGGAAAAAACAAGTGGCTTCTGTGACTGAAAGGGTTAAGTGAAACTGGCAGAACTGGCGGATGATCGAGGACTGTACAGCTGGCGACCACCAATACATGATGTTCCGCGTATGTAGCATAGCCCAGTGCGGGTCCGGCGTTTGCAAGGCCCGCCCAGATAGGATGTTGCTAGAATGGACATTGAAAGGATGTCTCTAGCCATCACACGTGGCCAGCAAACCATTGACGGTATCCCGGGAACGAGCCGAACGGGTGGTGGATTCTAATTGATCTTCTAGCCAGGCAACGACAGTCCATACACCAGGAGAAAGTTGCCCTGGCAAGGAAAGAGCTTGCAGCGGCGGCCAGAACCGCGACCATGGCGGCCTGGCAGGCACAGAAAAAGGGGAGTCGCGGGGCTTGTGGACAGCCCGGGTTATCCCCAGCTGGAAACCTGGCTGAACCGTCAGCATGGTGAGGTGGATTACTACCTCACATAAATGCCGATGGGCACGGGCACTTTCGGGCCTTCGTTTATCGTATAGGGAAGGTACTGAGCCCGTGTTGCAATTACTGCGACTCTCCGTCAGACTCAGCTCTCCACACATTCTTTGAATGTGAAAGATGGAGGGCGGAGAGGGCAAACTTGGAGACCGCGACTGGCAGCATAAACCCCGGATAACATAGTCGGGGTTATGCTGCAGGGGAAGGATCTCTTTTCTTGAGGACGATCCTTCGCCAAAAAGAGAGGGACGCCAGCAGGGAAAGGCTGCTGGGAGACGCTTGGTGAGCGAAGTAGGAAGCTGGCTCCCGGTGGGGGTGATTAAATAGGACTTCACCCTGAAGTAATGTCACACAAACGGTTCCAAAGTGGAGCTCCTGGGTGCGGGGAGTGGTGTTTTAGCCTGTAGGCCTGGGCAGCCTGGGGAGTCATGCAGACGGGTGGTTTTATCATCTGAACAATATGATACTCTATATGAAGTACTACATAAAGATTATTTAAAGGTAAAAAAACAAACAAATTTTATTGAAAATTATTACTGCAAATTAAAAATATCAGTTTTTTAAAGTTCCTGAGGCTGTCTTTGGAAGGTGACTATTCATTGGTCCTTTTAGTTAAATTTAACTGTTTGCGGGATTCTTTTCTTGCGGATATGATTTCCGTCGACCACCAGAGATGTCTTGGTTTCCCCCTATAGTCCGAGAGCTGACTGCAAAAAACCTAGCCAATAAAGTAACAGGATGAAATGTGTTTTATATGTTAGTACCAACAGTGCTCGTAACAAAATGCATGGTGTGCCTAGGCAGAACTTGTGCACAAATTTGGTATGAGCCTTTTCAGGACGCAAAGGGTCTAGCCTATTAAGATAGTCAATTCAGGCTATGTCCCCAAATGAAATAAAATATATACCATTGTGTAGGGGATGAATAGTAACGTCACTATACCAATTTTCAGATCATTTTAAGTTGGCATAACCTCAAAAAAAATTGAAATGTGTTTTTCGATTTTTGACGATATCTCAGGATCCAGTGAATCAATTTTTTTCTTTCTTTTTTTTAAATGTAGGTTTTGTCATTCCCTACAAATTAGTATTTTTTTAAAAAAATTTTGGCGCGAAATTCAAATTTTTAACAAATTTTGAAAATTTTAAAATTCGATATTTTCTTCACGAAGGGGGGTGTTTCGACGAAAAAAACTTTTTTACAATACTCACATACTAAAGTATTACTGTGCATTTTTCAGATTTTTAAAATTGGTGGAACATATTAAAAAAAAATTTTTTTTTTTTGGCTCTTTTATATTTTTTCTCTTTTTTCTAACCCTTATGTTGTAAAAAACGCTACAGGAAATTAAATCAAGTTTTAGATAACTCATGCCTTAAATAACCTCAAAAAAAAAATTAAAGTGATTTTAGTTTTTTTGCATTTCGTAAATGAAAACTTTTTTTTAAATGAGTCCTTTTTGCATTCATTCGTATTTAAAGGAAATAAATGCTTAAGAATGGTAAAAGAAATTTTATTATCTATGGTGATATGTATATTAATATACAATTCGGATGCTCACAAAAGCAAACAATACAATTTGAATTTGGTATTATAAAGAAATGTATTTTTCTAATTTTTTAAACATTGGCTATTTACTAATCGAGTAAATAAAGTAAACGAATTAAAATTGTTTGAATTTTATCCCAAACATGATTTGAATCAACTAAGAGAGCGGCAACTCAATGAATGCGCGAACGCGTGTGTGTGCGCGCTCTCTCTCTTGCTCTTTCTTCATGTTGGAACGTGCTCCTCGCAACCTCATGTTACCTCGTACTTCACATTTTTATTCTTAAAAAAAGAAATTCTCAACTCCAAATCAAGTCAACTCAATTGTGTTTTATTCAACGACTGCTGCTCATTTCAATTTCCTATAGTCAACTCATCTGATCGCTCAATCATCTTAGGGAGTATTCTCTGGTCACGTGTGGGACATTTGCACTCTATTTACATGATTAAATACGTTGAAAGCTTTTCTAAATTAAAACATTGGTTTATTTACTCTATACACTAGAATTGCAAGCACTAATAAGATAATATATAGTTATTAAATTTTTCAACTATTAGTCATTCAAATGCAAATAGATAAAAAAAGGTAGTGTCACGTGCAGGACAAGCAAATGCTACCGTCTAATGTAAGGTTCAGTATTGATTGCAAAATTCTTTGAAGGTAAAATAAAACGTTGATTTGAATTAAGAAAAAAATATGCTTTGCTTATGTCAATACTTTTTGAGTAAAAGAAAAAAATTTGAAAATTAATTCGTTTTTCCAGAAATTACCCCAGTCTCTGAAGTGTAACGTTTGGGACAAGTCTGTCACGTGTGCGACAGTATCGAATAAGAAACGCATAGCTCGATTTAAAATTAATTTATTTCACACACAATAGAAAACATTTAAGTTAACTTGATAAAGCATGTTTCTTAAAGCTAAGTTGATCTTTATAATATTCGATAAAATGAAAATTAGATATTCCTTTTATTGCGGGAACATTCTTCCACGGATCTTCCTGTCTTAAGGTATGTTCAATAAGATCTTCAGGCATGTAAATTACGCGAGTTGAAGGAACTAGTGTTTCAGCTAATTCCGCGAATTTCTTAGCATTTCGTACAAGATTATTTCCACTCTAAGAGTTTACCTTTTCTCTTACTAATCGCTTTACATTTCCGCTAACGCCATCAACAACACCTTTTCCGTGTGAGGTTTCACGCATTAGTTCTTCGTACAATTTTAGAATCATTACAAAAATTGTATCTTTATTTTTTTTCTTTGTATCGGAACAAATTATAAATGTTTTACAGGCTCCACGGAAAAAACAAGCAGCAGCTCTGAATTTCGTCCCGGTAAGAACAACTGTAGGACATTGAATAATCAACTTGTAAAATTCGTTTGGTTGATGCTATTTTATCACTTTCAAATTCGGTCGATTGAATACGTTTAATATTTATATGATTCATGACTGCATATATTCCATTAGTTATGTTATCATGAAGTTCCTCTGCAGTGGTCTCATTAATCACTAACTCCAGGAGACCGTTAGAATTTTTCTTCCATTCTTTCCAGAAAATATTCCTATCTATATCTGATGGCTTCTCTATCCTCTTTGCATTGCAGCAGTTTCAACAACTATTGTTCCAACATAATGAATTTAAATCATCATTGCACAACACGTTCTTGTGCGTATAATTGTCGTATTTCATATTTATTCCTTCTATTTTGTATATAAAGTTTTCGTGAATCATGCATTTACATTGGTCGGTTGTAGTTGCTTTTAAGAGCAACACATTGCGAGGTCTTTGCTTACAAAACTATGAAAATCCTATTTCAAAATCAGGATATATTTCTTTAAAAATACTATAGGCCCCTTTTAAGAACATTGTAAGGAAATATTTTTACAATTTCACTTTCTTCCCACTGTCCCAAACAGTTATGTAGTAATTCATTCCCGGGCTATGATATACAATGTCAGGACGAAAAAAGAAATCTTTACAGCTTATGTTGTAAAAAACGCTACAGGAAATTAAATCAAGTTTTAGATAACTCATGCCTTAAATAACCTCAAAAAAAAAATTAAAGTGATTTTAGTTTTTTTGCATTTCGTAAATGAAAACTTTTTTTAAATGAGTCCTTTTTGCATTCATTCGTATTTAAAGGAAATAAATGCTTAAGAATGGTAAAAGAAATTTTATTATCTATGGTGATATGTATATTAATATACAATTCGGATGCTCACAAAAGCAAACAATACAATTTGAATTTGGTATTATAAAGAAATGTATTTTTCTAATTTTTTAAACATTGGCTATTTACTAATCGAGTAAATAAAGTAAACAAATTAAAATTGTTTGAATTTTATCCCAAACATGATTTGAATCAACTAAGAGAGCGGCAACTCAATGAATGCGCGAACGCGTGTGTGTGCGCGCTCTCTCTCTTGCTCTTTCTTCATGTTGGAACGTGCTCCTCGCAACCTCATGTTACCTCGTACTTCACATTTTTATTCTTAAAAAAAGAAATTCTCAACTCCAAATCAAGTCAACTCAATTGTGTTTTATTCAACGACTGCTGCTCATTTCAATTTCCTATAGTCAACTCATCTGATCGCTCAATCATCTTAGGGAGTATTCTCTGGTCACGTGTGGGACATTTGCACTCTATTTACATGATTAAATACGTTGAAAGCTTTTCTAAATTAAAACATTGGTTTATTTACTCTATACACTAGAATTGCAAGCACTAATAAGATAATATATAGTTATTAAATTTTTCAACTATTAGTCATTCAAATGCAAATAGATAAAAAAAGGTAGTGTCACGTGCAGGACAAGCAAATGCTACCGTCTAATGTAAGGTTCAGTATTGATTGCAAAATTCTTTGAAGGTAAAATAAAACGTTGATTTGAATTAAGAAAAAAATATGCTTTGCTTATGTCAATACTTTTTGAGTAAAAGAAAAAAATTTGAAAATTAATTCGTTTTTCCAGAAATTACCCCAGTCTCTGAAGTGTAACGTTTGGGACAAGTCTGTCACGTGTGCGACAGTATCGAATAAGAAACGCATAGCTCGATTTAAAATTAATTTATTTCACACACAATAGAAAACATTTAAGTTAACTTGATAAAGCATGTTTCTTAAAGCTAAGTTGATCTTTATAATATTCGATAAAATGAAAATTAGATATTCCTTTTATTGCGGGAACATTCTTCCACGGATCTTCCTGTCTTAAGGTATGTTCAATAAGATCTTCAGGCATGTAAATTACGCGAGTTGAAGGAACTAGTGTTTCAGCTAATTCCGCGAATTTCTTAGCATTTCGTACAAGATTATTTCCACTCTAAGAGTTTACCTTTTCTCTTACTAATCGCTTTACATTTCCGCTAACGCCATCAACAACACCTTTTCCGTGTGAGGTTTCACGCATTAGTTCTTCGTACAATTCTAGAATCATTACAAAAATTGTATCTTTATTTTTTTTCTTTGTATCGGAACAAATTATAAATGTTTTACAGGCTCCACGGAAAAAACAAGCAGCAGCTCTGAATTTCGTCCCGGTAAGAACAACTGTAGGACATTGAATAATCAACTTGTAAAATTCGTTTGGTTGATGCTATTTTATCACTTTCAAATTCGGTCGATTGAATACGTTTAATATTTATATGATTCATGACTGCATATATTCCATTAGTTATGTTATCATGAAGTTCCTCTGCAGTGGTCTCATTAATCACTAACTCCAGGAGACCTTTAGAATTTTTCTTCCATTCTTTCCAGAAAATATTCCTATCTATATCTGATGGCTTCTCTATCCTCTTTGCATTGCAGCAGTTTCAACAACTATTGTTCCAACATAATGAATTTAAATCATCATTGCACAACACGTTCTTGTGCGTATAATTGACGTATTTCATATTTATTCCTTCTATTTTGTATATAAAGTTTTCGTGAATCATGCATTTACATTGGTCGGTTGTAGTTGCTTTTAAGAGCAACACATTGCGAGGTCTTTGCTTACAAAACTATGAAAATCCTATTTCAAAATCAGGATATATTTCTTTAAAAATACTATAGGCCCCTTTTAAGAACATTGTAAGGAAATATTTTTACAATTTCACTTTCTTCCCACTGTCCCAAACAGTTATGTAGTAATTCATTCCCGGGCTATGATATACAATGTCAGGACGAAAAAAGAAATCTTTACAGCTTATGTTGTAAAAAACGCTACAGGAAATTAAATCAAGTTTTAGATAACTCATGCCTTAAATAACCTCAAAAAAAAAATTAAAGTGATTTTAGTTTTTTTGCATTTCGTAAATGAAAACTTTTTTTAAATGAGTCCTTTTTGCATTCATTCGTATTTAAAGGAAATAAATGCTTAAGAATGGTAAAAGAAATTTTATTATCTATGGTGATATGTATATTAATATACAATTCGGATGCTCACAAAAGCAAACAATACAATTTGAATTTGGTATTATAAAGAAATGTATTTTTCTAATTTTTTAAACATTGGCTATTTACTAATCGAGTAAATAAAGTAAACAAATTAAAATTGTTTGAATTTTATCCCAAACATGATTTGAATCAACTAAGAGAGCGACAACTCAATGAATGCGCGAACGCGTGTGTGTGCGCGCTCTCTCTCTTGCTCTTTCTTCATGTTGGAACGTGCTCCTCGCAACCTCATGTTACCTCGTACTTCACATTTTTATTCTTAAAAAAAGAAATTCTCAACTCCAAATCAAGTCAACTCAATTGTGTTTTATTCAACGACTGCTGCTCATTTCAATTTCCTATAGTCAACTCATCTGATCGCTCAATCACCTTAGGGAGTATTCTCTGGTCACGTGTGGGACATTTGCACTCTATTTACATGATTAAATACGTTGAAAGCTTTTCTAAATTAAAACATTGGTTTATTTACTCTATACACTAGAATTGCAAGCACTAATAAGATAATATATAGTTATTAAATTTTTCAACTATTAGTCATTCAAATGCAAATAGATAAAAAAAGGTAGTGTCACGTGCAGGACAAGCAAATGCTACCGTCTAATGTAAGGTTCAGTATTGATTGCAAAATTCTTTGAAGGTAAAATAAAACGTTGATTTGAATTAAGAAAAAAATATGCTTTGCTTATGTCAATACTTTTTGAGTAAAAGAAAAAAATTTGAAAATTAATTCGTTTTTCCAGAAATTACCCCAGTCTCTGAAGTGTAACGTTTGGGACAAGTCTGTCACGTGTGCGACAGTATCGAATAAGAAACGCATAGCTCGATTTAAAATTAATTTATTTCACACACAATAGAAAACATTTAAGTTAACTTGATAAAGCATGTTTCTTAAAGCTAAGTTGATCTTTATAATATTCGATAAAATGAAAATTAGATATTCCTTTTATTGCGGGAACATTCTTCCACGGATCTTCCTGTCTTAAGGTATGTTCAATAAGATCTTCAGGCATGTAAATTACGCGAGTTGAAGGAACTAGTGTTTCAGCTAATTCCGCGAATTTCTTAGCATTTCGTACAAGATTATTTCCACTCTAAGAGTTTACCTTTTCTCTTACTAATCGCTTTACATTTCCGCTAACGCCATCAACAACACCTTTTCCGTGTGAGGTTTCACGCATTAGTTCTTCGTACAATTTTAGAATCATTACAAAAATTGTATCTTTATTTTTTTTCTTTGTATCGGAACAAATTATAAATGTTTTACAGGCTCCACGGAAAAAACAAGCAGCAGCTCTGAATTTCGTCCCGGTAAGAACAACTGTAGGACATTGAATAATCAACTTGTAAAATTCGTTTGGTTGATGCTATTTTATCACTTTCAAATTCGGTCGATTGAATACGTTTAATATTTATATGATTCATGACTGCATATATTCCATTAGTTATGTTATCATGAAGTTCCTCTGCAGTGGTCTCATTAATCACTAACTCCAGGAGACCTTTAGAATTTTTCTTCCATTCTTTCCAGAAAATATTCCTATCTATATCTGATGGCTTCTCTATCCTCTTTGCATTGCAGCAGTTTCAACAACTATTGTTCCAACATAATGAATTTAAATCATCATTGCACAACACGTTCTTGTGCGTATAATTGACGTATTTCATATTTATTCCTTCTATTTTGTATATAAAGTTTTCGTGAATCATGCATTTACATTGGTCGGTTGTAGTTGCTTTTAAGAGCAACACATTGCGAGGTCTTTGCTTACAAAACTATGAAAATCCTATTTCAAAATCAGGATATATTTCTTTAAAAATACTATAGGCCCCTTTTAAGAACATTGTAAGGAAATATTTTTACAATTTCACTTTCTTCCCACTGTCCCAAACAGTTATGTAGTAATTCATTCCCGGGCTATGATATACAATGTCAGGACGAAAAAAGAAATCTTTACAGCTTATGTTGTAAAAAACGCTACAGGAAATTAAATCAAGTTTTAGATAACTCATGCCTTAAATAACCTCAAAAAAAAAATTAAAGTGATTTTAGTTTTTTTGCATTTCGTAAATGAAAACTTTTTTTAAATGAGTCCTTTTTGCATTCATTCGTATTTAAAGGAAATAAATGCTTAAGAATGGTAAAAGAAATTTTATTATCTATGGTGATATGTATATTAATATACAATTCGGATGCTCACAAAAGCAAACAATACAATTTGAATTTGGTATTATAAAGAAATGTATTTTTCTAATTTTTTAAACATTGGCTATTTACTAATCGAGTAAATAAAGTAAACAAATTAAAATTGTTTGAATTTTATCCCAAACATGATTTGAATCAACTAAGAGAGCGACAACTCAATGAATGCGCGAACGCGTGTGTGTGCGCGCTCTCTCTCTTGCTCTTTCTTCATGTTGGAACGTGCTCCTCGCAACCTCATGTTACCTCGTACTTCACATTTTTATTCTTAAAAAAAGAAATTCTCAACTCCAAATCAAGTCAACTCAATTGTGTTTTATTCAACGACTGCTGCTCATTTCAATTTCCTATAGTCAACTCATCTGATCGCTCAATCATCTTAGGGAGTATTCTCTGGTCACGTGTGGGACATTTGCACTCTATTTACATGATTAAATACGTTGAAAGCTTTTCTAAATTAAAACATTGGTTTATTTACTCTATACACTAGAATTGCAAGCACTAATAAGATAATATATAGTTATTAAATTTTTCAACTATTAGTCATTCAAATGCAAATAGATAAAAAAAGGTAGTGTCACGTGCAGGACAAGCAAATGCTACCGTCTAATGTAAGGTTCAGTATTGATTGCAAAATTCTTTGAAGGTAAAATAAAACGTTGATTTGAATTAAGAAAAAAATATGCTTTGCTTATGTCAATACTTTTTGAGTAAAAGAAAAAAATTTGAAAATTAATTCGTTTTTCCAGAAATTACCCCAGTCTCTGAAGTGTAACGTTTGGGACAAGTCTGTCACGTGTGCGACAGTATCGAATAAGAAACGCATAGCTCGATTTAAAATTAATTTATTTCACACACAATAGAAAACATTTAAGTTAACTTGATAAAGCATGTTTCTTAAAGCTAAGTTGATCTTTATAATATTCGATAAAATGAAAATTAGATATTCCTTTTATTGCGGGAACATTCTTCCACGGATCTTCCTGTCTTAAGGTATGTTCAATAAGATCTTCAGGCATGTAAATTACGCGAGTTGAAGGAACTAGTGTTTCAGCTAATTCCGCGAATTTCTTAGCATTTCGTACAAGATTATTTCCACTCTAAGAGTTTACCTTTTCTCTTACTAATCGCTTTACATTTCCGCTAACGCCATCAACAACACCTTTTCCGTGTGAGGTTTCACGCATTAGTTCTTCGTACAATTTTAGAATCATTACAAAAATTGTATCTTTATTTTTTTTCTTTGTATCGGAACAAATTATAAATGTTTTACAGGCTCCACGGAAAAAACAAGCAGCAGCTCTGAATTTCGTCCCGGTAAGAACAACTGTAGGACATTGAATAATCAACTTGTAAAATTCGTTTGGTTGATGCTATTTTATCACTTTCAAATTCGGTCGATTGAATACGTTTAATATTTATATGATTCATGACTGCATATATTCCATTAGTTATGTTATCATGAAGTTCCTCTGCAGTGGTCTCATTAATCACTAACTCCAGGAGACCTTTAGAATTTTTCTTCCATTCTTTCCAGAAAATATTCCTATCTATATCTGATGGCTTCTCTATCCTCTTTGCATTGCAGCAGTTTCAACAACTATTGTTCCAACATAATGAATTTAAATCATCATTGCACAACACGTTCTTGTGCGTATAATTGTCGTATTTCATATTTAGTCCTTCTATTTTGTATATAAAGTTTTCGTGAATCATGCATTTACATTGGTCGGTTGTAGTTGCTTTTAAGAGCAACACATTGCGAGGTCTTTGCTTACAAAACTATGAAAATCCTATTTCAAAATCAGGATATATTTCTTTAAAAATACTATAGGCCCCTTTTAAGAACATTGTAAGGAAATATTTTTACAATTTCACTTTCTTCCCACTGTCCCAAACAGTTATGTAGTAATTCATTCCCGGGCTATGATATACAATGTCAGGACGAAAAAATAAATCTTTACAGCTTATGTTGTAAAAAACGCTACAGGAAATTAAATCAAGTTTTAGATAACTCATGCCTTAAATAACCTCAAAAAAAAAAATTAAAGTGATTTTAGTTTTTTTGCATTTCGTAAATGAAAACTTTTTTTAAATGAGTCCTTTTTGCATTCATTCGTATTTAAAGGAAATAAATGCTTAAGAATGGTAAAAGAAATTTTATTATCTATGGTGATATGTATATTAATATACAATTCGGATGCTCACAAAAGCAAACAATACAATTTGAATTTGGTATTATAAAGAAATGTATTTTTCTAATTTTTTAAACATTGGCTATTTACTAATCGAGTAAATAAATTAAACAAATTAAAATTGTTTGAATTTTATCCCAAACATGATTTGAATCAACTAAGAGAGCGGCAACTCAATGAATGCGCGAACGCGTGTGTGTGCGCGCTCTCTCTCTTGCTCTTTCTTCATGTTGGAACGTGCTCCTCGCAACCTCATGTTACCTCGTACTTCACATTTTTATTCTTAAAAAAAGAAATTCTCAACTCCAAATCAAGTCAACTCAATTGTGTTTTATTCAACGACTGCTGCTCATTTCAATTTCCTATAGTCAACTCATCTGATCGCTCAATCATCTTAGGGAGTATTCTCTGGTCACGTGTGGGACATTTGCACTCTATTTACATGATTAAATACGTTGAAAGCTTTTCTAAATTAAAACATTGGTTTATTTACTCTATACACTAGAATTGCAAGCACTAATAAGATAATATATAGTTATTAAATTTTTCAACTATTAGTCATTCAAATGCAAATAGATAAAAAAAGGTAGTGTCACGTGCAGGACAAGCAAATGCTACCGTCTAATGTAAGGTTCAGTATTGATTGCAAAATTCTTTGAAGGTAAAATAAAACGTTGATTTGAATTAAGAAAAAAATATGCTTTGCTTATGTCAATACTTTTTGAGTAAAAGAAAAAAATTTGAAAATTAATTCGTTTTTCCAGAAATTACCCCAGTCTCTGAAGTGTAACGTTTGGGACAAGTCTGTCACGTGTGTGACAGTATCGAATAAGAAACGCATAGCTCGATTTAAAATTAATTTATTTCACACACAATAGAAAACATTTAAGTTAACTTGATAAAGCATGTTTCTTAAAGCTAAGTTGATCTTTATAATATTCGATAAAATGAAAATTAGATATTCCTTTTATTGCGGGAACATTCTTCCACGGATCTTCCTGTCTTAAGGTATGTTCAATAAGATCTGCAGGCATGTAAATTACGCGAGTTGAAGGAACTAGTGTTTCAGCTAATTCCGCGAATTTCTTAGCATTTCGTACAAGATTATTTCCACTCTAAGAGTTTACCTTTTCTCTTACTAATCGCTTTACATTTCCGCTAACGCCATCAACAACACCTTTTCCGTGTGAGGTTTCACGCATTAGTTCTTCGTACAATTTTAGAATTATTACAAAAATTGTATCTTTATTTTTTTTCTTTGTATCGGAACAAATTATAAATGTTTTACAGGCTCCACGGAAAAAACAAGCAGCAGCAACATTCTTACACTAGGACACTTTTTGGTAGGAGAACAACTTCTAGCTCCTTATATATATACCTGATGGAAATTTTATTATAAAAGAGCGTCAGTCAGAAAGAATATCGATCATAGTTGAAAAACAAATCGATAGCTGGATGTTCTTAGGCTAAAATTATTAAAAAATGAAAGAAACGAAAGAGAGCCTGTACAATAATATCAAAAGAGATACCTTAGTCGATGTATACCTCAATGATAGGTATTTTCATGAAATTTCCGGAGATTAGGAGAAACCGGAACTCTTACTTCAAACAGCAAGGAATCGCGATCTGGAACATTGGAAGATTTTATCGATGTTGAGCAGCAAATAAACCCCCTCGTCATAAAAAAACCTTGAAATGATTCATAACACGATTAGGAGTATCTTCAGCTAAAGTTTGGAGAGTTATTCATCGAGACGAATTGCGTCCATATCACCATATAAGTTCAAGGACTACTGGAAGGAGATTTCGAGAGAAGATTATAGTTCTGCAGTTGGCTTCTAGAATGCGACATTAAGAACAGGGTTTTCTGGATCGAATTTTGTGGACGTATTCATACGGGATGGTATCGCAAACTTCCACAACCTCCATACCTTCTCGGATACTAACCCACGTAGGACAAGGCCTACCTCATTCCAGCATATAATCAGAGTTAATGTAGGGGTAATCGGCAACCATTTAACACTAGATTTACCAGCGCGAAAGGCTGTAATTTTGATAATTCTCGGCACCTTTAAAGTGACATGCTTTCAGATTTATATTAGTAATTATAAATGGAAAAAGGTTTTGATATATCGTAATTTTGAACCTTAATAAGTTTTGGCATAACTCTTAGAAGATAACTTTACAAAATTTAAGCAATTCGAAGAATAAATTGAGTAAGGGAGAATGGGGCAGTGTGTAACAGGGGCAGTGTGTAACAGATGGCTCCATTTCGAATATGGTGCGTCTAAAACCAAATGTGAATGTGTATTTTCTTCCTATTGGACGACCTCTTTTGTTTGCAATCAAGAAAGCGGTGTTCGGAAACGTGTCATGGCGAAGAGGAGGCGACGAAATCAGGCTGGCCTGGCAAACAGGTAATTCTCAACATTTCACCCCCTAATTTTTTCGGGTTGGAGTCAATCGGGGCTCGATTACTTCCCAAGTAATGATTTTCTATCGAAGTTTAACACTTTGGTCATGCAAAATGACCGTTGTCGATAACATAACCTGAGGGTCCTTTGTCTCACGGAGCCTAGACCTGTACCTCGGGGCAGTGTGTAACAAAAACAAACGGGGCAGTGTGTAACAAATGCAGGCCTGCGAATATCGAGCTCCAGGAGGTACTTAACGGTCTTAGGTGTGCATGGTAGTTAGAAATTACCTTCGTAAGGTTCTAAACTAGATATATAACTTCATTCCAGCATTAATTCATGCATATTTTGGGTCTTAGGCCGAAATTCCAAAATCTGTTACACACTGCCCCATTCTCCCTTAATAAGGGAATTTCTCCTAGTGAAGGCGACTATATCCTAGTTATGTTTCCTTGCAAAGGTATGAAATATTATGTTGGTAAGATAATAAAGGAGGCTGATGAAGACGGAGATTGTGAGGTGTCATTTTATCGGCTTTCCTCCAAGGCCAAACATAGGTTCGTACTCCCTAATGTACCTGATTTGTGCTCAGTTCCTATAAGTGATATTAAGATTATTCTACCAAAGCCAAACATTAAAAGTCACGATATTTGTTTAAGTTTTTTTGCGGGAGATTGTTAATTTTTCCCGATCTTTGTTTTATGATCTGTGAATTTAAGAATATTTGTTCATGTAAGTAAATCCCTGTTTTATTTTTTGTGACTGAGAATATTTGTTTTTGAAAATGTTTATATTATATAACTGACTTTTGCAATTAAAATTTAATTTTGCAAGTTACATTTGATGTTTTAAATTTTAAATCTAATCCTGAAATCTTAAGTTTCAGTCCTAACTTTTTATAGTAAAAAGAGCTGATAATTGTCATAATACGGTAGCCGCACTCACAGAAGGGAAGAGGGAACCACTGCCATCCTTACCAGCTGTTTCCTGAACCTAAGTCTCCCCTTGTTACACACTGCCCCTTATATTGTTACACACTGCCCCATAGCGGGGCAGTGTGTAACAAATGCAGGCCTGCGAATATCGAGCTCCAGGAGGTACTTAACGGTCTTAGGTGTGCATGGTAGTCAGAAATTACCTTCGTAAGGTTCTAAACTAGATATATAACTTCATTCCAGCATTAATTCATGCATATTTTGGGTCTTAGGCCGAAATTCCAAAATCTGTTACACACTGCCCCACTCTCCCTTACCAGTCAATTTGATTGGTCTTGGTAAATCTAGTGTTAATAAGACCATTTATTGTGCCGCAAGGCCTAATAACCAAAGGAATTGGCCAAAAAAATACCCAGAATCGCCAGCAACGAAATGTATACAAATGTGTTCAGTAAGTTTAACATATCACGTCACCAAAAAATCAGCCTTCTAAACCATGTAGTATAGGAGTTATGAGCCTAAATAAGATAATTAGAATCATAATAATTACATTCATTTTTATTGAGTTTTATTTAATAAATCACTGTTACAGTGTTATTAAACGATGATATATTTTATTATAGTATAGCCATAACTTGTGCATGCTGCGATTAAATGGGGACTTTATTGCCTCCGTCCCCTATCGGATGTGGAATATTCAGACCGGAAGTAGATTTCTTAACAGCAGAATTGCGGCAAATTCACATTCTACGTCATAAATATGTGTGGTTGGAAGCCTACTTCCGGCAAGGAAACTCACTTCCGGTAGGAGGTGGAGACGATAAAGTCCCCATTTAAACCCAGCATGCATAAGTTATGATGTATAATGTGAATTCGCTGTAAAAAAAACGCAATTCCGCTGTTAAAAGCTCTACTTCCGGTCTGACTATTCCACTTCCGGTAGGAAGCGGAGGCGATAAAGTCCCCGTTTAAACCCAGCATGCACGAATTATGACGTAAAATGTGAATTCACTGTAAAAGATTGCAATTCCGGGGTTAAACGTCTACTCGTAGTTTGAACAATTTCATTTATGTAGAGGGCGGAAACTTCATTTTTTTTTAAAACCGTTCCAAATGAAAGTTGTGAATTTTTTATCGTGGAATCCGAATTCGAAGTCTAAATGTACCCATTAAATATAAAAAAATATACTTCCGGTCTAAATAACGCACTTCCGGTCGAGATCGGATGCTGAAAATAGCGCCAGTCGATAGAGCGTACCCATTTTACTTAAATCGAGTAATACCCTTGGCGAAAAAAAAGTTTTTGGCCGATTTAGAAAGGGTGGACGGGTGGTTTTGTGGTGGGAGGGAAATATTGCAGGGGGTGAATAGTCAGACCCAGACAAGCAAAAAATCGTATAGGGGGGGGGGGGGGGGGGGGGGGGGGGGGTTATCTCGCACCGTTCGGCAGCTACAAGGTGATTCGTAAATCAGGATGTTGCTTTATATGGGAACTGCTCTTGTATTTTTATCTTTTTTTCTACGCATCGCAGCGACCCCAAACCGATCTCGAAGCCCTTTCCAAAAAGGTCAACACAACCCCCCTATCCCCAACCCCTTGGCCACAATCCCCCCTGGAAGTTGAAAAAATTAACTTTTATTTCACGATTTTTCACCTTTCGCGCTTTTCTCCGAAATTCACGTTATTAACATATCTACTTTTTTTTTAAGGTTACCTATCTAATTACCTTTCCAAAAAGGTGTAACATGCCCAGGTAGGAAAAGGATACGAAAATTTATTTACAAAAATCCTTTTACAGAATATCATGACAATTCGAATTTTTAAGAAATTATACTTAAGGGGACATTCTCATTGAAATGGACAAAAAAAACGACTTTTTTTGGAATTTTTGGTTTAAACCGTTTTGCGGCAATAGAGAGTGTAGTACGAAAAGTCCCTTTTTAGCAGGTACCAGTTCCTGCGGACTTCCTGGAGAAGATAAAGACAAAATTCAAAATGGGTTTTGTTCTTTAATTTTTTTTTTTCTAGAACATGGACCTATAAAAATGGTGCTTTTAATTTTTTAAATTATTTTTAAGACTGTTTTTCTAAAAATTTTAAAAATTGGCCATGTTTTTGGGTGAAAGTACGTGTATAAAAAAGAGGGTGGGGTACTTTTATGTATTTTTAAAGGTCTATGTACTAGTATTTATGTTAATGAGTCGAATGCTTTTTGATTTTTTTAAATCTATCGAGCAGAATTTGAGATATCACTGGTACCAGGTGAAAAAAAGTAGTTTCAAGAAAAACGCGTTTAAAGTTTTTGTGTGACGCTCCAAATCTATATAAACCGGTATATATCGTCACGTATATATAGCTATAACTTTCGTTTTGTTTCGAATTTCTTATAACGGTTTGAGGACAGCATTACTATGATGTTAAGGAATACTTGTATGTAAAAAAAAAAAAAAATCGTTTTTTTTTCACGTCCAATGAGAATGTCACCTTAAGTTAACTAAAAAATACATTTTGTTCGCTTAAAAACTAATTACAATTAAAACTTATGTCCTACAAAAACTGTTCAAAATGTTCTCCGCCAGTTTCGATGCATGCAAGTAGCCTTCGTCTTATTTCGCGTTTGAGGTCTATGGTAGCCAGACTCTCTCGTATTTTCGTGGCTGCAGTCCCAATCCTGGTAACTAATTCTTCTCTGGTGTTGATTGGTTTTGAGCAAACTTCATCTTTCATCATTCCCCATAAGAAAAAGTCCAGTGGAGTAGCAGCCCCAGGAATCGGTCCACCTCGTCCAATCCAGCGCTCTGGGTAATGTTCATTCAACCTTGCCCTAACAATGTTCCCAGTATGCGAAGGTGCTCCGTCGTACTGTAAATACATTGCGCTTCTGGTGGCCAGGGGGATGTCCTCCAAGAGATCCGGAGGGGTATTCTCCAAAAAGTCCGAATATAGCTGACTATTCAGCACTTGGGGCAAGATGAAGGGCCCTATCAACTGGTTGCTGATGATGACAGCCCAGACATTGACACTAAATCTTTGCTGGAAGGACCGACACCTTGTCCTATGTGGGTTTACACCTGACCAGGTGTGGAGGTTGTGAAAGTTTGTGATACCATCCCGGGTGAATTGCGATTCATCCGTCCACAGAATTCGGTCTAGAAACCTTCTGTTTTCGATGTCAGACTCGAGCAGCCAAGTGCAGAATTGCAATCGTCTTTCGGAATCTCCTTCCTGTAGTGCTTGGACCGGGATATGGTGGTATGGATGTAGTCCCTCTCGTTTCACAACGGTCCAAACTCTCCCTGTAGACAATCCTAACCGTCGTGCGACCTGCCTGATGCTTATTTCAGGGCTGTTCCTGACGATGTTGAGGATTTATTGGTCGGTGTCCGCTGAATCGGCCGATGTTCCTGATCGCGTTTCTGCTCTGGGGGCGGTTAGACTTCCGGTTTCTTTTAACCTTCTGACAGTCCTTGAAAATACTCTTCTGTCGGGTACACGCCGATTCGGGAATCTCCTTTGGTATTCTCGTACGGCCTCACTATCATTTCCGTCTACTAAACCGTAAACGTAAATTATATCGGCATACTCGTCAACTCTGAATTCTGCCATTTTATCTTAATTTTTTCTATTAAACACCCGTTCTTATCGCTTGCTTCTTCAACTGTGATCAATGTCCTTTCAAACTTACCCATTTTTATACCATAATTCATAGGAGGTATTAGAAACAGAGCGTCAGGATACTTAAGAGTCAATACTGGATATAATAAACTAATAACGCTATTTAACGAGATTACATTTATTATTTTATTACTGTTTTTCTGAAATAATAAAAATGTACTACCTCTGTTTCCTAAACAAACATTTCCGAACTTGCTGTCATAAAAATTGTTTACTTAACGACTTTTTCCATTATAGTGCAATAAAGTAATTAGGTACCTGTGAGGATGTTTTAATTTCAGGACTTTTGCAACCCTTTTCTACCTGGGCATGTTGCACCTTTTTGGAAAGGTAATTAGATAGGCAACTTAAAAAAAATAAAAAGTAGGTATGTTCATAACATGAATTTCGGAGAAAAGTCGGGCGAAAGGTGAAAAATCGTGAAATAAAAGTTAATTTTTTCAACTTCCAGGGGGATTGTGGCCAAGGGGTTGGGGATAGGGGGGTGGTGTAAACTTTTTTGGAAAGGGCTTCCAAATAGTGATTTTTTTAAATCAGTTTGGGGTCGCTGGGATGCGTAGAAAAAAAGATAAAAATACAAGAGCGGTTCCCATATAAGGCAAAATCCTGATTTTCGAATCACCTTGTAACTGCCAAACGGTGCGAGATGACCCCCCCCCCCCCCCCCCCCCCATACGATTTTTTGCTTGTCTCGATCTGACCTTTCACCCCCTGCAGTATTGACCTCCCATCTCTGAACACCCTGTATAATCCATTATTCTTTTGGAATTAGTACCCTGTATTCGCACTAGATATAATTTCTTGTATTTGGATGTAATTTGCAATAGGTCATCAATTATTTCTTTTCATTTTTCCATGTCTGTATCTTCCCATTAATTTTCTGGACACATGAATGGTTTTTGTTGTGCAATTTGAAATGGAATCATTAATTCGTCAGTGTAAGTTGAGCTTTCAAAATATGAATCTATGAAATTTATAATTATTCCGTCAGACTAATTTTTGTTGACTTTATATCAAATTCCATTTCTGAACGCGTAGAGGTTGAAGTAGAAGTTCCGGGTTTAGAATCAGAACTAGCATCTTTACTTACATCCTCCTTTTGACTAATATATTCACTAATAATTATTTTTATATCGAACTCAGTTTCAGCTGCATTTACGTTGGATACGACTCAAACAATAAGCTTGGATATTGGAAGTTTCTTTTTTATATTTAATTTCGTAATATTTCTCTAATTTTAACCTCCATCTAATGAGTCGGCTACCTGGATATTTTACATTAAATAACCACGTCAAAGTTTTGTAATCAGTTTGAATTATAAATTTTCTTGCATATAATATATATATATGAACCTTCTGTAGTATCCTGCTAAACCTAGAAATTGTTTAATTTGTTTTGGGTTATTTGGGACTTTAAAGTTTTCAATGGGTTTTACCTTGTCCATATTTGGACGAAGACCTTGTTTTAATATTACGTTAACTAAATAAACGACTTCTTATCGAAGAAATTCACATTTATCGAATTGTAATTTTAGGTTGGCGGCTTGTAATTGATCAAATACGCTACATAATTTTTCTTTATGGTCTTGTAACGAAGATGCATAGACTACGTCATCCAAATTTAATTTAATTCCCTGTACGCCTGCTAACACTGTGTTCATTAGACTATGTCCTAGGGGAGTTGAAAATGCTGTTCTTTTTCTTCATCTTCTTTTCTCATGAAGATTTTGAGGAACCCTCAAGCTAAATCCAAAGTTGTAAAATATTTAGAAATATCTAATTGATGTAAAGTATTTGTTATATTGGAAACAGGAAAGCTGTCGCCAATTGTTTTTTAATTTAATTTCCGGTTATCGATTACAACTCTCCATTTCATTTTTCCCACTAGCGTGCATTTTCTTAGGAACCACCCAAACTAATGATGACCGTGGGCTATTAGAAGGTTTGATTATTTCGTTTTTAAGCATTTTATTTATTTGTTGATTTACTTCATTTTCGTGAATCTTAGGGTATCGATATGTTTTAGTACAAATGGGTGATGCATCTTTTTTTAAAAGAATATGATGCTCCAAAACTGTAATATGAGTCAGCAAGTCTCCTTCAAGATGTAAAAAATCTTGATATTCCTTGCAGATACAATAAATTGAATTCTTTTCCTCAAAATTTAAATGATCAATTCTTAATTACTTTTTTACTTTTTCCCATCTTATGTCATTTTTATTACACGTGGAGGCATTTACTTCGAATTTGATTTTCGGTATCGGTTTCAATTCGAAGGGAGTAGTTTTCAATCTCACAAATCTTTCAGTAGTATTAAGAACTGTTACTACTGCTGAATTGTTATCGCATTTTGTGATACAGTCACTGCTACAACATCCAGAAATCAATTCATTTTTCTCAATATGCCCCACATCAATATCTCCTTTTGTAGGTATTTTCACAATAGTTTAGCTTCTCGATGGAAGGTATATCCGATACGGCGTCTCAGAATATAAATAAGTTCTAACATTATCATTATACATCCTTTCTTCATTATATTCAATGTAGAATTTATTAAATTTGCTACCTCCACTTTTTAAATTTTCATTATTGATTTCATTTCTATTTATTTTGTTTCCTGTAATTAGATTTGACTCGCATTCAGGAAAAACTTTAAGTAAGGAAATTTCTGAACCAGTATATAGTAATAAAGAAAGAATTTTGAAATGACTGATTTTGATTTGTACAAAGGGTCTTAAAACATCATTTCGATATATATTATATTATATATTTCGATAATATTAGGTACTCCGTTTCGTTTATAAAATTTACTGAGGGTGTTTACTTATCCGGAACTTCAGCCTGATTCGTTCTTGGAGCAATTTGCGACAGCTTCTTGATATTTGTAAGAATTGCTACCCCATTTTTTGAATCATTTTTAGGTTTTAAGAAACAATTCAAGCCAATATGCCCTTCTTTCTTACATTAAGTGCAATACCCCTTATTTATTATTTTGAAACAATTCTCAATATTATGTCCGCCTTTCATACAATATGTACATCGGATTTTACTTGTTACATGAACCTTTTTATATGGTTTTTCATAAATTCTCCTTATATTACCACTTATAGAAATTACGAGACGACTTGCTTCGGTAATAGAAGTTGGGTTACGAATTCTAAGGAGTTGACCATACTGTGGTAAGCAATTATGTATAAATGCAGTCAGCTCCATTTTCTTAACACGTTCGCGGACAGTAAAAATCGAACTGCAGAAAAAAAGTGTGTGATTTATTTTTAAACTAATTGTGATATTAAAATTGTTATTAGTCACATTTTGCCAGAGTTTCAAATAACTAGTTAAAAATTAAAAATAAAGAATTGAATGCCGATAATCCGGCTTATGAGTTTAAATGTGATTACGAAAATGAATGCTATAGCATTCACGACCGCGAACGTGTTAATTAACTCTTGTTGAGACTTATCTAATTTGTTATCCGTCTCAAAGCTCAGAGTGCTCATTAATTTTTGGACTTTATCTTCAATTCGTTGTGTAAAGGAAGCAATAGTTTCTCCCTTAAATTGCTTTGTGTTTTGTAATTCTAACTGTACTTAAGCGAAAGATTTATTTTTCCCGTAAGTTTCTATTAACTTCCTTTTTAAGTTGTCCCAATTCTTAAAACTAGTGTGATATTCTGAGCAGGTCCGTTTAATGTGGCTTTGATGAAAGGCATTAAAAGAGTTCGTTGACTCTGAGTAGCTAATCTAGTAGCCTTAGATACCCCATCAATAAATGTTGGTAGTTTATTATATGAGCAATCGAAATCTAGAATTAATTTAATTACATAATAACTGAATATTTAATACCTGACTGGAAATTAGTTCAAGGAACCCGGACTATGATCAGATCCGGATCAGATTTTCCGTAAGTTCCTGATCAGAGTACAGTACTCCATTCCCTTGATCCGGCTATCTGATCAGTTTCTGATCAAAGTATAGTATTCTATCCCTTTATTTAGATATCTGATCAGGAGCTGATCAGCGTACAGTACTCTATTCGTCGATCCAGCCGTCTGATCAAGAATTGATCAAAGTAAAGTAGTTTATCTCTTGATCCAGTCATATGATTAGTTCCTTATCAAAATCTAATACTACGGTTTCGGTACGATGTCTAGTGTACTTATCATCAATAAAAATCATTAATAAAATTAAGGTAAAATGGTAATATATATTTAATTATTTGATGTCAAAATAAACGGATCCGGTATGGATCTTTTGGACGGATCAGGCATGGATCTTTGAAATGAATCCGGCATGGATCTTTGGAACGGATCCGGCATGGATCTTCGGAACGGATCCGACATCGATCTTTTAAACGGATCCTGTACGGATCATATATGGCGTGACGATTTTTAATCATATCAGGATGAAGAAGCCTGATTTATCCCTGATAAGTCTTCAGGCAATCCTGATCCGGATCGGATTCTATACTGAACTAACTTCCAGTCGGGTAATTGATTTTCCGAGTTGTTTGACTCAACAGGATTAGGATCTGAACTTGATACATTATTCGGAATCAAACAATAGATGTTCTTTGTGCGCCATTTTTGAATTCTTATATTACAGTTGTAATATTGCGATTTTTATCCAACTATTACGAATATTAGGACTGACTTATTTTACTATTTTAAAGTAATTAAAAGTACTCACTGAAGTTTATCAATAATAATTAACATTACACAATTATTAAGTTTATCAATAATAATTAACATTACAAACTTGCTTGCTCAGTGTTTCGTTTTGATTATTTCCACTCACAACTAGGAATGTTCTCCAGGATAATGTTTGTTAGTACTCCAATTCTGTTAACAATTTTTTGTTAGAAATCTTTTGACACCAAATTCTTTTGTTCCAAAGTTTAAATTTTATAAAAATAATTTTAATTTTAGTTTTTTTCAATTTATTTACAAAGTGATCTTCTTCTAAACGACTTCTAAATTTCTGAACAACTTCTGAACTTATACTTCTATTTAGGCAGCTTCATCTGCTTAATTTATAGTAAGGAGTAAACAACTAGGCTGTTTACAGCTAAATATAGTTTATGGAAACAATTTTTGAATCAATTATCCCACCTATTGTTTTTCTGCCTAAAATTGTTTATACAGTGGAAGAAATAGTTATAAAGCCACTTGATTTTATTTGTAAAACGTATTTTCAATGCACATTACGAGAGCGATTGATAGGATCTTAACAAATTATTTTGAGGAAAAAGGGGTAATAGGGGAGATGGCACACATGGGGAGCTTTCATTCAAAATTTAAATGGAGAACATCGGTTATTATTTAGAGGAGTTCTGAGCCAGAATTCAGAAAAGTAATTGTTCTCGAGATTGGCACCTTAAGAAATAATTTGAAGGGAAAGGGGTGAACGGAGAAAATAAATATAAATATGCAGAGATGGCACCGGTGGGGGGCTTTTATATGAAATTTAAATGAAGAAAATCGGTTATGATTTGGAGTAGTTGTGAGCCAGAATGTAGAAACATAATTTGTTTAGAGATGGCCACCTTAAGAAATCATTCGGGGGAAAGGGGTGGACGTAAAAAATAAGTAATAATATGCAGAGATAGTATACGTGGGGGGCTTTTATACAGAATTTCAATGGAGAAAATCGGTTATTATTTAGAGGAATTCTGAGCTAGAATGCAGAAATGTAATTTTTCTAGAGATTGGCACCATAAGAAATCATTTGAGGGGAAAGGGGTGAACGGAGAAAATAAATATAAATATGCAGAGATGTCACCGGTGGGGGGCTTTCATACGAAATTTAAATGAAGAAAATCGGTTATGATTTGGAGGAGTTGTGAGCCAGAATGTAGAAACATAATTTTTTAGAGATGGCCACATGAAGAACTCATTTGGGGGGAAAGGGGTTGACGTAAAAAATAAGTAATAATATGTGAAGATAGTACATGTGGGGGGCTTTCATGCAAAATTTAAATGAAGAAAATCGGTTATTATTTAGAGGAGTTCTGAGCCACAATGCAGAAAAGTAATTTTTCTAGAGATTGGCACTTTTAAAAATTATTTGATGGGAAAGGAGTGAACGGGGAAAATAAATATAAATGAAGAAAATCAGTTTTGATTTGGAGGAGTTATGAGCCAAATATAGAAACATAATTTTTTAGAGATGGCCACCTTAAGAAATCATTTGGGGGGAAAGGGGTGAACGGAAAAAATAAATATAAATACATGGAGATGGCACCCAAGGGGAGCTTGCATACAAAATTTAAATTGAGAAAATCGGTTATTATTTAGAGGAGTTCTGAGACAGAATGCAGAAAAGTAATTTTTCTAGAGATTTGCACCTTAAGAAATTATTTGAGGGGAAAGGGGTGAACGGAGAAAATAAATATAAATATCCAGAGATGGCAGCCGCGGGGAGCTTTCATATAAAATTTAAATGAAGAAAATCGGTTATGATTTGGAGTAGTTGTGAGCCAGAATGTAGAAACATAATTTTTTAGAGATGGCTACCTTAAGAAATCATTCGGGGGGAAAGGGGTGAACGGAAAAAATAAATATAAACACACCAAGATGGCACCCAAGGGAGGCTTTCAAACAAAATTTAAATGGAGAAAATTGGTTATTATTTAGAGGAGTTCTGAGCCAGAATGCAGAAAAGTAATTTTTCTAGAGATTTGCACCTTAAGAAATTATTTGAGGGGAAAGGGTTGAACGGGGAAAATAAATGTAAATATGCAGAGATGGCGGCCGCGGGGGGCTTTCATATGAAATTTAAATCAAGAAAATCGGTTAATATTTGGAGGAGTTGTGAGGAAAATTAACTTTTCTAGCGATTGCCTAATTTGAAAGCGATTTGCGGGGAAAGGGGTGAAGGGAAAAGATAAGTGATATTATGCAGAGATGGCACGCACGGAGGACTTTCATATAAAATTAGAATGAAGAAAATCGGTCATCATCTGGAGGAGTTCTGAGCCAGAATGTGGAAAGGTACCTTTTCTGGAGATGTCCTCCTTTAGAAGCGATTTGCGGGGAAAGGGGTGAAGGGAAGAGATAAGTGTTAATATGCGGAGATGGCAATGATGATGAGCTATCATCCAAAATTTGAATGAAGAAAATCGGTTACGATTTGGCCGAGTTCTGAGGGTGGAAACTTGAAGAGTAGATTAGCCAGTGTTAATTGCCAGTTGATTCTATTTTTCCGGACCCCACAATAAGATGAAAAAGGTGCGGCGACTGTTCAAGAAAAGACTCAAAGGAGGGAAGAGCTAAGCGCTATCGAGAATTTGAATGAAAATATTTCCTTGCCATTACCTTAAAAATAGATTTTTAGAATTTACTTTCGTTAAAAGTTGTATGAAAAGGGGGGCGTGGGGGGTTCAGTTTAGGACTGAGTAAAAGTCCCTGGAGGAGTTAGTCTTGTGAAGAAGTTTGAGAAAAACCAGTTAAGTAGTTCAGCCGGAAAATGGAAAAGTAGATTATCCAGATCCCGGCTCCTTTCGCTACAATTTACAGGGCGAGGGGTAAGTGGAGAAGAGCGGTGTATGGATCCAACTAAAGTCCCCATGTTGGGCTATCATACAAAATTTAAATGAAGAAAATCGGTCAAGATTTGGCCGAGTTCTGAGGGTAGATATGTGAAAGATAAGTCTGGACAGTGAATCGCCGCTGATTTCTAGAGACCGCCAAGCAAGGTCCCGAAAAAGAACGAAGAATATAAACGAAGCAAAAAAAAATTGCTCCGAGCAAGGTGCCGAAATAAAATGAAGAATGAAAAACGAAAAAAAAAAAGTGCTCCGAGCTCACTGAATGCGAATGAAAATATTTCCTTGCCATTGCCTTAAAAACAGATTTTAAAAATTGAATTTCGCTAAAAGTTGTATGAAAAGGGGGGTGTGGGGGGTTCAGTTTAGGACTGAGTAAAAGTCCCTGGAGGAGTTAGTGTTGTGAAGAAGTTTGAGAAAAATCAGTTGAGTAGTTTAGCCGGAAAATGGAAAAATAGATTATCCAGATCCCGGCTCCTTTCGCTACAATTTACAGGGCGAGGGGTAAGTGGAGAAGAGCGGTGTATGGATCCAACTAAAGTCTCCATGTGGGGCTATCGTATAAAATTTAAATGAAGAAAATCGGTCAAGATTTGGCCGAGTTCTGAGGGTAGATATTTGAAAGTTAAGTCTGGACAATGAATCGCCGAATTTTTAAGTAAAATTAATACTTTCCTGGGCGTGGGGTTTTTTTGGAGACAATCAGATTAGTTTTTAAATTTCTTCGGTACAAAATAAATTTTTTATTTGCTTGTTACCTTTATTCCCATTTGTAAACAATCTTAAAAAAGAATTTGCATTTAGATTATATTTATAGGAACGTACCTAAATACAGTCAGTTTAATAAAATTACAAAATTTAACACCTACTTTTTTAAGCGGATGTCACCTGAGCACATAAAACAAAAATCATAATGCAGCAAAGCATAGTAACAATGTAAAAAACAATGTTCGATATCACCTGCATTCGATGTTCAGTTCAGTTCATGCACATAAAAACAATTACAATAAAATTATATTGCGTTTTCATAACTTCCATAATCCAGCAATAATGTGTATTCATAATTATTACAATACCTACGGTCTAGACTGTTTTTTTCTTCTCCAAACAAACCGAGAAGCACCCACGCATTGAAATTAAAAAACCGTCACGAACAAATAAAAAAATTTGGCATTTGACGCAATAATAGGGTTGCCATAAAAAATAACGAAAGCGCTACCAATTATATACTACTGTGATAAAAAAAATAAGTTGAATTTGTTTATAAAATGAAAAACCTTTATCTATTTTTCCAAATCTTTATCTATTTTTCCCCTCCGGATACAATACACTTACACCAAGTTTTTTTTCCATTCTTTGAAACAGTTGTTGAACTAAATTTCCGGAATGGCCTTCAAAACCTTCTTCGACTCGGCATGTATCTCCTCAATCGAGTCAAAACAATGTATCGGAGCGGTTTTTAAAGTTTTGGGAATAGCCAGAAGTCTAGCTCCGTCAGAATAGAGCTACACGTTATGGTAGTTCGAAATCATTGTTTCACGCGACGCTTTTCTTTAAAAAAAATGGAGTGTTTTTGGAACCAAGCGCAATTTGACGCGTTTGAGGCACAAAACATCTTTTAAAATGGCCACAAGGTCTTTAATTGTCAATCGACGATTTCCGAGCACCAAATCTTTGATTTCTCTGACGTGGCTTTCTTCGGTAGATGTTCGATGGCCGTCCGGGGCGCTGTATGTATTGAAATCGTTCTCGGCCTTCTTTGAAATCTTTGTACCACTTGTAAACATCAGCCTCATCACCAAAGACCTTCTGCAACATCCTCGACGTTTCCGCGTATTCTGCCGCAGTATTCATTCCGCAAACAAAATTTAATGCAAATTCTTTGCTCAACAAAATCAGACACAATAAAAATCGGAAAATTCACTTTTTTATATTTGTTTTCTTATCCAAGAAAACTTATGACAATTAAAACAAGAAGCCGTAACAGTACATATTTTTCCTTCAAATGCTAAACGGAAATTATTTGAGATATTCTCGATTTTCCTACGCAGTATATAATTAAAACTTTTACTGAAAATAAAATCACTGACCAATTTTGATATTTTCGTGAAATATTCTACTTCAAATTCGTTGGGTCTGACAGAATCGGTTATATAAATAAGATGCTGTTTTAAATCCTGTACAGGAAGTGTGAAGTATAGTCTGAAGGTTTGAATTTACGACTACAAGAGAAAAAGCAGTATCAACTTACTTACCACCTAGGCTTTTTTTAGGACTTCTGAATATCTCATCATCTTTTTCCCCAGTTTTTTCAACCAGACTACTTTTTGTAACCATCTGCAAACCAAAAATTATAATAAGTTAATATCACAATTACAATACTTAGACTGGTGATGCTTATTAAGATATAACTTCTTAGCATAAAAAAACAAATGGATTTCGACCGATTTTCGAAGAGAAGAATGAGCGACAATGATGAAATACCATATGGTCATTATGCAAGGTATTAATGAGTAGAATAATAACTTCTGGGGCATTAAATATAAAATGGTGCGTTTTTTAATTCTGTGTTATTTATTTAAAATAAAATAAATGTTACAAGGCGAAATTAAATAAAAATTTTCTCAACTGTTTTAACAAGTACTTAATCACATATCCACCCAAACTGTGAAATTTCAGAAAAACGATCTCACCGATATCGATGGAGAATTTGCGTATCTCCATATCCAAAGGCAGATTTGCCACGATATTTTAGGCATCATCACATGTACCAATATAATGAGTTCGAGATAAGAATATACTGTTACCTTGCCTTCGCTTATAATTCACACTTTAAGTTATAGTCGGGCATATATAGGGATTAGTTTTCGATCCCTCCTTTAGGAGTATCTACGGCAGAGAAGCCAAGAGCCATCCTCACGAGATCAGCTTGGCTTCTCGGATCGAAATACTCATCGATCTTTTTGAGCTCGTCTATGTACTTATTGCTTAATTTTTCTGCTTGTGCTCTATTCCCGTTTGTCTCCAGCATCCTCACTGACCGGTATTCGTATTCGTAATTCATTAATTAATTATTATTATTAATCTTAGTATTATTTGCATCTCCGCTTGACAATTGACCTTTGCACCCTGCATTGTTTTCCCCGCGCGGTACTTTTTAATTATTCTCCTTCAAAAGTTTTGTCAGGCCAAGTCTCCAACCAAACTTCTAGAGTTCAAATTTTCGTCCTAAAGCTGTAAAGTATTTCTTGTATCAATTCGTATGTAAATAGGCTATTAAAATTAATCCATTTTAGCCACCCACTTCGTTCCGGCGCAATGTCTTCCTGCCATACATGCAATACCCAAATTAATGCGGATTTAGTCGCTTGAGATGGCATTTGTGGCAAAGTATTTCATTCTGTATGCATCAAACAGCATTCGACTAGGCAGGTTACCCCTAAATTTTTTACGTGAAAGAATTGTCTGGATATTAAGCCCTGTCACGTTCTACGGCTAATGAATGAAATCGCCGTTTCATTTGAGAATAATCAATCTCTTCTTGCCGACAAAGTCAACAGTGCGTTTTCCTCCAATGCTAATATTACTTCTGAAGACATTGGTCTCCTCAACGCTAAAATTGATAAGCTCTTTAGTACCTTGGATTCGTTTTCTTGTACTTCTGATGCTATTTTGAGTAGGACTCACGACCTGTCCTCAAAAATGATGATTGTATCTAGCACGTTAGATGAACTTCAGTTTACAATAAATAATCTGACGCCAGCTTCTTGTGTTAATAGCAACGTAACAGTTGCGCCGGCTCTTGATGATTTTCAACGACAGGTAAAACTAGTGAATAAAAATATGAACACCTTATCAACTGAGCTTTTAAAGAGTACCGAGCTCTTAAATTCTTTAAAGGAAGACATCGAAATTCGTAAATCACAAAAAAACCTGGAGTCTAACGGTCAGACTGATAACACTAGAGCAACTGATACTTTACCACCTCCGACTAATACTGATCTTCGCACAATCAAAACTGTTAAACGTAAACCAAAAAATGTCAGCGTTTTAACAAAAAAGACTTCTCCTGTCCCGATCCCTATGTTTAAGACAACAAACCCTCACCCAACTGTTTTACAGCAGGATGATATACCAGAGCAAGTCGAAAACAAGTCACTTCCTGTTCTTAAAGTCAGGCGTCCCGTAAACTTTTTATTTCGCGTTTTGAACCTTCGACTACTTCGGATAACATTACCGATTTCGTGAGGAGCAAATGCAAAACCGACAAAATCTCACATTTTAAGTGTTTTGTCCTTAACAACAATAAGCCAGATCGCACAGTGGCTTCATTTAAGGGGGTAAGCCACTGTTAAAAAACAAAAATGTCGATTTTTTTCTTTTTATATATTTCGATAGACTAACACTTCAAGAATATCTGTGTAAAATTTCAGATCGATATCTAAAGAATTGTTCCTTCTACAGCTCTCACAGTCCCCCTCCTCCACGATTTCGGAGCGCGCGGCCTTGTAGCCGCTCGAACAGTTGCCGCGTGTATTACCTATTATAATACTTTCTAAATTTATATTACATAATACACTAATACATAGTTCCTTATACTATTATAATTAGAAGGTACCCACTATCACCTGGGATTCGCTGATTAAGGGTTAGTTGAAAATTGTTTTACTTATGCCACAAAATTTCTTTAAGAAAACTTTAAATGCGTTTTTCTCAAAACGCTCTTTTTCGGTGCGCGTCGTAAAATTGTGAAAAAACTATTGGGCCGATTTACTTCAAATTTTGCATACACCTTTATTAAGTACTTAACTATAGAAATAACCTATTATTAGAGTAAAAAAACAAATTTTGTTGATTTAGGATCAACTTTTTCGTGTTAAAACATAACGAAAAACGATACATCAATGTTCGAACGTGTACTAAATCATCAGATTTTTTTTTTGCTCCAACAATAGGTTATTTCTATCCTTTATAACAAATATTGACGGATTTTTCTTTGGTATACAGGGTGTTCAGAGGTGGGAGGTCAATACTGAAGGGGGTGAAAGGTCAGACCGAGACAAGCAAAAAATCGTATGGGTGGGGGGGGGGGGGGGGGGGGGGGGGGGGGGCATCTCGCACCGTTTGGCAGTTACAGGGTGATTCGTAAATCAGGATTTTGCCTTATATGGGAACCACCCTTGTATTTTTATCTTTTTTTCTACGCATCGCAGCGGCCCCAAACTCAAAAAATCACTATTTGGAAGCCCTTTCCAAAAAAGTTTACACCACCCCCCTATCCCCAACCCCTTGGCCACAATCCCCCCTGGAAGTTGAAAAAATTAACTTTTATTTCACGATTTTTCACTTTTCGCCCCACTTTTCTCCGAAATTCATGTTATTAACATACCTACTTTTTATTTTTTTTAAGTTGCCTATCTAATTACCTTTCCAAAAAGGTGCAACATGCCCAGGTAGGAAAAGGATACGAAAATTTATTTACAAAAATCCTTTTACAGAATATCATGATAATTCGAATTTTTAGGAAATTATACTTAAGTTAACTAAAAAATACCTTTTGTTCGCTTAAAAACTAATTACAATTAAAACGTTTGTCCTTTAAAAGCTGTTCAAAAAGTTCTCCGCCAGTTTCGATGCATGCAAGTAGCCTTGGTCTTATTTCACGTTTCAGGTCTATGGTAGCCAGTCTCTCTCATATTTTCGTGGCTGCAGTCCCAATCCTGGTAACTAATTCTTCTCTAGTGTTGATTAGTCTTGAGTAAACTTCATCTTTCATCATTCCCCATAAGAAAAAGTCCAGTGGAGTAAGGTTCGGTGACCTAGCAGGCCAAGGAATCGGTCCACCTCGTCCAATCCAGCGCTCTGGGTAATTTTCATTTAACCTTGCCCTAACAATGTTCCCAGTATGTGCAGGTGCTCCGTCGTGCTGTAAATAAATTGCGCTTCTGGTGGCCAGGGGGATGTCCTCCAACAGATCCGGAAGGGTATTCTTCAAAAAGTTCGAATATAGCTGACTAGTCAGCACTTGGGGCAAGATGAAGGGTTCTATCAACTGGTTGCCGATGATGCCAGCCCAGACATTGACACTAAATCTTTGCTGGAAGGACCGACACCTTGTCCTATGTGGGTTCACATCTGACCAGGTGTGGAGGTTGTGCAAGTTTGTGATGCCATCCCGGGTGAATTGCGATTCATCCGTCTACAGAATTCGGTCTAGAAACCTTCTGTTTTCGATGTCAGACTCGAATAGCCAAGTGCAAATTGCAATCGTCTTTCGGAATCTCCTTCCTGTAGTGCTTGGACCAGGATATGGTGGTATGGATGTAGTCCCTCTCGGTTCACAACGGTCCAAACTCTCCCTGAAGACAATCCTGACCTTCGTGCGACCTGCCTGATGCTTATTACAGGGCTGTTCCTGACGATGTTGAGGATTTGTTGGTCGGGGTCCGCTGAATCGGCCGATTTTCCTGCTCGCGTTTCTGCTCTGGGGGCGGTTACACTTCCGGTTTCTTTTAACCTTCTGAAAGTCCTTGAAAATACCCTTCTGTTGAGTACCCGCCGATTCGGGAATCTCCTTTGGTATTCTCGTACGGCCTCACTATCATTTCCTCCTACTAAACCGTACACGTAAATTATATCGACATACTCGCCAACACTGAATTCTGCCATTTTATCTTAATTTTTTCTATTAAACACCCGTTCTTTTCGCTTGCTTCTTCAACTGTGGTCAATGTCCTTTCAAACTCACCCATTTTTATACCATAATTCATAGGAGGTATTAGAAACGGAGCGTCAGGATACTTCGGAGTCAATAATGGATATAATAAACTAATAACGCTATTTAACGAGATTACATTTATTATTTTATTACTGTTTTGCTGAAATAATAAAAATGTATTATCTGTGTTTCGTAAACAAACATTTCCGAACTTGCTGTCATAAAAATTGTTTACTTAACGAGTTTTTCCATTATGGTGCAATAAAGTAATTAGGTACCTGTGAGGATATTTTAATTTCAGGACTTTTGCAACCCTTTTCTACCTGGGCATGTTGCACCTTTTTGGAAAGGTAATTAGATAGGCAACTTAAAAAAAATAAAAAGTAGGTATGTTAATAACGTGAATTTCGGAGAAAAGTGGGGCGAAAGGTGAAAAATCGTGAAATAAAAGTTAATTTTTCCAGGGGGGATTGTGGCCAAGGGGTTAGGGATAGGGGGGTGGTGTTGACCATTTTGGAAAGGGCTTCGAAATAGTAATTTTTTGAGATCTGTTTGGGGCCGCTGCGATGCGTAGAAAAAAAGATAAAAATACAAGGGCGGTTCCCATATAAGGCAAAATCCTCATTTACG
Organism: Dysmachus trigonus; assembly: GCA_949715965.1. Taxonomy (NCBI): domain Eukaryota; kingdom Metazoa; phylum Arthropoda; class Insecta; order Diptera; family Asilidae; genus Dysmachus; species Dysmachus trigonus. The sequence continues at coordinate 35,796,417 of OX454321.1, read as the reverse complement.
AATCACCCTGTAACTGTCAAACGGTGCGAGATGCCCCCCCCCCCCCCCACCCATACGATTTTTTGCTTGTCTCGGTCTGACCTTTCGCCCCCTTCAGTATTGACCTCCCACCTCTGAACACCCTGTATATTTGCAGGTGCATACTTTGGCCAGGATTTTACGAGGCGCAATTTGTATTTTTTTTTTTGGACTGTGTGCGCGCTGCATCGTGACGGCCGCCATTTTGTTAACAAATTTTTTTTATAATCACAATATAAACTTTACTCCTCTGTAAAGAAGTGTGGAAAAAATCAAAAAGATATCTCTGATAGTTTTTTTTTATCGATTTTTTAAAAAAAGTTCCATTTTTTGGGCTTCAACAGTGGGTTACCCCCTTAACCTTTTAAGGACGGGAGTGGTCGATATATGGACCAGCCAGAGGACACATAATATTTGATGTTTTTCAGGGAAAATGTTATGCGCTAAATATGGGAAAAATAGTATAGAAATTCCTGGAAGCATCCTTGACCTTGAAAATGGCTGTTTTCAATGTGAAATTATTTCTGCTATTCAGCCCTGAAAGTTGGCATACCTACATTTTTTGATGCGCTGAATATGGGAAAAAAGAGTGTAAAAATTCCTGAAGGCATCCTTGACCTTGAAAATTGCTATTTCACAGTCAAATATTTGCTTGCTATTTCGCCCTGAAAGTTCGCATACCTGCCTTTTTTTATGTACTGAGTACGAAAAATATAGTACCACGAATCGCGAAACTCATCTGCAAGGTGAATTCAAGGTTAAAAATTGAAATTTTCACGATTTTTCCTGTATTCAGCGCATCAAATTACCGAGAAAAATACTTTCAAACCGTAGCGCCAAATTTTTTACATGGGACTTTCCGTTGCGGACGGGCCTGGTCGATATATCGACCAGCAAGAAGTGGGGGGACTCCACATAAGAAGTTCATTGAATATATTTATATTAGTCATGTCTAGTAAAAGGTCAATTTTAACGTAATTTTCCCCGTCCTTAAAAGGTTAAACTGGTGGTCTCACAGCAGCTCTTCGATACACTCTCTCAAACTCAATTTTGGCCTCAAAATTCAGTTGTCCATGAGTTTGTAGGTAGACAGTCAAAAATCCATAGCTCTAGTCGCAATCTTAAACGCACTCCCATATGTTTACCTTGCACTAGCAATTCCACTGCCTCAAAAAACTGAATTTTCCTGAGACGATCTCCTTATACTATCAAAATGTAAGGGGTATAAGGACTAAAACAAGATATCTTTTCCAGGCGCCTAGTGCTAGTGATTTCGACGTTATTGCTCTAACAGAAACTTGGTTGCATAGCGGTTTCCGAGGTGCTGAGCTCTTTGACCCTTCCTACCAGGTGTTCCGAAGGGATAGACATAGCCAGTCTGAGGCACCGGGTGGTGGTGTCATTATAGCCTGCGGAAACCAGCTTATTTGCAATGAGGTTACACTTCCTGAATCTTCCTGCGCTTTTGACGTCGAACTTATAATTCTTAAGATTACTCTTTCTAAAAAAAATATTTTCTTAATGTGCTGTTATATCCCACCGGATATGATTAACACAATTGACAGTGGAGGTCATAGCATTTTCGACCTTCTCATATTAAAACTTGAGTATGTTTCTAATTTAATGAACTCTTGTGATGAATTCATATTGATGGGTTTATCGCAGCGGCCCCAACCCGATCTCAAAAAATTACTATTTCGAAGCCCTTTCCAAAATGGTCAACACTACCCTCCTATCCCCAACCCCTTAGTCACAATCCCCCCGGGAAGTTGAACAAATTAACTTTTATTTCGCGATTCACTTTTCTCCGAAATTCATGTTATTAACATACCTACTTTTTTTTTTTTAAGTTGCCTATCTAATTACCTTTCCAAAAAGGTGAAACATGCCCAGGTAGGAAAAGGATACGAAAATTTATTTACAAAAATCCGGTTAGGGTTTGGGGCCGCTGCGATGCGAAAAAAAAAGATAAAAATACAAGAGCGGTTCCCATATAAAGAAAAATCCTGATTTATGAATCACCCTGTAACTGCCGAACGGTGCGAGATGCCCCCCTCCCCCCCCTACGATTTTTTGCTCGTATCGGTGTGACCTTTCACCCCCTGCAATATTTCCCTCCCACCTCTGAACACCCTGTATAATACTGAAGACGAGTGTTGCTATCCCTCGAATATTCTCACAGTGAGGGAGTCCTCCTTTCTAGGATCTGTTTTCGCTTTCGGACTCTCTCAAGTTAGTACTGTAAAGAACGAAATGGGACGGCAACTTAACCTAATTTTTTCGTCCGACTGCTACAATACAACTATTGAACGCAGCAGAATTCTGCTATCCACACTTGGCTCGTGCCATCCAAAATTCCAACTTGTACAATGCTATGATTCTCCAAATGTCCTACATCCAAATACGGACAATTATGTTTACAATTTCAAGAAGGCAAATATCGACGAACTTTCTAGGAGATTGTCTTCCATCGATTTTCGTTCTCTGTTATCAGATGGTAACATTGATGTTGATCTTTCGACATTTCCTGCCTCGCTTTCTTACGCTTTTGATACTTGTGTTCCTCTTCAGCGACAGCGTTGCACTAACTCAGCGCCCCCTTGGTTGAATAATGAACTAAGGAAGCTCAGGAACAACAAAAATGCGGTATGGAAATCATATTTACTAGAAAGGGATGAAAAATTTTATAATCTGTTTGTTGAAAGTTATAACAACTTGTACAATGACTATCTCTTGAAAGTTGGAGAGGAAGTGTACGTTAACCCACGTGCTTTTTATAAATTTATAGACGCTAAGAGGAGGGCTGATGTCTATTCATTTTGAGGGCCTCACAAGTTCAACGCCATCCGCAATATGTGATATCTTTGCATCCTTTATTGAAAAATCCTTCTCTTCTCCCGACTTCCAACCTGATCTAAACAATTTTCCATACCTAAATACTAACCCTACAGTCTTTGATCTGCCCATCTGTATTACTCCTCACATTATTCTTAAACATATCGCTGAGTTGCCGGATGATTATACCTCTGGACCAGATGGTATTCCTCCTGCTATTTTAAAACGATGTTCCAGTTCATTGCTTACACCACTAAAGACGCTCTTTCAAAAATCACTCAACAGTGGGAAGTTCCCTACACTTTGGAAAAACTCGTTTGTGATTCCAATTCACAAAAAGGGTAGGAAAAACGACGTGCGTAATTACCGGCCTATCGCGAAACTGTCTTGCATCCCTAAACTTTTCGAAGCTATTATTTATTCGCAAATCTCAATTATCTGTAAACGTCTTATTTCCAATAACCAGCATGGATTTCTCCAGCATGGATTTCTCGCTCTACAAACACGAATCTCCTTGAATTCGTTCCATATGTTATTGAGGGCTTCCAAATGGGATTGCCAATAGACTGTATTTGTACAGATTTTAGTAAAGCTTTCGATAAGCTTTCCCATTCCATCATAACTTAAAACTTGAAAGGAAAGGTTTTTCACCTTAATATATCAACTGGATACATTCTTATTTGTCAAATAGATCCTACAAGGTTGCTTTCCGTGGCACCAATTCGAGGAATATCTCGGCCACTTCGGGTGTCCTTCAGGGTAGTCACTTGGATCCTCTTCTTTTTATTTTGTCAATTGACGATATCACACATCTGTTGAATACGTGCAAAGTCTTAATCTATGCTGATGACATGAAGTTATTCTTTCATATAAGCAATATTAACGATTGCCATGTGATTCAAAAGGACCTTAATACCTTCCATTCTTGGTGTGCTCACAATGACCTTGAAATTAATATTGATAAATGCGAAATAGTAACTTTTTATCGTGGTTGAAGTTTTTTTCAATTTGACTACGCTCTCTTGGGTCATACTCTTCGTCGAATGCAGTCTGTTCGTGACTTAGGTGTTATTCTTGACAGAAAACTTGGGCTTGTTCTGTATTGGGTTTCATAAAAAGATGGTCACGTGAGTTCTCGAATATTTTAGTATATAAACAACTGTACTTTTCTTTTGTGAGACCTATTCTTGAATACGCAAGTCAAGTTTGGCCTCCTCACTACCAAACCCACATTAACAACGTTGAATCTGTCCAACGTAGGTTCTTTAGATTTGCCCTGAAGGATTTACCTTGGGTCGATCCGATTTGTCTTCCCCCTTACGAAGACCGACTGCAGTTACTCGACATGCATTCTTTAGATAAACGTCGTGAAGTAGCTGACATAATATTCGCTCACCAACTTATAGCTGGTTATACTGACTCGCCATCTCTTAAGGGGAGGTTCCTTTGATCGGCGATGAAAAAATCGATTTTTTTTTTTTTACATATTATCAATCTATAATATGTTAAAAACATGATCCAAAAACCGTTTTGCGTTTTATGCAGTTTTTAGAAAGTTACAGCGCTTCAAAGAGAAGCGTGCAACTGTCAACGCGGCACAACTAGCGAACAAGGCGAAATTGGTTCTAAAACTTCAAACGTGTTTTCCCGAAAGTTGATATTTTCAGTGCGCGGGACAGTGTATCTCGAGAACCACTGATCGGATCCGCTTGAAATTTTAAAGTCATGTGTAAAATTCAATTTCGGAGCCCTTGAACCATTATTAACAATATATTTTAATAATAAACAATGTTTACGCCTGTCTTAAACAACTAAAACACACCCCAAAACACGACCTTAATTTACAAGTGGATAACTTTCTCTGTTTTTTTTATCAAAATTTCGAAATTTTTGGTTGAAGGGCCGCTACATATGTTTATTTAACTAACTTAAAAAATGTTCATGTTTCAGTGACCCCTACGACCCTCGGGAACGTCCCGCGCAGACGCTTATATGGCACGCAAGGCCTCGCGGAGATATGGCTGGAGCCGCCATTTTGAATTGAAAGAGGGGGGAAAAAATAAATTTAGGGACTCTTTTTATCAATAAACATTGTACAAAAAACCGTTTGTTCATATCACGTTTCTTTATACCTCAAAAAAAAATCATAAAAGTGACGAACTTTTCAGAGTCGATCAGAGGAACCTCCCCTTAAAGCTAAATTCGTTTTTAGGGGTAACCCTCGTAACCTAAGGAATCTAAGTCTTCTACAAACTAACAATTGTAGAACTAACTATGGTATCTATGAATCTATTAATCGCATATGCATAAGTGTTAACAAGCATGCTGACTCATTTAATACATGTCTTACTAAGCATGCGCTGAAAAAATACTTGTTTCGTCATCATTTATAACATAATTTTTGTCGTGTGATACGCATGAATTCTTGTTCTGCATGTTGTATGATGATTCTGGTTTTACTAACAGAACCAAATGATGATAACAGTCTCATACTCATGCAGCTCTGCTGCTTGTAGCTTGGACTAAGCCGATGGTAAAAAAAAACTCCCTCAGTGCATCTGTCTGTCCGTTTGTCACTGAATTATAGTGTTATAACTTTTGACACCAATTTTTCTTGTTAGGAACTGTGACACCAATTTTATCGAACAGTTGGTTTTAATCAAAAATCCTTATTTAGGTTCTTCCTTTTTCCCAGTTTATTTAAACATATGTCACAATTATTCCATACAATATTGTCTTTAACGTTAATATATCTATGATTTATGGTACAATAATATACATTTAATTTCACTTCTATTTGCAATTAATTAATTTTTCCTCATACACTTTGATTTTGACAAAAGTTCCAAGTCCATTTCACGTACACCAAAAGTGCAGAAATTTTAATTATTCTAATGCATTGACAGACTTACTACACTTTATTCTGATAATTTTGATTGTTCTGATACACCGACAGACCCTCCGGCAGAATCTCCACTAATAATGACATCTATAGTGGCAGACTATTCGCTACCTATTCCGTCGGACTTTCCACTAATAATGGATTCTGCTGACTTCCCTTTGGGCAGCTGAGTCAGCTTAATTTATAATAAGGATTAAACTACTTGTTTGTGCACAGATGTGCATAGTCAACAACCCGATTTCAAAAATAATCGTCAATAATCGAAATGTGTCAATTTTTTGAGTGACATTTGTTTACATTATGGTATCCCCATAGTTCCCTTTTGAATTACATTGGGTGGTAGATTTTGAATCGTGCAATTATTAATGTTCAGAGACGCGATAATGAACTCATTTTTAATTTGAGAAGTGCATAATGCTTTTAATGGACTCATTTTTAATTTGAGAATTGCATAATGCTTTATTTTTGCATCTTTTGTGTTGAGGAATATTTCGAAATCTGATGATCTTGAGGGAATTTCAGATTTAAAGTTCTAGAAATTTAATATTTAAGATAAGTAGGATTTATTTGGAAAAATAAATATTTAGCACCTCCTCTTTCGAAAAAGATTTGATCTATCTTTTTTAGAGATCAAATCTGTATTTGGTTTTATCTTGATATGATCTTTCTAGAGCTCTCGTGTACAATAGTTTTAGACTTACAATTTGTTTGAATGTTTTCTTAAACCATGACTTGAGGAAAAAGGGTCTAGCCTATTAAGATAGTCAATTCAGGCTATGTCCCCAAATGAAATAAAATATATACCATTGTGTAGGGGATGAATAGTAACGTCACTATACCAAGTTTCAGATCATTTTAAGTTGACATAACCTCAAAAAAAATTGAAATGTGTTTTTCGATTTTTGACGATCTCAGGATCCAGTGAATCAATTTTTTTCTTTCTTTTTTTTAAATGTAGGTTTTGTCATTCCCTACAAATTAGGGTAACCTGCCCAGTGATGGCCACTTTAAGCGCGGTGCTTCATAATTTGCACGACCATGCGTCTCCAGTACAACTCAGCGGTATGAAAAAAATCACGGGTATACTAGAGGGTTTGAGAAAGGTGCTACGCTTTTCAAAAACAGAAAAATAAAATTTATTTGATGTCAAAATAATTATAAACAAAAAAGTACAATCTGCCCAGTGATGGCCAGGCCTAGCCCAGTCATGGCCACCCACTTGCCCAGTGATGGCCACTCCCCTTCTCATACTTAAATCTACTTGTTCCGCCGGGTGTTTCTTCGAGTTGGAGGTTCTGCTGCGGTCTTCTGTCGCTTTGCTGCTGCGGCAGCTGCTTTAGCAGCCTTTTCAGCCTCCTGTGCCTTTATTTGGCGATTTTGGGGAGCTCTGGGGGAATGCTGTGCGTTGAGCGAACGACACACTATGGGCTAAACGGCACTTTTTTTGTTTAAAACCTAATATCTCGAGAAAAACCGAAGATATTAACGTAAATTTTTTTTTAAATTGAAGCTGAGACTATGTAGATTACTGGAAAATTAACCAGAATGGCTGAAATGAAAATAAACACTATGTAACATAACCTCAAAGTTGCATTTTTTTCTGAAAAATTGAATAGGCTCACACCAACAAAAAACTTGGTCTTTATTTTAAATGTCATATATGCTATCCGATGAACTTTAACCTGCTGATCACGAATCCGAGGTCAGAATTGCCCCCCACCCTACAGTTTTCAGAAAAATGAAGAATTTCCGTGCCTAGTATAAGCCTTTTTAACTCTTTGAGTTACAAAAGACGAGCTTAAATTAATTTTTATTATAACATACTAACTGAAGGTTTTTGGGGTCGCTGATCACGAATCTGAAGTCAGATTTTGAAAATTCAAAATGCCGGATCCAATATGGCGGACCAAAATTTTTATATTTGATCGAATTTGGATTAAAAATTGAATACGTGGGTTTTTGGAGTCGCTAATTACGAATCTGAAGTCAGATTTTGAAAGTTCAAAATGGCGGTTCCAATATGGCGGACCGAAAATTTAATATTTGACCGAATTTCGACTAAAAACCGTATACATAGGTTCTTGGGGTCGCTGATCACGAATCTGAAGTCAGATTTTGAAAATTCAAAATAGCGGATCCAATATGGCGGACCGAAAATTTAATATTTGACCGAATTTCGACTCAAAACTGTATACATGGGTTTTTGGGGTCGCTGATCACGAATCTGAAGTCAGATTTTGAAAATTCAAAATGGCGGATCCAATATGGCGCACTATGGGCTAAACGGCACTTTTTGTGTTTAAAACCTAATATCTCCGAAAAAAACGAAGATATTAACTTAAATTTTTTTTTAATTGTGTCAACAACTATTAAAAATTAAAGTTAATATCTTCGTTAAAAAAAAAATTAAGTTAATATCTTCGTTTTTTTCGGAGATATTACGTTTTAAACACAAAAAGTGCCATTTAGCCCATAGTGCGCCATATTGAATCCGCCATTTTGAATTTTCAAAATCTGACTTCAGATTCGTGATCAGCGACCCCAAAAACCCATGTATACAGTTTTGAGTCGAAATTCGGTCAAATATTAAATTTTCGGTCCGCCATATTGGATCCGCTATTTTGAATTTTCAAAATCTGACTTCAGATTCGTGATCAGCGACCTCAAAAACCCATGTATACAGTTTTGAGTCGAAATTCGGTCAAATATTAAATTTTCGGTCCGCCATATTGGATCCGCTATTTTGAATTTTCAAAATCTGACTTCAGATTCGTGATCAGCGACCCCAAAAACCTATGTATACGGTTTTTAGTCGAAATTCGGTCAAATATTAATTTTTCGGTCCGCCATATTGGAACCGCCATTTTGAACTTTCAAAATCTGACTTCAGATTCGTAATTAGCGACTCCAAAAACCCACGTATTCAATTTTTAATCCAAATTCGATCAAATATAAAAATTTTGGTCCGCCATATTGGATCCGGCATTTTGAATTTTCAAAATCTGACTTCAGATTCGTGATCAGCGACCCCAAAAACCTTCAGTTAGTATGTTATAATAAAAATTAATTTAAGCTCGTCTTTTGTAACTCAAAGAGTTAAAAAGGCTTATACTAGGCACGGAAATTCTTCATTTTTCTGAAAACTGTAGGGTGGGGGGCAATTCTGACCTCGGATTCGTGATCAGCAGGTTAAGGGGGTAGTCCAGTGAAAACGACTGTTTTTTCAACGATTTTTTTTTCATATTAGAAATTAATTTTTATTAAAAACATTTTTGACATATGATAGTACAACTATTAAACTACAAAAAAAAAATTTAATTTTTTTTTTTCGATGGGTCATCCCGACAAAATGGCCGCTCCAAAAAAAAAAATTTTTTGTTGGCGGACGTCGAAACTCTGCAGCGGTTCATTTGAAACAAAAAAATTAAACGAGGTTTTAATCTGTAGGACATTGGCTATCGTCGGAACTAGAATTATTAATTTTCAATAAAAAATAACAAAATGGCGGCATTTCGAACTTTTCTGGTGTTTTTCGGGTGCTTAATTTGTTTATAACTTTGTAAATAAACAATGGATCTTAATAATTCTAGTTCCGACGATAGATACACAATCAAGAAATATACAGCTAAATTTTTAGATCAATCGGAGCAAAAGACTCTGAGATCTGACGTCCGCCGAGTCAAAAAATGCTGTTTTGAGAAAAACGCGTTTAAAGTTTTGTTGGCGGAAAAAAGCTAAAAAAATTAATTTTACCTTAGTCACCGATGCCCGCTCCATACTTAACGCGATGCCTGCTCCATACATAACTAACTTTAAATACAAAGCAGAAGGACCTAGACCGTTATAAACCGAAAAAAAATGGGCGGAGCAAACAGAAATACAAGAGTCCTCCTTGCTCCGAAACACGCCAGGGGACCTTCGAGCGCTCGGATTACACGTCTCTCGAAAACTCTCTGTATCTTTAAAACTATTCAATATTTTGCTTAGATATTTTAAGGGAGTATTTTATAGGTGTAGTAGAGTAGATTTAAGCAAAAACAAAAAATTTGAAAAAAAATTTTTTTTTCACTGGACTACCCCCTTAAAGTTCATCGGATAGCATATATGACATTTAAAATAAAGACCAAGTTTTTTGTTGGTGTGAGCCTATTCAATTTTTCAGAAAAAAATGCAACTTTGAGGTTATGTTACATAGTGTTTATTTTCATTTCAGCCATTCTGGTTAATTTTCCAGTAATCTACATAGTCTCAGCTTCAATTTAAAAAAAAATTTACGTTAATATCTTCGGTTTTTCTCGAGATATTAGGTTTTAAACAAAAAAAGTGCCGTTTAGCCCATAGTGCGACACCTGTCACTCGGTCAGGAGAAGTCCGGGTCCGGTCCAAGCGCAGCAGACGACAGGCACCGTTCGTAGCCCACCGACTCAAGCTTTGCGTGTCTGATTTTACTCTTATGGGCACCCACAACGCATCTCCTCTTCTCTACGAGACGCTCGGCGGCGCCAGTACTGCAGCGAGTTCAAGTGTGGCCATCACTGGGCAGACTATGTTTTTCTGGCCCAGTGATGGCCACCCCCCTTTCCCCCTTTAAATTTTGAAAAAAATTTGAAAAGCAGCATAAGATACAGTAAATTACCTATCCTTTTCCAATTAAGAAGCTGCCCGAGACTCGTGCGATTGCTGTGAGTCGAATGACAGCGTGTCTCCTGAACGGCTGCTCTTAACACTCTGACTAAGAAAACGACCGTTCAGGCTGCCGACTGTGCAGCGTCCGACGCGATGCGCTCGTGCGCTCAGCCGGGCAATGGTCGAACCAAAACCCGATTGGAATCTTACTGCCAACATGTGAAAGAATATGGATCGCAAAGGCGCGCATCTTGAATTTCGCTTTGTTGGCTGGAAATCCACCCCAAAGACAAAAGTGGCCATCACTGGTACAGTGGCCATCACTGGGCAGCTTACCCTAGTATTTTTTAAAAAAAAATGTTGGCGCGAAATTCAAATTTTTAACAAATTTTAAAAATTTTAAAATTCGATATTTTCTTCACGAAGGGGGGTGTTTCGACGAAAAAAACTTTTTTACAATACTCACATAGTAAAGTATTACTGTGAATTTTTTCAGATTTTTAAAATTGGTGGAACATATTAAAAAAAAATGTTTTTTTTTGGCTCTTTTATATTTTTTGTCTTTTTCTAAAAAAACGCTACAGGAAATTAAATCAAGTTTTAGATAACTCATGCAAATACGCACGGTAGATTACTCAGCTGTAAAAGATTTCTTTTTTCGTCCTGACATTGTATATCATAGCCCGGGAATAAATGACTACATAACTGTTTGGGACAGTGGGAAGAAAGTGAAATTGCAAAAATATTTCCTTACAATGTTCTTAAAAGGGGCCTATAGTATTTTTAAAGAAATATATCCTGATTTTGAAATAGGATTTTCATAGTTTTGTAAGCAAAGACCTCGCAATGTGTTGCTCTTAAAAGCAACTACAACCGACCAATGTAAATGCATGATTCACGAAAACTTTATATACAAAATAGAAGGAATAAATATGAAATACGACAATTATACGCACAAGAACGTGTTGTGCAATGATGATTTAAATTGGAACAATAGTTGTTGAAACTGCTGCAATGCAAAGAGGATAGAGAAGCCATCAGATATAGATAGGAATATTTTCTGGAAAGAATGGAAGAAAAATTCTAAAGGTCTCCTGGAGTTAGTGATTAATGAGACCACTGCAGAGGAACTTCATGATAACATAACTAATGGAATATATGCAGTCATGAATCATATAAATATTAAACGTATTCAATCGACCGAATTTGAAAGTGATAAAATAGCATCAACCAAACGAATTTTACAAGTTGATTATTCAATGTCCTACAGTTGTTCTTACCGGGACGAAATTCAGAGCTGCTGCTTGTTTTTTCCGTGGAGCCTGTAAAACATTTATAATTTGTTCCGATACAAAGAAAAAAAATAAAGATACAATTTTTGTAATGATTCTAAAATTGTACGAAGAACTAATGCGTGAAACCTCACACGGAAAAGGTGTTGTTGATGGCGTTAGCGGAAATGTAAAGCGATTAGTAAGAGAAAAGGTAAACTCTTAGAGTGGAAATAATCTTGTACGAAATGCTAAGAAATTCGCGGAATTAGCTGAAACACTAGTTCCTTCAACTCGCGTAATTTACATGCCTGAAGATCTTATTGAACATACCTTAAGACAGGAAGATCCGTGGAAGAATGTTCCCGCAATAAAAGGAATATCTAATTTTCATTTTATCGATTATAAAGATCAACTTAGCTTTAAGAAACATGCTTTATCAAGTTAACTTAAATGTTTTCTATTGTGTGTGAAATAAATTAATTTTAAATCGAGCTATGCGTTTCTTATTCGATACTGTCGCACACGTGACAGACTTGTCCCAAACGTTACACTTCAGAGACTGGGGTAATTTCTGGAAAAACGAATTAATTTTCAAATTTTCTTCTTTTACTCAAAAAGTATTGACATAAGCAAAGCATATTTTTTTCTTAATTCAAATCAACGTTTTATTTTACCTTCAAAGAATTTTGCAATCAATACTGAACCTTACATTAGACGGTAGCATTTGCTTGTCCTGCACGTGACACTACCTTTTTTTTTATATATTTGCATTTGAATGACTAATAGTTGAAAAATTTAATAACTATATATTATCTTATTAGTGCTGCAATTCTAGTGTATAGAGTAAATAAACCAATGTTTTAATTTAGAAAAGCTTTCAACGTATTTAATCATGTAAATAGAGTGCAAATGTCCCACACGTGACCAGAGAATACTCCCTAAGATGATTGAGCGATCAGATGAGTTGACTATAGGAAATTGAAATGAGCAGCAGTCGTTGAATAAAACACAATTGAGTTGACTTGATTTGGAGTTGAGAATTTCTTTTTTTAAGAATAAAAATGTGAAGTACGAGGTAACATGAGGTTGCGAGGAGCACGTTCCAACATGAAGAAAGAGCAAGAGAGAGAGCGCGCACACACACGCGTTCGCGCATGCATTGAGTTGCCGCTCTCTTAGTTGATTCAAATCATGTTTGGGATAAAATTCAAACAATTTTAATTTGTTTACTTTATTTACTCGATTAGTAAATAGCCAATGTTTAAAAAATTAGAAAAATACATTTCTTTATAATACCAAATTCAAATTGTATTGTTTGCTTTTGTGAGCATCCGAATTGTACATTAATATACATATCACCATAGATAATAAAATTTCTTTTATCATTCTTAAGCATTTATTTCCTTTAAATACGAATGAATGCAAAAAGGACTCATTTAACACTAGATTTACCACGACCAGTCAAATTGACTGGTACTCAATTTATTCTCTGAATTGATTAAATTTTGTTATCTCCTAAGAGTTATGCCAAAGCTTATTATGGTTCAAAATTATGACATATCAAAGACTTTTTTCCCATTTATAGTTACTAATTTAAATGTAAAAACATAACACTTTAAAGGTACCGAAAATTATAAAAATTACAGGTTTTCGCGCTGGTAAATCTAGTGTTAAAAAAAGTTTTCATTTACGAAATGCAAAAAAACTAAAATCACTTTAATTTTTTTTTGAGGTTATGTAAGGCATGAGTTATCTAAAACTTGATTTAATTTCCTGTAGCGTTTTTTTACAACATAGTGGTTAGAAAAAAGAGAAAAAATATAAAAGAGCCAAAAAAAAAAAAAATTTTTTTAATATGTTCCACCAATTTTAAAAATCTGAAAAAATTCACAGTAATACTTTAGTATGTGAGTATTGTAAAAAAGTTTTTTTCGTCGAAACACCCCCCTTCGTGAAGAAAATATCGAATTTTAAAATTTTCAAAATTTGTTAAAAATTTGAATTTCGCGCCAATTTTTTTTTAAAAAAATACTAATTTGTAGGGAATGACAAAACCTACATTTAAAAAAAAGAAAGAAAAAAATTGATTCACTGGATCCTGAGATATCGTCAAAAATCGAAAAATACATTTCAATTTTTTTTGAGGTTATGTCAACTTAAAATGATCTGAAAATTGGTATAGTGACGTTACTATTCATCCCCTACACAATGGTATATATTTTATTTCATTTGGGGACATAGCCTGAATTGACTATCTTAATAGGCTAGACCCTTAAAAATTATCGCGAGATTCAAATTAACGAGTGTCAAATTATCGAGAGTCGGCTGTGCCTCCAAAACATGTGATTTTGACGTATCAACCGGGAATAAGAAGAAATCATTGGGTGCCAAATCAGGACTGTACGGCGGATGACCCATCAACTCGATGTTTTGAATGCTCAAAAATTCACTTGTTTGAAATGATGTGTGACAGCTAGCATTGTCGTGGTGGAGAATGATTCGTCTTCTGCAATTGGTTTCCCTTATTTTTGCGAACACTTCTGGCAAACAAATGGTGGTGTACTATTCAGAATTGACCGTTCTACGTTGCTCTAATAAAAAGATGACCATTTGCTTCGAAGTGCTTCGTGCGCGAACAACTTTTGTTGGATTTGGCTCGTCTGGAAAGACCCATACAGTCGGATTGTTGTTTAGTTTCGGGTTCATTTGCATAGACCCATGATTCGTCGCCCGTCACGATCTTAAAGACGTCTTTTGAAGCACCGCGATTGAATTTTTCTAACATTTGTTTGCACCAATCGACACGAGCCTTTTTTTGAGAAATTGTCAAATTATGCGGTATCAACTCGAACAAATCTTTTTGACGACTAAATGCTCATGCAATATTGAATGTATGCGAGTGGAACTAATGCCCAAGCATGCATCAATCTCACGATATGTCACATGACGATCTTTCAATATCAGTTCACGCAAAGCATCGATTTTTTCGGGCACAACAGGCGATTTTGGACGACCTTCACGGAATTCGTCCTGTAACGAAGTGCGACCACGATTGAATTAGGAACCATCACCAAAAGTCGCAGCGAGTTGATCAGCACACTATTTGTTTAATCCACGTTGAAAGTCATAGAAAATTATTGCACGAAAATGTTCACGATTTAGGCCCGTGTTCTACATTTCGATCGAAATGAAATTGAAATCGATATTGAATTTCACTGGAATCGAAATTGCATGTTCCGCATTTCGATTGTTTTCAAAGTTTTTGAATTCACTTTCGAAATGTTAAAAGTCAGGTGTCAGTTTAAACGACAAGTTCTCAGATTTTAGCTGTGAAATAAAATTTAAAATGGATGCTATAGTATTATCAAATTTAAGTGAAAGAAACCAGTATAAAAGACAAAAATTAAAGAGGAAAATCCGTCGGGAGAAAGCGAACATATTGGAAATTCCAGAGGGAATGTAAGTTCATAGTCATTTGTACTTTTGGGTTCAGCTAATTTTATAACAGTTATTTTTGTAGCTTTAAAAAAAGTTTCAGAGTAAATAAGGATGCATTTTTATACATCATTAGGGAAACAGAACCATCGATTAAATCAACTTCAATTTCGATAGTTCATAAACTAGCAGCTACGCTTCGATTTTTATCTGAAGGAAGATATCAGAGGACTATCGGAAAAGATTTCGACATTGCTGTGGCTAAACCACCGTGTGTAAAATTGTTAATGAAGTTTTATATTAAGTGTTTTGGAGAGGGAACCATGTGCAAACTGTATCAAATTAAGAATGACAGAGGAAGAAAAACGCAACTCCAAAAGGATTTTTCTTGAAAAATATGAAATGCCAGGCGTAATAGATTGTCCATAGTTGATTAAAAACACTTGTTAACTTTGCTTAAATATTTATTTAAAACAGATCATATGAGTGCGACGCGTTTCGCCCTATCAAGGCATCATCAGGCTATCGACTGGTCATTCCCGCCGGTTACAAAATTCTTGGGGTTTAATAACGGGCTATTGTTCACGAAATCTAGCTGATCATTGACTATATCATACCCTCTATACTTGGCTTTTTTTATTTCATAAATTTCAGCTCTAGTCAAGATTTCTCCTCCTTCTATGTTATGTAAAATTTTTATACTGTTTGAATTTATGTTATGTTTATTATCTTTTAGATGTTTGGAGATAGCAGACTGTGGCCTCGTACTTCGAGCTCCCGCAATATGCTCAGTTAATCTAGTCTTTAGAGTTCGCTTCGTTTTACCTATATAAATTCCCGAACAATCATTGCATCTAATTTGATATACACCACTCTTGTCTAGTAAATCAGTTTTTGGTTTTATTTTATGATTTAAGATGCAATTTTTTAATGTGTTTTTACAGAAAAAGGCGGGATTAATATCTTTGGATGTTAAAATTTTTTTGATATCCTTCTCAGTATTTTTGATAAATGGAATTTTTTTCCATATTCTAGATTGGGATTCTAATCTGTGTCCAGCATATAAAAGTTGAATTGAATCCTTTTGTATTTTTTTAGTTAATAAATTATAAATATGTCGTTTGTGATACCCATTATGTTGTGCTATTGTCAAGATCGTTTTTAGTTCTTTATTAAAAGCGTGCTGCGATAATGGTATCGTAATTAATCTATGTATCATGGAATGAAAAACTGACATTTTTATATTCCATGGGTGGTTGGAAGAATATGGAATTATAGAGTCTGAGAAAGTATCTTTTCTATATATATCACAGGTTAACTTATTATTTTGTTTTTGCAACGTCAGATCTAAAAAGTTAATTTTATTGTTTCCTAATTCTACCGTAAATTTTATATCGTCATCTAATTTGTTAAGTACTGTATTTTGAAACATGTCTAATTGTCGTTCTGAACCCGTCCAAATGCAAAATATATCATCCACATATCTAAACCAAACAAAAACGTGTTTTAATAGATGACTAGATGATGAAAAAAGTTTCTTTTCAAGATGGGACATGAAATATTCTGCAAAGAAAGGGGAAGCAGGGTTTCCCATAGCAAGTCCCTTGTCCTGTGTGTAAATTTTTCCATCAAAATAAAAATAATTTTGGTTTAAACATGTTTTCGTCAAATCTATCAGCTCATTGGCTTTCTCCGGAGGATTAATTTTTGTTCTAATATCTTCAAATAAGATATTTTTAAGTTTTACTACAGGTATAGACGGGAATAAATTACACACATCAAACGACACGAGTCTGGAATTACACGGAAGCTGTAAGTTTTTTACTTTATTTAATAATTCAGCGGAATTTTTTATGGCATATTGGGAGGCGAACCCGATCAAGCTCGGTATTAATTTAGCTAAATGTTTTGATAGAGATTGTGTGGGAACTCGACAAGATGAAGCCACAGGTCTTAATGGGCTGTTTTCTTTATGTAATTTAACAAGTCCATATAAAATAGGAATTGAAGGATTAGCAATCTTGAGTTTAAATTTGTCTATTCTAGTCAATATATAATTTGTTATATTTATTGCTTTAATCACCTCTTGGCTAAACATTCTGGTAGTGTCTCGGTTTAGTATTTTAACGTTCATTTTTCCTAAGCACTCTTGCATTTTGTTAATATAATTTAATTTATCAAGAATTACAGTGGTAGTTTACGGTAGAATTAGGAAACAATAAAATTAACTTTTTAGATCTGACGTTGCAAAAACAAAATAATAAGTTAACCTGTGATATATATAGAAAAGATACTTTCTCAGACTCTATAATTCCATATTCTTCCAACCACCCATGGAATATAAAAATGTCAGTTTTTCATTCCATGATACATAGATTAATTACGATACCATTATCGCAGCACGCTTTTAATAAAGAACTAAAAACGATCTTGACAATAGCACAACATAATGGGTATCACAAACGACATATTTATAATTTATTAACTAAAAAAATACAAAAGGATTCAATTCAACTTTTATATGCTGGACACAGATTAGAATCCCAATCTAGAATATGGAAAAAAATTCCATTTATCAAAAATACTGAGAAGGATATCAAAAAAATTTTAACATCCAAAGATATTAATCCCGCCTTTTTCTGTAAAAACACATTAAAAAATTGCATCTTAAATCATAAAATAAAACCAAAAACTGATTTACTAGACAAGAGTGGTGTATATCAAATTAGATCAATGATTGTTCGGGAATTTATATAGGTAAAACGAAGCGAACTCTCGCTCGAAGTACGAGGCCACAGTCTGCTATCTCCAAACATCTAAAAGATAATAAACATAACATAAATTCAAACAGTATAACAATTTTACATAACATAGAAGGAGGAGAAATCTTGACTAGAGCTGAAATTTATGAAATAAAAAAAGCCAAGTATAGAGGGTATGATATAGTCAATGATCAGCTAGATTTCGTGAACAATAGCCCGTTATTAAACCCCAAGAATTTTGTAACCGGCGGGAATGACCAGTCGATAGCCTGATGATGCCTTGATAGGGCGAAACGCGTCGCACTCATATGATCTGTTTTAAATAAATATTTAAGCAAAGTTAACAAGTGTTTTTAATCAACTATGAATAAATATAAACAAGTGCCATCGAGAAATTCAATCAGTAATAGATTGTGTTGATGGAACGCACATAAAAATTGCAAAACCGCACGGAGATAACTTCCATAAACTTTGGAAATATTTGTTCCTGCCTTGAATTCTTATGTTTCCCCCTATAATAATGAGCATTAATTAATATTACATCAATAAAATCATTATTTTCACTTACATTTTCCCAAGTTCTTTATTGACACCTCTAACAGCACAAATTGCATCTGAAATTAACCCATTAATGCGCAAAACGAGGATTTTGTGCACGCAAGTTCAATTGTACGATTCGAATAGAAAATTGCGGCGAATTTCCTCCAAATTCGTATATAAGGGGTTTTTGGAGGTGCTCTTTCAGAATCTGGTATTTGTTTTGCATAAAAACTTCAAAAACCCTATTAGTTTTTGGGTTTTTTCAAAGAAGTCCCGATTTTTTTTTGGTCATTTTTCGTCTCAAAGTCGATTATATTATCGATGCTGCTATTGAATGATCATATAACTACCACAAATCGCGGTCCGAATGTCTACACTTTCTCAAACCATGGTTTTGAATTTTATTTTTCGCTTTGGTTTTTGCAAAATGGCCACTTTGTACAGCAATGTAATAAAAAACGTCGCGATTTCTTTACACGAAAAGCATCAACTTTACAAAAAAAAACTTATATGACAAAAAGTGCTTATAATTGGCCAAGGAAAACATGTAAATTTTTTCAGAATTTTTTGGACTATTTTTGGTTTTTTGGATTTGGCTAATTTTTGAAATGTTTTCCTTGGCTAATTATAAGCACTTTTAGTTCGTCCTTTTTGAGTAAAAATATCACAAAATTTCATCACAAAAAAACTTACGATATTTTTACGCAAAAAAAAAAATATAAATGGAGGAGACTGAGTGTGGGGTGTGCGTAGTTTATAAATATTCACGCTTATGCACTTCTCGAAACTGTGAAGAAGGCTTTTCTTTAGTTAGGAAATGATTTTGAATATTTCACATGAGTATAATATCCTAGAAAAGTTCTCAAAATTTCAATAAGTTTTCGTAAATTAATTTAATCGTTGATTAAATTCGAAAAGGCTTGGATTGTTTTTGTTAGCATTTTGTCCCCTTATTTTTGAAAACAGATTTTCTAAGCAATCTTGATTCAATTTTTGAACGCAAATATAGTATATATCAGAATGACTTTCAAATAAAGATAATGATATATGTTTTTATAGACTCAATAGACATAAATAAAATAAAACAAAACTGATTTCCTTTTTGAGATTTAATTTGTAAAACTTCGTTTTTCATTTCATTTAACAATTCAAAGGCAGCTAAATTCCTATTAAGAGGTGGACTTCTATTAAAAATATTAAACAGTTTATTCATTTTATTGAAGCAAACGGCAGTTGACTCAGCTTTTCTTCTAGCTCAAGAAGAAATTTGTTTAAAGCGAAAAGGCTGGATATACCAGCTGACATACTGTGGCTTATTACCGTATTTAAAGTTTTATCGTATTGCTGTTTAGATTTAGCTTTTGATTTCAAGATATTTTCTTGTGCTTTAATTAATCGCGTTTTTAGTTGATCATTGTATTCATCATATGTTGGTTCATTACGAGTAGTAATAGTAGTTAGAAGTTCAGGTTTATGACCGAATACTAATTCGTACGGAGTGTAATTTGTACTAGTATATTAGTTTTGTAAGAGAAACTAGCGTAATTCAATAATCCATTCTTCTTTTCTTCTATGGTTCCCTTCAAACGCATTAGTTGTCGTCGGTAAACTTCTCCATTAATAGTTCGAGAGGGTTCGAACAACTCATAATAAACAACACCTCTCTGATCCCACCAAATGCAGAACATAACTTTGTCAGTGAATATTTTTCTTTGGCTGTGATGGGACGGGTTCACTTGGCTTCCCCCAAGCTTTTTTACGCTTAGGATTCTCATAATATATCCATTTTTCATCTCCGGTGATTATTCGATGCAAAAATCCTTTTCTTTGCTGCCTTTGAAGTAGCATTTCACAAATTGTTTTTCGACGTTCGATGTCTCTTTCAATTCATATGGAACCCAGTTACCAACTTTTAGAACCATTGCAATTGTTTTTAAACGCTTTGCAAGCAGTTGATGGCAAGAATCCTCTGCCAATAACGCTTCCAATGCAGCATCTTCAAATTTTGTTGGTTGTTTTCCATGTTATTTGTTCTCAGTGTCAAAATCATTATTATGAAATCGTCGAAACCATTCCTTACAAGTTGTATTAGATGTATCATGCTCACCGTAAATCTCCACAAGGAAACGATGAGTTTCCGCTGCACTGTTTTTTACAATAAAATAGTATAATAGCACTTCCCGCAAATGATGTTTACTTGGAACGAAAACCGATATTTTCAAGGAGGTAAAAGCACTTCTTGCTAATATTTCATCCAAATGTTACGTTGTACGTTTGACAGCTGACATAAAGTACTATCGAACATAAGTGTTGCCATTTATCAGTAAATGTAAGCAATACTAAAAACGACATCTTTTGGGAAAGAGCGGAGTCATATTCACACACCCAATAAGTTCTTCATTATAAAGAGTGATCCAAAAGTATGGAAACGGCTAAATAACTTTCGAGGAATGTATTTTGGAGAAAAAAGTTTTAGACAAAAGTCTTAGGAATTTGCCCTGGCTATTCAATAGTGGCCGTAGATTTAACCTTGACCATCGCCTTGAAGGTCATTTCAAGGTTAAATTGACTATTTTAAATTGGAACCCATATTTTTGGCCACGCAAATGGAAAGAGCGGAAAACTTAACGTCCGGCTTTGTCCTCAACCATGACCTTGAAGGTCATATCAAGGTCAAGATGGCTTTTTAAAAGGGAGCCTGCATTGTTACTGCGGATTTGGGAAGAAAGTTTTACGTCCGGATGTGACCTTGACCACAACCTTGATCTTGGCCATGACCTTGACCATAATGTCGAAGGTCACATCAAAGTCAAGGTGGTTTTTTGAAGGGGAAACAATATTTTTGGCAACGGGAATGGAAAGACCTTGACCATGACCTCGAAGGCCAGATCAGGGTCAAGAAAGCGGAACGTAAAATTTTCCGCTCTTTCCATTTCCGTTGCTAAAAATATGTTCCCCTTCAAAAACCACCATGACCTTGATATGACCTTCAACGTCAAGGTTGAGGTTGTGGTCAACGTCACATTTGGAATCTGCAGTAACAATGCAGGTTTCCCTTTAAAGAGCCATCTGGACCTTGATATGACCTTCGAGGTCATGGTTAAGATCTTAGTCGGACTAAAATTTTCCACTCTTTCCATTTCCGTGGTCAAAAATATGGGTTCCAATTTAAAAAAGTCAATTTGACCTTGAAATGACCTTCAAGGCCATGGTCAAGATTAAATCTACGGCCACCATTGAATAGCCAGGGAAAATTCCTAAGACTTTTGTCTAAAACTTTTTTCTCAAAAATACATTCCTCGAAAGTTATTTAGCCGTTTCCATACTTTTGGATCACCCTGTATTTCCCATAAAATTTGTTCCTTGATCTGTGAGAATTGAAGTCAGTATGGCAAAAAAAATCCGCGAGAGGGCCTGAGGGAAGCACGCACTGATATTTGCTCTTTTAAACAATTGAATATTTTGTTATGTATTGTGTGTGAAATTTATGTTTTGTAGACTCAGTTAAGTGAAGAACTTTTGCAGTTTTTTTTTATCCCAGCGCCCATTATATTACTATTAATATTCTCGCGTTAGAGTGTCATAAAGTTTTTGAAGTGGACATAATCTCACAAAACTGAGATTTTTCGGCGGTAAAATGAGCAAAATTAACAGTGAAGCACGTTGCTCATACAAAGACTGTGTTTCTGATAATTCCGAAAATGTGTTTAGTTGCCTATATTGTCCAAATGCCTATCATCTTAGCTGTGCAGTCAGTGCTAAATGCACAAGCATCTCGAACGATAGCGGTACATGCAGTTTAGTCTGCAAAAACTGCACCAACATAACTTCTATCGAGGCTTCTAAAGACGACAGTCAGCATAATAATAATAACGAAACGTGCTCGGGTGTGCTCTCCATCGAACAAATTGAAAATTTGTTTAAAGTTATTCAGCCTAAAATCATGGAATCAGTTAATAACTCAATTAAAGAGGCCATAATTGAAGTTCTTAATCCTTCAATTGACGCGGCTGTAAAGTTAGGCATTGAGAAACAGCTTGCTCCCATATCTCGCAATATAAATAACCATGCTACTCGCCTACATAAAGTTGAGAATAATGTAACCGACTTGGACACGCGTGTTAGTGAAATACACAATCTTGTAAGCAGTATAAGTGCAAGCTATAAAGCATCGCAGTCGAATACGAATACAGTTGCGCTGACACAGGAGTTTTCAAGCCAAAATCTTGATACAATTATGTGTGAGTTGGCCGACCGGCAGCGTCGCGCTACAAATGTTGTGTTATTTAATATTCCAGAGCAGACAGACTCTCAGCCAGCTGTAAGGTTAGAAAAAGATACGGGATCAGCCATCAAAATACTTCTCCCTATACGCAAATTCAAGTCAACTGATATTAGTACACATAGAATTGGGAAATATATACGTGACAAAATAAGGCCTCTCCGTGTTACTTTTGCCTCTTTGCATGATGCTCGCTTCGTTCTAAATAAAATATCTAAACTGAGTAGCAATAATATTGTTAAATCTGACTTGACGAAATGTCAACGAAAGCGTTTAGCTGAACTTCGACATACTGTTGATGAACTTAAATCTAAAGGTATAAATAAATCCATCAAATTCGTAAATGGCACGCCTACGCTTATTGGTGCAGTTAGTACTTCGACTTATAACGAACCCAATACATCTACGACTACTGCAAGCCAGGTTCCTGATGAGGATCTCGAATCTTCAGTACTTGAAGCCCCTACTGTAAACGTCTCTTCAAATAACAACACAGTACATCGCCCTATTGACGTTAGTACTCCAGGCAAACGCAAACGCAATGGAAGACCTCCCGGCTCACTTAATAAGAAACAAAAACCAAATGGCCCACAAAAAAACCGGAAAGTGCTTCCTCATCGGGCTCGGACGTAGATGGAGCTTCTTCGAAACGGATCACCGTATATTATCAGAACGTCCGCAGTATACGTTCATCAGCCAAGTTTAATACTTTAGTGGCAAACATCTCCTTATGTTCAGAAAAGCCGGATATTATTATCCTTACAGAAACTTTGCTAGACGGTGATCTTGTTGATGGTTTATATAACCAAAGAGACTATAACAATGGGAAGAGATTGCAGCTAGAACAGAGAAATGGCAGTATGAAAAATTTTAAGCTGGATCCGTCTCGGATCCAGCATAAAACAGAATGCTCTGCGCAGAGTTCGCTTGTTACGTCCCCTCTTTGCCTCCCTCTTGTGTTCAGCTGCTCTTCTACGAACTCATCGCATCTTTTGTGTTCCGACAGTCAGTGGCGTGCGCAGGATTTTCTTATTATGAGTGCCAACAATAAAAATGCCGCCTTTTGCACTTGCCCTTTTACATTTCTCGGTCATAGTTTAAGGTGAAAAAGAGCATTTAGGGTTTACTGCCTACTACATCCGGTGTACCACGCGTAAAGCTTACTTTCCCCCAATCATTTAGGGTTTATGGCTTTTCTACAGGAGGGAGTCTTCACTCGTGGGACCTCTCCCTTGTATTCGCCACATATTTGTACATATAAGGGCAAGTGCAAAAGGCGGCATTTTTATTGTTGGCACTCATAATAAGAAAATCCTGCGCACGCCACTGACTGTCGGAACACAAAAGATGCGATGAGTTCGTGGAAGAGCGGCTGAACACAAGAGGGAGGCAAAGAGGGGACGTAACAAGCGAACTTTGCGCAGAGCATTCTGTTTTATGCTGGATCCGAGACGGATCCAGCTTAAATTTTCCATTGTTATAGTCTCTTTGATATAACATAGATGGCTACTCTGTATTCAGGTCAGATCGTTCGTCTCGTACATCATCTAAATCAATAGGAAGTGGCTGTATTATTGCGGTGTCAAATCAACTTATTAGCTCTCCATTGAGAATACCGCAAGATGACATTGAACATTTATTTGTGAAGGTCACAAATGGCCAGAGTAAGCTAATTATAGGCTCGGCTTACTTGTCGCACGATTGTAATCTCGATCATTATACTAAACATACTGAAATTATCGAACAACTTGTAGCTCGTAACCCATCCTTTAAGCTGCTTATCATCGGAGATTATAATCTGACAGGCACTGTCTGGCCTGTAAATGAAACACTGACCTACTCATCTCTGCCTGGTACTCTCCAATCAACTGAATACAAAGCTGTATGCATCAAGAATTCTTTCGGTTCCCTGCGACTTCTACAATACTTGATCTTGCATTTTCAGACTTAGCTGGTCTGTTATGTGAAACCATTGGACGTTTTATCACGGATCGATTCTCATCATCCACCGGCTATTTTTAATTTCTCTTTAAATTGTGAGTCTAGTCTAAGTTTAAACAATGAGTACCTTAATTTTAGAAAAGCAAATTATGACGCGATTAATAATGAATTAAGTTCTATTGACTGGTCTAGCGTTTTTCGTGATCTCGATTTTAACTGTTGTATGGATAAATTTTATTGTATTATAAATGATCTCATTAGTAAATATGTTCCTGTTAGAATAAGATCACACCAATGTTACCCAACGTGGTTTAGTAAAGATTTAAAAAAGGCAATACGCGCTAAGAATAGGGCCCATTGGGTTTTCAAGCTGTCTAGACTTGAAGATGACTATATAGAGTTTAAGCGGCTTAGAGCTGTATGTATAAGATTAAGAAAAGAGTGTTATGCTACTTATATAGACAATACTGAAGCATCTTTAAAAAGCAACTTGAAATCCTTCTGGTCCTTTGTCAACAATAAGCGAAATAAATCAGATATTCCTTCATGTGTATTTTTCGATGGACTAGAAGCATCGAATGGGCATGACACCGCAGAATTATTTTCAACTTACTTTAAGTCATTTTTTATCAAATCGAATCCTACTTTACCTCCGTGTATAAATTGTCCCTGCCTTGCTGATGCGCTCACGATCACAAGGGATGAGCTGTCCTCAGGAATGCATCCATGAAGAAAACTGCTGGCCCGGACCCTGATTCTATACCGCCATTATTTTTAGATAAATGCTCAAGATCTCTGATTGAACCCATCTTA
Organism: Dysmachus trigonus; assembly: GCA_949715965.1. Taxonomy (NCBI): domain Eukaryota; kingdom Metazoa; phylum Arthropoda; class Insecta; order Diptera; family Asilidae; genus Dysmachus; species Dysmachus trigonus. The sequence continues at coordinate 35,770,989 of OX454321.1, read as the reverse complement.
TACCTTTTCAATTTTTCATTGATTTCAGGTATCTTCCATGATAAATGGAAAAAGTGCTATATCAGACCTATCATAAAAAAGGGCAATGCATATGATGTAGCAAACTATCGACCGATTGTAACAGCCTGCTCGTTAGGTAAACTATTTGATAAAATTATGGCTGAAAAACTATTTCATATTACTTCTCATTTAATAAATCCTAAACAACATGGCTTCTTTCTAGAACGCTCCACGGAATCGAATTTATTGACATACACAAATTACATTTTTAAATCCTTTGCTCGTAATAAACAAGTCGACTCGTTTTACAGTGATTTTTCCCGTGCTTTCGATTCGGTAAACCATGCACTATTACTTAGAAAACTGGAAAATTACGGCATTAGAGGTAAACTTCTTTCATGGTTTAATTCTTTCTTATCCAACAGATCAGCGCAGGTTAAAATCAACGGTTTTTTTGTCCTCTTCATTTAGTACTTGCTCTGGTGTACCACAGGGTTCTCATCTGGGACTTCTCTTTGTGTTATTTATAAATGATCTTTATGATCTAATCAAACATTCTGAGGTATTATTCTTCGCTGATGATGCCAAGATTTACAGGAGAATTGATTCCTTGGGTGACCTGGTGGGGCTCCAGAGTGATATTTTCTCAACCGTTACATGGTGCAATGATAATGCTTTAAAATTAAATTTTGATAAGTGTCACGTTCTATCTTTTTGTAATAATTCCACTCCTCTAAATTTTCAATATAAAATCTCAAATGCACCTATTTGAAAAGTTCAGTCCATCAAGGATCTTGGAGTGATTGTTGACTTAAAGCTCAACTTCAGGGAACATATTGACCATATTTGCTCCAAAGCTCTTAAAATACTTGGTTTTATTATTAAAGTAACTTCAGATTTCCGTAATTGCACGTCCATTATACACCTTTACAAGACACTGGTTCTTCCGTTGCTTCTGTATGCATCAACAGTTTGGTCATCGCATCTCGAGTTGGATAAATATAAGCTTGAGTCCGTTCAGCATGGATTTCTGCGACATCTTGCTCGCAAAAGTGGTCAGCCAATGTATTATCGCGATCATGACTACTCGCGTATCATGAAGCATTACAACATACCTAAGTTAGATTCACATAGAAAAGTTCGCGATGCAGTGTTTGCATTTAAGCTGATTCACAATATGATCGATTGTCAGGACCTCGCTGATCTTTTTGTTGAACGCAGTATGCCGTATAGTCTTCGTAGGCATAGAAGTTTCGTTGAGGAAACCCACAATCGCAACTCCACTTATTTTTCATCTATACCTCGGTTAATCAGGCTCCGGCACAGTTTACCTGATGACATAATTTCTTTAAATCAACTCCTACCATTTAAAAAGTCAGTTAAGAAGTTATTTCTGTAATGAGCAAATTGGTCGTCCACCCTCTCTTTACCTAAATAAATTCATATAAATTATAATATTTTGAAATTAAAATTAAATAAGATCATCAACTTCTGCGGTGTCATGCCTCATTGTATTTGGGCGATTTTGATGATTCCTGTTTTAGATGCTTTTGTTTTTGTAATTTACACCAAGATTGGTATTAAAGAATACAAATTGTAACTTGCAATTGATTAGTATCATTTGTTATATGTATTATCGAAAATTATTGTACAGCTTAATGTGATATGGCACATCGACTTATTGGAATTGTTTTATTTTAAGCCAAAAAAAATGATTAATATAAAAATGTAATAGGAATACACAATATATTATGTAGGTCGATAATACACATGTAACCATTGTACTGGGCCTATAGCCCGTATCTTCCCAAATAAATAAATAAATAAATATCGAAATAAATTTATGAAATATTGAATTTGCTCGTTTCTTGATCAGGAAGTGGTATGAAAAGAGTATATTTAGTCGAATCGTCTTAAATAAATAGTATATACTTATTTTTGTTTTTAGTTTCTTTTAATGATCCAAAAATATCTAAGACTATTCTTTCAAATGTTTTTTTGCTTGTGGTAGTTACTTATATGAGATTTTTAGTTGGTTTTCTATTTATTTTATTAGTTTGACACTTAATACAAGATTTAAAGAATAGTTCTATATTTTTAATCATATTTTTCCACCTGTATTTGGTTTTCAGAGATTTTATCGTTATTATTCCAGCATGTCATCCTACTTTAGATGTATGATCTTCTTTCAGTATATTTAAATTTATTATTATTCCATCGGAGTAATCCTTATTAACCAATATTTTTGTTTTTGTAGCTCCGGAATTATAAATGTTTAAAAGACTTTCCTTTAACTTTGAGAGTATGTTTCTTAGTATTCCTTTAATTTCTTCGGTTTCTAAAGCATTTATATTAATACGACTTAGAAAATCGGCTTGACAAATAGTCAGTCCTTTTTCGTATCGTATTTCATAGTCATATTCTTTTCTAATTTTAACCTATATCTTACCAATCTGCTAGTTGGACGTTTTACATTGAATAGCCAGGTTAGAGGCTTATGATCAGTGTAGCAATTATAAATTTTCTCCCGTATAGGTATGGACGAAAATGTTTTAAACCTATATTATCGCTAAACATTCTTTTTCAGTAGTGGAATAATTCCCCTCAGCTCTATTTAGAGTCCGAGATGCATACGCAATTGGCAATATATTATCTCCATGCTTTTGTGACAAAATAGCTCCTAAAGCAAAATTGGTATCAGTTGTCAACCAAAACGTGTCGTTCAAATTAGGATATTGTAGATCGGTTCTTTAATTAAGGCCAATCTTAACACGTCGAAAGCTTCTTATTGTTCTTTTTCCCAACAGAATTTAACATCCTTCCGTAAAAGTTTGGTTAAATTTTGCGAGATTTTTGAAAATTAGGGATAAATCTTCTATAATATCAAACTAATCCCAAATATTCTTTAATTTGTTTCGGATTTTTAGCTGCTGGGAATTCTTAACACATTGACAGCCGGCGACCTAAGAGACATTTAAAGCCTGAGCGCAAAAAAATCCACATCATCGGAAGGCAGCTACTCAAGCGACAGATTCAGAAATCCGCGATTTCGCGGGGCCGGCGCTCAGGCGACAGACTCAGAAACCCGCGTTTTCGCGGGGCCGGCGCTCAAGCGACAGACTCAGAAACCCGCGTTTTCACGGGGCCGGCTGTTAATGTGTTAAATAACTTTACATTTTTCTTCGTGCGGTCGCACACCATCCTTAGAGATTACATGTCCCAAATAACAAACTGCCTGCTCAAGGAATTCACATTTGTCCGAGTGCAACTTTAAGTGCGCCATTCTTAATTGGTCAAACACAGTCATAGGTCATTTCAAAGTCATTCCAAGGTCAAATTTAGAAAAGGATTGTATTGAATCTCAACCACTGAATACATGGGTTTTTGGGTCGATGATTGCAAATCATGGGCCAGCTTAACCTCACAAGGTCAACTGAATGTTATGTAGAGGTCAGTTGTAGGTTATCTTCAACTTAAGTTGAGAAATGGTCACGCACCATATACTAGCCAATGTGTATATAGGTTTCTTACGGAGGCGAAATTCCAATAAAAGCGTCCGCTTAACCTTATAACATTTATTAGAGGTCATTTTAAACTCATCAGTATGCCGACATCTTGGATTTAGAAATCCTCGATTTTGGACCTCAGATTCGTGATCAGCGATCCCGAAACCTCCCGAGTAATCAATTTTACATGAACTACTTTTTTTACGAATCCAAAAACCCCCGAGTAGTAAGTTTTACATGAACTTCTCAATTTTGCAGGAATGTTAGAGTCCACTGCACATACCGGTGCGCCCTCGGCTAAATGTAAGTATTCAAGCAAGCTTCTGTTCACAGTCTTGCGTCAAGATTGAAGAGTGGAACCATAAAGTGAAAAGCAAGGTGATTCAGTTTAAACAAGCACCCCGATAGGAGCAAAAGCTGCTGTTGTTCCTGGGTAACACTAATATCAACAATAAATTTGCACTAATAAGAGTAATGTAGGATATTAAACCTAAGGTCAATGAAGGTTTAAGAACACTTACACAAAAAACAAATTTTTTTCGCAAACAAAACTGAGTAATTTCTTAGCAGTGAATACATGTGACTAGTTTTTATTCTTGTTCCGTTCGAGCATAATTCAGTCTTGTTCTGATATTATACCGCTTCTGCGCATGCGCCAATTGATCTAATGCGGTTTAATATGGAAAAAAGTACTTGAATATTACCGTGTTCAAAGTTAAAGGACCCTGAATTCTGATTTAACAATTCTAAAACCTTCATTTACAGTTAACAGAGCTTAAAATGGCCTTTATATAATGTTATAAGGTTAATCAGACGCTTTTATTCGCAACAGTAACAAACCTCTATACACAGTGGCTGGTATATGTATATATTGCGTGGCCATTTCTCAACTTAAGCTTAATATAACCTACAACTGACCTTTACATGACACTTAGTCAAAACTTCTGAATTGGTCAATACTGATGTAAAATTTCGTGAATTTTCAGAATATCATAGGGGTTTTTAATTAAAACTGGAATTACAGAGGTTATGTTCGCTTTTTTTTAAACAAAAATCGTGGTTTTTCAAAAAAAAATGCTTAGAAAATCATCATTTATGGCTCGTAACCAATACAAAGTTTGGCGGAAAAGCAATCGCGTCTATAGACCCTGTTCCTTAATTTGCAGATGCGTAGGCTTTGAAATTCAAAATGGCGTTTGAAAGTAGAAAATTCAATGACATATAATATTATGACTATTAAAAAAGAAGTTCTTAATGGATTTATTTAGAAACTTATACAGAGAGGTTTTTGAGTTCGCTGATTGCGGATCTGAGGTCAAATATAATAAATTCAAAATGGCGGGCTCAAGATGGCGGACAAAGCCATTAAAATTCTATAAATCTGAGCATAAAATAGCTCTAGGAGGTTTTCGAGGTCGCTGATTGCGAATCTGAGGTCAGATTTGAAAACATAAAAATGGCGGACCCAAGATAGCGGGAGAAAAAATTAAAATCACATGGATCTGAGCAAAAATTTGCACTGAGGGGTTTTTTGGGTCGCTGATTATGAATCTGAGATCGGATAATGCCGAAGACGCAGAGCAATAAAGAGTCTTATCAAAGTAAAGAGGAAAAGCTAGAAAAGATATATCGAGATAAAGATAATCACGACACCTCAGTTACCAAAATCCATACTTAAATTACAGGACCAAAACTTGATTTCCAGCAAACCTGATAGTTATAAAAAGTGGTAACACAATAAGCCTATAATTGTCTAAGTGTGCCTTCCAGCAGCCACATAAATCTAACATCTAAGTTTAGGATTTTGAAAATACCTAACGCAAGTAATTGATATAATTTTAATTCTTCACTGTGTGGACGTAACTTTATGTAACATTTTTCTGCTCCAAAAAAGACCTCTTATGGATATTTCATCTTCTATGAGTAGAAGATAATTTTTTCCAATATGTGTACGTAAAAATCTAAATCAATTTTGTAAGATGAGGACTGATGAGTCTATATAAAAAAACACCATTCTATAATTTTTCCTCCTCCACTGTGCGTCTAAATTTTCACACAGTTTGGAGTTTAAACTTCCTTAACCCGAGGTGATAACCTGCCGGCACAGCCCAAATGTTCTATTACTAAAATATGATACCAATTGTCATTAATTTTTGTGGGATGTATTTATAACGTTCTAAAACAGTGAAATTAACCATTTTACAAACCAATTCACATAGATGTCACAGGACTGCAGATAAATAACACAACCCATCTGTGTGCGGCACGATTTAGTACATACAATTTTATAAATACCCGTCACATATTATGTCGTATACATATATGTGACGCTGGTAGCAGAAGGGATAATAATATTTTGCAGTCTGATAATCATTAAAAGCTAAGGAAAACCTCTGCAGAAATGTGCAATATAGTGAAAATATAATAATTTTTAATGGAGCGGCAGGTAATCTTGGTCTTATTCAGAATGGAAATATTCAGCCTTTTGCAAGGCGACGGCCAATGCCTTTTTTTGTACTACTAAATTGAGGCTAAATTTTATTTGAAAAATTAAGGAATGTTTTTAACCTGAGAAATCTATAAAATTAATTAAAAGCAAAGCCAAAACACCATTTTCACATTCCGTACCGAGATAATCGGAGTTGTTATGAGAGTTATACGTAAAAATGCATTAAATGAGAGAGCTTTCACTCGTGAACCAGTTTCGGTACACGCGGCGTAAAATGTGTTAAACTAAGATTGTACTTTTAATATAAATATTGAAGCAAATATAAGGTATTCGATTAGCGAAAATCGGAAAATATTGAAGTCACGTGACTGTAAATTTAGTCGCTTGTTAGTCCAAGAAACACGAATCTGACGAAAATGTATTTGTCGGGACTTTTTTTGTAGAGAATTTAAAAAACCTTAATTTTGCAAATAATAAGGTTTGAAGAACAGTTTAAAGAAAGCCTTGAAACGGACGTAAAACTTATTTTTGATCCCCTTACCCTTTCTAAGGGAGAAACCGGTAAGACTTGTTAATGAATCATTTCGTTGAATTGAAGAAAAAATTGTTTGAATTTTTGTGAAATTCATCAATTTTTCCGGCTTATCGCCTGGTATATATGATTCCAAACTAATTTCAATCTTACTTGCTTTATATAATAAAAGGAACTACAGTATAGTAATCAATCAAATATTCGATTGTAGAAAAAATGTACCCTAAAATTAAAAACGTTTCATATTGAAAACTTCTGCAGACATATACTCGTCACTTGTTCTTTATCTTGTGTACCGACTAATTGTTTAAATTGATAAAGACATTGCGTAAGCGACTGACGCCTCTTCGCAGCATAAATATTATCAGCAACTTGAAATACATCAGAATATAACAGGCAGATAAATGCCGCGTTACTTACAGAGCCTAGTATTGTCCTCTATTAATATGTTTAATTTCGTATGTGAAAACTAAGCCAATTTTTTTGGAATTGACCAAATTGCTATCGATTTTTAAAACCAAAGCAACTTTTCCATTCAATTGGTTTTAAAAACTAAATTGTAGCCGGAGCTACAACTATTTTGTAATGAAGTTAACATTAAGATAGTTTTTGAAAAAGTACAAAATTATCGTAAAGCTTATTTGGGAAAGTCGCTACCTTATTCCACGATTCTGTTAATCTATTGTATGTAAAAATTTACTTCATATCCCAATATTAGATATATAGTAATACTTCTAATTGTAGAAGTCCATGTCATTAAAATTTTAGTGATATGTACTTCTAATACATACCACAATCTTATCCAAGCAGACGTACCTACCTTGAGTTAAAAATTATAATAAATTCGATAAGTCAAGCCCATTCCACAATATCGAAAACTCCTGACACTTTATTTTCCCACTGCCAAATTAAATACTCCAAATCACTGCCTCATTTCCCTAGTTCAACTCAACAGTCTATACTACAAAAATGACAAACAAAAATTAAGTAAATGGTGTTGTGGGTACAGTAGGAACTATGAATAATCTTAAATGTACATTCCTGCCAAGAAAATTTTATACTCACATGTTTATACCACTTTCTACGTTTACATGGAGAAAAATCAATTTATGTAGGCCATATAAAGGTCTAAACAGAATAGGTCGCTGTAGCCTGGCGCAACCGCTGGGTTCTTGTCTTGGTTGGCGCTGTCAAAAGTTGAAAGCACCAGGGCACAATGCTACAGCCAGAATGTGCAGCTCGCCTGCCGCTTGGCGCGGTCTCTGCAGTTCATTTTTGCCAACTTTTAACCAGGGTAAGGAAAAATTCACTCATGAACCAAAAAATTCGAATCTTTTTCGTTCGATTCAGTTCATGAGTGAAGAAAAAAAAGCGGCCAAGTGCGAGTCGGACTAGCCCATGAAGGGTTACGTAGCAGTAAGTAACATAATATAAAATTTTTTGTTATTATTACAAAATAATAGTTCACGGTTATGTTTATGAAATTAAATGTTTTTATTTTTTATTTTTATCTTTGAGTTGATTGAATGAAAGGTAAATTGCGGTTTACGATTTATGACGTATTAAAAAAAAACTGAGCACTAGATCTCGTTCAAACCAATTTTCGGTGGAAGTTTGCATGGTAATGCACATCATATATTTTTTTTTAGTTTTATCATTCTCTTATTTTAGAAGTTACAGGGGGGGACAAACATTTTACCACTTTGGAAGTGTCTCTCGCGCAAACTATTCAGTTTAGAAAGAAATGATATTAGAAACCTCAATATCATTTTTGAAGACCTATCCATAGATACCAAACACGTATGGGTTTGATGAAAAAAAATGTTCAGTTTTCGCCTCGCCTCCGTCGCACATACGGCAAATTGACCACTTTAGGGGGTCAAAAATCAAAGGTGTGAAATAATATGTGTATTTATATTTAGGAAGGTTTCTGACCTTTGTGTTAAGGCTCGAGAAGATTTTGTAAGTACCTGCATACCTAAAAAGTAATTATAGCTAGAAATAAAATACTATTGAAAATAAAATTTAGTATATTTTACTTAAAGTACACACAATTACCAATCGTGCAGTAGTTGTGTTGGAAATAGATATATAATAAATAATTACTATCACTGTCGTCTTGATCATCCATAGTTCCTTCATCATCATCATCATCATCCTTATCTTCGATCGTTTCTATAAGAGGAACGTTTAACATTTCCAGCACCTCCTTAGAAAAAGGTTTCCTTTTCTTATTATGGCTCCTTCTCTTGGATGCAATAATTGGATCCGAAGCTATTAGCATCCAGTGCACAATGTCTGTATTAATGTGGATTCTGGATGTTTTTCTAGCATGGAAAAGTCGTAAACCTTTATATTCTTTTTGACTAGTTTCCAGCACATCTTCTGAAAACAACCGCACGGGTAAAGGTAGCTCTTTTATTATGTCTGCACCATGTATTAAGAGTTTGTGCACAGATGCACTCATTTTGTACCAATTATAACGTTTTGCTGTCTCGATGCAGTAGTTTTTAAAATTAACGTAGTTCACGCTAAATCCGCATGATAAAACACTCAGGATATTAGCAAATCTTTCTATAACTTCATCTAAGCCTGTGATAGCCCCAGATTTTGTAGGTTCAGCAAAAAACTTCCTTTCCGTATTTCCATCGTTCGAGTTGCCCCCACCCTGCTTCGGTTGGTCTATCACTAATCCCATTTGCTGGTAAAACTTGGTTGTTATTTCTTCTTTTCTCTTTTTTATATTTGCTTTAGCTTGTGTGCCCCTCGCTTGCCATTGCCTTAATTCCAGTTTATATGATATATGTATGTAACAAGTACTCGTAACATCTAAAGTATGAGTGCAGTACAGATATCCCAAATTTAAATGAACTAGTCGTAGGATATTGTTTCTGCAAAAGTAAGTCAAGGTTGTTAAGCTCCTTGGGTGTCGCCTTGCACACATTACACGCTTGTGATGACGAAGTGTCTGTGAGTACATTGCACGTCTTTCCTTCCATCATTGTACACACAGCATGATGTTTGAACTTGTAACATTTATCCCCAAGAGTGACCTCAGTAGGCTGCAAACTTGAGATTTGTACCTCTATTGCTTCATAATGAAGTTTTACCGACTCATTTGTCTCCTTCTCAATCTGCAGGCGAATGACGCGGTTATATCTCGACGAAGATGGACTTGGGTTTTACCAGAAAATCTGTTTTCCATTGGTTGTGACTTCTGACATTTGCAATGGAACTATAGTACACAGAATTATATAACTGTCTCCATACAATGAATTGTTGTCAAAACATTGTTTGTAAATGGAATGGCCACCACTCCCGTCAAGACCCCACTTATAAATGACTTCGATCGCTGAGTTTTTCGTGTGATCGTGGTGTAGCAGAAGTACATCCTGCTGCACATGAGCAAGGCTCTGTACTGTATGGTACAAAAGATCTTGAACTGGAATTTGCACTTCAGTTTCCGTGATTTTTATATTATTCGGATAACACTGCTTTTTTGTTTGTGCTATGACATTATAAGCCGGATAGATGTTAGCGCCTCGTGATTTCGCCCCTTTTTGCCAATGCATGTAATCTTCTTTTCCCATGTCTGAGTCAATTATCAGCGCTAAGGCTTCTTCGGGAGAGTAAGGCTTCATAGCCGAATATGATGGTGTATCGTGAATTTGTTTCATGCGTTTGTATCTGCGAGGGCTTGTAGTTAAAGCTAAGTTCACTACTTAGGTAGCTGTCCTTTTCCCGCTCTTGGTAAGGCTGGCTTGAGCAGCAGAACACAATAGCTCTGGGCTTGACTCAGACACCATTGGTTTTATAACCCTTCGTTTTGTTCGTAGAGAGCTATCTTCAAAAGATTTTGCAGGTCTGCCTCTAGCTTTTTTCATATGCAAATCATTGTCTGCGCTTGTAGTGCCTACAACTGGCAACACCAAATCGCTCATTAACCATTCTGAATTGCATTTAATAAATCTTTCCATAGTCCAATTCGCTTTTTTCCACTTTTGTAAAAGTTTTGAAACAAACACTTTCATAACACATTTAATTTTATTTAAACAGTCTTTTGACTGTTTATATTCATTAAACTTGTCCAATATGTAATTGGTTAATCGTTCTACACACTGAGACGATAATTGTTTATAAAAGTTTTCGCTGTTCAACACTAAGACCAGATCCATTTATTTAATGTTTATTTCAAAATGACTTGGTCTGCTCCGATTACCTGCGAAAAAAGGGTCTAGTGTCAGAATCAGTTCGTTTGAGTTTCTAGAATTTACCAAACTAACAACCAACAAATGCGCAAGTGTAAATATTGAGGACAGAAAGCAGTACTAAGCGGAACTTTTTTTGAAAATCTAAGGAAATACATATTTTTTTTTGAAAAGTATGAGTGAAATGAAATTGTCATTAATTATTAACTAGGGTAAAAACAATGAAATTATAATGTTGTTATATAATAAACATACCTGTGGCTTCTATTTCCATAATTAATATTATTTTTTTTTTGCGCGAGGTGAACGAAAATAACACGTTATGATGCTTTCGGATTCCGTATGCAATTAGCCGAACAACTCTCACTTATGGGAGCCTCGGGCGTCTTTGTTATAAATGTACCAAAAGCTATTTATGGTCAGTACGACAGAACGACTACTTGACTCGGGGAATACAATAAATTTTAGACCTTATCTCTAAGTAGAAAAACCTATTTTTGACCCCCTAAAGTGGTTGTTTTGCCGTATGTGCGTCGAGTGAACACTTATCTAGCGATTGATCTTAAAAGTGCGCCGTTATTGCAACTAAACGTCCTTGTACTCTTTCTGACGATGAAGATCCCAGCGATCTATCATCGCTTAAAGTTTGCAAATTGCCCACCGGTCGAAACAGAAACAATTTAATCATGCCATCAGTGCGGAAAAACTATTTTGCTCCACTACAGAGCTTGACTGATGAAATGTTAAGCAATGAAGTTATTACTAATCAAGTAAAAACTCCTAAAATTCCACAAATTGTGCTAATGAAGCGTGATATTAACTTTGCTCATAATTTATTAAAGTCCAACAATATTACCGCCTATCAAATAAAATTTATGTCAATCGGCATCAAAATCATAGTGGAATCAGAAGAAACCCGCAACACTATAATCGATCTTCTTAAAAGTAAAAAGTGCGAGTTCTACACTCATAACTCAAAGCTGAATAAGCCGTTCAAAGTTATTCTAACAGGTCTACATCCAGTTAAAGCTGAAACACTTAAAGAAGAACTAATCTCACTGGAGCTAAAGTGTGTAGACTGCAAAGTAATCTCGACTAGATCCGCAACAGGTGTGTTATATGTTGTCTACTTTCAACGAGATTCGGTAACCTTAAATCACCTCAAAACTAAAATTAAAAGCGTTTTCAACACCATTGTGCAGTGGGACTACAAGAGGCAACCAGTACGCAAAATTACGCAATGCCATAATTGCCAAATGTTTGGCCATGGTGCTTTACACTGTAACGTAAAAACTTTCTGTCCCACATGTTCCGGGAGTCACAAAGCTAATGAATGCGACTCTAAAGGCGCCAAAAAATGCGCAAATTGCAGTGGTACCCACGAAGCCACAGATCCATCCTGTCCGGTTAGGCAGCAGTACATATCGATTCGAGAGAAACTCACCGCTAAGCATACAAAACGAATGTCTGTAAAGCAACAGCCTAGTGGTAAGCAACAGCAGAAATCATTTCAGTTCATGCAGTCTGAGTTCCCTCCACTAGTAACAAGTACTACTAAGCCTTCAGCATCAACACAGAAGCCCGCAGCTGTTCAACCTCCCCAATCTGCCTGGACAAGTAGAGACAACAATCCCATCACCGATCTCTTTAGTTTTGAAGAAATTAATAGTCTTCTCAACGAGCTTCTCTCTCAACTTTCCTTGTGTAAAAATAAATCAGATCAGTTTAGCGTCATCTTCACTACCCCTAGCACTATCACATGATGTACTATATTCTTTCAGACATCAGTTTTTTCGTGAAAACCAGTATTAAGGGGTTTTTGGAGTCGCTGACGATTTTGAAAAACAAAATTGACCTGTTTTTGCGTTTTCCTGAAAAGAGCTCCTCAAGGGGGTAAACTACCCCAAGCACTAACACATGATGTATATTCTTTCAGATATCAGTTTTTTCCGTGAAAACCAGTATTAAGGGGTTTTTGGAGTCGCTGATAACGAATCTGATGTCAGATTTAAAAAACTCAAAATGGCGGGTCCAACATGGCGGACGAATTTTTGAAAAATACATCAATTTTTATAAAAAGAACTATAAATAAAAGTTTTTGAGGTCGCTGATTACGAATGTGATGATAGATTTAACAAATTCAAAATGGCGGGTCCAACATGGCGGACGAAATCTTGAAAAATACATCAATTTTTATAAAAAGAACTATAAATAAAAGTTTTTGAGGTCGCTGATTACGAATCTGATGTTAAATTTAAAAAATTCAAAGTGGCGGATCCAACATGGTGAACAAACTTTTCAAAAACACATCAATTTTTATTAAAAAAACAATAAAGAAAAGTTTTTGAACTCGCTGATTACGGATTTACAATCGTAAATGAATAATTAAAAAGGATAGATTTGTTATCGCGCACATATGTTTTAAAAGTATTACAATTTTGATAAAAAATAATAAACAAGGATTAAATTATTGATATCGTTAATTATCAATTAATTTGTAAATTCAAAGTTAGATTTATAAAATTTTATATATATACAACATTCATACATAACTGCATTCATCTGTGGAAATGTGTACAATGATGATAGTCGTCAAAATAATGCTTTAAACATAATGATTTTTTACACCACGAAAATCGAATTATAGCAACTTTTCTACAGCCTTGCACTTCACATCTAATACTAGAATTCCCAAAACTAAAATCGACAGGTTTCTCAAAATGTCCAGGCTTTTCATTGGTATATCCACTTTTATACCATGAGTACTTAAATAGATTTATATACCGTGGCGAAGAGAGTTGATTATGAACTAATGACTGCAATTTAATGATATTATTTCTTAAATGTAAATTAAGATCCTAATTCATTAATATACCGCTGTCCGAGAAGTGTCGAACGTAATTTTTCCATATTCGGAAACCAAATACATCCAATGGTTGTATGTTGCCCGTAGTACCGCTAGGTATTTTTTTCACTTCTACTATTTTATTCGATGGAGTATTTTGTTCTATTATTTTGTCACAATGGCCGCTCCACGAATCAATTAAAAGGATTGAATGAGATCCAACGTTAAGGAGAAAAATTTTTTAAACCATGTTTTGTACATGAAAATTAATATTTTATACTAATGTCCCATATAATTGTAAATGTATGTAGTTACTTTTCCTGATTTTGAAGAGTCTTCATGAATATTGTCAGGTCTGAATAAATTTTTTTCTAATATAGGACCAAAATGTCCAGTTGGCTCTTTCAAAACCAAATATAACAGTGATAAAAGTTTTTCTTCCCCAGATATTAGTGGCTGAATAGCATAGCTATGAGTATTTGCTGAAATTGATTGCACCATACATTGCACGTTCTGCTCTCCTTCAATAGCCAAAGTTCTTCCGGAATGGATTTCCAGCTGAAAATCGCTTTGATCAGAATTATATATTTTGCATTCCAGCTGTTAAAGCGCTCTGTTTAACGTTAGTTACAAATTCGTTTATTGTAAAGAGCGCGTCAGAGGTAGACCACACATATGTATATGTGTGTACATAGAATGTAGAGAAACGCCTATATACATTTGTATATCCATCAGGAATATTACAGATTTTTTAAATGTATGATAATCTCGTTTGAAGTTAAATACCAAGCAAACGGCGAACATTTCGATTAGCATATTTTATTTTGAAATATTGGCCTTCGGTTTGACTACAATTTCAGGCTTTGAAGCATAAGTTTTCGGTTTATTAGGTGTAAGATTTATAACATGTAACTTGAGGTTTGAAATTTATAGCTCACTACAATTATGGAATTAGAAAAAAAAAACATGCATGGTAACTTTTTTACGAGATTGAAAAACGCAATTTCGATTTAGATCCAATGTATTAAAACTGTAATTTAAATTTTTTTTATTATTTTTCATAAAAATTGATGTATTTTACAAAAGTTTGTTCACCATGTTTGATCCGCCATTTTTGAATTTTTTAAATTTAACATCAGATTCGTAATCAGCGACCTCAAAAACTTTTATTTATAGTTCTTTTTATAATAATTGATGTATTTTTCAAAAATTCGTCCGCCATGTTGGACCCGCCATTTTGAATTTGTTAAATCTAACACCAGATTCGTAATCAGCGACCTCAAAAACTCTTATTTATAGTTCTTTTTATAAAAATGTATATGTTTTTCAAAAATTCGTCCGCCATGGTGGACCCGCCATTTTGAATATTTTAAATCTGGCATCAGATTCGTAATCAGCGACTCCAAAAACCCCTTAATACTGTTTGGTGATTTTAAACTAAAACTGTTATTTTTGTGACGCAAAAATATAATTTATTCTGCAATAAAAAATAAGGGTTGCAACTCCTGGGAACCGGATTACTTACAAAAGGTTAGTATATTTACGAGCTATCATTTCCATTTTGTTTCGTTCGAAAAAAATCATTAGAACTTAAGATATTTAAGAAAAACTGTTTTCGGGGGTATAATTTAGGGGTGGTTTTCACCCCCTAAACTTGCGTATCCGCAGATAAAGAAAAATACGTGTCTCTTATTTTTTGATGCTCTACAACATATTTCAATTTCATCAAAATCGGTGAGACACACCTGAGAACGTTTCCTTGTCGGTAATTTACCAGAAATAAACTGGACCCTCATACAAAATTTCATGAAAGCATTTAAACCGCTGTCCGACTGCACTAAAAAATCCCAGAGCATCCATTACATACTAGGCGACTTTTATCGAGATTGGCTGTGCTGCGAAATTGAACTCGAAGAAATTCAGTACAACAATGTATATGCCAAATTGCTGATGTCATCAATGATTCAACCAAAGAATATCTATTTCAACAAGAAGGGACACTTTAATACCCTCTCAAAATTCCAACCCATATGCACGCTCTTGAAAATACACCCATAAAAATTTCCCATTAGTTAAAGCAGCTCAGGGCTACTACCTCTGTAAATACCTATAAGAAATGTAGAGAGAGAAATAGTCACCAAAAAGTTCTCACAGACAGCTTTTACAGCGTAAGCTATAAACTGAAGCTTTTTTATGAACGCTTTTTTAAAGGCGTTCCAGTTTGCTGCACTAGCACTATGTAGATGGCTCAAGTTTACCTCCCCTAGCAATGTTAAGTTATAGGGAAATGCCGAATCGGAGAAGGGAGAAGAGGCAGGTAGCACACACCGAGCATGAATACGGACGAGATTGTTTACATTTTTTCATTGTGCATTTTTAAAGGCGTTCTGTCTCTCACTTATGCCTTCTTTATTACTAACTAATTCTAGCATAAATTCCCATTTCATTCGTGTAACGGTACCAAGGTCGAAAAAAGATAAGGAAAAACGTCACGAGTGTCCCCTCTTGTTAATAGATACTCTTTGGATTCAACTTAGGAGTAACCTTATGGCCAATAACAAAGCACTCGTTTCAGCGCTTTATTTGGACCCGAGATTCAATTTCGCTAACAGTCCACTTCTAACCGTCGAGCAAAAGAAGGAAGCAATTGAAGAGTCCAGGAAAGGAATGATCAAAGTCACCCTAAAACCATGTTTAGAGTTAGTACCGTCATCTAGTTCCTTAGACGCGAAACTTATCTGGTCCGAATCATAAAAAAGGCTAACAACGTTCTAAACCCCTAAAAATGAGCTGTCATTTTTTGGCAAAAAAGTTATGTTTGATCAAAGTCCACACCGTAAAAGTTAAAAAAGATCAAGGTCACAGACGAAAATGTAAATGTCAGTCAGTGTTGTCACTTGTCAGTTTAGTCGTTTGATTTTAAGGTTCGTTTGTAATAAAGGAGTAAATATTACTTAAATAACTGACTAATTCATCATGTCTGAAAGTGACTCTACGACCTACGATGTTGCACAAAATAATAATAACACAAACTTTAATATATATTTTGATAAGAGACTTAGTATCAGCGACCCTAAAACCTCTTTGATTCATTTTGATAAAAAATCCCATAAAAGTGCAAGTGTTCGGACGCCATATTTGATTCACTACTTTGGAACCCAATACAAAAAAGTACCTATACTGTTTCCTCTAATATAACGTACTTTTTGGCAAAAAATCAGAAATATCGCAGAACGCATTTAGTTGTAATTGAGGTTCAAACTATCCCAACGAATGACAATTTTTCCTTCACAAAAGCAAAGTTTTAACAAAACAATGGCACTTTTACCTTCCCTTTGGACACAAGCAACAAGAAAATAGCATTCATAACTCAGACGCAAAAAAAAAAGTTTAATTTTGTTGACCTGTGTAATTAGATGACTTTGATCCTTTTCAACTTTTTTAGTCTTGACTTTGATCATTAATATAATTTGTATCTCTGACTTAATGAAGACAATTTAAAATAATATAACTATAAATATATATATATTTTTAATAAATATTGTTAAATAGTGTTGCAAATATGTAAGCAATGTTTTTAAGCTAAAACTACATTTACATAGTGCTTTTGACAATAATTATAAGTCTTCTTACTTAAAATTTGATTTTTCTTCTAAAACTCCTCAACTGACTTTGATCGTTCTTTCCCTGTACTCTTCAATTTTGTTGTGAGTGCAACATTAAATTGAAAACTTCGATATTTATAATATTTCCTTAATTTTTTTCTTTCAGAAACATCTACTTCGCCATTTTTGAATTTTTTAAATTTAACATCAGATTCGTAATCAGCGACCTCAAAAACTTTTATTTATAGTTCTTTTTATAATAATTGATGTATTTTTCAAAAATTCGTCCGCCATGTTGGACCCGCCATTTTGAATTTGTTAAATCTAACACCAGATTCGTAATCAGCGACCTCAAAAACTCTTATTTATAGTTCTTTTTATAAAAATGTATATGTTTTTCAAAAATTCGTCCGCCATGGTGGACCCGCCATTTTGAATATTTTAAATCTGGCATCAGATTCGTAATCAGCGACTCCAAAAACCCCTTAATACTGTTTGGTGATTTTAAACTAAAACTGTTATTTTTGTGACGCAAAAATATAATTTATTCTGCAATAAAAAATAAGGGTTGCAACTCCTGGGAACCGGATTACTTACAAAAGGTTAGTATATTTACGAGCTATCATTTCCATTTTGTTTCGTTCGAAAAAATTCATTAGAACTTAAGATATTTAAGAAAAACTGTTTTCGGGGGTATAATTTAGGGGTGGTTTTCACCCCCTAAACTTGCGTATCCGCAGATAAAGAAAAATACGTGTCTCTTATTTTTTGATGCTCTACAACATATTTCAATTTCATCAAAATCGGTGAGACACACCTGAGAACGTTTCCTTGTCGGTAATTTACCAGAAATAAACTGGACCCTCATACAAAATTTCATGAAAGCATTTAAACCGCTGTCCGACTGCACTAAAAAATCCCAGAGCATCCATTACATACTAGGCGACTTTTATCGAGATTGGCTGTGCTGCGAAATTGAACTCGAAGAAATTCAGTACAACAATGTATATGCCAAATTGCTGATGTCATCAATGATTCAACCAAAGAATATCTATTTCAACAAGAAGGGACACTTTAATACCCTCTCAAAATTCCAACCCATATGCACGCTCTTGAAAATACACCCATAAAAATTTCCCATTAGTTAAAGCAGCTCAGGGCTACTACCTCTGTAAATACCTATAAGAAATGTAGAGAGAGAAATAGTCACCAAAAAGTTCTCACAGACAGCTTTTACAGCGTAAGCTATAAACTGAAGCTTTTTTATGAACGCTTTTTTAAAGGCGTTCCAGTTTGCTGCACTAGCACTATGTAGATGGCTCAAGTTTACCTCCCCTAGCAATGTTAAGTTATAGGGAAATGCCGAATCGGAGAAGGGAGAAGAGGCAGGTAGCACACACCGAGCATGAATACGGACGAGATTGTTTACATTTTTTCATTGTGCATTTTTAAAGGCGTTCTGTCTCTCACTTATGCCTTCTTTATTACTAACTAATTCTAGCATAAATTCCCATTTCATTCGTGTAACGGTACCAAGGTCGAAAAAAGATAAGGAAAAACGTCACGAGTGTCCCCTCTTGTTAATAGATACTCTTTGGATTCAACTTAGGAGTAACCTTATGGCCAATAACAAAGCACTCGTTTCAGCGCTTTATTTGGACCCGAGATTCAATTTCGCTAACAGTCCACTTCTAACCGTCGAGCAAAAGAAGGAAGCAATTGAAGAGTCCAGGAAAGGAATGATCAAAGTCACCCTAAAACCATGTTTAGAGTTAGTACCGTCATCTAGTTCCTTAGACGCGAAACTTATCTGGTCCGAATCATAAAAAAGGCTAACAACGTTCTAAACCCCTAAAAATGAGCTGTCATTTTTTGGCAAAAAAGTTATGTTTGATCAAAGTCCACACCGTAAAAGTTAAAAAAGATCAAGGTCACAGACGAAAATGTAAATGTCAGTCAGTGTTGTCACTTGTCAGTTTAGTCGTTTGATTTTAAGGTTCGTTTGTAATAAAGGAGTAAATATTACTTAAATAACTGACTAATTCATCATGTCTGAAAGTGACTCTACGACCTACGATGTTGCACAAAATAATAATAACACAAACTTTAATATATATTTTGATAAGAGACTTAGTATCAGCGACCCTAAAACCTCTTTGATTCATTTTGATAAAAAATCCCATAAAAGTGCAAGTGTTCGGACGCCATATTTGATTCACTACTTTGGAACCCAATACAAAAAAGTACCTATACTGTTTCCTCTAATATAACGTACTTTTTGGCAAAAAATCAGAAATATCGCAGAACGCATTTAGTTGTAATTGAGGTTCAAACTATCCCAACGAATGACAATTTTTCCTTCACAAAAGCAAAGTTTTAACAAAACAATGGCACTTTTACCTTCCCTTTGGACACAAGCAACAAGAAAATAGCATTCATAACTCAGACGCAAAAAAAAAAGTTTAATTTTGTTGACCTGTGTAATTAGATGACTTTGATCCTTTTCAACTTTTTTAGTCTTGACTTTGATCATTAATATAATTTGTATCTCTGACTTAATGAAGACAATTTAAAATAATATAACTATAAATATATATATATTTTTAATAAATATTGTTAAATAGTGTTGCAAATATGTAAGCAATGTTTTTAAGCTAAAACTACATTTACATAGTGCTTTTGACAATAATTATAAGTCTTCTTACTTAAAATTTGATTTTTCTTCTAAAACTCCTCAACTGACTTTGATCGTTCTTTCCCTGTACTCTTCAATTTTGTTGTGAGTGCAACATTAAATTGAAAACTTCGATATTTATAATATTTCCTTAATTTTTTTCTTTCAGAAACATCTACTTCACACCAGCAAGGCAATTAAGGAATTATGCGGAGAGTTCGGCAATGACCCCATATCAACATCAACGCAGTCGTCGACGGGAAGTACAAATGTACCATCAACAGCGGCCGGGCTTTATGAAAAATTGGAAAATATAATGCTCAGCACATTAGGAAACAAAGTTTCACTGGAACAAAGGACGTTGAAACAAAAATTAGAAAACCTAGCATATGGGAACGATGTACATTTGACATCGATGTTTTAGAGTATTGGAAAGATTTTTGTTCCAATGATAAAGAAATTGGCAAAGGCTATAGCGGGATAAGGTGGTGAAAATTGCCCCCAGCGATATCGCTACGACGGGTGGCGCTTTCGATAGGTTGTGTCAAAAGATGCCTCCATGCCAGTTTTTAGCCCTCTAAGTCTACAGTTACCGGTAAAATCGGTTTCGTCCCATTTTTTCGAAAATAAATTCTTACGGCCGCAGTTTTTATCCAAAAATTCTGAAAATGTCCACAAACCTTTATTTTCATGTTGCCAATAATCGTGGATTTTTATAGATTTTTACCTTTAAAATTGGGGTCAAGGGAGCCATTTTAATTTTTCACATTATTTTTAGGTTAGGAACCCTATTTTTCGCCAAGTTTTAAACCATTGTTTTATGTCTTTTTTTCCGCTCTTTCGAATGGCGGAATCAAAATATCGAATTTCAGGGTGCGTCATTCCGAAAAATTGAAAAAACCGTTTTTTTTTTTGCATTTTGTCCACTTATTTAAGGCATAACCTCAAAGGGCGCACTTCTTACCCATACAACCAAAAATAGTCCAGGACTTATTTTCAGTTGAAAACATGATTGCAGGATCGATTTAATGTTTTAAAAATCGAAAAAACTAATTTTTTCGATATTTTAACCATTTATTTGATATATAACCTTGAAATTAAAGAGCGCATTGCTCACCCATATGACCTCACACACTCTAGGACTTATTTTTAGGTGAAAATATTCTTTTAGTATCGATTATTACGTCTCAAAACTCAAAAAAACTAAGTTTTTTGTCATTTTTACCATATATTTAAAGCATAACCACAAAAAGGCCTAATACTTGCCGATACGACAACGTTCAAGAACTCATTCTTAAGTGGAAAAATTGTTGCAATATCGACTAGAATCTTAACAAACATGACAAAGCACGAAACATAGGGAAACTTCATATATATAATTATTAATTTATTTGCATGAAATAAGGATATATTTTCAGTCTAGGCTGGAATAACGTTTATATACAATGATATAAAAAAACAAGTCCAATTTCTATCAAAATATAAAAAAATGTATATATTATTAAATATATAAGTAATAAAAACATAGTTATAACAGTATTTATTTAATAAAAAATAATAGTGTTTTATTCTGCAGTAAAAAACGTCTCCACATTCTCAATCTTCGTCACTATCTTCTTCTATGACTGACTTAATATCTGAACTTGAAAATATTTCAGAGAGAATCTTAGATGGTCTAATAATCTTTGATTTAGATATAGCATTAGCTAGATAATAAATGACAGCAGCAATATGGGAGGAAGAGCCGACAGTACGTAACCCATCAGCACAGTGGCGCAAGATACCACTATAGCCAATAGAATTGTTTTTTTATTCAATATCATTTGTAGGTCCATTCAATAATTTGTTGGAATCTTCGCATTCCTCCCTTTTAGGGAGGAGAATTTAAAAACTTCCGAACATTAAATATCATCCGCCGGCATATTGAATGAATGAATGAATGAATTAATAATAGTTAAATAATCGAATGGGAATATCAAGATGCTACCCATTACGTGCTCTCGGCCGAATACTTATGCTAAGCCGTATGGCTAAATACGAAACGCCATAGGCTAATATGAGAGAATATGACATCACACGACATGAAAAAAAATTGTTTGAAAGATATCTATCCTTGGCAAAAAAATATCCCGAGTACCGGAGAACACTATCATTTTAGCTATTGAGTTTACGTCTCAAATAAATATTGGAAAAGGGAATTTTGATTTTTGATACTGCAACAATTTTCCAGCTTAAGAATGAGTCCTTGAACGTTGTTGTATTGGCAAGTATTAGGCCTTTTTGTGGTTATGCTTTAAATATATGGCAAAAATGACAAAAAAATTAGTTTTTTTTTAGTTTTGAGACGTAATAATCGATACTAAAAGAATGTTTTCACCTAAAAATAAGTCCTAGAGTGTGTATGGTCATATGGGTGAGCATTGCGCTCTTTAATTTCAAGGTTATATATCAAGTAAATGGTTAAAATAGTGAAAACATTTTTTTTTAATTTTTAAAAAAAAAAATCGATCCTGCAATCATGTTTTCAACTGAAAATGAGTCTTGGACTATTTTTGGTTGTATGGGTAAGTATTGCGCCCTTTGAGGTTATGCCTTAAATAAGTGGACCAAATGCAAAAAAAAAAAACGGTTTTTTCAATTTTTCGGAATGACGCACCCTGAAATTCGATATTTTGATTCCGCCGTTCGAAAGAGCGGAAAAAAAGACTTATAAAACAATGGTTTAAAACTTGGCGAAAAATAGGGTTCCTAACCTAAAAATAATGTGAAAAATTAAAATGGCTCCCTTGACCCCAATTTTAAAGGTAAAAATCTATAAAAATCCACGATTATTGGCAACATGAAAATAAAGGTTTGTGGAAATTTTCAGAATTTTTGGATAAAAACTGCGGCCGTAAGAATTTATTTTCGAAAAAATGGGACGAAACCGATTTTACCGGTAACTGTAGACTTAGAGGGCTAAAAACTGGCATGGAGGCATCTTTTGACACAACCTATCGAAAGCGCCACCCGTCGTAGCGATATCGCTGGGGGCAATTTTCACCACCTTATCCCGCTATAGCCTTTGCGCAAGTTGTTTTAGCTGTGCCATCATCTCAAGTTTTTGTGGAGCGTGCATTTAGTACACTGTCAGTCATTTTAACACGCAATCGATGTAAATTATCTAAATATACCTTAAATAAGGTACTTTTAGTAAAACTTAACCCTTTATAGCCCAAGATCATAAAACATTAAAATTATGTTAAAAACGGACAGGTTTAGGGAAATAAAGAAATACGTATTTCTCAGAAATTAAAAAATATGTATTATTAATTATTTATTTCACATTTAAGGGAGTGTAACATTACTGTAAAATTGAGTTAAATGTAAACAAAAAAACCTTATTTGGTATGGAAGGAACATATTCATTCACTTATCTATAGGTTTCCAAGAAAATAACACAATTTGGTACACTTTTTGTATTTTTTTTTTTGTAAAATTCAAAATTTGCACGAATTTCAATTTGTCATTTTCAATTACGGGCGAAATTCTAATCGATTAACTGTTAATAGTTCACGCTGTCTATGATCATTTCCGTGGATACTACGTTGTTCAATAATGTGTGACAGCAAAGTGGCGCCGATTTGAATGCACTAAATACATTCAGTGCGCATTCTGGCAGGATTTTTGAGGTTTGTTACAGAAATGTCACATGGGGCTATAAAGGGTTAACGGAAATATTTTAAAAGAATTATTTATAGATGACATAGAATAAGGTCATAAAATTAAATAAGTTCTACCTTTTCTTACTTAATTTTAAGTAAATTTTTTAAAATAAAGAAAAAACAATGATTTTTTAAAGCCTGAAATGAATTCGTTCTCTTTTATTTGGTTCGTAAACTTCGTGAATCATTCGCGATTTTTTTCACATGCATAGCGATCATGAGTGAATTTTATTTTAAGGGGGTAGTCCAGTGAAAATTTATTTTTTTTTATTTTTTTTTTTTTTTGCTTAAATCTACTCTACTACACCTCGAAAATACTCCCTTAAAATATCTAAGCAAAATATTGAATAGTTTTAAAGATACAGAGAGTTTTCGAGAGACGTGTAATCCGAGCGCTCGAAGGTCCCCTGGCGTGTTTCGGAGCAAGGAGGACTCTTGTATGTCTGTTTGCTCCGCCCATTTTTTTTCGGTTTATAACGGTCTAGGTCCTTCTGCTTTGTATTTAAGGTTAGTTATGTATAGAGCAGGCATTGCGTTATGTATGGAGCAGGCATCGCTGACTAAGATAAAATTAATTTTTTTTAGCTTTTTTCCGCAACAAAAACTTTAAACGCGTTTTTCTCAAAACTGCATTTTTTGACTCGGCGGACGTCAGATCTCAGAGTCTTTTGCTCCGATTGATCTAAAAATTTAGCTGTATATTTCTTGATTGTGTATCTATCGTCGGAACTAGAATTATTAAAATCCATTGTTTATTTACAAAGTTATAAACAAATTAAGCACCCGAAAAACACCCGAAAAATTCAAAATGCCGCCATTTTGTTGTTTTTTATTGAAAATTAATAATTCTAGTTCCGACGATAGCCAATGTTCTACAGATTAAAACCTCGTTTGAATTTTTTGTTTCAAATGAACCGTTGCAGAGATTCGACGTCCGCCAACAAAAAAAAATTTTTTTTGGAGCGGCCATTTTGTCAGGATGACTCATAAAAAAAAAGAAAAAAAATTTTTTTTTGTGTAGTTTAATAGTTGTACTATCATATGTAAAAAAGTTTTTTAATAAAAATTAATTGCTAATATGAAAAAAAAATCGTTGAAAAAACAGTTGTTTTCACTGGACTACCCCCTTAAATCACGGTTTTAAAAATTCACTCGTGAGGAAAATGGGTTTTATTCATGAGCCGATCATAACTTTTCACTCGTTAGTGAAAAATAAAAATCATGGTTTTTTTTTTTCATTCATGAGTGATTTGTATTTTTTTGATTCTCATTACCCTGCTTTTAAATTTTGGTGCGCACCAAGCTTAACATGTCTCAAGCTAGAGCAATTGCGGCCTGCTAGTTTTAATATTTTAAGCGGACAAATTTCCGGTGCCATGCGCTCGCTAGGAAATGTTTATGGATATACCAAAATTGAGAATTTTGACGTAAAATCATAATTTTATCAATGTTCCCACAAAATTATGAGCGGCACATTGTGTTTGTACCTGGCTACATGCAGTGCGGCAGATTGTCGCAAGCGGTAGCCAAGACAAGAACCCAGCGCGCGCGGCAGGCTACAGCGGCACATTCCGTTTGGGCCTTAAGATGTTGCGGTCAGGAATTCCAAATCCCGAAATTATCCCTATCCCTATCCCTATATATATATATGTATAAAAATGAAAGTTTGTTTGTTTGTTTGTTTGTTGCTCAATCACGCCTAAACGCTTGCATCGATATTTTTCATTTTTTGTCCGAAGGTAGCACATATTCTTAACATATAGGCTAATTTCTTTTTCGGATAATACGTAGGGTTTCAAAATAGTGGATCCAAGATGTCGGCTGAAAATTTTAAATTTGAAGCGATTTTCATGAAAATTGGTAGATAGGCGTTTTGCGGAATGGTGATTTAAATTCCGTTGTCCAAATTTAGAAATTCAAAATGGCGGATCCAATATGGCGACCAAGATTTCTCGATTTCTACGGATTTTAATGAAAATTAGTACAATGGTTGTTTTGAGGTCACTGATTTCGAATATTATCAAAATTTAGAAATCCAACATGGCGGATCCAAAATGGCGACCAATATTTCTCGATTTCAACGGATTTTAATGAAAATTAGTACTATGATTATCTTGAGATCACTGATTTTGAATGTTATCTAAATTTACAAATCCAAGATGGCGGAACCAATATGGCGACCAATATTTCTCCATTGCAACGGACTTTAATGAAAATTAGTACAATGAATATCTTGAGGTCACTAATTTTGAACGTTATCAATATTTACAAATCCAAGATGGCGGAACCAATATTGGGACCAATATTTCTCGATTTCAACGGATTTTAATGAAAATTAGTACAATGATTATATTGAAGTCACTGATTTTGAATGTTATCAACATTTACAAATCCAAGATGGTGGACCCAACATGACGACCAGAATGTCTCGATTTCGACGGATTTTAATGAAAATTGGTACAATGATTATTCTGAGGCTACAAAGGACCCCGCACAAATTGTATGGAAATCGGGTCCCGGTCAAATTCGCTGAAACTTTGCAGAAAGATAGTTCTCAACCTGCTGATCAAAAGTCTCAATGGGCCCAAAGTCATCCTATGATTAGTTGCGGAGATATAGAGCGGTGAAGTGTGAGACATTTGCTGTAGACCCAAGTACGCTTCACGAAGTCTCTAGTCGCTTAACTCGGAAACCAAGGTCCCTAACAGAAATCTTTGAACAAAAAAGTTGTTTATAGTTATCAAGGCATGTCATTACAACCATAAACATTGTTGGTTGACCTTGACCTTGACCATGGACCTTAACCCATTAATGAGTAAAACGAGAATTTTGTGCACCCAAGTTCAATTGTACGATTCGAATAGAAAATTGGGGCTGTTTTCTTCCAAAATCGTATATAGGGAGTTTTCGGGGATGTTCTTTCAGAATCTGGCATTTGTCTTGCATAAAATCTTCAAAAACCCTATTATTTTTTGGGTTTTTTAAAAAAACTGCAATTTTTTGTTGGTCTTTTTTCTTTTCAAAGTTGATTATCTTGTTGTTGCTACTATTGAATGATCATATAACCACCAGAAATCGCGGTCCGAGTGTCTAGATATTCTCAGAACATGATTTTGAAAGTTGTTTTTTGCTTAAGTTTTTGCAAAATCGCCATTATGTGTAGCAATGTAATAAAAAATTTCGCGATTTTTTTACACGAAAAGGATCAACTTTACAAGAAAATTGTATAGAACAGAAAATACTTTAAATTAGCCAAAGAATACGTGTGAATTTTTTCAGAATTTGTCGGGACATTTTTGGATTTTTCAAAAATTGGCCAAATTCAAAAAACTAAAAATAGTCGAAAAATTCTGAAAAAAATCACGCGAGTTCTTTGGCTCATTTATAGTATTTTCTGTTCTATACAATTTTCTTGTAAAGTTGATCCTTCTCGTGTAAAAAAATCGCGAAATTTTTTATTATATTGCTATACATAATGGCGATTTTGCAAAAACTTAAGCAAAAAAGAACTTTCAAAACCATGTTTTGAGAATATCTAGACATTCGGACCGCGATTTCTGGTGGTTATATGATCATTCAATAGTAGCAACAACAAGATAATCAACTTTGAAAAGGAAAAAGACCAACAAAAATTCGCAGTTTTTTTAAAAAACCCAAAAAATAATAGAGTTTTTGAAGATTTTATGCAAAACAAATGCCAGATTCTGAAAGAACATCCTCGAAAACCCCCTATATACGATTTTGGAAGAAAATCGCCCCAATTTTCTATTCGAATCGTACAATTGAACTTGGGTACACAAAATTCTCGTTTTGCGCATTAATGGGTTAAGGTCCATGGTCAAGGTCAAGGTCAACCAACAATGTTTATGGTTGTAATGACATGCCTTGATAACTACAAACAACTTTTGTGTTCAAAGATTTCTGTTAGGGACCTTAGTTTCCGAGTTAAGCGACTAGAGATTTCGTAAAGCGTACTTGGGTCTACAGCAAATGTCTCACACTTCGCTCCTCTATATCTCCGCAACTAATCATAGGATGACTTCGGGCCCATTGAGACTTTTGAACAGCAGGTTGAGAACTACCTTTCTGCAAAGTTTCAGCGAATTTGACCGGGACCCGATTTCCATACAATTTGTGCGGGGTCCTTTCGAATATTATCAAAATTTGTAAATCCAAGATGGCGGATCTAATATGGAAACCAAATGTCTCTATTTCATTGGGTTTTAATTAAAATTAGTACAATGATTATTCCGGAGCCACTAATTTCGAATAATATCAAAATTATCAAATCCAAGATGGCAGATAACCTTTCTCAATTTCAAAGGATTGTAATGGAAATTAGTACAGTGATTATTCTGAGACTACTAATTTTGTATATTATCAAAATTTGTAAATGCAAGATGGCGGACCCAACATGGCGTCCAGAATGTCTCGATTTCGACGGATTTTAATGAAAATTGGTACAATGATTATTCGGAAGCTACAAATTTCGAATATTATCAAAATTTGTAAATACAAGATGGCGGGTCCAATATAAGACCAAATTTCTCGATTTCAACGGATCTTACTGAAAATTAGTACAATGATTATTCTGAGGCCACTAAGTTCGAATATCAGCAAAATTTCCAAATTCAAGATGGCGGATCCAATATGGCGACCAAAATATCTCAATTTCAACGGATTTAAATGAAAATTGGTATAATCATTATTTTAAGGAACTAGCCCAAGATAGAAACGGATGGAGAGACTTTGTAGACGCCCTATGCTCCCGAAGAGAGTAAGACAAAAAAATAAAACAATTTTTAATATTATTAAGATTTGGAAATTCAAGATGGCGGATCCATAAATGGGTTTCCGGGTTGAAACAATTTCTAGGATATAACAAACTAGAACATTTGTGAATTGTTTAATTAGTAAGTATTTACCCAACGCCGGGTGAAACCGGGTAACCCAGCTAGTCCATAATTTTTGCGCCGACGCCTATGGTCCTCAGCTTCGGGTTGCCCCTCAACTTTAGCCAAATTTAAACGGCGGCGCTGTCGATCCCCGCTCGAAACTCCTTTCCTTGAGTTTCGAGAGCAGAATTTTTGGTCGCTGCCCAGGCAGAAAATTCACCAAAAATTCGTCGCCTAAAACTCAAGGAGTGGTAAATGAAGAGCCAAAAAAACGCGACCGAGCGCTGAGCCCTCTATTTTTCGGTCGCATATTAAATTTTTTAGACCGAGCAAGGCGCGACGCGAAAAGCTCACCAGGTCGAGTCCCTGGTGCCGCGATCAGCGTGCGACGAGGCCGTTGCCGCCGGCTTACACAGCTGCTGCAAGAGCGCGATTGGCTGTCGGCGCAGCTGTGTGAGTGGGTGTCACCGGGCTCCCGAACGGTTCTGGGTGTGTTGAAAAGGTGGCGGTGTGGGCTCGAGTCGGTGAACGGGAGAGTTTTTTTTTGGGCAGCCAGAACGACCGGACGGATTTGGTTGGCCTCGGGCCACGGAATATAAAGTAAGAAAAGTAATAATTAAAATTCAATAAGTAAAAATTAAAAACTCAAAAGTTATTTTTTTTTATACCGACCGCTAATTAGATATTTTTGTGAACGCTGAAAGTGAAATAAATATTAAAATTCATTAATTTGAAAAGCGGATTGCCCATTTTTTGTGAACGCTGAAAGTGAAATAAGTATTAAAATTCATTAATTTGAAAAACGGAAAAACTCATTTTGCTCATTTTTGTGAACGCTGAAAGTAAAAATAAAAGTTAAAGTTCATCTATATGAAAAACTCAACAAATTGTTCTATACAAACCGCTACGTGAACATCTCTGTGAACCATGAAGGAAAAATAATAGTTAAATTGCATTAAATTAAATTAAAAGAACTCAAAAATCATATATATATACTAGCTGGCCCGGCAGACGTTGTACTGCCCTTTCCGGTACATTTGGGGGCCTCAATAGCCCGGTTGGTAACGCGACGTGTTTACTGCGAGCCAGCAGGACGCTAGAGGTTGTGGGTTCGATTCCCACGAGAAACCCTGGTTACAAAAAAGTGGTATCACAATGGGCCTGTAATAATGGCCTAAGTGTGTCTTCGGACAGCCACAACAATCTACATCTCTACATCTTCCGGTACATTTTCATTATGCCCTGTGCGTTGACCAATATTTGATCGTGTTTTTTCTTTTCGCATGTTTCTACAAATAATACCATTAATATAAGAAAACAGTGTTTCCGTTTCATATCCCTAATTAATTAATTGAACAAACTTACACGTTTTTTAATATTAAGTAAACCGTTTTACACTTCACAAATATTGGAAAATTACCCGGTTTCATCCGACGTTAGGTAAATACTTACTAATTAAACACTTCTCAAATGTTCTAGTTTGTTATATCCTAGAAATTGATTCAACCCGAAAACCCTTTTATGGATCCGCCATCATGAATATCCAAATCTTGATAATTTTTAAAATTAGTGGCATTAACACAATTATTGTACCAAATTTCATTAAAACCCGTTGAAATCGAGAAATTTTTTATATGTATATAATATATATTGGGTCCGCCATCTTCGATCTAGAAACTTTGATAATTCGATAATGATCAAAATTAGTGGCACCAAACAAATCGTACTAATTTTCATCAAAATCCGTTGAAGTCGAGAAATTTGCATCACCATATTGGATCCGCCATCTTGGATTTGGAAATTTTGATAATATTTAAAATTAGTGGTATCAGAATAATCATTGTATAAATTTTCATTAGAATCTGTTGAAATCGAGACATTATGGTCTCCCTATTGGACCCGCCATCTTGGATTTACAAATTTTACTAATATTCGAAATTAGTGGCCTCAGAATAATCATTATACCAATTTTCATTAAAATCTGTCCAAATTGAGACATTTTGGTCGCTGTGTTGGATCCGCCATCTTGAATTTGGAAATTTTGATAACATTTAAATTAGTGGCCTCAGAATAATTATAGTATGTACTAATTTCCGTTAAAATCGAAAAATTGTTGGTCACAATCTTGGATTTGGAAATCTCGATAATATTCTAAATTAGTTGCCTCAGAATAACCATTGTACTAATTTTCACTAAAATCCGTTGTAATTGAGACATTTTAATAGCCATGTTGGATCCGCCATCTTGGATTTGGAAATTTTGGTAATGTTCTAAATTAGTTTAATAAGAATAATCATTGTTATAATTTTCATTAAAATCCGTTGTAATCAAGACCATGTTGGATCCGTCATCTTGGATTTGGAAAATTTCGTAATATTCAAAATCAGTGACTCAAAAACAATCATTGTACTAATTTTCATTCAAATCCGTTGAAATCGCGAACGCGCAAACGGTCAAAATCGCGAAGTATAAAATAAAAAATGCTATTAAAAAGTAGCGGTTGGTGGTAGAAGGGTAAAAATTTAGGACTAAATGTGTTTTTTAATGCCACACCATAAAAAAATTACCAAAAAAAATTTTGTCCAAAAAATAAAAAAAATTTTTTTAGGGTGACCCACCCTTAACACTTAGGGGTATAAAAATTAGTTATAAACCTATTCTCATACCTACTGAATATACATATTAAATTTCATCAAAATCGGTCAAGCCGTTTCGGAGGAGTATGGCCACTAACACTGTGACAGAAGAATTTTATATATTAGACTAGCTGGCCCGGCAGACGTTGTACTGCCCTTTTATATTGTTATATCCTAGAAATTGATTCAACCCGAAAACCCTTTTATGGATCCGCCATCTTGAATATCCAAATCTTGATAATTTTTAAAATTAGTGGCATTAACACAATTATTGTACCAAATTTCATTAAAACCCCTTGAAATCGAGAAATTTTTTTTATATATATTGGGTCCGCCATCTTGGATCTAGAAACTTTGATAATTCGATAATGATCAAAATTAGTGGCACCAAACAAATCGTACTAATTTTCATGAAAATCCGTTGAAGTCGAGAAATTTGCATCACCATATTGGATCAGCCATCTTCATCATCGTAGTGGTATCAGAATAATCATTGTATAAATTTTCATTAGAATCTGTTGAAATCGAGACATTATGGTCTCCCTATTGGACCCGCCATCTTGGATTTACAAATTTTACTAATATTCGAAATTAGTGGCCTCAGAATAATCATTATACCAATTTTCATTAAAATCCGTCCAAATTGAGACATTTTGGTCGCTGTGTTGGATCCGCCATCTTGAATTTCGAAATTTTGATAACATTCAAATTAGGGGCCTAAAAATAATTATAGTACTAATTTCCATTAAAATTCGTTAAAATCAAGAAATTGTTGGTCACAATCTTGGATTTGGAAATCTCGATAATAAGGTACAGTCGCCAAATATCGTCCCCTACCCTAATTTCGTCCCCTTCAATATCTACTCTTTTAAAAACCGCCGTCTACTATCAGTGACCTGAACCGACAGCTAGTTGCATCAATCGGCTATTGTGTAGAAGTGAGTACGTCACGACGTTCGTACCGACAGAAATTCGAAAATCAAAAAAAGTGTTCAAGGTGAGTTTTTCATTGAAATATTCTGGGATACCATAAAATATTGAGATACCTGACTTATTGATACAATTTTTTTGTCAAACTAATTATTGATATCTCAGATGTTAATCGATTAAGTAAAATTTTCAGGTTTATGACACGTTTTTTGCTTAAATGGATGCGACAAAATAAATAGAAATTTCCTAATATCGTCCCCTTACGTGAACCTTATATCGTAACATGTAACTTTAGAATGGTTTTTTTTTTATTTTTTAGATGCCGAAAAAATGATTAAAATAATTAAGAAAGGGCTGTTTAGATATTAATATGATATTTAGGTTCAATTTTATATAATAGAAAAAGAGTAAGTACAACTCCAGTTCACGTACTGATTATTGTGATCTCAATATCGTCCCCGGGACGAAATTAGGAGCCCAAAAATATATTTTCATAATTTGAGTATTTTTGTTAAAGCTTTTTTATAACTCTTTCTAACAATGTTAACGCGTTTTTGATTATTTTTAAGAATAAAGGAATATTGAACCTAATGTTTGACGTTTCATTTATTACTGTGGTATTTTTTTCAATTTTTTTAGATTTGTTTTACAAAAAGGGGACGACATTTGGCGACTCTACCTTATTCTAAATTAGTTGCCTCAGAATAACCATTGTACTAATTTTCACTAAAATCCGTTGTAATTGAGACATTTTAATAGCCATGTTGGATCCGCCATCTTGGATTTGGAAATTTTGGTAATGTTCTAAATTAGTTTAATAAGTATAATCATTGTTATAATTTTCATTAAAATCTGTTGTAATCAAGACCATGTTGGATCCGTCATCTCGGATTTGGAAAATTTCATAATATTCAAAATCAGTGACCCAAAAACAATCATTGTACTAATTTTCATTAAAATCCGTTGAAATCGCGAACGCGCGAACGGTCAAAATCGCGAAGTATAAAATAAAAAATGCTATTAAAAAGTAGGGGTTGGTGGTAGAAGGGTAAAAATTTAGGACTAAATGTGTTTTTTAATGCCACACCATAAAAAAATTACAAAAAAAAAATTTGTCCAAAAAATAAAAAAACTTTTTTTAGGGTGACCCACCCTTAACATCTAGGGGTATAAAAATTAGTTATAAACCTATTCTCATACCTACTGAATATATATATTAAATTTCATCAAAATCGGTCAAGCCGTTTCGGAGGAGTATGACCACTAACACTGTGACAGAAGAATTTTATATATTAGACTATTAAAAAGTAGGGGTTGGTGGTAGAAGGGTAAAAATTTAGGACTAAATGTGTTTTTTAATGCCACACCATAAAAAAATTACAAAAAAAAAATTTGTCCAAAAAATAAAAAAATTTTTTTTAGGGTGACCCACCCTTAACATCTAGGGGTATAAAAATTAGTTATAAACCTATTCTCATACCTACTGAATATATATATTAAATTTCATCAAAATCGGTCAAGCCGTTTCGGAGGAGTATGACCACTAACACTGTCACAGAAGAATTTTATATATTAGACTATTAAAAAGTAGGGGTTGGTGGTAGAAGGGTAAAAATTTAGGACTAAATGTGTTTTTTAATGCCACACCATAAAAAAATTACAAAAAAAACATTTGTCCAAAAAATAAAAATTTTTTTTTTAGGGTGACCCACCCTTAACATCTAGGGGTATAAAAATTAGTTATAAACCTATTCTCATACCTACTGAATATACATATTAAATTTCATCAAAATCGGTCAAGCCGTTTCGGAGGAGTATGGCCACTAACACTGTGACAGTAGAATTTTATATATTAGATATATATATATTTTTTTTTTACTTACTGCTAAGTGAACTTTTCTTTTGAACGCTGAAAATAAATAACAGTTAAATTTGATTAAATTAGAATAACGCAAAAATCATTTTTGTTATACTTACCGCTAAGTGAATTTTTTTGTGAACGCTGAAATAAAATGATAGTTAGATATGATTAAATTAGAAAATCTCAAAAATCACTTTTTTATACTTACCGCTAAGTGAATTTTTTGTGAACGCTGGAATAAAACAATAGTAAATTTGATTAAATTAGAAAAACTCAAAAACCATTTTTGTTATACTTACTGCTAAGTGAATTTTTTTTGTGAACGCTGAAATAAAATGATAGTTAGATTTGATCAACTTAGAAAAACTCAAAAATCATTTTTGTTATACTTACCGCTAAGTGAACCTTTTGTGAACGCTGAAAGTAAAATAAAGTAAAATAATAATTAAAGTTCACTTAATTTTGGAAAAAGCAAAAAAATCATTTTGTACTTACCGAATCACACCATCGAGGCCACCATTTAACAGGCAGGGGGTGACTTCGCAGCAAACATCATTCGCCTCATCGGCAGCAACAACTCTGTGGCAGCAGTATCTGCAGCAGCGAGGACAGCAGCCTCAGCTCATCAGCAGCAACAGCAAGGCGGCCACCGATTTTTTTTCTTTTTTCTTTTTCTAATGGATATCTTGTACTGTAATATTTAATATAAAGACAGGTATGTTACCGTTCAGTTTTCTTTCAAATGGTCCCCTCTCCCATCAATTTTCAGTCGATGTTCCGAGGTTGTAGTTTTCATTCAAGGGACCTCCCCATAATTTTTTTTTTGGCCAAGGGGAGGTCAAAGGGTGGTTGGGGCATAGGCCAGGAGGGTTCATTACCACCTTAACCCTCCATGACAGTCAATCACGGGCAGTTGCAGGGGTTCAGTCTGCTCTGCCCTCTTCCGCCCCTGTACGATTCCTTTTGGTTCGTTTCTATGTCGCGAGAGATATGTTTTTGTGTTGTTGGTGGTCCGTTTCGGCGGCTCAGAGCGGCATTTTCGGCAAACCCCCCACGCTACCGCCTAATGCTAGCCATGCCAGCTCTCGCTGCCGCACACCGCCGGACGAGGAGCTTTAGCCGGGCCCTCGAGGAACCAACCCTCAACAAATATGGCGCCCAACGTAGGGCTTTCCTATCCCCTCCCCTTGGAGCTTAAGGCTCCCCTTATTCTCACTTACCTTTCCCATACTTCCTTCGAGGCCCTATCGGCTGGAGCTTACATGAGGCCTCTCGAGAATTGCGGATGCTGGCTTCTTCAGCCAGCAAGCCGACTCGAGGTCTCGGAATGGCTCTATCCTAGGGATGAGCTGGTAGTGGGGTGCTTTATCGGCAGAGCCTGCTGGGCCTGCGAAGTGGAGACGTCCGAGGTCCTCCTTGGAATTACAGGGGTTGGCTGTTTGGTGGGCCAGCCTCCTGTCCGGGAGAATACCTTGGTCGTTCTTCGTTCTCCGCCTCGTAGTCCTCGCAGGTGAACCTGGTAAGGTCCCTTCCCTCAACATTTCCTGTCTTGCAGGCTGAATGCTCGGTAGCCTGTGATTTACCCTCTTGTTTAGTTTGAAAAAGAAATTTTTTTTAGTTTCTCCTCACCATATTGGCTGAAGGTGGACGGAGAGAGCGGACCAGCGAAATTTTGTTTCTTTTGAATAATTTTAAATATTACCTTTTAATACGAAGCAGAAAAAATTGTTGTCAACTTTAGCAAATTCCGTAGCGACATCATTTGTAAAGACTAAATGTAAGCTGTCTTCCTACATTGTAATTGATTGATATTATGTAGTGGCAATTTAACTACTGATTTTCCTTCTTTAATACTAGTTCATTGGTCATTTCGTACAAATATTTATATATTAGACGCGCCAAATATACGCCATTGCTTAATTTTTCATTTTTCTTTTCTTTCTTTTGCTTTTTGTTCCCTCTTACTTCCTCCATTGCTCTTGTTTGCCGCGATCGACAAAATGCCGAAAAAGCCGGGGGCTTCCCTTAAAAATCCATACAACACGCGGCACGCGATTCGTCAACAGTTATTTCCCCCCGATGCTCCGGACGAGGCAAGGGTAGACGCGGCCACGAGCCCGACTGATGAAGTAGGTGCTATTTTCGTTGATCTACTTCGCGACCGCGATATAGACACGCCCGCTACGACGCGTCCGCTCGACCTTGACCCACCGACTTTGTCTCACCTTTCGATGAACCCGCCTAACGCGACAGATCAGCAGGTTAAGCCTAAAATAGTAACGGCTGAATCCGGGTGGATACCGACCCATTCAGTTTTGGTAGGCCTTCAGCAACAGATTTCGAGTCTCGTACGAGACGAAGTTGCTAAGGGAGTGAGGGAAATCCGAGAGCAGGTTTCTCGAGATTGTTCGAAACCCAGCTTTATGACTTCCTCTCCGCCAATGGCGTCTCAGATACCACCTACGAGCCGACCTGAAGGTGGTAGTCTGCTGAACTCCTTATTCACTTGACCACCTCCACCTATCTTCGACTCTTCGGGGCAATATCCATCTCATCGCCGCTGCAGCAGTCCAATTCGTAATTGGAAGTTGCAGTATGATGGTGATAACAAACGATTGAACGTGGAGAAGTTCATTTTTAGGGCGGAAACGCTGACGCACAACACCTTGAGCAGCGATTTCTTCCTACTAGTTCGAAATTTCCACCAGCTGCTGAGTGATATGTAGTCTGGTTAATTGGTACTGGACCTTTTTGCGCAGTACGGTTAACCCAACCTGGGAACAAATTAAGCTCGCGTTACGATCGGATTGGGACGATAGGTCGAGAGATGTAGATATCCGTAGACAGATGTTGAGCAGGCGACAGCAGCCTCGTGAGACTTTTGCTTCTTACTACCAATCTCTCCTTTCATTCCGTACTCAGCTGAAGAATCCGATGGCTGAAGCCGAATTTGTCGAGGCAGTGAGAGCAGGTTTGCTTCCCTACATACAGGAGCAGATTTGTCGTCATCGTACCGACACAAGTGGTCAGTTACGATCATTGGTTACGGAATTCCAAATTACTCGTCAGAGGTCTCGAGCGGCACTGTTGTCTCCTGCCCAGCATCGTGCCCGAGTAGAAGAGACTAGTTCCTTGTTAGTTGAGCCGGTTGACGTTGCCGAGCCTTTTGTTGACGCCGTAGGGTCTGTGGCAAAATACCAGCCACCCAGACCGAAATGTTGGAATTGTGATGCCGAAGGGCATTTTTACCAGGACTGTGACAGGGAGCCAACGGGCTTCTTCTGTTACGGCTGCGGGCGAAGGGGGACAGTCAAACCTCGCTGTCCCAGTTGTTCACAAAAAAACAGGACTCGGGTCGAGAGCAACACCACCAGTTCTCGATCACAACGAGCGATGGTGGATGGGATGGGCGAGACTCTTCCTTCCCTCCGCAGCCCTAACTCGAAGCTCCGAGGAGTCCCCAGTCCTCGCCGAATTACCCTTACGCTTACCTGACGTGTCCATTTTACCTAAACCAAATGTCGTCGATATAGTTATGTTAGAGGATTGTGTTGAGTCAGATGGTGAGGGCTCAGAGTCACATGACACTCCCTGTCGAGCAGTTACGATTTTACCGAGGCCTGAACAGCCTGTAAAGATTCAAGTGCCCGCTCCAGTAGGCTACCCACGTAAAACGTTCCATCAGCGGTTGAGGGAGTATCGAGCTGCTCGGGAGAGAATTTTCATGTCAGCCCTCGAGTCCTTCACCCACTCTGAGTCCAGTGTGCGGACCTTAGCAAAATTCAAGCGCTCGTCACTGTGTTTACGTACCTTTTGGCGACGCGTAATTTCTAACCGTCGTAAACTAGCCACAGCCTTCGTATCAGTTCACAAGGACGTAAGGCCTTATGCCGAAGCCCAAATTTTGGGAAAAAAACTGACGGGTTTATTAGATAGCGGAGCCAGTGTGAGCATACTCGGCCATGGAGCGGAGCAGCTCTTGTCCGAAAGGAAAATTAATTGGACAGTCCAGTTAATCTTTGGATTGTTCCAAAGGTAAAAAAAAAATTAAAACACATTTAATTTCCGAATGGTGTTAACTCTTCCCCTCTTAATTTGGATGCCCTCATCCAACCTTCGAGGGATGGTCCATAGGTGATCAGAAGAACGATGATCTTGGTGCGGGGGATGGTTTTTTGTCTGCAGGGGCTACTACCTCTGGTACTTGTGGATCATGCTGGCGCTGTTGGATAACGATCTTATTGGCTGTCTTCCTTCGGCTGACTATGAAAAGAGAGGTGAGTGTGAATCCGAGGATGATGATGATTCCATATGTTGTCCATTGGTGGATTTGCTTTTCGGATTTTAGGAGGTTGATTCGCTTGGTGTTATTGATGTGAAGCTCGTTCATCATCTCTAATGACAGAAGCTCTTGGTATTCCCTTTCTAGTGTTGTCGGTTGGGCAATCGCTGGTAAAGCCTGAAGGGTTGATACTTCCTTGGATCTGGAGGATTGACCATTGACTGTGATTGTGGTGTTATGAAATTTGATTAGAAATGTTTCCTGAAGGGTTTGGTTAACATCATCGATGGCAATTGTAGAGTTAAATTGGTTTAGCAGCAGAATTCCCTGATCTATTTCTTCTATCGTTGGTACGTGTTAATTGTTAACAGTTGTGCATGTAGAATTGCGGCTTTTTAACAGGTTCGGGATGCAGGTGGAATCACTTATATCTATGATACTATTCTGAGTACAAATGGTAAGATGGCTGTAGGTTTTACATTAATTTTTGTGCCAATAATTTTTTTTTTTTTTTTTAACATTTTTGCTTTATTTGTATGGATCAGCTTTACATAGGCTCTAACATACATTTTTGTAAATCTTAAACTAAGGTGGATTAATACTGCTAGATTCTTTATCTAGGCAGTTATGTTATGTTTCTGGTAGCTATCCATAGTGTCCAGTCGGCTCTGCTGCTGAACGTCTTTGGCCTGGATGGGTAGCTGTTGCTGTTATGGCTGGCTGTTGTTGTTGGCGTATCTTTTCTTTAGCCCTCTCCTGTAGTCTTTATAGATCTGGTAGAGGAGAGATATTCCCACTTCTACAGTTAGGATGATCAGTGTCAGCTCGATGTTTTCTGACTTGATGTCCTCAGGGTTTACGATGATTGTGTTTACGATTTCTCCCGCGTTGTCTACTTTTTTTGAGTACGTAGTTCCCATGATTGTTGGTTTGTTGTTTGCGACTGACTGCTGTCTTGCTTACTTCGGGTCTTTTATTTATGTTTGGATCGTTTTTCTTGAGTCTTGTGAATTTTTTTGCTGTCAAGATGGTTCTGGCTGTTATATTGGGGTGTTGTTCTATTCTGGCTAAATATGCTTTGCTGTGTTTGGCGATTGTTTCCCTCAGCAGGAATTTTTTGCGGACGTAGCGTGGTGCTCCGGTTATTGCTCTTATAATTTTTGATTGTACACGTTTTATTATTTCTATATTAGATCTCTTCGCTGCACCCCAGAGTTGAATACCGTATGTCCATATTGGTCTAATGATGCTCTTGTAGACTGCTATTTTGGTGCTTAGACCTAACTTAGATTTTTTGTTGAGTAGCCAATACATCTTTTTAAATGTTAGATTTATCTGTTCTTTCTTTTTATGCAGGTGAGCTTTCCACGTTATTCTGCGATCAAGATGCATGCCTAGGTATCTGACTACGTTGACTGTTCTTACTTTTTTCCCATTTATTTCGACCGGCTTGCAGGTCTTTTTCCTTAGCGTGAAAGTAATCTGTTCTGTCTTACTTTCGTTTAGGTTGATGCCCCACTTCTTCGTTCATACAATTATTTTATTCAGATGTTCTTGGGTGATTCTAGTAGCTGTTGTGGGGTTCTTGTGTGCGAAAATCAGCGCTGTATCATCGGCAAACGTTGTGGTCGTGATTTCATTGTCCACCGGGAGATCTGCTGTGTATAATAGGTAGAGCACCGGTCCCAATACACTTCCTTGGGGGACTCCCGCTTCGATTTGGTAAGTTTTACTGGTACAGTTAATGTAAGTTACTTGGAATTTCCTGTTGGTGAGGTAACTGTGTAGTATGTTGTAATATTTCTCTGGGAGTAATTTTTTGATTTTGGTTAGCAGGCCGTTGTGATTGACTTTGTCAAAAGCCTGAGCTATATCCAGGAATAGACCGATGCAATATTGCTTTTTTTCCATAGCATCTTTTATTTTGTTGTGAATTTTGTGGATCTGTTCTATGGTGCTGTGTTGGCTCCTGAATCCGAATTGGTGGGTGGGGATGATATTATTGTTGTCTAGGTAGTTTTGGAGTTTTCCTAGTAGTAATTTCTCGAATAGTTTTGAGAGAATTGGGAGCAAGCTGATGGGTCTGTATGACTCTACCCTGTACACGTCTTTCCCCGGTTTTGGGATAAAGAAGATTTTTGCTAGTTTCCATTGTAGCGGGAAGTAGCTGAGGCGGAGGATGGCGTTGAATATATGAAGAATTCCAACTTTCCCGTTTAGCGGAAGGGCTTTAATTAGTTGTCCTGAATTTTCTGAAGTACTGAAGCGAGGGTGAATCTAATTGGTTTCTTACTTGGGGTTTTTGTTGGGCTTGCGATGGTTGTTACGCTAGGCTTAAACACCTTTTCCAGATGCTCCGCGAATGCTTCCGCCTTAGCCTGGTCCTCGTTGATCCAGTCGTTATTTTTTCCGAGGATGGGTGTGTTTTGTTGCATTGGCTTTTTGATCCCTTTCGTTACTTTCCATATAGAATATTCTGTGTCCGGGTAGTGGTTCAGTCCTGCGGTAAACTCGTCTATGCTTTGATTTCTTTCGGCTTCTAGCTGTGCTTTAAGCTCCCTAGTAGCTCGGTTTAGCTCTGCTTTAGCTTGTGGGGATCTTGATGTTTGCCAACGTTTTTTTGCTTTCCTCTTGTTTTTTAGTAGCTCCAGTATTGTTGTACTGCTTGCTTGTAGTATTCTGCCGGCTTCGGGGATTTTAGGAGTGGCATTCTGGGCGCAGTCCTTGATCGTGTCGTTGATGTAGTGTACGGCGTTCTCTATGTCTTCTTCAGTTTTTAATTTGACATGTGGGCAATAGTTTCTTTTGAAGAGATCTTGAAATTTTGGTCAGTTAGTTTTCCCGTTTGTCAGTCTATGTGGTGCCTCTGTAACTGTTGGAGTGCCTGCGAACTTGATTATGGTTGGTGCGTGGTCCGATGATAGGTCCATGGTTGTTGTGGCACTGAAGAGATTTCGATTTAGGCCTTTGGAGAGTCCGAAGTCGATGATGTCCGGTTTTTTGTGTCTGTCGGTTGGCCAATGCGTTGGTTGTTTGCCAGAGATACAGTTTAGGTTGTTTGTGTAAATTGACTTTACCAGCTGTTTACCTCTCGGGGATGTGATTCTCGATCCGCATAGAGGAGATTTTGCGATGTAGTCTCCTGCAGCCAAGAATCTGTTTCCTAGTTGTTTGAAGAATTTGTCGAATTGGGCTGTTTCCACACTGCATCCCGGGGGGCAGTAAACTGCTGTGATATTGATGCGTCCGCCCATTTCCATGAGGCATATTGTGGTGTTTTGGATTTCTTTTGTTTGGGTGTTGTTAATTGGGTGGTGTTTGATCCTGTTTTTGATTAAGATTGCTGTGCCTCCGCAGGCCTTGTTGTTAGGATGGTCATTTTTGTATAATGTGTAGCCGAATATTTTGAAATTATTTTTGTCAGTTAAGTGCGTTTCCGAAATTAGCATGATATCAATTTGGTTTATGTTTAAGAATTTTTCCAGTTCCAGTTTATGTTTGGGTAGCCCGTTTGCGTTCCAGTGTGCAATTCTAAGCTCCTTCATTTGATAAGTTTGCTTAATATTTCGGTTTGTCTGTTCAGCATGGTTTGCATTTGCTGCATGGTTTGTGTTAGTTGATTTATGTTATTTGTTAGAGTTATTAGAATTTGCATCATGCCTTCGTTTTGGTTGCTCGCCGATTGGTATCCATCATTTTTCACTATGTTTGCATATGTGAGGTCTCGTCTCTCGTAATTCGGTTGAAGTGATGCGCTCGCTTGGCTGTAGCTGTTGTGGGGGATGTTGATTGGGGTGGGGTTTGTGAATACCAGTGTTGGGATTGGGTTTGTTGCTGGCTTTTTGCTGCTTTTGGTTGGCGAGTATGGCCATGTAGACCGGGCAGCCTTTGTAGTTGGCCGTATGGTTGCCGCAGCAGTTGCTACACTTTTTATCGGAGGGATTTTCTTTGTTTTTATTGCATTTCGAGGTTTGGTGGTCTCCACCGCAAGCGACGCATACGTTTTTAAGTTTGCAATAAGTTTTTGTATGTCCGAATTCCTGACAGTTTTTGCATTGTATGGGCGTTTTACGTTTAAACGGTTCTTCGAAGACTATTTTCCTATTGAGGATGTAGCGTACTTCGTATATGGGGTGGATTTTTCCCTTTGGCGCTTTGCTGCTCTCTGGCGTTAGTTCCACTTTAAACATCGGCTGCGGTTGTTTGAACCTGTTTAAGATGTTGTACACGTATTTTACCTCGAAGCCTAAGTCGTTGAGCTCTTGTTTAATATCCTCCGTTGGGACACTGTGATCGATGCCCTTGATCACTACTCTTAGGCCTTTTTCACTTTTTATCTGGTACGTGTAAAATTGTAACTGTTTTGTTTCTAGCCAGTTTACAATTTGGCAGTAGTCCACCTCCCTTTGTGCTTGTATTTTGGTCTCTTTTAGCAGACCTCTTTTGATTTCTACTATGTAGAAGAGGTCTTTTTTAATCAGCGATTTTATGTTTTTTATTAGATCATTATTGTTTTGTACGCGCACGTAAATAGGTGGCGGCTTAGGGGTTGAATCCGATTCATCTTTTAAGAGAGCGTACCTGTTGTTGGATGTTGCATTGGTGGCACTTCCGCCTCGGGGAATTGGTTTTGCTTTGTCATCAGAGTTGTCTGCATTGAGCTGTTCGCGTTTACGTTTTCTTGACACTATTTGGAAGTAACGTTCGATTCCCGCTGATGAAGCTGAATTGCCGTTTTCACTTTTTGGGTCAGTGGGGTCAGTGTCCATGTCCCCTCCCTCACCTTCCTCCGGGGAACTCATTTTGGCACTCACACTTTTCTCACTTTTGCTAGTTGATCGTTTGTTAACTTTTTTCCTGTCTATATCGATCGCGATCATGCGGAGTTTTTGCCTACGTAACGCGTTGCGCTTTGCGAGCGCGCACTTTGGGCTTTTCACAATTTTATTGCAACTAATCACTTTTTTCACCTGGGCAGTGATCGGTTTGCATTTACACCTTAGCGCGGAGCGAAAATACAATACGACCGCTTTCTACGGCTGCTCGATTGCAACTTGCCAATAATTTGATCATTGTTTTTTAATATCATATTGTAGGGGAGAGTGGGGCAGCTTCATACAGTTTTTATATTTCGCTTTGTAGAATACTCTGTATTACATATAGTTCTTTCAATTTATGACAAATTCATAG
This sequence comes from Dysmachus trigonus, assembly GCA_949715965.1. NCBI lineage: Eukaryota > Metazoa > Arthropoda > Insecta > Diptera > Asilidae > Dysmachus > Dysmachus trigonus. Next base: position 35,727,672 of record OX454321.1, on the reverse strand, counting down.
TTTAACTATTTTATACTGTAGTAGAAGCATAATATTACTGAAAAATCACGTGCACGAATTTCCATAATGCTTTGAAAAAAAAGAGGAAAATGTATGAATGTACCCCATAAGTGGGGCACATTCATACATGAAGAGGTAGGTTAATACACACTTGAAAAAGAATAAAAGAAAGATTAAAAATCACTATTTATTCGTCATAAATATTGTTTCTTAACATACTAGTCCAGTAAAAAACAAAAATAATTCTTTTAAATAACAAACAAATAATAAAAATCAAAATGAAAAACTTCTATCTACAATATATCTGTTCGTGTAACAAAAAATCGTTCTGTGTAACAAAAAATGATAGGTATCATTAAATTGCGAAAAAACACAAGTGCAAGGGCACATTTATATAGTATGAATGTGTCCCTTGTACTTGTGTATGAATGTACCCCATCGCATGTTAATTGATAAAGAAATATGTAAAAAAAAACTGTTTTCATGTAGGATAATTTACAAATCAAATCATAAACTCAATGATATTATGATTAATATTAGATAGCAGTGACTAATCTAAACAACACTAACTAGTCACAAAATACGCCCAAAGTAAGATTATGAAATTACTTATGCGAGGCAAAAACACGTTCCGTGTTGCACACACGCGCTTTCCGCAGCGATTGCTGTCAAACTTCACTAGTCAGTACACACACTTAAGAACTACGCACACACACTAACTTCATTCCTTTGCTCCGCGCCTAACTTCAGATATACTCAGTGTATGTAGGTACCCCTTGTATGAATCTGCCCCACTCTCCCCTACGGTATTTTATTGATTACATTATTTTTCTTTACAGGTTTAATTAACAATTTTTGATATATTTCTCTTGTTGTTATCGGAATATTGATAATATAAAACAGAGTGGAGCTATTGCTTATAATTTTCACATTTACGAATTCTAATGCTTCTTCCGCTGAGGAATAGGGTAAATTTTCCTGGTCGAGTGTTCTTGTTGCTAAATTTATGTCTTTTTTAGATAACATCATTGAATTTATGACTCCAACCTTTGCCCATTGAATAGCATATCTTATATTAACTAATTCCTCTTTTATAAGTCTAATCCTATATTGAGTGCCAAGTGCCAATTTCTCACCAATAGCTTCGTTTTCTACAAGGATTTTTATAATTTGGTTTGTAAGGTGGGTTAGGTTATTGATTCTATCGTTATATAATTCGTTTATTATTACTTGTTTATTATTGTTAGTTAGAATATTATTCATTTGGTCAGTTAGCATGATATAATCATCGTGGTCGGGATTTCCAGCGATCCACTTCCATGCACTGCCTATGAAATTTAGAGATTTTTTTGCTCTATGTGGGCTAAGATTTTCAAATAGTTCCTGAATTTGAAGCAGTTCGTGTTCAAGGAAGGGATAAAGGGAGTTATTAGGTTTAATGTGGTATTCGAGGATTGCTGACATCTCGGATATAAATTTCTGATATCTAGTGAGGTTTATTACGTGAATTATTTTAAAATTTCCATTCTGTACCTTAGCAATGCCGGAATTGAGGACGATGATCTGGGAGTTGGAATAGTCCAGCATTTGAACTTCGCCGTTGATGGGGAGGAGGGCACATCTGTAAAATTTTAATTTCTAATATTACTCTTATGAACTATCTTTCCGGACTCTGTGAGAACCGTACTATTTCTATTCTCCTTAACGATTTCTTCCTTATATCTAATTGTTAGTTTCGAGCCAATACGTTTATTATGTCTTACAAAAATTATTTGCCCTACTTCATAGTTTTTTGGGGGCTTTCGTTTTTTGTTGTGAAATTTTAAATCTTTTTGCTGTTTCGCTTTTAGGTTCTCGATATTTTTCTGTCTGACCTTTTCGAATTCTTCTGGGTTAATTCTAGGAATTCGACCGTAAAACAATTCTACCGGTTTCTTTTAGTTGGTAGAATGAATTGAGTGATTGTATTCATTGACTGCGCGGTCGAGAAGTTCCTCGAAAGAGCGTTCAATCACCTTGAGACATCTCATTATTTCTGACAAGGTGGAATGGAGCCGTTCTACATGTCCATTTGCTTCTCTTTTATAAGTTGGGGTCTTGACAATCGTTACACTTAATTTTCCCATCATGGATGTGAGTGTTGCGGAATTAAGAGACTTTTCATTATCGAGTACCACGATCTCGGGAACGCCATAGAAGAATACAATTTCTCGAAGGGGTCTTCTAACGTCTTCAATTGCACGAGATTTAAGGGGGTAGTACACTTCTTTTTCGATTCGATTTTTTTTTATTTCATAAATGTGCTCTAATATATCACAGAAATGTTCTCCAAAAACCGTTTTGCGAAATTCGATATATAAAAAAAGTTAAAGACACATCTGTAGCGGTGCCTTATGCTTATCGCACCTTAAAATTATCGAATAAAAATTTTAAACGCGTTTTTCTCAAAACCACTTTTTTTGACCTGGCCGAAATGATTTTGAAAAAACTATTGGTCTGATCGGGCTCAAATTTTTATGGGATACTCTATACATGTGTAGTTCTCACCCGAACTAGGATTTTGAAAATCGGTTAATGTTTAACCCTTTTTTTAAACAATTTTTTGCAAAAAAATGACCGAAAAATTAAAAAGTCCGCCATTTTGTTTTTTTTTACCAAATTTTTTTATCCTAGTTCGAGTGATAGCGGCTGATCTATATTTTAATATGCACTTTGAATTTTTTGTTTCAGACGTTCCAGAGTCGAGATATCATGTCGGCCAGATTAAAAAGGGGTCACCTTCAGGCAGCCATATTAGGGTCCTATGAAGAAAATTAATGTTAGTTGTATCATATATAAAAAGTTTGCAAGATTAAAATAAAGTTAACTATAAAAAAAAAATCTTTAAAAAAAGCCCTTAAGAAGTGTACTAGCCCCTTAAGTACCCTGGCATGAGCGAGTTTCGTAAATTTGTCTATTGCTGTAAGTGCTAAATGTTTTTCTGTTGAGTAAATACCGATATGGAGTGTGTGGCCTGGACAGAGCCGTCGCGAGGGGGGGAGGGGGGGGGGGGGCTGCTGGGGTTCTCAGCCCCAGGCCCCAGGGTCGCATAGGCCCCCAAATCGCTACATGCCTTACAGATAACTAAAATACTGCAAACTCGATATCCAGTGGACATCAAAGAAGATCTGCTAACACAAGAAATACTTTTACTTTCGAAAAATAAAAATTTAATATCTGCAAACGAACCAGGAACGACTTCTTTTGCTTTAGAAATTTTAAATAAAATTTGTGATTTGGGCTTAGAAACCGTCTTTTATAATAATAAAATCTTAATAATAATAATAATAATAATAATAATAATAATAATAATAATAATAATAATAATAATAATAATAATAATAATAATAATAATAATAATAATAATAATAATAATAATAATAATAATTCATTAATTTATCTATTCCACATTTTGCAACAATCGCTGCCCTTACATAGGCCCCAAATTCAAAAATAGCCCCAGGACCCCGTACACAACGCGACGGCTCTGGACCTGGATATGCTGGGACAGGTGTAGGGTTGATTTTAGGATTGTTAGGATGTCTTTCGTACGTGTTTTCCTTGCAGGTTTTGCATATTTTTAAAAGTTTCTTTATTTTGTGGCTCATTCGGGGAAAATAATAATTCTGCAGTAGTTGTAGTCGATTTCCTTCTGCATTTCGATGCGCTCTTCGATGGATTGATAGAATTATTTCTTCCTGATCTGTGTCGTTAGTGACATCTTCCACTAGGGTTTGTGTAAACCGAATTCTGTAATCTTTAAAATGCAAGGGGTAGATTTGTTGGATTTGTCCCATAATGTCTTCGTCAGTCATGACGCCGTTAATGGTTTTAGGGTTTAAGTATCTCTTGAAAATATTAATAATATCGGTGTGAGTGTACTGTGGTTGAATGAAGATATGCCTGTGATATTTTGGAAAAGGATTTTTTATTTGGTAGCTTTCTTCGTCACCTTTACGTAAGATCAATTGGTTCCGGAAGACATTCACTGGAGCAGTTACTGAAGGTATTAAATTGTGTGAAGAGCTACTATGCTGGGTTGCTGTCATTGAATTAATTTCTGCCATTGATGGTCTTGAGAGAGCATCGGCCACTACATTGATTTTTCCTGGTTTGTACTGTAGCTCGTAGTTGTATTCTTCCAGGATGGCCTTCCACCTCTTCATCTTACTGTTAGTATTTTTGTTGCTTAAGGCGTATGTAAGAGGTTGGTGGCCGGTGAATATTTTTACTTTTCTGGAACCATAAAGGAAATTCCGTAACGAATTGAGAGCCCAAATTATTGCAAGTATCTCTTTTTCGTTCGTTGCGTAGCTTTCTTCAGTTTTATTTATTTATTTATTTATTTATTTAATTCGCTTAATACAAGCTACAAAACTTAAACTAAGCTTAGACTAAAACTAAAACTAAACTAAAACTACAACTGATAAAATTAAAAGGTGAGAACGAGGGGGAGGAGGCAGTAATTATGGTGGTGGGTCATGCTGGTAAAGGGCATGTCTGAGGGAGGTTTTATCTAAATGGAAATTGAAGGCAGGAGAGTTGTTAGTTTTGCGTAACATTCTAGTAATAGGTTCGAAGTGTCCGTAGTTGGTGCGGTGACTGGTTAGACGAAAGAGTGGAAAGGATCGTACGTTGCGAGGATTGGTGTTGATGGATATGTTATGCAAAATTTCAGGACAGTCAATGGAACCGGCTAGGACCTGATGGATAAAGATTATATCGGCGAGGTCACGGCGCGTTGCTAAAGGTTGGAGGTCAATCAGTTTCAAACGGTCCTCATAAGGAGGAAGATTAAGGTTATCAACCCAGGGAAGGCCACGTAACGCGAAGCGGAGGAATCTGCGTTGCACTGATTCGATTCTATTGATAATTGTTGGCTGGGAGGGTGACCAAACTTGGCAAGCATATTCAAGTAGGGGCCTGACAAAGCAGATATAAAGAGCTTTAGTGACATAGGGGTTAGAAAATTCCTTAGACCAGCGTTTAATAAAGCCCAAAGCTGAGTTGGCTTTGCTTATGATGTGATCGATGTGAGAACGGAAATTGAGTTCACTATCACAGATGATGCCCAGATCACGGAGAGAGCTAACTGATGGAATGGGTTCGCCAGAAAGAAAATAGATCCTAGGAGTGACGGGGAGACGCTTGTGGGAATAAGTGATAGATTGGCACTTGGAGATGTTCAGGTCAAGGAAGTTTTTTAGGCACCAGATAGAAAAGTTGTTTAAGTCATCTTGAAGGAATGCTGAGTCAGATGCGTTGGAGATTCGTTTGGAGATTTTCATATCATCAGCATAAATTAATATATCAGAATGTTTGATTACCAACTCAACGTCATTTATGGATAATATGAAGATTAATGGACCCAGGTGACTGCCTTGGGGGACGCCAGAGAGGGATGTAAAGGGTTTAGAGACCGCTGAGTCAAATCGAACCATGTATTGCCGATCATCAAGGTAGGATTTGATCCAGGAGATAAAACGAGGATGAAAACCAAGGATACTGAGCTTTAAAACAATGATTTGATGAGAGATTTTGTCGAAAGCTTTACTAAAGTCGGTGGCAATAACGTCAACTTCGTCACCACTTTCCATAGCTTGCAGCGTTCGTGACACAAAAACGATCAGATTGGTAGTTGTGGATCTCCCTTTAAGAAAACCGTGTTGTATAGGGGAAAGAAGAGACTTACAGTGGAAAAACATGGCGTCATATACAAGGCTTTCGAAAAGTTTGGGAATGCAGGAAAGTTTGGCTATGGGACGGTAATTTGAAACATCGCTTTTACAACCTTTTTTATGGATTGGGACAATATATGAAACTTTCCAAGAACAGGGAAAAACACCTTCAGAAAGAGAAAGCGAGAAGAGGGTAGAAAGAGGTAGTGTCAAGTAGGCAGCGCATTTCTTTAGGATAATGGCAGGAATTCCATCGGGGCCAGGATTGTAATCGTCGGTGAGAGCGTTGATTTTGGCGGCAACAAGAGCAGGATCGATGTCAATGGAAGTGAGGGATGTTTGAGGGCTGTTTTGCATGTAACGGAAATAGGTGAGATCAGGATCGGAAACTTGATCGCTAAAAGATTGACTAAAGAAATCAGCGAAGAGATTGACGATGGTAGCCGGGTCGGATGAAGAGGAATCACCAAGTTTAAGGGTCGAAGGGTATCCATTAGATTTCTTTTTCAAATTGATAAAATTGTAGAATTGCTTAGGGTCGGAGATGAGTTTAAATTGCATGCGTTCAAGGTATTCATTGTAGAGAGATTCACAACGTTTGGAAAAGAGGGCAGAGATGGCAAGATAAGAAGAGTAGTCTGGGTTGGACCTAGAACTGAGATGGGAATGCCATAGCTTGTTTCTTTTGTTACGGAGAGATCGAAGTTCTTTATCGTACCAAGGTGGGGCAGAAGTGCGAGTTTTTATAGGTTCCAAGGGGACACATTGGGACAAGCAATTAAATAGAACTGTGTAGAAAATGCCAACACAGTTGTTAGTGGATAATTGAGGATTGTTTAGGGATGAGGAGAGGTTAGAATTGGATAGGAGGGAATTTAACTTCGAAAAGTCCGTTTTATAAAAGTTGAAGTGAAAACGGGGTTCGGAGTAGGCGTTAGTGCGAGAAGAAACATAAAATAAGGTAAGAGAAAGGGGAGGGTGATGATGATCAAGGGTGGAAAGAAGGTCGTTGCTTTCACTAACAAAAGAATTAATAGGGTTAGATGAAAATATTAGGTCAAGCTGACGCCCTAGGTTATTTTTGACACCACTGATTTGGCAAAGACCAGAGTCGGAGAGATGATCAACAATCAGCAGTTCTGTTGCAGATGTAGCATTAGTTGGAATATAAAACGAATCATCATCAGAGAGAGACCACTGCAGGCGGGGGAGATTGAAATCACCGAGGACTGTCATATCATCACAGGGATCAAGGAGAGCACACAGGGCGTCGATTGCATCAGTAGCAAGTTTGTAGGCTTCAAGCGTTTGTGCAGGGCGGATATAGCAACATAAAATGAAAAGCGCGCGACGGTTGAGGGCAATTTTGACAGACACATATTCGAACAAGGGAGTATCAGAGGTGGTGATTTGAGTAGCGCTGTAACGGTTGTGAACAGCAAGGAGAACACCACGACCTGAAGGGCCAGTAGAATCTAAATGACCATCGACACGAAAGACAGTGAAGTCATGTGGGAAAAGTTCATAGTTGTTGAAGTCAGGAGTTAGGTTTGTTTCAGTTAGGGCGAAAATATCAAAAGGGAGCGACTGGGACTTTAAGAAGACGTCATGAGTTTTAGTACGGAGTCCTCTGACATTCTGGTAATAAAGGGACAGAGAATTAGTCGGATGGTTGAAATTTGTATTGTGTGTGGAGGAGTGGGGGCGTGAGGCGGAAATAGGCAGGTGGCTAGGAACGAAAGAAATTTTTAGAGTCATTGCGAGCCTTTTGGAGGTGGGAAATACGTTTAGAGCTAACATAAGAAGCATAGGAGGAGAGGTCATCGGCAACTTCCTGAGAGGGAATATTGAAGGCTTCATGGTATTTAAAGAATAGTTGACGCAGAACAGTAGGATCAGTGGGGAGACCTTCTTGATGGATAGAGGTCATCACATAGGTCTTAGTTTTTCCTTCGAAACACACATTACCTGCTTTATTATGAAGAAAGGCTAAATAAAGGCGCACATTGTTGTAAATTTGATGATCACGAAGACGCGACAATAAATAGCGGCTATCACGTGATTCGGCTGATTGCATTGTCAGCTTTACAACGGGGGGAAGAAGAGGGTCAATAAATGTTGGTTTATGAATGGTGGAAGAGGAAGGTGAAGTGGAGACAGGAGCGCAAAGAGCAGAGGTGCTAGGGTCAGGGGAGATCGGTAAAGAGGTTGAGGGTTCAGTGGTAGGTGTGACGGAAGAAATGGAGGTTGTTGGGTTAGAGGCGAGGGGACAAGTAGTTGTAGGGCGGGGTAATGTGGAGGAGGGGGTGATCGATGAAGGCTTTGAGGGTATTTGACGATCAGGTTCAGGAGGTGCATTAGTTTTGGAAGAAACTGTCGGGGCAATGGGATTTAGAGTGTGAGAGCGGATGAAATTGGGGTACTTTATGGGTGTAGTCTGCTTAAAATCAGGAAACAGGCCCATCTTAAGAGACCAGTTGGTGTCTTTGGAAACAGGAACAGGTGATGATGCACGGAGGGAGTTGCGAGTAGGTTTAACTTGGCTTTTATTCTGTTTAGGGAGGTTGGAATTAGTTTTAGCTTGATTTTTTTTCGTTTTAGGGTTAGGGGCATTTTTAATATTGGTATCAACAAGGTTAGTATCAGATTTAGTGTATGGGCTTACATTGCGGTTAAGCTTACTAATATTATTAGTAGACGTAAATGAGGGTTTGGTTACACTATTACTAAACTTCACTGATTTTGTAGATGGAGCATTCCACGGAGAGATCCGTATATTCCCGTAGTTGAGGACGCGGCTAGGGGTGCTGTCGAAAAGCCATGAATATTTGAGAGGGACGTTGACTCGAAAGCTGGAATTTTTCCTGGAGGAGAGTGGAATTTTTTTGCAGTCGATTACGCTGAAGGCGAAGTGGTTGCTGAAAAAATTCCGGACCCAGTTTTCATCAGCATGGTGGGGCGCGCCGTTGAGGTGAAGAGAAAAACGGTCCCTCGAGTTGCTGCAACTTATCCTCGCTAGCTTCTGAGCCCAGTCCGCTTCAGTCCAGGTGGTGCCAAACATTTTTAGTGAAGGAGGAGGTTGGGAGTCAAAATCCGAATCACAGGTCTGAACGTGAGTTGAGCGAGTTGGTGCAACGGTCCTTTTAGCTGACGGATTCAGATTCATATCAGCTTCCGCCTTCGAGAGGGATAAGACAGGAAGCGCAACGGCCTGTGGAACGGCGGATGACACAGATTCTTCCGAAAGTGAGGGTGGAGAAGTATATGAGCCATCAGGGTACATAGTTGAAGCACGCGCGGAGAGAGATCCAATGCCGTCATAGATGGAGCCCAAAAGCTTGGAGTTTGATGCCACAGCCTGGGAACAGCAGCCGAGATTGCCCTTGACGAGCTTCAAATTATTACGGATGTCTTCAACCACTGGCATAATAGATGCAGGCAAATCAGAAACAGAAAATGCAGCATATAACTCATCCACGGAACTCGACGTGACTGACATTTTAGAGGAGAGCAGATGGACTTTTTCAAGAAGAGTTTCGGTGTTAGACTCGGCAGCAGATGCAGCGCTTAATGTTCTTGATAGGAAGATTATGGGCTTGTCATCTTGCGAGAGGACAGCGCCAATGGAATAATTTGAGGCTTCCGTCGTTAAGTTAAACTCTTTGTTGAAATCGGGGTGCTTCAATAGTACTTCCTTCGACATAAGTGAATTTTTCAATTTATCAAATGACTCAATTGCTTCTTCATTGAGATCAATGGGTTTATTTTTGGACATATTCTTGGACACTCGTCCATCTTCCCCTCTTAAAAGGGATGTTAGGGGCTTTGCGATTCGAGCATAGTTCTTAATGAATCGTCGATAGTACCCTGACATACCCAGGAAGGAGCGAAGATCTTTAAGGGTTTTTGGTTTGGGGAAATTTGCAATTGCCTGCACTTTTTTCGGATTAGTTTTTATTCCGTCTTTGGAAACAATGAATCCTAAAAATTCTACTTCTTGTTTAAAGAAGTCACACTTGTCCAGTTGAATTTTCATATTTGCTGCTTCCAAGGTTTTAAAGATTATTTCAAGATTTTTGAAATGTTCATCTTCATTCTTACCGAAGATAATTATATCATCAATATAAACATAACATCTTTTGCCGATATGTTCCCTTAAAATGTCATCTAAAGCTCTTTGAAAGATCGAGGGAGCATTTTTGAGTCCGAATGGAAAGCGTGTAAACTCGAACTTTCCATTGTTGACGGAAAATGCAGTTTTTTCGATGTCGGACTCTTTAAGTGGGATTTGATGAAATCCACTTTTGAGATCGGCGATGGTAAAATATTTATTCTGTCCTAAGTTTGCTAGGACTTCCCCAATTTCTGGAATAGGATATCTGTCCGCTATAGTTACAGAATTGAGTTTTCTGTAGTCGATAACTAATCTAAATTTTCTTTCACCGGAGGCGTCCAGTTTTTTTGGGACAACCCAAACTGGAGAATTATAGGGAGAACGTGAGGGTCTAATAATGCCATCCCTTAATAATTGTTTAATTTGTTTGTCAACTTCTTCTCTAAATGCCAGAGGGTAGGGATAGCTTTTTGAATAGACAGGCTCATCAGAAATGGTCCGAATTTCGCCTTTTACGACTGTGGTGTAAGTTAATTTTTCGTCGGGATCAGCGAATAGATTGGGACATTGTTTTATGGCGCTATTCAATCTTTCAATTTGGCTTTTGGTCATATGTGAAGTTCTTAAATTTATGGAATTTACTGAGTCGGAAGTTTGTTGTTTAAGTGGGATTTTGATACCTGGTTCATTGATCATAAAATTTTCGTGGGTGTAAATGACCGCTTTCAGTTGTTTCAGACTATCGTTTCCTATGATGCCATCAAAGGCTATTAAACTAGGTAGGAGAAAAAATTTTTGTTTTGGGACTGGGCTGTTAAGGGGATTTATAAATGCATGATGAGTTATTTTGATACTTCCTACAACAGATTTTGCGAAGAAATTCTTTTCATTTGGAATTGGGTTCCGAATATAGCGCGGTTGAATGTAGTTTTTATTTGATCCCGTGTCTATTAAAAATTTAAGGATTTTTCCGCTCTTCGCCACATGTTCAAAGTAAGGTAGCGAAGAGCATTTTAGTCTAAAAAATAGATGTCGTCGATTTGTTCAGAGTCTTCTAGGGTTGGATTTTCGATCGCTTCGGTATAGTCGACAAGTGTTTGATCATGATTCTCGTCTTCTTGCATTATTTGTTGTTCGTAATTTTCGGCTTCTTCCCCACTCGCGAAATTTTGGGGTTCTAAATTATAGATTCTCTGCTGTTTACGGGGGAATTGTGTTTGCCTAGACAGTGGTATTTTTTGAACGGCTTGTTGGTTTGGGCGGTTCATGTAGTTGACTACCTGTGAGTTCATGGACTGGGTGACATCCATTGGTTCCGGTTTCGGCACAGGTTGGGAGGAAGTTGTTGGGGATTTGGAGGATTACGTGGGAATGTTTGATGTCGGTATGTTTGCTGTGGAGATCGCGTTTGGAAATGGGGTGGAGGATTTCTTGACGGATAGTTTACTAATTTGGGGTAAAAAGCTGATCTGGGGGCCGGGACGGGAGCAGTTCGTTGTGGATGTGGAATATTTCTTCTGTGAGGAATTGGTGGAGATAAATTTCTTCTGTTATTGCTTGCATTGTGTGCGTACTGGCTGCGGAAGTCGATGTTTTGTAACTTTAGGCAAAGGTGAAGGGCTTGCGGTAAGTCTACGGGTTCTTTGACGCTTAGAAGTCTAGGGAGTTCACCTCTTAGGCCTCTTATGAAGGTATCGAGAGCCTTTTCCCTATAAGATTGGGTCATAATATTAAGTGATTCTTGACTTAATTCCATAGCACATAATTTATTGAGAATATGCGACAAATGTTGATAGATTCAGGGACGGTGGACCTGCCTTGCATTAACGTTGTCATTTGGTACTCTAAGGTACCCAAATCACGTTTGTCTGCGTAATGCAGTGGGAGACATCTTGATATTTTCTCCCAGTTTAATGGCGTGTTATATGATTCTAACGCAATATCGGCATACCCTACTATTTTGTTTCGAATAACGCTAAGAATACCGTAGTATTTTGCAGTGCTTTTAATGGTTCGTAGATTGTTAAAATTCTGTCTACACTTTTCTTCCATGACCCGAATTCTCCGGGTCTACCAGAAAATTCCCTGAGACTCTTAACTACATCTGGAATTTTATCCATATCTGCCACGTCTAAAGGAGCGTTAATTATTTGGTCCGAATCATTGCTAGTTTCAGAATGTGGGTTTATAAGGGAGCTTAGTATGAGTTTTCCTTCTCTTTTTAATACATCCGTCACGATAGACGTAACTTGTTCCGCGATTTGATCTGATAAGGCTTTAGGTAATTGATTTGTCTGGGGAGGAGAAGAGGGACCTGCTTCTTCATTAATTGGGAGTAGTCTAGGTGGTCTTATAATGTTACCGGGTTCCATTTTGAGAAAAGATCTTGCCCACACGTTTAAAGATAAAGATTTATACTTGGATAGTTAAAATTATTGATTGATTTAGAAGGATAAAAGGAAGCTATTTGATAATGAAATATGGGATGCAGTTTTTCACCTCTATTGACTTTATGATCGACCTAGCTTTTCTTTACAATTAAAGCTCTTATTTAGGCACTGATTAGCACTTCGAAATCTGATTTAATATTGCTTTTTTTTTTGCTTCTCCGATAACTTTTCACACTAGCGTAACAAAAAATTTTTTTAAATATTTTCCTCTTATTATTTTAGTTTCATTAACTAATTAATTTGATTTTTTTGAACACTGGTATTAAATTTTCTTTAAATATTTTCTTTTCCTTTTAATTTTATTTCTTTAAAAATGGTTATTAATTAAATTAATTGAACGATTTTTGCACAATTTTTGTTTTGTAACTTTTGGCTAAATATCTGCCAGTTTTCACTTCTTAATCTAAAAAAAATTTATAATTGGCTTACAATACTAAAAATGCCTGATGGAGGACGTTCATCTGGGCGGTGAGTCTTCGTCCTGTAGCTGAAATTGTTCCACACAATCCCGGTGTTTGTTGTCCTCGCTTGTGTGGGGGACCGCTTGTGGTCGTTCTCCGCAACGAATTAGGCGGCTGTCGGCGAATTTTCCTCGATGGTTTATCCGGCGACTCCGTTTTGTCCAACGACAAGTTTTTAGCTGCGTTGGTGACTCCGGGGCCTCGTTTCCTAATTCTCCTGGTTGCAGCGACTTCAAGGGATTTTAACTCCTCTACTTGCCACTAAGTCACTCGATATTATCGACCGGTACGCGATTGGTTAGCACGTAACTTTATAAAAACGCGAATGGTTAGCGCGCGATTATACTTTTCGATTTTATCGCGATGGACTTTTCCAACGGTCCCTGCTCGGGCGCCAGTTAATCTTTGGATTGTTCCAAAGATGAAAAAAAATTAAAAATTAAAACACAATTTAATTCGCTCGCTCGCTACGAGGACTACTTTTAGACTAAAACAGAAATTTACTTAAAATCTACTTATGCTACCTGATCCTACGCGAAGCCGCTAACGCAGACGCTGACGCTGCAGTCACGTTGCACCGTCTTTTGGGGTGATATCCAAACTCTGTGTGAAAAAGCGATTCTTTCCCACGGATGGTGTTAACTTATATAATATATATAATATATACTAATATATATAATATATATAATATATACTGTTCGCGATGAATTTATAAATTACACAAATAAGCGCGTGTTAATTGTTATAGATGATATGATGTTACACACAGTTTGTGAACTTTGCACTAAAGGATCGCACCATCGTAATTTTTCGGTTATTCTTGTAACTCAAAACGTTTTTCACCAGGGAAAATTCTGTAGAGATATACAGTGACTCAACTTATTGATCAAATAAAAACAATTTTCGAAATAAATATGATTAATTTCTTCTTTCTTCAAATATAAAATTGCAAATATTTCCCTCTCCTGGCAATACTGAAAGAGTTCCAGTAGAAAGTCTACAAATAACGGTTATTGTGTACCAAAAATAAGTCGTAGCAAGTTGAACAATTAATTGAATTTAATATACAGAGAACAATAAAGGTGCTTTTTGTAGTGCAAAAATAAGTGGAATTGTTATAATATTTTGGGAGTTCAAAAAGGTTATATGAATGTTAAAAATTAATTAAAGATTAATTTTGTTATATTTTTGTTCGTGTATTTTTAAAATTTTCTTCAGATGAAACCTGTTAGCAGCAATAAGGAAGGGAAAACGTATGGAAAAAAGCTTGTCAATTGGGTATCGGGGTCGGTTAATCTCCGAAATAAATTCATTGTCAATACACCAAAAAGGCGGAAAAGAAAGCCATTTTAACAGAAGGAGTGCAGCGGCGAGTTTTGCGGCAAATCACCATAGGAGGGTGCAATAATGCCGTTCAGATAAACGACGAGCTTAGCCGAAACGACAATACTGACGTGTCGGTCGAGGCCGTCCGAAAAGTCCTTCAAAAACATGACTTTCACGGTAGGGCAAAACACAAAAAAACCCTTTTAAAAAAACACCATCGCCAAGCGAGGTTAAATTTCGCCAAACGGTACAGGGATTTCACTTCCGATGATTGGGCGAAGATCATCTGGTCTGACGAAACCAAGATTAATCGAATTGGTTCCGATGGGCGACAATGGACTTGGAAGAAGGTCAATGAACCTTTTCAAGACCGTCACGTCAAGCAAACGGTAAAATTTGGAGGAGGAAGCATTATGCTGTAGGGTTGTAAGACAACCCAAGGAGTTGGAAGGTGCCAACGAATCATCGGTAGGATGACTGCCGATCATTATGTCAGCATCCTCGAAGCTCGGTAGCATGCGAAAGTGGGGAAAAAATGTTTCGGACATTATCTTTCAACAACATAATGATCCGAAACCATCTAACATATGTGGGTTGAGCAATTTGGAAAAATTTGGTAGACTCCATGCCCCGCAGGATTGAGGCCGTCATCAAAGCAAAGGAGGCCACACAAAATGTTAAATGGTAAAGAAATCTTGTCTTAGAAAAAGAAAATCAACTAATTAGTCCGGTCAAAATAGACGAAAAAATGGTGGTAGGTTTACAATAATTCGCATAGAGCTGAAAACCGGTAAAGACCTTGGGGACATTATTACAAATAAAATACTAAAAGTCTCCTTCGATCCTACATCTACAAAAAAAGTTATTCAAGGTTAAAGGTCTAAAAAATGGTTTTTCCATTCTTTTCCGGTAAATGGTAAGTTTTATTATAAAAATAGGTCAGACAAAAGTTGCAGATCATAAAATTCTCTACAAAAATTGTTCTTATACTTTTTTTTTCTAAGAATCACCATTCCTGAGATATTGCGATTCTAAATCACTGAAAACAATAATATGTATGCTAAACTGCCTATGCACACCATCTGATGTTTAATATGAGTAAAAATATAATATTAAAATATAATATTGGTTTGTCCGGAGCCACCCGTGTGCCGGACTCCCCAGGCTGCCCAGGCCTACCGGCTAAAACCCCGCTCCCTCTCCCCAGGAGCTCCACCCCCGTCTGTGGGACATTACTTCAGGGTGGAGACCTACTTAGCCACCCACTGAGCGTCCTTCAATCTACCACAGCCGATGTCCTCATAATTGAAACAGCCATAGAACAATCCAATGCAACAAATACAACTATCGTTGTCGGTGAAGATGTTGACTTATTAGTACTACTGACTGCACGAACTCCAATTGATAAGATTATTTACTTTTTGAAACCCGGGAAAGCTCAACAAGCAACAGAAATATATTCATCGAAAAGTTTATCTGCTTATCCAAAATGTCAAAATCATATCTTATTTTACATGCAATAACTGGTTGCGATACTACATCAGCATTTTTCAGAAGGGGTAAAACAACAGTATTTAAATTATTTGAAAAAGATGATTTAATTAATTTCGCAGAACCATTTCAAAAGATCGACTCTTCTCCACAAGACATAATCACAAACGGGATTCGCTTTCTTCTTGCTCTATATGGAGCTCTAAAAAAAAATTGATTGTTTAGACAAGTATAGGTATTTAAGTTTTGTAAAAAATACACGGAACAATAAAAGATAAAAGATTGCAATTATCTTGTCTTCCTCCAACATCTGCTTCTCCTAGTCAACACTTATATCGAGTGTACTATCAAGTTCAAGTATGGCTAGGCAATCAACTGGACCCAGAAAATTGGGGTTGGAATTTAGTAGATAATATTTTGGAGCCAATTCAAACTTTATTCCCACCTGCTCCGGAAAGACTTCTCAACACCATCTTCTGCAATTGCAAAAAGGGTTGTAGTGCAAAATGTAGCTTTAAAAAAGTCGGGTTATTTTGTTCACCAGTATGTACTAATTGCCAAGGCCAGTCTTGCTCAAATGTTGAATCAACTTCAGCAGATGAAGATTTTGATGATATCAATGAGGAGACAACTGATGTATCTTTTTCACATATACAGTTAGAAGAACAAGAAGAAGAAGAAAGCGAAGAAGATATAGCTATTGAAGTGACATTTGAAGATTATCAGTCAGAGTAACATCTTCCCGAAACCAACAATAATTCGTGCGATTTAAATAATTTTCAATAGTACCATTTTGCATTTAATACAATTTTTTTTAACAAAACTTAGTCACAAAAATTGTGGACTATGCTTACCGGGGACACCACGTAAAAAAAAATGCGCCGGGTACACTACCTCACAGGTGGTGCGGAAATGTGTGCATATTATGTAAAAAACGACTAATATGGACGCAGACAGCCCCCGTCAAGAGATGCTACGGTTCAGCACAGCAATATCCAAAAGAGACAGAGAGAAAACTGTTAAAGCCTTCTCCATGTTTTGGTGGCTAAACAGAAGGGAAAGAGAAACGGGGGAAAAAAAAAAATAAAAAATAAAAAATAAAAAATAATAATAATAATAATAATAATAAATTAAAGTAATAAATAAAAGTAAAATAAAGGTTAAAAGGATGAAGAAACTCTCACCAATACAAATGAAAAAAAAAAAAAAAGGGGGTTATTCTTCCTTTCTTTTGTATCATTTTGTGATATTAGGATAGATAGGTTTAAGTAAGTAGTGTTAGGACTAGGCTAGTAAGTAGGAGTAGAATAAGGCTAGGAAGTAGTATTAGGATTAGGCTAGACAGTAGGGTTAGAATTAAGCTAGATTTAATTTAATTAAAAAAAAAAAAAATATTACTGTTCTAAGTTTTTCTTCTTTAGGGTAAGTTTCTTAGAATAATAAATTAAATTTAGATTTATAGTTATAGATTAAGAATAATGAAGGAGGCGGAAACGCATAAAGAATTAAAAAAAAAATCATGCTAAGGATTACCCTTGAGTGTCCGCGAAGGGCCATAGGGGTCACAAGAAAAACTAGATTAAGTTAAGCTTTTAATGTATTTTAGGTTTAAACAAAATTATGTATAAGACCCGAATAAAATACACTTTGAAAACTAAAAAAAAAAACCACTTCTTCAACTTTTAGAATCGCAATATCTCAGGAATGGTGATTCTTAGAAAAAACAGTGTAAGAATTTTTTTTGTAGATAATTTCATGATCTACAACTTTTGTCAGATCTATTTTTATGATAAAACTTACCGTTTACCAGAAAAATTGGAAAAACCATTTTTTTTAACTTTGACCTTGAATAACTTTTTTTGCAGATGTGGGAACGGTGGGGACATACTGTTACGATTTGGGCCGGTCGATTATTCTACCTTGGCTTAATCTTTGAGAGGGAGACTTTTTTACGCGGAAGGAATTGTCGCCGCACTCAACCCTGCAGCCGATCACCGACGGGCCGAAGTGTATCCACACAGAATGCCACTCAGTGGCGGTGCTCCGAGGAAAAGCTTTCAGCTGTGTACACACGACGATGCTGTCTAGCGCTGGGTGTGTGCACGGCGATGGCGGCGGGCTCGTCGCCTGTGTCTGCGTAGCGTCGGTTTTCGGGCGTCCCTACAAAGTGCGGCCGCGCGAGGCACTTGTTTTCCGGTAATTACGTGAGGAATAATCGGTGACAGTCCGCGGTTTCCCGATTATTCCTAGTCCCGAGTGTTGTGGTGTGTCGTGAGTGCACGGGGGTTCCACGGGAATCCTCCTTTTTGTTGTTCCGGGCGTCAGGGACGGATTCCCGAGTACGGCGCGTCGAGTGTAGCGTAGTGCGGTGTTGTGCAGCGCGTCGAGGGAACCTCCAGGCGTCGAGTCCCGCTGGACCAGGATCACCGACGGATAAGGCGGCCGATAAGGAGCGATTCAGGTAAGTCGCATAAATTTCCCGAGATCGTTTTCGCCCCACACGGGGGAAGCGCCCGATGTCCCTCAAGATGCGCTACGTGTGTGTGTGTGAGTGGGTATGCGGCTGCTTTCCCCTTCGCCAATGTTGAGGGGGTTATGCTGCGCAAGGCTCAACAGCTGACGAGCTATGCTGTTTATGCGCGGATCGCTCACAGGTGATTATGCGCGGTGATTTGTGGCAATTTGCGAATTATTGCGGCGGATGCTAACTGGTTTTTAATTTTTTTCTCTTAGGACTGGGAAGGCGACTGGGCGGAATTCGCTTGTGATAAACGCGGATCGACAAGGAGGCAATAAGCAGGTGAAACAAATTGCGGGTAAGCTAAATAATGATGAGAAAAACTACAAACGCACTCTAAGCTTCCTTTTTTTTCTTTTTAGGATGCTGAATGCAGGATTGGCTAAATCCTTTCTTTTCCAGGAACGGTACTCACCGCGGGAAAGGCCCACCTGGCCGATATCTGCGTGAATCCGGATTTCGGCGGGAACTAGTAAAACTCGCGGGTTCCACTTTTAGCAATTTATTCACAGGTAACTGGAACTTGGTTTTAATTAACAATTCTTTATTTTTTATTTCTTGCTAATCCTCGCTTGATTTTTTTTCCTTTTTTTAGGTCTTGGACACACTTGTGGTTTTTCGCGCGCTGACACTTCGAGCCGGAAGAAGGAAGAACGTAGTCCATCGCCGATTTTCCTGCGGTGTTTCACTTCGCCACGGCCCTCTGTCCTTCGCTTCGCCCTGTTCGCGGTATTGGTGAGTAATGACCAATTTTTCTAAAATAAAATTAAATTAATTTTTATTTTTTTTTTTTTTTTTAGGAATTATATTCGGGGCCCGCAACACTACTCCCCCTTCGAGAGGTAGAGCTGTCCTCAGCTCTAGTGTGCCCTTCCAGAGCAGGGTGGTTTGGAGGAGTCCGCTGCTGGAACGTCTAACACAAGGGTGGCTGGCAGGAGCGATTCTTTCCGTGCTAGCGAGCTTTAGCGGTCAAGCCCCGTAAGTCTCCCCTGTTGTATTTCGAGCCGGTGGGATGGGAGCGACAAACCCGTAAGTCCCTCTTTGATTTGGTTTCTTTTTTGTTTTTGTTGACCAGATTGAGCCGTTGGCATTTCCGCCCGCGACGCGTCGGTACAAAAGCGAGTTCGGCCGGCTCAATCTGATCCAGGAACGGCGGAGGTTTTTCCGTGAGCGCCTCCGACTCGCTCGATACGGAGACGCGAACGTAGACCGGTTCGAGCGAGTACCGTTCCTGCTTTGGTTTTGTTTTTTAATTCCTAGCCAGTTTTATAATTCTATTCTTCATTTATTTGAAAATTTTTTTTTTTTTTTATTTTTTTTTCGGCATTTTTTCAGCATTTTTTTTCTTTTTCTTTTAGTTTTTATTTTTATTTTATTTTATTTTTATTTTATTGTTATTTTTATTTTTATTTTTATTTTTATTTTTATTTTTATTTTTATTTTTATTTTTATTTTTATTTTTATTTTTATTTTTATTTTTATTTTTATTTTTATTTTTATTTTTATTTTTATTTTTATTTTTATTTTTATTTTTTATTTTTTATTTTAAATAGCTATAGAAGAGGAAGAAGGAGAGAAAAAAAAACTATACCCTGCGATTGCCCCCCCTTTTTTTTTTTTTTAATCCATCTTTATTAATTTATTTTTTATTTTTTTTTTTTTCGCTGTCCCTTATCTTCCCCTGTGCCTGCGCTTTCTGTTCTTTTCAGTTCCGGTAAGGGGCTAGTTGGTCTCGGTGTACCACCATGCGCTTATTTTTGTCTTTTATTCGGTAGACAACATCCGTCAGCGCCTCTTCGATTATGTACGGGCCGACCCAGTCAAGCTGCAGTTTCGGGCACCGGCCTTTTCGGCGTTTAGGGTGATACAGCATGACTGTGTCGCCGACCGCGAAGGGTGGTGCGCGTGCCGCCAGATCGTACCGATCTTTCATTCGACGACCCTTGTCCGCCAATTTGGTCCTCGCGTACTGATAGATTTCCTTTAGCCGCTTCGTCAAATTTTCCTCATATTCGGAGGTTCCTTGTCCGCTACATGGAGGTTCTCCGGTATAGAGCTGGACTGGCAGTCGCAGTTCGCGTCCAAACGTCAGCCTCGCCGGTGTTAGTCCAGTCGTATCATGTGTAGCAGAGCGGTACGCTAGTAGGAGGAATGGGAGGTGCTCATCCCAGTCTCTCTGATGTTCAGCGACATACTTCGAGAGATAATCTAGGAGAGTGCGGTTGAACCTCTCGACCATTCCGTCCGACTGCGGATGTAGGGCGGTCGTCCGGGTTTTATCTATGCGAAATTTTCGCATAACCGCCTGGAACACGGCTGATTCGAAGTTCCTTCCCTGGTCCGAATGAAGCTGTCGTGGTAATCCAAACCTGCTGAACACATGCTCTATGAGAGCGTCGGCTACGCGTTCCGCCGTTTGATCCTGGATCGGTATAGCCTCAGGCCATTTTGTGAAGTAGTCCCCTACAACAAGGACATACTTGTGGCCTTTAGTGGTTACCGGCAGCGGCCCCAGGATGTCGATCGCAATTCGTTCGAAAGGGGCCCCCACATTATAAATTTGCAGGCGAGCACTTGTCCGCGGCAGTGGTCCTTTTCGTCGCTGGCAAATTGCGCATCTTTGGACGTAACTTTCAACATCCTGGGAACAGCCGATCCAGTAGTAACGCTCTTTTATTTTTTGGAGGGTCTTTTCTACGCCGAAATGTCCACCGGCTGGCCCGTCGTGCGACAACTCCAAAATAGCTCGCCTGGATTCGCACGGTACCAGAATTTGCAGGTGATTTCCCTTGCCGTCGCAGTATTTTCGGCAGACGAGGTCGTTCTCTAGGCTCAAGGTTGCGAACATTGCCCAGTATGCTTTGACGTCGGTGTCGGAGCCACTGATTTGCTCTTTCGCGGGCCTGTCCTGTTCCCTCAGCCATTTCCGAATTTCTTGTAGCACTGGGTCCTTCTTCTGTTGCTCAGCCATATCTCCTAGAACAGTAGTCGTGCACGCCGTGATGCTGTACCGCTCTTCCGCTCGTTCGCAGTGCTTGCAGGCGCTTCCTTCGCAGGGCCGACGGGACAGGGCGTCTGCATTCCCGTGACGATTGCCTGCTCGGTGCTGGATAGCGAAGTCGGACTCCTGTAGGCGCTCTATCCATCGAGCGATCTGGCCCTCCGGCTGTTTAAAATTCATTAGCCAGCGTAGCGAGGCGTGGTCTGTCCGCAAAGTAAAATGCCTCCCAAGGAGATATGGACTGAAATGGCTGATCCCTTTCACGGCTGCTAGCAATTCCCGTTTTGTGGCGCAGTAGTTCCTTTCGGCGCGGCTGAGGGTTTTGCTGTAATATTCCAGAACCCGTTCCTGTCCGCCCTGGATTTGGGACAGCACAGCTCCCCACGTGCATTCGCTCGCGTCCGTGTCCACGATGAAATCGCCGGTTTGGAGGGGCTGGCTCAAAATTGGAGCCGACGTCAGCTTTTCCTTGAGCATAGAAAAGGATTTATCGCAGTCTTGGGACCAATCGTACTTCACATTTTTTCCTGTCAAGGCGGTGAGGGGCTTCGCAATTGCCGAGAAATTGAGGATGAAGCGACGGTAGTATGCGCATAGTCCCAAGAACGATTGCACCTCTTTCTTGTTTTTGGGGGTAGGCCAATTCTGGACGGCAGTCACTTTTTCGGGATCTACTGATAGTCCATCTTCGGAGACTACGTGACCCAGGAATTTCACCTTGCGCTGGCACAGATGACATTTCTTTGGCGAGAGTCTGAGACCGGCGGATTTCAGGCGGTTTAGCACGACATCTAGATTTTTGATGAGCTCGCCGAAAGTCTCGCCGTGGACGATGATGTCGTCCAGGTACACTAGGCAGGTCGTGTACGGGAGGCCTTCCAGTACTAATTTCATTAGCCTTTGGAAGGTGGCTGGGGCATTTGTCAGGCCGAAGGGCATGACTGTAAATTCCCATAATCCGCTGCCCATGGTGAATGCCGTTTTCTCCCGGTCGGCGGGTTCCAGCTCGACCTGCCAGTATCCTGATTGTAAGTCCAATGTCGCGAACCAAGAAGATCGGCCTAACGCATCGAGGGTCAAATCAATCCGCGGTAGAGGGTACGAGTCACAACACCCAATTCTTCCATTTCCCGAAGAATTTCCTCCGCCTCGCTGCGCCGTGCAAATGGAATTCTGCGTGGTGGTTGTTTAATGGGTTCGTCGCCGTGGGTGTTGATGCGGTGCTTTAAAATGCTGGTTCTTCCCAGATCCTGCTTCCCCTTAGAGAAGGCTGCAGAGTGTTTTCGCAGCAGCTGCGAGAGCTCGGCACTCTGCCCTTCGTCTAAGTCCCTGTTAGAGGCGACGAATAATTCCTCTAGCTCTGTTTCCAGGGGTTGATCTCCCGCTTTCTGTTCGCTAGTGTGTTTTCCCAATACGCTAGCGACCTCCTCCCCCCTTGCAATGATGGTACCGGGTGCTATTTTCGCCTGCTTGTCCGTGAAGTTAGAGACTCGCGCCCAGACAGTTCCCGCTGAACATTCGGTAAGCGTAGGAGCCAGAGCCAGTCCGTTGTTCGCGTCCGAGTTTGTCAGTAATATTGGAGTTCGCGGTAGGGCCGGGCAATCAAGCCGAATCAGAGCGTCCGCTTTAGGGGGTATTACGACTTCTGCGCAAGTTGTCGCAAATATGTCCGCCGCCGCCGACGCATGAAGGCGTATTTGTGTTCCGCCGATACGCAGGAAGCCGTCGCAAAAATCGAGTTTACACTTGTATTTTAGGCAGAAGTCCATTCCTAAAATGCACTCGTCGTGGATCGCCGCAATATGAAACGAGTGTTCCGCCGCAAAGTGCTCGATTTTTATTGGGATTTCCGCAATTCCCATGACTTCCGTTTCCTCCCCTGTTACGCTCTGAATTATCGCGTTAGTTCGCCGCATTTTAATGTTTCGTCCGCTTTGCTCCAATATACGAGGATGAGCTATCGACTGGCTGGCTCCTGTGTCTAGAATAATTTTGCAGGGAATCCCCACTAACTCGCCCTCTATTTGCAGGTTGCCGTTGTCCTTCGCCGAATTTACATGTATGACGGGGCGCTCGAATCCCACTAAGTCTGGCCCCGGAAGGTTAGTGGTGAGCCATTTAAATCCGCCCCGGCTGTGTAGACGGTGTCGTGTGTCCCGCTCGTAGAGGGTATCGCTGCTGTGGTGTTGAGAGCTGCTGCTTGTGGAGCGGGTGCTGTGACGATCGCCTGATACGTGGGCCTTTGCGGTCGTAGTATTAGGGAGACATTTTTAGCAGAGGGCGTTCGGTATGTCCATGCAACGTCGAACTGCACCTCGTCTCCCTCTCGAAGGGTCACCGGAGCGTTTGGTGGGAGGTTCGCTATTTCGTTCCGGTGCAGGAACACATTTTCGCCGTTATCCTCGCGTGTGATAAACCCGAAATTCCGTCCCTGAAGAAAGACCCGAATTTTTCCTTTCACGCCCTTCTCCACAGCATTCCGAGCGCTCGTAGATGGCCTTGTCGCGTTAGTTTGCCGAGTTCTGGGACTATTTCGCGGTTACCTCGTCGTCGTCGTCGTCTCTGGTCCAGGAGACGTCGGTTGTACGGCTGCGACCGCTGTCCGCACGTTCCTTCGGCATATTCTTGTCGCCTCCCCGCTCGCCTCGATTCGCTCTGCTAAGGCCAGAGCGTCTTCGATGGTAACTGGCAGGGCGTCCCTTACTCGCTGCTGAATCTCGGCGTCCGCAATACCATCTATAAATTGCGCTAATGCCACAGCCTCCCTAGTAGAGGCGGGGCCATCTTCGAAGGCCAGTGTCGCGAGCTCCTGTACCCTCGTAGCGAATTCTTTCAGCGCTTCCCGTGGCGTCTGCACACACCCTCGCAGTTTGATGTGTGCCACTGTTTTTTCCATTCGATTGCTGAACCGTGCATCGAATGCTGCGTCTAGCTGCGCGTAATTAAGCCTGACCGATTCGCTGAGGGTATCGTAGAAAATTAGCGCCGTTCCCCTAAGGAAGGGTATCAGGTACAGGGCTTTAATCTCGTCTGGCCACCCACTTATCTTCGCCACGGCTTCGTAGTGTCTACGATAAATTCGCCACGGTTGTTTTCCATCGTAGACCTGGGGCGAAACCTTTATTTTTGTTGGCGCTGGCGTTGGGGCCGGGGCAAGAGATCGTTGTTCCGGATCGTCCAGGGTGAACGTGTCACGAAATCTCACCGCCGGGGCTCTAAGTGGAGTGGAATGTGTTAATTCAGGCATGGGTTCGATTGGAGGTTGCATGCCAGTTGTCTTAACCCGGGGCTGTGGCGTATATCGCGGGGGTGGGTGGGGAGTTCTCTCGGGCTCCCGGCCCTGCAAGACACAAGTCTGCGCAGGCTGTCTTTTCGCGTTGAGATTGAAGGCTGGCTCGCTAATATCTGCGTCGAAATCTATGAGCTGCTCGTAGTCCTGGGTCGCGTGTGGAGCTTTTCCCGAGGGGGCAATGGTCCCGTACCCCGTCTCTTCTGCCTGTGGTCGCCCTTCCGGGGTTGTTTCAGACGCCAGCTGATCCAGACGCGTCCTGAACGTTTCTTCGCGCGATACTTCGCAACGAGCCACTCGCTCCGAAAGATTCCTTACCGCATCGAGCAGGTCGTGGATCATTTTCGCTTGTTGCTCCACAAAGCCGTTGAAGCCGTCCATCACTCTCTTGAGAGCCTCGTAGTCCTCCGAATTTCCCGGATTTCTCGTTATTAGGAATTTCGCTTTGTTTCGTTTAATAAACTCCCTGCAAAGAAATTCGAAACGAAACGAAACTATTCCTTAGCGTGTGCACACATATCCAAAAAGCAAATAAACGAAATTATGTAAACCAAACGTTTCATTGCACTGAAACACACTCCGCTTCATTTTTGTTTAGTTCATGTGCACTGAAACATACACTGGTTTACGTTTGATAAGTTTATGTGCACAGAAACCCTCCGTTTGATACTTGTTTAGTTTATGTGCACAGAAACGTAGGTACATTTTTGTTTAGTTCATGTGCACTGAAACATACACTGGTTTACGTTTGATAAGTTTATGTGCACAGAAACCCTCCGTTTGATACTTGTTTAGTTTATGTGCACAGAAACGTAGGTACATTTTTGTTCTTTCAGTTTCGTTTAGTTACTTTTTGCAGCCCTGCTTCCACCCCATGCCGCCCTTAACTCCGCCCCACTGTTTCATTTCCAATTCCAGTTCCAACTGGAGTTATACTGCAAATCTTATGCATATTCTCTCGTCTCACTGAGACAGGTCGATTTTTAAATTGGCGGACGGTTGATGCTTCTGCGTCTGTGCCCAAAATGTTTCAGTTGTCTCACTGAAAATATGTTTATCGTAAGGTATTTAACCCTCCTGGGGTTGCGTGGTACATACTCACAACATAGGTCGCGTGGCGTCTGACAGACTCAACCTCACTTTTTGCTCTTTTTCATAAACGGAGGCTGCGAGAGGACTGAGAAGGGCGGGGCGGCCGGGTCTCGCGTTGAAAGATCATTATTATTGTTTTTTTGCAATATTATGTAAATAAATACCTTTTTCACGTTATTTTTGTTCGAAAAACGACTGATTTAGTGGGGAAAAAGAAACTTTTTACTACAATAAAGTGCATAAAACGTGTTATTAGGACTTAAACTTCAAAAATATGCAGGCATTTAATCAGTAATCAGTGACCCCAAAAACTCCGAAAACCCACTTTTTTTCGAAGAAATTGAAAATTATGCAAAAAATTTTCCGCCATCTTGGATCCGCCATTTTGAATTACGAAAATCTGATAGAAAATTCGTAATCAGTGACCCTCAAAACTAGAGTATATACATTTTTGGGAATAGTCGAACATAGTGAGATAAAGAAAGTGAACTAAAGTAACGCAAATATGCGTAGAAGATAATTTACAATGTTGCAATTTTTTTGCAGCCTAATATTTTTAACGAAAAAAATGCCTGCATATTATTGAAGTTTAAATCCTAATGACGTTTTTCTAATATCTAGTGGTGGTGATAAGTGGCGGGAGTTGGCGGGCAATTCATAATCGCTTGCGTGGCTCCAAATTTTTTTATTTCTCGATTGGAGACCTCAAGAAGGAAAATTAGACGCGAAGACAATTAGAAAAAAACGTAAACAAGTGAAAATGTTATAATTTTTACATTATTCGTAGTAACAATTGATATTTCCTGAAAAATCAAGGTAAGGCCATTTTCATTTGGTTATTGGATTGATTTTTTGTAAATTTGGCTGCCTGCAGGACTTAAAGCTAGAGCGAAATATATGGAATTCCGTTAAAATTGGGCCTTATTTGCTAAAAGAGTTTTTGTATGTAATCAGCATTTTAGTTTTTTGTTGAAGGTTGGTTCCTCGAGGGCCCGGCTAAAGCAACTCGTCCGGCGGTGTGCGGCAGCGAGAGCTGGCATGGCTAGCATTAGGCGGTAGCGTGGGGGGGTTTGCCGAAAATGCCGCTCTGAGCCGTCAGAACGGACCACCAACAACACAAAAAAATATCTCTCGCGACATAGAAACGAACCAAAAGGAATCGTACAGGGGCGGAAGAGGGCAGAACAGACTGAACCCCTGCAACTGCCCGTGATTGACTCTCATGGGGGGTTAAGGTGGTAATTAACCCTCCTGGCCTATGCCCCAACCACCCTTTGACCTCCCCTTGTCCAAAAAAATTATGGGGAGGTCCCTTGAATGAAAACTACAACCTCGGAACATCGGCTGAAAATTGATGGGAGAGGGGACCACTTGAAAGAAAACTGTACGGTAACATACCTGTCGTTATATTAAATATTACAGTACAAGATATCCATTAGAAAAAGAAAAAAGAAAAAAAAATCGGTGGCCGCCTTGCTGCTGCTGCTGACGAGCTGGGGCTGCTGTCCTCGCTGCTGCAGATACTGCTGCCACAGAGTTGTTGCTGCCGATGAGGCGAATGATGTTTGCTGCGAAGTCACACCCTGCCTATTAAATCGTGGCCTCGACGTGGTGTGATTCGGTTAGTACAAAATGATTTTTTTGCTTTTTGCAAAATTAAGTGAACTTTAATTATTATTTTACTTTATTTTACTTTCAGCGTTCACAAAAGGTTCTTAGCGGTAAGTATAACAAAAATGATTTTTGAGTTTTTCTAAGTTAATAAAATCTAACTATCATTTTATTTCAGCGTTCACAAAAAAAATTCACTTAGCGGTAAGTATAACAAAAATGGTTTTTGAGTTTTTCTAATTTAATCATATTTACTATTGTTTTATTCCAGCGTTCACAAAAAATTCACTTAGCGGTAAGTATAAAAAAGTGATTTTTGAGATTTTCTAATTTAATCATATCTAACTATCATTTTATTTCAGCGTTCACAAAAAAATTCACTTAGCGGTAAGTATAACAAAAATGATTTTTGAGTTATTCTAATTTAATCAAATTTAACTGTTATTTATTTTCAGCGTTCAAAAGAAAAGTTCACTTAGCAGTAAGTAAAAAAAAATATATATATGGGACGTTCCACGTCAAACGGATCAAAGCTGTGCCCAAAATTCAGCTTGATTAATTAAAACGTATAATAGCTCAAAAGACTCGTTATTGAATCCTCTTTTCAATAACGTGTGGCTAAATGTGGAAATTCAAGATGGCGGACTTAATATGGCGGCTAAAAGTTGGCCAAAAATCGGATGGTCGGACTAAAAGTGTTGCAAAAAAAAAAATGGTTTCGTGGATATAATCGGATATAGGCTTAAAATATTCCTTATATATGTAGCTTTAAAGTTGCCATAGTAGGATTACCAAATCCAATATGGCGGGTCCGAAATGGCGACGAAACTAAGAAGTATCGTCGATGCACTCAAGAATCATTGAACGCACGCACGTTTTTAACATAAAAAAATTATTACATGCACTTAAAATACTCCTCTTCCGTCAAACATTTAAAACTGAAATATTAACCCTGCCAAATTCAAAATAGCGGACCCAAAAGGGTGGAAAATCTGCGAAAATCACCAAATAGTGCAGAAATCATTTGTCCTATTAACGTTTTTGACCCATTGTGATACTACTTTTTGTGACCAGGGTTTCTCGTAGGAATCGAACCCACAACCTCTAGCGCCCTACTAGGTCGCAGTCACCGCGTTGCGTTACCAACCGAGGCCCCCCATCAACAGGATCGAATCTGTTCAGCGCAGAATCACCCGCTTTGCGCTACGTGACCTTCCTTGGGACCTCAACCTTCCTCCCTACGAAAGTCGTTTAAAATTTATAAATCTCCAGCCTCTCACCCTCCATCATGATATTGCTGATATAATTTCCGCCCATCAACTTCTAAATTGTTTAATTGGCTGTCCTGAGTTCCTACATAGTATATCCTTCAATACCAACCCTCGTAACGTCAGATCTTTTCCCACCTTCCGCCTCGAAAGTCATCGGATTAATTTGATCATTTTTTCACCAGAATGCTTCGGAAAGCAAGCAATACAGCTCCCTTCGACTTCCATTTTGATAAAGTTTCCCTCAAATTTGTATCATTTTCTAACTAGTAAACTTACTAACCCAAACTAAATTGCGACATGGAATACAAGTAATTGAAGTTCATATAGAAATATTTCGGGTCAAAAACGTTAATAGGACAAATGATTTCTGCACTATTTGGTGATTTTCGCAGATTTTCCACCCTTTTGGGTCCGCTATTTTGAATTTGGCAGGATTAACATTTCAGTTTTAAATGTTTGACGGAAGTGGAGTATTTTAAGTGCATGTAATAATTTTTTTATGTTAAAAACGTGCGTGCGTTCAATGATTCTTGAGTGCATCGACGATACTTCTTAGTTTCGTCGCCATTTCGGACCCGCCATGTTGGATTTGGTAATCCTACTATGGCAACTTTAAAGCAATATATATAAGGAATATTTTAAGCCTATATCCGATTATATCCACGAAACCATTTTTTTTTTGCAACATTTTTAGTCCGACCATCCGATTTTTGGCTAACTTTTAGCCGCCATATTAAGTCCGCCATCTTGAATTTCCACATTTAGCCACACGTTATTGAAAAGAGGATTCAATAACGAGTCTTTTGAGCTATTATACGTTTTAATTAATCAAGCTGAATTTTGGGCACAGCTTTGATCCGTTTGACGTGGAACGTCCCATATATATGATTTTTGAGTTCTTTTAATTTAATTTAATGCAATTTAACTATTATTTTTCCTTCATGGTTCACAGAGATGTTCACGTAGCGGTTTGTACAGAACATTTTGTTGAGTTTTTCACATTGATGAACTTTAACTTTTATTTTTACTTTCAGCGTTCACAAAAATGAGCATTCAGCGGTAAGAGCAAAATGAGTTTTTCCGTTTTTCAAATTAATGAATTTTAATACTTATTTCACTTTCAGCGTTCACAAAAAATGGGCATTCAGCGGGAAGTGCAAAATGAGTTTTTCCGCTTATCAAATTAAAGAATTTTAATCATATTTCACTTTCAGCGCTCACAAAAGTATCTAATTAGCGGTCGGTATAAAAAAAATAACTTTTGAGTTTTTAATTTTTACTTATTGAATTTTAATTTTTGGTGAATTTTCTGCCTGGGCAGCGACCAAAATTCTGCGCTCGAAACTCAAGGAGCGGAGTTTCGAGCGGGGATCTACAGCGCCGCCGTTTAAATTTGGCTAAAGTTGAGGGGCAACCCGAAGCTGAGGACCATAGGCGTAGGCGCAAACATTTTTATTATGGATAATTTCGGGATTTGAAATCCCTGACCACAACAGAACAGCTCCGTTGGACTCGCTTCCGGGGCCAAAGGAGCTGGAAAATGGTCGGGCTGTGGAGGTGCCCAAAATGTGGCTCGACCCACGTCTGAGCCTAGCCCGACTGGACTGGACACTGGACTTCCCCGGACCCTTATGAGAGGTCGGTTGGTCCAACGCTGACTTGACCACTCAATCACACTGTCAGGAAAAACCGGCCCTAATGAGAGGCAAAAGAAGAAAAAATGGTGGCTGTAAACCAGCTCCCGTAGTCATCCCAGCCCCAGGATGAACCTCCGCTCTACGGATCCGCATCCCTCCCGACTCCATCATAGGGGCGCTTCTGTTCCAGGAAGTCCGGAGGTGGAAGCTGTTGTGAAAAGTGTGTCAGAAAACTTATCCTACTGGAAGGAATCCCCTGTCAGATCCCTTGACGTGCAGTCTTTGCAAGGTGGAGTTATTGAAGTACAGGAGCTCCAAGTACAGGAAACATTAGAAATTAAGGGTGAGCAAAAGAAAAAAAAAAAAAACAATGAATTGAATTGAATTGAATTGAAATGAAATGATTGTATAGGCCCGCGATAGCCTGCCTGAACGCTGACGTTCCAAGAGGTGTAAGTGTGGTATGTGATTGGCGTTAGTGTGTGACGAACCTACTGTCGATATAGCCAAAAGACGTTAAAGTGACTTATGATGAAATACAGACCGTAAGACCACCCAGGGCAAACCAAACTATAATTGTTGGATAGGTGGCGCGTTTAGGTACTAGTATAAGATGCAGATTGATAGTGATATATGTAGAGATACGGAAAGTCATGACCATGTACGGTGTGAGAAATATGCGACGGTATACAAGAGATTGTATAATAGTTGTGAGTGTAAATAATAGGGGATGATGTACGAAAGGGTGAAATGTTCTACTTACGGTAACGGGATAGATAGGTCTGAAGATCTAGCGACACCGTGTAAGGAGTGTAGGATGTGTCCTTGAAGAAAAGGTCGCCGTACCGACACGCGCCGCGAAGCCTCGCAACGGACGACGACCAAAGAAATCTCCCGGACAGGTAACTGGCTCTAGTATCAGCCAGCTCCTGTAATTCCAGGGAGCCCCCCGATCGTCTCCGAAGCACAGATCCAACGGGGTGGGCGAGCAAAGCGCCTCTCTGCCGGTTCCCCTCAAGGAAGAGGAAGCCCGAGATCTCGAGACAGCTTGCTGGCTAATGAAGCCAGCATCCGTAATTCTCAAGAGGCCCCGGAGCAGCCTCGACCAAGAGAGTTACCGACAGAGCCCCTCGGAGTGAGAAGATAAAATTGGTAGTAGTTTGATAAGAAAGAGATGGATAGGATAGGAATAAGGACGAGGAACTCTAACTAGGAAAGGGAAGAAGGGGGTAAAAAGGTATGTCCACCGCATAACCGAGCAGAGGCGGTTTTCGGGACAACCTGGTACCTGTTAAGCTGGCCGGATACCTTATTAGGGCTACCGGATATGACCATGAGATGAAACTTCACTGTGGATTGCCGCCAGTAGAGATTCAACGCGAAATCAAGAATTTATCTGAATTAATTAAAACATTAGAATAAGTCACATGTCAAACTGACAAAAATAGGAATGTGTCATGGTTTTATATCTTTGGCGTGGAAGGTGCCTATTAATTTGCCTTGCAGGGTCTCCAGATCATACAAAGAGTTACCTTTTCTTGCTCGTACACGACATTTCACAAACTTTTTCCCTAACTTGGCATTGAAGCTCTTCCCGAAATTACTCAACTGGAAGTTCTGTCGGTAAACTTCCTGCTTTACCTTGAACTCAACCGGTTTAGATCGCAGGTTATACTGTTTCCCTCCCTTTTCGAAAGCCCTGTCTAAATTTTCTTGTATCTGAGTACGAATCAGTCGGAGTTTGTCGGAACTGTCCACATTAATAGGTTCGTTCACCCCCGATAGTTGTCGTAATAAGGCATAGGCGGACCCATGCTCAATCATATTAATACCGAACAGAATTTTATACGGGGAAAACTTAGTGGCTTGGTGCACCGAACTACGTAGCGAACTGGCGATGCAACTCAATTTCTCATCCCATCTGGTGTGCTCATCTCGAATATACGCCCGGATTCCGGCCAGAATGGACTGATTGACACGCTTAGAAGCGTTGGCCTGTGGCGAGTAGACGGCGGTACGAAGATGAAGCACTCCATATTTTTTTAAAAGGTTTTGAAACTGAGCAGAACGGAATTATGTCCCATTGTCAGTCACCACGGTTTCGGGAACTCCGAAGAGATGGAAAATTTGTTCTTCGACATAGGTACAGATGTTTGAGGTACTGGCTTTTCGTAGGGGTTTTAGCAAGGGATATTTAGAGAAGTGATCTAGAGTGATCAAAATGCAGACTTTGCCTTTTATGTTTCTAGGGTAGGGACCCAGGAGGTCGAGAAAAATTCGCTGCCAAGGCCGTTCAGTCTTGGCCTGTGTGCCCATGGGTGGTCTTAGGGTGGTGTTAGATGGTTTCACCTCTTTACAAATGTCACAGGAGAGGATGTATGCTCGAGTTTCTGCCGTCATACCCGGCCAATCAAAATGTCTATGAAGTCGTTCTAAGGTTTTACCAATTCCGCCATGAGCTGCTAAAGGTGGATCGTGAGCTCTCGATATCACGTCTCTCGTTAATGCTCTAGGCACCCACAATTTCCATGCTTCTTCTTTCTGGACGGGATCACCTGACCGAGGTTGAGTTCGGATATAAACGTATTCGTCACGAACTATTAGGTCAGGGAGACGGTCTTTATTCTTCTCTATACGTTCTCTAAGCTCTCGGTATTCAGAAGAGTGGAAATGAGGTGATTCAAGGTCGATTTCGGGACCAGGATTTTCTAAAGAGCTAGCATCGATTTGTTCGCAGTGAACTCTTGACAAGGCATCTGGCACAACATTCAGTGTTCCTTTACGGTGTTCTATACTGAAGTTGTAACCTTGTAATTTTAAGCTCCATCGAGCCAGACGACCACTAAGGTCTTTTTGAGTCATTAGCCACTGCAGACTAGCATGGTCCGTGATGATCCTGAACGGCATCAACTCTACATACGCGCGGTATTTTTTCAGACTTATGATTGCCGCTAGACATTCCAACTCGGTCACAGTATAGTTACGTAGAGCAGAGTTCAATTTCTGCGAGACGTACGCGATTGGTCTTTCTCTACCTTCGTCGTCTAATTGAAGAAGCACGCCCCCTACCCCTTGAATACTCGCGTCACACTGAATAATAAAAGGTTTAGAAAACCAGGACACGACAGTAATGGAGCGGTGGTAAGTAATTTCTTTAGTTCTTCAAAAGCAGTATGAGCTTCGGCAGTCCACGTGTACTTGATCGACTTCTTTAACGTGTCTGTAATTGGCGAAGTCAGGTCTACATAATTAGGTATGAACTTTCTATACCAACCGGCCATCCCGAGAAAACGACGAGCCTGTTTAAGAGTTTTAGGTGACGGATAATCTATTATAGCAGCGATCTTGTCTGGGTCTGTCCTGATTACTCCTTCTCAGACAATGTACCCCAAATACTTAGTCTCTTTTAAACAAAATTTTTTCTACATTTATTGTCAGGCCTGCCTTTTTGAGACAACTGGCCACCTGAGACGACAGTTCTAAGTGCGTATAAATTTAGCCGACGCAAGGCGACTCAGGATGCCATCGATTTGAGGTAAAGAATAGGCATCCTTCTTCGTCACTGACTTCACCTTCCGGGCGTCAAAACACAGCCTGACCTTTCCGGGCTTTCTCACCAGTACCACTGGAGAGCTCCCCGGGCTCTGGCTCTCCTCTATCACTCCAAGCGAGCGCATTCGACTCAGCTCAGCATCCATCAGTTTTTGAACGGCAGGTGATACAGGATAAAAGCGTTGTTTAATTGGGCGGCTTCACCGACATCAATAACGTACTCAAGCAAATTGGTTTTTCCTAAACCCCGTGTAGCGAAAGATGGAAATAAAGATTTGACGTATTCTAGCCGACGTTGATCAACAGGAGGAAGAACATGACACTTGGAGTCGGTCGACTCCACGATCGAAGTGTCAAACGAAGCCAGAGACCCTAATACATCGGGAGCCAGACCAAAAGCCTTCCAGAAATCAACTTCCAAATATAAAGCTTGTGTCAAGCTGGGAACAAGGCCACCTCGATCGCGGAGTGATATGTTAGTTAACACCATCCGTGGGAAAGAATCACTTTTCCACGCAGAATTCGGATATTCACCCCAAAAGACGGTGCAACGTGACTGCAGCGTCAGCGGCTTTGCGTAGGGTCAGGTAGCATAAGTAGATTTTAAGTAAATTTCTGTTTTAGTCTAAAAGTAGTCCCCGTAGCGAGCAGCAATAAATTTTTGAATCGGAAATTAAATCGTGTTTTAATTTTTTTTTTCATCTTTGGAACAATCCAAAGATTAATTGGCGCCCGAGCAGGGACCGTTGGAAAAGTCTATCGCGATAAAATCGAAAAGTATAATCGCGCGCTAACCATTCGCGTTTATATAAAATTACGTGCTAACCAATCGCGTACCGGTCGATAATATCGAGTGACTTAGTGGCAAGTAGAGGAGTTAAAATCCCTTGAAGTCGCTGCAACCAGGAGGATTAGGAAACGAGGCCCCGGAGTCACCAACGCAGCTAAAAACTCGTCGTTGGACAAAACGGAGTCGCCGGATAAACCATCGAGGGAAATTCACCAACAGCCGCCTAATCCATTGCGGAGAACGACCACAAGCGGTCCTCCACACAAGCGAGGACAACAAACACCGGGATTGTGTGGAACAATTTCAGCTACAGGACGAAGACTCACCGCCCAGATGAACGTCCTCCATCAGGCATTTTTAGTACTGTAAGCCAATTATAAATTTTTCTAGATTAAGAAGTGAAAACTGGCAGATATTATAGCCAAATGTTAAAAAAGAAAAATTGTGCAAAAATCGTTCAATTCTCTAACATTAATTTAATTAATAACCATTTTTAACAAATAAAATTAATAGGAAAAGAAAATATTTAAAGAAAATTTAATACCACTGTTCAAACCAGTAATCAAATTAATTAGTTAATGAAACTAAAATAATAAGAGGAAAATATTTAAGGAAATTTTGTTACGCTAGTGTGAAAAGTTATCGGAAAAGCCAAAACAAATCAATATCAAATCAGATTTCGAAGTGCTAATCAGTGCCTAAATAAGAGCTTTAATTGTAGAGAAAAACTAGGTCGATCATAAAGTCAATAGAGGTGAAAAGCTGCATCCCATATTTCATTATCAAATAGCTTCCTTTTATCCTTCTAAATCAATCAATAATTTCAACTATCCAATTATAAATTTTTATCTTTAAACGTGTGGGCAAGATCTCTTCTCAAAATGGAACCCGGTAACATTATAAGACCACCTAGACTACACCCAATTAATGAACAAGCAGGTCCCTCTTCTCCTCCCCAGACAAATCAATTACCTAAAGCCCTATCAGATCAAATCGCGGAACAAGTTACATCTATCGTGACGGATGTATTAAAAAGAGAAGGCAAACTCATACTAAGCTCCCTTATAAACCCACATTCTGAAACTAGCAATGATTCGGACCAAATAATTAACGCTCCTTTAGACGTGGCAGATATGGATAAAATTCCAGATGTAGTTAAGAGTCTCAGGGAATTTTCTGGTAGACC
Organism: Dysmachus trigonus; assembly: GCA_949715965.1. Classification (NCBI taxonomy): domain Eukaryota; kingdom Metazoa; phylum Arthropoda; class Insecta; order Diptera; family Asilidae; genus Dysmachus; species Dysmachus trigonus. The sequence continues at coordinate 35,692,166 of OX454321.1, read as the reverse complement.
CGGAGAATTCGGGTCATGGAAGAAAAGTGTAGACAGAATTTTAACAATCTACGAACCATTAAAAGCACTGCAAAATACTACGGTATTCTTAGCGTTATTCGAAACAAAATAGTAGGGTATGCCGATATTGCGTTAGAATCATATAACACGCCATTAAACTGGGAGAAAATATCAAGATGTCTCCCACTGCATTACGCAGACAAACGTGATTTGGGTACCTTAGAGTACCAAATGACAACGTTAATGCAAGGCAGGTCCACCGTCCCTGAATCTATCAACATTTGTCGCATATTCTCAATAAATTATGTGCTATGGAATTAAGTCAAGAATCACTTAATATTATGACCCAATCTTATAGGGAAAAGGCTCTCGATACCTTCATAAGAGGCCTAAGAGGTGAACTCCCTAGACTTCTAAGCGTCAAAGAACCCGTAGACTTACCGCAAGCCCTTCACCTTTGCCTAAAGTTACAAAACATCGACTTCCGCAGCCAGTACGCACACAATGCAAGCAATAACAGAAGAAATTTATCTCCACCAATTCCTCACAGAAGAAATATTCCACATCCACAACGAACTGCTCCCGTCCCGGCCCCCAGATCAGCTTTTTACCCCAAATTAGTAAACTATCCGTCAAGAAATCCTCCACCCCATTTCCAAACGCGATCTCCACAGCAAACATACCGACATCAAACATTCCCACGTAATCCTCCAAATCCCCAACAACTTCCTCCCAACCTGTGCCGAAACCGGAACCAATGGATGTCACCCAGTCCATGAACTCACAGGTAGTCAACTACATGAACCGCCCAAACCAACAAGCCGTTCAAAAAATACCACTGTCTAGGCAAACACAATTCCCCCGTAAACAGCAGAGAATCTATAATTTAGAACCCCAAAATTTCGCGAGTGGGGAAGAAGCCGAAAATTACGAACAACAAATAATGCAAGAAGACGAGAATCATGATCAAACACTTGTCGACTATACCGAAGCGATCGAAAATCCAACCCTAGAAGACTCTGAACAAATCGACGACATCTATTTTTTAGACTAAAATGCTCTTCGCTACCTTACTTTGAACATGTGGCGAAGAGCGGAAAAATCCTTAAATTTTTAATAGACACGGGATCAAATAAAAACTACATTCAACCGCGCTATATTCGGAACCCAATTCCAAATGAAAAGAATTTCTTCGCAAAATCTGTTGTAGGAAGTATCAAAATAACTCATCACGCATTTATAAATCCCCTTAACAGCCCAGTCGGCCGTCAGCCGTCAGGTACACAGGGGGATTCACGCATGCACGCAGGGGGAACAACGCGTACACACTGGTGTACGTGCCGTATCTGCGTGCATGTGCCGCAACTGTGTGCACTGATGGTAGTGCGACTATACCCTCCACGTTGGGGTGGCCGGAAACAGGCTCCCGGTATGGTTAGGTCTCTGCCGGGAGTGCTGGCTAATGGTAGTCTCACTCTCTTAAATAAAATACCCTAATCCAAGGTGGAACAGCATACGCCGAGGGATGCGTGGCCAAGAGGGAGCTTGGTCGTGAGTATGCGGACTCTGGGTACATGTCGCCCTCCAGTTTCAATTAGACTTCGCCGCATAACGGGCTCTGTGCGGTGTGACCTTCCTTTCCCATTTTCTCGTGGGAACAAAACTGGATATACAGGAAAACCCCAAAAAAACTGATGTAGTTCCGACTGCATCCGCCGATGAACGGGTAGCCATCACCGCAGAAAACCCTGTAGCCATTGGGCTACAAGAATCCATCTCCTGTAGTGGAGCCATTGGGCACTCTACAGAAGAACTTTCTTCGGAAAAGTTGGAGAGCAGCTGTGCCCCAACATTGCCGGCACTGTCGGTGCCAAGGGGCGACAGACGTAGTGCTGTGTCTGAGGAAATGTCCTCGGATACAGACTCCGACTGCCACGAGGTGCCGGATTGTGTAAGCCTGTGTTCGGAACAGTCCGGACTCACGGCTGTTGGCGCAGAGGTGAGTCGGATGAAGCTTGACGCTGGTTCCGGCTTTGTCAGGCTCACCAATGCGGAGAGGAGGAGATTCAAGAAGGCTTTGGCGAGTGGCCTCTCCAGGGAAAAGTCTCTGGAGATAACAAAGATTAAATCTCCGGTAAAAGTTGAGTCAAAGGACTCGTTCAGAGGATAAGTCCCCTGATCTTCCGGCTACAAAAAAGCCAAAGACGACCCATATGGGGTCCGCGAAACCCACCTTTAGCCAGGTGGTTAGTAGCATTAAGTTAGGTCTAGTATCGGCGGACATGGTCAATCGTCCCCTCTCAGCGGAGCAAATGGCTCTGCTACAGGAGGCGATTGTCGATGCCACGATAGAGCTCGTGGACAAGAGGATCCAGCCGGAGTTCGAAGCATGTATGCCTCGAACCGGCTGGCTCCTTCTTGTCTGCACGAATGAGCAGACGGCCGACTGGGTCAGGAGTAATTTTGAGCACATTCGTGCCAAGAGCGCTCTTGACATCTTACTCGATGAGGAAGAGCAGTTCCCGCGGCCTCTCGTGATCCGGGGCTACTTTCCTCAGAGTCTTTCCCTCACAAACGAGAAGGTGCTGGCAACAATTGATGCCCAAAATGCCTTCTCAGCCGTGCAGTGGAAGGTACTGCAGAGGTTAACACATGGTCAACTGCTGCATCTGGTCATTGCCATTGATGATGCGTCAATGGCAATCTTGACCAAACTAAAAGGCAGGATCGCCTATAGGTTTACCCAACTTAAGCTCATCCTTAAGGGCGCCACTAAGGATGAAGCAGTAGTAGGGGGAAGCGGCAGTAAACCAGATGGAAAAGGACCAGTGTCTGTGGACCTACCCTCTTCCGGGGTTGCTGCAACCGGCGCTAGAGGTGGTGTCTTGCCAGCTGGGGGGTCAGTGGATGTTGTCTCCACTGCTAAACCCTCAACTAGTCGAGCCATTGGGCAGGCTAAAGCTGCGACTGTTAAGTCGGCCCCTAAGATGACGACCACTGGGTCGTCTCAAGGCAGTGTCGCCCCAGCTGGAGGGTCAGTGGATGTTGGTTCCACTGCTGGACCCTCGACTAGTCGAGTCACAGGACAGGCTACAGCTGCGACTGCCAAGTCGGCCCCCACAAAGAAGACGATGACCACTGGGCCGTCTTCGGCCAATGCTAAGAAGAAACAGCAAAGGCCAAAGTTGGGAAAACTGCGCAAACCCCTTTAGGGTGGCAGTACCAAGGGACCTCGACGAGCTAAGGCGGCTGCGCTCGTCTAGAAGTCCCTCTCCAAAGAGGAGCAATGAGCACCATGAGGGTGCTCCAGGCGAACCTGCACCATGCCAAAGGGGCATCGGCCACGCTGTGCAGAACCTTCGCCGAGAAACAAATAACCCTTGCGCTCATCCAGGAGCCCTGGGTTATTAGTGGCCAAGTCCGAGGACACAACATCGACTCATGTAAGTTGATCTACGACCGCGGGGTAGAAGTGCCACGTGCGGCACTTCTGATAGACAAAAGTGTCAATCACCTCCCCATTTCTAATTTTATTTCCAGGGACCTCGTAGCGGCGCTGGTGGAGATCCCCACGCTGGGTGGAGTACAGGAAGTTGTCCTGGCATCTGCCTACTTCCCAGGAGATAGGCCAGCTGTTCCACCAGAAGAAGTCCAGGAACTCGTCGAGTACTGTCGACGATTTAACCGACAGTTCCTAATCGGTTGCGACGCAAATGCGCACCACACGGTGTGGGGTAGCAGCGACGTAAATGAAAGGGGTGAGTACTTTTTGAACTATCTATCTAGTAAGAATATAGATATAGTTAATAGGGGGTGCAAACCAACTTTTATCACTGCGGTCAGAGAAGAGGTGTTAGACCTCACTCTTGCCAGCAGGATCCTGTCCGAGTTCATAGTGAACTGGCGAGTATCAGATGAAGCGTCACTGTCGGATCATCAACACATTAGATTCGACATTCCAGGGCGCTCTGAACTCACTTCAAAATCCTTTAATCCAAGAAAAACAGATTGGAGTGCCTACAGAGCCATGGTGAGCTCAAAGGCAGACATGCTGGTGAACACTATCAGCTCAACCAGTGAACTGGAAGTGGCTGCAAACCAGCTTAATGAAGTAATAATATCCTCCTACCATGATAGCAATGTTGCAGTTCCAGCCAAAGTGGTACGCAAGGTGCCCTGGTGGAACGAACAGCTATCGGACATGCGTAGGCGTGTGAGGAGGTTATTCAATAGGGCCAAACGCTCTAAGCATTGGGACGAATACAGATCTGCTCTCACTGACTACAATAAAGAATTGAGACGCTCGAAACGCGAATCCTGGAGAAGGCACTGTGAAGGTATAGAATCATTACCGGAAGCAGCCCGTCTTCAAAAGGTACTAGCTAAGGACGTCTCCAATGGAGTTGGACTCTTGAAGAGACAGGATGGCACCTTCACTGAATCGCAAAGGGAAACACTTGAATATCTACTACAAGTAATATACATTTTCCCGGATCAATTCTAGGAGCAAATTCGCTTCAGCCTGCAGACTCTGATTCTAGCGATAGAGCAAGTCGCAGAGCGTGTAGCAAGTCCGGTGTCATCTTTGACAGGGACAAGGTTAAATGGGCAGTGGCCTCTTTTCAACCTTTCAAAGCCCCAGGAGGTGACGGGATCTTTCCGGCATTACTTCAGAACTGTCTGGATACGATCATTGATCCTTTGGTTTGTCTGTTTAGATCCAGTTATATTTGGGGATACATACCACGCTCATGGAAGAAGGTAATGGTTGTATTTATTCCAAAACAGGACAATAGGCCCCTTGAGCTGCCTAAGTCTTATAGACCAATCAGCTTAACATCTTTCCTGCTGAAAACAATGGAAAGATTGTTGGACCTTCATATAAGGTGCAAACTGGAGCAATCAACACCGCTCCACAGATCACAGTTTGCTTACACTAAAGTAAATCAACAGAGGTTGCTTTACATAGTTTAGTTAGTAGGGTCGAGAAATCCCTTCAGGCCAAGGAAATAGCTCTGTGTGCCTTCTTGGATATAGAGGGTGCTTTCGACAACACAGGATATGATTCTATATCCAGGGCTCTTGTGCGCAGGGGTATAGACTCAAATACAATCGCATGGGTAGATGCAATGCTAAGAGAGCGAGAGGATGCCCACAAGGCGGGGTACTGTCGCCATTGCTTTGGTCTCTAGTTGTGGATGCCCTCCTAGTCAAGCTTTGTGAGCTTGGCTACCACACTGTTGGCTATGCGGATGCGGTAAATTTGACTCAACTGTCACGAGCTTGATGAGGTCCGCACTTCGTGTAGTCACTGACTGGTGTGTCAGTGAGAACCTAACCATCAACCCGTGTAAGGCCGTCCTGGTACCTTTTACGAAAAGGTACCGTCTGAACCTGGATACTATATCCATCCAAGGAACGGTCGTTGAATATTCCAATGAAGTAAAATACTTAGGTATCTGGCTGGATAAGCGGCTAAATTGGAATACTCAACTAAACTACTCATTAAATAAGGCCACGCGAGTCATGTGGGCCTGTAGGAGACTATTTGGTAGGACATGGGGTCTCAACCCAAAGATGATCCTGTGGTTATACAATACAATTGTCAAACCAATTGTTGCTTACGCCGCCCTTGTATGGTGGCCCAAAGTTCAGCAACAGATGGCAATTGCTAAGTGCAACAAGCTACAACGGCTTGCTTGCCTCTCCATAACAGGAGCCATGAGGACTTGTCCAACACTCGCGATGGAGGCGATAGTAGGACTCGAACCCCTGCACTTTTTCATTTTGAAATCAGCTGCAATTAGTGCTCTGAGAGTGCAAATCACATCTGTTAAATCACCTAGCGTGGGATTAACGGTGGAAGTGCAGCGGTATAAAAAAAAAATATTGATGACAGTTATAATTCAATTCTCTTTATTATGTGATTCAAACAAAATTCAAAACTTCAAAATTTCAAAACAAAATTCTCAACACCAATTTGTAATTTAATTAATCTTCACTATTGTCCTTTTTTTACAAAAAAATAAAATTCCTATTACCAAAATTGCATATCAGAATCGACTGACCTTTATTGGCATATACGATTCTTATGACAATTTACAATATGTTACCAACAATATGTTTGATCCCTGATCTACGCTGTGCAAAATAAGAAGAGAGCGAAGTGCTGAAGCGCGCGCCTTTTATAATCCTCCAAACACACACACACCCACACTTGGACCGGAAGCTGATGGTTTTGTGGCCTTTACTCGTGGACGCTTATACCATTTATGCCCATATTACACCTGACAAAAAGACAATGAAATTATCTATTAAATAATGTTACCATGGGTATGATATATATTTAATTTTAGTGAAAAATTATTAAAAAACTACTTCGCTATAATATGGCGATTTTAGACCAAATTCAGCCATTTTGCACATCCGGTGATGGCGATAAATTTCTCCTTCTTTCTTCCTCTTGATGGCTGTCCTTTTCCCTCTTATTCGCCTTATGGGAATTTTATAAAAGTGCAATTAATTAATTCCCCGTGAAATTTATCGCCCGTGTGGCAACATCGTTGAATTCGCCGCGAAAAATTACCCCTGATTGATATGTCAGGTACGGTCGGAGTATAAAGTTTGACAGGTGACCGGCGATACAAGTTGCGCGAGTGAGGTGAATCAAAAAATAAATATAATAAGGAATTTTCATTAAGAAAGGTAAGTAGAGTGTGCTTAATATTACAATTGAAAATTTCCATGCACTCGGTGTGCAAGGAAATGTAGAAAATCTGCTATAAATTAGCAAAAAAGTGCCGGCCGGTGAAATGTCAAGAGACGACAAAATTAACGAATTTTCGCGTAATCAGCGGTTTATATCATCCAGAAATAGTTTTAAAATATGTGATGGATGATATATTTTCGTTTTAAGTGCGCGAACATTGGATTACGCGAATATTTAGGTAATTCGTTGTTTTGTTATTATTACAGTGTTTATGTGCATCACTTCGATGACGTTGGGTCCCCTCGGGATGGAGCCCCTTCAGAATACCTGTGTGGTCCCAGGTATCAGGTATTAAACTTTATTAAGAACATCGGATTGTCTTTTTTAATTCATTTTTATTTTTTATTTTTAGCTGTGGTTAAACATTCTCCCCCCCGTTGAACGGTTCCGTTCAACAATATACCAATTTGCTGAGGAGCGCCGTTTCCGCTCTTCATTGGCCATTTAACTCCTCTTTTATGGTAGTGATGAAATATTATTGTTCCGTCAGCCAACACACGGAGTCGTGCTTGATATCGGTCAGGCAGATTGATGGTTTTATCCTTCTTTCGTGTAGATCGCACACCGCGGAAGTCAATCCTCTCTAGCACTTGGCGAGGCAGATAAATATCTACTCCTTCCCGGGTTGTGAATTTTTGATAACTATTATCCATTCTCATTTCCAGCTCCTTGATATTGGTGGTTACCCGAAGTCGATGCAATGAATTCATTGGTCTCTGATTTATCATTGCTGGTTCAGATACCGAAGGGTTCGAAAACCTTGAAGTTGAAGGACCCGGCATTAACTTTAACTCCGCCTTCGTTTTAACTGCCCGTGATGTCGAAGGGCCAGTTAAAGGCATCGATGCTGACTTAAGTTCAGCCTTTGTTTTAACTCGTCGTTGCGAAGAAGGAGCATCGTCACCCAAATTGATAAAATAAGGGGCATTTGGACTTCCGGGAGGAGTGAAATAGATGTCCTCCAAAATCTCGATGACATCGTCTTCTTCACCAAAATTAGCAGACATCTAAAAAAGTAAAAATATCGTAGACCCTTGAGTCTAATTAACATCAATTGACAAATACGGGACACGGTACATTACAAACATTTTGTTACTTATGTTTAACAATGTATTACGAATTTTCAGAATCATTTTCTACCGGCAGTCGGCACAATTTTGTTACTGGTCGTTTGTAGGTACCATGCTGGGTTCGAACCTGAACTACGCGAACGAGACCATCACTACCGGGAAAAACTTGTTCAATGATGCCTAAGGGCCAATTTGTCGGAGGTAAGTTTTCGTTTTTAATAATTACTACTTCTCCTATTTGTATATTTCTTTCGTGAGTGCCCCATTTTTGTCTGTTTTGTAATTGATTTAAATAGTCCTTGGACCATTTGTTCCAAAATTGTCTGTACATTTGCTGTAGATATTTCCATCGTTGTGATGTATTGATGTGGGTTGTCGAACAATCAGGTTCTGGTATTGTCGTCAATGCTTGGCCAATTAAGAAGTGTGCCGGAGTCAGTACAAGCAGATCTTCAGGATCGTTGGAAACATAGCACAATGGTCGGGAATTCAAACACGCTTCAATTTGTGCGAGAACTGTTGTGAGTTCTTCGAAAGTGCATATTGAATTTCCTAAAGTTCTTCTTAAATGGTGCTTAACTGACTTCACACCAGCTTCCCAAATTCCTCCGAAATGTGGAGATGCTGGTGGATTGAAATGCCAATTAATTACCTTAGGCACTAGATATTCTATGGCTCCTTGCATTGAATGCTGAATTGCTTGTTGTATTTCCTTATCTAAAATTGCCTTTCCTCCAACAAAGTTAGTTCCGCAATCTGAATATAAGTCTGAGCATAGTCCTCTTCTAGCTATGAACCTTCTCAGAGCAGCGATGAATGCTTCAGACGTAAGATCTGAAACCAGTTCTATATGTATGGCTCTAGTGACCATACAAATAAATATGCAAAAATAAGCCTTTTGTCGTTTAGCATTGCGTAAAGTTGATGTTTTTATCGTTATAGGTCCGGCATAATCAATACCGACTCGTGCAAAGGGTTTAGTTATGTTCGTTCGACTAGATGGTAAATTTCCCATCAATTGAGTCGCTGTTGCACCTCTATGTCTGACACAGATAACGCATTTATGTATGCGACTGGTAATGCTTCGTCTTCCATCTAGGATCCAATAGCGTTGTCGACTTGTGCTTAATACCAGCGTTGGACCGCCATGAAGTGTTTCCAGATGGATTTTATCTATGAGGATTTGTGTGACATGATGGGACCGTGGTAGAATTATTGGATGTCGCTGTGAGTATGGTATCATCGCAGTATCCAGCCTTCCACCTAGCCGAATCAAACCAGTTTCATCGATGAACGGAAGTAGTTTGTAAAGTTGACTATGTTTTGATAATTGTTCTTTATGTGATAATGTTTTATAATCTTCTGGAAAAGAAGTTTGTTGTACAAATTTTAAAATTGTTATTTCAGCTTGACGGAATAATAAATTTGATAAAACGAATATTTTCTTTGACGGATTGCGGCAATTATGGGCGAATCGTTGGATCGTTGCTACGATACGAACGAGACGAGTAAATGACGAGTACCGTAGCATTATGTCGTCTTCGAATTTATTTAACAGACTGGTGGTCACTGGCTTCCTCGCCTCTAATTCAGTTTTTTCCGGGAGTTTGAGCATGCTTGGCCATTTATGTTGATCTTGTGATAACCAATTTGGTCCATGCCACCACATTTCATTATGAATTAATTCTTTTGCAGCAATCCCTCGAGAGGCAATATCAGCTGGATTATGTTGGGTAGAAACATGTCGCCATCGATCATATTTAATAATATCTTGTATTTCTACTACGCGGTTTGCAACATAAATTTTCCATTTAGAGGGATGCGCCTTAATCCATTGCAAAACAATGGTGGAATCTGTCCACGCGAATACAGAAAGATCGTGCAGTTGCATGGTTTCAATTGTTTCTTTAATTAATCTTGCCAAAAGAACTGCTCCATTTAATTCTAACCGCGGTATTGTTGTTGGTTTTGTTGGTGCCACTCTTGTTTTCGCAGTGAGTAAATTTGTAATAATTTTTCCGTCTTCTTCAACCCGTAAATATATTGCTGCTGCATAGGCCTTAGAAGAAGCATCACAGAATCCGTGGAGCTGAATGCATCCCCTTTTAGAATAACCTATCCATCTGGGGATTTTCAGATTTGAGAGAAACTGTAAATCGTTCCGATATGTGTCCCATACACTTTTTATGTCTTCTGAGACTTCATTGTCCCATGATAATCCTGTAATCCATAAAGTCTGCATCATAATTTTTGCAGTTATTACTACAGGAGCCAGCCATCCTAGAGGATCGTACAAGGAAGCAATTTCGGATAGCATAGTTCTTTTAGTAGTTTTACCACAGGCCTTGTTTAATGCAATCGAAAATGTGAACTCATCAGAAGCAGGATGCCATCGAATTCCCAATGTTTTAATTGTTTCGTCTTCAGCTATGGTCAGCATTCCTTTGAGTTCACGATGTTCGAGTGGCAAATCCTCTAGCAGCGCTGAATTATTACTGGCCCATTTCCTGAGATTAAATCCACCTGAATTCATTATGCTAATGAGCTCTTGTTGTAATTGTTTTGTTTCTGTTACAGTGTCGGCTCCAGTTAACAAATCATCCACGTAGAAATCTGTGAACATAACTTTAGAGGCTAATGGAAAATTTTTGTGCTCGTCTCTGGCTAACTGCTGTAAAGTGCGTATAGCCAAATAAGGAGCCGACGAAGTCCCGAAGGTTACAGTATTTAACTCGTAATCCTGAATTTTTAAAGTTTTTGGATCTTGCCAAATAATTCGTTGGAATCTGCGATGATCTGGGTGAATTTCAACCATCCTGTACATTTTCTCTATGTCGGCATTTACGACTATTCTATGTTTTCTCCATTTGAGTAAGGTTGCGAACAATTTGGGTTGTAATGTTGGTCCCTTAAGCATGTAGTCGTTGATTGATTTCCCATTTGTTGATTTGGCTGAGGCGTCAAAGACCACTCGCAATTTAGTTGTGCTGCTATCCTTGAATACAGCATGGTGGGGTATATAATAATGTAGTGAGTCTGCAGTGCAAGGACTAATTTCTGTCATATGACCTAGTGTTATATATTGATTTAAGCACTCCCTGTATTCTAGTTCCAGTTGAGGATTTTTCATAAATTTATGTTGTAGATTTTCAAATCTCTTTAATGCTTGTGATCGAGATTGCCCTAAGGTAGGGAGCTCATTATTGAGAAATGGTAATTTGACTTGATATTTTCCATTTTCAAGTCGACAGTGAGTTGTTTGATAAAAGTATTCACAGTCTTCTTCTTCCTTGGTCATAATCGATTTAGTGGGAATTTCTTCAATATCCCAAAACTTTTTTAGTTGATTATTTATGTCATGATCGACTGTTGTAATTGTTAAGGATTTAAGTTCATTGCTTGTGACTGACGTGGATGATCCAAGCAAAATCCAGCCAAATATAGTATTAATAGCGATGGGTGCTATTTCAGGGCCGCGTTTAATACCATTTAATATAATTTTTGCGTATACTTTTGCGCCTAGTAATGCATCGATTCTCCCAGGTTTCCAAAAAGTAGGATCAGCCAATTGAATATTTTGCAAATGTGGATATGCATATTTTGAGACAGGCCTGGTCGGAAGAAGACCGGTGATTTCCTTTAAAACTAAAAAGTTTTCCTGTATAGCTGTTGCATTTGACCATTTTGATCGTAGTTGCAAGCTTGTTTGTTGCCGTGAGATACCGGCAGGACATGTATTTAGTCCTGTTACCGCGACGGATGTGCGTGTAAGTGCCGCGGAAAGTTTTTTGCATGCTTCCTCTGTAATGAACGAAGATTGTGACCCTGTATCTATGAGAACACGTAAAGTTTGTGGTTTTCCATTTTTGCTTTGTGCGATGACTAATGCTGTTGAGAGTAATGCTTGATGATTCTCCTTGCTTAGAAACAATTGGGTTGTATCGCAGATTTCCGCGCAATAGGCTTGTTGTACCTTTGGTTGAGAATCATGGCCTTCGTCGTTAGTACCATAATGAGTTCTGTGTTGTGTTGATTGAAGTGGTTGAGACTTTCCCAACGATGTAGACGGTTTCTCGTTCACTTCGTGTGACGCATACAATCCAAGAGAAGAATTGTCGTGGGGGTTGTTATGATCTTGTTGTCTGTAAGAACCTAATTGATTAGATCCCTCATTATGGGCCTTGTGATTTGAATAGGTTGGTTTGTTAAATCTTTCATTAGATCCTTTATGATATGATGCATTTCGCTTGGAAAGATCGCCTTGTGACTCATTGTGAAGAGTCGTATGATGCGCTTCATTGCATTTAAAGCATTTGTACTTGCTTGTACAATTAGCAGTGGAATGCTCGTGCGATAAGCAATTTAAGCAGCGACCGGCTGAGGTTATGACCTTTCGCCTGGTTTCAACGTCCATTTGCCCATATTTTGGGCATTGCTTGACAAAATGATTTTTGTTGCAGGCGGGGCATTTTAATCCTCTTGCTGCATGATAGGATTGAGTTGTATCTCGTTTACTAGCTCTACTATGTGACGATTTAGAAACCAGAGCATCTGCAATAGCTTCTAAAATTTTTAAACGTTTGTTGAGGAACTCTTTGAATTTAGAAAATGTTGGTAGCTCTTCAGTAGATCCTTGCTCTTCTTCCCATAATTTCAATGTCATGAAGGGAAGTTTTTGGACTAAGAGATGGATCAAAAGTGCATCCCAAGAAGAAGTGTCTACTTCTAGGCTCTTTAGCTGTTGTAAGCATTCTTCTGTGGTGTTGATCAGAGATTTAATTTCCTTTGCTGTTTCAGTATTTGCCTTGGGTTGGTTTACAAATACCTTTAGCTGGTGATTAACGAGAATGCGTTTATTCTCAAACCGTTTTTTGAGTTTCTCCCAAGCGGGTTCATAGTCTTGATTGGTAATAGGAACATGCCGTAATAATTTCTCTGCTTCGCCTGTCACGCAGGCCTTCAAATGATGTAATTTTTGCACTGCTGTTAACCTTGTATTGTTATGCACTAGTGATATAAATATATCATGAAATGAGCGCCACATATCGTAATCGCCGTTGAATTTTGGCAATGCTATTTTTGGTAAAAGTGACTCTTGTTGTAGCACCGTTGTGGTCTGAATTGGAGTCGGAGTGGTGCTATTTTCTCTTGGTGATGAGAATTTTCGCATACCTTCTAAAAGTTCGGCCATATAGTCTGAATATTTTTGTTCTAAAATACTATAGTAATCGTCCTTTACGTATGCGTGTGTCTCGACTATTTCATTAGTTATGATATATGTATTTATTTTTAAGTCCACCGCACGACATTCCTCCCAAATTTGTTTTATATCGGCTATTTTATTTTCGAAAAATCCCTGAGTTCGTTTCGCAATCGCTGTCTTTTTACCATTCTCAACAGATTTTTCCAATCTTGTTTTTAAACTTATTGCTTGAGCCAACAACTCCTTTAAGTCGGCCATGTTACAATATAATTTGTATATACGAAAGAGTTAATTACAATTAACACGAATCACCAGACAACTCTTATGCAAGAATAAAGAGAATTGAATTAGCTGTACATTCCTGGATGGAACCACCAAAATGTTAAATCACCTAGCGTGGGATTAACGGTGGAAGTGCAGCGGTATAAAAAAAAAATATTGATGACAGTTATAATTCAATTCTCTTTATTATGTGATTCAAACAAAATTCAAAACTTCAAAATTTCAAAACAAAATTCTCAACACCAATTTGTAATTTAATTAATCTTCACTATTGTCCTTTTTTTACAAAAAAATAAAATTCCTATTACCAAAATTGCATATCAGAATCGACTGACCTTTATTGGCATATACGATTCTTATGACAATTTACAATATGTTACCAACAATATGTTTGATCCCTGATCTACGCTGTGCAAAATAAGAAGAGAGCGAAGTGCTGAAGCGCGCGCCTTTTATAATCCTCCAAACACACACACACCCACACTTGGACCGGAAGCTGATGGTTTTGTGGCCTTTACTCGTGGACGCTTATACCATTTATGCCCATATTACACCTGACAAAAAGACAATGAAATTATCTATTAAATAATGTTACCATGGGTATGATATATATTTAATTTTAGTGAAAAATTATTAAAAAACTACTTCGCTATAATATGGCGATTTTAGACCAAATTCAGCCATTTTGCACATCCGGTGATGGCGATAAATTTCTCCTTCTTTCTTCCTCTTGATGGCTGTCCTTTTCCCTCTTATTCGCCTTATGGGAATTTTATAAAAGTGCAATTAATTAATTCCCCGTGAAATTTATCGCCCGTGTGGCAACATCGTTGAATTCGCCGCGAAAAATTACCCCTGATTGATATGTCAGGTACGGTCGGAGTATAAAGTTTGACAGGTGACCGGCGATACAAGTTGCGCGAGTGAGGTGAATCAAAAAATAAATATAATAAGGAATTTTCATTAAGAAAGGTAAGTAGAGTGTGCTTAATATTACAATTGAAAATTTCCATGCACTCGGTGTGCAAGGAAATGTAGAAAATCTGCTATAAATTAGCAAAAAAGTGCCGGCCGGTGAAATGTCAAGAGACGACAAAATTAACGAATTTTCGCGTAATCAGCGGTTTATATCATCCAGAAATAGTTTTAAAATATGTGATGGATGATATATTTTCGTTTTAAGTGCGCGAACATTGGATTACGCGAATATTTAGGTAATTCGTTGTTTTGTTATTATTACAGTGTTTATGTGCATCACTTCGATGACGTTGGGTCCCCTCGGGATGGAGCCCCTTCAGAATACCTGTGTGGTCCCAGGTATCAGGTATTAAACTTTATTAAGAACATCGGATTGTCTTTTTTAATTCATTTTTATTTTTTATTTTTAGCTGTGGTTAAACAACATCCAAAATGCAAATTGCTGACAATGGTCACATGAGCATCCCGCAGCGCATCCCTGACTTAAGGATCTGTTATATAACAGACTACATGACTAGGGAACTGAGCTTCGGGAGGAGATTCAGGATTCTCATCCCTGAACGTGCAGACTGGAATGGCGGCGGCCTCAGTCTGGACTCCAGAACTCTCCGTTGGTTCACAGATGGCTCAAAAACGGAACATGGTGTTGGTGCCGGTGTCTATGGACCCAACACCAAGGTCTCTATAGCAATGGGAAAATGGCCCAGCGTTTTCCAGGCTGAAATTCATGCCATTGAAGCCTGCGCCCTTCTCAATATTAACAAGAGACTTAAAGGTGCCAATATCACTATCTTTTCCGATAGCCAAGCGGCCCTCACGGCACTCTCGTCATGGCGCTTCTCGTCTAGACTTGTTAAAGAATGCTTTGATACCTTCTGTTGGGTACCGGGACACTCCGGCGTTGAGGGAAATGTTAAGTATATTCCGGTGGGAATATTCTTAATATTATTAATGGGCTCCAGGGTAGTTTCTGCACTCGAATTGATATCGATTGAACGGGACGGATGAGGTTTAGTCGGATGAAGAGGTTACTCGTCGGGTATACTTCATTTATTTAACACTTTTGAACCTTAGACACTATAACTTAGGTTTTACCGACTTTGTACTTAGAAATACCGACTAACCGGTCCCGACCTTTTTCTTCGCGTCCGCGCGCTCTTGAAGATGGAAAACGACTCTGATTTACTTCTTACTTGAGTTTTTAATGTCACCTCGGAATTGTTACTCGGAAGTTAGCATCGATGCACTCATCGCGCATTTTTGCATCATTTGTTTTTCTTCCGCATTAATTGTTGGGAAACACCGTTGGCACCTGGGCGTTGCAGGTGTACATTACCTCAGGCAGCAATGCATTTTTTGCTAGGTACTTCATTTCAACAATTAATGCGTAACAAATTTATTTATTTAATTAGAGCTACATATCGGGAAATCGTATAGATATGCCGATATGTAACGTACCAAAGATTTTGGTATATAACAGAAATGAGGTTGCTGATGAATTTGCCAGGGAAGGTTCATCTTCTTGACTCAAGGGTCCTGAGCCCTTCTGCAGCATTGGCTGGTCTTCGTCCAAAGCTGTGATAGAAGAATGGGTCAGGAATCTACAGTGCATACACTGGGATAACTTCCCTGGGATCCGGCAAGCTAAAGAGCTCGTCAGACCCTATACCTACACTGAAATCAATGCTTTGAGTAAAGCGGATCTCAGACTGTTGGTAGGTTACCTAACTGGCCACCATGGGCTAAGATACCATCTATATAAAATAGGTCTGTCAAATGAGACGGAGTGTCGTCTGTGTCTTGAAGACAACGAAACTACATCACACATTTTGTGTGCTTGTCCGGCTTTAGCACGGTTAAGAAGAGGGATCTTCGGTCAAGAGTTCCTGGACTCGGCTGAAGCTCGTTCATCTTCTGTAAAAGACCTTCTGGCGTTAGGGATCGTCTTTTACTGTAAAGGGGATTCGGCACAAAAGGCCGTCTGGTCGCAGTGCCCACCATGAGGATCACCCCTAGCAATAATAATAATAATAATAATAATAATAATAACAGCCCAGTCCCAAAACAAAAATTTTTTCTGCTACCCAGTTTAATAGCCTTTAACGGCATCATAGTGTTACAGAATTTGCCTTCGCTTATACTTCACACTTGAAGTTGCGATCGGGCAGATATAGGGATTAGCTTTCGATCCCTCCTTTGTGAGTGTCTATGGCAGAGAAGCCAAGCGCCATACTGAAGAGATCAGCTTGGCTTCTCGGATCGAAACACTCATCGATTTTTTTTTTGGCTCGTCTACTTCGGTGGACGAGTAATATTCTTAATAAAAATGTCCCTACGTCCGTCCGTCAGTCCGTTCGTCGGCAAATTCGCCAAAGTATAGCGAAGGCAGATGGTGTAATTTTGCCGGCCAGCCGCTCGGCGGGCAAAATTGTAACACTGGTGCCAGGTGTGGGGTTCCCGGAGCCCTCCTAACCGGGGGCAACCCCACAATCCCTCTAGCGTCCAGGGCGTCAATGACGGCGATCGTGCAGCCATCTTCGGCAGCCGATCGTTGATGCAGCCGCGGTTCTCCTCTGCCACAACGGCCGCGTTTTTCACTGCCGCAGTGACATTGTGGCAGTTGTATTTCGTACCCGCGTGCGCCTCCCGCGCTCTTGTCCTCTGCCACAATGGCCGCGTTTTTCACTGCCGCAGTGACGTTGTGGCAGTTGTATTTCGCGCGCGTATCGCGGCTGCAGCCATGCCGTCGCTGCATCCTTGGTAGCATTGGCCATGGCGTCCTGAATGCCGCATGAAGTTGCTCGGATGGAACTTCGAGCTTCTGACGAGGGAGTGCTGTTACAGAATTTGCCTTCGCTTATACTTCACACTTGAAGTTGCGATCGGGCAGATATAGGGATTAGCTTTCGATCCCTCCTTTGTGAGTGTCTATGGCAGAGAAGCCAAGCGCCATACTGAAGAGATCAGCTTGGCTTCTCGGATCGAAACACTCATCGATTTTTTTTTTGGCTCGTCTACTTCGGTGGACGAGTAATATTCTTAATAAAAATGTCCCTACGTCCGTCCGTCAGTCCGTTCGTCGGCAAATTCGCCAAAGTATAGCGAAGGCAGATGGTGTAATTTTGCCGGCCAGCCGCTCGGCGGGCTAAATTGTAACAATAGGAAACGAAAGTCTGAAACAACTAAAAGCAGTCATTTACACCCACGAAAATTTTATGATCATTGAACCAGGTGTCAAAATCCCACTTAAACAACAAACTTCCGACTCAGTAAATTCCATAAATCTAAGAACTTCACATATGACCAAAAGCCAAATCGAAAGATTGAATAGCGCCATAAAACAATGTCCCAATTTATTCGCTGATCCCGACGAAATATTAACTTACACCACAGTCGTAAAAGGCGAAATTCGGACCATTTCTGATGAGCCTGTCTATTCAAAAAGCTGTCCCTAAACTCTGGCATTTAAAGAAGAAGTCGATAAAAAAATTAAACAATTATTAAGAGATGGTATTATTAGACCCTCACGTTCTCCCTATAATTCTCCAGTTTGGGTTGTCCCAAAATAACTGGACGCCTCCGGTGAAAGGAAGTTTAGATTAGTTACCGACCACAGAAAGCTCAATTCTGTAACCATAGCGGACAGATATCCTATTCCAGAAATTGGAGAAGTCCTGGCAAAGGCTATAGCGGGATAAGGTGGTGAAAATTGCCCCCAGCGATATCGCTACGACGGGTGGCGCTTTCGATAGGTTGTGTCAAAAGATGCCTCCATGCCAGTTTTTAGCCCTCTAAGTCTACAGTTACCGGTAAAATCGGTTTCGTCCCATTTTTTCGAAAATAAATTCTTACGGCCGCAGTTTTTATCCAAAAATTCTGAAAATTTCCACAAACCTTTATTTTCATGTTGCCAATAATCGTGGATTTTTATAGATTTTTACCTTTAAAATTGGGGTCAAGGGAGCCATTTTAATTTTTCACATTATTTTTAGGTTAGGAACCCTATTTTTCCCCAAGTTTTAAACCATTGTTTTTTAAGTCCTTTTTCCCGTTTTTTCGAATGGTGGAATCAAAATATCGAATTTCAGGGTGCGTCATTCCGAAAACTCGAAAAAACCGTTTTTTTTTTTTGCATTTTTTTCCATTTATTTAAGGCATAACCTCAAAATTCAAGGGCGCACTTCTTACCCATACAACCAAAAATAGTCCAGGACTTATTTTCAGTTGAAAACATGATTGCAGGATCGATTTAATGTTTTAAAAATCGAAAAAACTAATTTTTTCGGTATTTTAACCATTTACTTGATATATAACCTTGAAATTAAAGAGCGCATTGCTCACCCATATGACCTCACACACTCTAGGACTTATTTTTAGGTGAAAATATTCTTTTAGTATCGATTATTACGTCTCAAAACTCAAAAAAACTAAGTTTTTTGTCATTTTTACCATATATTTAAAGCATAACCACAAAAAGGCCTAATACTTGCCGATACGACAACGTTCAAGAACTCATTCTTAAGTGGAAAAATTGTTGCAATATCGACTAGAATCTTAACAAACATGACAAAGCATGAAACATAGGGAAACTTCATATATATAATTATTAATTTATTTGCATGAAATAAGGATATATTTTCAGTCTAGGCTGGAATAACGTTTATATACAATGATATAAAAAAACAAGTCCAATTTCTATCAAAATATAAAAAAATGTATATATTATTAAATATATAAGTAATAAAAACATAGTTATAACAGTATTTATTTAATAAAAAATAATAGTGTTTTATTCTGCAGTAAAAAACGTCTCCACATTCTCAATCTTCGTCACTATCTTCTTCTATGACTGACTTAATATCTGAACTTGAAAATATTTCAGAGAGAATCTTAGATGGTCTAATAATCTTTGATTTAGATATAGCATTAGCTAGATAATAAATGACAGCAGCAATATGGGAGGAAGAGCCGACAGTACGTAACCCATCAGCACAGTGGCGCAAGATACCACTATAGCCAATAGAATTGTTTTTTTATTCAATATCATTTGTAGGTCCATTCAATAATTTGTTGGAATCTTCGCATTCCTCCCTTTTAGGGAGGAGAATTTAAAAACTTCCGAACATTAAATATCATCCGCCGGCATATTGAATGAATGAATGAATGAATTAATAATAGTTAAATAATCGAATGGGAATATCAAGATGCTACCCATTACGTGCTCTCGGCCGAATACTTATGCTAAGCCGTATGGCTAAATACGAAACGCCATAGGCTAATATGAGAGAATATGACATCACACGACATGAAAAAAAATTGTTTGAAAGATATCTATCCTTGGCAAAAAAATATCCCGAGTACCGGAGAACACTATCATTTTAGCTATTGAGTTTACGTCTCAAATAAATATTGGAAAAGGGAATTTTGATTTTTGATACTGCAACAATTTTCCAGCTTAAGAATGAGTCCTTGAACGTTGTTGTATTGGCAAGTATTAGGCCTTTTTGTGGTTATGCTTTAAATATATGGCAAAAATGACAAAAAAATTAGTTTTTTTTTAGTTTTGAGACGTAATAATCGATACTAAAAGAATGTTTTCACCTAAAAATAAGTCCTAGAGTGTGTATGGTCATATGGGTGAGCATTGCGCTCTTTAATTTCAAGGTTATATATCAAGTAAATGGTTAAAATAGTGAAAACAATTTTTTTTTGATTTTTAAAAAAAAAATCGATCCTGCAATCATGTTTTCAACTGAAAATGAGTCTTGGACTATTTTTGGTTGTATGGGTAAGTATTGCGCCCTTTGAGGTTATGCCTTAAATAAGTGGACAAAATGCAAAAAAAAAAACGGTTTTTTTCAATTTTTCGGAATGACGCACCCTGAAATTCGATATTTTGATTCCGCCATTCGAAAGAGCGGAAAAAAAGACTTATAAAACAATGGTTTAAAACTTGGCGAAAAATAGGGTTCCTAACCTAAAAATAATGTGAAAAATTAAAATGGCTCCCTTGACCCCAATTTTAAAGGTAAAAATCTATAAAAATCCACGATTATTGGCAACATGAAAATAAAGGTTTGTGGACATTTTCAGAATTTTTGGATAAAAACTGCGGCCGTAAGAATTTATTTTCGAAAAAATGGGACGAAACCGATTTTACCGGTAACTGTAGACTTAGAGGGCTAAAAACTGGCATGGAGGCATCTTTTGACACAACCTATCGAAAGCGCCACCCGTCGTAGCGATATCGCTGGGGGCAATTTTCACCACCTTATCCCGCTATAGCCTTTAGGACAGAACAAATACTTGACCATAGCCGATCTCAAAAGTGGATTTCACCAAATCCCACTTAAGGAGTCCGAAATCGAAAAAACTGCATTTTCCGTCAACAATGGAAAGTTCGAGTTTACACGCTTTCCATTCGGACTCAAAAATGCTCCCTCGATCTTTCAAAGAGCTTTAGATGACATTTTAAGGGAACATATCGGCAAAAGATGTTATGTTTATATTGATGACATAATTATCTTCGGTAAGAATGAAGATGAACATTTCAAGAATCTTGAAATAATCTTTAAAACTTTGGAAGCTGCAAATATGAAAATTCAACTGGACAAGTGTGACTTCTTTAAACAAGAAGTAGAATTTTTAGGATTTATTGTTTCCAAAGACGGAATAAAAACTAACCCCAAAAAAAATGCAGGCGATTGCAAATTTCCCCAAACCAAAATCCCTTAAATATCTTCGCTCCTTCCTGGGTATGTCAGGGTACTATCGACGATTCATTAAGAACTATGCTCGAATCGCAAAGCCCCTAACATCCCTTTTAAGAGGGGAAGATGGACGAGTGTCCAAGAATATGTCCAAAAATAAACCCATTGATCTCAATGAAGAAGCAATTGAGTCATTTGATAAATTGAAAAATTCACTTATGTCGAAGGAAGTACTATTGAAGCACCCCGATTTCAACAAAGAGTTTAACTTAACGACGGAAGCCTCAAATTATTCCATTGGCGCTGTCCTCTCGCAAGATGACAAGCCCATAATCTTCCTATCAAGAACATTAAATAAAACTGAAGAAAGCTACGCAACGAACGAAAAAGAGATACTTGCAATAATTTGGGCTCTCAATTCGTTACGGAATTTCCTTTATGGTTCCAGAAAAGTAAAAATATTCACCGGCCACCAACCTCTTACATACGCCTTAAGCAACAAAAATACTAACAGTAAGATGAAGAGGTGGAAGGCCATCCTGGAAGAATACAACTACGAGCTACAGTACAAACCAGGAAAAATCAATGTAGTGGCCGATGCTCTCTCAAGACCATCAATGGCAGAAATTAATTCAATGACAGCAACCCAGCATAGTAGCTCTTCACACAATTTAATACCTTCAGTAACTGCTCCAGTGAATGTCTTCCGGAACCAATTGATCTTACGTAAAGGTGACGAAGAAAGCTACCAAATAAAAAATCCTTTTCCAAAATATCACAGGCATATCTTCATTCAACCACAGTACACTCACACCGATATTATTAATATTTTCAAGAGATACTTAAACCCTAAAACCATTAACGGCGTCATGACTGACGAAGACATTATGGGACAAATCCAACAAATCTACCCCTTGCATTTTAAAGATTACAGAATTCGGTTTACACAAACCCTAGTGGAAGATGTCACTAACGACACAGATCAGGAAGAAATAATTCTATCAATCCATCGAAGAGCGCATCGAAATGCAGAAGGAAATCGACTAC
The DNA here is from genome assembly GCA_949715965.1 of Dysmachus trigonus. NCBI lineage: Eukaryota > Metazoa > Arthropoda > Insecta > Diptera > Asilidae > Dysmachus > Dysmachus trigonus. The sequence continues at coordinate 35,670,107 of OX454321.1, read as the reverse complement.
AACTACTGCAGAATTATTATTTTCCCCGAATGAGCCACAAAATAAAGAAACTTTTAAAAATATGCAAAACCTGCAAGGAAAACACGTACGAAAGACATCCTAACAATCCTAAAATCAACCCTACACCTGTCCCAGCATATCCAGGTCCAGAGCCGTCGCGTTGTGTACGGGGTCCTGGGGCTATTTTTGAATTTGGGGCCTATGTAAGGGCAGCGATTGTTGCAAAATGTGGAATAGATAAATTAATGAATTATTATTATTATTATTATTATTATTATTATTATTATTATTATTATTATTATTATTATTATTATTATTATTATTATTATTATTATTATTATTATTAAGATTTTATTATTATAAAAGACGGTTTCTAAGCCCAAATCACAAATTTTATTTAAAATTTCTAAAGCAAAAGAAGTCGTTCCTGGTTCGTTTGCAGATATTAAATTTTTATTTTTCGAAAGTAAAAGTATTTCTTGTGTTAGCAGATCTTCTTTGATGTCCACTGGATATCGAGTTTGCAGTATTTTAGTTATCTGTAAGGCATGTAGCGATTTGGGGGCCTATGCGACCCTGGGGCCTGGGGCTGAGAACCCCAGCAGCCCCCCCCCCCCTCCCCCCCTCGCGACGGCTCTGTCCAGGCCACACACTCCATATCGGTATTTACTCAACAGAAAAACATTTAGCACTTACAGCAATAGACAAATTTACGAAACTCGCTCATGCCAGGGTACTTAAGGGGCTAGTACACTTCTTAAGGGCTTTTTTTAAAGATTTTTTTTTTATAGTTAACTTTATTTTAATCTTGCAAACTTTTTATATATGATACAACTAACATTAATTTTCTTCATAGGACCCTAATATGGCTGCCTGAAGGTGACCCCTTTTTAATCTGGCCGACATGATATCTCGACTCTGGAACGTCTGAAACAAAAAATTCAAAGTGCATATTAAAATATAGATCAGCCGCTATCACTCGAACTAGGATAAAAAAATTTGGTAAAAAAAAACAAAATGGCGGACTTTTTAATTTTTCGGTCATTTTTTTGCAAAAAATTGTTTAAAAAAAGGGTTAAACATTAACCGATTTTCAAAATCCTAGTTCGGGTGAGAACTACACATGTATAGAGTATCCCATAAAAATTTGAGCCCGATCAGACCAATAGTTTTTTCAAAATCATTTCGGCCAGGTCAAAAAAAGTGGTTTTGAGAAAAACGCGTTTAAAATTTTTATTCGATAATTTTAAGGTGCGATAAGCATAAGGCACCGCTACAGATGTGTCTTTAACTTTTTTTATATATCGAATTTCGCAAAACGGTTTTTGGAGAACATTTCTGTGATATATTAGAGCACATTTATGAAATAAAAAAAAATCGAATCGAAAAAGAAGTGTACTACCCCCTTAAATCTCGTGCAATTGAAGACGTTAGAAGACCCCTTCGAGAAATTGTATTCTTCTATGGCGTTCCCGAGATCGTGGTACTCGATAATGAAAAGTCTCTTAATTCCGCAACACTCACATCCATGATGGGAAAATTAAGTGTAACGATTGTCAAGACCCCAACTTATAAAAGAGAAGCAAATGGACATGTAGAACGGCTCCATTCCACCTTGTCAGAAATAATGAGATGTCTCAAGGTGATTGAACGCTCTTTCGAGGAACTTCTCGACCGCGCAGTCAATGAATACAATCACTCAATTCATTCTACCAACTAAAAGAAACCGGTAGAATTGTTTTACGGTCGAATTCCTAGAATTAACCCAGAAGAATTCGAAAAGGTCAGACAGAAAAATATCGAGAACCTAAAAGCGAAACAGCAAAAAGATTTAAAATTTCACAACAAAAAACGAAAGCCCCCAAAAAACTATGAAGTAGGGCAAATAATTTTTGTAAGACATAATAAACGTATTGGCTCGAAACTAACAATTAGATATAAGGAAGAAATCGTTAAGGAGAATAGAAATAGTACGGTTCTCACAGAGTCCGGAAAGATAGTTCATAAGAGTAATATTAGAAATTAAAATTTTACAGATGTGCCCTCCTCCCCATCAACGGCGAAGTTCAAATGCTGGACTATTCCAACTCCCAGATCATCGTCCTCAATTCCGGCATTGCTAAGGTACAGAATGGAAATTTTAAAATAATTCACGTAATAAACCTCACTAGATATCAGAAATTTATATCCGAGATGTCAGCAATCCTCGAATACCACATTAAACCTAATAACTCCCTTTATCCCTTCCTTGAACACGAACTGCTTCAAATTCAGGAACTATTTGAAAATCTTAGCCCACATAGAGCAAAAAAATCTCTAAATTTCATAGGCAGTGCATGGAAGTGGATCGCTGGAAATCCCGACCACGATGATTATATCATGCTAACTGACCAAATGAATAATATTCTAACTAACAATAATAAACAAGTAATAATAAACGAATTATATAACGATAGAATCAATAACCTAACCCACCTTACAAACCAAATTATAAAAATCCTTGTAGAAAACGAAGCTATTGGTGAGAAATTGGCACTTGGCACTCAATATAGGATTAGACTTATAAAAGAGGAATTAGTTAATATAAGATATGCTATTCAATGGGCAAAGGTTGGAGTCATAAATTCAATGATGTTATCTAAAAAAGACATAAATTTAGCAACAAGAACACTCGACCAGGAAAATTTACCCTATTCCTCAGCGGAAGAAGCATTAGAATTCGTAAATGTGAAAATTATAAGCAATAGCTCCACTCTGTTTTATATTATCAATATTCCGATAACAACAAGAGAAATATATCAAAAATTGTTAATTAAACCTGTAAAGAAAAATAATGTAATCAATAAAATACCGTAGGGGAGAGTGGGGCAGATTCATACAAGGGGTACCTACATACACTGAGTATATCTGAAGTTAGGCGCGGAGCAAAAGAATGAAGTTAGTGTGTGTGCGTAGTTCTTAAGTGTGTGTACTGACTAGTGAAGTTTGACAGCAATCGCTGCGGAAAGCGCGTGTGTGCAACACGGAACGTGTTTTTGCCTCGCATAAGTAATTTCATAATCTTACTTTGGGCGTATTTTGTGACTAGTTAGTGTTGTTTAGATTAGTCACTGCTATCTAATATTAATCATAATATCATTGAGTTTATGATTTGATTTGTAAATTATCCTACATGAAAACAGTTTTTTTTTACATATTTCTTTATCAATTAACATGCGATGGGGTACATTCATACACAAGTACAAGGGACACATTCATACTATATAAATGTGCCCTTGCACTTGTGTTTTTTCGCAATTTAATGATACCTATCATTTTTTGTTACACAGAACGATTTTTTGTTACACGAACAGATATATTGTAGATAGAAGTTTTTCATTTTGATTTTTATTATTTGTTTGTTATTTAAAAGAATTATTTTTGTTTTTTACTGGACTAGTATGTTAAGAAACAATATTTATGACGAATAAATAGTGATTTTTAATCTTTCTTTTATTCTTTTTCAAGTGTGTATTAACCTACCTCTTCATGTATGAATGTGCCCCACTTATGGGGTACATTCATACATTTTCCTCTTTTTTTTCAAAGCATTATGGAAATTCGTGCACGTGATTTTTCAGTAATATTATGCTTCTACTACAGTATAAAATAGTTAAACTATGAATTTGTCATAAATTGAAAGAACTATATGTAATACAGAGTATTCTACAAAGCGAAATATAAAAACTGTATGAAGCTGCCCCACTCTCCCCTACAATATGATATTAAAAAACAATGATCAAATTATTGGCAAGTTGCAATCGAGCAGCCGTAGAAAGCGGTCGTATTGTATTTTCGCTCCGCGCTAAGGTGTAAATGCAAACCGATCACTGCCCAGGTGAAAAAAGTGATTAGTTGCAATAAAATTGTGAAAAGCCCAAAGTGCGCGCTCGCAAAGCGCAACGCGTTACGTAGGCAAAAACTCCGCATGATCGCGATCGATATAGACAGGAAAAAAGTTAACAAACGATCAACTAGCAAAAGTGAGAAAAGTGTGAGTGCCAAAATGAGTTCCCCGGAGGAAGGTGAGGGAGGGGACATGGACACTGACCCCACTGACCCAAAAAGTGAAAACGGCAATTCAGCTTCATCAGCGGGAATCGAACGTTACTTCCAAATAGTGTCAAGAAAACGTAAACGCGAACAGCTCAATGCAGACAACTCTGATGACAAAGCAAAACCAATTCCCCGAGGCGGAAGTGCCACCAATGCAACATCCAACAACAGGTACGCTCTCTTAAAAGATGAATCGGATTCAACCCCTAAGCCGCCACCTATTTACGTGCGCGTACAAAACAATAATGATCTAATAAAAAACATAAAATCGCTGATTAAAAAAGACCTCTTCTACATAGTAGAAATCAAAAGAGGTCTGCTAAAAGAGACCAAAATACAAGCACAAAGGGAGGTGGACTACTGCCAAATTGTAAACTGGCTAGAAACAAAACAGTTACAATTTTACACGTACCAGATAAAAAGTGAAAAAGGCCTAAGAGTAGTGATCAAGGGCATCGATCACAGTGTCCCAACGGAGGATATTAAACAAGAGCTCAACGACTTAGGCTTCGAGGTAAAATACGTGTACAACATCTTAAACAGGTTCAAACAACCGCAGCCGATGTTTAAAGTGGAACTAACGCCAGAGAGCAGCAAAGCGCCAAAGGGAAAAATCCACCCCATATACGAAGTACGCTACATCCTCAATAGGAAAATAGTCTTCGAAGAACCGTTTAAACGTAAAACGCCCATACAATGCAAAAACTGTCAGGAATTCGGACATACAAAAACTTATTGCAAACTTAAAAACGTATGCGTCGCTTGCGGTGGAGACCACCAAACCTCGAAATGCAATAAAAACAAAGAAAATCCCTCCGATAAAAAGTGTAGCAACTGCTGCGGCAACCATACGGCCAACTACAAAGGCTGCCCGGTCTACATGGCCATACTCGCCAACCAAAAGCAGCAAAAAGCCAGCAACAAACCCAATCCCAACACTGGTATTCACAAACCCCACCCCAATCAACATCCCCCACAACAGCTACAGCCAAGCGAGCGCATCACTTCAACCGAATTACGAGAGACGAGACCTCACATATGCAAACATAGTGAAAAATGATGGATACCAATCGGCGAGCAACCAAAACGAAGGCATGATGCAAATTCTAATAACTCTAACAAATAACATAAATCAACTAACACAAACCATGCAGCAAATGCAAACCATGCTGAACAGACAAACCGAAATATTAAGCAAACTTATCAAATGAAGGAGCTTAGAATTGCACACTGGAACGCAAACGGGCTACCCAAACATAAACTGGAACTGGAAAAATTCTTAAACATAAACCAAATTGATATCATGCTAATTTCGGAAACGCACTTAACTGACAAAAATAATTTCAAAATATTCGGCTACACATTATACAAAAATGACCATCCTAACAACAAGGCCTGCGGAGGCACAGCAATCTTAATCAAAAACAGGATCAAACACCACCCAATTAACAACACCCAAACAAAAGAAATCCAAAACACCACAATATGCCTCATGGAAATGGGCGGACGCATCAATATCACAGCAGTTTACTGCCCCCCGGGATGCAGTGTGGAAACAGCCCAATTCGACAAATTCTTCAAACAACTAGGAAACAGATTCTTGGCTGCAGGAGACTACATCGCAAAATCTCCTCTATGCGGATCGAGAATCACATCCCCGAGAGGTAAACAGCTGGTAAAGTCAATTTACACAAACAACCTAAACTGTATCTCTGGCAAACAACCAACGCATTGGCCAACCGACAGACACAAAAAACCGGACATCATCGACTTCGGACTCTCCAAAGGCCTAAATCGAAATCTCTTCAGTGCCACAACAACCATGGACCTATCATCGGACCACGCACCAACCATAATCAAGTTCGCAGGCACTCCAACAGTTACAGAGGCACCACATAGACTGACAAACGGGAAAACTAACTGACCAAAATTTCAAGATCTCTTCAAAAGAAACTATTGCCCACATGTCAAATTAAAAACTGAAGAAGACATAGAGAACGCCGTACACTACATCAACGACACGATCAAGGACTGCGCCCAGAATGCCACTCCTAAAATCCCCGAAGCCGGCAGAATACTACAAGCAAGCAGTACAACAATACTGGAGCTACTAAAAAACAAGAGGAAAGCAAAAAAACGTTGGCAAACATCAAGATCCCCACAAGCTAAAGCAGAGCTAAACCGAGCTACTAGGGAGCTTAAAGCACAGCTAGAAGCCGAAAGAAATCAAAGCATAGACGAGTTTACCGCAGGACTGAACCACTACCCGGACACAGAATATTCTATATGGAAAGTAACGAAAGGGATCAAAAAGCCAATGCAACAAAACACACCCATCCTCGGAAAAAATAACGACTGGATCAACGAGGACCAGGATAAGGCGGAAGCATTCGCGGAGCATCTGGAAAAGGTGTTTAAGCCTAGCGTAACAACCATCGCAAGCCCAACAAAAACCCCAAGTAAGAAACCAATTAGATTCACCCTCGCTTCAGTACTTCAGAAAATTCAGGACAACTAATTAAAGCCCTTCCGCTAAACGGGAAAGTTGGAATTCTTCATATATTCAACGCCATCCTCCGCCTCAGCTACTTCCCGCTACAATGGAAACTAGCAAAAATCTTCTTTATCCCAAAACCGGGGAAAGACGTGTACAGGGTAGAGTCATACAGACCCATCAGCTTGCTCCCAATTCTCTCAAAACTATTCGAGAAATTACTACTAGGAAAACTCCAAAACTACCTAGACAACAATAATATCATCCCCACCCACCAATTCGGATTCAGGAGCCAACACAGCACCATAGAACAGATCCACAAAATTCACAACAAAATAAAAGATGCTATGGAAAAAAAGCAATATTGCATCGGTCTATTCCTGGATATAGCTCAGGCTTTTGACAAAGTCAATCACAACGGCCTGCTAACCAAAATCAAAAAATTACTCCCAGAGAAATATTACAACATACTACACAGTTACCTCACCAACAGGAAATTCCAAGTAACTTACATTAACTGTACCAGTAAAACTTACCAAATCGAAGCGGGAGTCCCCCAAGGAAGTGTATTGGGACCGGTGCTCTACCTATTATACACAGCAGATCTCCCGGTGGACAATGAAATCACGACCACAACGTTTGCCGATGATACAGCGCTGATTTTCGCACACAAGAACCCCACAACAGCTACTAGAATCACCCAAGAACATCTGAATAAAATAATTGTATGAACGAAGAAGTGGGGCATCAACCTAAACGAAAGTAAGACAGAACAGATTACTTTCACGCTAAGGAAAAAGACCTGCAAGCCGGTCGAAATAAATGGGAAAAAAGTAAGAACAGTCAACGTAGTCAGATACCTAGGCATGCATCTTGATCGCAGAATAACGTGGAAAGCTCACCTGCATAAAAAGAAAGAACAGATAAATCTAACATTTAAAAAGATGTATTGGCTACTCAACAAAAAATCTAAGTTAGGTCTAAGCACCAAAATAGCAGTCTACAAGAGCATCATTAGACCAATATGGACATACGGTATTCAACTCTGGGGTGCAGCGAAGAGATCTAATATAGAAATAATAAAACGTGTACAATCAAAAATTATAAGAGCAATAACCGGAGCACCACGCTACGTCCGCAAAAAATTCCTGCTGAGGGAAACAATCGCCAAACACAGCAAAGCATATTTAGCCAGAATAGAACAACACCCCAATATAACAGCCAGAACCATCTTGACAGCAAAAAAATTCACAAGACTCAAGAAAAACGATCCAAACATAAATAAAAGACCCGAAGTAAGCAAGACAGCAGTCAGTCGCAAACAACAAACCAACAATCATGGGAACTACGTACTCAAAAAAAGTAGACAACGCGGGAGAAATCGTAAACACAATCATCGTAAACCCTGAGGACATCAAGTCAGAAAACATCGAGCTGACACTGATCATCCTAACTGTAGAAGTGGGAATATCTCTCCTCTACCAGATCTATAAAGACTACAGGAGAGGGCTAAAGAAAAGATACGCCAACAACAACAGCCAGCCATAACAGCAACAGCTACCCATCCAGGCCAAAGACGTTCAGCAGCAGAGCCGACTGGACACTATGGATAGCTACCAGAAACATAACATAACTGCCTAGATAAAGAATCTAGCAGTATTAATCCACCTTAGTTTAAGATTTACAAAAATGTATGTTAGAGCCTATGTAAAGCTGATCCATACAAATAAAGCAAAAATGTTAAAAAAAAAAAAAAAAATTATTGGCACAAAAATTAATGTAAAACCTACAGCCATCTTACCATTTGTACTCAGAATAGTATCATAGATATAAGTGATTCCACCTGCATCCCGAACCTGTTAAAAAGCCGCAATTCTACATGCACAACTGTTAACAATTAACACGTACCAACGATAGAAGAAATAGATCAGGGAATTCTGCTGCTAAACCAATTTAACTCTACAATTGCCATCGATGATGTTAACCAAACCCTTCAGGAAACATTTCTAATCAAATTTCATAACACCACAATCACAGTCAATGGTCAATCCTCCAGATCCAAGGAAGTATCAACCCTTCAGGCTTTACCAGCGATTGCCCAACCGACAACACTAGAAAGGGAATACCAAGAGCTTCTGTCATTAGAGATGATGAACGAGCTTCACATCAATAACACCAAGCGAATCAACCTCCTAAAATCCGAAAAGCAAATCCACCAATGGACAACATATGGAATCATCATCATCCTCGGATTCACACTCACCTCTCTTTTCATAGTCAGCCGAAGGAAGACAGCCAATAAGATCGTTATCCAACAGCGCCAGCATGATCCACAAGTACCAGAGGTAGTAGCCCCTGCAGACAAAAAACCATCCCCCGCACCAAGATCATCATTCTTCTGATCACCTATGGACCATCCCTCGAAGGTTGGATGAGGGCATCCAAATTAAGAGGGGAAGAGTTAACACCATCCGGAAATTAAATGTGTTTTAATTTTTTTTTTTACCTTTGGAACAATCCAAAGATTAACTGGACTGTCCAATTAATTTTCCTTTCGGACAAGAGCTGCTCCGCTCCATGGCCGAGTATGCTCACACTGGCTCCGCTATCTAATAAGCCCGTCAGTTTTTTTCCCAAAATTTGGGCTTCGGCATAAGGCCTTACGTCCTTGTGAACTGATACGAAGGCTGTGGCTAGTTTACGACGGTTAGAAATTACGCGTCGCCAAAAGGTACGTAAACACAGTGACGAGCGCTTGAATTTTGCTAAGGTCCGCACACTGGACTCAGAGTGGGTGAAGGACTCGAGGGCTGACATGAAAATTCTCTCCCGAGCAGCTCGATACTCCCTCAACCGCTGATGGAACGTTTTACGTGGGTAGCCTACTGCAGCGGGCACTTGAATCTTTACAGGCTGTTCAGGCCTCGGTAAAATCGTAACTGCTCGACAGGGAGTGTCATGTGACTCTGAGCCCTCACCATCTGACTCAACACAATCCTCTAACATAACTATATCGACGACATTTGGTTTAGGTAAAATGGACACGTCAGGTAAGCGTAAGGGTAATTCGGCGAGGACTGGGGACTCCTCGGAGCTTCGAGTTAGGGCTGCGGAGGGAAGGAAGAGTCTCGCCCGCCGCCACAGCTGTCACCATCGCTCGTTGTGATCGAGAACTGGTGGTGTTGCTCTCGACCCGAGTCCTGTTTTTTTGTGAACAGCTGGGACAGCGAGGTTTGACTGTCCCCCTTCGCCCGCAGCCGTAACAGAAGAAGCCCGTTGGCTCCCTGTCACAGTCCTGGTAAAAATGCCCTTCGGCATCACAATTCCAACATTTCGGTCTGGGTGGCTGGTATTTTGCCACAGACCCTACGGCGTCAACAAAAGGCTCGGCAACGTCAACCGGCTCAACTAACAAGGAACTAGTCTCTTCTACTCGGGCACGATGCTGGGCAGGAGACAACAGTGCCGCTCGAGACCTCTGACGAGGAATTCCGTAACCAATGATCGTAACTGACCACTTGTGTCGGTACGATGACGACAAATCTGCTCCTGTATGTAGGGAAGCAAACCTGCTCTCACTGCCTCGACAAATTCGGCTTCAGCCATCGGATTCTTCAGCTGAGTACGGAATGAAAGGAGAGATTGGTAGTAAGAAGCAAAAGTCTCACGAGGCTGCTGTCGCCTGCTCAACATCTGTCTACGGATATCTACATCTCTCGACCTATCGTCCCAATCCGATCGTAACGCGAGCTTAATTTGTTCCCAGGTTGGGTTAACCGTACTGCGCAAAAAGGTCCAGTACCAATTAACCAGACTACATATCACTCAGCAGCTGGTGGAAATTTCGAACTAGTAGGAAGAAATCGCTGCTCAAGGTGTTGTGCGTCAGCGTTTCCGCCCTAAAAATGAACTTCTCCACGTTCAATCGTTTGTTATCACCATCATACTGCAACTTCCAATTACGAATTGGACTGCTGCAGCGGCGATGAGATGGATATTGCCCCGAAGAGTCGAAGATAGGTGGAGGTGGTCAAGTGAATAAGGAGTTCGGCAGACTACCACCTTCAGGTCGGCTCGTAGGTGGTATCTGAGACGCCATTGGCGGAGAGGAAGTCATAAAGCTGGGTTTCGAACAATCTCGAGAAACCTGCTCTCGGATTTCCCTCACTCCCTTAGCAACTTCGTCTCGTACGAGACTCGAAATCTGTTGCTGAAGGCCTACCAAAACTGAATGGGTCGGTATCCACCCGGATTCAGCCGTTACTATTTTAGGCTTAACCTGCTGATCTGTCGCGTTAGGCGGGTTCATCGAAAGGTGAGACAAAGTCGGTGGGTCAAGGTCGAGCGGACGCGTCGTAGCGGGCGTGTCTATATCGCGGTCGCGAAGTAGATCAACGAAAATAGCACCTACTTCATCAGTCGGGCTCGTGGCCGCGTCTACCCCTGCCTCGTCCGGAGCATCGGGGGGAAATAACTGTTGACGAATCGCGTGCCGCGTGTTTTTAAGGGAAGCCCCCGGCTTTTTCGGCATTTTGTCGATCGCGGCAAACAAGAGCAATGGAGGAAGTAAGAGGGAACAAAAAGCAAAAGAAAGAAAAGAAAAATGAAAAATTAAGCAATGGCGTATATTTGGCGCGTCTAATATATAAATATTTGTACGAAATGACCAATGAACTAGTATTAAAGAAGGAAAATCAGTAGTTAAATTGCCACTACATAATATCAATCAATTACAATGTAGGAAGACAGCTTACATTTAGTCTTTACAAATGATGTCGCTACGGAATTTGCTAAAGTTGACAACAATTTTTTCTGCTTCGTATTAAAAGGTAATATTTAAAATTATTCAAAAGAAACAAAATTTCGCTGGTCCGCTCTCTCCGTCCACCTTCAGCCAATATGGTGAGGAGAAACTAAAAAAAATTTCTTTTTCAAACTAAACAAGAGGGTAAATCACAGGCTACCGAGCATTCAGCCTGCAAGACAGGAAATGTTGAGGGAAGAGACCTTACCAGGTTCACCTGCGAGGACTACGAGGCGGAGAACGAAGAACGACCAAGGTATTCTCCCGGACAGGAGGCTGGCCCACCAAACAGCCAACCCCTGTAATTCCAAGGAGGACCTCGGACGTCTCCACTTCGCAGGCCCAGCAGGCTCTGCCGATAAAGCCCCCCACTACCAGCTCATCCCTAGGATAGAGCCATTCCGAGACCTCGAGTCAGCTTGCTGGCTGAAGAAGCCAGCATCCGCAATTCTCGAGAGGCCTCATGTAAGCTCCAGCCGATAGGGCCTCGAAGGAAGTATGGGAAAGGTAAGTGAGAATAAGGGGAGCCTTAAGCTCCAAGGGGAGGGGATAGGAAAGCCCTACGTTGGGCGCCATATTTGTTGAGGGTTGGTTCCTCGAGGGCCCGGCTAAAGCTCCTCGTCCGGCGGTGTGCGGCAGCGAGAGCTGGCATGGCTAGCATTAGGCGGTAGCGTGGGGGGTTTGCCGAAAATGCCGCTCTGAGCCGCCGAAACGGACCACCAATAACACAAAAACATATCTCTCGCGACATAGAAACGAACCAAAAGGAATCGTACAGGGGCGGAAGAGGGCAGAGCAGACTGAACCCCTGCAACTGCCCGTGATTGACTGTCATGGGGGGTTAAGGTGGTAATGAACCCTCCTGGCCTATGCCCCAACCACCCTTTGACCTCCCCTTGGCAAAAAAAAAAATTATGGGGAGGTCCCTTGAATGAAAACTACAACCTCGGAACATCGACTGAAAATTGATGGGAGAGGGGACCATTTGAAAGAAAACTGTACGGTAACATACCTGTCTTTATATTAAATATTACAGTACAAGATATCCATTAGAAAAAGAAAAAAGAAAAAAAATCGGTGGCCGCCTTGCTGTTGCTGCTGATGAGCTGAGGCTGCTGTCCTCGCTGCTGCAGATACTGCTGCCACAGAGTTGTTGCTGCCGATGAGGCGAATGATGTTTGCTGCGAAGTCACCCCCTGCCTGTTAAATGGTGGCCTCGATGGTGTGATTCGGTAAGTACAAAATGATTTTTTTGCTTTTTCCAAAATTAAGTGAACTTTAATTATTATTTTACTTTATTTTACTTTCAGCGTTCACAAAAGGTTCACTTAGCGGTAAGTATAACAAAAATGATTTTTGAGTTTTTCTAAGTTGATCAAATCTAACTATCATTTTATTTCAGCGTTCACAAAAAAAATTCACTTAGCGGTAAGTATAACAAAAATGGTTTTTGAGTTTTTCTAATTTAATCAAATTTACTATTGTTTTATTCCAGCGTTCACAAAAAATTCACTTAGCGGTAAGTATAAAAAAGTGATTTTTGAGATTTTCTAATTTAATCATATCTAACTATCATTTTATTTCAGCGTTCACAAAAAAATTCACTTAGCGGTAAGTATAACAAAAATGATTTTTGCGTTATTCTAATTTAATCAAATTTAACTGTTATTTATTTTCAGCGTTCAAAAGAAAAGTTCACTTAGCAGTAAGTAAAAAAAAAATATATATATATATATATATATATGATTTTTGAGTTCTTTTAATTTAATTTAATGCAATTTAACTATTCTTTTTCCTTCATGGTTCACAGAGATGTTCACGTAGCGGTTTGTATAGAACAATTTGTTGAGTTTTTCATATAGATGAACTTTAACTTTTATTTTTACTTTCAGCGTTCACAAAAATGAGCATTCAGCGGTAAGAGCAAAATGAGTTTTTCCGTTTTTCAAATTAATGAATTTTAATACTTATTTCACTTTCAGCGTTCACAAAAAATGGGCAATCCGCTTTTCAAATTAATGAATTTTAATATTTATTTCACTTTCAGCGTTCACAAAAATATCTAATTAGCGGTCGGTATAAAAAAAAATAACTTTTGAGTTTTTAATTTTTACTTATTGAATTTTAATTATTACTTTTCTTACTTTTTATGCCGTGGCCCGAGGCCAACCAAATCCGTCCGGTCGTTCTGGCTGCCCAAAAAAAAACTCTCCCGTTCACCGACTCGAGCCCACACCGCCACCTTTTCAACACACCCAGAACCGTTCGGGAGCCCGGTGACACCCACTCACACAGCTGCGCCGACAGCCAATCGCGCTCTTGCAGCAGCTGTGTAAGCCGGCGGCAACGGCCTCGTCGCACGCTGATCGCGGCACCAGGGACTCGACCTGGTGAGCTTTTCGCGTCGCGCCTTGCTCGGTCTAAAAAATTTAATATGCGACCGAAAAATAGAGGGCTCAGCGCTCGGTCGCGTTTTTTTGGCTCTTCATTTACCACTCCTTGAGTTTTAGGCGACGAATTTTTGGTGAATTTTCTGCCTGGGCAGCGACCAAAAATTCTGCTCTCGAAACTCAAGGAAAGGAGTTTCGAGCGGGGATCGACAGCGCCGCCGTTTAAATTTGGCTAAAGTTGAGGGGCAACCCGAAGCTGAGGACCATAGGCGTCGGCGCAAAAATTATGGACTAGCTGGGTTACCCGGTTTCACCCGGCGTTGGGTAAATACTTACTAATTAAACAATTCACAAATGTTCTAGTTTGTTATATCCTAGAAATTGTTTCAACCCGGAAACCCATTTATGGATCCGCCATCTTGAATTTCCAAATCTTAATAATATTAAAAATTGTTTTATTTTTTTGTCTTACTCTCTTCGGGAGCATAGGGCGTCTACAAAGTCTCTCCATCCGTTTCTATCTTGGGCTAGTTCCTTAAAATAATGATTATACCAATTTTCATTTAAATCCGTTGAAATTGAGATATTTTGGTCGCCATATTGGATCCGCCATCTTGAATTTGGAAATTTTGCTGATATTCGAACTTAGTGGCCTCAGAATAATCATTGTACTAATTTTCAGTAAGATCCGTTGAAATCGAGAAATTTGGTCTTATATTGGACCCGCCATCTTGTATTTACAAATTTTGATAATATTCGAAATTTGTAGCTTCCGAATAATCATTGTACCAATTTTCATTAAAATCCGTCGAAATCGAGACATTCTGGACGCCATGTTGGGTCCGCCATCTTGCATTTACAAATTTTGATAATATACAAAATTAGTAGTCTCAGAATAATCACTGTACTAATTTCCATTACAATCCTTTGAAATCGAGAAAGGTTATCTGCCATCTTGGATTTGATAATTTTGATAATATTCGAAATTAGTGGCTCCGGAATAATCATTGTACTAATTTTAATTAAAACCCAATGAAATAGAGACATTTGGTTTCCATATTAGATCCGCCATCTTGGATTTACAAATTTTGATAATATTCGAAAGGACTTAAGTTTTTGCAAAATCGCCATTATGTGTAGCAATGTAATAAAAAATTTCGCGATTTTTTTACACGAAAAGGATCAACTTTACAAGAAAATTGTATAGAACAGAAAATACTTTAAATTAGCCAAAGAATACGTGTGAATTTTTTCAGAATTTGTCGGGACATTTTTGGATTTTTCAAAAATTGGCCAAATTCAAAAAACTAAAAATAGTCGAAAAATTCTGAAAAAAATCACGCGAGTTCTTTGGCTCATTTAAAGTATTTTCTGTTCTATACAATTTTCTTGTAAAGTTGATCCTTCTCGTGTAAAAAAATCGCGAAATTTTTTATTATATTGCTATACATAATGGCGATTTTGCAAAAACTTAAGCAAAAAAGAACTTTCAAAACCATGTTTTGAGAATATCTAGACATTCGGACCGCGATTTCTGGTGGTTATATGATCATTCAATAGTAGCAACAACAAGATAATCAACTTTGAAAAGGAAAAAGACCAACAAAAATTCGCAGTTTTTTTAAAAAACCCAAAAAATAATAGAGTTTTTGAAGATTTTATGCAAAACAAATGCCAGATTCTGAAAGAACATCCTCGAAAACCCCCTATATACGATTTTGGAAGAAAATCGCCCCAATTTTCTATTCGAATCGTACAATTGAACTTGGGTACACAAAATTCTCGTTTTGCGCATTAATGGGTTAAGGTCCATGGTCAAGGTCAAGGTCAACCAACAATGTTTATGGTTGTAATGACATGCCTTGATAACTACAAACAACTTTTGTGTTCAAAGATTTCTGTTAGGGACCTTAGTTTCCGAGTTAAGCGACTAGAGATTTCGTAAAGCGTACTTGGGTCTACAGCAAATGTCTCACACTTCGCTCCTCTATATCTCCGCAACTAATCATAGGATGACTTCGGGCCCATTGAGACTTTTGAACAGCAGGTTGAGAACTACCTTTCTGCAAAGTTTCAGCGAATTTGACCGGGACCCGATTTCCATACAATTTGTGCGGGGTCCTTTGTAGCCTCAGAATAATCATTGTACCAATTTTCATTAAAATCCGTCGAAATCGAGACATTCTGGTCGTCATGTTGGGTCCACCATCTTGGATTTGTAAATGTTGATACCATTCAAAATCAGTGACTTCAATATAATCATTGTACTAATTTTCATTAAAATCCGTTGAAATCGAGAAATATTGGTCCCAATATTGGTTCCGCCATCTTGGATTTGTAAATATTGATAACGTTCAAAATTAGTGACCTCAAGATATTCATTGTACTAATTTTCATTAAAGTCCGTTGCAATGGAGAAATATTGGTCGCCATATTGGTTCCGCCATCTTGGATTTGTAAATTTAGATAACATTCAAAATCAGTGATCTCAAGATAATCATAGTACTAATTTTCATTAAAATCCATTGAAATCGAGAAATATTGGTCGCTATTTTGGATCCGCCATGTTGGATTTCTAAATTTTGATAATATTCGAAATCAGTGACCTCAAAACAACCATTGTACTAATTTTCATTAAAATCCGTAGAAATCGAGAAATCTTGGTCGCCATATTGGATCCGCCATTTTGAATTTCTAAATTTGGACAACGGAATTTAAATCACCATTCCGCAAAACGCCTATCTACCAATTTTCATGAAAATCGCTTCAAATTTAAAATTTTCAGCCGACATCTTGGATCCACTATTTTGAAACCCTACGTATTATCCGAAAAAGAAATTAGCCTATATGTTAAGAATATGTGCTACCTTCGGACAAAAAATGAAAAATATCGATGCAAGCGTTTAGGCGTGATTGAGCAACAAACAAACAAACAAACAAACTTTCATTTTTATACATATATATATATAGGGATAGGGATAGGGATAATTTCGGGATTTGGAATTCCTGACCGCAACATCTTAAGGCCCAAACGGAATGTGCCGCTGTAGCCTGCCGCGCGCGCTGGGTTCTTGTCTTGGCTACCGCTTGCGACAATCTGCCGCACTGCATGTAGCCAGGTACAAACACAATGTGCCGCTCATAATTTTGTGGGAACATTGATAAAATTATGATTTTACGTCAAAATTCTCAATTTTGGTATATCCATAAACATTTCCTAGCGAGCGCATGGCACCGGAAATTTGTCCGCTTAAAATATTAAAACTAGCAGGCCGCAATTGCTCTAGCTTGAGACATGTTAAGCTTGGTGCGCACCAAAATTTAAAAGCAGGGTAATGAGAATCAAAAAAATACAAATCACTCATGAATGAAAAAAAAAAAACCATGATTTTTATTTTTCACTCACGAGTGAAAAGTTATGATCGGCTCATGAATAAAACCCATTTTCCTCACGAGTGAATTTTTAAAACCGTGATTTAAAATAAAATTCACTCATGATCGCTATGCATGTGAAAAAAATCGCGGATGATTCACGAAGTTTACGAACCAAATAAAAGAGAACGAATTCATTTCAGGCTTTAAAAAATCATTGTTTTTTCTTTATTTTAAAAAATTGACTTAAAATTAAGTAAGAAAAGGTAGAACTTATTTAATTTTATGACCTTATTCTATGTCATCTATAAATAATTCTTTTAAAATATTTCCGTTAACCCTTTATAGCCCCATGTGACATTTCTGTAACAAACCTCAAAAATCCTGCCAGAATGCGCACTGAATGTATTTAGTGCATTCAAATCGGCGCCACTTTGCTGTCACACATTATTGAACAACGTAGTATCCACGGAAATGATCATAGACAGCGTGAACTATTAACAGTTAATCGATTAGAATTTCGCCCGTAATTGAAAATGACAAATTGAAATTCGTGCAAATTTTGAATTTTACAAAAAAAAAATACAAAAAGTGTACCAAATTGTGTTATTTTCTTGGAAACCTATAGATAAGTGAATGAATATGTTCCTTCCATACCAAATAAGGTTTTTTTGTTTACATTTAACTCAATTTTACAGTAATGTTACACTCCCTTAAATGTGAAATAAATAATTAATAATACATATTTTTTAATTTCTGAGAAATACGTATTTCTTTATTTCCCTAAACCTGTCCGTTTTTAACATAATTTTAATGTTTTATGATCTTGGGCTATAAAGGGTTAAGTTTTACTAAAAGTACCTTATTTAAGGTATATTTAGATAATTTACATCGATTGCGTGTTAAAATGACTGACAGTGTACTAAATGCACGCTCCACAAAAACTTGAGATGATGGCACAGCTAAAACAACTTGCGCAAAGCCAGGACTTCTCCAATTTCTGGAATAGGATATCTGTCCGCTATGGTTACAGAATTGAGCTTTCTGTGGTCGGTAACTAATCTAAACTTCCTTTCACCGGAGGCGTCCAGTTATTTTGGGACAACCCAAACTGGAGAATTATAGGGAGAACGTGAGGGTCTAATAATACCATCTCTTAATAATTGTTTAATTTTTTTATCGACTTCTTCTTTAAATGCCAGAGTTTAGGGACAGCTTTTTGAATAGACAGGCTCATCAGAAATGGTCCGAATTTCGCCTTTTACGACTGTGGTGTAAGTTAATTTTTCGTCGGGATCAGCGAATAAATTGGGACATTGTTTTATGGCGCTATTCAATCTTTCGATTTGGCTTTTGGTCATATGTGAAGTTCTTAGATTTATGGAATTTACTGAGTCGGAAGTTTGTTGTTTAAATGGGATTTTGACACCTGGTTCAATGATCATAAAATTTTCGTGGGTGTAAATGACTGCTTTTAGTTGTTTCAGACTTTCGTTTCCTATTGTTACAATTTTGCCCGCCGAGCGGCTGGCCGGCAAAATTACACCATCTGCCTTCGCTATACTTTGGCGAATTTGCCGACGAACGGACTGACGGACGGACGTAGGGACATTTTTATTAAGAATATTACTCGTCCACCGAAGTAGACGAGCCAAAAAAAAAATCGATGAGTGTTTCGATCCGAGAAGCCAAGCTGATCTCTTCAGTATGGCGCTTGGCTTCTCTGCCATAGACACTCACAAAGGAGGGATCGAAAGCTAATCCCTATATCTGCCCGATCGCAACTTCAAGTGTGAAGTATAAGCGAAGGCAAATTCTGTAACAGCACTCCCTCGTCAGAAGCTCGAAGTTCCATCCGAGCAACTTCATGCGGCATTCAGGACGCCATGGCCAATGCTACCAAGGATGCAGCGACGGCATGGCTGCAGCCGCGATACGCGCGCGAAATACAACTGCCACAACGTCACTGCGGCAGTGAAAAACGCGGCCATTGTGGCAGAGGACAAGAGCGCGGGAGGCGCACGCGGGTACGAAATACAACTGCCACAATGTCACTGCGGCAGTGAAAAACGCGGCCGTTGTGGCAGAGGAGAACCGCGGCTGCATCAACGATCGGCTGCCGAAGATGGCTGCACGATCGCCGTCATTGACGCCCTGGACGCTAGAGGGATTGTGGGGTTGCCCCCGGTTAGGAGGGCTCCGGGAACCCCACACCTGGCACCAGTGTTACAATTTTGCCCGCCGAGCGGCTGGCCGGCAAAATTACACCATCTGCCTTCGCTATACTTTGGCGAATTTGCCGACGAACGGACTGACGGCCGGACGTAGGGACATTTTTATTAAGAATATTACTCGTCCACCGAAGTAGACGAGCCAAAAAAAAAATCGATGAGTGTTTCGATCCGAGAAGCCAAGCTGATCTCTTCAGTATGGCGCTTGGCTTCTCTGCCATAGACACTCACAAAGGAGGGATCGAAAGCTAATCCCTATATCTGCCCGATCGCAACTTCAAGTGTGAAGTATAAGCGAAGGCAAATTCTGTAACACTATGATGCCGTTAAAGGCTATTAAACTGGGTAGCAGAAAAAATTTTTGTTTTGGGACTGGGCTGTTATTATTATTATTATTATTATTATTATTATTGTTAGGGGTGATCCTCATGGTGGGCACTGCGACCAGACGGCCTTTTGTGCCGAATCCCCTTTACAGTAAAAGACGATCCCTAACGCCAGAAGGTCTTTTACAGAAGATGAACGAGCTTCAGCCGAGTCCAGGAACTCTTGACCGAAGATCCCTCTTCTTAACCGTGCTAAAGCCGGACAAGCACACAAAATGTGTGATGTAGTTTCGTCGTCTTCAAGACACAGACGACACTCCGTCTCATTTGACAGACCTATTTTATATAGATGGTATCTTAGCCCATGGTGGCCAGTTAGGTAACCTACCAACAGTCTGAGATCCGCTTTACTCAAAGCATTGATTTCAGTGTAGGTATAGGGTCTGACGAGCTCTTTAGCTTGCCGGATCCCAGGGAAGTTATCCCAGTGTATGCACTGTAGATTCCTGACCCATTCTTCTATCACAGCTTTGGACGAAGACCAGCCAATGCTGCAGAAGGGCTCAGGACCCTTGAGTCAAGAAGATGAACCTTCCCTGGCAAATTCATCAGCAACCTCATTTCTGTTATATACCAAAATCTTTGGTACGTTACATATCGGCATATCTATACGATTTCCCGATATGTAGCTCTAATTAAATAAATAAATTTGTTACGCATTAATTGTTGAAATGAAGTACCTAGCAAAAAATGCATTGCTGCCTGAGGTAATGTACACCTGCAACGCCCAGGTGCCAACGGTGTTTCCCAACAATTAATGCGGAAGAAAAACAAATGATGCAAAAATGCGCGATGAGTGCATCGATGCTAACTTCCGAGTAACAATTCCGAGGTGACATTAAGAACTCAAGTAAGAAGTAAATCAGAGTCGTTTTCCATCTTCAAGAGCGCGCGGACGCGAAGAAAAAGGTCGGGACCGGTTAGTCGGTATTTCTAAGTACAAAGTCGGTAAAACCTAAGTTATAGTGTCTAAGGTTCAAAAGTGTTAAATAAATGAAGTATACCCGACGAGTAACCTCTTCATCCGACTAAACCTCATCCGTCCTGTTCAATCGATATCAATTCGAGTGCAGAAACTACCCTGGAGCCCATTAATAATATTAAGAATATTCCCACCGGAATATACTTAACATTTCCCTCAACGCCGGAGTGTCCCGGTACCCAACAGAAGGTATCAAAGCATTCTTTAACAAGTCTAGACGAGAAGCGCCATGACGAGAGTGCCGTGAGGGCCGCTTGGCTATCGGAAAAGATAGTGATATTGGCACCTTTAAGTCTCTTGTTAATATTGAGAAGGGCGCAGGCTTCAATGGCATGAATTTCAGCCTGGAAAACGCTGGGCCATTTTCCCATTGCTATAGAGACCTTGGTGTTGGGTCCATAGACACCAGCACCAACACCATGTTCCGTTTTTGAGCCATCTGTGAACCAACGGAGAGTTCTGGGGTCCAGACTGAGGCCGCCGCCATTCCAGTCTGCACGTTCAGGGATGAGAATCCTGAATCTCCTCCCGAAGCTCAGTTCCCTAGTCATGTAGTCTGTTATATAACAGATCCTTAAGTCAGGGATGCGCTGCGGGATGCTCATGTGACCATTGTCAGCAATTTGCATTTTGGATGTGATTTGCACTCTCAGAGCACTAATTGCAGCTGATTTCAAAATGAAAAAGTGCAGGGGTTCGAGTCCTACTATCGCCTCCATCGCGAGTGTTGGACAAGTCCTCATGGCTCCTGTTATGGAGAGGCAAGCAAGCCGTTGTAGCTTGTTGCACTTAGCAATTGCCATCTGCTGCTGAACTTTGGGCCACCATACAAGGGCGGCGTAAGCAACAATTGGTTTGACAATTGTATTGTATAACCACAGGATCATCTTTGGGTTGAGACCCCATGTCCTACCAAATAGTCTCCTACAGGCCCACATGACTCGCTTGGCCTTATTTAATGAGTAGTTTAGTTGAGTATTCCAATTTAGCCGCTTATCCAGCCAGATACCTAAGTATTTTACTTCATTGGAATATTCAACGACCGTTCCTTGGATGGATATAGTATCCAGGTTCAGACGGTACCTTTTCGTAAAAGGTACCAGAACGGCCTTACACGGGTTGATGGTTAGGTTCTCACTGACACACCAGTCAGTGACTACACGAAGTGCGGACCTCATCAAGCTCGTGACAGTTGAGTCAAATTTACCCGTAACGATTATTGCCAGGTCATCCGCATAGCCAACAGTGTGGTAGCCAAGCTCACAAAGCTTGACTAGGAGGGCATCCACAACTAGAGACCAAAGCAATGGCGACAGTACCCCGCCTTGTGGGCATCCTCTCGCTCTCTTAGCATTGCATCTACCCATGCGATTGTATTTGAGTCTATACCCCTGCGCACAAGAGCCCTGGATATAGAATCATATCCTGTGTTGTCGAAAGCACCCTCTGTTAAGGCCACTTAAGCGGCTTAACTGAAATAAGGTGCCAGGACAAAGTCGTAGTCAGTTAAAAAATGGTATATTTCAAGAGCAACTTAAAGCTAACAATAAAATTACAGGAATTCAAAGAAAAAAAGGAACAAAAATAATATTACTTCAAATAAATACAAAATATAAATAAACTAATGATTCTTCTTTGGGTTCGTTGGCAGTTCGTCTGCAAAGAAATAAGGTAGTTAGTCCTGATGTCGTAATGCCAGGTTGAGTTGACGTCGTTGAGTGCCTGCGGTCTGAGAATTTGGGTAGCTCACTACGCTAGTCGGAGAGATTTTTTAGTTAACTCAATACGTTAACGTGAAAGAGAATAGCTCAATACGCTACAAATATAGTTAACTCAATACGTTAACTATGAGAAAATAGCTCAGCACGCTATGTAGAAATAGTCAACTCAATACGTTGACTATGAGGAAATAGCTCAGCACGCTATATAGGAATAGTTAACTCAATACGTTAACTATGAGGAATAGCTCAGTACGCTATATGGGAATAGTCAACTCAATACGTAGACTATGAGGAATTAGCTCAGCACGCTACGTATGAATAGTCAACTCAATACGTTGACTATGAGGAAATAGCTCAGCACGCTATATAGGAATAGTCAACTCAATACGTTGACTATGAGGAAATAGCTCAGCACGCTATATAGGATTAGTTAACTCAGTACGTTAACTATATGTGGGAATAGCTCAACACGCTATATAGGAAAAGTCAACTCAATACGTTGACTATGAGTAAATAGCTCAGCACGCTATATAGGAATAGTTAACTCAACACGTTAATTATATGAGGAATGGGACTTAAGCTCAATACGCTTGGAAGAGGAGTGAGCTGGTCGGATTGTAAGGTCAATTCCCTTTTACTTCTAGGTCAGTACCCTAGAAGCTCAATCTTGCGACTGCTGCCCGATCGACTGATCGCGCTGCTTTTTAGTGGGCGACAGCCCGAGTCAAGTTGTGAGAAGCTGTGAAGTGAGGTTCACTTACAGCGGTACTACCAAGAATAAGTTGGAGGACTTTTGCCTCCATGGCACATGGCGCTTATTGAACAGCTGATTTTACGATCAGCTGTGTGATTCATATTTGAATTTTAAATTTGAATATTTTAAAGGAGGGTTCGGTCTGTAGGCCGAACATCCTCCCGCCACCGCGAAAAATTATATTTTTTTTTTTTTTTTTTGGTATCTTATTTTGCTTTTTTTGTTTTGGTATCTTATTTGAATTTGTCCGTTACGAGTCCTTCCGAATTGGTATTGAACCGAAAGGAGTGTTTTGCTGCCCACACTTGTGACCATGGGATGTGGAGCCGTTTTAGGTCTTTCCATAGTTCCGGTGGTACCATTACATTTTTTAAAGGAAGCAATGTGATAGGTTTAGTGGGAGCTACTCGCGTTTTTGACATTAAAAGTGTAGTAGGACTATTGTCTTTTTTAATAATTTTAATATATACTGCGGCAGCGTAGGCTCGACTAGAAGCGTCGAAAAATCCGTGCATTTTGATGCAAGATTCTGGAGTAGATTTGATCCATCTCGGGATTTTTACTGATTCAATTGTCGTTAAATTATTGCGGAAATCGATCCAGCTGAAGACAACTGATTGCGGTAGTTTTTCGTCCCATGTGCATACTGAGAGCCATAACTTTTGTATTAAGAGTTTTGCTGTTATTAGGCATGGGGCCAACCATCCTGGAGGATTAAATAAAGCAGCTACCTCCGATAAAATTTTTCTTTTTGTATCTGTTGTTTTCAAGGAGGGTAGTTTTACTGTAAAACTGAAGTGATCAGTTTTAGGATGCCATTTCAAACCTAATGTTTTTATGGAATTATCTTCAGATAATTCTAACGTGTCTTTTAGTTCCCTATGTTCAATGGGTATGTTTTTTATCAGTTCCGAATTGTATGTAGTCCATTTTCGAATATTAAAGCCACCTTTTTTTAATATATTAATTAATTCTGTTTGCTTTTGTAGACCTTCAATTGTATCGGCTCCTGTGAGTAGGTCGTCGACATAAAAGTCGTTGAGCAGACTATTTGCTGCCACCGAAAAATTTTCTTGTTCGTCATATGCCAGTTGATGTAATGTACGTATGGCGAGAAATGGAGCAGGAGCAGTACCAAATGTAACAGTTGTGAGTGCATAATCCCGTATCATGTCATTTGGATCATTTCGCCAGATTATCCGCTGGTACCGTTGATGATCTTCAGTTATATGAATCATTCTATACATTTTCTCGATATCAGCCGTCATTGCATATTTATATTTTCTCCATTTAAGCAGAGTGGCCCATAGTGTTGCCTGAATTGTCGGACCAACTAACAATTGTTCGTTCAAAGATTTTGAATTTGCGGTCTTAGAGGATGCATTAAATACAACACGAAGTTTCGTGGTAGAGCTATCCTTGAATACGGGGTGATGGGGAAGATAGTAGTTATGTGTTTCCGCTCTGCCTTTTTCTTTGCTTATTTGTTCTGGTGGAAGTTCCTTGGCATGCCCAAGCTCTAGATATTCTTGAATACATTTTTTGTACATTGTTTGGAGTTCCGTATTTTGAGCCAATTTTTGTTCCAGTCGCAAAAATTGTTTTAGGGCTATATGACGTGATGGTCCAAGCTGTGGGCCATCGGGATTTTTGAATGGCAATTGGACTTCATACTGTCCATTTTTACGGCGTTTATGTGTATCTTGATATAATTTTTCGCATTGTTGATCTTCTTGACTGATTTTTGTTGTTGTGCGAATTTCCTCCGTTTCCCAGAATTTACGAAGTTGTTTGTCGAGTTGTTCCAGTGTTGGATCCACCAATCATGTAAACACCTTTGTGTCTGCGTTAGTGCATTTAGTGCTAATTGGTCCTAGTAAGATCCAACCTAATGTTGTGAGTTGTGCGATAGGTAAATCCTTAGAGCTTTTAATCACACCATTTTCTAAAATTTCTCCGTAAATGTCAGCTCCGAGAAGAAGATCGATTGGCCCTGGTTCTGAGAACTTTGGATCTGCTAGAGGTAAGTTTCTTGTGTAGCTTAGACACGATGTGTCGATTCGATTTTCCGGAACCGAACCTGTTATGCTTTTTAATACTAAAGCTTCGACATTGGTTTGAAATTTTGAATGTACGGATCGTATATTAAATGATACTTGTGAGTATGTATGTGCCGTACGTGTTTTACCCAATCCTGTGACTTGTATGTCGTTGGGAATTTTTTAAGTTTTAATTTTTTACATGCCCTTTCGGTTATAAAGGATACTTGCGATCCAGAATCTATTAATGCTCGTAATGTTATATTTTTAACCATTACTAAGGCTGTGGAGAGCATGGCTCTTTTAAGGTTAGTAGAGACGAAATTTTGAGTTTCTCTACTTTGTGTATTTGTTTCTCCTTGCACTGAGGAGTTTGAAAGCGATTTACTGCTTTCGTTTGTTTTGGGAGTTTTTCCCTTTGGATTATCTAAATGTAAAAGCGTGTTATGTTTGCCCTTGCATTTTAGACATTTGTATTTACTACGACAATCGTCAAGTTTATGATTATGCCTAAGGCAATTTGTGCAGAGTTTGCGTTGCTTAGCAAACTCTACGCGTTGTGCAACATTTAATTTTTTAAAGAATGATCAATTTTTTATTGTGTGATTTTGCTTGTTGCACTTTGTACACGTTTTGGTGAGGAAGCTTTGTGTTCCTCTTTGTGTATTACTTGAGCTGCCTGTCGTTGTTTTAAGAGTTTTAGAATCCTCAAGAGCTTCTAAAGTGCGGAATCGTTTTTCTAGGAAAGCTATGAAGTTTGCGTATGTAGGTATGTCAGTTTTATTACCTTGCTCCTCTTGCCAAGCCCAGCGTGTTCTAGCTGGTAGTTTCTCTTCGAGAATATCAACAATTATAGCGTCCCAATTGTCTGTGTTGATACCCAGAGATCTAAGTTCATGCAAACTTTCTTCTGTTTGATTTAGTAGATTCCTAATGGCCTTTGAATCTTCATATTTAATATTAGGATGCGTTCTTAGCAATTGGACATGCGTTTTGGCCAACACTCTTTTGTTGTTGTACCGCTTGTCCAGAAGATCCCAAGCCTTTTGATAATTGTGTTCTGTGATTTCGAACTGCCGTATTAATCGTTCAGCTTCACCAGTAACACTAGTTTTTAAGTAGTGCAATTTTTGCACTTTGGATAATGTTGGATCCTTGTGGACCAACGATTTGAATAGGTCATGAAATGACCTCCAATTTTTATAACTTCCATCGAATTTAGGGATGGAGATTTTTGCTAATTTTAAATCAGACCTTTGCTGATGTGTTCTGTCTAGAACACTTGACTCTTCCATTTCAGGATTTTTGAGTTCATCTTTAAGTTCTGAGACGTTTTCGATGTATAGAGCTTCTGCTTGTTCGTAAAGTGTGCCGTTGATGTATTCATCGGCGTCACCAGCCTCGAGCTCATAGATTTGGGAATGATTTTTGTGGAATTGCTTCCAAATTGACTGAAGCAATTCAATGCGTGTTTTAACGTAATTTTCTGTACGCTTATTTTTCGATGTTTTCCTGTAATTTATTACTGCTTTTTGTAATTGCTCGTGAAGAGCGTTTTGTGCTTTAAGCAATTTGGGCACATCCATTTTTGCTGAACTACGTATCCGGCTCGAAGGACCAATGTTAAGGCCACTTAAGCGGCTTAACTGAAATAAGGTGCCAGGACAAAGTCGTAGTCAGTTAAAAAATGGTATATTTCAAGAGCAACTTAAAGCTAACAATAAAATTACAGGAATTCAAAGAAAAAAAGGAACAAAAATAATATTACTTCAAATAAATACAAAATATAAATAAACTAATGATTCTTCTTTGGGTTCGTTGGCAGTTCGTCTGCAAAGAAATAAGGTAGTTAGTCCTGATGTCGTAATGCCAGGTTGAGTTGACGTCGTTGAGTGCCTGCGGTCTGAGAATTTGGGTAGCTCACTACGCTAGTCGGAGAGATTTTTTAGTTAACTCAATACGTTAACGTGAAAGAGAATAGCTCAATACGCTACAAATATAGTTAACTCAATACGTTAACTATGAGAAAATAGCTCAGCACGCTATGTAGAAATAGTCAACTCAATACGTTGACTATGAGGAAATAGCTCAGCACGCTATATAGGAATAGTTAACTCAATACGTTAACTATGAGGAATAGCTCAGTACGCTATATGGGAATAGTCAACTCAATACGTAGACTATGAGGAATTAGCTCAGCACGCTACGTATGAATAGTCAACTCAATACGTTGACTATGAGGAAATAGCTCAGCACGCTATATAGGAATAGTCAACTCAATACGTTGACTATGAGGAAATAGCTCAGCACGCTATATAGGATTAGTTAACTCAGTACGTTAACTATATGTGGGAATAGCTCAACACGCTATATAGGAAAAGTCAACTCAATACGTTGACTATGAGTAAATAGCTCAGCACGCTATATAGGAATAGTTAACTCAACACGTTAATTATATGAGGAATGGGACTTAAGCTCAATACGCTTGGAAGAGGAGTGAGCTGGTCGGATTGTAAGGTCAATTCCCTTTTACTTCTAGGTCAGTACCCTAGAAGCTCAATCTTGCGACTGCTGCCCGATCGACTGATCGCGCTGCTTTTTAGTGGGCGACAGCCCGAGTCAAGTTGTGAGAAGCTGTGAAGTGAGGTTCACTTACAGCGGTACTACCAAGAATAAGTTGGAGGACTTTTGCCTCCATGGCACATGGCGCTTATTGAACAGCTGATTTTACGATCAGCTGTGTGATTCATAT
This sequence comes from Dysmachus trigonus, assembly GCA_949715965.1. Lineage (NCBI taxonomy): Eukaryota > Metazoa > Arthropoda > Insecta > Diptera > Asilidae > Dysmachus > Dysmachus trigonus. The sequence goes on along the minus strand of OX454321.1, from coordinate 35,642,087 downwards.
TTGAATTTTAAATTTGAATATTTTAAAGGAGGGTTCGGTCTGTAGGCCGAACATCCTCCCGCCACCGCGAAAAATTATATTTTTTTTTTTTTTTTTTGGTATCTTATTTTGCTTTTTTTGTTTTGGTATCTTATTTGAATTTGTCCGTTACGAGTCCTTCCGAATTGGTATTGAACCGAAAGGAGTGTTTTGCTGCCCACACTTGTGACCATGGGATGTGGAGCCGTTTTAGGTCTTTCCATAGTTCCGGTGGTACCATTACATTTTTTAAAGGAAGCAATGTGATAGGTTTAGTGGGAGCTACTCGCGTTTTTGACATTAAAAGTGTAGTAGGACTATTGTCTTTTTTAATAATTTTAATATATACTGCGGCAGCGTAGGCTCGACTAGAAGCGTCGAAAAATCCGTGCATTTTGATGCAAGATTCTGGAGTAGATTTGATCCATCTCGGGATTTTTACTGATTCAATTGTCGTTAAATTATTGCGGAAATCGATCCAGCTGAAGACAACTGATTGCGGTAGTTTTTCGTCCCATGTGCATACTGAGAGCCATAACTTTTGTATTAAGAGTTTTGCTGTTATTAGGCATGGGGCCAACCATCCTGGAGGATTAAATAAAGCAGCTACCTCCGATAAAATTTTTCTTTTTGTATCTGTTGTTTTCAAGGAGGGTAGTTTTACTGTAAAACTGAAGTGATCAGTTTTAGGATGCCATTTCAAACCTAATGTTTTTATGGAATTATCTTCAGATAATTCTAACGTGTCTTTTAGTTCCCTATGTTCAATGGGTATGTTTTTTATCAGTTCCGAATTGTATGTAGTCCATTTTCGAATATTAAAGCCACCTTTTTTTAATATATTAATTAATTCTGTTTGCTTTTGTAGACCTTCAATTGTATCGGCTCCTGTGAGTAGGTCGTCGACATAAAAGTCGTTGAGCAGACTATTTGCTGCCACCGAAAAATTTTCTTGTTCGTCATATGCCAGTTGATGTAATGTACGTATGGCGAGAAATGGAGCAGGAGCAGTACCAAATGTAACAGTTGTGAGTGCATAATCCCGTATCATGTCATTTGGATCATTTCGCCAGATTATCCGCTGGTACCGTTGATGATCTTCAGTTATATGAATCATTCTATACATTTTCTCGATATCAGCCGTCATTGCATATTTATATTTTCTCCATTTAAGCAGAGTGGCCCATAGTGTTGCCTGAATTGTCGGACCAACTAACAATTGTTCGTTCAAAGATTTTGAATTTGCGGTCTTAGAGGATGCATTAAATACAACACGAAGTTTCGTGGTAGAGCTATCCTTGAATACGGGGTGATGGGGAAGATAGTAGTTATGTGTTTCCGCTCTGCCTTTTTCTTTGCTTATTTGTTCTGGTGGAAGTTCCTTGGCATGCCCAAGCTCTAGATATTCTTGAATACATTTTTTGTACATTGTTTGGAGTTCCGTATTTTGAGCCAATTTTTGTTCCAGTCGCAAAAATTGTTTTAGGGCTATATGACGTGATGGTCCAAGCTGTGGGCCATCGGGATTTTTGAATGGCAATTGGACTTCATACTGTCCATTTTTACGGCGTTTATGTGTATCTTGATATAATTTTTCGCATTGTTGATCTTCTTGACTGATTTTTGTTGTTGTGCGAATTTCCTCCGTTTCCCAGAATTTACGAAGTTGTTTGTCGAGTTGTTCCAGTGTTGGATCCACCAATCATGTAAACACCTTTGTGTCTGCGTTAGTGCATTTAGTGCTAATTGGTCCTAGTAAGATCCAACCTAATGTTGTGAGTTGTGCGATAGGTAAATCCTTAGAGCTTTTAATCACACCATTTTCTAAAATTTCTCCGTAAATGTCAGCTCCGAGAAGAAGATCGATTGGCCCTGGTTCTGAGAACTTTGGATCTGCTAGAGGTAAGTTTCTTGTGTAGCTTAGACACGATGTGTCGATTCGATTTTCCGGAACCGAACCTGTTATGCTTTTTAATACTAAAGCTTCGACATTGGTTTGAAATTTTGAATGTACGGATCGTATATTAAATGATACTTGTGAGTATGTATGTGCCGTACGTGTTTTACCCAATCCTGTGACTTGTATGTCGTTGGGAATTTTTTTAAGTTTTAATTTTTTACATGCCCTTTCGGTTATAAAGGATACTTGCGATCCAGAATCTATTAATGCTCGTAATGTTATATTTTTAACCATTACTAAGGCTGTGGAGAGCATGGCTCTTTTAAGGTTAGTAGAGACGAAATTTTGAGTTTCTCTACTTTGTGTATTTGTTTCTCCTTGCACTGAGGAGTTTGAAAGCGATTTACTGCTTTCGTTTGTTTTGGGAGTTTTTCCCTTTGGATTATCTAAATGTAAAAGCGTGTTATGTTTGCCCTTGCATTTTAGACATTTGTATTTACTACGACAATCGTCAAGTTTATGATTATGCCTAAGGCAATTTGTGCAGAGTTTGCGTTGCTTAGCAAACTCTACGCGTTGTGCAACATTTAATTTTTTAAAGAATGATCAATTTTTTATTGTGTGATTTTGCTTGTTGCACTTTGTACACGTTTTGGTGAGGAAGCTTTGTGTTCCTCTTTGTGTATTACTTGAGCTGCCTGTCGTTGTTTTAAGAGTTTTAGAATCCTCAAGAGCTTCTAAAGTGCGGAATCGTTTTTCTAGGAAAGCTATGAAGTTTGCGTATGTAGGTATGTCAGTTTTATTACCTTGCTCCTCTTGCCAAGCCCAGCGTGTTCTAGCTGGTAGTTTCTCTTCGAGAATATCAACAATTATAGCGTCCCAATTGTCTGTGTTGATACCCAGAGATCTAAGTTCATGCAAACTTTCTTCTGTTTGATTTAGTAGATTCCTAATGGCCTTTGAATCTTCATATTTAATATTAGGATGCGTTCTTAGCAATTGGACATGCGTTTTGGCCAACACTCTTTTGTTGTTGTACCGCTTGTCCAGAAGATCCCAAGCCTTTTGATAATTGTGTTCTGTGATTTCGAACTGCCGTATTAATCGTTCAGCTTCACCAGTAACACTAGTTTTTAAGTAGTGCAATTTTTGCACTTTGGATAATGTTGGATCCTTGTGGACCAACGATTTGAATAGGTCATGAAATGACCTCCAATTTTTATAACTTCCATCGAATTTAGGGATGGAGATTTTTGCTAATTTTAAATCAGACCTTTGCTGATGTGTTCTGTCTAGAACACTTGACTCTTCCATTTCAGGATTTTTGAGTTCATCTTTAAGTTCTGAGACGTTTTCGATGTATAGAGCTTCTGCTTGTTCGTAAAGTGTGCCGTTGATGTATTCATCGGCGTCACCAGCCTCGAGCTCATAGATTTGGGAATGATTTTTGTGGAATTGCTTCCAAATTGACTGAAGCAATTCAATGCGTGTTTTAACGTAATTTTCTGTACGCTTATTTTTCGATGTTTTCCTGTAATTTATTACTGCTTTTTGTAATTGCTCGTGAAGAGCGTTTTGTGCTTTAAGCAATTTGGGCACATCCATTTTTGCTGAACTACGTATCCGGCTCGAAGGACCAATGTTAAGGCCACTTAAGCGGCTTAACTGAAATAAGGTGCCAGGACAAAGTCGTAGTCAGTTAAAAAATGGTATATTTCAAGAGCAACTTAAAGCTAACAATAAAATTACAGGAATTCAAAGAAAAAAAGGAACAAAAATAATATTACTTCAAATAAATACAAAATATAAATAAACTAATGATTCTTCTTTGGGTTCGTTGGCAGTTCGTCTGCAAAGAAATAAGGTAGTTAGTCCTGATGTCGTAATGCCAGGTTGAGTTGACGTCGTTGAGTGCCTGCGGTCTGAGAATTTGGGTAGCTCACTACGCTAGTCGGAGAGATTTTTTAGTTAACTCAATACGTTAACGTGAAAGAGAATAGCTCAATACGCTACAAATATAGTTAACTCAATACGTTAACTATGAGAAAATAGCTCAGCACGCTATGTAGAAATAGTCAACTCAATACGTTGACTATGAGGAAATAGCTCAGCACGCTATATAGGAATAGTTAACTCAATACGTTAACTATGAGGAATAGCTCAGTACGCTATATGGGAATAGTCAACTCAATACGTAGACTATGAGGAATTAGCTCAGCACGCTACGTATGAATAGTCAACTCAATACGTTGACTATGAGGAAATAGCTCAGCACGCTATATAGGAATAGTCAACTCAATACGTTGACTATGAGGAAATAGCTCAGCACGCTATATAGGATTAGTTAACTCAGTACGTTAACTATATGTGGGAATAGCTCAACACGCTATATAGGAAAAGTCAACTCAATACGTTGACTATGAGTAAATAGCTCAGCACGCTATATAGGAATAGTTAACTCAACACGTTAATTATATGAGGAATGGGATTTAAGCTCAATAGGCTTGGAAGAGGAGTGAGCTGGTCGGATTGTAAGGTCAATTCCCTTTTACTTCTATGTCAGTACCCTAGAAGCTCAATCTTGCGACTGCTGCCCGATCGACTGATCGCGCTGCTTTTTAGTGGGCGACAGCCCGAGTCAAGTTGTGAGAAGCTGTGAAGTGAGGTTCACTTACAGCGGTACTACCAAGAATAAGTTGGAGGACTTTTGCCTCCATGGCACATGGCGCTTATTGAACAGCTGATTTTACGATCAGCTGTGTGATTCATATTTGAATTTTAAATTTGAATATTTTAAAGGAGGGTTCGGTCTGTAGGCCGAACACCCTCTATATCCAAGAAGGCACACAGAGCTATTTCCTTGGCCTGAAGGGATTTCTCGACCCTACTAACTAAACTATGTAAAGCAACCTCTGTTGATTTATTTTAGTGTAAGCAAACTGTGATCTGTGGAGCGGTGTTGATTGCTCCAGTTTGCACCTTATATGAAGGTCCAACAATCTTTCCATTGTTTTCAGCAGGAAAGATGTTAAGCTGATTGGTCTATAAGACTTAGGCAGCTCAAGGGGCCTATTGTCCTGTTTTGGAATAAATACAACCATTACCTTCTTCCATGAGCGTGGTATGTATCCCCAAATATAACTGGATCTAAACAGACAAACCAAAGGATCAATGATCGTATCCAGACAGTTCTGAAGTAATGCCGGAAAGATCCCGTCACCTCCTGGGGCTTTGAAAGGTTGAAAAGAGGCCACTGCCCATTTAACCTTGTCCCTGTCAAAGATGACACCGGACTTGCTACACGCTCTGCGACTTGCTCTATCGCTAGGATCAGAGTCTGCAGGCTGAAGCGAATTTGCTCCTAGAATTGATCCGGGAAAATGTATATTACTTGTAGTAGATATTCAAGTGTTTCCCTTTGCGATTCAGTGAAGGTGCCATCCTGTCTCTTCAAGAGTCCAACTCCATTGGAGACGTCCTTAGCTAGTACCTTTTGAAGACGGGCTGCTTCCGGTAATGATTCTATACCTTCACAGTGCCTTCTCCAGGATTCGCGTTTCGAGCGTCTCAATTCTTTATTGTAGTCAGTGAGAGCAGATCTGTATTCGTCCCACTGCTTAGAGCGTTTGGCCCTATTGAATAACCTCCTCACACGCCTACGCATGTCCGAAGCTGTTCGTTCCACCAGGGCACCTTGCGTACCACTTTGGCTGGAACTGCAACATTGCTATCATGGTAGGAGGATATTATTACTTCATTAAGCTGGTTTGCAGCCACTTCCAGTTCACTGGTTGAGCTGATAGTGTTCACCAGCATGTCTGCCTTTGAGCTCACCATGGCTCTGTAGGCACTCCAATCTGTTTTTCTTGGATTAAAGGATTTTGAAGTGAGTTCAGAGCGCCCTGGAATGTCGAATCTAATGTGTTGATGATCCGACAGTGACGCTTCATCTGATACTCGCCAGTTCACTATGAACTCGGACAGGATCCTGCTGGCAAGAGTGAGGTCTAACACCTCTTCTCTGACCGCAGTGATAAAAGTTGGTTTGCACCCCCTATTAACTATATCTATATTCTTACTAGATAGATAGTTCAAAAAGTACTCACCCCTTTCATTTACGTCGCTGCTACCCCACACCGTGTGGTGCGCATTTGCGTCGCAACCGATTAGGAACTGTCGGTTAAATCGTCGACAGTACTCGACGAGTTCCTGGACTTCTTCTGGTGGAACAGCTGGCCTATCTCCTGGGAAGTAGGCAGATGCCAGGACAACTTCCTGTACTCCACCCAGCGTGGGGATCTCCACCAGCGCCGCTACGAGGTCCCTGGAAATAAAATTAGAAATGGGGAGGTGATTGACACTTTTGTCTATCAGAAGTGCCGCACGTGGCACTTCTACCCCGCGGTCGTAGATCAACTTACATGAGTCGATGTTGAGTCCTCGGACTTGGCCACTAATAACCCAGGGCTCCTGGATGAGCGCAAGGGTTATTTGTTTCTCGGCGAAGGTTCTGCACAGCGTGGCCGATGCCCCTTTGGCATGGTGCAGGTTCGCCTGGAGCACCCTCATGGTGCTCATTGCTCCTCTTTGGAGAGGGACTTCTAGACGAGCGCAGCCGCCTTAGCTCGTCGAGGTCCCTTGGTACTGCCACCCTAAAGGGGTTTGCGCAGTTTTCCCAACTTTGGCCTTTGCTGTTTCTTCTTAGCATTGGCCGAAGACGGCCCAGTGGTCATCGTCTTCTTTGTGGGGGCCGACTTGGCAGTCGCAGCCCGTTATGCGGCGAAGTCTAATTGAAACTGGAGGGCGACATGTACCCAGAGTCCGCATACTCACGACCAAGCTCCCTCTTGGCCACGCATCCCTCGGCGTATGCTGTTCCACCTTGGATTAGGGTATTTTATTTAAGAGAGTGAGACTACCATTAGCCAGCACTCCCGGCAGAGACCTAACCATACCGGGAGCCTGTTTCCGGCCACCCCAACGTGGAGGGTATAGTCGCACTACCATCAGTGCACACAGTTGCGGCACATGCACGCAGATACGGCACGTACACCAGTGTGTACGCGTTGTTCCCCCTGCGTGCATGCGTGAATCCCCCTGTGTACCTGACGGCTGACGGCCGACTGGGCTGTTAAGGGGATTTATAAATGCGTGATGAGTTATTTTGATACTTCCTACAACAGATTTTGCGAAGAAATTCTTTTCATTTGGAATTGGGTTCCGAATATAGCGCGGTTGAATGTAGTTTTTATTTGATCCCGTGTCTATTAAAAATTTAAGGATTTTTCCGCTCTTCGCCACATGTTCAAAGTAGGGTAGCGAAGAGCATTTTAGTCTAAAAAATAGATGTCGTCGATTTGTTCAGAGTCTTCTAGGGTTGGATTTTCGATCGCTTCGGTATAGTCGACAAGTGTTTGATCATGATTCTCGTCTTCTTGCATTATTTGTTGTTCGTAATTTTCGGCTTCTTCCCCACTCGCGAAATTTTGGGGTTCTAAATTATAGATTCTCTGCTGTTTACGGGGGAATTGTGTTTGCCTAGACAGTGGTATTTTTTGAACGGCTTGTTGGTTTGGGCGGTTCATGTAGTTGACTACCTGTGAGTTCATGGACTGGTTGACATCCATTGGTTCCGGTTTCGGCACAGGTTGGGAGGAAGTTGTTGGGGATTTGGAGGATTACGTGGGAGTGTTTGATGTCGGTATGCTTGCTGTGGAGATCGCGTTTGGAAATGGGGTGGAGGATTTCTTGACGGATAGTTTACTAATGTGGGGTAAAAAGCTGATCTGGGGGCCGGGACGGGAGCAGTTCGTTGTGGATGTGGAATATTTCTTCTGTGAGGAATTGGTGGAGATAAATTTCTTCTGTTATTGCTTGCATTGTGTGCGTACTGGCTGCGGAAGTCGATGTTTTGTAACTTTAGGCAAAGGTGAAGGGCTTGCGGTAAGTCTACGGGTTCTTTGACGCTTAGAAGTCTAGGGAGTTCACCTCTTAGGCCTCTTATGAAGGTATCGAGAGCCTTTTCCCTATAAAATTGGGTCATAATATTAAGTGATTCTTGACTTAATTCCATAGCACATAATTTATTGAGAATATGCGACAAATGTTGATAGATTCAGGGACGGTGGACCTGCCTTGCATTAACGTTGTCATTTGGTACTCTAAGGTACCCAAATCACGTTTGTCTGCGTAATGCAGTGGGAGACATCTTGATATTTTCTCCCAGTTTAATGGCGTGTTATATGATTCTAACGCAATATCGGCATACCCTACTATTTTGTTTCGAATAACGCTAAGAATACCGTAGTATTTTGCAGTGCTTTTAATGGTTCGTAGATTGTTAAAATTCTGTCTACACTTTTCTTCCATGACCCGAATTCTCCGGGTCTACCAGAAAATTCCCTGAGACTCTTAACTACATCTGGAATTTTATCCATATCTGCCACGTCTAAAGGAGCGTTAATTATTTGGTCCGAATCATTGCTAGTTTCAGAATGTGGGTTTATAAGGGAGCTTAGTATGAGTTTGCCTTCTCTTTTTAATACATCCGTCACGATAGATGTAACTTGTTCCGCGATTTGATCTGATAGGGCTTTAGGTAATTGATTTGTCTGGGGAGGAGAAGAGGGACCTGCTTGTTCATTAATTGGGTGTAGTCTAGGTGGTCTTATAATGTTACCGGGTTCCATTTTGAGAAGAGATCTTGCCCACACGTTTAAAGATAAAAATTTATAATTGGATAGTTGAAATTATTGATTGATTTAGAAGGATAAAAGGAAGCTATTTGATAATGAAATATGGGATGCAGCTTTTCACCTCTATTGACTTTATGATCGACCTAGTTTTTCTCTACAATTAAAGCTCTTATTTAGGCACTGATTAGCACTTCGAAATCTGATTTGATATTGATTTGTTTTGGCTTTTCCGATAACTTTTCACACTAGCGTAACAAAATTTCCTTAAATATTTTCCTCTTATTATTTTAGTTTCATTAACTAATTAATTTGATTACTGGTTTGAACAGTGGTATTAAATTTTCTTTAAATATTTTCTTTTCCTATTAATTTTATTTGTTAAAAATGGTTATTAATTAAATTAATGTTAGAGAATTGAACGATTTTTGCACAATTTTTCTTTTGTAACATTTGGCTATAATATCTGCCAGTTTTCACTTCTTAATCTAGAAAAATTTATAATTGGCTTACAGTACTAAAAATGCCTGATGGAGGACGTTCATCTGGGCGGTGAGTCTTCGTCCTGTAGCTGAAATTGTTCCACACAATCCCGGTGTTTGTTGTCCTCGCTTGTGTGGAGGACCGCTTGTGGTCGTTCTCCGCAATGGATTAGGCGGCTGTTGGTGAATTTCCCTCGATGGTTTATCCGGCGACTCCGTTTTGTCCAACGACGAGTTTTTAGCTGCGTTGGTGACTCCGGGGCCTCGTTTCCTAATCCTCCTGGTTGCAGCGACTTCAAGGGATTTTAACTCCTCTACTTGCCACTAAGTCACTCGATATTATCGACCGGTACGCGATTGGTTAGCACGTAATTTTATATAAACGCGAATGGTTAGCGCGCGATTATACTTTTCGATTTTATCGCGATAGACTTTTCCAACGGTCCCTGCTCGGGCGCCAATTAATCTTTGGATTGTTCCAAAGATGAAAAAAAAAATTAAAACACGATTTAATTTCCGATTCAAAAATTTATTGCTGCTCGCTACGGGGACTACTTTTAGACTAAAACAGAAATTTACTTAAAATCTACTTATGCTACCTGACCCTACGCAAAGCCGCTGACGCTGCAGTCACGTTGCACCGTCTTTTGGGGTGAATATCCGAATTCTGCGTGGAAAAGTGATTCTTTCCCACGGATGGTGTTAACTAACATATCACTCCGCGATCGAGGTGGCCTTGTTCCCAGCTTGACACAAGCTTTATATTTGGAAGTTGATTTCTGGAAGGCTTTTGGTCTGGCTCCCGATGTATTAGGGTCTCTGGCTTCGTTTGACACTTCGATCGTGGAGTCGACCGACTCCAAGTGTCATGTTCTTCCTCCTGTTGATCAACGTCGGCTAGAATACGTCAAATCTTTATTTCCATCTTTCGCTACACGGGGTTTAGGAAAAACCAATTTGCTTGAGTACGTTATTGATGTCGGTGAAGCCGCCCAATTAAACAACGCTTTTATCCTGTATCACCTGCCGTTCAAAAACTGATGGATGCTGAGCTGAGTCGAATGCGCTCGCTTGGAGTGATAGAGGAGAGCCAGAGCCCGGGGAGCTCTCCAGTGGTACTGGTGAGAAAGCCCGGAAAGGTCAGGCTGTGTTTTGACGCCCGGAAGGTGAAGTCAGTGACGAAGAAGGATGCCTATTCTTTACCTCAAATCGATGGCATCCTGAGTCGCCTTGCGTCGGCTAAATTTATACGCACTTAGAACTGTCGTCTCAGGTGGCCAGTTGTCTCAAAAAGGCAGGCCTGACAATAAATGTAGAAAAAATTTTGTTTAAAAGAGACTAAGTATTTGGGGTACATTGTCTGAGAAGGAGTAATCAGGACAGACCCAGACAAGATCGCTGCTATAATAGATTATCCGTCACCTAAAACTCTTAAACAGGCTCGTCGTTTTCTCGGGATGGCCGGTTGGTATAGAAAGTTCATACCTAATTATGTAGACCTGACTTCGCCAATTACAGACACGTTAAAGAAGTCGATCAAGTACACGTGGACTGCCGAAGCTCATACTGCTTTTGAAGAACTAAAGAAATTACTTACCACCGCTCCATTACTGTCGTGTCCTGGTTTTCTAAACCTTTTATTATTCAGTGTGACGCGAGTATTCAAGGGGTAGGGGGCGTGCTTCTTCAATTAGACGACGAAGGTAGAGAAAGACCAATCGCGTACGTCTCGCAGAAATTGAACTCTGCTCTACGTAACTATACTGTGACCGAGTTGGAATGTCTAGCGGCAATCATAAGTCTGAAAAAATACCGCGCGTATGTAGAGTTGATGCCGTTCAGGATCATCACGGACCATGCTAGTCTGCAGTGGCTAATGACTCAAAAAGACCTTAGTGGTCGTCTGGCTCGATGGAGCTTAAAATTACAAGGTTACAACTTCAGTATAGAACACCGTAAAGGAACACTGAATGTTGTGCCAGATGCCTTGTCAAGAGTTCACTGCGAACAAATCGATGCTAGCTCTTTAGAAAATCCTGGTCCCGAAATCGACCTTGAATCACCTCATTTCCACTCTTCTGAATACCGAGAGCTTAGAGAACGTATAGAGAAGAATAAAGACCGTCTCCCTGACCTAATAGTTCGTGACGAATACGTTTATATCCGAACTCAACCTCGGTCAGGTGATCCCGTCCAGAAAGAAGAAGCATGGAAATTGTGGGTGCCTAGAGCATTAACGAGAGACGTGATATCGAGAGCTCACGATCCACCTTTAGCAGCTCATGGCGGAATTGGTAAAACCTTAGAACGACTTCATAGACATTTTGATTGGCCGGGTATGACGGCAGAAACTCGAGCATACATCCTCTCCTGTGACATTTGTAAAGAGGTGAAACCATCTAACACCACCCTAAGACCACCCATGGGCACACAGGCCAAGACTGAACGGCCTTGGCAGCGAATTTTTCTCGACCTCCTGGGTCCCTACCCTAGAAACATAAAAGGCAAAGTCTGCATTTTGATCACTCTAGATCACTTCTCTAAATATCCCTTGCTAAAACCCCTACGAAAAGCCAGTACCTCAAACATCTGTACCTATGTCGAAGAACAAATTTTCCATCTCTTCGGAGTTCCCGAAACCGTGGTGACTGACAATGGGACATAATTCCGTTCTGCTCAGTTTCAAAACCTTTTAAAAAAATATGGAGTGCTTCATCTTCGTACCGCCGTCTACTCGCCACAGGCCAACGCTTCTAAGCGTGTCAATCAGTCCATTCTGGCCGGAATCCGGGCGTATATTCGAGATGAGCACACCAGATGGGATGAGAAATTGAGTTGCATCGCCAGTTCGCTACGTAGTTCGGTGCACCAAGCCACTAAGTTTTCCCCGTATAAAATTCTGTTCGGTATTAATATGATTGAGCATGGGTCCGCCTATGCCTTATTACGACAACTATCGGGGGTGAACGAACCTATTAATGTGGACAGTTCCGACAAACTCCGACTGATTCGTACTCAGATACAAGAAAATTTAGACAGGGCTTTCGAAAAGGGAGGGAAACAGTATAACCTGCGATCTAAACCGGTTGAGTTCAAGGTAAAGCAGGAAGTTTACCGACAGAACTTCCAGTTGAGTAATTTCGGGAAGAGCTTCAATGCCAAGTTAGGGAAAAAGTTTGTGAAATGTCGTGTACGAGCAAGAAAAGGTAACTCTTTGTATGATCTGGAGACCCTGCAAGGCAAATTAATAGGCACCTTCCACGCCAAAGATATAAAACCATGACACATTCCTATTTTTGTCAGTTTGACATGTGACTTATTCTAATGTTTTAATTAATTCAGATAAATTCTTGATTTCGCGTTGAATCTCTACTGGCGGCAATCCACAGTGAAGTTTCATCTCATGGTCATATCCGGTAGCCCTAATAAGGTATCCGGCCAGCTTAACAGGTACCAGGTTGTCCCGAAAACCGCCTCTGCTCGGTTATGCGGTGGACATACCTTTTTACCCCCTTCTTCCCTTTCCTAGTTAGAGTTCCTCGTCCTTATTCCTATCCTATCCATCTCTTTCTTATCAAACTACTACCAATTTTATCTTCTCACTCCGAGGGGCTCTGTCGGTAACTCTCTTGGTCGAGGCTGCTCCGGGGCCTCTTGAGAATTACGGATGCTGGCTTCATTAGCCAGCAAGCTGTCTCGAGATCTCGGGCTTCCTCTTCCTTGAGGGGAACCGGCAGAGAGGCGCTTTGCTCGCCCACCCCGTTGGATCTGTGCTTCGGAGACGATCGGGGGGCTCCCTGGAATTACAGGAGCTGGCTGATACTAGAGCCAGTTACCTGTCCGGGAGATTTCTCTGGTCGTCGTCCGTTGCGAGGCTTCGCGGCGCGTGTCGGTACGGCGACCTTTTCTTCAAGGACACATCCTACACTCCTTACACGGTGTCGCTAGATCTTCAGACCTATCTATCCCGTTACCGTAAGTAGAACATTTCACCCTTTCGTACATCATCCCCTATTATTTACACTCACAACTATTATACAATCTCTTGTATACCGTCGCATATTTCTCACACCGTACATGGTCATGACTTTCCGTATCTCTACATATATCACTATCAATCTGCATCTTATACTAGTACCTAAACGCGCCACCTATCCAACAATTATAGTTTGGTTTGCCCTGGGTGGTCTTACGGTCTGTATTTCATCATAAGTCACTTTAACGTCTTTTGGCTATATCGACAGTAGGTTCGTCACACACTAACGCCAATCACATACCACACTTACACCTCTTGGAACGTCAGCGTTCAGGCAGGCTATCGCGGGCCTATACAATCATTTCATTTCAATTCAATTCAATTCAATTCATTGTTTTTTTTTTTTTTCTTTTGCTCACCCTTAATTTCTAATGTTTCCTGTACTTGGAGCTCCTGTACTTCAATAACTCCACCTTGCAAAGACTGCACGTCAAGGGATCTGACAGGGGATTCCTTCCAGTAGGATAAGTTTTCTGACACACTTTTCACAACAGCTTCCACCTCCGGACTTCCTGGAACAGAAGCGCCCCTATGATGGAGTCGGGAGGGATGCGGATCCGTAGAGCGGAGGTTCATCCTGGGGCTAGGATGACTACGGGAGCTGGTTTACAGCCACCATTTTTTCTTCTTTTGCCTCTCATTAGGGCCGGTTTTTCCTGACAGTGTGATTGAGTGGTCAAGTCAGCGTTGGACCAACCGACCTCTCATAAGGGTCCGGGGAAGTCCAGTGTTGATGTTGGCCGGCTAGCTCAGTCTCGGGCTAGGCTCAGACGTGGGTCGAGCCACATTTTGGGCACCTCCACAGCCCGACCATTTTCCAGCTCCTTTGGCCCCGGAAGCGAGTCCAACGGAGCTGTTCTGTTGTGGTCAGGGATTTCAAATCCCGAAATTATCCATAATAAAAATGTTTGCGCCTACGCCTATGGTCCTCAGCTTCGGGTTGCCCCTCAACTTTAGCCAAATTTAAACGGCGGCGCTGTAGATCCCCGCTCGAAACTCCGCTCCTTGAGTTTCGAGCGCAGAATTTTGGTCGCTGCCCAGGCAGAAAATTCATCAAAAATTAAAATTCAATAAGTAAAAATTAAAAACTCAAAAGTTATTTTTTTTATACCGACCGCTAATTAGATACTTTTGTGAGCGCTGAAAGTGAAATATGATTAAAATTCTTTAATTTGATAAGCGGAAAAACTCATTTTGCACTTCCCGCTGAATGCCCATTTTTTGTGAACGCTGAAAGTGAAATAAGTATTAAAATTCATTAATTTGAAAAACGGAAAAACTCATTTTGCTCTTACCGCTGAATGCTCATTTTTGTGAACGCTGAAAGTAAAAATAAAAGTTAAAGTTCATCAATGTGAAAAACTCAACAAAATGTTCTGTACAAACCGCTACGTGAACATCTCTGTGAACCATGAAGGAAAAATAATAGTTAAATTGCATTAAATTAAATTAAAAGAACTCAAAAATCATATATATATATATTTTTTTTTACTTACTGCTAAGTGAACTTTTCTTTTGAACGCTGAAAATAAATAACAGTTAAATTTGATTAAATTAGAATAACTCAAAAATCATTTTTGTTATACTTACCGCTAAGTGAATTTTTTTGTGAACGCTGAAATAAAATGATAGTTAGATATGATTAAATTAGAAAATCTCAAAAATCACTTTTTTATACTTACCGCTAAGTGAATTTTTTGTGAACGCTGGAATAAAACAATAGTAAATTTGATTAAATTAGAAAAACTCAAAAACCATTTTTGTTATATTTACCGCTAAGTGAATTTTTTTTGTGAACGCTGAAATAAAATGATAGTTAGATTTTATTAACTTAGAAAAACTCAAAAATCATTTTTGTTATACTTACCGCTAAGAACCTTTTGTGAACGCTGAAAGTAAAATAAAGTAAAATAATAATTAAAGTTCACTTAATTTTGCAAAAAGCAAAAAAATCATTTTGTACTAACCGAATCACACCACGTCGAGGCCACGATTTAATAGCCAGGGTGTGACTTCGCAGCAAACATCATTCGCCTCATCGGCAGCAACAACTCTGTGGCAGCAGTATCTGGAGCAGCGAGGACAGCAGCCCCAGCTCGTCAGCAGCAGCAGCAAGGCGGCCACCGATTTTTTTTCTTTTTTCTTTTTCTAATGGATATCTTGTACTGTAATATTTAATATAACGACAGGTATGTTACCGTACAGTTTTCTTTCAAGTGGTCCCCTCTCCCATCAATTTTCAGCCGATGTTCCGAGGTTGTAGTTTTCATTCAAGGGACCTCCCCATAATTTTTTTGGACAAGGGGAGGTCAAAGGGTGGTTGGGGCATAGGCCAGGAGGGTTAATTACCACCTTAACCCCCCATGAGAGTCAATCACGGGCAGTTGCAGGGGTTCAGTCTGTTCTGCCCTCTTCCGCCCCTGTACGATTCCTTTTGGTTCGTTTCTATGTCGCGAGAGATATTTTTTTGTGTTGTTGGTGGTCCGTTCTGACGGCTCAGAGCGGCATTTTCGGCAAACCCCCCCACGCTACCGCCTAATGCTAGCCATGCCAGCTCTCGCTGCCGCACACCGCCGGACGAGTTGCTTTAGCCGGGCCCTCGAGGAACTAGCCTTCAACAAAAAACTAAAATGCTGATTACATACAAAAACTCTTTTAGCAAATAAGGCCCAATTTTAACGGAATTCCATATATTTCGCTCTAGCTTTAAGTCCTGCAGGCAGCCAAAATTACAAAAAATCAATCCAATAACCAAATGAAAATGGCCTTACCTTGATTTTTCAGGAAATATCAATTGTTACTACGAATAATGTAAAAATTATAACATTTTCACTTGTTTACGTTTTTTTCTAATTGTCTTCGCGTCTAATTTTCCTTCTTGAGGTCTCCAATCGAGAAATAAAAAAATTTGGAGCCACGCAAGCGATTATGAATTGCCCGCCAACTCCCGCCACTTATCACCACCACTAGATATTAGAAAAACGTCATTAGGATTTAAACTTCAATAATATGCAGGCATTTTTTTCGTTAAAAATATTAGGCTGCAAAAAAATTGCAACATTGTAAATTATCTTCTACGCATATTTGCGTTACTTTAGTTCACTTTTTTTATCTCACTATGTTCGACTATTCCCAAAAATGTATATACTCTAGTTTTGAGGGTCACTGATTACGAATTTTCTATCAGATTTTCGTAATTCAAAATGGCGGATCCAAGATGGCGGAAAATTTTTTGCATAATTTTCAATTTCTTCGAAAAAAAGTGGGTTTTCGGAGTTTTTGGGGTCACTGATTACTGATTAAATGCCTGCATATTTTTGAAGTTTAAGTCCTAATAACACGTTTTATGCACTTTATTGTAGTAAAAAGTTTCTTTTTCCCCACTAAATCAGTCGTTTTTCGAAAAAAAATAACGTGAAAAAGGTATTTATTTACATAATATTGCAAAAAAACAATAATAATGATCTTTCAACGCGAGACCCGGTCGCCCCGCCCTTCTCAGTCCTCTCGCAGCCTCCGTTTATGAAAAAGAGCAAAAAGTGAGGTTGAGTCTGTCAGACGCCACGCGACCTATGTTGTGAGTATGTACCACGCAACCCCAGGAGGGTTAAATACCTTACGATAAACATATTTTCAGTGAGACAACTGAAACATTTTGGGCACAGACGCAGAAGCATCAACCGTCCGCCAATTTAAAAATCGACCTGTCTCAGTGAGACGAGAGAATATGCATAAGATTTGCAGTATAACTCCAGTTGGAACTGGAATTGGAAATGAAACAGTGGGGCGGAGTTAAGGGCGGCATGGGGTGGAAGCAGGGCTGCAAAAAGTAACTAAACGAAACTGAAAGAACAAAAATGTACCTACGTTTCTGTGCACATAAACTAAACAAGTATCAAACGGAGGGTTTCTGTGCACATAAACTTATCAAACGTAAACCAGTGTATGTTTCAGTGCACATGAACTAAACAAAAATGTACCTACGTTTCTGTGCACATAAACTAAACAAGTATCAAACGGAGGGTTTCTGTGCACATAAACTTATCAAACGTAAACCAGTGTATGTTTCAGTGCACATGAACTAAACAAAAATGAAGCGGAGTGTGTTTCAGTGCAATGAAACGTTTGGTTTACATAATTTCGTTTATTTGCTTTTTGGATATGTGTGCACACCAGTGGCGTAGCGTGCCATCTCGGCGCCCGGGGCGGGAGACCCATTTTGCCGCCCCCATTCTATAGGTGCTTAATTAAAATTAAATTTCACAGGCAATGAGGTATCTTTTATTGAAGGTAAAATAGGATGAGCGGTTTTACAAGGGGATTCTACGGGCCTTATGAGCAGCGAAGTCAGAAATTACTTTGTCAAAATCAATATTTGCAGCCAATTCTTGTTCAATCGACAATATAGTCAAATTTGATAGTCTAGCGGAGCTCATAGTAGATCTGAGATAATTTTTTATTAGCTTCAACTTCGAAAAACCTCTCTCACAACTTGCAACACTAATCGCCAAAGTCAAATATATACGAATCAAGATGACTATATTTACGATTATAAATACTTCCTCTATACTTCGTTCACTAGAAAGTAAAAACTACAACCTGGCAATTTATTGCGACCCAACCCATACTTCATCATTTCAGCCGGAAGACGTCCACTGCTAGACGAAGGCTTCCCCCAAGGATCTCCATGATGAACGGTCTTGCCCAATAACCCATACTTGTTATGTCTAAAATAACTGGAGTAATTCTAGGCCAAGCACGATTCCAGATGGAGGAATCATATACCTACTTACACTGGAATCACTTCCGCTGCTGCAGGATGCCACCGAAGACGTTAACGTGGCTTTCGAATCAGAACTGGAAGTGAAATATTTCAGTAATGCACCTTGAGACTTCTTCGCATCTGCTTCTTTCTTAGCCTTTTTTTTGCGGAATTCCGCACCGCTTTCTTTGACTCTTTTCATTTTCAAAAACTAGTTCAAAGGTTGGGTGAAGTTCTAAATGTTTAGTTTTAGAAGATTCAACAGTATTTAAACGATCGAAACACAATCGAAATGACTTTCGTTCCGAATCCGAAACTCTCGCGAAACAAACATAATGCGTGATTGCGTAACGGTACTTCACGATGCACTAAAACAAACATAAATAAAAACAATTGCACGTGGCCAGCGCGCGTTGGTGCCGTTCCGCTGATGCGATGTGCGAAAACAACGGCATAAAGGCAACGTCGCATTGTGCGCGCTGTTGCTGAGCGAATTCATTATATCAACAATGGATGATGGAGGATACTGGATAATGATAAATAACAGCCGTTAACAGGACTTATTTTCAAATTTACGTCATTGTTGTTTTTTGACTTGTCAGACGTTCTGACACATGAAATGAATGAATCACAGATCTCAACCCGCTTCACCGGCGACATTTTGCCGCCCCCGCGGGCTGCCGCCCGGGGCGGGCCGCCCCCTCCGCCCCACCCACGCTACGCCACTGGTGCACACGCTAAGGAATAGTTTCATTTCGTTTCGAATTTCTTTGCAGGGAGTTTATTAAACGAAACAAAGCGAATTTCCTAATAACGAGGTTTATGTACAGAAACTGAATAGTTTCGTTTCGAATTTCTTTGCAAGGAGTTTATTAAACGAAACAAATAGTACAGTCAATCTGTCATTTTGGGTGGAAAAAATTTTCTAACGAGCAAATGTACGTGGAATCGTTGAAGGGTAAGGAGACAAATTGATTTGTCATAAAGGCTATAGCGGGATAAGGTGGTGAAAATTGCCCCCAGCGATATCGCTACGACGGGTGGCGCTTTCGATAGGTTGTGTCAAAAGATGCCTCCATGCCAATTTTTAGCCCTCTAAGTCTACAGTTACCGGTAAAATCGGTTTCGTCCCATTTTTTCGAAAATATTCTTACGGCCGCAGTTTTTATCCAAAAATTCTGAAAATTTCCACAAACCTTTATTTTTATGTTGCCAATAATCGTGGATTTATAGATTTTTACCTTTAAAATTGGGGTCAAGGGAGCCATTTTAATTTTTCAAATTATTTTTAGGTTAGGAACCCTATTTTTCGCCAAGTTTTAAACCATTGTTTTTTAAGTCCTTTTTTCCGTTTTTTCGAATGGCGGAATCAAAATATCGAATTTCAGGGTGCGTCATTCCGAAAAATCGAAAAAACCGTTTTTTTTTTTTTGCATTTTGTCCACTTATTTAAGGCATAACCTCAAAATTCAAGGGCGCAATACTTACCCATACAACCAAAAATAGTCCAGGACTCATTTTCAGTTGAAAACATGATTGCAGGATCGATTTTTTTTTTTTAAATCAAACAAAAATTTTTTTTCACTATTTTAACTATTTACTTGATATATAACCTTGAAATTAAAGAGCGCAATGGTCACCCATATGACCATACACACTCTAGGACTTATTTTTAGGTGAAAACATTCTTTTAGTATCGATTATTACGTCTCAAAACTAAAAAAAAACTAATTTTTTTGTCTTTTTTGCCATATATTTAAAGCATAACCACAAAAAGGCCTAATACTTGCCAATACAACAACGTTCAAGGACTCATTCTTAAGCTGGAAAATTGTTGCAGTATCAAAAATCAAAATTCCCTTTTCCAATATTTATTTGAGACGTAAACTCAATAGCTAAAATGATAGTGTTCTCCGGTACTCGGGATATTTCTTTGCCAAGAATAGATATCTTTCAAACAATTTTTTTTCATGTCGTGTGATGTCATATTCTCTCATATTAGCCTATGGCGTTTCGTATTTAGCCATACGGCTTAGCATAAGTATTCGGCCGAGAGCACGCAATGGGTAGCACCTTGATATTCCCATTCGATTATTTAACTATTATTAATTCATTATTCATTCATTCATTCATTCAACATGCCGGCGGATGATATTTAATGTTCGGAAGTTTTTAAATTCTCCTCCCTAAAAGGGAGGAATGCGAAGATTCCAACAAATTATTGAATGGACCTACAAATGATATTGAGTAAAAACCCAATTCTATTGGCTACAGTGGTATCTTGCGCCACTGGGCTGATGGGTTACGTACTGTCGGCTCTTCCTCCCATATTGCTGCTGTCATTTATTATCTAGCTAATGCTATATCTAAATCAAAGATTATTAGACCATCTAAGATTCTCTCTGAAATATTTTCAAGTTCAGATATTAAGCCAGTCATAGAAGAAGATAGTGACGAAGATTGAGAATGTGGAGACGTTTTTTACTGCAGAATAAAACACTATTATTTTTTATTAAATAAATACTGTTATAACTATGTTTTTATTACTTATATATTTAATAATATATACATTTTGTTATATTTTGATAGAAATTGGACTTTTGTATCATTGTATATAAACGTTATCCCAGCCTAGACTGAAAATATATCCTTATTTCATGCAAATAAATTAATAATTATATATATGAAGTTTCCCTATGTTTCATGCTTTGTCATGTTTGTTAAGATTCTAGTCGATATTGCAACAATTTTTCCACTTAAGAATGAGTTCTTGAACATTGTTGTATCGGCAAGTATTAGGCATTTTTGTGGTTATGCTTTAAATATATGGTCAAAATGACAAAAAACTTAGTTTTTTTGAGTTTTGAGACGTAATAATCGATACTAAAAGAATGTTTTCACCTAAAAATAAGTTCTAGAGTGTGTGTGGTCATATGGGTGAGCAATGCGTTCTTTAATTTCAAGGTTATATATCAAGTAAACGGTTAAAATACCGAAAAAATTAGCTTTTTCGATTTTTAAAACATTAAAATCGATCCTGCAATCAGGTTTTCAACTGAAAATGAGTCCTGGACTATTTTTGGTTGTATGGGTAAGTAGTGAGCCCTTGAATTTTGAGGTTATGCCTTAAATAAATGGAAAAATGCAAAAAAAAAAACGGTTTTTTCGATTTTTCGGAATGACGTACCCTGAAATTCGATATTTTGATTCCGCCATTCGAAAAAACGGAAAAAAGGACTTAGAAAACAATGGTTTAAAACTTGGCGAAAAATAGGGTTCCTAACCTAAAAATTATTTGAAAAATTAAAATGGCTCCCTTGACCCCAATTTTAAAGGTAAAAATCTATAAAAATCCAAAATTATTGGCAACATAAAAATAAAGGTTTGTGGAAATTTTCAGAATTTTTGGATAAAAACTGCGGCCGTAAGAATTTATTTTCGAAAAATTGGGACGAAACCGATTTTACCGGTAACTGTAGACTTAGAGGGCTAAAAATTGGCATGGAGGCATCTTTTGACACAACCTATCGAAAGCGCCACCCATCGTAGCGATATCGCTGGGGGCAATTTTCACCACCTTATCCCGCTATAGCCTTTGTCACTTTCACACCCTACACTTTTTTGAAAACTCAAAAAAACTCAAAAAAAAATTTTTGAACGCATTTATCTCGTATTCTATGCATTTTTCAGAAACATTTATACAACAAAAAATGTAGAGAATGTTAAAACCTACAATTAATGTCATTGACTCAATACCGTACGACAAAATCTGCGCGCTGTAGATGGCGCTGAAGTTCGTAAACATGTGTTTTTCGACTTTTTTGTCCGCAAAACGTTTTCTTTCAGCAAAAAAGTGAATGAGAAAGTTGTTGCTCATAAAATTACGTACAATATTTATTTAAAACATTTTTCTCTACGACTTACCTTTTTCGAGTTATACCGCAACAAAGTGTGTTCTTCAGACATTTCCTTCAGACATTTCCAGAAATTTTAGTTTCAATACCGTTTTCTTAGAACTTCAAATCAACAATTATATAACATCTAAGAGAAATATTATTTTTTTGATTTTTGAAAAAATATGTTTTTAAAATCTTACGAATGAAGTTACCTGGTTTTACCTACAAGCCATAGCATTTGTTGCGCTATAACTCTTAAAAGGTAAGTCGTACAGAAAAATGTTTTAAATAAATATTGTACGTAATTTTATGAGCAACAACTTTCTCATTTACTTTTTTGCTGAAAGAAAACGTTTTGCGGACAAAAAAGTCGAAAAACACATGTTTACGAACTTCAGCGCCACCTACAGCGCGCAGATTTTGTCGTACGGTATTGGGTCAATGACATTAATTGGTTAAATTAAAAGGTTAGGGGATAGGGTAAGGGGTGGGGCCGGGGGGCGAGAAAGGGGGAAGGGGGGGGGGGGGGGGGGGGAGGGGGTGCAGGGGGAGGGTAGGGGGTGCATGGGTGCAGGGGAGGGGGAAGGGGGCAAGCTCGTGCGGCGCCCGAGGGCGCCGGTCGATTTAGGGCGCCAAATGAATTAGGAACATATTAAAATTTCTCAGAAGAATAAGTTTGTAGAACTGCAAAATTGAGTAAAAATATATGTAAGAGGAAGGCAAGGGAGACAAGCATGCTTTTTGAAGTATTTTTTTTTTTACTTCCCGAGGTGTTTTTGTGTACCTCCTTGGGGGATTTTTGGTGGCAATTTTCACAGTTTCAGTGCAGTGTAAAATCAGTTTCTGTACATAAACCTCGTTATTAGGAAATTCGCTTTGTTTCGTTTAATAAACTCCCTGCAAAGAAATTCGAAACGAAACGAAACTATTCCTTAGCGTGTGCACACTTATCCAAAAAGCAAATAAACGAAATTATGTAAACCAAACGTTTCATTGCACTGAAACACACTCCGCTTCATTTTTGTTTAGTTAATGTGCACTGAAACATACACTGGTTTACGTTTGATAAGTTTATGTGCACAGAAACCCTCCGTTTGATACTTGTTTAGTTTATGTGCACAGAAACGTAGGTACATTTTTGTTTAGTTCATGTGCACTGAAACATACACTGGTTTACGTTTGATAAGTTTATGTGCACAGAAACCCTCCGTTTGATACTTGTTTAGTTTATGTGCACTGAAACTATTGCACGTTTAATTTAATTTTGCAGCCCTGGGTGGAAGTGAAGTCATAGATGACATTTTTTCCTCTGGGCTTTCGCAACTGTGCCCGGTATCTAACGGCTCGGGAAAATTTCTGGACCTTGCGTTCTCCACTGGCTTGGATGGGACTCTCGTGAAGCGTTGTTTGGCCCCGCTTGTTCCTGAGACAGGTCATCATCCCGCTCTTCACGTAACTCTCTTCTTGGAACCGATTGACTTACCTGCGCCTCATGTGTCTAGCCATTATTGTTATAATTTTAGGAAAGCAGATTTCTCTTTCCTCTTGCGACTCGTCTCGGGTTTTGTGCGAGCGTGACATTGATAAGGCTGTTGACTACTTTTATGATATGATTTTTCTATGCTTCGCTAATTGCGTACCTTTAACTCCTTCTAAATGTTCTTCACCTTGCCAACCTTGGATTAATGCCTCTTTGAAACACCTGAAGAACTTAAAGAGTAAGGCTTGGAGGAGGTTTTGTTCCTCAAGGAGCGCGGTTGATATTGTTGCCTACTACAATTTGCGCACTCTGTATATCTCTGGCCTTGAGGACTCATATAATGAGTATCTTCTTCGTATCAAGTCTGCAGTGCGTAGTGAACCAAAACAATTCTGGAAGTTTGTTAACTCCAAACGTTTTTCGGACGGCTATCCATCGTCTTTATTCTTTGGCGACTCACATGCAACGGACCCTTTGTCAATCGCCAATCTTTTTAGCGACTTTTTTGTATCTGCTTTCTGTGATATCAACGACTGTGATATTAATCCTGACGATTTTTCTCACTTGACGGAGCTTTCGCCTACTTCTCTTCAGACAAAGGACCTTGTATTGGACGAAGAGTCTCTACTCGAATATATTTCTGTTTTGACTGATAGTTTTTCATGTGGTCCTGATGGCATCCCTGTCGCTTTCATCAAGCGCTGTAGTTTGCCCCTAATTTCTGTTCTCTGTTATTTGTTTACTTTATCTTTGTCTAGTGGCGCATTCCCCAAACAGTGGAAGCTCTCTATTGTCATTCCGCTTCATAAAAAAGGCAGCAAGTGCGATATTTCGAACTATTGCCATATTTCTAAGTTGTGCTGTATTGCCAAAATCTTTGAAACTATGATTTGTGATATTTTTTTACTTTCATTGCAAACCTTTCCTGCTCTCATCTCAACATGGCTTCATGAAAGGTAAATCTACTTCTACCAACCTTGTTGAGTTTTCCAATTTCCGTTTATCTGCTATAGAAGCTGGAATGCAAGTTGACTGCATCTTCACTGATTTTAACAAAGCTTTTGATAAAATCAGTCATAAGATTCTAATTTATAAGCTATCTCTTGGTTTCCCCGCTATTTTTGTGAATTGGCTACTATCCTATTTGACTTGCCGCACACAAAGAGTGATTTTTCGCAATGTTCTCTCCTGCGAATTTACTGTTACATCCGGCGTTCCTCAGGGCAGTCATCTTGGTCCCCTTCTCTTCATTATCTACATCAATGATGTATCTCTCATTTTGAAAAATTCCAAGATTCTCTGCTATGCTGATGACACCAAAATTTTCCGCCGCGTTTCGAACGCTGTTGACTGCGAAACTTTGAATTCCGATTTAGACATATTTTATGAATGGTGCTCTATCAACCGTCTTCCTCTCAATATCGACAAATGCAATTCCATGACATTTTCTCGCAAAAAGATTCCGTTGCACTTCTCTTACACCCTGTTCGGCTGTTTTTTACCTCGTGTTGATAAAATTAAGGACTTGGGTATTTGGCTCAACGTCCGTATGTCCTTTGATGACCATATCAATGCTATCGTTGCTAAGGCCAATGCTACCCTTGGCTTCGTTAAGCGCTGGTCCAAAGAATTTGAGGATCCGCACATCACGAAACTTTTGTATTGTACTTTCGTTCGTCCCATACTGGAGTATGCAAGTCCCGTTTGGTCGCCCTTTTATGCGGTTTATATTAACCGTATCGAGGCGGTCCAGCGTAGATTTGTTCGATTTGCTCTTCGCGGTCTCCATTGGGATAACCCCGTCAACCTATGTCCTATGAGGACAGGCTTAAGCTTTTTCCCCGTTCTTCTCTTGAGACTAGACGAAACAACGCCAGAATTGGTTTTGCGTTCGACTGCGTTCAAGGATCGATAAATTCTCCTGAATTGTTAAATATCTTTAATATTTCTGTCTCTGCTCGCTCCCTGAGGAATTACCAATTATGGACTGAACGAGCCTACCTCATCTATGTCACGCCTTTTTAATTTGCATTATGACAATCTGGATTTTAATCTTTCAAAACACCAGATCAAAAATCTGCTTTGCTAAGGTTAAGGGAGAGTGGGGCAGTGTGTAACAGATTTTGGAATTTCGGCCTAAGACCCAAAATATGAATGAATTAATGCTGGAATGAAGTTATATATCTAGTTTAGAATCTTACGAAGGTAATTTCTGACTACCATGCACACCTAAGACCGTTAAGTACCTCCTGGAGCTCGATATTCGCAGGCCTGCATTTGTTACACACTGCCCCGCTATGGGGCAGTGTGTAACAATATAAGGGGCAGTGTGTAACAATATAAGGGGCAGTGTGTAACAAGACTTAGGTTCAGGAAACAGCTGGTAAGCTGGCCTCTTCCCTTCTGTGAGTGCGGCTACCATATTATGACAATTATCAGCTTTTTTTACTATAAAAAGTTAGGACTGAAACTTAAGATTTCAGGATTAGATTTAATTAAAATTTAAAACATCAAATGTAACTTCAAAATTAAAATCTCTCGCAAAAAAACTTAAACAAATATCGTGACTTTTAATGTTAAGATACATTAAAAATGACAAAGAAAATATTCCAAAAATCTTAGCCTAACTGAAAGCTGCCAAAATCATAATTGAAAACAATATAAGATTGTTGACATTTAGTCAGGGCAGCGTGGCTTGTTAGCTTTGGTAGAATAGTCTTAATATCACTTATAGGTACTGAGCACAAATCATTTACATTAGGGAGTACGGACCTATGTTTGGCCTTGGAGGAAAGCCGATAAAATGACACCTCACAATCTCCGTCTTCATCAGCCTCCTTTATTATCTTACCAACATAATATTTCATACCTTTGCAAGGAAACATGACTAGGATATAGTCGCCTTCACTAGGAGAAATTCCCTTATTAAGGGAGAGTGGGGCAGTGTGTAACAGATTTTGGAATTTCGGCCTAAGACCCAAAATATGCATGAATTAAGGCTGGAATGAAGTTATATATCTAGTTTAGAACCTTACGAAGGTAATTTCTGACTACCATGCACACCTAAGACAGTTAAGTACCTCCTGGAGTTCGATATTCGCAGGCCTGCGTTTGTTACACACTGCCCCGTTTGGTTTTGTTACACACTGCCCCGAGGTACAGAGCTTTGGTCTAGGCTCCGTGAAACAAAGGACCCTCAGGTTATGTTATCGACAATGGTCATTTTGCATGACCAAAGTGTTAAACTTCGATAGAAAATCATTACTTGGGGAGTAATCGAGCCCCGATTGACTCCAACCCGAAAAAATTAGGGGGTGAAATGTTGAGAATTACCTGTTTGCCAGGCGAGCCTGATTTCGCCCCCTGCTCTTCGCCATGACACGTTTCCGAGCACCGCTTTCTCGATTGCAAACGAAAGAGGTCGTGCAATAGGAGGAATATACAAATTCACATTTGGTTTTGGACGCGCCATATTCGAAATGGAGCCATCTGTTACACACTGCCCCTGTTACACACTGCCCCATTCTCCCTTACTTTATTTTTTTTATTTTTGCTGTAGTAATCAGTAATTTGATGAATGTGTTGTATAAAATAAAAATAAAATGCCAGCACAGGCGCATTGATAAGGCGACGTATATCTATACTCTTGCAGACTGCGTGTATACACTTTTTGATACGGAACGCGCGCACGCGCTTGGTTAGAAAATATACTGCATTTTTTTTTAAATCCAAGATGGTGCATCCAAAATCTCTGTTAACAATTAAACTGATATTTGTCATTAGTTCTGAGTTTACCTCGGATTTTAGCTGGGGTAAAACCGGGACGCCACAGGTTTCTCAAAAAACACCGAATTGGCATTTGACGTTTAAAAATCAGTGCGTCTAGGGTTATCAACGGACTAATCTATTATCAAAATTTGGAAATCCAGGATGGTGCGTCCAATATGGTGACCAAAATTTCTCGATTTGAGTGGATTTTAATTAAATTTAGTACAATGATTATAATCAGTCATATGCTACAGATTAATTCTGTTATTTTACACAGCTTTGACTAACTTGACTTGACTTGACTTCGGGAATGAAAACATATATTGACCTGGCCTTTCTAATTCTTCAATAAGCCTACTTGCCTCGTTGTCATCTAAATCCATAAGAACAGTATATGTATTGTGTGATTCCGTTGTCGGCAGTTATAATTTTATAGCATTTTTTACATGCGCCGGTTCTTGGTATTTTTGAAGGCGGTTTAAGATTTTTTCCTATCCCGCTGGCTGACAACCTCCGTTTTGCAGATGGCGATAAAGATCGCCTTGGTGGTGTTGTTTTTTCAATTTCGAAAATATCTTCATTTAAATTAAATGGTTCGTCAATTTTGACAGGAGAGGTTTGCGTGGACATCTCATCTTTAAATATAAATTTTGTTTGTGTCGCACTGTCTCTTAAATTTTTCTGTTTCACTCGACCTTCTTGTTGTAAATTCAATTTTGCTTTTTTATCAAGTGTACGTCTTGATTTACAGATTTGATTTAAAAATGCAATCAGCTGACTGCGATAGTTGTACCATTTTTGTGAATCGTCCAAGTCTTTATTTTTCAAAATTTTACTCATCGCTTTATCGAAAGTGGTTTGATTAGCAGAAGTTTGAATTTCATCTTTAAGACTGTTATAAACTTCTGGAGAAAGAACCAGCATTTTGTTAAGACTATTATTTTTATGCATATTTTTCAATTAACGAGCCTATTACATCCGACAGCACAATTCCTAGTAAAACTAGCAAAAATCCTCCCCGTTGTGTTAGTAACCTACGCTGTTTTGGAACAGACCTTTTTACCTCAACTAATTTACGCATGTCCTTTTTATACTTGCATAGCGAGTTATATATTTTGCCGTGCGGTATATGATTTCCTTTTAGTGTATTAAGTGTGAACTCGCAAAGGGTTTTTGTAACCTCAGGATCTGCATTTTTAACGATAGCATTTCTTAAGTTTGGTTTAGCCATTTTAAGCACGTAAAGCTTTTGCTTGTTTTCCTTTAACACGTTTACGCCGGCGCAGTTTTTTGTATTTCACTTCGCGGGCGGCAGTTAACCCTCGGGAGCGCGCGATGTATCTGGGAGATAAAACTGAGATAAATAAGTACTCATCCATTAAAACAGTTTATTTTGAACAAATATAATATTTTTTGATTTTAATAATAGCATTTATCTCTTTGGAAGAAATACAAACGTTAATTTTCACAACCAAATTTTTAAAGCTTTGTATCTAGTGCGGGCCACCGGTAGTACGCGCCGCCCGATGAGACAGTCTAGTGCGGGCCACCGGTGGTACGCGCCGGCGTGAACGTGTTAATCGTTTCACTCTTGACACCATTTTTACTATTCAAAGAATTTTGTGAACAAAAACAAGTTGCAAAATCTTTATTAAAGATATCTGTACGGAATCTTAATAGGTCGTTAATGACTTGAGTAAGATTTATCAGCAAACATCCGTAAGGTTCCTGGGTAGTCTCTTTATATATTTTCAAAAGTTCTGAACTGTCTTCAGGATAAATTTGTCTCGTTAAATGCACAAATTTACTTTTATCTCGGGGGGTTTTTAAAACGACAAGATACAATTACAATTTAGCGATACAGTGACTCAACTTATTGATCAAATAATTTCGAATTGAATTTTGGTTTATGTGATCCTTTTCTGAATAGGAAAATAAAACACGGTGGATGTAATATTAAGGACAAAATTATTTTCTTTTTAAACAAAACAAACATTATTTAATAACTAAAATTTTTAACAATAATTTTCCTGAAAAGAGAAAAAAAGACATTTGATCAATTTAGTCCGGTCAAATTAGACATTTCAATTTACAATAATTCGCATAGAGCTGTAAATTGGTACAGGCTTTGGAAACATTATTACAACTTCGGGCCCCGAATATAATTCCTAAAAAAAAAAAAGAAATAAAAATTAATTTAATTTTATTTTAGAAAAATTGGTCATTACTCACCAATACCGCGAACAGGTCGAAGCGAAGGACAGAGGGCCGTGGCGAAGTGAAACACCGCAGGAAAATCGGCGATGGACTACGTTCTTCCTTCTTCCGGCTCGAAGTGTCAGCGCGCGAAAAACCACGAGTGTGTCCAAGACCTAAAAAAAGGAAAAAAAATCAAGCGAGGATTAGCAAGAAATAAAAAATAAAGAATTGTTAATTAAAACCAAGTTCCAGTTACCTGTGAATAAATTGCTAAAAGTGGAACCCACGAGTTTTACTAGTTCCCGCCGAAATCCGGATTCACGCAGATATCGGCCAGGTGGGCCTTTCCCGCGGTGAGTACCGTTCCTGGAAAAGAAAGGATTTAGCCAATCCTGCATTCAGCATCCTAAAAAGAAAAAAAAAGGAAGCTTAGAGTGCGTTTGTAGTTTTTTTCATCATTATTTAGCTTACCCGCAATTTGTTTCACCTGCTGATTGCCTCCTTGTCGATCCGCGTTTATCACAAGCGAATTCCGCCCAGTCGCCTTCCCAGTCCTAAGAGAAAAAAATTAAAAACCAGTTAGCATCCGCCGCAATAATTCGCAAATTGACACAAATCACCGCGCATAATCACCTGTGAGCGATCCGCGCATAAACAGCATAGCTCGTCAGCTGTTGAGCCTTGCGCAGCATAACCCCCTCAACATTGGCGAAGGGGAAAGCAGCCGCATACCCACTCACACACACACGTAGCGCATCTTGAGGGACATCGGGCGCTTCCCCCGTGTGGGGCGAAAACGATCTCGGGAAATTTATGCGACTTACCTGAATCGCTCCTTATCGGCCGCCTTATCCCTCGGTGATCCTGGTCCAGCGGGACCCGACGCCTGGAGGTTCCCTCGACGCGCTGCACAACACCGCACTACGCTACACTCGACGCGCCGTACTCGGGAATCCGTCCCTGACGCCCGGAACAACAAAAAGGAGGATTCCCGTGGAACCCCCGTGCACTCACGACACACCACAACACTCGGGACTAGGAATAATCGGGAAACCGCGGACTGTCACCGATTATTCCTCACGTAATTAACGGAAAACAAGTGCCTCGCGCGGCCGCACTTTGTAGGGACGCCCGAAAACCGACGCTACGCAGACACAGGCGTCGAGCCCGCCGCCATCGCCGTGCACACACCCAGCGCTAGACAGCATCGTCGTGTGTACACAGCTGAAAGCTTTTCCTCGGAGCACCGCCACTGAGTGGCATTCTGTGTGGATACACTTCGGCCCGTCGGTGATCGGCTGCAGGGTTGAGTGCGGCGACAATTCCTTCCGCGTAAAAAAGTCTCCCTCTCAAAGATTAAGCCAAGGTAGAATAATCGACCGGCCCAAATCGTAACACTGGTGCCAGGTGTGGGGTGAACGGACGAGTACTGAAGAGTACTCCAACCTACGGCGCTAAAAAAAAAAAAAAACCTGGTTAATAAAATTAACTAATAAAATCGCAAAAAGGAATTTGTTTTATTTTTGATTTTTGAAGTGAAAACTTCTTTAGCGGCGTTGTACACTTTTTTTGTAATGGGTAAAAAATGTTAAACTCGCGTCAGGACACGTGACCTGATCGAAAATTCGTAAGACGGATGGAGAGTAGACAGCTGGGTAAGACTGCAGAATCCGGATCACACACGAAGTTGGCCGCACTTCAAGATTGTCAAAAGTGGACCAAACTTAGAAAAAGAAACAAACAGGAAGATCACGAATTTTTAAAAAAAGTTCGTTACAATGATGATTTTTGTGAAATAGTAAATAAATTGCAAAAAATTCTGAAAATATCAGAGATTTCGTGAGAAATAGTAAAAAAAAAGTAAACTTGTGCAAAAAATTGCCTAAAAACGTTGTCGTAAAAGGAAAATATTTAGTTAATATGCATATTTTGTAAAAGGAAAATATTTAGTTAAAATCCATTTTGTAAAAGGAAAATATTTAGTTAATACGCATTTTGTAAAAGGAAAATATTTAGTTAATATGCATATTTTATAAAAGGAAAATATTTAGTTAAAATGCATTTTGTAAAAGGAAAATATTTAGTTAATATGCATATTTTGTAAAAGGAAAATATTTAGTTAAAATGCATTTTGTAAAAGGAAAATATTTAGTTAATATGCATATTTTGTAAAAGGAAAATATTTAGTTAAAATGCATTTTTCACTTCTGCCGGCACTCCCGGAGTGCAACCCGTCGTTTTTTTTTTTTTTTCTTTTTTTTTTGCTCTTTGTGATACCGGCCTTACAAAATAAATAAATTGCACAAGAAAAAAAATGGCAAGCGGAAATCCGGGAAATTCGGAGGACTACGAGGCTCTCAAGAGAGTGATGGACGGCTTCAACGGCTTTGTGGAGCAACAAGCGAAAATGATCCACGACCTGCTCGATGCGGTAAGGGATCTTTCGGAGCGAGTGGCTCGTTGCGAAGTATCGCGCGAAGAAACGTTCAGGACGCGTCTGGATCAGCTGGCGTCTGAAACAACCCCGGAAGGGCGACCACAGGCAGAAGAGACGGGGTACGGGACCATTGCCCCCTCGGGAAAAGCTCCACACGCGACCCAGGACTACGAGCAGCTCATAGATTTCGACGCAGATATTAGCGAGCCAGCCTTCAATCTCAACGCGAAAAGACAGCCTGCGCAGACTTGTGTCTTGCAGGGCCGGGAGCCCGAGAGAACTCCCCACCCACCCCCGCGATATACGCCACAGCCCCGGGTTAAGACAACTGGCATGCAACCTCCAATCGAACCCATGCCTGAATTAACACATTCCACTCCACTTAGAGCCCCGGCGGTCAGATTTCGTGACACGTTCACCCTGGACGATCCGGAACAACGATCTCTTGCCCCGGCCCCAACGCCAGCGCCAACAAAAATAAAGGTTTCGCCCCAGGTCTACGATGGAAAACAACCGTGGCGAATTTATCGTAGACACTACGAAGCCGTGGCGAAGATAAGTGGGTGGCCAGACGAGATTAAAGCCCTGTACCTGATACCCTTCCTTAGGGGAACGGCGCTAATTTTCTACGATACCCTCAGCGAATCGGTCAGGCTTAATTACGCGCAGCTAGACGCAGCATTCGATGCACGGTTCAGCAATCGAATGGAAAAAACAGTGGCACACATCAAACTGCGAGGGTGTGTGCAGACGCCACGGGAAGCGCTGAAAGAATTCGCTACGAGGGTACAGGAGCTCGCGACACTGGCCTTCGAAGATGGCCCCGCCTCTACTAGGGAGGCTGTGGCATTAGCGCAATTTATAGATGGTATTGCGGACGCCGAGATTCAGCAGCGAGTAAGGGACGCCCTGCCAGTTACCATCGAAGACGCTCTGGCCTTAGCAGAGCGAATCGAGGCGAGCGGGGAGGCGACAAGAATATGCCGAAGGAACGTGCGGACAGCGGTCGCAGCCGTCCAACCGACGTCTCCTGGACCAGAGACGACGACGACGACGAGGCAACCGCGAAATAGTCCCAGAACTCGGCAAACTAACGCGACAAGGCCATCTACGAGCGCTCGGAATGCTGTGGAGAAGGGCGTGAAAGGAAAAATTCGGGTCTTTCTTCAGGGACGGAATTTCGGGTTTATCACACGCGAGGATAACGGCGAAAATGTGTTCCTGCACCGGAACGAAATAGCGAACCTCCCACCAAACGCTCCGGTGACCCTTCGAGAGGGAGACGAGGTGCAGTTCGACGTTGCATGGACATACCGAACGCCCTCTGCTAAAAATGTCTCCCTAATACTACGACCGCAAAGGCCCACGTATCAGGCGATCGTCAGAGCACCCGCTCCACAAGCAGCAGCTCTCAACCCCCCCGCAGCAGCGATACCCTCTACGAGCGGGACACACGACACCGTCTACACAGCCGGGGCGGATTTAAATGGCTCACCACTAACCTTCCGGGGCCAGACTTAGTGGGATTCGAGCGCCCCGTCATACATGTAAATTCGGCGAAGGACAACGGCAACCTGCAAATAGAGGGCGAGTTAGTGGGGATTCCCTGCAAAATTATTCTAGACACAGGAGGCAGCCAGTCGATAGCTCATCCTCGTATATTGGAGCAAAGCGGACGAAACATTAAAATGCGGCGAACTAACGCGATAATTCAGAGCGTAACAGGGGAGGAAACGGAAGTCATGGGAATTGCGGAAATCCCAATAAAAATCGAGCACTTTGCGGCGGAACACTCGTTTCATATTGCGGCGATCCACGACGAGTGCATTTTAGGAATGGACTTCTTCCTAAAATACAAGTGTAAACTCGATTTTTGCGACGGCTTCCTGCGTATCGGCGGAACACAAATACGACTTCATGCGTCGGCGGCGGCGGACATATTTGCGACAACTTGCGCAGAAGTCGTAATACCCCCTAAAGCGGACGCTCTGATTCGGCTTGATTGCCCGGCCCTACCGCGAACTCCAATATTACTGACAAACTCGGACGCGAACAACGGACTGGCTCTGGCTCCTACGCTTACCGAATGTTCAGTGGGAACTGTCTGGGCGCGAGTCTCTAACTTCACGGACAAGCAGGCGAAAATAGCACCCGGTACCATCATTGCAAGGGGGGAGGAGGTCGCTAGCGTATTGGGAAAACACACTAGCGAACAGAAAGCGGGAGATCAACCCCTGGAAACAGAGCTAGAGGAATTATTCGTCGCCTCTAACAGGGACTTAGACGAAGGGCAGAGTGCCGAGCTCTCGCAGCTGCTGCGAAAACACTCTGCAGCCTTCTCTAAGGGGAAGCAGGATCTGGGAAGAACCAGCATTTTAAAGCACCGCATCAACACCCACGGCGACGAACCCATTAAACAACCACCACGCAGAATTCCATTTGCACGGCGCAGCGAGGCGGAGGAAATTCTTCGGGAAATGGAAGAATTGGGTGTTGTGACTCGTACCCTCTACCGCGGATTGATTTGACCCTCGATGCGTTAGGCCGATCTTCTTGGTTCGCGACATTGGACTTACAATCAGGATACTGGCAGGTCGAGCTGGAACCCGCCGACCGGGAGAAAACGGCATTCACCATGGGCAGCGGATTATGGGAATTTACAGTCATGCCCTTCGGCCTGACAAATGCCCCAGCCACCTTCCAAAGGCTAATGAAATTAGTACTGGAAGGCCTCCCGTACACGACCTGCCTAGTGTACCTGGACGACATCATCGTCCACGGCGAGACTTTCGGCGAGCTCATCAAAAATCTAGATGTCGTGCTAAACCGCCTGAAATCCGCCGGTCTCAGACTCTCGCCAAAGAAATGTCATCTGTGCCAGCGCAAGGTGAAATTCCTGGGTCACGTAGTCTCCGAAGATGGACTATCAGTAGATCCCGAAAAAGTGACTGCCGTCCAGAATTGGCCTACCCCCAAAAACAAGAAAGAGGTGCAATCGTTCTTGGGACTATGCGCATACTACCGTCGCTTCATCCTCAATTTCTCGGCAATTGCGAAGCCCCTCACCGCCTTGACAGGAAAAAATGTGAAGTACGATTGGTCCCAAGACTGCGATAAATCCTTTTCTATGCTCAAGGAAAAGCTGACGTCGGCTCCAATTTTGAGCCAGCCCCTCCAAACCGGCGATTTCATCGTGGACACGGACGCGAGCGAATGCGCGTGGGGAGCTGTGCTGTCCCAAATCCAGGGCGGACAGGAACGGGTTCTGGAATATTACAGCAAAACCCTCAGCCGCGCCGAAAGGAACTACTGCGCCACAAAACGGGAATTGCTAGCAGCCGTGAAAGGGATCAGCCATTTCAGTCCATATCTCCTTGGGAGGCATTTTACTTTGCGGACAGACCACGCCTCGCTACGCTGGCTAATGAATTTTAAACAGCCGGAGGGCCAGATCGCTCGATGGATAGAGCGCCTACAGGAGTCCGACTTCGCTATCCAGCACCGAGCAGGCAATCGTCACGGGAATGCAGACGCCCTGTCCCGTCGGCCCTGCGAAGGAAGCGCCTGCAAGCACTGCGAACGAGCGGAAGAGCGGTACAGCATCACGGCGTGCACGACTACTGTTCTAAGAGATATGGCTGAGCAACAGAAGAAGGACCCAGTGCTACAAGAAATTCGGAAATGGCTGAGGGAACAGGACAGGCCCGCGAAAGAGCAAATCAGTGGCTCCGACACCGACGTCAAAGCATACTGGGCAATGTTCGCAACCTTGAGCCTAGAGAACGA
The DNA here is from genome assembly GCA_949715965.1 of Dysmachus trigonus. Lineage (NCBI taxonomy): Eukaryota > Metazoa > Arthropoda > Insecta > Diptera > Asilidae > Dysmachus > Dysmachus trigonus. The sequence continues at coordinate 35,606,631 of OX454321.1, read as the reverse complement.
CCTCGTCTGCCGAAAATACTGCGACGGCAAGGGAAATCACCTGCAAATTCTGGTACCGTGCGAATCCAGGCGAGCTATTTTAGAGTTGTCGCACGACGGGCCAGCCGGTGGACATTTCGGCGTAGAAAAGACCCTCCAAAAAATAAAAGAGCGTTACTACTGGATCGGCTGTTCCCAGGATGTTGAAAGTTACGTCCAAAGATGCGCAATTTGCCAGCGACGAAAAGGACCACTGCCGCGGACAAGTGCTCGCCTGCAAATTTATAATGTGGGGGCCCCTTTCGAACGAATTGCGATCGACATCCTGGGGCCGCTGCCGGTAACCACTAAAGGCCACAAGTATGTCCTTGTTGTAGGGGACTACTTCACAAAATGGCCTGAGGCTATACCGATCCAGGATCAAACGGCGGAACGCGTAGCCGACGCTCTCATAGAGCATGTGTTCAGCAGGTTTGGATTACCACGACAGCTTCATTCGGACCAGGGAAGGAACTTCGAATCAGCCGTGTTCCAGGCGGTTATGCGAAAATTTCGCATAGATAAAACCCGGACGACCGCCCTACATCCGCAGTCGGACGGAATGGTCGAGAGGTTCAACCGCACTCTCCTAGATTATCTCTCGAAGTATGTCGCTGAACATCAGAGAGACTGGGATGAGCACCTCCCATTCCTCCTACTAGCGTACCGCTCTGCTACACATGATACGACTGGACTAACACCGGCGAGGCTGACGTTTGGACGCGAACTGCGACTGCCAGTCCAGCTCTATACCGGGGAACCTCCATGTAGCGGACAAGGAACCTCCGAATATGAGGAAAATTTGACGAAGCGGCTAAAGGAAATCTATCAGTACGCGAGGACCAAATTGGCGGACAAGGGTCGTCGAATGAAAGATCGGTACGATCTGGCGGCACGCGCACCACCCTTCGCGGTCGGCGACACAGTCATGCTGTATCACCCTAAACGCCGAAAAGGCCGGTGCCCGAAACTGCAGCTTGACTGGGTCGGCCCGTACATAATCGAAGAGGCGCTGACGGATGTTGTCTACCGAATAAAAGACAAAAATAAGCGCATGGTGGTACACCGAGACCGACTAGCCCCTTACCGGAACTGAAAAGAACAGAAAGCGCAGGCACAGGGGAAGATAAGGGACAGCGAAAAAAAAAAAAATAATAAATTAATAAAGATGGATTAAAAAAAAAAAAAAGGGGGGGCAATCGCAGGGTATAGTTTTTTTTTCTCTCCTTCTTCCTCTTCTATAGCTATTTAAAATAAAAAATAAAAAATAAAAATAAAAATAAAAATAAAAATAAAAATAAAAATAAAAATAAAAATAAAAATAAAAATAAAAATAAAAATAAAAATAAAAATAAAAATAAAAATAAAAATAAAAATAAAAATAAAAATAAAAATAAAAATAAAAATAAAAATAAAAATAAAAATAAAAATAAAAATAAAAATAAAAATAAAAATAAAAATAAAAATAAAAATAAAAATAAAAATAAAAATAAAAATAAAAATAAAAATAAAAATAAAAATAAAAATAAAAATAAAAATAAAAATAAAAATAAAAATAAAAATAAAAATAAAAATAAAAATAAAAATAAAAATAAAAATAAAAATAAAAATAAAAATAAAAATAAAAATAAAAATAAAAATAAAAATAAAAATAAAAATAAAAATAAAAATAAAAATAAAAATAAAAATAAAAATAAAAATAAAAATAAAAATAAAAATAAAAATAAAAATAAAAATAAAAATAAAAATAAAAATAAAAATAAAAATAAAAATAAAAATAAAAATAAAAATAAAAATAAAAATAAAAATAAAAATAAAAATAAAAATAAAAATAAAAATAAAAATAAAAATAAAAATAAAAATAAAAATAAAAATAAAAATAAAAATAACAATAAAATAAAAATAAAATAAAAATAAAAACTAAAAGAAAAAGAAAAAAAATGCTGAAAAAATGCCGAAAAAAAAAATTAAAAAAAAAAAATTTTCAAATAAATGAAGAATAGAATTATAAAACTGGCTAGGAATTAAAAAACAAGACCAAAGCAGGAACGGTACTCGCTCGAACCGGTCTACGTTCGCGTCTCCGTATCGAGCGAGTCGGAGGCGCTCACGGAAAAACCTCCGCCGTTCCTGGATCAGATTGAGCCGGCCGAACTCGCTTTTGTACCGACGCGTCGCGGGCGGAAATGCCAACGGCTCAATCTGGTCAACAAAAACAAAAAAGAAACCAAATCAAAGAGGGACTTACGGGTTTGTCGCTCCCATCCCACCGGCTCGAAATACAACAGGGGAGACTTACGGGGCTTGACCGCTAAAGCTCGCTAGCACGGAAAGAATCGCTCCTGCCAGCCACCCTTGTGTTAGACGTTCCAGCAGCGGACTCCTCCAAACCACCCTGCTCTGGAAGGGCACACTAGAGCTGAGGACAGCTCTACCTCTCGAAGGGGGAGTAGTGTTGCGGGCCCCGAATATAATTCCAAAAAAAAATAAAAAAATAAAAATTAATTTAATTTTATTTTAGAAAAATTGGTCATTACTCACCAATACCGCGAACAGGTCGAAGCGAAGGACAGAGGGCCGTGGCGAAGTGAAACACCGCAGGAAAATCGGCGATGGACTACGTTTTTCCTTCTTCCGGCTCGAAGTGTCAGCGCGCGAAAAACCACGAGTGTGTCCAAGACCTAAAAAAAGGAAAAAAAAATCAAGCGAGGTTTAGCAAGGAATAAAAAATAAAGAATTGTTAATTAAAACCAAGTTCCAGTTACCTGTGAATTAATTGCTAAAAGTGGAACCCTCGAGTTTTACTAGTTCCCGCCGAAATCCGGATTCACGCAGATATCGGCCAGGTGGGCCTTTCCCGCGGTGAGTACCGTTCCTGGAAAAGAAAGGATTTAGCCAATCCTGCATTCAGCATCCTAAAAAGAAAAAAAAAGGAAGCTTAGAGTGCGTTTGTAGTTTTTTTCATCATTATTTAGCTTACCCGCAATTTGTTTCACCTGCTGATTGCCTCCTTGTCGATCCGCGTTTATCACAAGCGAATTCCGCCCAGTCGCCTTCCCAGTCCTAAGAGAAAAAAATTAAAAACCAGTTAGCATCCGCCGCAATAATTCGCAAATTGCCACAAATCACCGCGCATAATCACCTGTGAGCGATCCGCGCATAAACAGCATAGCTCGTCAGCTGTTGAGCCTTGCGCAGCATAACCCCCTCAACATTGGCGAAGGGGAAAGCAGCCGCATACCCACTCACACACACACACGTAGCGCATCTTGAGGGACATCGGGCGCTTCCCCCGTGTGGGGCGAAAACGATCTCGGGAAATTTATGCGACTTACCTGAATCGCTCCTTATCGGCCGCCTTATCCCTCGGTGATCCTGGTCCAGCGGGACCCGACGCCTGGAGGTTCCCTCGACGCGCTGCACAACACCGCACTACGCTACACTCGACGCGCCGTACTCGGGAATCCGTCCCTGACGCCCGGAACAACAAAAAGGAGGATTCCCGTGGAACCCCCGTGCACTCACGACACACCACAACACTCGGGACTAGGAATAATCGGGAAACCGCGGACTGTCACCGATTATTCCTCACGTAATTACCGGAAAACAAGTGCCTCGCGCGGCCGCACTTTGTAGGGACGCCCGAAAACCGACGCTACGCAGACACAGGCGACGAGCCCGCCGCCATCGCCGTGCACACACCCAGCGCTAGACAGCATCGTCGTGTGTACACAGCTGAAAGCTTTTCCTCGGAGAACCGCCACTGAGTGGCATTCTGTGTGGATACACTTCGGCCCGTCGGTGATCGGCTGCAGGGTTGAGTGCGGCGACAATTCCTTCCGCGTAAAAAAGTCTCCCTCTCAAAGATTAAGCCAAGGTAGAATAATCGACCGGCCCAAATCGTAACAGTATGTCCCCACCGTTCCCACATCTGCAAAAAAAGTTATTCAAGGTCAAAGTTAAAAAAAATGGTTTTTCCAATTTTTCTGGTAAACGGTAAGTTTTATCATAAAAATAGATCTGACAAAAGTTGTAGATCATGAAATTATCTACAAAAAAAATTCTTACACTGTTTTTTCTAAGAATCACCATTCCTGAGATATTGCGATTCTAAAAGTTGAAGAAGTGGTTTTTTTTTTAGTTTTCAAAGTGTATTTTATTCGGGTCTTATACATAATTTTGTTTAAACCTAAAATACATTAAAAGCTTAACTTAATCTAGTTTTTCTTGTGACCCCTATGGCCCTTCGCGGACACTTAAGGGTAATCCTTAGCATGATTTTTTTTTTAATTCTTTATGCGTATCCGCCTCCTTCATTGTTCTTAATCTATAACTATAAATCTAAATTTAATTTATTATTCTAAGAAACTTACCCTAAAGAAGAAAAACTTAGAACAGTAATATTTTTTTTTTTTTAAATTAAATTAAATCTAGCTTAATTCTAACCCTACTGTCTAGCCTAATCCTAATACTACTTCCTAGCCTTATTCTACGCCTACTTACTAGCCTAGTCCTAACACTACTTACTTAAACCTATCTATCCTAATATCACAAAATGATACAAAAGAAAGGAAGAATAACCCCCTTTTTTTTTTTTCATTTGTATTGGTGAGAGTTTCTTCATCCTTTTAACCTTTATTTTACTTTTATTTATTACTTTAATTTATTATTATTATTATTATTATTATTTTTTATTTTTTATTTTTTATTTTCTTTTTTTTCCCCGTTTCTCTTTCCCTTCTGTTTACCCACCAAAACATGGAGAAGGCTTTAACAGTTTTCTCTCTGTCTCTTTTGGATATTGCTGTGCTGAACCGTAGCATCTCTTGACGGGGGCTGTCTGCGTCCATATTAGTCGTTTTTTACATAATATGCACACATTTCCGCACCACCTGTGAGGTTTTTTTACGTGGTGTCCCCGGTAAGCATAGTCCACAATTTTTGTGACTAAGTTTTGTTAAAAAAAATTGTATTAAATGCAAAATGGTACTATTGAAAATTATTTAAATCGCACGAATTATTGTTGGTTTCGGGAAGATGTTACTCTGACTGATAATCTTCAAATGTCACTTCAATAGCTATATCTTCTTCGCTTTCTTCTTCTTCTTGTTCTTCTAACTGTATATGTGAAAAAGATACATCAGTTGTCTCCTCATTGATATCATCAAAATCTTCATCTGCTGAAGTTGATTCAACATTTGAGCAAGACTGGCCTTGGCAATTAGTACATACTGGTGAACAAAATAACCCGACTTTTTTAAAGCTACATTTTGCACTACAACCCGTTTTGCAATTGCAGAAGATGGTGTTGAGAAGTCTTTCCGGAGCAGGTGGGAATAAAGTTTGAATTGGCTCCAAAATATTATCTACTAAATTCCAACCCCAATTTTCTGGGTCCAGTTGATTGCCTAGCCATACTTGAACTTGATAGTACACTCGATATAAGTGTTGACTAGGAGAAGCAGATGTTGGAGGAAGACAAGATAATTGCAATCTTTTATCTTTTATTGTCCCGTGTATTTTTTACAAAACTTAAATACCTATACTTGTCTAAACAATCAATTTTTTTTAGAGCTCCATATAGAGCAAGAAGAAAGCGAATCCCGTTTGTGATTATGTCTTGTGGAGAAGAGTCGATCTTTTGAAATGGTTCTGCGAAATTAATTAAATCATCTTTTTCAAATAATTTAAATACTGTTGTTTTACCCCTTCTGAAAAATGCTGATGTAGTATCGCAACCAGTTATTGCATGTAAAAAAGATATGATTTTGACATTTTGGATAAGCAGATAAACTTTTCGATGAATATATTTCTGTTGCTTGTTGAGCTTTCCCGGGTTTCAAAAAGTAAATAATCTTATCAATTGGAGTTCGTGCAGTCAGTAGTACTAATAAGTCAACATCTTCACCGACAACGATAGTTGTATTTGTTGCATTGGATTGTTCTATGGCTGTTTCAATTATGAGGACATCGGCTGGGGTAGATTGAAGGACGCTCAGTGGGTGGCTAAGTAGGTCTCCACCCTGAAGTAATGTCCCACAGACGGGGGTGGAGCTCCTGGGGAGAGGGAGCGGGGTTTTAGCCGGTAGGCCTGGGCAGCCTGGGGAGTCCGGCACACGGGTGGCTCCGGACAAACCAATATTATATTTTAATATTATATTTTTACTCATATTAAACATCAGATGGTGTGCATAGGCAGTTTAGCATACATATTATTGTTTTCAGTGATTTAGAATCGCAATATCTCAGGAATGGTGATTCTTAGAAAAAAAAAGTATAAGAACAATTTTTGTAGATAATTTTATGATCTGCAACTTTTGTCTGACCTATTTTTATAATAAAACTTACCGTTTACCAGAAAAGAATGGAAAAACCATTTTTTAGACCTTTAACCTTGAATAACTTTTTTTGCAGATGTAGGATCGAAGGAGACTTTTAGTATTTTATTTGTAATAATGTCCCCAAGGTCTTTACCGGTTTTCAGCTCTATGCGAATTATTGTAAACCTACCACCATTTTTTCGTCTATTTTGACCGGACTAATTAGTTGATTTTCTTTTTCTAAGACAAGATTTCTTTACCATTTAACATTTTGTGTGGCCTCCTTTGCTTTGATGACGGCCTCAATCCTGCGGGGCATGGAGTCTACCAAATTTTTACAAAATGCCTCAACCCACATATGTTAGATGGTTTCGGATCATTATGTTGTTGAAAGATAATGTCCGAAACATTTTTTCCCCACTTTCGCATGCTACCGAGCTTCGAGGATGATCGGCAGTCATCCTACCGATGATTCGTTGGCACCTTCCAACTCCTTGGGTTGTCTTACAACCCTACAGCATAATGCTTCCTCCTCCAAATTTTACCGTTTGCTTGACGTGACGGTCTTGAAAAGGTTCATTGACCTTCTTCCAAGTCCATTGTCGCCCATCGGAACCAATTCGATTAATCTTGGTTTCGTCAGACCAGATGATCTTCGCCCAATCATCGGAAGTGAAATCCCTGTACCGTTTGGCGAAATTTAACCTCGCTTGGCGATGGTGTTTTTTTAAAAGGGTTTTTTTGTGTTTTGCCCTACCGTGAAAGTCATGTTTTTGAAGGACTTTTCGGACGGCCTCGACCGACACGTCAGTATTGTCGTTTCGGCTAAGCTCGTCGTTTATCTGAACGGCATTATTGCACCCTCCTATGGTGATTTGCCGCAAAACTCGCCGCTGCACTCCTTCTGTTAAAATGGCTTTCTTTTCCGCCTTTTTGGTGTATTGACAATGAATTTATTTCGGAGATTAACCGACCCCGATACCCAATTGACAAGCTTTTTTCCATACGTTTTCCCTTCCTTATTGCTGCTAACAGGTTTCATCTGAAGAAAATTTTAAAAATACACGAACAAAAATATAACAAAATTAATCTTTAATTAATTTTAAACATTCATATAACCTTTTTGAACTCCCAAAATATTATAACAATTCCACTTATTTTTGCACTACAAAAAGCACCTTTATTGTTCTCTGTATATTAAATTCAATTAATTGTTCAACTTGCTACGACTTATTTTTGGTACACAATAACCGTTATTTGTAGACTTTCTACTGGAACTCTTTCAGTATTGCCAGGAGAGGGAAATATTTGCAATTTTATATTTGAAGAAAGAAGAAATTAATCATATTTATTGTTTCATATCATATAAAATTGTTTTTATTTGATCAATAAGTTGAGTCACTGTATATCTCTACAGAATTTTCCCTGGTGAAAAACGTTTTGAGTTACAAGAATAACCGAAAAATTACGATGGTGCGATCCTTTAGTGCAAAGTTCACAAACTGTGTGTAACATCATATCATCTATAACAATTAACACGCGCTTATTTGTGTAATTTATAAATTCATCGCGAACAGTATATATTATATATATTATATATATTAGTATATATTATATATATTATATAAGTTAACACCATCCGTGGGAAAGAATCGCTTTTTCACACAGAGTTTGGATATCACCCCAAAAGACGGTGCAACGTGACTGCAGCGTCAGCGTCTGCGTTAGCGGCTTCGCGTAGGATCAGGTAGCATAAGTAGATTTTAAGTAAATTTCTGTTTTAGTCTAAAAGTAGTCCTCGTAGCGAGCAGTAATAAATTTTGGAGTCGAAAATTAAATTGTGTTTTAATTTTTAATTTTTTTTCATCTTTGGAACAATCCAAAGATTAACTGGCGCCCGAGCAGGGACCGTTGGAAAAGTCCATCGCGATAAAATCGAAAAGTATAATCGCGCGCTAACCATTCGCGTTTTTATAAAGTTACGTGCTAACCAATCGCGTACCGGTCGATAATATCGAGTGACTTAGTGGCAAGTAGAGGAGTTAAAATCCCTTGAAGTCGCTGCAACCAGGAGAATTAGGAAACGAGGCCCCGGAGTCACCAACGCAGCTAAAAACTTGTCGTTGGACAAAACGGAGTCGCCGGATAAACCATCGAGGAAAATTCGCCGACAGCCGCCTAATTCGTTGCGGAGAACGACCACAAGCGGTCCCCCACACAAGCGAGGACAACAAACACCGGGATTGTGTGGAACAATTTCAGCTACAGGACGAAGACTCACCGCCCAGATGAACGTCCTCCATCTGGCATTTTTAGTATTGTAAGCCAATTATAAATTTTTTTTAGATTAAGAAGTGAAAACTGGCAGATATTTAGCCAAAAGTTACAAAAGAAAAATTGTGCAAAAATCGTTCAATTAATTTAATTAATAACCATTTTTAAAGAAATAAAATTAAAAGGAAAAGAAAATATTTAAAGAAAATTTAATACCAGTGTTCAAAAAAATCAAATTAATTAGTTAATGAAACTAAAATAATAAGAGGAAAATATTTAAAAAAATGTTTTGTTACGCTAGTGTGAAAAGTTATCGGAGAAGCAAAAAAAAGCAATATTAAATCAGATTTCGAAGTGCTAATCAGTGCCTAAATAAGAGCTTTAATTGTAAAGAAAAGCTAGGTCGATCATAAAGTCAATAGAGGTGAAAAACTGCATCCCATATTTCATTATCAAATAGCTTCCTTTTATCCTTCTAAATCAATCAATAATTTTAACTATCCAAGTATAAATCTTTATCTTTAAACGTGTGGGCAAGATCTTTTCTCAAAATGGAACCCGGTAACATTATAAGACCACCTAGACTACTCCCAATTAATGAAGAAGCAGGTCCCTCTTCTCCTCCCCAGACAAATCAATTACCTAAAGCCTTATCAGATCAAATCGCGGAACAAGTTACGTCTATCGTGACGGATGTATTAAAAAGAGAAGGAAAACTCATACTAAGCTCCCTTATAAACCCACATTCAGAAACTAGCAATGATTCGGACCAAACAATTAACGCTCCTTTAGACGTGGCAGATATGGACAAAATTCCAGATGTAGTAAAGAGTCTCAGGGAATTTTCTGGCAGACCCGGAGAATTCGGGTCATGGAAGAAAAGTGTAGACAGAATTTTAACAATCTACGAACCATTAAAAGGCACTGCAAAATACTACGGTATTCTAAGCGTTATTCGGAATAAAATAGTAGGGTATGCCGATATTGCGTTAGAATCGTATAATACACCACTAAACTGGGAGAAGATATCAAGATGTCTCACACTGCATTACGCAGACAAACGTGATTTGGGTACCTTAGAGTACCAAATGACAACGTTAGTGCAAGGCAGGTCCACCGTGCCTGAATTTTATCAGGAAGTCTATCAACATTTGTCCCTTATTCTTAATAAATTATGTGCTATGGAATTAAGTCAAGAATCACTTAATATTATGACCCAATCTTATAGGGAAAAGGCTCTCGATACCTTCATAAGAGGCCTAAGAGGTGAACTCCCTAGACTTTTAAGCGTCAAAGAACCCGTAGACTTACCGTAAGCCCTTCACCTTTGCCTAAAATTAGAAAACATCGACTTCCGCAGCCAGTACGCACACAGTGCAAGCAATAACAGAAGAAATTTACCTCCACCAATTCCTCCCAGAAGAAATATTCCACATCCACAACGAACTGCTCCCGTTCCGGCCCCCAGATCAGCTTTTTACCCCGAATTAGTAAACTATCCGTCAAGAAATCCTCCACCCCATTTCCAAACGCGATCTCCACAGCAAGCATACCGACATCAAACATTCCCACGTAATCCTCCAAATCCCCAACAACTTCCTCCCAAGCCTGTGCCGAAACCGGAACCTATGGACATCGACCAGTCCATGAACTCACGGGTAGTTAACTACATGAACCGCCCAAACCAACAAGCCGTTCAGAAACGACCATTATCTAGGCAAACACAATTCCCCCGTAAACAACAGAGAATCTATAACTTAGAACCCCAAAATTTCGCGAGTGGGGAAGAAGCCCAAAATTACGAACAACAAATAATGCAAGAAGACGAGAATCATGATCAAACTCTTGTCGACTATACCGAAGCGATCGAAAATCCAACCCTAGAAGACTCTGAACAAATCGACGACATCTATTTTTTAGACTAAAATGCTCTTCGCTACCCTACTTTGAACATGTGGCGAAGAGCGGAAAAATCCTTAAATTTTTAATAGACACGGGATCAAATAAAAACTACATTCAACCGCGCTATATTCGGAACCCAATTCCAAATGAAAAGAATTTCTTCGCTAAATCTGTTGTAGGAAGTATCAAAATAACTCATCATGCATTTATAAATCCCCTTAACAGCCCAGTCCCAAAACAAAAATTTTTTCTCCTACCTAGTTTAATAGCCTTTGATGGCATCATAGGAAACGATAGTCTGAAACAACTGAAAGCGGTCATTTACACCCACGAAAATTTTATGATCAATGAACCAGGTATCAAAATCCCACTTAAACAACAAACTTCCGACTCAGTAAATTCCATAAATTTAAGAACTTCACATATGACCAAAAGCCAAATTGAAAGATTGAATAGCGCCATAAAACAATGTCCCAATCTATTCGCTGATCCCGACGAAAAATTAACTTACACCACAGTCGTAAAAGGCGAAATTCGGACCATTTCTGATGAGCCTGTCTATTCAAAAAGCTATCCCTACCCTCTGGCATTTAGAGAAGAAGTTGACAAACAAATTAAACAATTATTAAGGGATGGCATTATTAGACCCTCACGTTCTCCCTATAATTCTCCAGTTTGGGTTGTCCCAAAAAAACTGGACGCCTCCGGTGAAAGAAAATTTAGATTAGTTATCGACTACAGAAAACTCAATTCTGTAACTATAGCGGACAGATATCCTATTCCAGAAATTGGGGAAGTCCTAGCAAACTTAGGACAGAATAAATATTTTACCATCGCCGATCTCAAAAGTGGATTTCATCAAATCCCACTTAAAGAGTCCGACATCGAAAAAACTGCATTTTCCGTCAACAATGGAAAGTTCGAGTTTACACGCTTACCATTTGGACTCAAAAATGCTCCCTCGATCTTTCAAAGAGCTTTGGATGACATCTTAAGGGAACATATCGGCAAAAGATGTTATGTTTATATTGATGATATAATTATCTTCGGTAAGAATGAAGATGAACATTTCAAAAATCTTCAAATAATCTTTAAAACCTTGGAAGCAGCAAATATGAAAATTCAACTGGACAAGTGTGACTTCTTTAAACAAGAAGTAGAATTTTTAGGATTCATTGTTTCCAAAGACGGAATAAAAACTAATCCGAAAAAAGTGCAGGCAATTGCAAATTTCCCCAAACCAAAAACCCTTAAAGATCTTCGCTCATTCGTGGGTATGTCAGGGTACTATCGGCGATTCATTAAAGACTATGCTCGAATCGCAAAGCCCCTAACATCCCTTTTAAGAGGGGAAGATGGACGAGTGTCCAAGAACATGTCCAAAAATAAACCCATTGATCTCAATGAAGAAGCAATGGAGTCGTTTAATAAATTGAAAAATTCCCTCATGTCGGAGGAAGTAATATTGAAGCACCCCGATCTCAACAAAGAGTTTAACTTAACGACGGACGCCTCAAATTATGCCATTGGCGCTGTCCTCTCGCAAGATGACAAGCCTATAATCTTCCTATCAAGAACCTTAAATAAAACCGAGGAAAGCTACGCAACGAACGAAAAAGAGATGCTTGCAATAATTTGGGCTCTCAATTCGTTACGGAATTTCCTTTATGGTTCCAGAAAAGTCAAAATATTCACCGACCAGCAACCTCTTACTTACGCCTTAAGCAACAAAAATACTAACAGTAAGATGAAGAGGTGGAAGGCCATCCTGGAAGAGTACAACTACGAGTTACAGTACAAACCGGGAAAAACCAATGTAGTGGCCGATGCTCTCTCAAGGCCATCAATAGCAGAAATTAATTCAATGACAGCAACCCAACATAGTAGTGAGAGCTCTTCACACAATCTAATACCCTCAGTAACTGCTCCAGTGAATGTCTTCAGGAACCAATTGAACTTACGTAAAGGTGACGAAGTAAGCTACCAAATAAAAAATGCTTTTCCAAAATATCACAGGCATATCTTCATTCAACCACAGTACACTCACACCGATATTATTAATATTTTCAAAAGATATTTAAACCCTAAAACCATTAACGGCCTCATGACTGACGAAGACATTATGGGACAAATCCAACAAATCTACCCCTTGCATTTTAAAGATTACAGAATTCGGTTTACACAAACCTTAGTGGAAGATGTCACTAACGACACAGATCAGGAAGAAATAATTCTATCAATCCATCGCAGAGCGCATCGAAATGCAGAAGAAAATCGACTACAACTACTGCAGAATTATTATTTTCCCCGAATGAGCCACAAAATAAAGAAACTTTTAAAAATATGCAGTTGCAATCGAGCAGCCGTAGAAAGCGGTCGTATTATATTTTCGCTCCGCGCTAAGGTGTAAATGCAAACCGATCACTGCCCAGGTGAAAAAAAGTGATTAGTTGCAATAAAATTGTGAAAAGCCCAAAGTGCGCGCTCGCAAAGCGCAACGCGTTACGTAGGCAAAAACTCCGCATGATCGCGATCGATATAGACAGGAAAAAAGTTAACAAACGATCAACTAGCAAAAGTGAGAAAAGTGTGAGTGCCAAAATGAGTTCCCCGGAGGAAGGTGAGGGAGGGGACATGGACACTGACCCCACTGACCCAAAAAGTGAAAACGGCAATTCAGCTTCATCAGCGGGAATCGAACGTTACTTCCAAATAGTGTCAAGAAAACGTAAACGCGAACAGCTCAATGTAGACGACTCTGATGACAAAGCAAAACCAATTCCCCGAGGCGTAAGTGCCACCAATGCAACATCCAACAACAGGTACGCTCTCTTAAAAGATGAATCGGATTCAACCCCTAAGCCGCCACCTATTTACGTGCGCGTACAAAATAATAATGATCTAATAAAAAACATAAAATCGCTGATTAAAAAAGACCTCTTCTACATAGTAGAAATCAAAAGAGGTCTGCTAAAATAGACCAAAATACAAGCACAAAGGGAGGTGGACTACTGCCAAATTGTAAACTGGCTAGAAGCAAAACAGTTACAATTTTACACGTACCAGATAAAAAGTGAAAAGGGCCTAAGAGTAGTGATCAAGGGATCGATCACAGTGTCCCAACGGAGGATATTAAACAAGAGCTCAACGACTTAGGCTTCGAGGTAAAATACGTGTACAACATCTTAAACAGGTTCAAACAACCGCAGCCGATGTTTAAAGTGGAACTAACGCCAGAGAGCAGCAAAGCGCCAAAGGGAAAAATCCACCCCATATACGAAGTACGCTACATCCTCAATAGGAAAATAGTCGTCGAAGAACCGTTTAAACGTAAAACGCCCATACAATGCAAAAACTGTCAGGAATTCGGACATACAAAAACTTATTGCAAACTTAAAAACGTATGCGTCGCTTGCGGTGGAGACCACCAAACCTCGAAATGCAACAAAAACAAAGAAAATCCCTCCGATAAAAAGTGTAGCAACTGCTGCGGCAACCATACGGCCAACTACAAAGGCTGCCCGGTCTACATGGCAATACTCGCCAACCAAAAGCAGCAAAAAGCCAGCAACATACCCAATCCCAACACTGGTATCCACAAACCCCAAGCAAACCCCACCCCAATCAACATCCCCCACAACAGCTACAGCCAAGCGAGCGCATCACTACAACCGAATTACGAGAGACGAGACCTCACATATGCAAACATAGTGAAAAACGATGGATACCATTCGGCGAGCAACCAAAACGAAGGCATGATGCAAATTCTAATAACGCTAACAAATAACATAAATCAACTAACACAAACGATGCAGCAAATGCAAACCATGCTGAACAGACAAACCGAAATATTAAGCAAACTTATCAAATGAAGGAGCTTAAAATTGCACACTGGAACGCAAACGGGCTACCCAAACATAAACTGGAACTGGAAAAATTCTTAAACATAAACCAAATTGATATCATGCTTATTTCGGAAACGCACTTAACTGACAAAAATAATTTCAAAATATTCGGCTACACATTATACAAAAATGACCATCCTAACAACAAGGCCTGCGGAGGCACAGCAATCTTAATTAAAAACAGGATCAAACACCACCCAATTAACAACACCCAAACAAAAGAAATCCAAAACACCACAATATGCCTCATGGAAATGGGCGGACGCATCAATATCACAGCAGTTTACTGCCCCCCGGGATGCAGTGTGGAAACAGCCCAATTCGACAAATTTTTCAAACAACTAGGAAACAGATTCTTGGCTGCAGGAGACTACAACGCAAAATCTCCTCTATGGGGATCGAGAATCACATCCCCGAGAGGTAAACAGCTGGTAAAATCAATTTACACAAACAACCTAAACTGTATCTCTGGCAAACAACCAACGCATTGGCCAACCGACAGACACAAAAAACCGGACATCATCGACTTCGGACTCTCCAAAGGCCTAAATCGAAATCTCTTCAGTGCCACAACAACCATGGACCTATCATCGGACCACGCACCAACCATAATCAAGTTCGCAGGCACTCCAACAGTTACAGAGGCACCACATAGACTGACAAACGGGAAAACTAACTGGCCAAAATTTCAAGATCTCTTCAAAAGAAACTATTGCCCACATGTCAAATTAAAAACTGAAGAAGACATAGAGAACGCCCTACACTACATCAACGACACGATCAAGGACTGCGCCCAGAATGCCACTCCTAAAATCCCCGAAGCCGGCAGAACACTACAAGCAAGCAGTACAACAATACTGGAGCTCCTAAAAAACAAGAGGAAAGCAAAAAAACGTTGGCAAACATCAAGATCCCCACAAGCTAAAGCAGAGCTAAACCGAGCTACTAGGGAGCTTAAAGCACAGCTAGAAGCCGAAAGAAATCAAAGCATAGACGAGTTTACCGCAGGACTGAACCACTACCCGGACACAGAATATTCCATATGGAAAGTAACGAAAGGGATCAAAAAGCCAATGCAACAAAACACACCCATCCTCGGAAAAAATAACGACTGGATCAACGAGGACCAGGCGAAGGCGGAAGCATTCGCGGAGCATCTGGAAAAGGTGTTTAAGCCTAGCGTAACAACCATCGCAAGCCCAACAAAAACCCCAAATAAGCAACCAATTAGATTCACCCTCGCTTCAGTACTTCAGAAAATTCAGGAGTTAAACCCGACGAAAGCGCCAGGCCATGACGCAATCACCGGACAACTAATTAAAGCCCTTCCGCTAAACGGGAAAGTTGGAATTCTTCATATATTCAACGCCATCCTCCGCCTCAGCTACTTCCCGCTACAATGGAAACTAGCAAAAATCTTCTTTATCCCAAAACCGGGGAAAGACGTGTACAGGGTAGAGTCATACAGACCCATCAGCTTGCTCCCAATTCTCTCAAAACTATTCGAGAAATTACTACTAGGAAATCTCCAAAACTACCTAGACAACAATAATATCATCCCCACCCACCAATTCGGATTCAGGAGCCAACACAGTACCATAGAACAGATACACAAAATTCACAACAAAATAAAAGATGCTATGGAAAAAAAGCAATATTGCATCGGGCTATTCCTGGAGCTCAGGCTTTTGACAAAGTCAATCACAACGGCCTGCTAACCAAAATCAAAAAATCACTCCCAGAGAAATATTACAACATACTACACAGTTACCTCACCAACAGGAAATTCCAAGTAACTTACAATAACTGTACCAGTAAAACTTACCAAATCGAAGCGGGAGTCCCCCAAGGAAGTGTATTGGGACCGGTGCTCTACCTATTATACACAGCAGATCTCCCGGTGGACAATGAAATCACGACCACAACGTTTGCCGATGATACAGCGCTGATTTTCGCACACAAGAACCCCACAACAGCTACTAGAATCACCCAAGAACATCTGAATAAAATAATTGTATGGACGAAGAAGTGGGGCATCAACCTAAACGAAAGTAAGACAGAACAGATTACTTTCACGCTAAGAAAAAAGACCTGCAAGCCGGTCGAAATAAATGGGAAAAAAGTAAGAACAGTCAACGTAGTCAGATACCTAGGCATGCATCTTGATCGCAGATTAACGTGGAAAGCTCACCTGCATAAAAAGAAAGAACAGATAAATCTAACATTTAAAAAGATGTATTGGCTACTCAACAAAAAATCTAAGTTAGGTCTAAGCACCAAAATAGCAGTCTACAAGAGCATCATTAGACCAATATGGACATACGGTATTCAACTCTGGGGTGCAGCGAAGATATCTAATATAGAAATAATAAAACGTGTACAATCAAAAATTATAAGAGCAATAACCGGAGCACCACGCTACGTCCGCAACAAATTTCTGCTGAGGGAAACAAAAGTTAACGAGTTCGAAGAAATAATCGCCAAACACAGCAAAGCATATTTAGCCAGAATAGAACAACACCCCAATATAACAGCCAGAACCATCTTGACAGCAAAAAAATTCACAAGACTCAAGAAAAACGATCCAATCGATTGCGCAAAGCAAAATAACCAAACATAAATAAAAGACCAGAAGTAAGCAAGACAGCAGTCAGTCGCAAACAACAAACCAACAACCATGGGAACTACGTACTCAAAAAAAGTAGACAACGCGGGAGAAATCGTAAACACAATCATCGTAAACCCTGAGGACATCAAGTCAGAAAACATCGAGCTGACACTGATCATCCTAACTGTAGAAGTGGGAATATCTCTCCTCTACCAGATCTATAAAGACTACAGGAGAGGGCTAAAGAAAAGATACGCTAACAACAACAGCCAGCCATAACAGCAACAGCTACCCATCCAGGCCAAAGACGTTCAGCAGCAGAGCCGACTGGACACTATGGATAGCTACCAGAAATATAACATAACTGCCTAGATAAAGAATCTAGCAGTATTAATCCACCTTAGCTTAAGATTTACAAAAATGTATGTTAGAGCCTATGTAAAGCTGATCCATACAAATAAAGCAAAAATGTTTAAAAAAAAAAAAAAAAAAAAAAAAAAAAAATATGCAAAACCTGCAAGGAAAACAAGTACGAAAGACACCCTAACAATCCCGAAATCAACCCTACACCTGTCCCAGCATATCCAGGCCACACACTCCATATCGATATTTACTCAACAGAAAAGCATTTAGCACTCACAGCAGTAGACAAATTTACCAAACTAGCTCAGGCCAGGATACTTAAATCTCGTGCTATTGAAGACGTCAGAAGACCCCTTAGAGAAATTCTATTCTTCTATGGCGTTCCCGAGATCGTCGTACTCGATAATGAAAAGTCTCTTAATTCCGCAACACTCACATCCATGATGGAAGAATTAAGTGTAACGATTGTCAAGACCCCACCTTATAAGAGCGAAGCGAATGGACAAGTAGAACGGTTCCATTCCACCTTGTCAGAAATAATGAGATGTCTCAAGGTCGACGGGATCGAACGCTCTTTCGAGGAACTTCTCGACCGCGCAGTCAACGAATACAATCACTCAATCCATTCTACTACCAAAAAGAAACCGGTAGAATTGTTTTACGGTCGAATTCCTAGAATTAACCCAGAAGAATTCGAAAAGGTCAGACAGCAAAATATCGAGAACCTAAAAGCGAAACAGCAAAAAGATTTAAAATTTCACAACAAAAAACGAAAGCCCCCAAAAACCTATGAAGTAGGGCAAATAATTTTTGTAAGACATAATAAACGTATTGGCTCGAAACTAACAATTAGATATAAGGAAGAAATTGTTAAGGAGAATAGAAATAGTACGGTTCTCACAGAATCCGGAAAGATAGTTCATAAGAGTAATATTAGAAATTAAAATTTTACAGATGTGCCCTCCTCACCATCAACGGCGAAGTTCAAATCCTGGACTATTCCAACTCCCAGATCATCGTCCTCAATTCCGGTATTGCTAAGGTACAGAATGGAAACTTTAAAATAATTCACGTAATAAACCTCACTAGATATCAGAAGTTTATATCCGAGATGTCAGCAATCCTTGAGTACCACATTAAACCTAATAACTCCCTTTATCCCTTCCTCGAACACGAACTGCTTCAAATTCAGGAACTATTTGAAAATCTTAGCCCACATAGAGCAAAAAGATCTCTAAATTTCATAGGCAGTGCATGGAAGTGGATCGCTGGAAATCCCGACCATGATGATTATATCAGGCTAACTGACCAAATGAATAATATTCTAACCAATAATAATAAACAAGTAATAATAAACGAATTATATAACGATAGAATCAATAACCTAACCCACCTTACAAACCGAATTATAAAAATGCTTGGAGAAAACGAAGCTATTGGTGAGAAATTGGCACTCGGCACTCAATATAGGATTAGACTTATAAAAGAGGAATTAGTTAATTTAAGATATGCTATTCAATGGGCAAAGGTTGGAGTCATAAATTCAATGATGTTATCTAAAAAAGACATAAATTTAGCAACAAGAACACTCGACCAGGAAAATTTACCCTATTCCTCAGCGGATGAAGCATTAGAATTCGGAAATGTAAAAATTATAAGCAATAGCTCCACTCTGTTTTATATTATTAATATTCCGATAACAACAAGAGAAATATATCAAAAATTGTTAATTAAACCTGTAAAGAAAAATAATGTAATCAGTAAAATACCGTACAATATGATATTAAAAAACAATGATCAAATTATTGGCACAAAAAATGATTGTAAAACCTATAGCTATCTTACCATTTGTACTCAGAATAGCATCATAGATATAAGTAATTCCACCTGCATCCCGAATCTGTTAAAAAGCCGCAATTCTACATGCACAACTGTTAACAATCAGCACGTACCAACGATAGAAGGAATAGATCAGGGAATTCTGCTGCTAAACCAATTTAACTCTACAATAGCCATCGATGATGTTAACCAAACCCTTCAGGGAACATTCCTAATCAAATTTCATAACACCACAATCACAGTCGATGGTCAATCCTTCGGATCTAAGGAAGTATCAACCCTTCAGGCTTTACCAGCGATTGCCCAACGAACAACACTAGAAAGGGAATACCAAGAGCTTCTGTCATTAGAGATGATGAAAGAGCTTCACATCAATAACACCAAGCGAATCAACCTCCTAAAATCCGAAAAACAAATCCACCAATGGACAACATATGGAATCATCATCATCCTTGGATCCACACTTACCTCTCTTTTCATAGTCAGCCGAAGGAAGACAGCCAATAAGATCGTCATCCAACAGGGCCAGCATGATCCGCAAGTACAAGAGGTAGCAGCCCCTGAAGACAAAGAACCATCCCCTGCACCAAGACCATCACTCTTCTGATCACCTATGGACCATCCGTCGTAGGTTGGATGAGGGCATCCAAATTAAGAGGGGAAGAGTTAACACCATCCGTGGGAAAGAATCGCTTTTTCACACAGAGTTTGGATATCACCCCAAAAGACGGTGCAACGTGACTGCAGCGTCAGCGTCTGCGTTAGCGGCTTCGCGTAGGATCAGGTAGCATAAGTAGATTTTAAGTAAAGGGTCTAGCCGGTTAAGGAGGTGAAAAGTGCCCCCAGCGCTTTTGAAAAACAAAAAATATCCTCATGTAGTACATAAAAAAGTACATCTTTGCTGCAATTTTCAGACCCATAGACCCTCACATCAGGTGATCCTATATTTATTTTTATACGTATTAATTTGTATAATATATATAAAAAAAAAAAAAAAAAAATTGTATAATACAATTTTATATTATAAGTGAGTTCAGAAGAGAGTGGGGCAATATTATAACTTTGTGAGGTCTTGTATTAAGAAATATATTGCAACTATTTGGAATTGTTATTACTCCGCTCAGTTTCAAACATGCGTGAATGAGTGTGCGTGACAAATATGAATGAACGGTGGGGTGAGTGTAATTCAGCCATGATGTCACGCCAGGTTGAAAATATGATCTCTTTGTGAATTTATCAAGGTAGGAAATGACTTAAAATAAATGCATACTTAAAGAATATTAAGACTTAAAAAAGATGTAAAAATACCGAAAAATGCTGAAAAAACGGTTTTTCGATATTTTGACACTGTTGCACCAAATCTAAAAATCTGAAATAATTCATGGATATAGCTTGACATCCAGAGAATAACATATTTTTTTTTCGTCGTTTCTATTTTTTTTTGTTTTTTTTTAATTGAATTTTGAAAATTTCGAACTTGTATAAAAATTTGAATTTCCCGCCAAAAATTTTGAAAAAAATATTATTTTGTAGCTGACTAAAAACCCTATAATTTGAGAAGAAAAAGAATTTTGTACGTCTACAAGAAGCCGAGATATCGCCAAAACACTGAAAATCACGTTTTAATTTTTTTTGAGGTTATGTGAGGGTCTATGGGTCTGAAAATTGCAGCAAAGATGTACTTTTTTATGTAGGGGAGAAGTGGCATGAAGGAGCCAGGTTTTGAAAGAGCCACTTACATTATTTTGGTAGTTTAGGAACGGATTTGGTTGGTAATTTTATTTTTAAGTGGCAACAATGATTTCCCGTCACCCACAAACATTTGACAGTTCGCCGAAAGCAACGGACGCCGGCACATTGAGTCAAAGTTTTTGGTACCAAAAAGTAAGTATTTTGCTTCATTTAACTTGTTTTTTGGTATTTTATTGTAAACAAATATAGGCAAATGGATTGCAGATTGAGTTTGTGCATGTATTTGGCCTTGCAGCTGCGTAAAAGCTGAGCCACAAAAGTTTTGATATTATTGTTATTTTGAAGGTTTTTTAAAATTTTTTTAAAGAATAAGTTATGAAAGAGCCGGGTGAATGGGCCTTGAAAGAGCTGGCTTGATGATATTTTTACTCAAAAAGGATCAATTCTACGAATAAATTTTACATGATAAAAAGTGTTTATAATTATCCAAAGAACACGTGTGAATTTTTTCAGAATTTTTTGGGACATTTTTGGATTTTTAAAAAATTGGCCAAATCCAAAAAACCAAAAATAGTCCAAACAATTCTGAAAAAATTTACATGTTTTCCTTGGCTAATTATAAGCACTTTTTGTCATATAAATTTTTTTTGTAAAGTTGATCCTTTTCGTGTAAAAAAATCGCGAAGATTTTTATTACATTGCTGTACAAAATAACCATTTCACAAAAACCAAAGCGAAAAAAAACTCTCAAAACCATGGTTTGAGAAAGTGTATACATTCGGACCGTGATTTCTGGTGGTTATATGATCATTTTTGCATAATTTTCACAATTACACTTTATAATACAGACTGGCTCTTTCATAACTTTTAGTAGCTCTTTCAATACCGAAATGTTATGAAAGAGCCAAAAGACACATCTTTTAAAAATGAATATTTTGTTGATTTTTTTATAGTATTTAAGGTTTTTTCCTATGAAATTACCTACTTTAATAAATGAATAATAATTGAAGAAAAAAAAATCATCATTTCTTTCATTAAAAGTATATATTTTTGCTCCGTTTAGTAAACTGGCTCTTTCATGCCACTTCTCCCCTACTACATGAGGATATTTTTTGTTTTTCAAAAGCGCTGGGGGCACTTTTCACCTCCTTAACCGGCTAGACCCTTTCTGTTTTAGTCTAAAAGTAGTCCTCGTAGCGAGCAGTAATAAATTTTGGAGTCGAATATTAAATTGTGTTTTAATTTTTAATTTTTTTTCATCTTTGGAACAATCCAAAGATTAACTTATATATTAGTATATATTATATATATTTTATATATATTGAACATTTATGTGCTCAATATCTGATGGTAGTGCTCCTCGTTCTGCATTGCACCATATAATCTTTTCAATTTTTGGTTGTAATAAACGTTGTTTTTCCGCAGAGGGCCCTGCAACAATCATCTTTCTTGTAAAACGAAAGATTTCTTGTACTATATAAAGCATTTGTGAAGAGGGTACTTATATATTCTTTGAAGAATGAGCAGAAGACAAATTATTAGTGAGCTACATAGATCAGCGCGTAAAAACTATAATAATAATAATAATAAAAAAAAATAATAATAATAAATAAATGTCCGTATAATAGATCCCAGATTTTTAATAATTCTGCAACAAAATTTTCACTACTAATTAATTCCATTTTTCTCACAGAAGGTCTCACACCGTCCACTACAAGAAATCGAATAACAGAGGAAAGGTATATTTAGTGCACAGTTCTCCCGAACGTTATAATTAATTTCATGTAAATCGCCCGAACCAACGAAAATGTAAACAGCGCAGTTGCGGTTCACTTAAACTCACGAACTTGTGTGTAGCGACAGGCTCTCGCAAGCGCAGTAGATGACAGAAAAATCTCAAAGGGTTTTGTATTAAAACAAAGTAAACAGAAAATGCAAACCGTTCAACAGCTTCCCTATACTGCTTGTGTCAAATACGTATTCTCGAAGGGCAGCGCCAAATGTACTTTATTTTTAGTTGGTTTTTTTTTCCAACAAAACTTGTTTTAAGAATAGTTTCAAGAGAATTTTTCACAATGCAAAAAGTTTAAATATAATTACATGTTGATAGTTTCAATAACTCTTTGCATGTACTTAATATAATTTCTTAAAACCCCAGGCATATACAGTTTTAACACTTTCGTTGTAAAAGACAAACAGTATAAAAAAGTTGTGAAAGCTTTTTCATAGTTCCATATACGATTTCGTTGTAAAACAAACAATTCCTTAGTACACTTTTTGCATTGCTGAAACAAATTCGTTGTTTTTAAACGTGTCAAATTTACAACGTCGATACCTGCAAATACAATTGTTATGTAAATCACACAATTGTTTCAAAACATTTTCATAATGTTTTATATACAATTCCATTTTTTCCGTGTACACTTAATGGGTCTCATTAACACCTTACATTCCGAGAGAGTTTAGTCGAAAACCACGAACATTAGACGATGATGAGATTTAAAGCTACAGAGTTTAGGCAATTGATTCTTTAATTATTTAAGGGGTTTTTCTACTGTTAAACAGGTAAGAATCAGTATCTTTTTAAAAGTGTTGTAAAAAAAAAACTATTAGAGATATCAATTTGAAATTTTGCATGCATCTTTATTAATGAAAAAATTATATAATGGCATAGTTGATTAAAAAAAAAAATCGGTTAAAAAAACTTTAAACGCGATTTACTCAAAATGTGTTGTTTTGGTGCGCGGTACATCGTAGAGAAAAAACTAATGAAGCGATTTAGCTAAAAAATTTTTTGCATAGTTATATATCAATTTTACACAGACTGAACCTAAATTGAGCCATAAAAATTGAAATTTGGTTATTTGGGAGCACTTTTTTCATCGAAAAAACGTCCAAAATCGAGCATGCTATTTTCCAACACTTGTCAAATCGCGAAAATTTAATATTTATGGCTCAATTTAGGTTCAGTCTGTGTGTTTTTAGCTAAACTAATAAAATTTCATCGTTAAATTGATTGCAGATCACCTGGACGACCTGGGCAATGTACCGCGCAAACGACTCTGGCCGTCAGCGCGCGCTACATCAATCATAAACCGAAGCCGCCATTTTGTTTTTTTTTTTAATCAACTATGCCATTATATAATTTTTTCATTAATAAAGATGCATGCAAAATTTCAAATTGATATCTCTAATAGTTTTTTTTTTACAACACTTTTAAAAAGATACTGCTTTTTACCCGTTTAACAGTAGAATAACCCCTTAAGGCAATGGTTCCTTTTAAAAAAAATTTAGATAGCGACCAATACTATCATTTTTTACTTTTATTATGTGTTTATCGACTCATATCATGTCTCAAAAACTTATCCATTTACACCCGAAGGTACACGAAAGAGCGGGTAACATTCACTATCGTGCGACTTGAAAATTAAGGTTGGCCTAACCAAAGATAATCTAATCATATAGATTTCCACTCTAGAACAATGAAATCGGCCGCTGTTTTCGTAAAGCTTTTTCTGCCTATGCACAACTACATAGGAGACAGAAGTAGCCGCTCTCGATCTGAAATTTCATAAACAAATACAACAACATGCATTAAAGAAGAGAGCAAATTTTCGTATGCGTAAGTTATCTTTGCTGGGTGCAACCCCCTATGCACCCCCCTAACCTGTTACATAAATGAATGAAATTTCTGTTTAGACTATTGAGTTGAGATATATTCAAGTTCTTGGAATTCTGTATGTCTCGATATATCACGGTGGGATTTTCAATATTTTGCGTATTTTCAGTATATTTTTGATTCTAAGAGTTTTTCTATAATATTTGATATTATATAATAAAATTATAGTTTGGTAATTTTGTAGTTTCGTAATTTTGTAGTTTCGTAGTTTCGTAATTTTGTAGTCTAGTAGTTTCGTAATTTCGTAGTTTTGTAGATTTGTAGTTGCGTAGTTTTGTAGTTTTTTAGTTTCGTAATTTTGAAGTTTCGTATTTATGGTAGCATTATATTTGTATTATGAATAATTGTACTTGAATTGAATAGTTTTTGATTTTTTTTTTAACACATATATTTGCGATAATGCCTGCGAATAGGCGATAATGCTACATTTGTCTCTAGTAGCTCTTCAGCTAGGAAAGCAAGATTTTTCAAATTCCCTGTTAAAGACGATGAAAAATATGAAAAGTGGATTTTAAAGTGTTGTGAGCCGAATTATTAGATTAGGAATATATAGGGTGTCCCAATATTCACGCAAGAAGTAATTTTAATAAAAAAACACACACGCTGTTGGACTTTTTTCTTGGTTTTTTTTTTTTTTTTTTTAAGTCTAAGCTTTATGCCAATAAGACCACGACCACCTACGCTTTGAAGGAGGAAATTGAGCGCTGTGCCAACGAAATCCAGCCACATTTATGTAAAACGGTCATGGAGAATTTCAACAAAAGAGTGCGTTTGTTCCAGCAAAGTCGTGGAAGCCATTTACCCGATATTGTATTCCATATATAACCCTATAAGGTATACTTTATGGATCAATAAAAAAAATACAATTTTTAATTACAAACCTGTGTTTTCTATCAAAATTTCTTCTTGCTTGAATTTTGGGACACCCTATATTTTCATATTTCATCAAATGTAGGAAGCTTACTCGCAGCTCTTATTATTTGAACATTTTGTTATTAAGAAAAAGAAAGAAAAATATTAAAAGAAAAAGAGGATATTATTGAAATGTGTAGTAAAAACATTATTATTGTAATGAAATAAAGTGATATTTCCTGTTAATTATTTATTAATATGCGTATTATACACATATAAAATTCCAGTCCAATTTTCAATTCGGCGTGCGTAGTTATAACTCCAAGACGCTTAAGGTACTATTACCGTCTAGAATGCTAAAAAATGACATATATTCAACAATTTTTTTTTTTCACTTTCTTTATTATATATGGTTATCAAGCTTTTTTTTTACAGTATTAACCCTTTAACTGTTTGATTTTGTTTTTAAGAACTTTTTCTGTCCGCAAACTAACGAATATTCTAAAATGTAAATTTTTTTTAAATTTCTTTATTTGCCCTTTTTCAGATATAAACAATATTGTCGTTTCGTTGATTGATAATACAAATGCTATCTTTTTATCATTATGGCGAATACAATGAACATTATGCGAAAAATCGTGGTTTGCTCATGACGAGTATACTCGACATAAACAGTTAAAGGGTTAAACAGTTCTTGAAGATTACGAAAAAATTATTTTTAAATTCTATTAATTTTACATTTAATAGAGGGTGCTTAAATTTTCTTCTCAAAAAAACATTGCTGCATGGCGGACAGTTAATCTCTGGAACGGTAAGTCTGAAACATAAAATTCAAAAAGAGTTACACAAAGGAAATGCTCTTACGTGATAGTTTACTAGAAAAATTGAAAAATCATTAAAAATAAAAAAATGGCGGACATTTGAAAATTTTTTTCCAAAATTGCCTTTTTTTCCACATTTTTTCAGACTCAAAAATGTTATATATTTTTTTTGTGGTCAAATTGTGGTAAACTATCACACAGGATATAAAAACGAACAAAATGCTTCAAAGTTTATTAAAATCGGCCCAGTAGATCCGGAGATTAACTGTCCGCCAGTTAAAAAAACCTAAACTCGAGAAAAATGCGTTTAAAGTTTATTTAGAACATAGAACAGCCGTTATATCTCGGCACTGGCTTCAAATTTCGATTTAATATTTTAGACAGTTATTATTGAAGGTATAAAGAATCTAAAAAAGTAAAAAAAAAAAAAAATTCATTTTTTGAAAATTCTAGACGGTAATAGTACCTTAAAAGGCTTTGATACGTAGTACAATTTATAATGAATTTTTTATCTAATTTTGTAATCAAAGAAAATTGTATTTAATTCAATTTCAAACCGACTGGGCTAATGTGTTGTACATTTTATTTTAAAAATGTATAATCATTATTCATCAATTTAAATATTCATGAAATCAAAACTAGGAGATTCTACGAAAAAATTATAAACCTTCCCTCATAGAGGTTTGAAACAGAAGAAAGTGCACCCTAGTCCATTTTCACTAAGGATCACCGCAGACGAACTACTGTTTTTGGCAGACAATTTTAATGCGAATAGAATTTCGGCGAATTAATATCAACTCTTTTTTCAGGGTCTAAACTGTATACCGCTCCCCAGACAGTATCTCTCTTGTGCGATAATTCTAAAAGAGCGAAACCAGTGAGAACTTTGGTTGCGAGGTCTCAAATATTCTGATGCTTGTGTGTGCGTGCGATCAGAGGCCAAGAGCTTTACTTCAGAGGCCAAAAATGAAAAGCTCTACGGCCGTTTTTGTTCCTCTAGAGTAGATATCTATATGATTATGTTGTCTGTGGCCTAACCATAGACAAACTTAACCTACTAGATGTCCAGTCGCTGTATAAATTCCCGTGCCAAATAAAATCGAAATAACGCGTTTAAAGTAAAGCTCTACCCGTTCCAAATAAAGCTCTTTTCATAAGTAAAGAGAAAATGCGCTCGTTTCTCTTTGATTCACACATTTCGAATTTTAAAGCAAAAGAGATGCCATATCCATGCTTCGTGCGCGAGGTCCTCTACTCCCTCGTTTGGCTGTGTTTATTTTTAGAACTTCGGCTGAGTCCGAGAATTGTGGGGTAGATGAAACGCTGTAGGCATGTTTCAACGACTTTGGTTTTAGGTATGCGCATACTATTCGACTGTTAGATATTCTGAAAGGCAGTTCGTTGGAATTTAACGAGTCTAGGTTTGTTTGATTTTGAAGGATTGGTTTATATTTTTTATTGGCGGCACTTTCTTGGTTAGCAAGCAATATACAACTCTCTGGACTTTAACACAGCGCTCAACTTCCTTCTTCAAAGCGTAGGTGGTCGTGGTCTTATTGGCATAAAGCTTAGACTTAAAAAAAAAAAACCAAGAAAAAAGTCCAACAGCGTGTGTTTTTTTATTAAAATTACTTCTTGCGTGAATATTGGAACACCCTATATATTCCTAATCTAATAATTTGGCTCACAACACTTTAAAATCCACTTTTCATAGTTTTCACTGTCTTTAACAGGGAATTTGAAAAATCTTGCTTTCGTAGCTTAAGAGCTACTAGAGACAAATGTAGCATTATCGCCTATTCGCAGGCATTATCGCAAATATATGTGTTAAAAAAAAATCAAAAACTATTCAATTCAAGTACAATTATTCATAATACAAATATACTGCTACCATAAATACGAAACTACAAAATTACGAAACTAAAAAACTACAAAACTACGCAACTGCAAATCTACAAAACTACGAAACTACGAAATTACGAAACTACGAAACTACAAAATTACGAAACTACGAAACTACAAAATTACGAAACTACAAAATTACCAAACTATAATTTTATTATATAATATTAAATATTATAGAAAAACTCTTAGAATGAAAAATATACTGAAAATACGCAAAATATTGAAAATCCCACCGTGATCTATCGCATGTCTCTTAACAGAATTCCAAGAACTTGAATATATCTCAACTCAATAGTCTAAACAGAAATTTCATTCATTTATGTAGCAGGTTAGGGGGTTGCACCCAGCAAAGATAACTTACGCATACGTAAAATTTGCTCTCTTCCCTAATGCATTGTTGTTGAATTTGTTTATGAAATTTCAGATCGAGAGCGGCTACCTCAGTCTCCTATGTAGTTGTGCATAGGCAAAAAAAGCTTTACGAAAACAGCGGCCGATTTCATTGTTCTAGAGTGGAAATCTATATGATTAGATTATCTTTGGTATAACCACAGACAACATAATCATATAGATATCTACTCTAGAGGAACAAAAACGGCCGTAGAGCTTTTCATTTTTGGCCTCTGAAGTAAAGCCAAAGAGTATCTATAACAAGAGGGGACACTCGAGCGGTTATTTTTTAAAATTTTTCGACCTTGGTACCGTTACAAGAATGAAATGGGAATTTATGCTAGAAATAGTTAGTAATAAAGAAAGCATAAGTGAGAGAAAGACAAAAATTTAGGGCGAAAAGTGGAACACTCCTGCAGGGTGCACCTCACAAAAATCCTTTATCACAAAACTTATCTATGAGCACATTACACGCTGCCTTTTCCACAGCCACACGCCAAACACATTTTATTATGCTTACCCATCATTTATCTAAAGCACATTTTATTTAATTTAATTAATTGCTTCTAAGAAAGCACTTTTTTACTCAACAACTTTTAAGCTTCTTCACATTTCCAAACAAATCAAGCCCACCCGGTACTTTTCGTAAGCGAGCAGCACACAAAAGAAATTCCGCTGGGGACCGCTTTTAAAAACGCACAATGAAAAAATGTAAACAGTCTCGTCCGTATTCATGCTCGGTGTGTGCTGCCTGCCTCTCTCCCTTCTCCGATTCGGCATTTCCCTATAACTTAACATTGCGAGGAGAGGTAAACTTGAGCGGCGTAGTACTGGTGCCCGGCTCGGGACCGCCTTTAAAAAAGCGTTCATAAAAAAAGCTTCAGTTTATTGCTTACGCTGTAAAAGCTGCCTGTGAGAACTTTTTGGTAACTATTTCTCTCTCTACATTTCTTATAGGTATTTACAGAGGTAGTAGCCCTGAGCTGCTTTATCTAATGGGAAATTTTGCTGGGTGTATTTGCGAGAGCTTGCATATGAGTTGGGACTTTGAGAGCGTATTGAGAGTGTCCCTTCTTGTTGAAATAGATATTCTTTGGTAAAGCTCTTGGCCTCTGATCGCACGCACACACAAGCAGTTCTTGTGTTCATGCGACATCAGAATATTTCAGACCTCACAACCAAAGTTCTCACGGGTTTCGCTCTTTTAGAATTATCGCACAAGAGAGATACTGTCTGGAGAGCGGTAGACAGGTTAGACCCTGAAAAATGAGTGGGTATTAATTCGCCAAAATTCTATTCGCATTAAAATTGTCTGCCAAAAACAGTAGCTCGTCTGCGGTGATTCTTAGTGAAAATTGACTAGGGAGCACTTTCTTCTGTTTCAAACCTCTGAGGGAAGGTTTATAATTTTTTCTTAGAATCTCCTGGTTTTGATTTCATGAATGTTTAAATTGATGAATAATGATTATACAATTTTAAAATAAAATATACAATATATTTGCCCAATTTAGGTTTGAAATTTAATTAAATACAATTTTCTTTGATTAAAAAATTAGATAAAAAATTAATTATAAATTATTCTACGTACCAAAACTTTGGAGTTATAACTACGCACGCCGAATTGAAAACTGGATTTGAATTGTGTATATTGCACATATTAATAAATAATGAATAGGAAATATCAATAATATCCTCTTTTTCTTTTAATATTTTTGTTTCTTTTTCTTAATAATAAAATGTTCAAATAATGAGAGCTGCGAGTAAACTTCGTATATTTCATGAAATATGAAAATATAGGGTGTCTCAAAATTCACGCAAGAAATAATTTTGATAGAAAACACAGGTTTGTAATTAAAAATTGTAATTTTTTTCTCCTTCAAAGCGTAGGTGGTCGTGCGCTTATTGGCATAAAGCTTAGACTTTAAAAAAAACCCTAAGAAAAAAGTCCGACAGCGTTAAATCGCATGATCTGGGCGACCAATTCTGAAAATTTCACGACCAGGCAATAATTCATGCAGTACATAATTGGAATGGGTTTTCGTATGTGCCAGCAAAGCCAAGGAGACCATTAACCTGACATTCTATTCAATACATAACCCTATACTGTATACTTTTTGAATCAATAAAAAATTTACAATTTTAAATTGTAAATCTGGGTTTTCTATCAAAATTACTTGTCGCGTGAATATTGGCACACCCTATATATTCCTAATCTAATCATATGACTCACAACACTTTAAAATCCACTTTTCATATTTTTTAGTGTCTTTAACAGGGAATTTGAAAAATCTTGCTTTCGTAGCCGAAGAGCTACTACAGACAAATGCAGCATTATCGCCTACTCACAAGCATTATCGCAAATATATGTGTTAAAAAAAGTTAAAAACTATTCAATTAAAGTACAATTATTCATAATACAAATATACTGCTATACTTAACCCATTAATGCGCAAAACGAGGATTTTGGGCACGCAAATTCAATTGTACAATTCGAATAGAAAATTGAGGCGAATTTCCTCCAAATTCGTTATATAAGGGGTTTTTGGAGGTGCTCTTTCAGAATCTGGCATTTATTTGGCATAAAAACTTCAAGAACCCTATTATTTTTTTGGTTTTTTCAAAAAAGTGCCGTTTTTTTTTTGGTCATTTATTCTTCTCAAAGTCGATTATCTTGTCGTTGCTGCTATTCAATGATCATATAACTACCACAAATCGCGGTCCGGATGTCTACACTTTCTCAAACCATGGTTTCGAATTTTTTTTTTGCTCTGGTTTTTGCAAAATGGCCATTTTGTACAGCAATGTAATCAAAAATTTCGCGATTTTTTTACATGAAAAGGATCAACTTTACAAAAAAGTTTATATAATAAAAAGTACTCATAATTAGCCAAGGAAAACATGTAAATTTTTTCAGAATTTTTTGAATTTTTTTATTAGGCAAATTTTTCAAAAATCAAAAAATGTCCCAAAAAATTCTGAAACTATTTGCACGTGTTCTTTGGCTAATTATAAGCACCATTTGTCATATAAAATTTATTCGTATAATTGATCCTTTTTGAGTAAAAATATCACCCAGTTTTTTTATGATGAAATTTGGTGATATTTTTACTCAAAAAGAATCAATTATACGAATAAATTTTATATGACAAAAAGCGCTTATAATTAGAGAACATGTGTGATTTTTTTCAGAATTTTTCGGGACATTTTTGGATTTTTGAAAAATTGGTCAAATCCAAAAAACCAAAAATAGTTCAAAAAATTCTGAAAAAATTTACATGTTTTCCTTGGTTAATTATAAGTACTTTTTGCCCTATACATTTTTTTTGTAAAGTTGATCCTTTTCTTACATTGCTGTACAAAATGGCAAAAATAATAGGGTTTTTAGAAATTTTTATGCAAAACAAATGCCAGATTCTGAAAGAGCATCCCCAAAAACCCCTAATATACGAATTTGGAAGAAATTCGCCCCAATCTGTTATTCGAATCGTACAATTGAACTTGCGTGCACAAAATCCTCGTTTTGCGCATTAATGGGTTAATAAAACTACGAAACTACAAAACTACAAAATTACGAAACTACAAAACTACGAAACTACAAATCTACAAAACTACGAAACTACAAAATTAAAAAAATATAAAACTATATTTTTATAATATATTTTATTTTTTTATTTTATTTTATTTCCCAGTATAAAAATACAAATATGCAGATTACAATTAATTCCTTCTGCATATCGCTACAGAGACACTGAAGTCTGTCCGTAGACTGGTTAAACCTAAAAAATAATTACAAACTAATTAACTTACATACTAAAAAAGAAAATTATAAACAATGTTGTACATAAAATATGTAATATTGACATGGTTATTTTATATTCTTATATCCAATTTTTTACTTTTATTTATTAATTTTTTTTTTTTTCTTTTTCTTTTTAACTTTATATTTCTACATATTCCAGAATAGAAACAGCAATTTTTAGTTTTTTTTTGTAATTTTTGGTTTCAATCATCTTTATATCATTATTCAATTTATTGAAATAATAATAGGCAGCATATTGATGCGATCTTTTCCCTACTACTTTGAAACATTGAGGTACAGATAGACTTTTATTTCTAGTATTTCTTGTACATTGAGTAAATTCATTTTTCAATTTTTCATAGTATTGTTTGATACATTCGAAAATATATTTTTTTCTTATATCAAGAGGTAAATTCAATTGTTGTTGTTGTTTCTCAACAAATAATTTAATAATTTTTTTATGTATGGTTGTTATACTCTTCATATGTGTTTTTGCAGCAGACCCCCAAGCAATTATTCCATAAGTTGCAATACTATAATATAATCCATACATCACGGTCATAAGGTTTCTAATTGATAATATTTTTTTTAAATTTGCTAATATGAATACTGTATATTTCAATTTTTTGGCTCTATTTTTAAGTTCTATATCCCATCTAAAGTACTGATCAATTATTATTCCTAAATATTTAATATTGTCAGTCCTTGATATAAATTCAGAATTTAGCTGCAATTGAAAATCATTAGGTATGCTATCTATATAATTACCAAATGTGATACATTTGGTTTTACCTATATTTAAAGTTAATATATTCATATCTAACCATTTTTTAACTCTGGTCATTAGTTCTTGCAATTTATCTAATACCGAAGACCATGAAATACCATTACACATAACAACTGTGTCATCTGCATAAGATATAATAATGCTGTCAGTATGTATAAGTTCAAAAATATCATTAATGTAAAGTGTAAATAGCAAGGGACCCAAAATTGTACCTTGAGGTACTCCAATATTAACTGATTTAAATTCACTCTTGGTACTATTGATTCTAACACATTGTTTTCGGTCACTTAAATAATCTATTATAATTTTCAAAGTTATTCCTCTAATCCCGAGTGCAAAAAGTTTGTTAATGAGAATTTCATGGTCAACGGTGTCAAAAGCCTTGGCCAAGTCTAAGAAAACTGCAGCAGTAGGTATACCTGTATCTAGGTTCTTATACACTATATTAGTAAACCTTGTGATAGCATCTTTAGTTCCCACATTTTTTCTGAAACCATACTGATTTTTATTAATTATTTTATATTTGTTAAGGAAACTAGTAATTCTATAGTGAAGCAGTTTTTCATAGACTTTAGCTAGATTGGAGATCAGAGAAATTGGTCGGTAGTTTCCAGGAATTTCTGTGCTACCAGCCTTATGCACTGGTATTACTTCAGCTAGTTTAAAATGCTTAGGACATTTGCCATTAAGAAAACAGGTGTTAACTAAAAATAAGAAAGCTTTTATAAAAGCATCGTTTTTACTTAAAGTTTTAAGAACAGTAGAGTGAATACCATCTATTCCTCCATTTTTATTTTTTAATGACATTATAGTATTTAATAATTCATTATAATTTACAGGTTTAAAGAACATTGTACTTGATACTCTATGCCTTATACTTGTCCGTCCAATTCCTCTGCGTCCCCTATTACATTTTTGAGATAATTTGTTTCCAATGTCACAGAAATACTCATTCATATAATTAGATATTTCACTTATTTCTTCTATCACAGTACCATTCTCAATGTTGTTAATTTTATGAATTTTAGATTCCTTTTTTTTCCCTTTTGATTTAATTTTATTGTTAACAAAATCCCAGATTTTTTTTTGATTTGATTTGAATTTATCCAGCAGATTTTTTTCATACATTTCCTTACTTACATTTATTTTAATTTCAGTTTCTTTTTTTATTTTGAGATATAGATTTTTTAAAACTAGATTATTTTTATTTTTTTTGTATCTTTTGTATATTTTTTCTTTTTCATTGATCATTTTGATTATATCTGCTGTTATCCAAGGATTTTTACCTTTATTTACATTTTTTGTTCTTGTTATTTTTTCAGATTTTTTAAGTATTTCCTTAACATTGGAAACAAAAAACTCTGTAGCTTGATCAATTTCAGAGTAGCACATTATTTCTTCCCACATTACTTCATAACTTAATTTTAATAATTGCTTATGACTAATTTTTTTAAATTCATGTTTAGTCTCTGTAGTTTCAAATTTATCACATATTTTTAGTAACAAACAATAATGATCCGTTATCCTATAGTTAATTCTATATGACATAATTTCAAGTTGACTTTTTATATATGCATTATCTATACATGAATCCTTCTGGCCTATTTCAGACCTAGTAGCACTTTTAAAAAATGGTTCATAGCCATGCACAAAAAAATTACTTAGTAGTTCAATTGATTCAGGAGAGTCCTCTTGTATATCAACATTAAAATCACCCAGTATCATATGATTTTTAAGCTTTTTACATTTATTCAAGTACATTTCCAAATCATTGATAAATTCTTTAGGTGTGTATTTATGACATCTATAAACAGGGCTTAACAAAATTGTTTTACCAGAAATTAAACTTATTGTGACAGTGGGGCTATCAATCTCTCCAATATTTACATTTTCAACTTTATGTTTAATTTTTTCATGCACATATACTATGATCCCATCAGCTTTATTCAAAGTTTTAGTACTATAATATGCTATATACTCTTTAATATCAATAAAAAAATTTTCTTCTTTAATCCAGGCTTCCGTACAAATAATTACCATAGGTTTACATATAAAAGTGTTCAATAAAGCCTCTAACTTATTTATGTTTTTACGTATACTCCTTATATTTAAGATTAGTACAATAGAATCATCGATACTAAAAATAGAATTCACCTCGCTTAAATCTTGTATTATAGTCTCTTGTAGATAGTTGTAGTTGTCTTCAGCTATATTTTCTTCATAACTACTTTCCTCCAGGATATCTTGAACAAAAGATTCGTTAACGCCGTCCCAAGCCATTAGGAAGTAGATTTATATGGTTCTTGTGGTCTCCATGGATAATCAGTATTGATGATATATTTCTCCCATCTGCTTTTGTAAGATTCACATAGACTCTTATCATCAGCTGTGTGGTTGATATCTCTCTTCTTTTCCAAAAATTTATTTGCTGATAAGCAATTTATACATTTTTTAACTTCTGATTGACAGGTAGAGGTGTCGTGTTCTCCAGAGCATTTTGCACATGCTTTATTTCTTTTACATATTTTTATTTTTTGCCCATTCTCAGAAGTTTTATATGCATTATGGCCATACCCATTGCAGTTAATGCATCTCTTATCATTGAAGACATCATAAGCTTTACAGTTTTGAAATCCAATAAAAACTGATTTGAATGTCCTCATAATCCTGTTATATACGATAGATGATACTTGTGCAATTATAGCTTGTTTTTTATTTTTCTGTTTATATATATGTACAATTTTAAAACTATTTTCAGGAAAGTCATTTCTTATCACTATATCATTTTCGAGTTCAGTTCTACTGAGATCAGTATCTATGCCAACAACTCTAATTTCAGGATTTTTCTTTGTTACATACTGAGCAGTTAATTTATTAGCACTAATTTTATTTAAATTATTTATAATAAGTTCAGAGTCCTGTTTATTCTTACATTTTAGGATTATTTTCTTATCTTTAATTTGTTTTATATTTATTATTTTTGCACTTGGTTGACTAGTAACATTTTTTTGCACATATTTCATAATATCACCATTAAAATCAGATTTTGGCTCAATAATCACTTGCACGTGCTCCTGTTTACTTGCTTTACCAGATACCATACTTGCAAAAGTATCATAATTGTTCGGTCTGCTTTCATTGTTCTGGACAAGAGAACGTAGAAAAGTATTATTCTCTCGCAGCTCATCATTATGCTTAGATAATTCAGTAGTTCTTTCTCGAAGATGTTTTAATTCTGTAAAATATGTTTCACATTCTACACATGTTCTGTCTTCATCATAAATATCATCGATTCTTCTTTTCTTTGAGGCTACGGAGTTAGTTTCCGTATCTGAATGTTCACCAGCTGCTTCCATATCTTCATAATCACCATCCTGGGTTATATCGAGTCCTTTTTTAATATTTTCACAATAAGTTTTTAATAAATACATTTTAATTTGAAGCAGGTTAATTTCATCAGAATCACACATGTCAATATTTTTGGTAAGATTGTAGGTTATGTTAGTGTGCACTGGACAAACGATGGCATTATTTGAGATAAAAAAGCCAAAACCCTTATCAACTTTACGCACAAAATCTGATTTGCACCAAGCACTATCGCATAATAAACAAATAACCGTTTTGCACTCTTTTTTAGGATGACATTTGTGTTTTACCGCAGGCGGTATATCGCGTGCGTCTGCACTCCACCACGCCATCGCGCGAAATATAATATTAAATATTATAGAAAAACTCTTAGAATCAAAAATATACTGAAAATACGCAAAATAATAAGAATCCCACTGTGATCTATCGCATGTCTCTTAAAAGGATTCGAATAACTCGAATCTATCTCAACTCAATAGTCTAAACAGAAATTTCATTCATATATGTAGCAGGTTATGGGGGTGCATAGGGGGTTCCTCCCAGCAAAGATAACTTACGCATACGAAAAATTTCCTCTCTTCCCTAATGCATTCACTACGGCATTGTTGTTGTGTTTGTTTATGAAATTTCAGATTGAGAGCGCTACCTCAGTCTCCTATGTAGTTGTGCATAGGCAGAAAAAGCTTTACGAAAACAGCGGCCGATTTCGTTGTTCTAGAGTGGAAATCTATATGATTAGATTATCTTTGGTATAACCAAAGATAATCTAATCATATAGATTTCCACTCTAGAACAATGAAATCGGCCGCTGTTTTCGTAAAGCTTTTTTTGCCTATGCACAACTACATAGAAGACTGAGGTAGCCGCTCTCGATCTGAAATTTCATAAACAAATACAACAACAATGCATTAGGGAAGAGAGCAAATTTTACGTATGCGTAAGTTACTTTGCTGGGTGCCACCCCCCCTGGGCCCCCCCTAACCTACTACATAAATGAATGAATTTTCTGTTTAGACTGTTGAGTTGAGATATATTTAAGTTCTTGGAATTCTGTTAAGAGACATGCGATAGATCACGGTGGGATTTTCAATATTTTGCGTATTTTCAGTATATTTTTGATTCTAAGAGTTTTTCTATAATATTTAATATTATATAATAAAATTATAGTTTGGTAATTTTGTAGTTTCGTAATTTTGTAGTTTCGTAGTTTCGTAATTTTGTAGTTTCGTAGTTTCGTAATTTCGTAGTTTCGTAGTTTTGTAGATTTGTAGTTGCGTAGTTTTGTAGTTTTTTAGTTCCGTAATTTTTTGGTTTCGTATTTATGGTAGCAGTATATTTGTATTATGAATAATTGTACTTGAATTGAATAGTTTTTGATTTTTTTTTAACACATATATGGGTAATTCTTTTACAAACCGTACGGATATTGATAAAAATTGACCGACATGTCTCCGATTTGGCTGAAACTTTTTTTACGGATTCTATATCGAAAAATAAGAGATACGTGTCCGAGGATTTTTTTTTGTTCCGCATATTTTCGATAATACTAGTGATCGAAAATGTGAGAATAATGAATTTTTTGGCTTGGAGACTCATTTTCAAAAATTCATAACTCTGGTTTTATTTCAGCTACAAACTTCTTTTTTTTTCATTTTAAATCTAAAGGACTGAGTTTTGAGAAAAAAATATTTTTAATAAAAATTATTAACAAATTCATATTGTTATTAACAATTTAATTGTTTAAATCAATTTTTAACAATGGCCCCCACCTCGTAGCAAGTTTTTAGTATTTTTATTGTATTCTCCGTCATATTTTACTTGTGATATTGAGGGACCGAATAAGCGGCTCAGATTTCCTCGCACGGAAATTAACACAGAAGAGTTCTCGTACCCAATTACGTACGAAATAGAACAAAACTGTGCCCAAGATGCAATTTCAGATAAAATCCGGAAAAAGGGGATAGGACCCGACGGGGTTAAGCTATCCACCTGCCGAATTTTACGATCATCTGCAAGTCCAGATGAAAGTTGCAAGGTTCCAGAAGAACCACGGGCTAGCGAAATAAAGGTTCTAGCGAAAGCACCACTGAATAGTGATATCGGGTGGCACACAATAGTTTTGGCCAAACCGTTGTGTGTACCCGCGCGATCACAGATGGTGGCTAGAATTCCAATTATGCTATCAGAAGAAAAACTTTGCTTATCTCAGGAGATAAGGGACGGAGTTTTCTTGGCAAATAGCATAATTCCCGCTAGTAAGAGCGAAGCCCTAATAGGTCTACTTAATGCAAACAATGCCGAAGCCGTCGTCAAAGAGATTAAATTACAATTATTCTCAGCTTCCGACTATGACGTTGTACAAATGCCGAGTTTAGAGGAAGAAACAAACGTAAGTCAGAATGAAAATATGACACCTACAACCTCAAACCCGAGTTCTAAAAGTAAAAATAAAAATAAACAAAGCCACGGATCTCGCAAAACGAGACCGAAGAGCACCAAGGTAAGTAAAAAGAGCCCTGGACCTTGCGAACCAAGGCCAGAGAGCTCAAATAATTTATATGAAGGTCAAAGCACTGAAATTACAAGGCCAGAGAGCCACTCAGCTGAAATTAACGGTGAAAATATTTTAAAATTAAATTATATAAAAAATCCTCGAGCAGTAAACTCTGCCGAGATGAATCGAAAGGCCAAGTTAGAGCAAGAACTCAACCTGAGCCCAATTTTAAATGAAACCGAAAAGGAGGAAATTCTAAAACTTTGTCAAGAATATAATGACATTTTCCACCTAAAAGGTGATTATTTAACTTACACGAACGCGATCACACATTCAATACCGATTGTGCAAGATCAAGCTCCAATTAATCAAAAAATGTATCGCTTACCTGAAAGACAACGGGAAGTGATAAACGAGCAGTTAAAAGAAATGCTCGAAAATAATGTGGTCCAGAGGAGCAAAAGCCCCTGGAACTCACCCTTGTTAGTAGTCCCTAAAAAAGCGGGACCTGACGGAGAAAAACGCTGGAGAGTCGTCATAGACTTCCGCAAATTAAACGAAAAGACCATAGGGGATGCATTTCCGCTCCCCCGGATCGAAGATATTCTTGATCAATTAGGTCATTCTAGGTATTTTACTACCCTAGATTTAGCAAGTGGTTATCACCAAGTGCTGGTCGACCCTGAAGATCGACCAAAAACAGCATTTAGCACTAATTACGGACACTATGAGTTCCTACGAATGCCATTTGGACTCAAAGGGGCACCTGCTACTTTTCAACGCCTGATGAATTATGTTTTAACAGGTTTGCAGGGCCTGGAGTGTTTCGTTTACCTAGACGACATTGTCATCTACGGGAAAAACTTAGAAGATCACAACTCAAAGTTACGAAAAGTGTTTGATAGATTGAGAGAAAATAATCTCAAACTACAACCGGAGAAGTGTCAATTCCTCCGGAAGGAAGTAGTTTACCTAGGGCATAAATGTACCCAGGAAGGAGCGCTTCCAGACCCAAGTAAGACGGAGTGTGTACAAAATTTTCCTACACCTAAAACCGTCAGACAAGTTCAATCATTTTTAGGACTTGCAAATTATTACAGGAAATTTATTCCTAATTTTTCTAAAATAGCACGGCCATTAACGAATTTACTGCGTAAAGATGTAAAATTCAAATGGACCGAAAAATGCCAAGGAGCATTTGAGGAATTAAAAAATGCTTTAGTCACACCTCCACTCCTAATATTTCCAGATTTTAACAAACCGTTTAATCTGACGACAGACGCTAGTAATGAAGCGATAGGAGCAGTATTATCCCAGGGTGAAGTCGGAAAAGATAAGCCGATAGCTTTCGCTAGCCGCACCTTAAACAAAGCCGAAAGAAATTATTCCACAATAGAAAAGGAATTATTAGCTATTGTTTGGGCGACTAAAAATTTCAGATGCTATCTGCAAGGTCGAAAATTCACAGTCTATACAGACCATAAACCTTTAAAAGGAGCATTTAATGTGAAAGACCCGACTTCTCGTTTGGTGAGATTTCACCATAAATTATCTGAATTCGGTTATAATATCGAATATAAACCCGGGAAATGCAACACGAATGCAGACGCTTTAAGTCGCATTCCTTATGAGGAAAATGACAATAATGAAAGCCAAACCTTGACGGTAAAGGCACAAGTTCATACAAAAGACTCTGAGACTGAGGAAAAAGCACCTAAAAATATTTCATTACATAAAGTAAATGCAGTAACAAGGGCTCAATCCAAAAAAGTCCAGAAAGAGGCAGAAATCGTATCAGAAAATACTGAAACGAAAATTGACCTAGAACAAATAGAAGAAGCTCCAGCCGAAGAAAAACAAGAGGCTGTAATTTCAAATGAGACAAGATCAAGCCCCGAAAAAATTTCGAGCCCCGAGGAAATCAAGGTAATCTTACACGATTATCATGATTCTCCCTTCGGAGGTCATCAGGGTGTGATCAAAACTTATAAAAGAAGAAAAAATTCTGGTGGAAAAATATGCTTCGCGATATAAGAAAATATATCAAGCGATGTCCGAAGTGCCAAAAATTAAAGGCATCTCCCCAAAATAAAATGCCAATGGTCATCACTGATGTGGCAGAGAAACCTTTTGATAAGGTTTACCTGGACGTCGTAGGACCATTAGAGGAGTCCACGTCAGGAAATAAATTTATTCTGACGTTCCAGGACAATCTCACTAAATTTGTAGATTGGTACGCAATGCCTAATGCAGAAGCGGCCACAGTAGCGCAAATATTTTGTGAAGAAATAGTTACACGCTACAGAATTCCTAAAGGAATAGTAACAGACCAGGGAACAAATTTCCTTAGTGATCTGTTCAAGCAAGTTTGTAAATTGCTTAAAATTAAAAAATTACAAACCTCTGCTTATCATCCGGAATCAAACGGAGCATTAGAAAGAGCACATCGACCGTTGATAGAATATTTGCGGACAGTAATCGATGATAATCCCAAAGTATGGGATCAATATTTAAGAACTGCTGCTTTCGTATACAATAATAGTATACACGAGGGTACTAAATTCACCCCAATGGATTGCCTTTACGGTTTTACAGCAGACGTTCCATCAAATTTAAAAAGAGAACCGGAACCCTTGTATAACCACGAAAATTATTATTATTTGCTCAGACACAAACTACAAAAAACTTACGCCACTGCGCGAAAGAATATTTTAGCGAGCAAAAATAAATCTAAAGAGTATTATGATAGGAGTTCCAAACCCATATCTTTCCATGTAGGAGACAAAGTACTCTTAAAAAGCGAAAGCCGTAAACACAAGTTATCGGAAATTTGGGTTGGTCCCTATCTAGTAACATCGATACTTTCACCGGTAAATACTGAAATTAAAATTGGTAAACGACTTAAAGTAATTCATAATAACAGATTAAAAAAATATTTTGAATAAAAAAAAAAAAAAAAAAAAAAAAAAAAAGAAAGTCGCGTAATCGATTTCCACCAGGAAGTCGCCAAAACACCGGCTAATAAAATCTCGTGGGTAGAGATTCTGCCCAAACGGTTGTTAGAAAAGCTGTCGGTACTTCGACGTACCGCGTCGAAACTTCCAGTATTTTAAACATGGCAAATTGTTCGGAGAAGGTCAGAATTGAACGTAAACCGAAAGAATTTTTAAAGTTGTGGAAACCTTGGACCATCAAAATTAACAATCAATTCGAAAACGCGAAAAATAAAAATAAAAAATATAAAATAATAAAGCAATACCGCCGAATTCGGACAACCTAGCTTGCAATTTACGAACAAGCCAAATATTATTATCGTGTTACAAATTTCGATTTGAAAAGTAAATTTATGCATGCTATGAAGACATATTAATAAATAAGTAGTTTTTGTAAGAATATTTTTTTTTGTAAAATAGATAGATTCATTCAAATAATTTTTATATTGTAATCATTAAATAGAATCATTCGAGATTAAAGATATTTAATTTTATCAGCTAAAAATGTACAGAAAAATAAATGATAAGATTTATTAGAAAGCTGATACGGTAAATAATTAATATTGCAAAAAAAAAAAAAAAAACAAAAAATAATTTTCATGAATCTGTTAGTAGGTATTTCTTTGAAACTATATCTTAGACAAATTAGAAATATTCATTAATCTTTTAATACAAATATCTAATTTGTATAGTTTAAATGGATTCAATATATCCATGATTTCAATTTTATATGAAACAAGTACAATTAAAAAAATGTAATTCAAACAAAATAAAAAGAAACGTAATAAATATTGTAACTGAGACAATATCGAATAACGTTCATATTTTAGGTAAACTAAAAATATATACATTGTCTTCATTTTATATTAATCAAATTATGTTAGAGATAATTAATTAACTGCAAGTTTTACAAAAAAAAATGGGAAATATTTTATTAAGAGAGTTAAGAAATAATGTATTGAATTTAAAAAAAAAAAATAATAATTAGAATAATTAGAAGCATTACCCTAGTAAGAAGGAAGTAAACAGCAAGATTATAACATACTGTTATCCTAATTATGTACAATTTCATTTTAAACCAATTTAGATAAATAATGGAATTATGAACTGATGTAACCCTTAACCGACTGGACTAGAAAGTTTTTTAGAAGCACCCGAAATTTTTTTTTAACGGTGAAATCGAAGATTTTTCATATATTAAACCTCTCGCCTTGAGAATTATTCCTCTTCAAAGAATAATCCTCTTTTTCACAGGGGGGAGGTATGTTATGTAACAGATATCGGAATTTAAAATATTTTGGATGCTGAGTGCTTCACACTCCAGCAAGAAATTTAGAAAAGAAAACCTTCTGTGGAAAATTAATTTATGGGATAAATATTTTAAAAAGAGGGATACTGAAGTGTCTCACACTTCAGTACACCGAACCCATAAAATTAATCCTAAGTAAAAAAAATGCACCCCGGCACAGTTTTTAAGTGCGATGCCCCGTAAGAAAAAGTATCGAATTTACGACTTACGTAAATTATCGACGGGCAAAGGGCAAGTGCATAGAACGATCGAACAAAGAAAGTGCGATCGCGGCACACGCGCAACAATGAAA
Organism: Dysmachus trigonus; assembly: GCA_949715965.1. Taxonomy (NCBI): domain Eukaryota; kingdom Metazoa; phylum Arthropoda; class Insecta; order Diptera; family Asilidae; genus Dysmachus; species Dysmachus trigonus. The sequence goes on along the minus strand of OX454321.1, from coordinate 35,563,023 downwards.
GCATTGTCGCAGCGGAAAAAAAGTGCCGCGATGGCTCTTTCTCCGATCGATGACCGACGCCGGGAACTTGGTTTCCTGCGATCGGAAGTTTTTGAAAAACGGAGTTCGATTTGATACGCGGTTGAGAAAGCAGCTCCGAGCTGACGAAAAGTTCAAAAAGAAAAGTCCAAATGAGAAGTGTCGGTTCCGGGAAGTTAACTTAAGTTATAGTGTGCGCAAAGTGTTAATAGTTGTACCTGGGAAATTATCCCTAGGCACCATAAGCAGTGTTGTAAAAGCCAGTTCTAAGCTCATGTAGTGTTTAAGTGCTTTAGTGTAAAGAAGCTGCGAATAAAAGAAAAACGGAACATTCAATACACTCTGTTCTCTGTTTATGTGCACCTAACAATTATCCAGCTACCCCCAAACCCACTCCTCGGGACGGCAAAATATCACCGTCAGCGAGCGTAGGACAAACACAAAAGTCCCGCTCCCGCAACTAAGAATAAAAGTTGAGTAACCGCCGAGTGTTGCTAACAAATTTATTGTTGCAACACAGTGGGTAAATTAGTAATACCCACACGCAAGTATACAACAATTGGCGCAGCCGGTAGGATTGTTTACTAGTATGTAAACTAGTATGTAAACTTTATTAAAAAATGTATTTTTTTTTTATTTTTTTTTCAAAAATTACAACTCTATAAGAAAAAAGTTGGTCCATGGTTTACATCATTTCTGCCTGAAATGTTGATGGATCTGCAAAACGTAAAAAAATTCTTGTAAAATAAAGTTGTCGTTATAGTCTGTCGAGCCGGATTTGTGAAATTCGGAAAATTTGGCAATTTACGGCAGTTTAAAAAAAAAAGTGCATTTTGTGTCATAAATTTCACACTTTAATTATGTTTATATAATTTTGGGGAGGTCCCAATAAAAATCAAAAATCAACAAATCCGAGGGCTGACAAGCAAGGGCGAGGTGTGCCGGAGAGAAAAGATTTATATTAAAGTGTCATACCTTTTATTTTCTTAGTTCCTACCTATATACATTTCCTTCACAAAAAAAAAAAGCTTAACCCTAAGGGTGGATGATGCGGTGCCTTCGAGGGGGAGGCTGCTGCTCAACTACGTTGGACGGCCGCCGTGCTGCTACTGATGAAAAGCTGCTGATAGTGCTGTTTGGCCTCTTCATTTTGGGCCCTTAATTGGAATTTCAATTAATATCATCACCACGGGTTATAGTACGGCGAGTAAATTGAGTTGTTAGTTAGATACACTGATTTAACCGCAAATCGACTTTTTTTTGTCGGAGCGTCAATTTAAAATTAATGTCAAAAACTCAATTTTCAATATTTTTTAATAAAATTTTTTTTGAATACTCTTAAAAAGTTGTTCTTTAGTATAGGCCTTCGCCCATTTACCTTACTTTTACCAGATCGATAAAAAAAATAATCTTAAAAATGGGTCCAAAAAATGCATGTTTGACTATACCCCCCCCTTAATTGTCTTTTAGATTACAGGCAACTGGGGATCACTACCGCAGTTCGTATTAGGTAAGTAACTGGTATTTTTAATCATACAAATAATCATTAATTTCTTTCGTATTTTAGCTCGACACTTGGTTCAGTTGCACAGTACTCATATAGTAAATGGGTAAGTTACAATTTTCTCAAATGACTGTAGTTTCACAGGTTTCACTAATTTACAAATTTTTTTTTTTTTTTATTTTCAGATTTCTTTTACAACAATTTAAATTAGAGAAGAAGGGCGGTAAGTTAAGTATATTTAAAATAAGTTTTGGTATATAAAAAAAAAATTATTTTCTTTATTTCAGCATTCTTTCACGAATATAACACAGTTTGAGGTTCGCCACTAGTCTCACAGTAAGTATATAGTTTAAAAAGTAAGCCATAATTCTCTTACTTTAATTTATTTTCACGAGTAACTCAATGATTAGCAAATTTCACGTTTTCAGATTTATTGACAACAGTTTAAATTACGTAAGAAGTGAGGTAATTTGAATATATTTAAGATAGATTTTATCCCTATATATATATAAAAATGAAAGTTTGTTTGTTTGTTTGTTGCTCAATCACGCCTAAACGCTTGCATCGATATTTTTCATTTTTTGTCCGAAGGTAGTACATATTCCTACTTAACATATAGCCTAATTTTTTTCGGATAATACACAGTTTCAAAATGGCGGATCCAAGATGGCGGCTGAAAATGTTAAGTTTGAAGCGATTTTGATGAAAATTGGTACATAGGGGTTTTGCGGCATGCTGATTTCAAATCCGCTGTCTAAATTTAGAAATTCAAGATGGCGGATCCAATATGGCGACTAAGATTTCTCGATTTCAATGGATTTTAATGAAAATTAGCACAATAATTGTTTTGAGGTCACTGATTTTAAATATTATCAAAATTTACAAGTCCAAGATGGCGACCAATATTTCTCGATTTCAACGGATTTTAATGAAAATTAGTATAATGATTATCTTGAGGTCACTGATTTTGAATGTTATCAAAATTTATAAATCCAAGATGGCGGACCCAATATGGCGGCAAAGATTTCTCGATTTCAACGGATTTTAGTGAAAATTGGTACAATGATTATTCTGAGGCCACTACATTCGAATATTGTCAAAATTTCCAAATCCAAGATGACGACTACAATTTCTCCATTTCAACGGATTTTAATGAAAATTAGTACAACGATAATTCTGAGGCCACTTATTTTGAATATTATAAAATTTTCCAAATCCAAGATGGTGGATTTAACCAGAATGTCTCGATTTCAACTGATTTTAATGGAAATTGGTACTATGATTATTCTGAGGCTACAGGATTGTAATGGAAATTAGTACAATGATTATTCCGGAGCCACTAATTTCCAATTCTATCAAAATTATCAAACCCAAAATGGCAACCAAAATGGCTCGATTTCAACGGATTGTAATGGAAATTAGTACAGTGATTATTCTGAGACCACTAATATTGAATATTATCAAAATTTCCAAAAGCAAGATGGCGGACCCAACATGGCGTCCAGAATGTCTCGATTTCGATGGATTTAAATGAAAATTGGTAGAATGATTTTTCTGAGCCTAGATATTTCGAATAATATTAAAATTTGTAAATTCAAGATGGCGGGTCCAATATGAGAGCAAATATCTCGATTTAAACAGATTTTAATGAAAATTAGTACAATGATTGTTCTGAGGCCACTAATTTCGAATATTAGCAAAATTTCCAAATTCAATATGTCGGATGCAATATGGCGACCAAAACTTCTCGATTTCAACGGATTTTAATGAAAATTGCTAGAATGATTATTTTAAGGCTAATAATTTTTAATATTATTAAGATTTGGAAATTCAAGTTGGCGGATCTATAAAGGGGTTTTCGGGTTGAAACAATTTCTAGGATATAACAAACTAGAACATTTGAGAAGTGTTTAATTAGTAAGTATTTACCCAACGCCGGGTGAAACCGGGTAAGCCAGCTAGTACATATATAAAAAAAAGATTATTTTCTTCATTCCAGCATTCTCTCACGTGTGTAACACAGCCACTAGCCTCAATAAGTATATAGTAAATGGGTAAGTTATAAGTTTCTTCACTAAATTTATTTTCACAAGCATCTCACTACTTAACAATTTTTTTGTTTTCAGATTTCTTTTACAACATTTTAAGATTAAGGGAAACGCGGTAAATTGGGAATATTTAAGATAAATTTTATATAAAAAAAATTATTTTATTTATTTCAGCATTCTTTCACGAATAATGCACAGTTTGGATTCGCCAACACTCTCACGGTAAGCATATAATTGAAGGGTAATTTTTAAGTTTGTAAGATTAATTAATTATCACAGGTATCTCGCTAATTAGCGATTTTTTTTTTTTTTCAGATTTCTTTTACAGCAATTTAAAGTATGTTATGCAGCCGGGTTTCGCCACTAGTCTCCATAAGTATATAGTAAATGGGTAAGCTACAATTTTTCTCCACTGAATTTATTTTCACAAGTTTCTCACTAATTAACAAATTTTTTTCTTTTTCTTTCCAGATTTCTTTGCAGCAATTTAAACTACGAAAGAAGTACCGTAAGTTGGGTATATTTAAGACGGAATTCACGTAACAAATTTATTTCCTTGCTTCCAACACTCGTCCATGGATAAAACACAGTTTGGGTTCGCCAGTATTTTCACGGTAAGCATAAAATTGAAGGAAAGTTTTAAGTTTATAAGATTTATTAATTTTCACGGGTATCTCACTAATTGACAAAATTTTCTTTTTCAGATTTATTTTATTCCTTCCGGACCCACGTCCGTCCACAACCACGGCTAAATCCAAACTCTTCTTGATGCCACGCCAAATCGGCCGTTGACAATCCCGGTGTCGCTCATTCGCCGTCAGCCAATTGTGCGCTCGCAGCAGCTGTGTGAGCCAGCGACAGCGGGATCGCGCCTCGCCACTCGTGGTGCGAAAGATCCGGCCGGCGAGCTTTCCGCATCACTCCTTGCTCGGTCCGAGAAAATGTTTGTACCCGACCGAAAAATAGGAGACTCGACGGCGCTCGGTCGCAGTTTTTTGGCTCTTCTTTTACCGTTCCTTGAGTTTCGGGCGGCGAATTTTGGTGAAATTTCTGCTTGGACAGCGACCAAAATTCTGCGCTCGAAACTCAAGGAGCGGAGTTTCGAGCGGTAGTCAACAGTGCCGCCGTTTCTAAAATTTATTGAATATTGAGGGGCAACTTGCAGCCGAGAGCCATAGGCGTCGGCGAAAAGAAAATTTTATGACGAAAGTTTTGAGATTTCAGTTTCTTAGATTCCCTGACCATAACAGCACAGGTCTGTTGAACTCGATACCGTGGCCAACGGAGCTGAAAAATGGTCGGGCTGTGAGGGCGTCCAACATGTGGCTCGACCCACGTGAGAAATCTACCCCGGACTGAGCTAGCCGGCCAGATGTACACACTGAACTTCCCCGGACCCTTATGAGAGGTCGGATGGTTCAGTGTGAACTTGACCACTGCTTCCTTCCCTCAGCGGAAACCAACCCTAATGAGAGGTGGCTTCCCTGAAAGAAGGAAGAAGCTGCTGACCCTTCCGGGGCAGACTCAGCACGCGAGTCATCCCACGAAAAGGAAGAGAGGCAAGAGATGTGAAGTTAACTTGAAAAAAAAAACAAAAAAAATGTGGCTGTGGACCAACCCCCCGCGGCCATCCCAGTCCCAAGATGGGGTTCACCCACTCTGCGGACCCGCATAGCTCCAGGCTCCAGCGATAGGGCGCTGCTGTTCCACGGGAGCCTTGGAGTGGAGGTTGCCGTGAAATGTTCGTGTAAACTTAATCTACGAGAAGGGAATCCCCTGCCAGATCCCTTGTTATGCAGTCTTTCCAAAGGGGAGGGAAAATTGGAGTGCAGGACTCCAAGTCAGTTATATTGTTCATTCAGACAAGGGTATGAAAAAAATGGGGGGGCAAAAATTGGACTAATGGAAAAATGATAGTAGATAGGGCTGCCCGAGACCTCGAGACGAGTGCTTGGCACACCAATCCACCAAGCGTCGTAATTCTCGAGAGGCCTCGAGTCGACCACCACCCCGAGTGTTGCAGACAGGGCCTCTTGGAGAGCGGGATGCAAGCGAAAAACAAATATATAGGGAGGGAAAGGATTAGGTTCAAGGAACGGGAACTCTAACTAGGAGGGGTAAGGGTGGTGCAAGAGTGTGTCAACCGCAATACCAAGCAGAGGCTTAATGACACACTAACGTTACCAGTGAGGCTGGACGGATGCCTTATTAGGGCTACCGGAATGAAAAGTGTGTTCAATTCAAATAAGACACCCGACCATTAATATTATTTCTATATGTACTAAGTATCTCTATAGTCTTTCATGATATACAATTAATAAGCGAAAAAAAACCAAGTCTCGACGATTTCACTCTCACCTGCGAATGTCTTTGGCATGGTAGGTTCCGATAAGTTTTCCCTGTAGATCCTCCAACTCGTACAAGGCATTTCCTTTTCTGGCTCGAACTCTACATTTCAGAAATTTACGGTTAAGTTTAGCACTAGTCTGCTTTTCAAAATTACTCAGTTGAAAATTTCGACGATAAACCTCTTCACCAACTCTAAATTCTACGGATTTTGATCTCAGATTATAAGTCTTTGCACCTTGCTCGAACGCTTTTTTGAGATTTTCTTGGGCTTTCGCCCGAATAAGTTTGAGTTTGTCGGAGGTATCTATATTAATGGGTTCGTCTATTCCTTGTAAGCAGCGTAACAACTCGTAACTGGAAGCATGCGTTATCATATGAAGTCCGAATAACATTCGATAAGGAGGAAAACCGGTTGCCTAATGAATAGAGCTTCGAAGAGAACTGGCGATAATACTTAAGTTTTCGTCCCATTTTTGATGTTCATCTTTAATATACGCGCGAATTCCCGAAAGAATTGATCTGTTTACTCTCTCCGAAGCGTTAGCCTGAGGTGAATAGAGAGCAGTGCGCATGTGTTGAACCCCATAGCGTTCCAAAAGTTTTGCGAGTTGAGCCGAACGGAATTGAGTACCATTATCCGAGACTATTGTTTCAGGAACCCCGAACATATGGAAAATTTCTTCTTCGACAAAAGTGCATATCTGAGATGTCGTAGCTTTACGTAAAGGTTTCAATAAGGGAAATTTCGATAGGTGGTCTAGAGCAATCAGTATATAAACGTAACCGGATTTTGTACGAGGGTAAGGACCCAGCAAATCTATGTAAACTCTTTGCCATGGACGTTCAGCGATTGGTTGGGTTTTCATTGGTGGTCGAAGTGTAGTGTTTGGGGCTTTGATTTCTTTGCAAGTGTCACAGGACAGAACGTAGGACCTAACATCCGATGCCATGCGTGGCCAATAAAAATGTCGACGTATTCTTTCTAAAGTTTTACCAATGCCACCATGAGAAAATAATGGAGGATCATGGGCACGGGTAATTACGTCGGAAACTAACCCTGGAGGTATCCAAAGCTTCCACGCTTTGTCTTCTTGCACCGGATCACCTGAACGTGGGCTGATGCGGACATAGATATAACCGTCGCGTACTAATAAATCTGGAAATTTAGCTCGATTTTCTTCTGCTTGTCGTCCCAGCTCTACATATTCTGCCGAAGCAAAATATGGAGAACTGAGGTCGACTTCAGGACCGAAGTCCTCTGGAGCTGTCAGAGCGTCGCATTCTACTCGAGACGTCCGGCACCACGTTCAAGCTCCCCTTACGGTGTTCGATTGTGAAGCCGAAGCGTTGAAGCTTTAGGCTCCACCTTGCTAATCTGCCACTCAGATCTTTCTGTGACATAAGCCATTTCAAACTAGCGTGGTCTGTAATAATTTTAAGAGGCATCAATTCGATGTAAGGGCGAAATTTCTGGACACTTATCATTGCCGCTAAACATTCCAACTCTGTCACGGAATAATTTCGTTGGGCTGAATTTAATTTTTGAGAAACGTATGCGATTGGCCGTTCGTTACCATTTTCGTCAACTTGTAATAAAACACCTCCTACTCCAAGGGTACTCGCATCGCATTGGATGACGAACGGTCTGGAGAAGTCGGGGCTCACCAAAACAGGGGCAGAGGTCAAGTGCTGCTTGAGTTTGACAAACGCGACTTGTGCTTCTTCAGTCCACGTGAAATGACTAGACTTCTTCAGCGTATCAGTTATAGGTCCCGAAAGATCTGCAAAGTTCGGAATGAATCTTCGATACCATCCTGCCATCCTCATGAATCGACGTACTTGTCGTACGGTTTTGGGAGCAGGGTAATCGACAATTGCAGAAATCTTATCGGGATCCATACGCATTCCATTTTCCCCTATAATGAAGCCTAGGTACTTAGTCTCTCTCAAACAGAACTTGCTCTTTTCCACGTTAATAGTGAGGCCCGCCTTCTTCAGACAGTCCGCAACCCGTGCGAGAAGAGATAGATGGGATTCAAAATCTTGAGATAAGATCAATAGGTCATCCAAATATACTAAAACGTTTTCTCGAAGATCGTAAGGTATTGCTTTATCCATCAACCTGCACATAGTTTGTGGAGCGTTGCAGAGACCGAATGGCATCACTGTGTAGTGATAGAGGGGATGACCAGGGACCGTGAAGGCTGTTTTCTCCAGGGAGCTCTTGTCCAGTGGAATCTGCCAAAAGGCGTCTTTCAGATCCAAACTAGTTATGTATTTTGCCGGCGGAAGGCGACTTAAAATCCCGTCAATCTGCGGCAACGGATACGCATCCTTTTTTGTTACCGCGTTCACCTTCCGGGCGTCAAAACATAGTCGGACTTTGCCCGGCTTCCGAACTAGGACAACTGGAGAGCTCCACGGACTTTGGCTCTCCTCTATCACTCCAAGCGAGAGCATTCGACTCAGTTCAGCATCCATCAAACTTTGTACTGCTGGAGAGACTGGATAGAATCGTTGTTTTATTGGTGTAGCATCACCTACGTCTATAACGTGTTCTAACAGGTGTGTTTTCCCTAAACCCAAATTTGCGTAAGATGAAAATAGCACTTTGGTCTGTTCCAAACGTCGCTGAAAATCAGGAGATAACGCGTGTTCTATCGAATTGGTCTTCGCCGGAATCGGGGTGTCCAACGAAGAGACCAGACCGAGAATGTCCGGAGCCAAATTGAAAGCCTTCCAAAAATCTATACCTAAGTATAACTCCTGAGTGAGAGTTGGCACGACATAAAGCCGTAGAAATTTAGACTCCCCTCGAAAAAGAACTTCCAATTCAATGTGACCGTGCACCTCCGGTCTGGCTCCGTTGGCCACCTCGATCGCGGAACGATATTTGACCCACTTCGCTTCGGCTCCTTTTAATAAGCTCTCTGATCCCTTACCCAAAATACTGATGCTAGCACCACTGTCTAGCAATCCAACTAGATCTTTTCCTAAAACATTAACGGTTGCATAGGGTCTTACGTCTTTAGGGACCGATACGAAAGCCGAGGCTAGTCTTCGACGATTTATTTTTACGCGTTTCCAAAATGTCCTTAATCGCAACGTAGATCGTTTGGGTTTATGGGATTTATTTAAATTTAACAAGGGTTTGGAATGACCGTCCGGATAATCAACTGCAGAGGAGAAAATTCTTTCACGAGCCGCTTGGTATTCTTTAAGCCTGAGATGGTAAGGCTTAATTGGAAAAAAAGTAGGCTTTCGATCAGTAATTGGTCGAGGCAATATCGAAATTTTCTGGCTCGGATCTTCCTCTAGTACAACAGCAGAAGGCTGTGAAAATGACATCCGGTTTAATTGAACTCTCCAGTCGTTGTGGAAGTATCAGACGAAATTGGTAAATGGAAATTTGAAACATTAGGGTCTATGTTTGGGGGCGAGAAGGAGTGTTCGTGGCCTGTCCTGCTGTAATTGCCATCGTACGCTGTGGTCGAGGGCTGATGTTGTTGCTCCCGACCCGACGTTGGTTTTTTTCAGCGCAATTAGAACAGCGAGGCTTGACTAATCCTTTTCGGCCGCAACCATAGCAGAAAAACCCTGTAGGCTCAATCGAACAATCTTGATAATAATGCCCAGGCTGGTCGCAGTTCCAGCATTTAATTTCAGGTGCTTGGAATTTCACTAACGCGTCTACAGACTCCGGACAAACTTCAGGTAGGGCTTCCGAAAAATCATTAAAAGCAAAATTTTCTTCAACGCGAACGGGACGGTGAGCAGTCGGCAACAGCGTGCTTCTGGTTCGTTGACGTGTTACCTGGACTTCGGTGACTAAATCTCTCAAATGAGCAATTGAATAAACACGATGGAGGCAAATCTGTTCTTGAATATACGGGAGCAGATTGTCTCTCACCATTTCAACGAATTCCACCTCGTGCATGGGAATAGTAAGCCGATTTCGCAATGCTACCAAGTCCATGTAATACGTCGTGAACGTTTCACCAGGCTGTTGCCGCCTGCCCAGCATCTGCCACTTAATGTCGACGTCACGCGAGCGTTCTCCCCAGTCAGCTCTAAATGCAGATTTAAGGTCAGGCCAAGGAATGTTATCATTACTCCTACGGATGGTCCAATACCAGTTTGCGACCGTTTCACTATTTTATTTTTATTATTATTATTATAGGATGACCCTCATGGTGGGCACTGCGACCAGACGGTCTTTTGTGCCAAAGCCCCTTTACAGTAAAAGACGATCTGCTACCCTAAGGAACGCCAGAAGGTCCTTTACAGAAGATGAACGAGCTTCAGCCGAGTCCAGGAACTCTTGGCCGAAGATCTTTCTTCTTAACCGTGCTAAAGCCGGACAAGCACACAAAATGTGTGATGCAGTTTCGTCGTCTTCAAGACACAGACGATAATCCGTCTCATTTGACAGACCTATCTTATATAGGTGGTATCTTAGCCCATGGTGGCCAGTTAGGTAACCTACCAACAGTCTGAGATCCGCTTTACTCAAAGCATTGATTCCAGTGTAGGTGTAGGGTCTGACGAGCTCTTTAGCTTGCCGGATCCCAGGGAAGTTATCCCAGTGTATGTACTGTAGATTCCTGACCCATTCTTCTATCACAGCCTTGGACGAAGACCAGCCAATGCTGCAGAAGGGCTCAGGACCCTTGAATCGAGAAGATGAACCTTCCCTGGCAAGTTCATCAGCAACCTTATTTCCCTCAACGCCGGAGTGTCCCGGTACCCAACAGAGGGTAACCCTGTTGGAAGTAGCTAAGTTTTGAAGGGTATCAAAGCATTCTTTAACAAGTCTAGACGAGAAGCGCCATGACGAGAGTGCCTTGAGGGCCGCTTGGCTATCGGAAAAGATAGTAATATTGGCACCTTTAAGTCTCTTGTTAATATTGAGAAGGGCTTCAATGGCATGGATTTCAGCCTGGAAAACGCTGGGCCATTTTCCCATTGCTATCGAGACCTTGGTGTTGGGTCCATAGACATCAGCACCAACACCATGTTCCGTTTTTGAGCCATCTGTGAACCAACGGAGAGTTCTGGGGTCCAGACTGAGGCCGCCGCCATTCCAGTCTGCACGTTCAGGGATGAGAATCCTGAATCTCCTCCCGAAGCTCAGTTCCCTGGTCATGTAGTCTGTTAAATAACAGATCCTTAAGTCAGGGATGCGCTGCAGGATGCTCATGTGACCATTGTCAGCAATTTGCATTTTGGATGTGATTTGCACTCTCAGAGCACTGATTGCAGCTGATTTCAAAATGAAAAAGTGCAGGGGTTCGAGTCCTACTATCGCCTCCATGGCGAGTGTTGGACAAGTCCCCATGGCTCCTGTTATGGAGAGGCAAGCAAGCCGTTGTAGCTTGTTGCACTTAGCAATTGCCATCTGCTGTTGAACTTTGGGCCACCATACAAGGGCGGCGTAAGCAACAATTGGCTTGACAATTGTATTGTATAACCACAGGATCATCTTTGGGTTGAGACCCCATGTCCTACCAAAAAGTCTCCTACAGGCCCACATGGCTCGCGTGGCCTTATTCAATGAGTAGTTCAGTTGAGTATTCCAATTTAGTCGCTTATCCAGCCAAATACCTAAGTATTTTACTTCATTGGAATATTCAACGACCGTTCCTTGGATGGATATAGTATCCAAGTTCAGACGGTACCTTTTTGTAAAAGGTACCAAGACGGCCTTAGACGGGTTGATGGTTAGGTCCTCACTGACACATCAGTCAGTGACTACACGAAGAGCGGACCTCATCAAGCTAGTGACAGTTGTGTCAAATTTACCCGTAACGATTATTGCCAGGTCATCCGCATAGCCAACAGCGTGGTAGCCAAGCTCACAAAGCTTGACTAGGAGGCCATCCACAACCAGAGACCAAAGCAATGGTGACAGTACCCCGCCTTGTGGGCATCCTCTGACTGCCCTAATCGACACAGAGATATTGCCCAGCATGGATGAGATTTCTCGCTCTCTTAGCATAGCATCTACCCATGCGATTGTATATGAGTCTATACCCCTGCGCACAAGAGCCCTGGATATAGAATCATATCCTGTGTTATCGAAAGCTCCCTCTATATCCAGGAAAGCACACAGAGCTATTTCCTTGGCCTGAAGGGATTTCTCGACCCTACTGACTAAACTATGTAAAGCAACCTCTGTTGATTTATCTTTAGTGTATGCAAACTGTGATCTGTGGAGCGGTGTTGATTGCTCCAGTTTGCACCTTATATGAAGGTCCAACAATCTTTCCATTGTTTTCAGCAGGAAAGATGTTAAGCTGATTGGTCTATAAGACTTAGGCAGCTCGAGGGGCCTATTGCCCTGTTTTGGAATAAATACAACCACCACCTTCCTCCATGAACGTGGTATGTATCCCCAAATATAACTGGCCCTAAACAGACAAACCAAAGGATCAAGGATCGTATCCAGACAGTTCTGAAGTAATGCCGGAAAGATCCCGTCACCTCCTGGGGTTTTAAAAGGTTGAAAAGAGGCCACTGCCCATTTAACCTTGTTCCTGTCAAAGATGACACCGGACTTGCTACACGCTCTGCGGCTTGCTCTATCGCTAGGATTAGAGTCTGCAGGCTGTAGCGAATTTTCTCCTAGAATTGACCCGGGAAAATGTACTTGTAGTAGGTACTCAAGTGTTTCCCTTTGCGACTCAGTGAAGGTACCATCCTGTCTCTTCAAGAGTCCAACTCCATTGGAGACGTCCTTAGCTAGTACCTTTTGAAGACGGGCTGCTTCCGGTAATGATTCTATACCTTCACAGTGCCTTCTCCAGGATTCGCGTTTCGAGCGTCTCAATTCTTTATTGTAGTCAGTGAGAGCAGATCTATATTCGTCCCACTGCTTAGTGCGTTTGGCCCTATTGAATAACCTCCACACATGCCTACGCATATCCGATAGCTGTTCGTTCCACCAGGGCACCTTGCGTACCACTTTGGCTGGAACTGCGACATTGCTATCATGGTAGGAGGATATTATTACTTCGTTAAGCTGGTTTGCAGCCACTTCCAGTTCACTAGTTGAGCTGATACTGGTCACCAGCGTGTCTGCCTTTGAGCTCACCATGGCTCTGTAGGCACTCCAATCTGTTTTTCTTGGATTATAAGATTTTGAAGTGAGTTCAGAGCGCCCTGGAATGTCGAATCTAATGTGTTGATGATCCGACAGTGACGCTTCATCTGATACTCGCCAGTTCACTATGAACTCGGACAGGATCCTGCTGGCAAGAGTGAGGTCTAACACCTCTTCTCTGACCGCAGTGATGAAAGTTGGTTTGCACCCCCTATTAACTATATCTATATTCTTACTAGATAGATAGTTCAAAAGGTACTCACCCCTTTCATTTACGTCGCTGCTACCCCACACCGTGTGGTGCGCGTTTGCGTCGCAACCGATGAGGAACTGTCGGTTAGATCGTCGACAGTACTCGACGAATTCCTGGACTTCTTCTGGTGGAATATCTGGCCTATCCCCTGGGAAGTAGGCCGATGCCAGGACAACTTCCTGTACTCCACCCAGCGTGGGGATCTCCACCAGCGCCGCTACGAGTTCCCTGGAAATAAAATTAGAAATGGGGAGATGATTGACACTTTTGTCTATCAGAAGTGCCGCACGTGGTACTTCTACCCCGCGGTCGTAGATCAACTTACATGAGTCGATGTTGAGTCCTCGGACTTGGCCACTAATAACCCAGGGCTCCTGGATGAGCGCAAGGGTTATTTGTTTCTCGGCGAAGGTTCTGCACAGCGTGGCCGATGCCCCTTTGGCATGGTGCAGGTTCGCCTGGAGCACCCTCATGGTGCTCATTGCTCCTCTTTGGAGAGGGACTTCTTGACGAGCGCAGCTGCCTTAGCTCGACGAGGTCCCTTGGAACTGCCACCCTGAAGGGGTTTGCGCAGTTTTCCCACCTTTGGCCTTTGCTGTTTTTTCTTAGCATTGGCCGAAGACGGCCCAGTGGTCATCGTCTTCTTTAGGGGGGCCGACTTGGCAGTCGCAGCTGTAGCCTGTCCTGTGACTCGACTAGTTGAGGGCCCAGCAGTGGAACTAACATCCACTGACCCTCTAGCTGGGGCGACACTGCCTTGAGACGACCCAGTGGTCGTCATCCTAGGGGCCGACTTAACAGTCGCAGCTTTAGCCTGCCCAATGGCTCGACTAGTTGAGGGTTTAGCAGTGGACATAACATCCACTGACCCCCCAGCTGGCAAGACACCACCTCTAGCGCCGGTTGCAGCAACCCCGGAAGAGGGTAGGTCCACAGACACTGGTCCCTTTCCTTCTGGCTTACTGCCGCTTCCCCCTACTACCCTGGCGCCCTTAAGGATGAGCTTAAGGTGGGTAAACCTGTAGGCGATCCTGCCTTTTTGTTTTGTCAAGATTGCCATTGACACATCATCAATGGCAATGACCAGATGAAGCAGTTGACCATGTGTCAACCTCTTCAGTACCTTCCACTGCACGGCTGAGAAGGCATTTTGGGCATCAATTGATGCCAGCACCTTCTCGTTTGTGAGGGAAAGGCTCTGAGGAAAGTAGCCCCGGATCACGTGAGTCCGGGGGAACTGCTCTCCCTCAACGAGAACGATGTCAAGAGCGCTCTTGGCACGAATGTGCTCAAAATTGCTCTTGACCCAGTCGGCCGTCTGCTCATTCGTGCAGACAAGAAGGAGCCAGCCGGTTCGAGGCATACATGCCTCGAACTCCGGCTGGATCCTCTTGTCCACGAGCTCAATCGTGGCATCGACAATCGCCTCCTGTAGCAGAGCCATTTGCTCCGCTGAGAGGGGACGATTGACCATGTCCGCCGATACTAGACCTAACTTAATGCTACTAACCACCTGGCTAAAGGTGGGTTTCGTGGACCCCATATGGGTCGTCTTTGGCTTTTTAGTAGCCGGAAGATCAGGGGACTTATCCTCTGATCGAGTCCTTTTTGACTCAACTTTTACCGGAGATTTAATCTTTGCTATCTCCAGAGACTTTTCCCTGGAGAGGCCACTCGCCAAAGCCTTCTTAAATCTCCTCCTCTCTGCATTGGTGAGCCTGACAAAACCGGAACCAGCGTCAAGCTTCATCCGACTCACCTCTGCGTCAACAGCCGTGAGTCCGGACTGCTCCGAACACAGGCTTACACTATCCGGCACCTCGTGGCAGTCGGAGTCTGTATCCGAGGACATTTCCTCAGACACAGCACTACGTCTGTCGCCCCTTGGCACCGACAGTGCTGGCAATGTTGGGGCACAGCTGCTCTCCAACTTTTCCGAAGAAGGTTCTTCTGTAGAGTGCCCAATGGCTCCACTACAGGAGATGGATTCTTGTAGCCCAATGGCTACAGTGTTTTCTGCCGTGATCGCTACCCGTTCATCGGCGGATGCAGTCGGAACTACATCAGTTTTTTTGGGGTTTTCCTGTAAATCTAGTTTTGTTCCCACGAGATAACGGGAAAGAAAGGTCACACCGCACAGAGCCCGTTATGCGGCGAAGTCTAATTGAAACTGGAGGGCGACAGGTATCCAGAGTCCGCATACTCACGACCAAGCTCCCTCTTGGCCACGCATCCCTCGGCGTATGCTGTTCCACCTTGGATTAGGGTATTTTATTTAAGAGAGTGTCCTTCTCTCCGCCCGACTACCATTAGCCAGCACTCCCGGCAGAGACCTAACCGTACCGGGAGCCTGTTTCCGGCCGCCCCCACGTGGAGGGTATAGTCGCACTACCATCAATGCACACAGTTGCGGCACATGCACGCAGATACGGCACGTACACCAGTGTATACGCGTTGTTCCCCCTGCGTGCATGCGTGAATCCCCCTGTGTACCTGACGGCTGACGGCCGACCGTTTCACTAAGTAAAAGGTGAAAGTGATTGATCAGATGATCGAAATTACCGCGCAGCGTACCCCGTGTAAGGCTTTCCACTCTGAAAGATGAAGACGAGAATTGTTACCATCGTACTGAATTTTCCAATGGCGAATAGGACTACTAGGCCATTGTTCAGTACCAAACTGGGGTCGTGGCTGCATATTATACGGACTGCTATTAAATTCTGGCTGCCTTGGAGCTCGTGGAGGAAGCCACGGCCGATCGCCAGAGGTGAAATTAGGTCGCTGATTGGTATGGTGTGGTGTTTTGGGCGTTTCTTCCGAAGCTAACTTGTTGGCTTCACGATCGATTTTAGCCAGTTCCGCGCGCACGAGATCTTGTACTCTAAAACTTAGTCCCCGATCGCGTGGGATACTTGTACAGCCTCGGGATTAATTGCGGTTGCTTCGAATTCTAATACGGGTTCGGTTCCTACATCGCACGTCCGACTAGGTTTAACAGTGTCGGGGGTATGTGCGACGGTGTCCCGCGCGGATTGTCAAGTATTGTACTTTTTGGGTACCGCACCCTGTTCTTTGTTCTCCATCGCGAAGCAAGGTAACTAGCAAAATCTTTATCAGGAAGAAGCAAAGGAATGTTACGCTATCGGTGATTCGTCGACTAAAAGATTTTAACCAGCAGAAAACTCAATGCAGGTTTCAAAAAGATGATTAAAAGAAAAGCGAAATAGCGTTCAGCTACCCGTGATTTACCAGACTAAATTGTTGGATGAAATTATTTAATTATGACTTATTTACAAGAGAGACGTGGAAATAGAGAATGAGCTTGTAGTACAAATGAGAGGAGTTGCGATTTCCTTCTCTTGGACGTATGAAACCAGTTCTAGGATATAAGAAAAATATATACCACCTCGAGGAACTCTAGTGAATGAAGTGAAGTGAGAATACACTGTGAATATGAATGAAAGAATTTACAATTATTAAAAAGTACGCTAGCAAAATAATTCGAAGAATTTTAATTTTGTAAAAAAGCTATTCAATAATGATTTATTTACGCGAAAAAAGAAGAAAGTGGGAGTAGAGAATGCACTGTGAAATATAAATGAAAGAATTTACAATTTTCTTCTCTTATAAGTTATAAAAACGTTATAATCTATATACAAAAATATATTAGTGGAATAACTTGCGGAAACGGAACTCTAATAAATTTGACCAAAAAAAAGGAATTTATTTTTGCCTGAGAAGCACTTCAACAATTCAACAATTCATCAAATACTGATTACTACAAGATGTACATAATGATAAATTAGTGTAACGTAGCCATAAGCCGACTCTTCAACCCAGACCTAGGTGCATTAAAATCAATAATGTTGGAGTGCTTATTGAAGAGACGAGACATTGACATCAAAGGCTCATGCATAGCGTAGTTTGTACGGTGATGCGGAAGATGGAGAAGGTCCCGAGATCTTAAAGAGCGAGAAGGAATAGAAATATGAGTTGACGACAGCAACTCAGGGGAATTGATTGAACCGTTCAGGATATCAGACATCATAATAATTCTGGATATATTACGCCTCTTTTCGAGTGAATCCAGGGAGATCAACTTCAGTCTTTCAGCGTAAGGAGGGAGATGTGAGCTATCAAGCCAGGGTAGGCCACGGAGTGCGAACCTGAGAAATCTCCGCTGGATTGCTTCTATGCGGTTTACGTATAATGCATAGAATGGTGCCCAAACAGGAGAAGCATACTCCAAAATAGGTCTGACGAAAGTCCAGTAAAGAAGTTTGGTAATGTATGGGTCGTCGAATTCTTTGGACCATCTTTTTATAAAGCCAAGGGTTGAATTGGCTTTACTTATAATCGAGTTAATATGGTCATCAAAGGAGAGAACAGAGTTCACTAAAACGCCTAAGTCTTTGGCTTTGTCAAGTCTATGCAATCCACAACCATCCACTGAGTAATTAAAATTAAGAGGAGACCTTTTTCTAGAGAATGACATAACTGTGCACTTATCAACATTTAACGGCAAACAATTAATAGAGCACCACTTGTAGAAAGTGGCTAAGTCAGATTGTAAAAGATGACAGTCGGAAACGTGAGAGACAGCACGAAATATCTTTGCATCATCTGCATAACAAAGAATTCTAGACGAAGACAGGAGCAATGATACGTCATTAATGTATATTATAAAAAGAAGGGGACCGAGAATACTTCCCTGTGGCACAACGGAAGTATTATTAATCTGTGCAGAAAGGGCCCCACGGAACAGGACTTGCTGTGTACGGTCAGTCAAGTAAGATGACAGCCAGTCAACGAAAATAGGGGGGAAGTCGAGCAAAGAAAGTTTATGGAGTAAAATTTTATGGTCAATACGGTCGAAAGCCTTACTGAAATCAGTAAAGATGCAGTCGACCTGGCAACCCGCTTCAATAGTAGGTATACAGTAATGGACGAATTCCAGCAAGTTTGTTGTGGTTGATTTACCCTTAGTAAAACCATGCTGGAACGAGCCCATTATAGATTTACAATGAAAGCGTAATACGTCGTTAACCAGCGTCTCTAAGATTTTAGCTAGGTGATTTAAATTGGTAGTTAGTTATGTCTGATTTATCACCTTTTTTATGTAGAGGACGAATTACGGAGCGTTTCCATAACATAGGGAAATAGCCACAAGACAAGGACAAATTAAATAAATAACAGAGGACGTGGACGAACATTGGACCGCACCTCTTTAAAAAACAAGCAGGAACACCGTCAGGGCCAGCACAAAAGCTGTCCGGCAAATTGGCCAAATGTTCTAAAATTGACGACTCGTCGAAAACAAGGTCTTTCATCTCCAGGGAAGTGGATGGAAGCTTCGTCAAGTGGATAAAATCATTAGAACTAATATCACAGACTGGATCACAAAATGCAGCACCAAAGACTTCAGCAAAAAAATTAGCGACTCGGAGGGGATCACCACTTACGGAATTACCAAACTTCATGGAAGAAGGATACCCGTCAGAATTACGTTTAGAGTTTACAAAATTCCATAATTGCCTGGGGTTAGATCGTAGCTTAACAGCCATGTCAGATAAATACGTGTGATATGATGCCTCAAGCCCTGACGAAAATTGTTTGCCTAAATCAACAAAAGTCAAGTAGTCAACATCGCTTCCCGAGATCTGAAACCTTCTCCATGCTTTGTTCCTCAAATTTTTCAAGTGTTTCAGGGAACTATCCAACCAAGGCTGTGTAGGGTAAGAGCTTTTTGAAGCACATAAAGGTACACATTCACTGAAGCAAACCTGCAAGTTATTATAAAATAAAGCCAAGCTATTGTCAATGTCACGTTCATGAAACACTTGCGTCCAATCACAAGTTGAAAGGCAGTTATTAAGTTTTGAAAAATCGGCTTTACGAAAATTGAAAAAATAATTGGAGTAATCGAATGTACAAAGATTAACCGGGTCAATATTAAGAACGACGTGTAGCGCTGGATGATGATGTGATTCTGGAACCAGAGGACTCGTACATCTCCTAACAAATGTGTCGTCGGAAGCGGACGAAAACACAAGGTCCAAGAACCTGCCCGAACCATTCGAAACGGTACTACACTGCACCAGTCCGGAAGAGGCGATGACATCCAGAAAAGAACGAGCGTGTGCAGGAGAGTTCGAAAACGAGGGCAGCAAGATATCCGTATCCGACTCAAAATCCCAGCTTACAGAGGGAAGATTAAAATCTCCAAACACAACGACCTCATCAGAAGGCCGCAAGGAGTCTGTAAGGCGATCGATGGAGGAGGCCAAAGTATTAAATACATCGGAGGGAGAGCCGGGAGGGATATACACAGTGAGAATGTATATATGCTTGTGTGGCAATTGTAGGGCTACACACAAAATTTCCAGGCTTTCACAATCAGCCATAACCACGAGTGAGGATGGAATGTTTGCGTCAACGGCACAGAGCACACCCCCACCGACTGGAGCTGCGTCAATGGAGTGTCGATCCCGACGAAAAATCCGGAAACCTGGTCCAAAAAGTTCTCCATCCAGAATTCCTCTGCATAGCCAGGTTTCAGTCAAACAGACTACATTGAATTAGTGACCGGAAGAAGCAGTAAAAAGTTGTGTCGTCTTAGATCTGAGGCCCGTTACGTTAGCGTAGTAAAATGAAATTTCTTCGACGCGTTTTTTGAATTCGGCTTTCCCCCGGAACGCGCCTTGGGCACGAATTCACGAACAATAACATCCTCAGGCCAAATATCAGGAGTGACAACCGAAGGGTAGGCCTCCTCGGGAATGAGAGCCTTGAAGGAAGCCGAAAAAGTACGACCACCGATGCTGCGGGACCGACCAAGTTTGTTGCACACAATTGAATCGCGACAGGAACCAGAATGTAATGATATATGCTGCGCAATGTCTTCTTCTGTGGTATCAGGGTGAACCCGAGACACAAAAATGCAGCGAGAACGTCTAGCAGGCCTGATTGCAGAAGATGCGGGCCGTGACGAGTTCATCTCAGGAGCCGCTGCAGTCGCTGTGGGAGGATTCGGAATCGATGAAACGCGCCCAGAGGCTGCCGTAGTAGGTTTGCGCTTGCGACGAGCACCGGATTTATGCTTGCAGTGGGGGGGAGACCGGCAAGGCTCCATATCCGCATATTCCGAAATATACAATTTTAATTTCCACAAGAAAAATCGGTTTTATTATACAAATAGTACTCTCCCGGTCCACCTCGCTCTCGTTGAATTTGCCTCGATAGAAGAAAGACGAATTAATGCTGAGAGCCAATCACTGGCCACCGAGCATTCCCACCGCAGACAGGATGTGGTGAGGAAAGGTTCCTTTCCAGTTTCACCCGTGAGGTCTGCGAGACAGAAGACGACTGAGGTTTCCTTCCGGACAGGAGGCTGGCTCACCAAATCAGCCAACCCGTGTAATTCCAGGAAGAACCCCAATCATTTCCACCGCGCAGAACCCCCAGGGTCCGCTGGAAAGGTTCCTCCACTGCCAGCTTTTCCCTAGGATGAAGTTTTCCCGAGACCTCGAGACGAGTGTTTGGCACTCAAATCTGCCAAGCACTCGTAATTCTCGAGAGGCCTCGAGTCAACTCCAGCCACGGGAATCGCCAGTAGGGCCTCGAAGGGAGTTGGGGAAGGAGAGAGAAAATTGGGGAGCCTAGCTCCAAAGGGAAGGGAATAGGAAGGCCCCACGTTGGGCGCCATATTTGTCGAGGGTCGCGTCCTCGAAAGAGCCCGGCATGCACCTTTCGTCTGGTGGTTTGCGGCTGCGGGAGCTGGCAAGCTAGCGTTGCGGTAGTGTGGGGGGGTTTGCCAAAATGCCGCGTCTTGCCACCAGATCGGACCGCCGACAACAGAAAAATCTCCCGCGACGGAACCAAAAAAACAAAAACGGCAAGGTATGGGAAGAGGGAGAGGTGCGGAAGGAACCCCTGTTCCTGCCCGTGATTGACTCTCAGGGGGGGGGGGGGGGGATCCTCGATGGAAATGGATCCCCCACCTGGCCTGGCCCCTAACCGCCCAAATGACCTTCCCCTGGCCCATAATTTTGGGGAGGTCCCAATAAAAATCAAAAATCAACAAATCCGAGGGCTGACAGGCGAGGTGTGCCGGAGAGAAAAGATTTATATTAAAGTGACATACCTTTTATTTTCTTAGTTCCTACCTATATACATTTCCTTCACAAAAAAAAAAAAGCTTAACCCTAAGGGTGGATGATGCGCTGCCTTCGAGGGGGGCTGCTGCTCAACTACGTTGGACGGCCGCCGTGTTGCTACTGATGAAAAGCTGCTGATAGTGCTGTTTGGCCTCTTCATTTTGGGCCCTTAATTGGAATTTCAGGTAAACTTAATATCATCACCACGGGTTATAGTACGGCGAGTAAATTGAGTTGTTAGTTAGACACACTGATTTAACTTAATTGTCTTTTAGATTACAGGCAACTTAGGATCACCACCACAGTTCGTATTAGGTAAGTAACTGGTATTTTGAATCATACAAATAATCATTAATTTCTTTCGTATTTTAGCTCGACACTTGGTTCAGTTGCACAGTACTCATATAGTAAATGGGTAAGTTACAATTTTCTCAAATGACTGTAGTTTCACAGGTACTATACTAATTTACAAATTTTTTTTTTTTTTTTTTTCAGATTTCTTTTACAACAATTTAAATTAGAGAAGAAGGGCGGTAAGTTAAGTATATTTAAAATAAGTTTTGGTATATAAAAAAAAATTATTTTCTTTATTTCAGCATTCTTTCACGAATATAACACAGTTTGAGGTTCGCCACTAGTCTCACAGTAAGTATATAGTTTAAAAAGTAAGCCATAATTATCTTACTTTAATTTATTTTCACGAGTAACTCAATGATTAGCAAATTTCACGTTTTCAGATTTATTGACAACAGTGTAAATTACGTAAGAAGTGTATTTGAATATATTTAAGATAGATTTTATACATATATAAAAAAAAGATTATTTTCTTCATTCCAGCATTCTCTCACGTGTGTAACACAGCCACTAGCCTCAATAAGTATATAGTAAATGGGTAAGTTATAAGTTTCTTCACTAAATTTATTTTCACAAGCATCTCACTACTTAACAATTTTTTTGTTTTCAGATTTCGTTTACAACATTTTAAGATTAAGGGAAACGCGGTAAATTGGGAATATTTAAGATAAATTTTATATAAAAAAAATTATTTTATTTATTTCAGCATTCTTTCACGAATAATGCACAGTTTGGATTCGCCAACACTCTCACGGTAAGCATATAGTATAATTGAAGGGAAATTTTTAAGTTTGTAAGATTAATTAATTATCACAGGTATCTCGCTAATTAGCGATTTTTTTTTTTTCAGATTTCTTTTACAGCAATTTAAAGTATGTTATGCAGCCGGGTTTCGCCACTAGTCTCCATAAGTATATAGTAAATGGGTAAGCTACAATTTTTCTCCACTGAATTTATTTTCACAAGTATCTCACTAATAAAGAAATTTTTTTCTTTTTCTTTCCAGATTTCTTTGCAGCAATTTAAACTACGAAAGAAGTACCGTAAGTTGGGTATATTTAAGACGGAATTCACGTAACAAATTTATTTCCTTGCTTCCAACACTCGTCCATGGATAAAACACAGTTTGGGTTCGCCAGTATTTTCACGGTAAGCATAAAATTGAAGGAAAGTTTTAAGTTTATAAGATTTATTAATTTTCACGGGTATCTCACTAATTGACAAAATTTTCTTTTTCAGATTTATTTTATTCCTTCCGGACCCACGTCCGTCCACAACCACGGCTAAATCCAAACTCTTCTTGATACCACGCCAAATCGGCCGTTGACGATCCCGGTGTCGCTCATTCACACAGCTGCGCCGTCAGCCAATTGTGCGCTCGCAGCAGCTGTGTGAGCCAGCGACAGCGGGATCGCGCCTCGCCACTCGTGGTGCGAAAGATCCGGCCGGCGAGCTTTCCGCATCACTCCTTGCTCGGTCCGAGAAAATGTTTGTACCCGACCGAAAAATAGGAGACTCGACGGCGCTCGGTCGCAGTTTTTTGGCTCTTCTTTTACCGTTCCTTGAGTTTCGGGCGGCGAATTTTGGTGAAATTTCTGCTTGGACAGCGACCAAAATTCTGCGCTCGAAACTCAAGGAGGTGGTCAACAGTGCCGCCGTTTCTAAAATTTATTGAATATTGAGGGGCAGCCGAGAGCATAGGCGTCGGCGAAAAGAAAATTTTATGACGAAAGTTTTGAGATTTCAGTTTTTTAGATTCCCTGACCATAACAGCACAGGTCTGTTGAACTCGATACCGTGGCCAACGGAGCTGAAAAATTGTCGGGCTGTGAGGGCGTCCAACATGTGGCTCGACCCACGTGAGAAATCTACCCCGGACTGAGCTAGCCGGCCAGATGTTCACACTGAACTTCCCCGGACCCTTATGAGAGGTCGGATGGTTCAGTGTGAACTTGACCACTGCTTCCTTCCCTCAGCGGAAACCAACCCTAATGAGCGGTGGCTTCCTTGAAAGAAGGAAGAAGCTGATGACCCATCCGGGGCAGACTCAGCACGTGAGTCATCCCACGAAAAGGAAGAGAGGCAAGAGATGTGAAGTTAACTTGAAAAAAAAAACAACAACAAATGTGGCTGTGGACCAACCCCCCGCGGCCATCCCAGTCCCAAGATGGGGTTCACCCGCTCTGCGGACCCGCATAGCTCCAGGCTCCAGCGATAGGGCGCTGGTGTTCCACGGGAGCCTTGGAGTGGAGGTTGCCGTGAAATGTTCGTCTAAACTTAATCTACGAGAAGGGAATCCCCTGCCAGATCCCTTGTTATGCAGTCTTTCCAAAGGGGAGGGAAAATTGGAGTGCAGGACTCCAAGTCAGTTATATTGTTCATTCAGACAAGGGTATGAAAAAAATGGGGGGGGCAAAAATTGGACTAATGGAAAAATGATAGTAGATAGGCTAAGCGAGTAGCTGCTGGAGAGGACGCTGATATTCCGACTACGCAATATATAACTAATTGAAAACCCAAGAGAAACTCCGAGTTGGATGACCAAACCCAGTGCGAATCAAATCGTGAAGATTATTATACTGATACCAGGTTATAAGAAACAGCCAATAGAGAAAAAAAAAAAATCTATGCCAAAAAAAAATACTGAACAAACTTTCCAAATTAGATATGACTTTTGATGTGAAAGAAAAAAAAAAGAGAATTGTTGTGGATGACCATTCAGCAGTCATGTCTTGGGGAACTTTATACAAGGGAAAAAAATTGAGAGAACAAAATAGCGGAATAGCCAGAGCCGAAGCGCCAGCGACACCGAATGGGAAGAATTAATTTCCTCGAGGAAAGAGAGCCCTACCGACCCATTCCACGGAAGTCCCACGACGGATGACAACCGGAGAAATCTCCCGGACAGGTAGCTGGCCCACCAAATCAGCCAGCTCCTGTAATTCCAAGGAGCTCTCCGGCCGTCTCCGACGCCGAGGTTCCGAGGAATGAGCCGGCACGATCCCTCCCTGTCTGCGCAACTCGAAGTCGTGGCCTGCCCGAGACCTCGAGACGAGTGCTTGGCCCACCAATCCACCAAGCGTCGTAATTCTCGAGAGGCCTCGAGTCGACCACCACCCCGAGTGTTGCAGACAAGGCCTCTTGGAGAGCGGGATGCAAGCGAAAAAGAAATATATAGGGAGGGAAAGGATTAGGTTCAAGGAAAGGGAACTCTAACTAGGAGGGGTAAGGGTGGTGAAAGAGTGTGTCAACCGCAATACCAAGCAGAGGCGGCTTAATGACACACTAACGTTACCAGTGAGGCTGGACGGATGCCTTATTAGGGCTACCGGAATGAAAAGTGTGTTCAATTCAAATAAGACACCCGACCATTAATATTATTTCTGTATGTACTAAGTATCTCTATAGTCTCTCTAAGTATCTCAATTAGTAAGCGAAAAAAAACCAAGTCTCGACGATTTCAATCTCACCTGCGAATGTCTTTGGCATGGTAGGTTCCGATAAGTTTTCCCTGTAGATCCTCCAACTCGTACAAGGCATTTCCTTTTCTGGCTCGAACTCTACATTTCAGAAATTTACGGTTAAGTTTAGCACTAGTCTGCTTTTCAAAATTACTCAGTTGAAAATTTCGACGATAAACCTCTTCACCAACTCTAAATTCTACGGATTTTGATGTCAGATTATAAGTCTTTGCACCTTGCTCGAACGCTTTTTTGAGATTTTCTTGGGCTTTCGCCCGAATTAGTTTGAGTTTGTCGGAGGTATCTATATTAATGGGTTCGTCTATGCCTTGTAAGCGGCGTAACAACTCGTAACCGGGAGCATGCGTTATCATATGAAGTCCGAATAACATTCGATAAGGAGGAAAACCGGTTGCCTGATGAATAGAGCTTCGAAGAGAACTGGCGATAATACTTAAGTTTTCGTCCCATTTTTGATGTTCATCTTTAATATACGCGCGAATTCCCGAAAGAATTGATCTGTTTACTCTCTCTGAAGCGTTAGCCTGAGGTGAATAGAGAGCAGTGCGCATGTGTTGAACTCCATAGCGTTCCAAAAGTTTTGCGAGTTGAGCCGAACGGAATTGAGTACCATTATCCGAGACTATTGTTTCAGGAACCCCGAACATATGGAAAATTTCTTCTTCGACAAAAGTGCATATCTGAGATGTCGTAGCTTTACGTAAAGGTTTCAATAAGGGAAATTTCGATAGGTGGTCTAGAGCAATCAGTATATAAACGTAACCGGATTTTGTACGAGGGTAAGGACCCAGCAAATCTATGTAAACTCTTTGCCATGGACGTTCAGCGATTGGTTGGGTTTTCATTGGTGGTCGAAGTGTAGTGTTTGGGGCTTTGATTTCTTTGGAAGTGTCACAGGACAGAACGTAGGACCTAACATCCGATGCCATGCGTGGCCAATAAAAATGTCGACGTATTCTTTCTAAAGTTTTACCAATGCCACCATGAGAAGATAATGGAGGATCATGGGCACGGGTAATTACGTCGGAAACTAACCCTGGAGGTATCCAAAGCTTCCACGCTTCGTCTTCTTGCACCGGATCACCTGAACGTGGGCTGATGCGGACATAGATATAACCGTCGCGTACTAATAAATCTGGAAATTTAGCTCGATTTTCTTTTGCTTATCGTCCCAGCTCTACATATTCTGCCGAAGTAAAATATGGAGAACTGAGGTCGACTTCAGGACCAAAGTCCTCTGGAGCTGTCAGAGCGTCGCATTCTACTCGAGATAACGCGTCCGGCACCACGTTCAAGCTCCCCTTACGGTGTTCGATTGTGAAGTCGAAGCGTTGAAGCTTTAGGCTCCACCTTGCTAATCTGCCACTCAGATCTTTCTGTGACATAAGCCATTTCAAACTAGCGTGGTCTGTAATAATTTTAAGAGGCATCAACTCGATGTAAGGGCGAAATTTCTGGACACTTATCATTGCCGCTAAACATTCCAACTCTGTCACGGAATAATTTCGTTGGGCTGAATTTAATTTTTGAGAAACGTATGCGATTGGCCGTTCGTTACCATTTTCGTCAACTTGTAATAAAACACCTCCTACTCCAAGGGTACTCGCATCGCATTGGATGACGAACGGTCTGGAGAAGTCGGGGCTCACCAAAACAGGGGCAGAGGTCAAGTGCTGCTTGAGTTTGACAAACGCGACTTGTGCTTCTTCAGTCCACGTGAAATGACTAGACTTCTTCAGCGTATCAGTTATAGGTCCCGAAAGATCTGCAAAGTTCGGAATGAATCTTCGATACCATCCTGCCATCCTCATGAATCGACGTACTTGTCGTACGGTTTTGGGAGCAGGGTAATCGACAATTGCAGAAATCTTATCGGGATCCATACGCATTCCATTTTCCCCTATAATGAAGCCTAGGTACTTAGTCTCTCTCAAACAGAACTTGCTCTTTTCCACGTTAATAGTGAGGCCCGCCTTCTTCAGACAGTCCGCAACCCGTGCGAGAAGAGATAGATGGGATTCAAAATCTTGAGATAAGATCAATAGGTCATCCAAATATACTAAAACGTTTTCTCGAAGATCGTAAGGTATTGCTTTATCCATCAACCTGCACATAGTTTGTGGAGCGTTGCAGAGACCGAATGGCATCACTGTGTAGTGATAGAGGGGATGACCAGGGACCGTGAAGGCTGTTTTCTCCCGGGAGCTCTTGTCCAGTGGAATCTGCCAAAAGGCGTCTTTCAGATCCAAACTAGTTATGTATTTTGCCGGCGGAAGGCGACTTAAAATCCCGTCAATCTGCGGCAACGGATACGCATCCTTTTTTGTTACCGCGTTCACCTTCCGGGCGTCAAAACATAGTCGGACTTTGCCCGGCTTCCGAACTAGGACAACTGGAGAGCTCCACGGACTTTGGCTCTCCTCTATCACTCCAAGCGAGAGCATTCGTCTCAGCTCAGCATCCATCAAACTTTGTACTGCTGGAGAGACTGGATAGAATCGTTGTTTTATTGGTGTAGCATCACCTACGTCTATAACGTGTTCTAACAGGTGTGTTTTCCCTAAACCCAAATTTGCGACATAAAGCCGTAGAAATTTAGACTCCCCTCGAAAAAGAACTTCCAATTCAACGTGACCGTGCACCTCCGGTCTGGCTCCGTTGGCCACCTTGATCGCGGAACGATATTTGACCCACTTCGCTTCGGCTCCTTTTAATAAGCTCTCTGATCCCTTACCGAAAATACTGATGCTAGCACCACTGTCTAGCAATCCAACTAGATCTTTTCTTAAAACATTAACGGTTGCATAGGGTCTTACGTCTTTAGGGACCGATACGAAAGCCGAGGCTAGTCTTCGACGATTTATTTTTACGCGTTTCCAAAATGTCCTTAATCGCAACGTAGATCGTTTGGGTTTATGGGATTTATTTAAATTTAACAAGGGTTTGGAATGACCGTCCGGATAATCAACTGCAGAGGAGAAAATTCTTTCACGAGCCGCTTGGTATTCTTTAAGCCTGAGATGGTAAGGCTTAATTGGAAAAAAGGTAGGCTTTCGATCAGTAATTGGTCGAGGCAATATCGAAATTTTCTGGCTCGGATCTTCCTCTAGTACAACAGCAGAAGGCTGTGAAAATTACATCCGGTTTAATTGAACTCTCCAGGTGTTGTGGAAGTATCAGACGAAATTGGTAAATGGAAATTTGAAACATTAGGGTCTATGTTTGGGGGCGAGAAGGAGTGTTCGTGGCCTGTCCTGCTGTAATTGCCATCGTACGCTGTGGTCGAGGGCTGATGTTGTTGCTCCCGACCCGACGTTGGTTTTTTTCAGCGCAATTAGAACAGCGAGGCTTGACTACTCCTTTTCGGCCGCAACCAATACAGAAAAACCCTGTAGGCTCAATCGAACAATCTTGATAATAATGCCCAGGCATTAAAAGCAAAATTTTCTTCAACGCGAACGGGACGGTGAGCAGTCGGCAACAGCGTGCTTCTGGTTCGTTGACGTGTTACCTGGACTTCGGCGACTAAATCTCTCAAATGAGCAATTGAATAAACACGATGGAGGCAAATCTGTTCTTGAATATACGGGAGCAGATTGTCTCTCACCATTTCAACGAATTCCACCTCGTGCATGGGAATAGTAAGCCGATTTCGCAATGCTACCAAGTCCATGTAATACGTCGTGAACGTTTCACCAGGCTGCTGCCGCCTGCCCAGCATCTGTCACTTAATGTCGACGTCACGCGAGTTTCTCCCCAGTCAGCTCTCAATGCAGATTTAAGGTCAGGCCAAGGAATGTTATCATTACTCCTACGGATGGTCCAATACCAGTTTGCGACCATTTCACTAAGTAAAAGGTGAAAGTGATTGATCAGATGATCGAAATTACCGCGCAGCGTATCCTGTGTAAGGCTTTCCACTCTGAATAGGAATTCTTCAAGATGAAGACGAGAATTGTTACCATCGTGCTGAATTTTCCAATGGCGAATAGGACTACTAGGCCATTGTTCAGTACCAAACTGGGGTCGTGGCTGGATATTATACGGACTGCTATTAAATTCTGGCTGCCTTGGAGCTCGTGGAGGAAGCCACGGCCGATCGCCAGAGGTGAAATTAGGTCGCTGATTGGTATGGTGTGGTGTTTTGGGCATTTCTTCCGAAGCTAACTTGTTGGCTTCACGATCGATTTTAGCCAGTTCCGCGCGCACGAGATCTTGTATTCTAAAACTTAGTCCCCGATCGAACGCTTCTTTCGCGTGGGATACTTGTACAGCCTCGGGATTAATTGCGGTTGCTTCGAATTCTAATACGGGTTCGGTTCCTACATCGCATGTCCGACTAGGTTTAACAGTGTCGGGGGTATGTGCGACGGTGTCCCGCGCGGATCGTCGAGTATTATACATTTTGGGTACCGCACCCTGTTCTTTGTTCTCCATCGCGAAGCAAGGTAACTAGCAAAATCTTTATCAGGAAGAAGCAAAGGAATGTTACGCTATCGGTGATTCGTCGACTAAAAGATTATAACCAGCAGAATACTCAATGCAGGTTTCAAAAAGATGATTAAAAGAAAAGCGAAATAGCGTTCAGCTACCCGTGATTTACCAGACTAAATTGTTGGATGAAATTATTTAATTATGACTTATTTACAAGAGAGACGTGGAAATAGAGAATGAGCTTGTAGTACAAATGAGAGGAGTTGCGATTTCCTTCTCTTGGACGTATGAAACCACTTCTAAGATATAAGAAAAATATATAACACCTCGAGGAACTCTAGTGAATATCACCAAAAAACGAGAGAAAAAAAAATTGTCAAGTTATTTACCTGTAATATACGATTTTAGTTTTATCTACAATTTAAAGTTTGAATTTTGGAAGAAAAATTTTTTTATTATGATTTTTGTACTCATGAAAGAAAAAAGCAGTAATAAAAAGTGGGCTTAGTGTACACCTGAGAGAATTTATAGTTTCCAATTTTTATAAATTACAAAGCCCGTTATACTGTATATAAAAATACGTTAGCAAGATAACTCGAAGAACTTTAATTTTGGTAAGAAGTTATTCAGTAATGATTTATTTACGCGAGAAAGGAAAAAAAAGCGTGAATAGAGAATACACTGTGAATATGAATGAAAGAATTTACAATTATAAAAAAGTACGTTAGCAAAATAATTCGAAGAATTTTAATTTTGTAAAAAAGCTATTCAATAATGATTTATTTACGCGAAAAAAGAAGAAAGTGGGAGTAGAGAATGCACTGTGAAATATAAATGAAAGAATTTACAATTTTCTTCTCTTATAAGTTATAAAAACGTTATAATCTATATACAAAAATATATTAGTGGAATAACTTGCGGAAACGAAACTCTAATAAATTGGACCAAAAAAAAGGAATTCCGGAATATACAATTTTAATTTCCACAAGAAAAATCGGTTTTATTATACAAATAGAACTCTCCCGGTCCACCTCGCTCTCGTTGAACTTGCCTCGATAGAAGAAAGACGAATTAATGCTGAGAGCCAATCACTGGCCACCGAGCATTCCCACCGCAGACAGGATGTGGTGAGGAAAGGTTCCTTTCCAGGTTTGCGAGACAGAAGACGACTGAGGTTTCCTTCCGGACAGGAGGCTGGCTCACCAAATCAGCCAACCCGTGTAATTCCAGGAAGAACCCCAATCGTTTCCACCGCGCAGAACCCACAGGGTCCGCTGGAAAGGTTCCTCCACTGCCAGCTTTTCCCTAGGATGAAGTTTTCCCGAGACCTCGAGACGAGTGTTTGGCACTCAAATCTGCCAAGCACTCGTAATTCTCGAGAGGCCTCGAGTTAGCTCCAGTCACGGGAATCGCCAGTAGGGCCTCGAAGGGAGTTGGGGAAGGAGAGAGAAAATTGGGGAGCCTAGCTTCAAAGGGAAGGGAATAGGAAGGCCCCACGTTGGGCGCCATATTTGTTGAGGGTCGCGTCCTCGAAAGAGCCCGGCATGCACCGGTGCATGGTTTGCGGCTGCGGGAGCTGGCAAGCTAGCGTTGCGCTAGTGTGGGGGGGTTTGCCAAAATGCCGCTTCTTGCCACCAGATCGGACCGCCGACAACAGAAAAATCTCCTGCGACGAAACCAAAAAAAAACGGCAAGATATGGGAAGAGGGAGAGGTGCGGAAGGAACCCCTGTTCCTGCCCGTGATTGACTCTCAGGGGGGGGGGGGGGGGGGGGTCCACGATGGACATGGATCCCCCACCTGGCCTGGCCCCTAACCGCCCAAATGACCTTCCCCTGGCCCATAATTTTGGGGAGGTCCCAATAAAAATCAAAAATCAACAAATCCGAGGGCTGACAAGCAAGGGCGAGGTGTGCCGGAGAGAAAAGATTTATATTAAAGTGACATACCTTTTATTTTCTTAGTTCCTACCTATATACATTTCCTTCACAAAAAAAAAAAAAGCTTAACCCTAAGGGTGGATGATGCGCTGCCTTCGAGGGGGGGCTGCTGCTCAACTACGTTGGACGGCCGCCGTGTTGCTACTGATGAAAAGCTGCTGATAGTGCTGTTTGGCCTCTTCATTTTGGGCCCTTAATTGGAATTTCAGGTAAACTTAATATCATCACCACGGGTTATAGTACGGCGAGTAAATTGAGTTGTTAGTTAGACACACTGATTTAACTTAATTGTCTTTTAGATTACAGGCAACTGGGGATCACTACCGCAGTTCGTATTAGGTAAGTAACTGGTATTTTTAATCATACAAATAATCATTAATTTCTTTCGTATTTTAGCTCGACACTTGGTTCAGTTGCACAGTACTCATATAGTAAATGGGTAAGTTACAATTTTCTCAAATGACTGTAGTTTCACAGGTACTATACTAATTAACAAATTTTTTTTTTTTTATTTTCAGATTTCTTTTACAACAATTTAAATTAGAGAAGAAGGGCGGTAAGTTAAGTATATTTAAAATAAGTTTTGGTATATAAAAAAAAATTATTTTCTTTATTTCAGCATTCTTTCACGAATATAACACAGTTTGAGGTTCGCCACTAGTCTCACAGTAAGTATATAGTTTAAAAAGGTAAGCCATAATTCTCTTACTTTAATTTATTTTCACGAGTAACTCAATGATTAGCAAATTTCACGTTTTCAGATTTATTGACAACAGTTTAAATTACGTAAGAAGTGAGGTAATTTGAATATATTTAAGATAGATTTTATACATATATAAAAAAAAGATTATTTTCTTTATTCCAGCATTCTCTCACGTGTGTAACACAGCCACTAGCCTCAATAAGTATATAGTAAATGGGTAAGTTATAAGTTTCTTCACTAAATTTATTTTCACAAGCATCTCACTACTTAACAATTTTTTTGTTTTCAGATTTCTTTTACAACATTTTAAGATTAAGGGAAACGCGGTAAATTGGGAATATTTAAGATAAATTTTATATAAAAAAAATTATTTTATTTATTTCAGCATTCTTTCACGAATAATGCACAGTTTGGATTCGCCAACACTCTCACGGTAAGCATATAGTATAATTGAAGGGAAATTTTTAAGTTTGTAAGATTAATTAATTATCAGATTCAGATTATTCAGATTTCTTTTACAGCAATTTAAAGTATGTTATGCAGCCGGGTTTCGCCACTAGTCTCCATAAGTATATAGTAAATGGGTAAGCTACAATTTTTCTCCACTGAATTTATTTTCACAAGTATCTCACTAATTAAGACATTTTTTTCTTTTTCTTTCCAGATTTCTTTGCAGCAATTTAAACTACGAAAGAAGTACCGTAAGTTGGGTATATTTAAGACGGAATTCACGTAACAAATTTATTTCCTTGCTTCCAACACTCGTCCACGGATAAAACACAGTTTGGGTTCGCCAGTATTTTCACGGTAAGCATAAAATTGAAGGAAAGTTTTAAGTTTATAAGATTTATTAATTTTCACGGGTATCTCACTGATTGACAAAATTTTCTTTTTCAGATTTATTTTATTCCTTCCGGACCCACGTCCGTCCACAACCACGGCTAAATCCAAACTCTTCTTGATGCCACGCCAAATCGGCCGTTGACGATCCCGGTGTCGCTCATTCACACAGCTGCGCCGTCCGCCAATTGTGCGCTCGCAGCAGCTGTGTGAGCCAGCGACAGCGGGATCGCGCCTCGCCACTCGTGGTGCGAAAGATCCGGCCGGCGAGCTTTCCGCATCACTCCTTGCTCGGTCCGAGAAGATGTTTGTACCCGACCGAAAAATAGGAGACTCGACGGCGCTCGGTTGCAGTTTTTTGGCTCTTCTTTTACCGTTCCTTGAGTTTCGGGCGGCGAATTTTGGTGAAATTTCTGCTTGGACAGCGACCAAAATTCTGCGCTCGAAACTCAAGGAGCGGAGTTTCGAGCGGTGGTCAACAGTGCCGCCGTTTCTAAAATTTATTGAATATTGAGGGGCAACTTGCAGCCGAGAGACATATGTAGGCGTCGGCGAAAAGAAAATTTTATGACGAAAGTTTTGAGATTTCAGTTTTTTAGATTCCCTGACCATAACACTTGTCAGTAAACAGTTGTTGTTGTTTATTTTTTTCTGACAGGCTGAAAGGCTCCGAAAGTAACGGCCAGCTGCCTCAAACAAGGGACAGCTACCTGCACGCATCAGACTCTCGTCGGGCAGTCACGTTTTCTATAATAACTTTCGATCTATAGAGAATTTTTACAATCGACTTTCACAGAAATACGCCTAAAACTATAGAGAATAATAATCTGTAAACAAAAAAAAATCGATTTTCTAAAAATTCTGTACGTATGTAACCCCTTAAAGCAATAATGTGAACTGTACTTTGGAGCAAATTGGCTGCAACCCTTAAGTAATTTTGTGGGTAAATGCATCTTTCAACGTATTTGTATCTTTAAAAATTCTTTAATTATAAGAATTTATTGAAAGGTTGAATTCTACCTTATAGTTCACTTGCAACAAATATCTTTTTACCTTTTTGGTATTTAATAAATTTTTGAATTTCGCGACAAAACCAACTGCATCTATTTTATTATGTTTTTGAAGGTTAATTCAACTCCACTTTCTAGTTGAATCTATTAAAGTGAAGAGTAAAGTAGTTGAATAATAAAATAATAATAATAAAAAATAAAATATCTTTATTATACATTATATTATACATTTCAATTACTAAATTAACCCCTTCCGGTACGATTTAATAATGAAAAAGTGTGCATGAAATAACCATTTAATTTTTATTTAATAAAACTTTTTTAATTTTATAATTCTTATATATTCTTAATTAATATTCATTTTTACATATTGTTAAATGACATTAAAAACGGTAAAATTAAGAAAAAATCAGAGCTCACACTAAATTTTTACAAGAATGAAATCTTACAGACTAACAACAATTCGGCCGTGACTTGTACCAAGAAATTTTAACGGTAAACAATATGTGATAGGGATCTGTGATATTTCCACAAGTAAAAAAGGTGTTGCCAAATTCAGTACACTAGAAATTTTAAACTAAATTAATTATAATATTCAACAGTATGCATGACGAGTGTAGCTCGTCATTGTGCGATATGCATGAAAAACCAATGACGAGCTAGACTCTTCATTTTACCGGAAGGGGTTAATCTATCAGCAAAATTTTTAATTATTTTTAACAATTAACAATTTTAATAAAAAAGAAAGAATAACAATTTATAATTTTACATTGTAATAATATACATTAGTTTAAATTATACGTATATGTATATCGGATGAGTAAGTTAACGTACCTAATTAGAGTTTAGAAATGGGCGGGGCTTATTTTCTTACCCAAAAAAGTTCTTCAAGGTCCGATGGTCGTATAAAATTTATACGAAAGTCGTCGGATAGGCATACGCGAAGCGCATCGAACAATTATTCATCGAATTCCGTATAATGGGTACTCGACGTCTCCTCATAATGCGCGCAAAAAATATAATAAACAAGTTACTATTAAATTAATTCCGGGAGGAACCACAAGTAAGATACAACCCTTAGATGTTTTCGGTTTTCTGATTTGGAAAAATTACGTAAGACATTTTTCGGATACCGTAATGCTAATGGATGAAGATTTAAATCTACATTTGCGGAATAATATCATAAAACTACAATCATTAGTTCATAATCAATTTTCTTCCCCAAGGTACATGAATTTATTCAAATAGTCATGGTACAAGAGTGGCTATACAGATGCAAAACCTGCAAAGTTTGAAAATCCAGTTGCATTCGCCTTTAGATCACAATCTAGTAGCAATTTTAAGATGTGCATGGTGTAAAAAGTCACTGTGTCTTAAACATTTTTTTGAAGATTACCCCTTTTGCTCCAATTATATGGCGTAATCTGATACTTTTTAAAAATTAGTCACATAAATGTAATTATACATAAGTTTAATAATGATAAATAATAATTATGGCAATAATAAAAACATTATAATTTAACTAAAGGGTTCCTAGCTATAAGCGTTGACTTTTGGACCTAAACCAAATCTTCCATATACTTGAATATAATTGCTCATTATGATTAATTATGACCTTATAGAGGGTCAATCAACAATCATCTTGTATCTAAGAGCATGTATGTGAGTCATTGCAGAGCAATTAGCTTGAATCTCATTTCATTCATTTTGATTGCACTTTATGGGTAGCAATCGCTCATTTTCACTTGAATATCATATGAAATGATGAAAACGATACAGGAAGCTCAATTCCCACCGGGGACCATTATTTTTGATGATGAGACTTTTCGATTGAGTCTTACCAATCCCTCAACTTTTGATTTGGAATTCCTTAGCTCTCGAACCAAGTGAATCAATGGAATAATGAATATACGAATAATTGCTCAAAAAAATGAGACCCTTCCACTCCTTCGATTTTCATCATTTTTGGCATACATGTATATCTTGACGCCCTTTATCATATATCTCATTTCCAGCTCTGGACACTCAAAGGAAGCTGTTACTTACTGGCCTTGAAGATTCACACTGCTTCCAAACTTCTCATTTCAATTTACATATATATGTTTTCTCACTGTCATTTCAAAGTACATTAGTATATGATATAACTACAGCAATCTAAAATCCAAACTCAATCTCTGTTGGACACTAGGAGGACCTAATGTTCAAAAGGTTTTCGCCCTCTAGTTCCCCTGTTTTTTGATATACGAAATAAATATGGTACCTCCAAACTTAACTCATAAGGACACATCCATGTATGGTATAGGTATGGGATTTTCTTGCTTAGGTCCAAGCGGACACGCTTATAGCTAGGAACCCTTTAATATCTTTACAAATCCAACTTAAAGAATGTGTATAAATAATATAGATACAAAAATATATATTATAATTTATAATTTTAATAAAATAAGTGCACTTACTTTTATCGCAAAAAATTAGTTCTCAAAACATTAAAAAAAAATTTTTGTTTGGGGGTAAATTTTAAGGGTAGTTTTCACCCCTTGAATGGAGGAGATGGTGTATAAAAAAAATGTCTAATACTTTTTAATACTCTATAACATACCACGGAATCAGGAAAATTGACAAAATCTAGCTCTGGTGCAAGTCGGGGGTGACTTACCCCCGCTCACCCTCTTAAAATTGATTATTTTCAAATCTGCTAAAACAGGTCAACTATATTTTTCAATTATCTACTTTATCCAATTATTTTGGCTGAAATTCTAATAATTTAGGAATTTTTACAGTTAAAAAATACGCTGAAAAATAGTATTTACCCTCAAAATTACTTAGGGGTTGCAGCCCTTTGGGTCCAAAGTACAGTTCACAATATTGTTATAATACAACCTAAAAAGCGCACTTGGTATTGTTGCAAAATTTTAATTAATTTTCAAGATATTTTAAAAAAATGGTTTTTAGGGGTTAACTTTAAGGGTGGGTTTTACCCCTTCAATGGGGGAGTTAGCACGTAAAAAAAATACGTGTCCAATATTTTTCGATGCTCTACCACATATCACAAAATCAAGAAAATCGGTGAGTTACACCTCGGGTACCTTCCTTGTTAGTCCCCAGGTGGAACCAAAAGCTCTTCTGCACTTCCAGAAGGCCATAATGGCCTTATGTACTTTGTTTTCCAAGTGCAGTTTCCAGTGTAGTTTGTCGTAATTAGAAGTAAGGAATTACAGAAGCGATTCCCTATAATATAGGGGTAAGTGGGGCAGATTCACACAAGGGGCACCTATATACACTGAGTGTATCTGAAGTTAGGCGCGGAGCAAAAGAATGAAGTTAGTGTTGTGCGTAGTTCTTTCTTATGTGTGTGTACTGACTAGTGAAGTTTGACAGCAATCGCCACGGAAAGCGCGTGTGGAACACGGAACGTGTTTTTGCCTCGCGTAAGTAATTTCATAAACTTAATTTGGACGTATTTTGTGACTAGTTACTGTTGTTTAGATTAGTCACTGCTGTTATAATAGGCAATTTAGGTCAGCCACACTCCCTCCATTATAACATGAATTCACGCACACTTGTGCATATTACATTTCCTGCTGTAAGTCAGTCTGTCGGTTCAGCGCAGCTTTCCGGAGCATACGTTCATTGAGCTATAAAGCACTTCACATTTAAAAGCGTCTTTTCCTTTTAACCTCGGGAGAGATCACCGAGCTTCTAGAAAACCATCGTCGATGCCAACAGGGTTATGGGCCTAGCCGTTCGGTGAGATACGCGATTTGGAATTTTTTTTCTAAGTTGTAAAGTGCACACGCTTCTTTTTCGCCTTGTCGGCCCCCCTTTTGAGGTTGGAACGTGCTCGCAGTGTGCGCCAATAAATTATAGCGGATATAGATGAGAAATATAAAGTTCCCTTATTTGATGGAACTAATTTCGACAACTGGAGGTTCAGAATGGAGACCCTTTTGGACGATTATGACCTACTGGATATACTTCAGGAACCGCTCAACGATTCGATTCAGGAAATTGAGAACTCGGCGGCTGCAGCTGAGGAAAAAACACGGAAAGTAGATGCGCTGAAAAAGAGGGATCGCAAATGTAAGTCTCAAATTGTTCAGCGGATAGCTGATAGCCACTTAGAATATATAAAAGATAAGCCGACAGCATATGATATCTGTAAGGCTCTTAACCCTTTACACCCGAAGGTACACGAAAGTGCGGGTAACACTCACTATTACTCGACTTAAAAATTACGCCGGCCTATCTATCGTGAGGGCAGCTTTTCAGAAAATGGCAAAATGCAGAATTTTTTATATTATTTTTCTTATTTTCCGTAGTCACCTAGATAATTTCTCAGTTAATTGGTTTTGGGAAATTCTCAACTTTTTTTTTTTCTCGGGTGTAAATGGTTAAGGCAGCTTTTGAGAGAAAAGGAGTAGCGGGTTAGCTCTTTTACCGCAAGCAGCTAATCGAACTGAAGTTCAATCCCGCTAAAGAAACAATAGAATGTCATTTTCAGCGTTTCGATAGGCTCACGCGAGATCTACGCTCGGCCGAAGCAACTCTCGATGAAAATGACACTGTGTGCCATTTGCTCCTTACCATGCCAGGGGAATACGACTCCGTTGTAACGGCGCTCGAAACGGTCTCGGCCGAATATCTCTCTCTACCGTTCGCGAAGAATCGTCTTCGGGACGAGGAGTTAAAGGAAAGTCCAGATCGGAACCCCAGCCATCTGTGGCGTTTGCCACGCCAAGCGGTAACGGTAAGCAACAAACATCAAAAGATAAACTTCGATTTCATGCGTGTGGTAAGGTCGGTCATTTTTGTTCTCAATGCAAGCAGAAAACTTCAGGAAAAATTAAACAAGGCAAACACTGGAAAGCTAATCTCGCGGCGGAAAATAAAACGAGTAGTTACGCCGAGGACAGAGAAGCGGAATTTACCTTTACAGAAAGTATCAAATCCATGGTAAGAAAACACAGTACACGTTGGTGCCTGGATTCCAGGGCTTCTGATCATCTGGTGAAAGACAGAACATCCGTAACAAATGTTAAAACTTTAGAGCAGCCTCTTATTATAAAGATTGCGAAATCTGGGGCGACTCTCACAGCCCGTGAGACGGGTGATCTTAAATGCATTTCTATGGTAAATGGCAAATTAATTATTTAATATCATAATAAACAGGGTACTCATCGTGCTAGGGCTGGAGATGAATTTGCTGTCTGTACGTCGCCTAGAGATCAACGGATTATCTGTCACATTCAAGGACGGACAAGGGCTGATAATTAAAAACAACATAACGATTGCAGTCGACTGGAGTACGAAAAATTGTATGAAATTGTTCTAGAACCGCAGCAAGATTTGGCCTGTACCGCGGAAGTGGAGAAGACAGCTGAGCCTTGGCATCGGCGATTAGGGCATATTGGGAAGGACGGTCTTCGAAAAATACCACAAATGGTCAACGGAATAAAGCCATTGGATGCACTAAACAAAACAAATCGGAACTGCAGTATTTGTGTGAAAGGAAAGCAAAAGAAACTCCCTCACAATCGATCACGACGCAGAGCAACGAGACCATTGCAGTTAGTTCATAGCGACCTCCTATCGGCAAAACCTGAGTCCTTCGACGGTAAGAAGTATATATTGACCTTTATTAACGATTTTAACCACTTTACAGTAGATAATGCACTGGAATCGAAAAATGAAGTCCTACGTTATTGGTCACTTTGGCCTAAAAATCTCACGCTTCAGATGTGACAATGGCCGGGAGTATATTTCAGATTAAATGAAGCAGCATTTCGAGGCATACGGCATCCAGTTTGAATTCACAGTACGATACACGCCAGAGCAAAATGGCGTGGCGGAACGGATGAACCGGACACTTGCGGAAAAGGCCAGGTGCATGCTGCTGCAGTCGAAACTATCAACGAGTTTTTGGACTAAAGCCATGATGACAGCTATTTATCTCGTTAACAGATCCCCCACGAATGCAGTTTTGAATAAAACCCCCGCAGAATTTTGGTATGTGTTATTGAAACACTGAATCAAACTAAACGCCGCACAAAGGGGCAGAACCCATGAATCGTTGACAAAAAGTCCTACGCGCAATGTATTATCTATTGTTCTAGTTTATAACTCATAAAGAGCAGGTAGAACCAGCCGTTCGATAATGGGTTTTTTTTTCCGAGATTCAACACTAAAACGATCAAGACGCGCCAGTCGAAACTTACACCTCTCGCAGCTTGTACGACTTTGGGAAATTTTTAAGGTATTTAAACGTTAAGTCTAAGTGATTATTCGTTAAAAATTTACTATGGAATCCTCGGCATCGGGTGAGTAATATAATTACGCTGTTAAACAATGTATTTTAGACATATTTATTAGTTGGCTATTAATTTTAACATTGAATTATTAAAATCTTTGATTATTTGTTTGTTTTTGAGTAAACATAAGGTGTTTAGTTCCACTAGTTGTCACCAGTTGCAATGATTTTGGTCAATTATTATACCTGACACCGTACTCTTTTAATTGATAACAAACATTTTTGCCCCTATTTGCCCCACGTTATATAAATTATGGATTTACTAGTACTATAACACAGGAAATTTAAGTAATATTTTTATATATGTAGTTAAGTTTTTTTATTTTTTTTTGGTTTAGGATCTGGATGTTCTGATATTTTTATATCACGTATGGATTTATATGACAAAATGATCGAGTCTGGTCATGAGAAACTCGGCGAGCAAGTGCCATTTTTGAAGGAATACTTAATCGAGCGTACTAGATGCCCGGAATGGAAGTATGCAGAGCTGAATACAAAAATATCTTATTTTATTGCCGATTTCAAGAAGAGGTGGTCTGCTTCGAACCGAACGAGACAAAGATTTCTAATGAAAAATGATAATTGGCTTAAATCTTCAATAGGTTTCCCGAACTTTGTCAATCGAAATTTAAAATCGGGAAGACCAAAACTGGATTTCAAAGAAGCTTCGGATAGGACAAAGCGTTTGAAAACACAGGATTTACGGTCGAGCCACAGTGCTGAGGAGCTATGTTATGCAGCACAAATGAGCCTAATGTCTTCTGGAGCAACTGATGCTGCTGCATTGCTGAAAGAAATTACGACTACTTCTCCGAGACGAGCCAAACGCTATAAAGCAGCTTATAAGAAAGATGAAGTCGAAAAACCAGGGCTTCTTCCCACGCATGAAGCTTTGTCAATGTTTGTAGAAGCGCAACTTACAAGAAGCCAATACGACGTAATAAGATCTAAGGCTAAGGACCGATTCCGATCATACAAGAAAATACAAGAAGCCAAAAAGGAATGCTATCCTGATAATAAGTATATTGAAGTGACTGAAATAGGAGCTGAGATTGAGCTACAAGGACTACTCGACCATACAGTTACACGTATCCTTCAGGTTCAGAATGAAGTTTTGAAGAGCCAACAGAACTTAAAACAGTTAGTTTTAATATCAAAGTGGGGGTTTGATGGCTCATCAGATCATTCAGAATACAAACAAAAGTTTAAAAATAAGTCGTACAATGATGCAAGTATTTTCATGTCTTCAATAGTACCCTTGAGGCTTATAGACGGAGATCCTGAAGGGCCAACTAAAGCACAAACAATACTGTGGAGCAATACACGAACATCATCAGCAAGATTTTGCCGTCCAATCAAGTTCCAATTCGTTCACGAAACTGTTGAAGTTGCTAAAAAGGAAAAAGAACACATTCAAGACAAAATAAACCAATTAGTCACAACCAACCGAAACTGATGAAGGCGCAGTGATAGAAATTACCCATATATTGCTTTTTACCATGGTTGACGGTAAAATTTGCAATTCTCTAACAGATACAAAGTCGACAATGCGTTGTTTTTTATGTGGTTTAACGTCTAAAGACTTCAATAATATTAGTAAATGCGTGAATACTAGTATAAATCAGGCTAATTTAGAATTTGGCATGTCTACCCTTCACGCCTGGATAAGATTCTTTGAGTGTTTAATCAATCTGTCATACAAACTGCCATTACAGAAATGGCAAGCTCGAAGCGCAGAGAACAAAGAAATAATGAATAGAAGAAAACATGAAATCAGGGAAAAGTTTAAATCAGAATTGGGTCTAATCATCGACAAACCTAAACCTGGATATGGCAGTAGCAACGACGGGAACACGGCTAGACGCTTTTTTGATGCAGAAGTATCAAGTGAAATAACAGGAGTCGATCTAGAAGTGATTAAACGATTTCGCACCATACTACGAACAATGGCAAGTGGGTATACCATTGATTTACAACGATTCCAAGCTTATACATTAGAAAGTGCACTTTTGTTTGTAGAAAAATATCCCTGGTACTATATGCCTCCTACAATACATAAAGTTTTAATTCATGGGCCCATAATAATTGAAAAAGCTCTATTGCCTATAGGGCAATTAAGCGAAGAAGCCCAGGAGGCAAATAACAAAATGTTTAAAAGGTACAGAGAAGGATATTCTCGCAAAGTTTCAAGAGAAAAGACCAACGAAGACATCATTAAAAGGCTTTTGTTATCATCAGACCCATGCATCACCAGTAGGTATGCATAAGCCACAACGACATAAACATGCATTAGACATAGATGTGACCCAACTTTTACAAGCACCTGAATCAGATATTTCTGGCACATCAGAATTACTTTCAGATTCGATTGATGATGATAATGATGGTTGTGCAATAAATGTGTACTATATTGCATTATTTTGTTTTATTTTGCTGTATTAAATTTTTATCTATCACAGTTAATCTTTATGCATTTTCAATGAAGTTATTTCAAATTAAGAATTTTTTGTGGAATTTTATATATTAATAATGCCGCTGTCCCACTGCGGTGCACACTTCGCACGATGACAAATAAACTAACCCACGAAACGAACTCGTTTGTTTGGCATCGTGGGTTGCGCCGCAGTAAAAGATGATGATATATTGATAGAAAGATGTATTGTGATGTTAGCTGACATTAAAAAAAAAAAAAATGATAAAATGATGAACAAATGGAAAAAATAATTTTTGCCACCTTTTCATGGCTTCTGCCCCACTGTGCGCCGCTTTGTTATCGGAGGATGAAAACGTCTTTGGCTCGCTTAGTTCAATTAACTTTATTCTCTTGAGTTCTTACAATTTATACTTAATTTAATAATTTAAATTCTTAACTTAGCTTAGCCCAGCAAGTTATATGGTAATAACAATAACAATAACAATAGCTGTATTGCTAAACTCTTTGAATCTGTGATTTGTGACGTGCTCTCTTTTCATTGTAAACCTTTTCTGCAATCTTTTCAGCATGGCTTTCTCAAGGGAAAGTCTACTTCCACTAATCTTCTAGAATTTTCTAATTTCTGTTTAACAAACATTGAAAATGGTAAACAAATTGATTGCATTTTCACTGATTTCAGTAAGGCTTTCGATAGAATCAATCACAGAATTCTACTCTCTAAATTACATTTTCTTGGTTTCCCACCTCTTGTTATCAAATAGCTTGGGTCCTACTTGTCTCATCGCTCACAGCGAGTCTTATTTCGCGGTCTGTACTCCAGAGAAATCCTGAACACCTCGGGTGTACCTCAGGGCAATCATTTAGGTCCCTTACTTTTTATTATTTATATCAACGATGTGTCTCTGTCTCTTTCTAACTCTAGGATTCTCTGTTACGCAGATGATGCCAAGATCTTTCGTATTATACGTAACGAGCATGACTGTGACCTTTTAAATACTCACACATGGTGCTCA
Organism: Dysmachus trigonus; assembly: GCA_949715965.1. Taxonomy (NCBI): domain Eukaryota; kingdom Metazoa; phylum Arthropoda; class Insecta; order Diptera; family Asilidae; genus Dysmachus; species Dysmachus trigonus. The sequence goes on along the minus strand of OX454321.1, from coordinate 35,519,077 downwards.
TTAAACCAACTTCCACTAAATATTGACAAATGCACTTACATGTGTTTCTCTCGCAAGAAAAGCACTACTTCTTTTAATTATACTATTGACGGATGCTCGTTACTAAAACTTGACAAAACCAAAGATTTAGGCATCTGGTTGAATAGCCATTTTACATTTTCTGAACACATCGATGTGATCGTTCGTAAGGCCAGCTCTACGCTTGGCTTTGTTAAGCGTTGGTCCAAGGAATTTAATGATCCTTTTGTAACTAAGACCCTGTATTGTACATTTGTAAGGCCTATTCTTGAGTATGCTAGTATAGTTTGGTCTCCGTTTTATGCGACTTCTATTGATCCCGTCGAGGGTGTCCAGCGTAGATTTCTTAGGTTTTCCCTCCGTAATCTTCCCTGGAGCAACCCTTCAGTGCTACCTCCTTACACTGACAGGCTGCGGCTCTTATCCCTTCAATCTCTTGAGGAACGACGCGACACTGCGAAAGTAGTTTTTGCTTTTGATTGCCTATCGGGCAGGATCAACTCACCTGAGCTTGTCGCTTACTTTCAGATTTCTCTCCCGACACGCTCCGTGCGTGATCATGATTTCTTCCGAGTGCCTTTTCATCGTACTAATTATGGTATGAATAATCCTCTGTCGTCGATGTCACGCGCCTTTAATAATCATAAAGCCAATATCGATTTTAACTTGTCGCGAAACCAACTGAAGAGTCAGCTTCGTTAAGGTTTCACTTTGCACTTTTCATGCCATATACATGTACTTGCTATTTTTGTAGTAATCAGTCTATGATGAATTGTCACTATAAAAAAAAAAAAAAAAAAAAAAATAACATGAATACTCGCTGTGCTAAATGACAAAATGGGCAAAACAGCTCGCAGGTGTGATCGACCGTAGGTGTGACCGGCCCGCAGCTGTGATCGGGCTTCGCTGTTTTGCTTAGTTTCAAATATTCTTAACATAATTTGTACTTCTTGTACATCCTCCCGGCCGCGTTCTAATACGTCTATACGGTCGTGAGGTTCCATGTTCGGTTGTTATTTTCGGTTGCGTTTGATATCTCATGTTGGTGGTTTACTTGCCGGTTTCGGTAGGAGCAAATACATCTAATGGCCAGAATAATTGTTCCTTTGACACAAATATCGGTCTGTCCTGAGCTGCATGCATTTATCTAACTCCACTTAGTTAAGCGGATAATAGCTGTCTCGATGCAGATTGACTACTAAGTATGGTGTTGCTGGCTGAATGAAGGTGAAAAAGTCTTCATTTCGTGTTGGCACGGGAACTAGGTGAAAGAGTTGGTACCTTTCATTTTGTATTAGTGGCAAGCTTATTTTGAAGCGGATACTTGACTCTGTTATTTGAAAAGAAACTGTCAGAAGTGTGTCACCTGCCTTAGGGGTAAGCAACCGAAGAAACCGTTCCTCAGTTCGAGATCAGAAACAACAGAGAAATTGCAACTCGTTCACACTGACTTGTGCGGTCCGATGGATACGAATTCTATCGGTGGTCCCCGTTATGTGCTGACGTTCCTCGATGATTTCTCCCATATGGTGTTTGTGTCTTTTTTGAAGACGGAGGATGAAGTACCAAATAAATTTATCGAGTTCAAAAACATGGTCAGAAGATAAAAATCCTCAGATCTGACAATGGCAGTGAATTCATGACTCATCGATTGTCAAATCTACTTAAAGATGCCGGAGTCATACATCAGACAACAATTCCCTACAACCCTCAGCAAAACGGGAAGGCGGAGAGATTGAACAGAACAATAATGGAAAAAGCGAGATGTCTGCTGTTTGATTCACATCTTCAGAAGATATTCTGGGCGGAAGGCGTTAACACCGCAACATACCTGATCAACCGTTCACCCACTAGAGCACTTCCGGACAACAAAGTTCCAATCGAAGTCTGGTCTGGAAAGGAAGTCAACTTATCCAACTTGAAAATATTTGGATCGAAAGTTATGATCCGAAGTCAACCGAATACATCTTCGTCGGTTATCCTGAAAGCCAGAAAGGATACCGTGTGTACGACCCAAAAACCGACAAGGTCACCGTGACGCGAGATGCCGTGTTCATTGATGAAAGCAGCAAGGTAAAACTTTCAAATTTGCACCCCATTAAAAGTTCTCAGTATTTTTCAGAACTTGAAGAGCCATGTGAAATAGATGCTGCGTCAAATTTCCAACGAACCAGTTCGGAAGCCGAAGACGCCCTGTCCGAATCACAGGTGATCGAAGATGAAACTCAGTTCCTATCGCCGTTAAATCGACAGCCGGTTCCAGTGGGGACAAGTAACGAGTTCTCCGAACATAACAGCATAATTTTCCAAGATGCGGATGATGGCCCCGTTGTTCTGTCGAGTGAAACTGTTGAGGATGAATCCTCACCTGCCCATTCCTTTTCTGAAGGCGAAATCCGGCAAACCAGTACACCAGCTGCACCGCGCCGCTCCTCGCGTGCACCGAAGCCAAATTATCGTCCAGATTTCGTATATTCATCAAAGTCAGTTCCTGCGGAAGATCCTTCATCAGTTGAAGAAGCGCTATCTGGTCCCGACGCGACCCAGTGGAAGTTGGCCATGGATGACGAGTACAAATCTCTAATGGACAACGGAACTTGGACATTATCAGATTTACCGGAAAGTTGCACTCCGATTAAAACCAAATGGGTTTTGAAGACAAAAAGGAATCCGGATGGCACGGTCAGATACAAAGCCCGCCTCGTTGTGAAAGGTTATTCACAGAAAAAGGGTGTTGACTACTCAGAGACGTCTTCACCAGTAGTCAAATATACGTCAATCAGATATCTCTGGACGCCAAAACAGCTTTTCTTCAGGGCGATCTGGAAGAAACCATCTACACGGAACAACCACAGGGCTACGAAGTTGGAAATAAAGTATACAAGCTTCAGAAGTCAATCTACGGACTTAAACAATCCAGCCGAAAGTGGAACAGCAAGCTACATGGGACACTAACGGAGCTTGGACTAAAAAATTCGAAGACCGACAACTGTGTCTACTACCTGTTGGTCAATCACATTAAAATTTACATCGCTGTTTACGTCGACGATCTCATCCTCTTCACCAACAATGTTTAGTGGAAGAAACAACTCAAAGGCTGAATCAACAGTTTAAGATGAAAGATCTCGGCCCGATCAATCGGTGTCTGGGTTTTCGCATTACACGAGACATAAATAAGGGTAAACTCTGGTTGGATCAACACGATTATGCCCTCCGAATTCTACGACGATTCAACATGACCGAAGCACACGCGACCGAAACACCCGTGGAACTGCGCAACAATTAAATTCGATCAGTTGGAACACGCGCAAACAACCAACAATTGCACTATCTACAGCAAAGGCCGAGTATATGGCGATATCCTCCGCAGTCCAGGGTCTCCCCAACATTTTGCATAAAAAATTTATAAATTTGATGAACATAAACATTATTTTCAGTGGGGATGTTGAAATGGAAAATTAATGTAATAGATTCTTATTTTAGCGTTGTAAGCTGATAATACTAGCAATGAGAATAATCAGCGGATTCAGCTATTAGGCCCTGCGTTCTTGATTTGTATTTAGAACTCTTCCCTTTTTGCATTTAGAACTCGTCCCTTTTTGTGTCAGACCTTTTTATAGTGAACATCGTAATAAACTTTGCAACTTAAACTCTGCTCAGTTTTTCATTAGTTAGTCACGTACATTTCATGAAAATTTTATTATTTGCTAGCTAGTTCGATGTCAAAAAAGTCACGAACAGATATAGATAGGAAACGTTTTTCATTTTGATTTTTATTGTTTGTTATGTAAACGAATTATTTTTGTTTTTCACTGGACTAGTATGTTTAGAAATAATATTTATGACGAATAAATAGTGATTTTTAATCCTTCTTTTATTTTTTTCAAGTGTGTATTAACCTACCTCTTCATGGCCCATTAATGGGGTACATTCATACATTTTCCTGTTTTTTTCAAAGCATTATGGAAATTTGGGCACGTGAATTTTCAGTAATATTACGCTTCTACTACAGTATAAAATAATCTATCAATTTGTTATAAGTTGACAGAACTATACGTAATACACAGCATTCTACAAAGCGAAATATAAAAACTGTATGAAGCCCTCCAAAGAAATTTTCTGGTAATTGATATTTTCAGGGAGAACCGCACACTAATAAATTTCGTGTAATATCTGTTGTTAGTATTACCACCCTAGGATATCCTCGTGCAAAAGTAATAGATTCTGTAATTGATAATGTAAGCTATTGACATTACAAATTAACATCACTCAATCGCTTCGGCAAAACCCCCGGGAATAATAAATACAAGCCGTGAAGTAGACTTGCTCACTACCACACCTATAGGGTCATGTAGTCCGATGATTGCACCGAAATAACATTGCTTCTTATGGCGGTATAGCCCATTCATTCCGCTCCACAGGGCGAATCTGCTAAACTATTGCTTTTACGAAAAAGTGATGTTCTACTGATTGTAGCTGGGGAGGAATACCGTTCTTATGGTACCAAAATCATTATAGGGTATGAACAAAATATTAAAGATATTTGAGCTCAAAAGTTACTCTTGCTGCCCATCGAACAAATTACCACGGAAAGTCGTGCTGTCAAGTCGACCTGCCGCTGCTGTTTTGTTCGCGGAAATGGTTAGAGTTGTTCTTAAGTGCAAAAAACTCTAATATTTTGTTCTTGGCACTATAAAGTTTTTCAGATAACTAGAAAGGTATTCCTCCATAGTTATAGTTAGTAGAACATCATTTTCGCGTAAAAATTATAGTTTAGCAGTTCAGGCGAGTGGAGTGGCTTACTTTGGATCATCCGCCATAAGAAGCAATGTTATTTCACGGCGATTCTCGGACTACATCACTACGTATGCATTTTCTACTTCACGGCTTGTGTTTATATGTATTCCCGGGGGTTTTGGCTTCGGTAATGCTTGCATTGCCTACTGGGAGAGAAATAGTTACCACAGACAGCGTAAGCAATAAAGTGGCGCATTTTTTCACAATGCGTTTTTAAAGGCACCCTGGTTTGATTGCATTGGTATCGGTCTCTCATTTCTACCTCCCCTCGCAATGTTGTTGTATGGAAATGCCGAATCGGATAAGGGAAGAGGCAAAACCCCCGGGAATAATAAATACAAGCCGTGAAGTAGACCTGCTCACTACCACATGTATAGGGTCATGTAGTCCAATGATTGCACCGAAATAACATTGCTTCTTAATTTATTAAATCCATCTGAGGATATTCTAAATTCTTTCACAATATTCACGCACATTTGAAATTTCTAAAGCAAAAAGCATTCGTCTCAATCCAGCTCTGTGTTTACAGCGTTAGGATTTCTAGTCTGAGTGCTGTTCCGGGGAGATTCCTCCTCGTCGTCGTTCATGTCTTGGAAGAGTCTATTGAATATATCGCCGAAGAGACCTCCCATCCCTGGCTGTTGCGGGGGTGGTGCACCGAAGAATATTACCCCAATTTTCTGCAGATACTTTTCGTACGATGGATCTCGATCTATTGAAGCCTTGTACAATTCACAGAGTGACTTGAAAATAGCTAAACGTCCTGTTTCGATTATTTTAAGGAGGAAGTACAGAAAGTTTAACAGTGGCAATATGAACGGTGGTTCAGTACTGGCAATTTTTGGGTGGTATTTGGTGTATGTCTCGAACGTCTTGGAGGCGACTTTCGTCTCCTTCAAGCAGAGTTGCTGCAGGACTACTTGTGCAATGAAGAGGTCCATCTCAGTCGAGTAGCCCTTCGTCTGACTTAGCTGCACTAGCATCTGACCGCAACTGAGACCGTCTCGAGAGAGGAGGTAGTGATGTCTTGCCTGTTCGATGTTCCCCTCAGCCCACATGATCTGGGCGATTACCTTATGCATGGACGGGTGGCCGAGGCTTACGTTCATCGCATCTGCGCTCCATTTCACTGCCCGCGCAATTATAGATTCCCGTTCAACGGTCGTCGGGCTCGTTTTCTTGATGAGAACACCCAGGCGATGGATCCAAACTTCGTTGTCGATCACAGTTGTTTTTTCTAACGTGTCTATTACAAGCAGAGCCAGATCAGCACCACTGGAATACTGTTCCTTATGGAGAAAAGTAAGGGCTCCGGTGAACAAGAGTTCCAGGCAATCGGTGTACTTTTTCTGCCCGATGTACCGAAAGTACAGGGTCCTGTACATTTGGTGGGCCTCGTAATAGTTGCCGGCTTCGACTGATGCTTCCAATTTCGCCAGTACCCTGGCCACGCCATGGTTTGTTCTTTCCGTCGACATTTCCTTTGCTCTCTGTTTAAATTATTTTCAGAAAGTAGAAAATAAACATACTATGCAGTTCATCTGACAGAATTTTCGAGAGCTTATGGCGGTATAGCCCATTCATTCCGCTCCAGAGGGCGAATCAGCTAAACTATCGCTTTTACGAAAAAGTGATGTTCTACTGATTGTAACTGGAGAGGAATACCGTTCTTATGGCAAAGAATATCGAATTCAACAAGAAGGGACACTCTCAATACGCTCTCAAAGTCCCAACTCATATGCAAGCTCTCGCAAACACACCCAGCAAAATTTCCCATTAGATAAAGCAGCTCAGGGCTACTACCTCTGTAAATACCTATAAGAAATGTAGAGAGAGAAATAGTTACCAAAAAGTTCTCACAGATAGCTTTTACAGCGTAAGCTATAAACTGAAGCTTTTTTTATGAACGCTTTTTTAAAGGCGTCCCCGAGCCGGGCACCAGTACTAGGCCGATCAAGTTTACCTCTCCTCGCAATGTTAAGTTATAGGGAAATGCAGAATCGGAGAAGGGAGAAGAGGCAGGCAGCACACACCGAGCATGAATACGGACGAGATTGTTTACATTTTTTCATTGTGCGTTTTTAAAGGCGCCCCCGAGCGGAATTTCTTTTGTGTGCTGCTCGCTTACGAAAAGTACCGGGTGGTCTTGATTTGTTTGGGAATGTGAAGAAGCTTAAAAGTTTTTGAGTAAAAAAGTGCTTTCTTAGAAGCAATTAATTAAATAAAATAAAATGTGCTTTAGATAAATGATGGGTAAGCATAATATAATGTGTTTGGTGTGTGGCTGTGGAAAAGGCAGCGTGTAATGTGTTCGTAGAAAAGTTTTGTGATAAAAGATTTTTGTGAGGTGTACCCTGCAGGAGTGTTCCATTTTTCGCCCCAAATTTTTGTCTCTCTCTCGCTAATGACTTCTTTATTACTACCTATTTCTAGCATAAATTCCCATTTCGTTCCTGTAACGGTACCAAGGTCGAAAAATTTTAAAAAATAACCGCTCGAGTGTCCCCTCTTGTTATAGATACTCTTTGCTTATGGTACCAAAATCATTATAGGGGTAAGAACAAAATATTAAAGATATTGGAGCTCAAAAGTTACTCTTACTGCCCATCGAACAAATTACCACGGAAAGTCGTGCTGTCAAGTCGACCTGCCGCTGCTGTTTTGTTCGAGGAAATGGTTAGAGTTGTGTTTAAATGCAAAAAACTCTAATATTTTGTTCTTGCTACTATAACGTTTTTCAGATCACTAGAAAGGTATTCCTCCATAGTTATAGTTAGTAGAACATCATTTTCGCGTAAAAGTTATAGTTTAGCAGTTCAGGCGAGTTGAGTGGCTTACTTTGGATCATCCGCCATAAGAAGCAATGTTATTTCACGGTGATTCTCGGGCTACATCACTACGTATGCATTTGCTACTTCACGGCTTGTATTTATATGTATTCCCGGGGGTTTTGGAAGAGGCAACCAGCCCACACCGAGCATAAATACGGACGAGATTGTTTACATTTTTTCATTGTGCATTTTTAAAGGGTTTGAAATTATTGCGTGCTCCGATCGCTTTGCGCAAAGTACCGCGTGATTTTGATTTGTTTGTAAATGTGAACAAGCTTAAAAGCTTTTAAGTACATACTACAATTTGCTTTAGATAAATTATGGGTAAGCATAATATAACGTGTTTGGTGTGTTGCTGTAATGTGTTCATAGAAATGTTTTGTGAGGTGCACCCCTGCACGAGTTTTCCACTTTTCGAACCAAATTTTTGTTTTTCTCTCACTTATGCCTTCTTTATCGCTGCCTATTTCTAGCAAAAATTTCCACTTCGTTCCCGTAACGGTACCAAGGTCGAAACAAGATAAAGAAAAACCTCACGAGTGTCCCCTGTTTTTACATTTGACATTACATACATTCTGTATTTCGTTCACAACTTTTAATGCATACACTCACCCATATTATGAAATCAATGGTAGTTCAATATTATTACCTCTTTTATTAACGAAGTCATTTACAATAGTCTAAATTAATCATAAAAATGTTAATATAAAACTTATATTTATCATTTATATAATTTCTTTTGTTTTTGTATTTCTTCTATTACCAAAAAAAAAAACCTCAAAGTATATGTTGTATATGTAATTAGTATATAAATGTTTTTTTTTTTGTAATTAATATATTTATTAATAGACAATCTCAATGTATATTTCTTTAAATATTTTTTACCAATTTTATATATATATATATATATATATATACATGTATAAATACATCCATATATATATATACACATATATGTGTTACCTATTTCTTATTTATGTAGTACTTGAAGTGTTTAAATTGTTACGCCGATTAAGACAAAAACTTATTTAAAAAATTCGTGTTTCAATAATAAATAATATATAAAGAGCATGAGTGGTGTTCTGCCCTGTTTTCTTGTTTTTGAAAGAGAATTTTCCCATATTTGATTGTGTGGCTTAATCAAATTTAGTTTCTTTTATGTTATGCTAAATATTACTTCTATTTCAAAAAATACATTTTTATAAATGTAATAACGGACAAAAATCTCGAAACTAATGAAATAGTTTTATATAACAAAAGACGTATTTTTATTAATGTACTTATGAAGTAATTATTCTCTAACAGACTTTGAATTTCCATTTATTTCCATTATTAAAATTTAATTCTTAGGTTGTATTTTTCTAAATTTTTTACAATAAAGCGATCTGAAGAACGATCCAAGTGGTAAATGTGGGGGCAATGGCTAAGATACGCAATTATTTTTAAAAGTGAATTAACATGCATATGGCGGCTAAGAATTCAGCAATGTGGCAATAATATTTTGATTGCTGCAGACTGTACTTATTTCTTAGAAAGATTTCTGGTTATCTTATTTTAAAATTCAGAGTGATATTTTAAAGTTACATCTGACGAATGTTTAAACTACCATAAGGCAACCAAACAAACAACAAAAAAGCAATTAATCGCGCGGTTCATATTTAAGTCTCAATTCATTTTATTACCTGAGACTAGATTAAGTGGAGGATGTAGAGAAAGTGGGAATTCAGAAATCTGGTGATAACTAAAACGCAATGTACTTTTGTGTTCAATCCTAATAGAAAGGCGCTATTGACAATTATTATATCTATGCATCCACTTAAAAGTCATTTTACCGAAGATATATACTTTACAAAACTCCTTACATATAACAAAATGCAACATATTAAGTATTTAATATTCCCATGTAAAGAGTGTGTCATTATTTAGATACTCCTAATGACTAAAAGTATATGAAAAGAAAGTATCATAATATTTTTAACAACAAATGCGGTGTGCATTTCGCTTATGCAGTAAACATATTCACAATTCGTCATACCTTATCTTAGAATTTTCTACCACCGAAAACGTATGAAATTAAAAATATCTCAAATATGTCTAATTCTAGAGGTTTGAAATTGATTACTTTTTGTTGTGTTCTCTTTCATTAATTGGCAATATTTATATGTACATTTATAAAAATCACTAAATTTAGTTATGTTATAAAGGTTGTGTTAGCTGCTTTACCATTAAGTTGTAATTCCATCTTATATAAGAATCAACAAAGAAAACTAACAATTTACTTCACTTAATTTATTTTACGAGAGCCAAGGTTTATCTTAAAAATTCCCGTTGAAAAAGGAACAACTATATAAATAGCCCAGACGATATGATTCATTTCTTTCACTCGGAATTTTTCTACTCTAACTCGCAAAAAATTTGTACGTTGTTAAAAATATTATATCTTTGTATCTTTCCTTTTAATTAAATTTTATTTTGGTGTTCATTGAGTTCTGTCTGATTAGGCTACAGATTCTTCTTCCTCGTATTAACTTTATAAGGTACTGTGTTTTCATATTTAATTTTAAAATCTATCAAATTACTCACACCCTTAACTTATTGCATTTTAAGAATCACTCTGTGTCTGGAATTATTGAGTACATTTAAAAGTAATAAATCGAAAAGAATGTTACTACTTACCCTGTTAAGCTAGTTATAAAATAAAATTCAATCTTAGAAGCAATTACATTCCTACATAAGCTGCTACAAAATTTGATAATAGATCAATGATTAACAGAAACGAAATTTGTTAGAACGGGGGGAATGATTTCTGCCTCGTAATAAAAATCTAGAAAGCAATTTCAACTGTACAAATTGGAAATAAAATGCTATAATCAAATTTAAGGTCGACAATTAATCAGGACAAAATTTTGAAAATGAATTATCAATTTTATTATATCTGTAATACCATGCAATTGAATACACCCATCATATTTTCTGAAAAAGCAACAGACACTTAGAGCAATCCTTAAATCTTTAAAATTTGCACATGACGTCTTACTTATCTATCTTGCCCGAACAGTTTACAATATTATAGTTCTATTTCACAAATTATCCTTAGATTTTACAAGTATTTTCGATTTTCTTATTTCAAATGCGATACCTCTGAGTCGACTATTATAGTTATTAAGTAGGTCATAAAAAAATTTTATGGCTAAACAAGGATTATAATGTAAAGTCCTAGAAGTAATTTGTAGGCACTGTTTTTATTTGAAACAATAAATAATTACCGAAATTTAATGTTTATTACTATATAACTGCAAGCAATCATTCCTAGTCTTATATAAAAACGAACCTTATAAAATGTGTATTAAACCCTGGCACTACTAAATCCTTAGTCATAGCAATAATTTATGAAAGATAGGTATAAAATTACAACGTTAATTCACTTTTCCTTGTGACAAAGATGTGTCTAGCCCTTAATCTTGAGCCGTAAAATTATATGTTTAATTCAATGGTTGCGCGCATAAATTTAAATCGTCCTTGCTGTTCTGCACTTAAAACGATGTGTGGAAGAAAAGCGCAATGTTTGCATTAAAAAATAAAAATTGGAAATTATGGAGAATAGTTACACACATGACAGAACTGGCAGCCATATCTTAAACATTTCCCCTACATGAAATGTATACTATCAGTAATAATAATACGGAGTAAAAATAAGGGCTTTAAAAGCTACTAACCAATGAAGTTAACGTTAATTGTTATGTTTAATTATAAACGAATTGTTTACATTTAACAGTCAGTTTTTACCACATATATAATTTTTAAATTAGTCGTCAGGTGATTTTGAACTTATTCCGTAAATTTTCTATTTTTTCTTAAACCTTTCTTTAAATTTAAATATCTGTTCTTTATTTGTATATATATTTTATATAGTTATTTATTATTGAATATAATTCTTTAAATCTGCTTTTTATTTTATTAAAAATTATAGTGAAAAGAATAAAATTGTTTAATACAATTCGTTCAGAGGCGTGCGCTGTGCAAGACTCTACAATAAACTAGTATTCACTTACATGCTCCTTTCAGATATTTGTTGTTCTATATAACTTATTTTTCGTTTTTCTCTTTTAAATTAGCTAAATAATTTGTTTCTGGTGATAAAAAGAAATTTTAATTCATTTTAAAAGGTTATTTTACTGTTTAAATAATAATTCAATCTTAAACTGCTTGTGAGGCTGGATACTGCGGCTGAGAAGAGCTGTCGTTTCCGTACGCTGAACGCGGTCCGGCACCATACGTAGATGCTGCTTGATCTTTTCCGTAATTACTGTAATCGTAATCATAGCCAGAGCCATATCCACCGTAATCGTACTCCGATCCGGATTTAGAAGCAGAGTTCCCTGGCCCAGTACGAGGAATGCCGCCAACGGGTCCCGCAGCCGAAGGGCCGCCAACACCCCAAGTTTGAGCACGTGAATACATATCATTGGCAGAACCACCACCAGCAGCAGCAGCTGCTGGTCCAGCTGAATTTGGCGGCATGTTCCAAGAATTCCAGCTTCCACCACCAGATGGGCCATTTGGACCCCCAGTAGATGTAGAATTATACATATCGTATCCTCCATAACCTTGAGTTTGTTGCGGGCCACCATAATTACTCCATTGGGGAGGAGGTCCTTGAGGACCTGGTGGTGCACCCCAACCTTGATAAGAACCCGGGCCACTATTTCCATAGCCATAACCCTGTTGTTGTGGAGAAGTTCCCCATCCTTGATAACCTGCCATCATGTTTGGTGCTCCAAGAGGCATATTTAATGGTGGTCCTCCCATTTGACCATTCGGGCCTTGCATCATATTCATTGGAGCCCCATGATGTGGACCCCATTGGCTTGTATCATTTCCAATTTTGCCATAAGAACCACCCATTCCGCTATTAGACGAATTATTAGCGCCAGAACCATCTCTTGGTTCAGCCTTCTTAATTTCCACCTGCGAAAAAAAAAAAAAAAAACAAATTAAAATTTGAAGTTAATTTTGGTTCTGGGCGAAAGCATACGAAAAATTGTTGGTCCCTTCTTTTAATATTTAGATAACATTTTTGTTACTAAGTTACGATTCAACTCATTATTTTTTCTTTTTAATATATGGGTCATTCCATACAAAATCATCAAAAATTAAAAAAAATTGAAGCCGCACTATTTTTGATTTCAACGAAACTTGTGGGTATCTTTGTTTAGATGTCAGAAGAGAAAATTCAGCATCATTTAATTTTTCTGATGTCTCAGCTTCGGTGCGCGACCGCTAGAGCACTCAAAAAGTGTGATTTTTACGCTCTACTATCATGCGCTGTCAAAATTGTTCTATTAGAGATATTTGAACATTTGTGGTCGCAGTTGAAAGCTACAATATAGTAGTTTTAGGAAAAAAATATGGAAATAGAAAAATATTTTTATTCGAAGTATACTAGCATCCTGAAAATACGATTTTTTTCACATTTTTATATGATTTTCAAATGGCTGTAGTATCTTTCCTGGTAAATTAAAAAAATTTAGTTTTTGTGTACATCATGTCCATATATTAAACAAAACAACAGTCCATTATAGACTTGTTCGACAAATTTTGTATATTAAAAAAATAAGCCCGAAATTTGAAAATTTCTGAAAATTGCATATTTCGAGCTTCAAAATGAAAATGTGGGACAGGAGATAGAGAACTGAAATTCTCAGGAAATTTAGGTGTAACCTTGAACTTTAAAGACCCGTTAAGTTTGTTTTGTTTTTTGCATCCCTCTAGTAATTACAGCCATTTCAATACAGCTAGTAATTCAGATTTTCCTTTTTAATTAGTTTCTTTTCTTACTTCACAATACGAGGAAACAACAACGCAGTAATAAAAAAGAACAACAAAAACAATAAAAAACAAAACAATAAGTAGATACTCCGTATAAGTACATCCCAAATGAAGAAGGCGGTTTAAATAAATATATCCCAAAAGAAGAATGCAATTTATCGTAAATGAAGAATGCGATTTCATATATCAGAATTTTATTTTGTTACTCTAATATTAATATCATTATTAATACAACAATGAATTATTAACATTTTATATTATATTGCTTGAAATGTTACATACATACTTATACTTATAATTTCTGAATTATTTGAAGCCGTGTATTTACGAACTTTCAATTTACTTTGAGAAATGGGTACAAAACTATGAAACATTCTTGTTCCCTTTATTGTAATAATATTACTAAATCTATCACATACAAATTTATCAGCAGCTTCAACATAAGCATTGGATACAAAAAAAAAAAAAAAAAAATTCGATTCCAGAAATTTGTTCGGAACAAAAATTCAACATAGCTTTAGTAGTTAATATATGACGATCTTCAATTCGTTGTAAACTAGCTTTCTGCACTATTCGTTTAATCGTTCCCCCTGCACCATCACATGGACTTTTCCCGTGAGAAGTGGCAAAAAAATACCACTCTGCTTCCAACCCAAAATCATCATTATGATGACATAGATTAACAAAATTTTTCTTATTTTTGTACTGGGCCGCTGATCCATCGATGAAATATTTAACTTTTTTAAATTCTCGATAATATCTTTTGATGTATTGATTGAACACTTTTTGAAATTAATAGAAAGCTACAGTAGGTACTATGGGTTAAGTAGTCGCTAATTACACAAAATGTTTTTAACTTAATCAAACTATCTTTTTTATGATATACTTACTACAAAAGTATGTAAAGTGGCTTGATCTCATTTCTTTGCTAGCATTTACGGAGTATCTGCTACACATTGTTCTTTTTTTATTACTACATTATTCTTTCCTCGTATTGTGAAGTAAGAAAAGAAACTAATTAAAAAGGCAAATCTGCATAACTAGCTGTATTGAAATGGCTGTAATTACTAGAGGGATGCAAAAAACAAAACAAACTCAACGGGTCTTTTAAGTTCAAGGTTACACCTAAATTTCCTGAGAATTTCAGTTCTCTATCTCCTGTCCCACATTTTCATTTTGAAGCCCCAAATATGCAATTTTCAGAAATTTTCAAATTTCAAGCTTATTTTTTTAATATAAAACATTTCTCGAACGAGTCTATAATGGACTGTTGTTTTGTTTAATATATGGACATGACGTACACAAAAACTAAATTTTTTTAATTTACCAGGAAAGATACTACAGCCATTTGAAAATCATATAAAAATGTGAAAAAAATCGTATTTTCAGGATGCTAGTATACTTCGAATAAAAATAATTTTCTATTTCCATATTTTTTTCCTAAAACTACTATATTGTAGCTTTCAACTGCGATCACAAATGTTCAAATATCTCTAATAGAACAATTTTGACAGCGCATGGTAGTAGAGCGTAAAAATCACACTTTTTGAGTGCTCTAGCGGTCGCGCACCGAAGCTGAGACATCAGAAAAATTAAATGATGGTGAATTTTCTCTTCTGACATCTAAACAAAGATACCCACCAAGTTTCGTCGAAATCAAAAATAGTGCGGCTTTGACCATTTGATGATTTTCTGTAGAATGACCCATATGTAAGGTGTTTCACTAAGGACGGACCAGTTGGCGCAGAGTATTAGAGGTCTAATATTATCTAATATCACGTTGCATTTTTGTGTTATTTTCTTTTGATTATTTGTTTCAACTCGCACCTGCAGGAGCAATAGAGCTCAGGGGAATCACCTTTGGGAGATATCTCGGGAGCCAAAAGAGCCGAATTTGCCCGGCTCTGGTCTATGGTTCCAGTCAATTTGACGGGCCGTGGTAGTTCTAGCGTTAATATACATACATACATACATCATAAGTTTAAATTTCATAGATCAATGACTTCGTTCAGATTGTCACTTAACACATTATACAGGGTGTTCAGAGGTGGGTGGTCAATACTGCAGGGGGTGAAAGGTCAGACCGAGACAAGCAAAAAATCGTATGGGTGGGGGGGGGGGGGGGGGGGGGGGGGCATCTCGCACCGTTTGGCAGTTACAGGGTGATTCGTAAATCAGGATTTTGCCTTACATGGGAACCGCTCTTGTATTTTTATCTTTTTTTCTACGCATCGCAGCGGCCCCAAACTCATTTCAAAAAATCACTATTTGGAAGCCCTTTCCAAAAAAGTTTACACCACCCCCCTATCCCCAACCCCTTGGCCACAATCCCCCCTGGAAGTTGAAAAAATTAACTTTTATTTCACGATTTTTCACCTTTCGCCCCACTTTTCTCCGAAATTCATGTTATTAACATACCTACTTTTTATTTTTTTTAAGTTGCCTATCTAATTACCTTTCCAAAAAGGTGCAACATGCCCAGATAGGAAAAGGATACGAAAATTTATTTACAAAAATCCTTTTACAGAATATCATGATAATTTGAATTTTTAACAAATTATACTGAAGTTAACTAAAAAATACATTTTGTTTGCTTAAAAACTAATTACAATTAAAACGCTTGTCCTTTAAAAGCTGTTCAAAATGTTCTCCGCCAGTTTCGATGCATGTAAGTAGCCTTGGTCTTATTTCACGTTTCAGGTCTATGGTAACCAGTCTCTCCCGTATTTTCGTGGCTGCAGTTCCAATCCTGGTAACTAATTCTGCTCTAGTGTTGATTAGTCTTGAGTAAACTTCATCTTTCATCATTCCCCATAAGAAAAAGTCCAGTGGAGTAAGGTCTGGTGACCTAGCAGGCCAAGGAATCGGTCCACCTCGTCCAATCCAGCGCTCTGGGTAATGTTCATTTAACCTTGCCCTAACAATGTTCCCAGTATGCGCAGGTGCTCCGTCGTGCTGTAAATAAATTGCGCTTCTGGTGGCCAGGGGGATATCCTCCAACAGATCCAGAAGGGTATTCTCCAAAAAGTCCGAATATAGCTGACTATTCAGCACTTGGGGCAAGATGAAGGGTTCTATCAACTGGTTGCCGATGATGCAGCCCAGACATTGACACTAAATCTTTGCTGGAAGGACCGACACCTTGTCCTATGTGGGTTCACATCTGACCAGGTGTGGAGGTTGTGCAAGTTTGTGATGCCATCCCGGGTGAATTGCGATTCATCCGTCCACAGAATTCGGTCTAGAAACCTTCTGTTTTCGATGTCAGACTCGAACAGCCAAGTGCAAATTGCAATCGTCTTTCGGAATCTCCTTCCTTTAGTGCTTGTACCAGGATATGGTGGTATGGATGTAGTCCCTCTCGGTTCACAACGGTCTAAACTCTCCCTGAAGACAATCCTGACCTTCGTGCGACCTGCCTGATGCTTATTACAGGGCTGTTCCTGACGATGTTGAGGATTTGTTGGTCGGGGTCCGCTGAATCGGCCGATTTTCCTGCTCGCGTTTCTGCTCTGGGGGCGGTTACACTTCCGGTTTCTTTTAACCTTCTGAAAGTCCTTGAAAATACCCTTCTGTTGGGTACCCGCCGATTCGGGAATCTCCTTTGGTATTCTCGTACGGCCTCATTATCATTTCCTTCTACTAAACCGTACACGTAAATTATATCGGCATACTCGTCAACACTGAATTCTGCCATTTTATCTTAATTTTTTCTATTAAACACCCGGTTTTATCGCTTGCTTCTTCAACTGTGGTCAATGTCCTTTCAAACTTACCCATTTTTATACCATAATTCATACGAAATATTAGAAACGGAGCGTCAGGATACTTAAGAGTCAATACTGGATATAATAAACTAATAACGCTATTTAACGAGATTACATTTATTATTTTATTACTGTTTTGCTGAAATAATAAAAATGTACTACCTCTGTTTCCTAAACAAACATTTCCGAACTTGCTGTCATAAAAATTGTTTACTTAACGACATTTTCCATTATGGTGCAATAAAGTAATTAGGTACCTGTCAGGATGTTTTAATTTCAGGACTTTTGCAACCCTTTTCTACCTGGGCATGTTGCACCTTTTTGGAAAGGTTATTAGATAGGCAACTTAAAAAAAATAAAAAGTGGGTATGTTAAAAACATGAATTTCAGAGAAAAGTGGGGCGAAAGGTGAAAAATCGTGAAATAAAAGTTAATTTTTTCAACTTCCAGGGGGGATTGTGGCCAAGGGGTTGGGGATAGGGGGGTGGTGTAAACTTTTTTGGAAAGGGCTTCCAAATAGTGATTTTTTGAAATGAGTTTGGGGCCGCTGCGATGCGTAGAAAAAAAGATAAAAATACAAGAGCGGTTCCCATGTAAGGCAAAATCCTGATTTACGAATCACCCTGTAACTGCCAAACGGTGCGAGATGTCCCCCCCCCACCCATACGATTTTTTGCTTGTCTCGGTCTGACCTTTCACCCCCTGCAGTATTGACCACCCACCTCTGAACACCCTGTATATATATACAGTGGTGGACAAATAAATAGAGCCACCGCACTCTATTGCCTCGTTTACCACATTTTACGACATTGACTAATATAACGGTGCATTTTATTGCTGTCAGTAGATTGCTAGAAAAGTGTTTTCAGAAAAATTAGTAAACCTTAGATTTTACTTGGACAAGAAAATAGAGCCTGTTTGAAAATCGGTTGGAATTTTCGTTTTGTGATATTTTTTTCATTGTTTTCGGTAAGTAATTGATAATTCTCAAAGAAATCATTTTGTTAATGTACAAAATCGACAACAATAGTACACGAAAATATGGGAAGAGGCAAACATTGCACACCAAATCAGCGGGCATCGATTGTAGAGCTCAGCAGGTCAGGGAGATCACAAAGGCAAATTGCACTTCAATTAAACTGCTCCAAAAAGATGGTGGAGAATGCGTTAAAGTATTATCGGAATTATCAGATCACTGACAGTGTCGCAAGAAAAGATTATAAGCGCAAAACTTCAGTTCGCATCGATCGAAAGATCATAAGGATGTCCAAATCAGATCCTCGATTGTCCTCGCGAGATATTAATCGTGCAATTTCGGATGAAACTGAAGCTCCAATATCAGATCGTACTGTCAGACGTCGATTGGTTGAAGCTGGCTTGCATGGACGAGTCGCGCGAAAGTGGCCTTTAACAACAGCACGCCAACGAAAAAAGCGAGTAGATTTTGCGCACTCCCATATGAGCTGGACATCGAATCAATTGAAATTTGTACTATGGAGTGATGAGTCCAAGATCGACAGAATGGCCCCCAGTGCAAAACGCTATGTTAGACGACCAAAAGGTGAAGAATTCAATCCCAGATACACTTAGAATGTTGCAAAACATGGTGGTGCTAATATAAAAGTCTGGGGATGCTTTTCATGGAATGGCGTTGGGCCAATTCACCGAATACGTGAAACTTTGACAGCTCCTTTGTATGTTGAAATCCTGAGAGATGTGATGTTGCGGTGGGCTGAGGAAAACATGCCAGTTATCTGGAAATTTCAACAAGATAACGACCCGAAGCACACGGCCAACATCACAAAACAATTCTTCTATCAAAATCATATCGAAGTTCTCGAATGGACAGCGAGCAGTGCTGACCTTAATCCGATTGAGCACTTGTGGAGGGACGTCAAAGTTGCGGTAAGTCAAGAAAAATGCAAAAATTTGGACGAACTTTTTGAAAAAGTCAAAGAGCACTGGTATGCCATTCCAGTTGACCGATGCCAACGTTTGATCGAGTCTATGCAGAGCCTATGCCATGAAGTTTTGAAGCAACGTAGTTTTCCAACCAAGTACTAAGAGTAAGCTATCATGAAAACTAAAAATGCTGTGAATTCGTGATATTTTTTTGACTGGCTCTAATTATATGTCCAAGCCAATTTCGTTTGTATTAATTATTTTTTAATTTAACATATTATAAATGCTAAATGTTCAGTAAATGAATTCGTATATTCTCTTGGAGTAATGTGATGAATATATGAGAAAGATATTCTTTTAATTTTGTTATATGTACTCGTATAATAAACTTGAAATGCAACGAAAACAAAAATATGCGACTATGGCTCTATTTATTTGTCCACCACTGTATATTATGCCGCAGACTTATGCATATATTTGCAGGTATGGGTTTTTTTTTTTATAAATTCGTTTACCGATATCTTTGATAACCGTCCTAAGGGTACCCACCAAGGTCGCGAACAGTGCGCGACATCGAAAAATAAAAAGCTTACTAGGCGCGAACATTTTTTGAGACATGTATCCAATGAAATTTGTCTCATTCAAAGTTCGAAGTCACCGCACAAACTTTTTCACAGAAAACAAAAGCTCATGGAGCGCTTGGATTTACGTAAACGAAACTCAAAAGCTCTTTGTGTAGAACATGTCGCAGACTTCGATGACAGAATTTTAAATTCAAAGTATACTTACTTGTCGAATTTGTTTACTTACGAAATTATGTTCGACAAATATTTATAATTAATTCTTTGTCAATAGCTTCAATAAATAAGCACAAATATAGATTTTTATATATGCCATCTTTTAAAATAAAGGAAAGGAATAACGAAAATAAAAAATTTAAAATATTTGAAGATTTGACTTGAAAGTGTTATTTTCCAAAGGCAATTGAATAATATATAACTTTTAAACAAGTAATGCGGTTTGTGGAGTAAAGTAATATTCTACCCTAGAAAAAATAATGCAAATAAGAAAAAAAAAAAAAAAAAAATTTAGCGTATCGTCTAAATAGCCTAGTTGCCCTAGTTGAAGGGATATGATATTGAAGTAGTAGGCTCGTTAGAACCAAAGTTATTGTCATGATGCGTGTAAATTGAAAAAGTCTTGATCCTCCAAGCAGTTTGCTGGGATGGAGATATTACGGCAGGCCAGCAAACCAGTTCTGGAGTTGTTTCGTCTTTGCTCCAAGCCAAGTGAAATAAGCTTAAGCCTGTCAGGATAACGCGCAGAAATTTGCGTTAGATCCTCAATTCGGTTAATATGATAGTCGTCGACAAAACTAGAATATTCAATCTCAATATCAATCTCACAAACGTGCAGTACAGTAATCTTTAGACCATCGTTTTACGAAATCTAAGGTTACATTACCGCCTTCATAATCGAATACCGCCCGCAAATAATACTTTTTATTAAGAGCGCAGAGATAAGCCTGCATCGAAGGCGATTCCCGTTTTTAATTTCAAGTATTTTAGAGTCCACAGCCTGCTTTAATGGCTGTCTTAACATCGTATACTCAGAAATCCACTTACCGACCGTAAAACGGATCAATACAAGTAAAGTGGTACTTTCTATATTCTTGTAAAGTAAAATAGTCTTTATGGTCATTTGGACTTAAGCCACTTTTAAAATAAACGGCTCAAGTACAACTGAGTCATCCACTCCTGCTCACGGCTTCTCGATTTTTGATATTTTTGATATTTTTAATCCGCGACAGAAACGAGTTTTTCACTCGCATATTTCTCAGTCTGACAATAGATCATTTCGGAGAGAAAGTTTAAAGGTGCAAATAAAATATATATATTAGGGTGCTTTTTTTTTTGCGATTTTTTTTTTTTTTTAAGTCCCACCTCGAAATTTTGTGGCAAATACCTAAACAAAAATTCCCTGAAAATTGGAGCCATTAATATTAACAACTAGACCAAGGCGTATAAAGATTTCCCATATAAAATACACGTAAACTTTGATTATTTTTCTTCAAAACTCTACAGCTCAGAGGAATTTTATGGTATAATCTTGATCAATGCTAGGGTTTCTTCAGAATTGAATGCTCTACAAAAGTGTCCACTGCGGTGTAACCCTAACTCCCACCAGCGAGGTAGTACGGGTATATATCTAATATATAAAATTCTTCTGTCACAGTGTTAGTGGTCATACTCCTCCGAAACGGCTTGACCGATTTTGATGAAATTTAATATATATATTCAGTAGGTATGAGAATAGGTTTATAACTAATTTTTATACCCCTAGATGTTAAGGGTGGGTCACCCTAAAAAAAGTTTTTTTATTTTTTGGACAAATTTTTTTTTTGTAATTTTTTTATGGTGTGGCATTAAAAAACACATTTAGTCCTAAATTTTTACCCTTCTACCACCAACCGCTACTTTTTAGTAGCATTTTTTATGTTTTAACCCCGATCGATAGCAATAACTTGAGAATGACTGTACCGATTTCATTCATTTTTTTTTTTAAGTTTTCTAATACTTTTTAGAAGGTCCTTACGGAAAGAAAAGTTAATAAAATTGCGCAGAAAATTGGATAATTTCAGAAAACTTAACGATTATTTTAACTTCGCGAGTTTGACCGTTCGCGCGTTCTCGATTTCAACGGATTTTAATGAAAATTAGTAAAATTATTGTTTTGAGGTCACTGATTTTGAATATTATCAAAATTTACCAATCCAAGATGGCGGACCCAATATGGCGACCAAGATTTCTAGATTTCAGTTGATTTTAATGAAAATAAGTACAGTGATAATTTTGAGGGCACCAATTCAGAATATTATCAAAATTTACAAATCCAAGATGGCGGATCCAATATGGCGACCAAGATTTCTCGATTTCAATGGATTTAAATGAAAATTAGTACAATCATTGCTTTGAGGTTACTGATTTTGAATATTACCAAAATTTCCAAATCCAAGATGGCGGATCCAACACGGCGACCAAAATGTCTCGATTTGGACGGATTTTAATGAAAATTGGTATAATGATTATTCTGAGGCCACTAATTTCGAATATTATTAAAATTTGTAAGCCCAAGGTGGCAGGTCCAATAGGGAGACCATAATGTCTCGATTTCAACAGATTTTATTGAAAATTAATACAATGATTATTCTGATACCAATTATTGAAATACATATTATCAAAATTTCCAAATCCAAGATGGCGGATCCAATATGGTGATGCAAATTTCTCGACTTCATGAAAATTAGTACGATTTTTTTGGTGCGACTAATTTTGATCATTATCGAATTATCAAATTTTCTAGGTCCAAAATGGCGGACCCAATATATATAACAAAAATTTCTCGATTTCAACGGGTTTTAATGAAATTTGGTACAATAATTGTGTTAATGCCACTAATTTTAAATATTATCAAGATTTGGATATTCAAGATGGCGGATCCATGAAGGGGTTTTCGGGTTGAATCAATTTCTAGGATATAACAAACTAGAACATTTGAGAAGTCTTTAATTAGTAAGTATTTACCCGACGTCGGATGAAACCGGGTAATTTTCCAATATTTGTGAAGTGTAAAACGGTTTACTTAATATTAAACAACGTGTAAGTTTGTTCAACAAATTAATTAGGGATATGAAACGGAAACACTGTTTTCTTATATTAATGGTATTATTTGTAGAAGCATGCGAAAAGAAAGAACACGATCAAATATTGGTCGACGCACAGGGCATAATGAAAATGTACCGGGAAGGGCAGTACAACGTCTGCCGGGCCAGCTAGTATATATATATATATATAACGCTTGCATCGATATTTTTAATTTTTTGTCCGAAGGTAGTACATATTCCAACTTAACATATAGGCTAATTTTTTTTCGGATAATACGTAGGGTTTCAAAATGGTGGGTCCAAGATGGCGGCTGGAAATTTTAAATTTGAAGTAATTTTCATGAAAATTGGAACATAGGGGTTTTACGGTACGCTGATTTCAAATCCGCTCTCCAAATTTAGAAATTCAAGATGGCGGATACAATACGGCGATCAAGATTTCTTGATTTCAACGTATTTTAATGAAAATTAGTACAGCAACTGTTTTGAGGTCACTGATTTTGAATATTATCTAAATTTAGAAATCCAATATGGCGGATCCAAAATGGCGACCAATATTTCTCAATTTCAACGGTTTCTAACGAAAATTGGTACATTGATTATCTTGAGGTCACTGATTTTTAATGTTACCAAAATTTACAAATTCAAGATGGCGGACCCAATATGGCGACCAATATTTCTCGATTTCAACGGATTTTAATGAAAATTAGCACAATGATTATCTTGAGGTCACTGCTTTTGAATGTTATCAAACTTTACAAATCCAAGATGGCGGATTCCGGAGCCACTAATTTCGAATATTATAAAAATTTCCAAATCCAACATGGCGTCCAGAATGTCTCGATTTCGACGGATTTTAATGAAAATTGGTACAATGATTATTATGAGGCTAAAAATTTCGAATATTATCAAAATTTGTAAATCCAAGGTGGCGGATCCAATATGAGACCAAATGTCTCGATTTCAACGGATTTTAATGAAAATTAGTACAATGATTATTCTGAGGCCACCAATTTGGAATACTAGGAATATTTCCAAATTCAAGTAAGTATTTACCCAACGCCGGGTGAAACCGGGTAACCCAGCTAGTTTGTAATACTTTTAATAGTAAAATATATTGCTGAAATTGCGTTTACAACTTGTTTATTTCAAATCAAGAAAGATATGTTTAAATCAATATGATTTCTTTCTGAATACAAATAAGATTACGCTATGAAAAAATAACAACTTTCATTTGAAATCAAAAATGGGAACTTTTCAGATGTTAATTATGATCAAATACTAGTAAAGGTGTATCCAAAAAATCCAGCTAGATTACAGTTTTCCTAAAAATAAATCTTGAATATGTTCTATACAGCAATTAATGGTCGTAGGATTAGAAACAAGAGCTCTGATAGGTGCTTGGGAGTCAGTAATAATAATCGTCATAATCGCCAGTACTTCCGCCACTGAGCTCTTCTAAATAAATTCCGGCTCTCTGAGCCTGACTGCACAATAAGCTGCCGAATATTGAGGGCCTTCGTCGGACAAGACGGTAAGTAGGGATTGCAATCCCGCAAAACGGGATCCGGCATTCCCGCGGGATCCCGCTCCACTTATTAATCTGCTGGATCCCGCACCTTCAAAACGCGGATCCGCGGATCCCGCAAATTTAAATTTACCGCTAAAACATTCGTGAAGTTTTGCGTAAGAAAGCGAGTGGCTCGAGCACGACGTTGCCGTTTCGCACAGTGGCGGGGGCTGGCGGGCGGCTTCGTGTCAGTTCGTGACGTCCGTGTCAGTCAGTTTCACATCGACTCACCGTGCGCTTCGAATTAGACTCACCGTGCGAATTAGAAAAACAGCTTAAACAAGAAAAAGAAATATTTAAGAAAAAGCCAGACAACAATCAAAGGGATTATGAGAAAATTTTGAAGAAAGAAATGGCATGTTTTGAGTCCGATGGTATCAGAGGAGAGTACCTGACGCTCGCCTATGAATATATCCTGACGGTTCAGCCTACTAGCGTAGAAGCCGAGAGAGCGTTTTCGGTATCAGGATATATTTGCAGTTCACTCAGAAGCAGGCTTGGAGATGATACTATAAATGCCATTTGCTTTTTAAGAGCGTATTTTCAAAAGTTATCACCATAGGTTAGTCGTAGTAATAGAATCTAGATAAGAGAAAGTTGTGATTTGATTATTAGTCATTATATGAATAAGACTATTAAGACTGAATTACAAACATCATAAAACTGTTGTTAGATGTAAGGGTAAAATTAAACAAAACTGTTGATGCTGAACATTTAAAAATTAAGGTCTAATAAGGCTGATTACTAATTACTCGTACTTAATTATAATTTCATTGTTATTTTGTTAGAAAACAAATAATTTTTGTTGCATAATGTAAGACATGTTTAATTAATAATACTTGATTTTTTAAACAAAAACCTGTAGTTTCAATTCGATTTTATAACATAATTTTAAATAAGATAAAGTATTAATTTTTCGATCTTATAGCCCTATAAGATCAAAAAATTAATACTTTATCTTAGCCCTATAAGATCAAAAAATTAATACTTTATCTTACATACAAACGGGGCAAAAAGTTGAACTACTGTGAATAATTTCAAATATGCGGGATCCCGCGCGGGATTGATCAATCCCGCATATCAATCCCGCGGGATTGAGTGAGCTGCGGGATTGCAATCCCTAACGGTAAGGTTTCTGAAGCACCCAAACACGAGGTTCTTTAGACTCTCCCCATTTTTGATTGAAGTCCCCATATTCTAACGACAACTTTTGTGTAAGCGTGGAAGGCTATACAGGCCTTCCTGATTAGCTCATCTACGTTTAAGTTCTAGTTTAGTCTAGATTCAAGGATTTTTCCGAAATATGTACTGGAGGATAATGCCAATACTTTTACAGAGGTCACAGCTCTTGCTCCAAACATTCACCTTATCCAAGGTTATCTGCATGATGTCACTTATAACGGAGAGATCAATGTCAGAAATTCAGAAACCAGATCATCCGCACAAGTGACTACTTTTAATCTTTCATTTCCCTCTGAATATATGATTCCAAGGATCTTATTTGTCTCGGTACGATAAAACTTCTGACCTTGGAATTATTATTAGCTCCAAACTGACTTTCAAACCGCATTTGGACTATATCATTAGCCGTGCCAACTGCCTGCTTGCGGATCCTACCACATGAGGGAATAACATAATCTCTTCTTGAGCTTCGAGTTATAAGAAATTCAAAACTTTGAGTGATGCGAAATTGATTGGGTATTACAGTGCTGTGCAAAATATTTGCAACAACGCGTATGCAAAATTTTAGTCTATTCCGATAACGGGAACTGGTTCAAAACTGACGTGAAAGATTTGTAGTGGATAAACCAGACCACAAAGTCTTGCTTCTTACTTATTTCTAATTTTCATTACCACACTTCTACATTTCAACTTATTTAAGTGTTCTCCTTTTTTAAAACATTTATTTAACTTGCTTTGTTATCTATCTAGCTGCTACAAATTTTGCAAGTCCATTTTGAACCAGCTTCGTTATCGGGAAAAACTAAAATCTTGCATAGATGTGTTGTTTTGATAGCAATAAAATATTATGGTACCATTAATTTGTTTTTTTTTAAATGTTATATATATTTTTTTTCCATTATTAACAATACTACTGAAACGAGCATATATCAAAAAACGCTGAAATCCGCCGTCCGAAAAAGAGTACTATGTTAGACTTTCACTTCTTATTTATTCTAATTAGTAATTACCGTATATTGTGCTTTGAACACTTTGTTTTCGAATATATTATACTCTATTTTGTTTGGACATTTGCCGGCAAAAATATAAAATTTTCAAAAATACATTTTTTTGGTGAATCCCTCTTCTATGTACTACGGAAAGCTTTCTCAAATCTAAATATCTTTCAATATTTTCTATCCGTTCGTTTGAGATGCCACAACCTCACCAACTCTGCGATCATTCATCGTGGATTTTCGCAATCATTTGTGGCGTAGTGACAGAACGTTTTTCTGAAAATTCAGTAGTCATTTGAAAGGTGACACAAAAAAGAGAATTTATTTAACTCAAAGAGTTGAGTTGACTAACGCAATAACACAGATATGGTGTTCATATTATTGGATTGGATTTATTGGCCCTGAAATCATATTTGTAAATCATCTGTTGTATCTAAAATGATATTCTTATGTCATATTGTGTAAATAGAAATTGCTTGACTACAGAGCCACCTATAGGATCCTAGCTATGAACCATAATATTGACAAAACAAATATATGTGGGACCTCAATCAGTCCAGCCGGTTAGAAGTTACACGACCGCTTGAAAAGTGGGTGAAGCGGTATACAGTCCCTGGCCAAAAAATTACAAACACCTTTAAAATTTCATAAAGTTTTCATTCAAATATATTTTATAGTAGAAAAAATTATATATTTGTCAAAAATTTATACATAACATCAAAGAACAATACATTAGGGAAGTGATATCAATAATAATAATAATATTAATTAATATTTAGTGTTGCCACCCTTTACTAATTCGACTGCATTGATTCTTCTTGGCATACTCTCTATGCAAGCTTTGATACAATCTTTTATCTCAGGCGCCTCATGCCATATTTTTTTAATATTTTCGATCAAGATTTGTTGATTGGTATTATTTTCTTTGTAAACTAGCCTCTTAAGTTCATGCCACACATTTTCAATAGGGTTCAAATCCGGTGAATTTCCTGGCCATGGCAGTAAAGGAATATTTTTATCGGAAATGAATTTTTTTACAGATTTCGCGGTGTGGCATGGGGCGCCATCTTGCATAAAGGTGAACGAAGATGTCCAAAAGCCAATTTCATCAAAATATGGCAGTGCCACGGTCTCCAAAACTTTTTTATATTGGTCCTGCTTCATGGTCCCCTCGACGAAATAAAGTGGTCCTGGTCCGTTAACTGTAATTGCTCCCCATACCATTACAGATGACGGATGCTTGATGGTTCTCTGAATACATGACGAATGAAACTTCTCTCCCGTGCGCCTTCTCACAAATCCACCGGCTTCTGTAAGGCATTGGAACGTCGATTCGTCTGAAAACACTATCTGAAAAATATTTAAAAAAATTAAATATTACAATTAACGCTTGTAAACTTATGGATTCTGGAGCAATATCAATATTTACCTTTTTCCAGTATTCTACACTGAATTGCGAATATTCAGTAGCAAATGGAAGTCTCGCTTTCTTCATTCTATTAGTTAAACGTGGTTTTTTTACCGGTCGCCTGCATTGAAAATTGGCATCCTTCAATCTTCTTCGCAAAGTTCGGTCTGAAATTTCAACGCCAGCATCATGAACCATTTTGTTTAGTTCCCGCAAGGGTGCCCTGCGATTCGCAGCAGCAATTGACACCACCTTGCGTTCTGCTCTAGGCGTAGTTTTTTTTTTTCGTCCACAGTTTGCCCGCTTTGACGATATTACCGAAGAATTTTCCTTCATTTTTTTCGAAATTTGAACCACGACATAAGGTGAAACACCTTGGAGACGAGCAATTTCTCTCATTGAGTGGTTCCCCGTTCTGAGTAGTGCAGAAATTGCACTTCTTTTCTCATTGGGGATATCTTTATTACGTCCCATTATGAAATCTGTACAAAAATATAGATTTTCATTAATATTGCCTTTTTGTACCGTTATAATGTCTCAAAATGCAGCAATTTGACTACTTACCCAACAATTCAATGTTTAATTTCAAAAAACTTTACAAACAAAACCAGACTAAGACAAATTATTCAATTTAGACACCAAAATAACACAGTTAATTCACCTGAAGCACTTAACAACTGGCACCTCTAACATGAAATAACCGTTGTTTTATACTTTTTTAACCTGGAAAAAGGATCAACCCATCATTTTATTACCGTAAACTAATTAGGTAAATCCTACCAATAAACATTAATATAATAAAGAGGTATTCAAGAAGAAAGCATGAGGACAATTGCAGGTAAAGCTGAAATTTGTAAGTGTTTGTAATTTTTTGGCCAGGGACTGTAAATAATCAGAAAACGTGGATGATTTTCCTGAAGGCGGGAGCACGAGAGCAACGTCCAGTAAGCAAGACAAAGAGATTGAAAAGTTGTTTAAGAATAATTCCACTCTGCGCCTGCGCGAAGCTAGAGTCAAACTCGCCAAGTAGGGAATTCAAGTCGGTCACACCGTTTATTAAATAGTTGCACCCTAATTCATTGAATGATCTTTTATATAAAAATTTTTGCATAAATATCTTTGTTTTGTTTTTTTTTAATTCCGCCTACTTTCTTGTGGAACAGACTGTATATTAATATGCAAAATCATTGGTGTCGCCACTCACTGATGGTCATCAAAAACCCACTATGCCCAAACGAAATTTAGAATTTTTTATGAAATTAAGGTATTTTATTAATGAGTGCGAGAGTGTTAGCTTTGCCTCTATAACCTAAGTGGAGCATTTTTACATTTACATAGCTTGTATACCATGTTTTAACAGTAAAAAATCAACTAAAAAATATAACGAATAGTAGAAAAAATTAAAGAAATGAATAAAAAATGTGACACACTCATGCCATAGCAACATATATAAAGAGTACTAATCTGCAATCTCATAATTTTCAGATTATTTGTTTGGCGTTGTTTGTTGTTATGGTGCACACAATGATCTGCAGTTCCTAAGTTATGAGTCCCAGTAGCGGGCCTGCCCTGACCCAACCACTCAATAAAACATTTTTTTTTTTCAAAATATTCGTTGAAGATCATATAATAAGAGGATTATTATGTTTAACTCTAAATGCTTTGTATTTTCTTGTTCAACTCCCTGAAAAAAACGTTCAATTCAAGGGTCTTTAGAGTGGGATACCTCCTTAAACAATTTTCATAAAAACAAACTCCACAAATGACCCTTGATTTCATGCCCACAAGCTAGTATTACCCCTTAACACGCGGCAGGCCGGTATATAAGAAGAAAGAATAAAATTATACCCTCTTGCGAGAACTATTCCACTTTCCAGTACTAATCGTGACTGAAAAACGAGCTCTGTAGCAGCCTGCGATTTCTATCCGATCTACTTGTGCTGGAACTCCCATTGGAAAGCAATACCCTAATATGAACATGTTAGAATTTTTCTTCAAGTTGAGCCATATGAATAGCTTGTCTTGTTTTAGTCTGTGGAGTTACGAATAGTTAGTACACCTAATTCTGTTTTTCGGTCCCAAATAATACGTGTAAAAAAATCATTGTACTTATGGGAATACAGAAAATTGGACCCTAAGTAATTAGTACAAAAAATACTAATAAACCATATGGAAACTTTTTAAGAACCTTATAGTATTTATGTGCTGCATATTTTATTTTATAAAGATAACAAAACTGTAGTGCATGAAGCAAATATTCATTTTAAAAGAAAAAATGTCAATTGCATTTCCCTTCAATTTTTTCCAATTTTTTTTTCACCTACATCTACCCCAAACCCTTTTTCAACTTTTTACAGATCCATTTTCTTAATTTTATCAACTTTTTAAGGAGGACATCTCCAAGAAAGTTACCTTTCCACATTCTGCCTCAGAACTCCTCCAGATCATAACCGATTTTCCTCATTCTAATTTTGTATGAAAGGCCCTCCTAGAAAGGCCATCTCTAGAAAAGTTAATTTTGCTCACAACTCCTCCAAATATTAACCGATTTTCTTCATCTGTCATCTGTGCATATTTATATTTATTTTCCCCGTTCACCCCTTTCCATTCAAATGATTTCTTAAGGGGGTAAATACAATTAGAAGGTCGAAAAAATCGATTTTTTTTTTGTTCCTCTAAAAAGTTAGGAAATTTCCCGTAGAATACGCTCCAAAATGTTTCAGGTCGAAAATCGAACTCCTTATATATTTTTTCTTCATTTTTCGAGAATGCTTTGTTCAGCGCATAGCAGGTTTTCAAAACTTTAAACTCGTTTTTCTCAAAACGACATTTTTAAAATTTGCAACCACGATTACTCGAAAACTAAGGGAGAATGGGGCAGTGTGTAACAGGGGCAGTGTGTAACAGATAGCTCCATTTTGAATATGGCGCGTCCAAAACCAAATGTGAATTTGTATATTCTTCCTATTGGACGACCTCTTTCGTTTGCAATCGAGAAAGCGGTGCTCGGAAACGTGTCATGGCGAAGAGGAGGGGGCGAAATCAGGCTCGCCTGGCAAACAGGTAATTCTCAACATTTCACCCCCTAATTTGTTCGGGTTGGAGTCAATCGAGGCTCGATTACTCCCCAAGTAATGATTTTCTATCGAAGTTTAACACTTTGGTCATGCAAAATGACCGTTGTCGATAACATAACCTGAGGGTCCTTTGTTTCACGGAGCCTAGACCAAAGCTCTGTACCTCGGGGCAGTGTGTAACAAAAACAAACGGGGCAGTGTGTAACAAACGCAGGCCTCCGAATATCGAGCTCCAGGAGGTACTTAACTATCTTAGGTGCGTATGGTAGTCAAAAATTACCTTCGTAAGGTTCTAAACTAGATATATAACTTCATTCCAGCCTTAATTCATGCATATTTTGGGTCTTAGGCCGAAATTCCAAAATCTGTTACACACTGCCCCACTCTCCCTTAATAAGGGAATTTCTCCTAGTGAAGGCGACTATATCCTAGTCATGTTTCCTTGCAAAGGTATGAAATATTATGTTGGTAAGATAATAAAGGAGGCTGATGAAGACGGAGATTGTGAGGTGTCATTTTATCGGCTTTCCTTCAAGGCCAAACATAGGTTCGTACTCCCTAATGTACCTGATTTGTGCTCAGTTCCTATAAGTGATATTAAGACTATTCTACCAAAGCTAACAAGCCACGCTGCCTTGACTAAATTTCAACAATCTTATATTGTTTTCAATTATGATTTTGGCAACTTTCAGTTAGGCTAAGATTTTTGGAATATTTTCTTTGTCATTTTTAATGTATTTTAACATTAAAAGTCACGATATTTGTTTAAGTTTTTTTGCGGGAGATTTTAATTTTGCAAGTTACATTTGATGTTTTAAGTTTTAAATCTAATCCTGAAATCTTAAGTTTCAGTCCTAACTTTTTATAGTAAAAAGAGCTGATAATTGTCATAATATGGTAGCCGCACTCACAGAAGGGAAGAGGGAACCACTGCCATCCTTACCAGCTGTTTCCTGAACCTAAGTCTCCCCTTGTTACACACTGCCCCTTATATCGTTACACACTGCCCCATAGCGGGGCAGTGTGTAACAAATGCAGGCCTGCGAATATCGAGCTCCCAGAGGTACTTAACGGTCTTAGATGTGCATGGTAGTCAGAAATTACCTTCGTAAGGTTCTAAACTAGATATATAACTTCATTCCAGCATTAATTCATTCAAATTTTGGGTCTTAGGCCGAAATTCCAAAATCTGTTACACACTGCCCCACTCTCCCTTACTTGTCCAATTTAGCTGACATTTTTAGGGTTTCTTCGTTATACCTTAGGCTTGTCTGTAAGCCTAATTGTTTTGGAATTTTTTGTTGCAAAATTGGATTATTAATGCAAAAATGGCTGAAAAAATAGTGAAAATTATCAATTTTTTACAAAAACTTCTACCAATCGCAGAATTATTTTTTTTTTTTTTAATCTTTTTAGGCTTACCGACAAATTACATGTATATTTAAGCCACATTTTTTTTATGGGCTGTTACAGATCAATAACACGACGTCCAGAGTGGTTGCAGTTAGTTTTTAAGGTCAACTTCACGCCAGCGTACAGCCGCCATTTTGTTTTCAAAAATTAAAAAAAAAATTTTCTTACATTCCTCATTTATACCTTAACAAGTGTACAAAGTTTTATAATGATTGCATTAACACGTTCCCGCCGGCAGCTGAATTTGTAGTTTGTTTCATCGGGCGGCGCTGTTTTCACACACATTAAATTGATTTCTTTCTTTGTACCACTAATGGTACATGCCGCCCGATGGGACAGTCCTTAATGTACCACTAGTGGTACATGCCGGCGGGAACGTGTTAAACCTTCTTAGTGAAAAAAAAAATGTTTTTCAATGCGTAATTTTTGCCCGTGTAATTGTATTTACCCCCTTAAGGTGCAAATCTCTAGAAAAATTACTCTTCTGCATTCTGGCTCAGAACTCCTCTAAATAATAACCGATTTTCTCCATTTAAATTTTGTATGAAAGCCCCCCTTGGGTGCCATCTCCATGTATTTATACAGTAGAATCCAGATATAACGACTTCGTTTATAACGACTATCCGTTTTTAGTAACGAAAACGCAAACTTAAGTTAGGTTTCATATAGACTTGCTATGAAAACATATCCGTTTAGTACGACTCCGGTTTGAGCGACCAACTGCTTATAGCGACCTATTTTCACAAGAAATCGTCCCCTTAGAACGACGCGCAGTGATGTTTACAATACCTACGTACAAACAATACCTCACCGCCCCGCGTCACGGCTTTTTCCCCTCTCCTACGTACGTATGCTGATTAGTGCGCTTAAATCAAGGTCAGTGTTTTTCATCTGATGTGCCAAGGTCAAGGACTGATTACGTGCACTAGAATGAGTTCCGAAGGCTGCAGAAACGCTCAGTGTGTTTGTTCAAACTTACTTTGATGATGATGTCTTTTATTCACAATGCTGTACGTAATTCTTACTATCTACCAAAAATCAGTCAAAACAAGCATAAATTACCGACTTGCTATGTCAGTAAATCATATGAATTTACATGCAGAATGTAGTGTGCAATGTTTATCTTCTATCAAAGTTATTTTTTGTTTATTTTAATGTGAATTTTTTATTTATTTATAGAAATTAATCTAACTATGTATATTAATATTTCATAATTACAGTAATATTAATACATAAAACAAGCTTAAATTCATTCGTCGGTGTTCGTTCGTTTTGTGCATCGTCCGGTTAGTACAACTAAGTGTCGCCGGTCCCTTGAGGGTCGTTATATCCGGATTCTACTTATTTATTTTTTCCGTTCATCCCTTCCTCCCGAAGTATTTCTTAATGTAGCCATCTCTAAAAATTATGTTTCTACATTCTGGCTCACAACTCCTCCAAATTATAACCGATTTTCTTCATTTAAATTTCGTATGAAAGCCCCCCGCGGCTGCCATCTCGGCAAATTTATATTTATTTTCCCCGTCCATCCCTTTCCCCTCAAATTATTTCTTAAGGTGCAATCTCTAGAAAAATTACTTTTCTGTATTCTGGCTCAAAACTCCTCTAAATAATAACCGATTTTCTTCATTTAAATTTTGCATGAAAGCCTCCCACCGGTGCCATCTCCGCATATTTATATTTATTTTCCCCGTTCACCCCTTTCCCGTCAAATTATTCCTTAAGGTACCAATATCTAGAAAAATTACTCTTCTGCATTGTGGCACAGAACTTCTCTAAATAATAACCGTTTTTCTTCATTTAAATTTTTAATGAAAGCTCCCCATCTGTGCTATCTTCCCTATTACGCCTTTCCCCCCAAATCATTTCTTAAGATAACCATCTCTAGAAAAACTTTTGGTTTTCTACATTATGGCTGAGCTTTTATTTCTTTTTGTTTAAAACAAATTGCATCTTATAGTCTTTCCATTTTTCTTTTTTATATATACTGTTATGATGAGGACGCAAGCCCGATAGTCCGGCGGGCGAAACCGGCCAAACATCAACTACTAGTTACAGAAGTAAAATTAACGGAAAGATTTCTTAGAATGGGAATTCACCGTATTAAATGAAAACAACAGTGTAAAAACAGAATAAAATTTGTTTTATAATTCAAAATCGCGTAAAATAAGTTCGTGTAAAAACAGAACTGGGTGTGTTTCTCTTTTAAATACTGAACCAACTTTTAGCCTTGAAGAAATATTTACAAAACAATTCAAATATAAAATCCCGTGCCAAACTTAGCCGCTATTCTTAATTTCACTTAACTACCCAAATTTACTCTGATTTTAAAATCTCATATGAAGCACCTGTGTTTCCCAACAGTCATTGAATAATTCTTTCTAAGTCTCTAATCTCTTGTCAAAAAAAATCATCATCTTGAAGATCACAGCAGAGTACGCCAACTCGAGAAGCAATTCGGCCACAGACATATACACTGGACTACTGATCCCGTACTCACTTCGAAAGTAAGAACAAATTTTGACCGAATTCTAGCTATCTCGCTCTTGCTTAAATCTCGCAGGCAGACAACTTTACAAAAAATCATTCCAATATCCAAATGAAGGTGGTGCTATGTATGTGCACTTGTTGTGGGTTTTTCTAGTATCTTCGCGTGTGATACGTCTTTTTGATACCCCCAATCGATAAATATATATATATAATAATCACTTGCACCCACGACAGCTGTTACAAATTGCCCACCAACTCTCACCACTCATTGCCTTTACCAGATGACCCAAATTATTTTCCGTTGCAATCAGTTGTTGAATAGTTTTACGATGTCCAACAGATGGCTACGGCATTTTGTGATACAACTTTTAGATTTGGTTGGTACATATGAAAAATATGAAGGTTAGACGAAGACAGGAACAATGTATTTAATATCTATCTCTGTTTTCACAGCAAATTGCAACTAACGGTACTTTTAATGTTTACTTTTTGGTAAATTTTTGTGTGTAGTACTCGTTCTCTCTAATCTTTCAAAATCAATAAATAACAGCAAGATTTGACAAAACAAATGGCAAAAACAAGCATTTTTTACTGCGTTTATAGCTATGCTCCGTAGTAATTATTTAGTAGTTAATCGAAGCTTTTTGCTCACCGATAAATATTTTCCATTTTATAAACAATTTGATCTTGATTTGTTCATTAATATGAATAAGCTTAAAAAATAAGTCAACCAATTTTTTTTAAATGTAACCTGTAGTTCTTATTACGAACATTGCAACATTATTTGATTTAACCCGTATCACAAATACTTTGTTGAAGTTCTACAACTAATTTTTGTTTAAGAAAAATTTAACGACTTCGAATTATTGGAACTTTTTCCTAAATAACTAAACATTCGTCTAATAGACTACCGGCCCCTTCCAGTTTTGTGATTTCGAGATCATCCCAACACAACCTCACTCACAGTATCTTCATAAACATCTAGAAGGTATTAAAGTACTACTACCGTCTAGAATTTTCAAAAAATCAATTTTTTTTTAATTTTTCGACTCCTCATAGTCTCAGAAATTATCTCCTAAATTTTTGTTGAGAAATTCGTAATAGAAAAAAAGTGAGAGCGTTATACAGTGAAAGCGACTCTCTAAACTTTAAAGCGTTTTTCTCGAAATGACATTTTGTGAGTCTGCCCATAGATTATCTCCGGATCTAGCGAACCGATTTGAATAAACCTAGGTGCGTTTTGTTTGCTTAGGTTGTCTCTATTGTAATACACCACAATTTAGCCCAAAAATTAAAAAAGAAAAATGTTGGCAAGAGAAAAAGATGAAAAAAAGATAAATTTCTTCATATTTTTTTCAAATTTTTGTAATTTTTTTTGTTTTTGCATTTTTCGACTAAATGTGGTTAATTACAAGGTAAGGGACCTTTCTTTTTAAAATCCGGTTTGAATTTTTTGTTTCAGACATCTCAAACCTAAAATAATCTCTGAGCAATGGGACTAGCATATTTTCGAGCTGCCGGCTTCAGCGCCCTCTATACAAATTTATAAATACAAAAATTAAATTAAATAATTTTTTTTTTGCAATCTACAAGGATCAAACTTATTGTAAACAAAATTTGGTTGTAATCCCTATATATATATAAAAATGAAAGTTTGTTTGTTTGTTTGTTGCTCAATCACGCCTAAACGCTTGCATCGATATTTTTCATTTTTTGTTCGAAGGTAGTACATATTCCGACTTAACATATAGGCTAATTTTTTTTCGGATAATACGTAGGGTTTCAAAATGGCGGATCCAAGATGACGGCTGAAAATTTTAAATTTGAAGCGATTTTCATGAAAATTTGTACATAGGGGTTTTGCGGAATGGTGATTTCAAATCCGCTGTCCAAATTTAGAAATTCAAGATTACGGATCCAATGTGGCGACCAAGATTTCTCGATTTCAACGGATTTTAATAAAAATGCAATGATTGTTTTGAGGTCACTGATTTTGAATATCATCAAAATTTAGAAATCCAAGATGGCGGATCCAAAATGGCGACCATATTTCTCGATTTCAACGGATTTTAATGAAAATTAGTACAATGATTACCTTCAGGTCACTGATTTCGAATGTTATCAAAATTTACAAATCCAAGATGGCGGACCCAATATGGCGACCCATATTTCACGATTTCAACGGATTTTAATGAAAATTAGTATAATGAATATCTTGAGGTCACTGATTTTGAATGTTATCAAAATTTGCAAATCCAAGATGGCGGACCCAATATGGATACCGAAACTTCTCGATTTCAACGGATTTTAATGAAAATTAGTACAATGATTATATTGAGGTCAATGATTTTGAATGTTATCAAAATTTACAAATCCAAGATGGCGGTCCCAATATGGCGACCAGTATTTCTTGATTTAAACGGATTTGAATGAAAATTAGTACAATGATTATCTTGAGGTCACATTTTTTGAATGTTATCAAAATTTACAAATCTAAGATGACGGACCCAATATGGCGACCAATATTTCTCGATTTCAACGGATTTTAATGAAAATTGGTACAATGATTATTCTGAGACCACTAATTTCGAATATTATCAAAATTTCCAAATTCAAGATGGCGACCGAAATTTTTCGATTTCAACGGATCTTAATGAAAATTAGTACAATGATTATTCTAAGGCCACTTATTTTAAATATTAGCAAAATTTTCAAATCCAAGATGGCGGATTCAACATGGCGTCCAGAATGTCTCAATTTCGACAGATTTTAATGAAAATTGGTACAATGATTATTCTGAGGCGACAAGTTTCGAATATTATCAAAATTTGTAATTCCAAGATGGCGGATCCAATATGAGACCACATTTCTCGATTTCAACGGATTTTACTGAAAATTAGTACGATCATTATTCTGAGGACACTAATTTCGAATATTAGCAAAATTTCCAAATTCAAGATGGCGGATCCAATATGGCGACCAAAATTTCTCGATTTCAACGGATTTAAAATTCGTATAATGATTATTTGAAGGAACTAGCTAGGATAGAAACGGATGGAGAGACTTTGTAGACGCCCTATGCTCCCAAAGAGAGTAAGACAGGACAACAACAAAACATTTTTTTTAATATTATTAAGATTTGGAAATTCAAGATGGCGGATCCATAAAGGGGTATTTAGGTTGAAATAATTTCTAGGATATAACAAACTAGAACATTTGAGAAATGTTTAATTACTAAGTATTTACCCAACGCCGGGTGAAACCGGGTAACCCAGCTAGTATGCAATAAAGGGGCTGAGGAAAAAAATCATGAAAAAGTGGCATTTTTTGGCTCTCTAGACGGTAGTAGTACCTTAAGCCACGAATATACAGGGTGTTCAGAGGTGGGAGGTCAATACTGCAGAGGGTGAAAGGTGACACCGAGACAAGCAAAAAATCGTATGGGTGGGGGGGGGGGCATATCGCACCGTTTGGCAGTTACAGGGTGATTCGTAAATCAGGATTTTGCCTTATATGGGAACCGCTCTTGTATTTTTATCTTTTTTTTACGCATCGCAGCGGCCCCAAACTGATTTAAAAAAATCACTATTTGGAAGCCCTTTCCAAAAAAGTTTACACCACCCCCCCCATCCCCAACCCCTTGGCCCCAATCCCCCCTGGAAGTTGAAAAAATTAACTTCTATTTCACGATTTTTCACTTTTCGCCCCACTTTTCTCATGAATACCTACTTTTTATTTTTTTTAAGTTGCCTATCTAATTACCTTTCCAAAAAGGTGCAACATGCCCAGGTAGAAAAGGGTTGCAAAAGTCCTGAAATTAAAACATTCTCACAGGTACCTAATTACTTTATTGCACCATAATGGAAAAAGTCATTAAGTAAACAATTTCTATGACAGCAAGTTCGGAAATGTTTGTTTAGGAAACAGAGGTAGTACATTTTTATTATTTCAGCAAAACAGTAATAAAATAATAAATGTAATCTCGTTAAATAGCGTTATTAGTTTATTATATCCAGTATTGACTCTTAAGTATCCTGACGCTCCGTTTCTAATACCTCCTATGAATTATGGTATAAAAATGGGTAAGTTTGAAAGGACATTGACCACAGTTGAAGAAGCAAGCGATAAGAACGGGTGTTTAATAGAAAAAATTAAGATAAAATGGCAGAATTCAGTGTTGAAGAGTATGCCGATATAATTTACGTGTACGGTTTAGTAGACGGAAATGATAGTGAGGCCGTACGAGAATACCAAAGGAGATTCCCGAATCGGCGGGTACCCAACAGAAGGGTATTTTCAAGGACTTTCAGAAGGTTAAAAGAAACCGGAAGTGTAACCGCCCCCAGAGCAGAAACGCGAGCAGGCACATCGGCCGATTCAGCGGACACCGACCAGCAAATCCTCAACATCGTCAGGAACAGCCCTGAAATAAACATCAGGCAGGTTGCACGACGGTTAGGATTGTCTTCAGGGAGAGCTTGGACCGTTGTGAACCGAGAGGGACTACATCCATACCGCCATATCCCGGTCCAAGCACTACAGGAAGGAGATTCCCAAAGACGATTGCAATTCTGCACTTGGCTGCTCGAGTATGACATCGAAAATAGAAGGTTTCTAGAACGAATTCTGTGGACGGATGAATCGCAATTCACCCGGGATGGCATCACAAACTTGCACAACCTCCACACCTGGTCAGATGTGAAACCACATAGGACAAGGTGTCGGTCCTTCCAGCAAAGATTTAGTGTCAATGTCTAGGCTGGATTCATTGGCAACCAGTTGATAGGACCCTTCATCTTGCCCCAAGTGCTGAATAGTCAGCTATATTCGGACTTTTTGGAGAATACCCTTACGGATCTGTTGGAGGACATCCCCCTGGCCACCAGAAGCGCAATGTATGTACAGCATGACGGAGCACCTGCGCATACTGGGAACATTGTTAGGGCAAGGTTGAATGAGCATTACCCAGAGCGCTGGATTGGACGAGGTGGACCGATTCCTTGGCCTGCTAGGTTACCGGACCTTACTCCACTGGACTTATAGGGAAT
Organism: Dysmachus trigonus; assembly: GCA_949715965.1. Lineage (NCBI taxonomy): Eukaryota > Metazoa > Arthropoda > Insecta > Diptera > Asilidae > Dysmachus > Dysmachus trigonus. The sequence goes on along the minus strand of OX454321.1, from coordinate 35,479,086 downwards.
GATGAAAGATAAAGTTTACTCAAGACCAATCAACACCAGAGAAGAATTAGTTACCAGGATTGGGACTGCAACCACGAAAATACGGGAGAGACTGGCTACCATAGACCTCAAACGCGAGATAAGACGAAGGCTACTTGCATGCATCGAAACTGGCGGAGAATATTTTGAACAGCTTTTGTAGGACATAAGTTTTAATTGTAATTAGTTTTTAAGCGAACAAAATGTATTTTTTAGTTAACTTAAGTATAATTTCTTAAAAATTCGAATTGTCATGATATTCTGTAAAAGGATTTTTGTAAATAAATTTTCGTATCCTTTTCCTACCTGGGCATGTTGCACCTTTTTGGAAAGGTAATTAGATAGGCAACTTAAAAAAAATAAAAAGTAGGTATGTTAATAACATTAATTTCGGAAATCGTGAAATGCCTCCGGAGAAGTTGAATAACGGGCGCCATTTTGTTTTTGTTTTTTTTTTGAATAAAAAAATTTTTTCGTACAGATAAATGTACAATAAAAGATAATGCCAAGTATCATTTCCCTATGTCTTGTCATTTGCCTTCAAAAAAATCACGAACTTTTCCCAATTTTTTTACGTTCTAGATGAGAACCTCCCCTTAAGAATACTCACAGAAAATATCATGCCAATCCGGTGAATATTCTCAAAGTTACACGCATATTTGTAATGACGTGTCCGTATTTTTTTTAATATATGTAAGGTGCTTTTGAAATTTTAAACGCGTTTTTCTCAAAACTGTGGTGTTTTGAAAGTCGGTGAGCAAGATTTCTTGGATACGGCTGAACCGGTCGTTTTCAAATTTTAACACAAGCTTTTGAAGTATATTTTTTAGTAATTAATCGAAGATTTTTTCTCAGCGATAAATATTTTCCATTTTATAAACAATTTAAAGCCAACTTTTTTGCTAAAAATCGATTTTTTAAAGATGCCGCCATTTTGTCAAAAATTCTTATTTTGCTTATTCCTTCGATTAATTACAAGATAAAACAATATATTAACGAAGTATTTTTGGTTTTTCGATTTTGGATGATCCAGTCCAGAGATATCGTGCTCACCGCAAGACGCCTTTTTTTAGAATTGCTCGCGGAGATCAACTGTAACAGGTTTTAAAATAATTTTTACAAATAAAAAACATTAAAATAAACTCAACAGTTACCATAATATTTGTACAAATTTTTACTTTAATAACTTAAAAGTTCATCTCAAGAAAATTCTACTTTTTAGGCCTCCTGACTGTACATAACCACTTAGAGAAAAGAGCATTTAAGTACAATATACATACTCAAGTGACTGTAGGTTTATAAACTTGCCTTGGCTGCACCGATTCTAAAAATAGCTGATTAGATATTGTAAATATTTAAGTATCAATAATTCTGTATATTGGAAATTAATGCTCTTAATTTTTAACTTTTTAGTTTAAGTTTATACATACAGGCAAAGTTTTGAAGTAGATTTTTATTTTTTTGTAAAATTTTTATTATGTTTCAAACGATCACAGGGTCAAACGTCCCACTATTACGGAGTTAATTTGAAAGAATTCTGTTCCCCTTGGTCAGCTCTACGTCGCTTTTTCACGTGTCGGACAAGTAGAAAATGCAATTGTTTTATAAAAATTTAACCTACCGTTATTCCATAATGCAACCAATCTTGCCGGTTTTACCGAAAAATAATATCTTAAGCTCTGTAAAAAAAATACCCGTAACAGTACCCATCTAATGAATCTTCTTTGATTAAAAGCTCAAAATGCTTTAATGTAGAAATTTGTAATATTTTAACTTATTTACGTGATTTCAGATGTACGAAATTCATAAATTGTTTATATCGCTAACGATATCCATTCTGTATGTTTGTACTGACAATGTATAATACTAAGAATAAACCCAAACCAACCTTTACTTTGTGTGTAACCAGATATATAATAAACAAATAACTTATCAAAGGAGCTAAGTTAAAAACTAAAAACACCTCATCCCCATAAAATAAACCGAGCATCTTGGTGTCCACTTTACTTAAGCAGTATCTAAGAACACCTAATTGTAGACAAAATTTATTAATTTGTATTAAAAACAATTTATATTTTACAAAAACGAAAAACACCAAGCGTACCGAAATCTCCTTCTTTGTAGTCGATTTTAAAAATAATCGCAAAATAAATTCTAAATGCGCAAATATCATCAACTTAAGCAGTGTACAAAAAGAATCGAATTGGTGGCAGTGACGATGACACCACACAAACACACCGCGGCAAAAATAATTCATTAAAAAAAGAAAGTGAGGTTATATAAATTTTTTTTCTACTAAACTAACCTGTTTGCCATTGAGGTTAATATAGCGTTCATTAGTTACACATTCAACAGATGACTCCTCCTCAAAGGACAAAAATCCAAAACCACGAGATTTCTTCTTTTCTTGGTCGTACATGATAACAACTTCCGTAACTTTGCCGTAGCGTCCAAAAAATGTCCTCAAGTCAGTTTCAGTAACATTGGATGGCAATCCACCAAGGAATACTTTGTAGCCGCCACCTTTCTTCGGCTTCTGAAGCGTTCTGGGGTTACAGGGTTTGGGATCAATCGTACGCCCGTCCAAAGTATGAGGACCACTCTGAAGCACATGATTAACGTTACTTGGATCAGCAAACGTGACAAATCCAAAACCACGCGATCTTCCAGTTTCGTTGTTTTTCATAACAACACAATCGATTATTTCACCAAAACGGCAAAAATATCGCGACAAATTTTCCTGCGTAGTCTCCCATGATAGTCCACCCACAAACAATTTGCCCCTTTCATCTTCTTCCATCATTAATTTTAATTTACTTTTCTTAAGAATAACTTAAAACAAAAAATTTCTCCCTAGCGTAGGATTTTTTTTGCCGTACTTCCACTTCTGACTTCGTTCTATCGCGAAATGGATGCCACGTTTCAAAAATTTCCCAGGTGCCATGTTGTTAAATGAAGTTACTTCGAATTCTGGGAAATTTTCGACCAAACATGTTTTCGGGATTTAGTGCTGCCATAAAACAGAATTCCGACATTTAATTTTATTTATTGTTCCTGATTTTCATATCAAAACCAAAAATGAAAAAACTGGGATATTTAAAAAAAGGCTGTAGCTAATTTTCTGAAGATAAATATATATTTCCAACAAGGTTGGAAGCCCTGACATATAAGAACCACTTAAGACCGAATTTTGAATGCTCTCGCCAAAGTCCGGCAGACACCTATTTCATTCCAATTAGCTAGCTCTGTCAATACAGAAAAGTTAAAAATTTTATTTAATGTTTATTAAATAAAATTCGTCCAAGTATAAGTATTATTGACATAATTGTGGACTAATTGATTTGCTGCCTTAAGGGGATATTCTCATGTGACCACTTCGAAAAATCGATTTTTTTTTTCATATTTCGATAGTAAAACCTACCGAAAATATGCTGTGAAAAATTCATACCGAAATTCCTAGTATTACATAAGTTACAACTCATAGTAGCCGACGCGCCGTAAGCGACTTGTTCTGCTCTTGAAACTTTAAACGCATTTTTCTCGAAACATCATTTTCTAAAACTGTCAGTGTCCTAACAAAAAAACTATTCAACCGATTGTTTTGAAATTTATATATGTTCTTCTACACATTAATAGTTATCCTCCGTACCAGAATTGTTTATTTTCGAAAATATTTTCTAATTTTTTTTAAACGATTTTTAACAAAAAAAAACCAAGATTTTCGTAACTTTTTTTTCTACAATCCGCCATTTTTTTGTTTTTCAATGAAATTGATTAATTGTGATAGGGACGATAGGGACAGACCTACTGAACAATAATCCATTCGATCTTTTTATGTCAGACAACATGAACAGCCGCTATCACACTGACCCACTGACATATAAGAACTGGACTGCTGATCCCGTACAAAAACTCACATCAAAAGTAAGACCAAATCTTGACCGAATTCTAACTATCTCGCTCTTTCTTAAGTCCCGCAGGCAGACAACTTTACAAAAAAAAATGTCCAAGGTGGCGCTATGTATGTGCACTTCTTTTGGTTTTTTCTAGTATCTTCGCGTGTGATACATCTTTTTGATATCCCCAATAGATAAATAAAAGTAAACACATGCTTTTTGCACATCACTTTTACCCACGACAGCCTTTACAAGTTGCCCGCCAACTCATAATTTTCCGTTGCAATCAGCTGTTAGAATAGTTTTACGATGTCCAACAGATGGCTACTTCATTTTGTGATACAACTTTTAGCTGTGGTTGGTATTTTTTTTTTTTTTTTTTTTTTTTTTTTTTTACAGACCATCAGCTTAGTCTAAGCTTAAGGCAACAAAACATTAATTTGCTGCATAAGACTCGTCATCATTTGGTCCGTTGTTAGTAGCGACATGACAAACAAGCAAGTTCTTTTTTAATACATGCTTACCAACACGGACATCAAACAAATCGGCATTCTTATTTACACTCAACCTCATGCGGTTAATTGGTTGAAAGAAGCTATAGTTAGTTTTACATAGATCAGTTTGTAGGAGCGGAACATGCCTAAGGTTTCGCTCATTCGCCCTGTACTTGAATCTCGTTTTGAGAGAAGGTGAATCAATATTGCCAACCAGAAGTTGGTGCACAAATACAACGTCCGCGATTTCCCGTCGATTTTCCAGAGAATGCATGTCAAGGAGCTTCAAACGGTCCTTGTATGGAGGGAGGATAACTGGATTGCTCCATATATGAGAAATATGAAGGTTAGACAAAGGCATTATATATTTATCTCTGTTATTCTTAAGTCCCCAGCTGATTGCCGCGAGGAACATTTTTATGAAAAAACATAAAATTGAGCGTAATATGAAAGAACTCGGTTCGTGAAAGCTCAATTATTTTTAATTTGCGTCAGTTTAAACATAATTGTACGGTATTTTAGGGCATTTTTAATAGCATAATTTGCTCCATGAGGATTGAGCCTGTGCTAAAAATGGTCTCATTTTTCAGACGACGGTTAGCAGTCCAGTTCTTTCATGTCAGTGCCCGGGAATAATAAATACAAGCCGTGAAAGACCTGCTCACTACCACATGTATAGGGTCATGTAGTCCGATGATTGCACCCACTGACATAGAGGAACTGGACTGCTAAACGCCGTCTGAAAAACGAGACCATTTTTAGCGCAGGCTCAAACCACATGGCGCAAATCATGCTATTAAAAATTCCCTAAAATACCGCACAATTATGTTTAAAATGAAGCAAATAAAAAATAATTAAGCTGTCATGAACCGATTTCTTTTATATCACGCTTAATTTTAAGTTTTTTCACAAAAATGTTCCTCGCGGCAATCAGCTGCGGTCTTAAGAAAGACAAAGATAGCTATACAAATTATTTTTCTGCCTTTGTCTAACCTTCACATTTCTCGTTTATACCAACCCAAGCTAAAAGTTGTATTACAAAATGAAGTAGCCATCTGTTGGACATCGTTAAACTATTCTAACAGCTGATTGCAACGGAAAATGATGAGTTGGCGGGCAACTTGTAAAGGCTGTCGTGGGTAAAAGTGATGTGCAAAAAGCTTGTGTTTACTTTTATTTATCTATTGGGAGTATCAAAAAGATGTATCACACGCGAAGATACTAGAAAAAACCAAAAGAAGTGCACATACATGGCGCCACCTTCATTTGGCTATTGGCCATTTTTTGTGGTAAATTTGTCTGCCTGCGGGCTTAAGAAAGAGCGAGATAGTTAGAATTCGGTCAAAATTTGGTCTTACTTTTGATGTGAGTTTTTGTACGGGATCAGCAGTCCAGTTCTTATATGTCAGTGATTGCACCGAAATAACATTGCTTCTTATGGCGGTAGAGCCCATTCATTCCACTCCACAGGGCGAATCTGCTAAACTATCGCTTTTGCGAAAAAGTGATGTTCTACTGACTGTAACTGGGGAGGAATACCGTTCTTATGGTACCAAAATCATTATAGGGGTAAGAACAAAATATTAAAGATATTGGAGCTCAAAAGTTACTCTTACTGCCCATCGAACAAATTACCACGGAAAGTCGTGCTCTCAAGTCGACCTGCCGCTGCTGTTTTGTTCGAGGAAATGGTTAGAGTTGTGTTTAAGTGCAAAAAACTCTAATATTTTGTTCTTGTCACTATAATGTTTTTCAGATCACTAGAAAGGTATTCCTCCATAGTTTATTTATTTATTTATTTATTTATTTATTTATTTCGCTTAATACAAGCTACAAAAACAAACAATAAACTTAAAACTACAGAACATAAACTACGGAACTTAAACTAAAGCTAAAACAAGAAGGAAGAAAAAGGGGGTAAAGACGGTGTAGAAGGGTTTACAATGAAGGTGGGTGGGGTGAGTAGAGGGCACGTTTGAGGGAAACTTTATCTAGATGGAAGTCGAAGACAGCCGTATTGTTTGCCTTACGAAGCATTCTGGTGAAGGGCTCAAAATGACCATAATTGGTCCGATGACTTTCGAGGCGGAAGGTTGGAAAAGATCTGATATTTCTAGGGTTGGTGTTGAGGGAAATACTGTGTAGGAACTCAGGACAATCAATTGATCCCATTAGGACTTGATGGGCGAAGGTAATATCAGCGACATCACGACGGAGGGCGAGGGGCTGAAGGTCAATCAACTTTAGACGGTTTTCGTAGGGGGGAAGGTTGAGGTCATCTACCCAAGGAAGGTCACGTAACGCGAAGCGGATGAATCGGCGCTGAACCGATTCAATCCTGTTGATGAACGTAGATTGGGAGGGTGACCAAACCTGAGAGGCATATTCCAGTAGCGGCCTAACGAAAAAGATGTAGAGAGATTTTGTTACGTAGGGGTTAGAGAATTCCTTAGACCAACGCTTAACAAAGCCAAGAGCTGAATTGGCTCTGCTTATAATATGGTCAATGTGGGACCGGAAGTTGAGCTCGCTATCGCAGATGACACCCAAATCGTGAAGGGAGCTAACAGATGGAATAGGTTCGCCGAAGAGTGCATAGGATCTAGGGGAGAAGGAGGTACGTTTACGGGAGAAGGTGATCGATTGGCATTTGGATACGTTGAGCTCTAGAAAGTTGTTGGAGCACCATGTGGTAAAATTATCCAGGTCATTTTGAAGGAGTGTAGAGTCAGATACATTGGTAATTTGTTTAAAGATTTTCATGTCGTCGGCATAAATTAAGATTTCGGAGTGGTTAATAACATTCACTACATCATTTATAGACAGTATGAAAATTAATGGGCCAAGGTGACTGTCCTGTGGGACGCCGGAACGGGATATGAAGGGGTTAGAAATTGCAGAGTCAAAACGAACCATGTATTGGCGGTCAGTAAGATAGGAATTAGTCCACGAAATAAATCTTGGAGGGAAACCGAGGTAATGTAGTTTAAGACTGATGATATGATGAGAAATTTTGTCGAAAGCTTTGCTAAAATCGGTGGCAATAACATCAACATCAGCGCCGTTTTCCATCGCTTGCAAAGTACGAGAAACAAAGACAGCTAAGTTAGTAGTCGTGGACTTGCCTTTTAGGAAACCATGTTGAACTGAGGACAAGATGGATTTACAGTGGAATGACATGGAGTCATAGATGATGCTTTCGAAGAGTTTAGGGATGCAAGATAATTTAGCTATTGGGCGGTAATTAGTTATATCACTTTTACAACCTTTTTTGTGAATTGGGGTTATAAAAGAGTCTTTCCAAAGAATGGGAAAGATACCCTCAGAAAGAGATTGAAGGAAAAGATCGGTAAGTGGCTGAATTAAGGAGACGGCACATTTCTTTAATACAATGGCAGGAATCCCATCAGGGCCAGGGTCATAGTCATCCTTGAGGGCACTTATTTTGGACGCAACGAGAGAAGGATCGATATCAATGGAGACAAGGGAGGTTTGAGGGGAGCTTTGCATGTAGGAGAAATAATTAGGGTCAGGAACGGAGTTGATGTCGCTGAAAGATTGACTGAAGTAGTCAGCGAAGAGGTTGGCAATGACTGTAGGGTTGGAAGAGGAAGAGTCGTTGAGTTTGAGGACTGAAGGATACCTGTTGGACTTTCTTTTTACATTAATGAAATTATAGAATTGTTTGGGGTCCGAGACTAGCTTGGCCTGCATAGAATCGAGATAGTCTTTGTAGAGGGATTCACAGCGCAAAGAGAAGCGAGAGGAGATGGTGAGATAAGAAGAGTAATCAGAGTTGGACCTAGAAACGAGGTAGGAATGCCATAATTTGTTTCTTTTATTACGTAGGGAGCGGAGATCTTTATCGTACCATGGTGGGGATGAGGAGCGTTTTTTTAATGGTTCAAAGGGGACGCATTGGGCTAGGCAAGTAAATAGTACACTGTAAAGGAGAGTGACCCTATTGTTTATGGGAAGCTGGGAATCACTCAAAGTTGAGAGGGTGTTAGAGCTATTTAGGAGGTGGTTTAGCTTAATGAAGTCCGCTTTATGAAAGTTGTAGTGGAACGTAGGCTGAGAGTTAGTATGATTGCTGGGAGAATTAAGGAAGAAAGTAAGAAAGAGCGGCGAATGGTGTAGGTCAAGAGTAGAAAGAAGGTGGTTACTTTCAACAACGGATGAATCTAAAGGGTTCGAAGAGAAGATTAGATCAAGCTGCCTACCGAGGTGGTTTTTCACGCCACTGATTTGGCATAAACCGGAATCAGAGAGGTGGTCAATAAAAAGAGATTCAGTTGCAGATGAAACATTAGAAGGGGAATAGAAAGTGTCATCATCGGAGAGAGACCATACAAGCTTGGGAAGGTTGAAATCACCCAGAACTAAGATGTCGTCAAGGGGATTAGCAAGAGTAGATAAGGCATCGATTGCGTCAATTACATGCTTGTAAGCTTCAAGAGGTTGCGCGGGACGAATGTAGCAGCATAGAACGAAAAGAGAGCGGCGGTTAAGGGATATTTTGACCGAGACTGATTCGAATAGAGTGGAACTAGAGGAAATGGTTTGAGAAGAACCAAAACGATTGTGCACCGCGAGAAGAACGCCGCGACCAGATGGACCAGAATCATTTAAACCACCGTCGGCGCGGAAGACAGAGAAATCAGACGAGAATAATTCGTTATTATTGATACCGGGGATTAAGTTCGTTTCTGTAAGAGCAAAGATATCATAAGGAAGAGACTGAGACTGAAGAAAGACATGCTGGGTTTTAGAGCGAAGACCTCTAACATTTTGGTAGTAAACACTGATGCAACTTAACGAGTGATTATTGTCGGGCAAAGGAGAGGATGGGCCGGGGAAGGGGTTGAAAGGTCTGTTAGGAACAAAAGTAGTTTTTCGAGTCAGTACGCGATTTTTGAAGATGGGAGATTCGCTTAGAATGGACGTAAGAAGCAAAAGCTGAAAGGTCTTCGGAAACTTTCTCGGGAGGAACATTAAAAGCAGCATGGTATTTTAGGTAGAGCTGACGCAGCACCGTAGGGTCTGTCGGAAGGCCTTCTTGATGTATGGAGGTCATCAAATAAGTTTTGGTTTTCCCGTCAATACAGATGTAATCAGCCTTATCATGAAGGTAAGCCAGATAAAGACGAACATTTTCATAAATCCTATGTTCACGTAGACGGGAAAGCAGATAACGGCTGTCTCGAGAATCGGCAGATTGCATGGTCAGTTTAACAACCGGAGGAAGAAGAGGATCTATGAAGGAAGGTTTGTTGGAAATTACAGGAGAGGAAGGTGAGGAGGGAGTGATAAGAGAGGGACCAGGGGAAGGATGCTGATCAGCAGCAGGAGGAACAGTTGAAGCAGGGACAGACGAGTTTAAGACTTGTGAGGAACTAGGAGGAGGGAGTATGTCAGCGGCAGGAGGAACAGTTGAAGCGGGGACAGATGGGTTTAAGACATGCGAGCGAATGAAGTTGGGGTATTTTATAGGGGTCGCTAGATTGAAATTAGGAAATAGGCCCGGTTTAAGCTGCCAGTTGGGAGTATTAGAAATGGGCGTGGGAGAAGTAGCGCGGTCTCGGTGACTTTGGGGCTTGATACTGGCCTTGCTTGTTGAGAGTGGTTGAGAGGGAGTTTTACTTTTGGTAACGGGCCGGGGGGAGGGGGGATTGGAGTTTGAAGAACGGTAAGAGGAAGACTTCGATTTTGTGATAGGGTTAGGTTTAGATATGCTAACATTAAACTTTACTGATTTGGCGACAAATTTCGTTATGCGGATATTACCAATTTTGATGATACTGCTAGACGGGTTACAGAAGAGCCAGGCGTATTTTGTGGGGATGTGAACCAGGAAGCTTGCAGAGTTTTTGTTAGATGAAATTTTTCTACACTGCGACGGGATGAAGACGAAGCGCTGTCTGAAGAAGTTCATCAACCAGGTTTGATCGGCGTTACGAGGCGCACCTCTTAGGAGAAACGGCTGAGACTCGTCTGGAGCGGGTTCATTCCTTTTATTTAACTTAGAGAGCCGCTGACTCCATTCCTCTTTGGTCCAGGTGGTGCCAAACATTGCCAGAGTGGGGACTGAAGGCGAGTCGAGATTGGTAACTGCAGGCGGACAAGCAGGCGATTCCTCGGGGGCAATATTAGCCGGGGCTTTTGGGGACGGTTGAACGACGACGGCACGTTGGCGAGGAGCATTCAGATTATCCGATGAATCCGGGACAGTACTAGAGAGAGGCAAGGCAGCGAGACAAGGGGCGGGGACGGAGGCCATGTCCGAAGGAGGGGAAACTCTCAAGCAGTTATGGCTCCCAGTCGAAACACGTGCGGACAGGGAACCAAAGTCAGCCGAAATCGAGTTAAGAAGCTTGGAGTTAGCTGCAACTGTTGTTGAAAAGCAACCAAGCTTGCTCGACACTTGTTTAATGCTGCTGTGTAGTTCCTCTACCCTCGGCAGAATAGACGATGGTAAGTCGGAGACCGCGAACGCAGATTGCATGTCTTCCAGAGAGCTCGACGCAACCGATAATTTGGAAGAAATCGCGTGGGATTTTTCCAAAAGCATGCCTGTATTGGACTCCGCGGACGACGCAACAAGTAGCAGCCTATCAATCTTTCCATTAATCGCAGCAAGATCATCTGATATAGATTCTAGTCCGGCCCAGTTAGAAAGAGTTGACTGAATTTTACCGGCAAGGAGAGATTGTTCTTTACTCAAGGAATCAGCGATGGTGGCCAGGGTTCTCAAGATATGACATGGCTTAATATCTGAACACTCGGAGCAGGTCGATAAAGTTGGAGCAGCTTGGGAACGGGCGCTGCGCTTCAGACATGTAACATGGAAATATTTGTTACAGATGCCATCGCACTCAATCAGTTCACCGGTAAACAAGCCGTTGCAGACCTTGCAGGTGTTCATCGTGAGTACACTCAACGAGGTGACGACACAACCAAAACACAAGAATGGGGACGTTGGGTGCAAGTGACACAGTTGATATGGAACCCGCGAACACAGCAAAGTAACGACACTGAGGCGGCGACGCAAAAGTGCGAAAAATTGCTTGCACTTGCACTTGGGTACGCGACTTGTTAAAAATGCGTCCGATCGCTTTGGCTGCTCGATTGCAACTGTTGCAGTTATAGTTAGTAGAACATCAGTTTAGCAGTTCAGGCGAGTGGAGTAGCATACTTTGCATCATCCGCCATAAGAAGCAATGTTACTTCACGGCGATTCTCGGACTACATCACTACGTATGCATTTTCTACTTCACGGCTTGTGTTTATATGTATTCCCGGGGGTTTTGCCCATAGGGTTTAAAGAAAAAATTCCATTTCAATGAGAATGTCCCCTTAATTCGGCTCATTACGCCCCTCATTTCCTGTGGCTTTATTTGACATTTTCATGGCAAAATAAGACATAGAATGGGAAGAATTGGTAGTGTGAAGTACTAAGAAGTCGAGTATTATTAATAAAGAAGGCATTTTCGGAGAGAAACTAAAGAATTTGAGAGAAATTCAAATATACAGGGCATTTCCTTCGTGGTGGTCCAAAAGTAAGGGGGCAATAGAACTGACCTAGATAAAAAAAAGAAGTGTATGCCAGAGGGCCAAAGCCATCAACATAACACCAACATACCCTTCAAACACAATATTATCCATATTTTTCACTTTCGCTTAAAATTAGTCCGCTTATATCGATGGCCTCTTCAAAAGTGTGTATTAATTTTTTTGGATCCTTAAGTATTCAAATAAAGTTCGTCTGGAGATGCTGGGTGCATACACGCTCACGAGACAAACTGAAGTGTAGAGAGTCTAAGGACGAAGTTCAGATGTGTAGGGAGTCCGACAAGTGGTGCCATCTGTTGAATTAGAAGTCTATTTATGATCGACACTCCCTCCCTTCGTGTCTCTGCTCACTCATGATTAGTTTGCGTATAGAGAGTAGAGAGGGGTCCAATCACCATACAGGGTGACTAATGGAAAGTTGCCTAAACTAATAATTCATAATTGTAAAATTAGTGCAGGGGAAATAAAAATAAAAATACGTATAAATTCAGTAAATATGTTACTTTTATTTGAAACTAGCTGGGTTACCCGGTTTCACCCGGCGTTGGGTAAATACTTACTAATTAAACACTTCTCAAATGTTCTAGTTTGTTATATCCTAGAAATTGTTTCAACCCGAAAACCCCTTTATGAATCCGCTATCTTGAAATTCCAAATCTTAATAATATTCAAAATTAGTGGCCTTAAAATAATCATTGTACCAATTTTCATTCAAATTCGTTGAAATTGAGAAATGTTGGTCACCATATTGGATCCACCATCTTGAGTTTGGAAATTTGGCTAATATTCGAAATTAGTGGCATCAGAATAATCATTGTACTAATTTCCAGTAAAATCCGTTGAAATCAAGAAATTTGGTCTCATATTGGACCCGCCATCTTGGATTTTACGAAATTTGTAGCTTCAGAATAATCATTGTACCAATTTTCATTAAAATTCGTCGAAATCGAGACATTGTGGATGCCATGTTGGGTCCGCCATCTTGCATTTAGAAATTTTGATAATATACAAATTAGTGATCTCAGAATAATAGGTCTGTTCGTTGGCAATCCTGTGGCACCCCAGTGCGCCCCAGTGCGCCCTATCTGCACTGGTTTTTAAACGTCAAGTGACAGTTCTGTGTTTTTTGAGAAACTTGGGGCGCACTGGTGCGCCCTGGTGCACCCTGCTTTTACCCCAGATAAAAACTCAGGGTAAATGACGGTTATCAGTTTAATTGTTAACAGATACGGTATTTAAAGTGGAATTAACTCTTGTTGCGGGCACAATAACTTAATTTGAGCATTTCGATGCCAACATTATGAAAAGGTAGTGGTTTTATTTCATAATTTTTGTGTAAAAGGTTGATGACAGTTCTCATTTTTAGTACGCTGTTCGTTGGAGTGAAAAGCACTGGGCTGCCCCGTGTTTTTTGACAGTTCTCAGGGCGCACCAGGGCGCACCAGTGCGCCCTGGGGTGCCACAGGTTTTCATGCCAACGAACAGACCTAATGACTGTACTAGTTTCCATTACAATCCGTTGAAATCGAGAAATTTTGGTCGCCATGTTGGATATGGAAATTTTGATAATAAGGTATAGTCGCCAAATTTCGTCCCCAAATCTAATTTCGTCCCCTTCAATATCTACTCTTTTAAAAACCGCCATCTATTATCAGTGACCCGAACCGACAGTTAGTTGCATCAGTCGGCCATTGTGTAGAAGTGAGTGCGTCACGACGTTCGTATCGACAGAAATTCGAAAATCAAAAAAAGTGTTCAAGGTGAGTTTTTCATTGAAATATTCTCGAATTCCATAAAATATTGAGATACCTGACTTATTGATACAATTTTTTTGTCAAACTAACTATTAATATCTCAGATGTTAATCGATTAACTAAAATTTTCAGATTATGACACATTTTTTGTTTAAATGGATGCGACAAAATAAATAGAAATTTCCTAATATCGTCCCCTTACGTGAACCTTATATCGTCCCCGGGACGGTATTAGGATCTCGTATCGTGAACACAACGGTCATGTTACTTCATTTTGCATGTAACTTTAGAATGTTTTTATTTTTTATTTTTTAGATTAAAATAATTAAGAAAGGGCTGATTAGATTTTTACATGATAGTTAGGTTCAATTTTATATAATAGAAAAGGAGTAAGTAAAACTCCAGTTCACGTACTGATTATTGTGATCTCAATATCGTCCCCGGGACGTAATTAGGAGCCCAAAAATATATATATTTTCATAATTTGAGTATTTTTGTTAAAACTATTTTATAACTTTTTCTAACAATGTTAACGCTTTTTTGATTATTTTTAAGAATAAAGGAATATTGAACCTAATGTTCGACGTTTCATTTATTACTGTGGTATTTTTTTTTATTTTTTTAGATTTGTTTTACAAAAAAGGGACGATATTTAGCTACTCTGCCTTATTCGAAAATGGATTATTCCGGAATCATTGTGCTAATTTTAATTAAAATCCGTTGAAATCGAGATATTCGGTTGCCATATTGGATCCGCCATCTTGGATTTACAACTTTTGATAATATTCGGAACTTGTATCCTCAGAATAATCATTGTACCAATTTTCATTAAAATCCGTTGAAATCGAGACATTCTGGTCGCCATGCTGGATCCGCCATGTTGGATTTGGAAATTTTGCTAATATTCAAAATTAGTGATCTCAGAATAACCACTGTATCAATTTTCATTAAAATCCGCTGAAATCGAGAAATCTTGGTCACCATATTGGATTTTTAAATTTTGATAATATTTAAAATCAGTGACCTCAAGATAATCATTGTACTAATTTTCATTAAAATTCCTTGAAATCGAGAAATATGGTCGCAATTTTGGATCCGCCATCTTGGATTTCTAAATTTTGATAATATTCAAAATCAGTGACCTCAAAACATTCATTGTACTAATTTTCATTAAAATCCGTTGAAATCAGGAAATCTTGGTCGCCATATTGGATCCGCCATTTTGAATTTCTAAATTTGGACAGCGGATTTGAAATCTCCATCCCGCAAAACCCCTATACAGGGTGTTCAGAGGTGGGAGGTCAATACTGAAGGGGGTGAAAGGTCAGACCGAGACAAGCAAAAAATCGTATGGGTGGGGGGGGGGGGCATCTTGCACCGTTTGGCAGTTACAGGGTGATTCGTAAATCAGGATTTTGCCTTATATGGGAACCGCTCTTGTATTTTTATCTTTTTTTCTACGCATCGCAGCAGCCCCAAACTGATTTCAAAAAATCACTATTTGGAAGCCCTTTCCAAAAAAGTTTACACCACCCCCCTATCCCCAACCCCTTGGCCACAATCCCCCCTGCAAGTTGAAAAAATTAACTTTTATTTAACGATTTTTCACCTTTCGCCCCACTTTTCTCCGAAATTCATGTTATTAACATACCTACCTTTTATTTTTTTTAAGTTGCCTATCTAATTACCTTTCCAAAAAGGTGCAACATGCCCAGGTAGAAAAGGGTTGCAAAAGTCCTGAAATTAAAACATCCTCACAGGTACCTAATTATTTTATTGCACCATAATGGAAAAAGTCGTTAAGTAAACAATTTTTATGACAGCAAGTTCGGAAATGTTTGTTTAGGAAACAGAGGTAGTACGTTTTTATTATTTCAGCAAAACAGTAATAAAATAATAAATGTAATCTCGTTAAATAGCGTTATTAGTTTATTATATCCAGTATTGACTCTTAAGTATCCTGACGCTCCGTTTCTAATATTTCGTATGAATTATGGTATAAAAATGGGTAAGTTTGAAAGGACATTGACCACAGTTGAAGAAGCAAGCGATAAAACCGGGTGTTTAATAGAAAAAATTAAGATAAAATGGCAGAATTCAGTGTTGACGAGTATGCCGATATAATTTACGTGTACGGTTTAGTAGAAGGAAATGATAATGAGGCCGTACGAGAATACCAAAGGAGATTCCCGAATCGGCGGGTACCCAACAGAAGGGTATTTTCAAGGACTTTCAGAAGGTTAAAAGAAACCGGAAGTGTAACCGCCCCCAGAGCAGAAACGCGAGCAGGAAAATCGGCCGATTCAGCGGACCCCGACCAACAAATCCTCAACATCGTCAGGAACAGCCCTGTAATAAGCATCAGGCAGGTCGCACGAAGGTCAGGATTGTCTTCAGGGAGAGTGTAGACCGTTGTGAACCGAGAGGGACTACATCCATACCACCATATCCTGGTACAAGCACTAAAGGAAGGAGATTCCGAAGGACGATTGCAATTCTGCACTTGGCTGTTCGAGTCTGACATCGAAAACAGAAGGTTTCTAGACCGAATTCTGTGGACGGATGAATCGCAATTCACCCGGGATGGCATCACAAACTTGCACAACCTCCACACCTGGTCAAATGTGAACCCACATAGGACAAGGTGTCGGTCCTTCCAGCAAAGATTTAGTGTCAATGTCTGGGCTGCATCATCGGCAACCAGTAGATAGAACCCTTCATCTTGCCCCAAGTGCTGAATAGTCAGCTATATTCGGACTTTTTGGAGAATACCCTTCTGGATCTGTTGGAGGATATCCCCCTGGCCACCAGAAGCGCAATTTATTTACCGCACGACGGAGCACCTGCGCATACTGGGAACATTGTTAGGGCAAGGTTAAATGAACATTACCCAGAGCGCTGGATTGGACGAGGTGGACCGATTCCTTGGCCTGCTAGGTCACCAGACCTTACTCCACTGGACTTTTTCTTATGGGGAATGATGAAAGATGAAGTTTACTCAAGACTAATCAACACTAGAGCAGAATTAGTTACCAGGATTGGAACTGCAGCCACGAAAATACGGGAGAGACTGGTTACCATAGACCTGAAACGTGAAATAAGACCAAGGCTACTTACATGCATCGAAACTGGCGGAGAACATTTTGAACAGCTTTTAAAGGACAAGCGTTTTAATTGTAATTAGTTTTTAAGCAAACAAAATGTATTTTTTAGTTAACTTCAGTATAATTAAAAATTCAAATTATCATGATATTCTGTAAAAGGATTTTGTAAATAAATTTTCGTATCCTTTTCCTATCTGGGCATGTTGCACCTTTTTGGAAAGGTAATTAGATAGGCAACTTAAAAAAAATAAAAAGTAGGTATGTTAATAACATGAATTTCGGAGAAAAGTGGGGCGAAAGGTGAAAAATCGTGAAATAAAAGTTAATTTTTTCAACTTCCAGGGGGGATTGTGGCCAAGGGGTTGGGGATAGGGGGGTGGTGTAAACTTTTTTGGAAAGGGCTTCCAAATAGTGATTTTTTTAAATCAGTTTGGGGCCGCTGCGATGTGTAGAAAAAAAGATAAAAATACAAGAGCGGTTCCCATATAAGGCAAAATCCTGATTTACGAATCACCCTGTAACTGCCAAACGGTGCAAGATGCCCCCCCCCCCACCCATACGATTTTTTGCTTGTCTCGGTCTGACCTTTCACCCCCTTCAGTATTGACCTCCCACCTCTGAACACCCTGTATACCAATTTTTTCATGAAAATCGTCTCAAATTTAAAATTTTCAGCCGCCATTTTGAAACCCTACAAAGTATCCTATGTCCGTTTCCTGGTTCTAAGCTCACCTCCCCACCAATTTTCAGCCAAATCGGTTCAGCCATTCTTAAGTTATAAATAGTGTAACAAACACGACTTTCTTTTATACAGGGTGTTCAGAGGTGGGAGGTCAATACTGCAGGGGGTTAAAGGTCAGACCAAGACAAGCAAAAAATCGTATGGGTGGGGGGGGGGGGGGGGCATCTCGCACCGTTTGGCAGTTACAGGGTGATTCGTAAATCAGGATTTTGCCTTATATGGGAACCGCTCTTGTATTTTTATCTTTTTTTCTACGCATCGCAGCGGCCCCAAACTGATTTCAAAAAATCACTATTTGGAAGCCCTTTCCAAAAAAGTTTACACCACCCCCCTATCCCCAACCCCTTGGCCACAATCCCCCCTGGAAGTTGAAAAAATTAAGTTTTATTTCACGATTTTTCACCTTTCGCCCCACTTTTCGCCGAAATTCATGTTATTAACATACCTACTTTTTATTTATTTTAAGTTGCCTACCTAATTACCTTTCCAAAAAGGTGCAACATGCCCAGGTAGAAAAGGGTTGCAAAAGTCCTGAAATTAAAACATCCTCACAGTAAACAATTTTTATGATAGCAAGTTCGGAAATGTTTGTTTAGGAAACAGAGGTAATACATTTTTATTATTTCAGCAAAACAGTAATAAAATAATAAATGTAATTTCGTTAAATAGCGTTATTAGTTTATTATATCCAGTATTGACTCTTAAGTATCCTGACGCTCCGTTTCTAATACCTCCTATGAATTATGGTATAAAAATGGGTAAGTTTGAAAGGACATTGACCACAGTTGAAGAAGCAAGCGATAAAACCGGGTGTTTAATAGAAAAAATTAAGATAAAATGGCAGAATGCAGTGTTGAAGAGTCTGCCGATATAATTTACTTGTACGGTTTAGTAGATGGAAATCATAGTGAGGCCGTACGACAATACCAAAGGAGATTCCCGAATCGACGTGTACCCGACAGAAGGGTATTTTCAAGGACTTTCAGAAGGTTAAAAGAAACCGGAAGTGTAACCGCCCCCAGAGCAGAAACGCGAGCAGGAAATTCCGAAAGGCCGATTCAGCGGACCCCGACCAACAAATCCTCAACATCGTCAGGAACAGCCCTGTAATAAGCATCAGGCAGGTCACACGAAGGTCAGGATTGTCTTCAGAGAGAGTTTGGACCGTTGTGAACCGAGAGGGACTACATCCATACCACCATATCCCGGTCCAAGCACTAGGGAAGGAGATTCCGAAGGACGATTGCAATTCTGCACTTGGCTGTTCGAGTCTGACATTGAAAACAGAAGGTTTCTAGACCGAATTCTGTGGACAGATGAATCGCAATTCACCCGGGATGGCATCACAAACTTCCACAACCTCCACACCTGGTCAGATGTGAACCCACATAGGACCAGGTGTCGGTCTTTCAGCAAAGATTTAGTGTCAATGTCTGGGCTGGCATCATCGGCAACCAGTTGATAGGACCCTTCATCTTGCCCCAAGTGCTGAATAGTCAGCTATACTCGGACTTTTTGGAGAATACACTTCCGGATCTGTTGGAGGACATCCCCCTGGCCACCAGAAGCGCAATTTATTTACAGCTCGACGGAGCACCTGCGCATACTGGGAACATTGTTAGGGCAAGGTTGAATGAACATTACCCAGAGCGCTGGATTGGACGAGGTGGACCGATTCCTTGGCCTGCTAGGTTACCGGACCTTACTCCACTGGACTTATAGGGAATGATGAAAGATGAAGTTTACTCAAGACCAATCACCACCAGAGAAGAATTAGTTACCAGGATTGTGACTGCAACCACGAAAATACGGGAGAGACTGGCTACCATAGACCTCAAACGTGAAATAAAACGAAGGCTACTTGCATGCATCGAAACTAGCGGAGAACATTTTAAACAGCTTTTAAAGGACAAACGTTTTAATTGTAATTAGTTTTTAAGGGAACAAAATGTAGTTTTTAGTAAACTTAAGTATAATTTCCTAAAAATGCGAATTATCATGATATTCTGTAAAAGGATTTTTGTAAATAAATTTTCGTATCCTTTTCCTACCTGGGCATGTTGCATCTTTTTGGCAAGGTAATTAGATAGGCAACTTAAAAAAAATAAAAAGTAGGTATGTTAATAACATGAATTTCAGAGAAAAGTGGGGCGAAAGGTGAAAAATCGTGAAATAAAAGTTAATTTTTTTAACTTCCAGGGGGGATTGGGGCCAAGGGGTTGGGGATAGGGGGGTGGTGTAAACTTTTTTGGAAAGGGCTTCCAAATAGTGATTTTTTGAAATAAGTTTGGGGCCGCTGCGATGCGTAGAAAAAAAGATAGAAATACAAGAGCGGTTCCCATATAAGGCAAAATCCAGATTTACGAATCACCCTGTAACTGCCAAACGGTGCGAGATGCCCCCCCCCCCCCCCCCCCCCTCCATTCGATTTTTTGCTTGTCTCGGTCTGACCTTTCACCCCCTGCAGTATTGACCTCCCACCTCTGAACACCCTGTATACGCAGAACAGATCACCTGCATACCCAAAATTGGTGTTAATGAACCTTGACGTTCGAGATATCAAAATGTTAGTCTGGACAAGAGCTTTCGAAAAATTGCCGGCGATATTTAAACTTCAATATGGCGACTCCAAAAAGGCGGCCGGAAGCTGGATAAAATTTAAGTATACGGCAAAAAAACTTGTAGAAAAAAATATACGCGACCGATGCGGTCGGCTTTTGGCTCAAATTGTAGCTAAAGAACACCCTATAAAAGCTGGTGTGCTTGAATGAAAAATTCTAACACTGCGGTTCCCAATATGGCGGTTGAAAATTCAATATGGTAGACGAATTTTTAGAAATCAACTAATTTGCACCAAATTCGGTATATATGGGTTTTTGGAGTCGCTGATTACGAATGCGGGGTTAGATTTACAAAATTCAAAATAGCGAATCCAAGATGGCGACAAAAATTGTAAAAATTAGCAGATTTTCCCCAAATTCAGTATACGGTGGTTTTTAGGGTCGCTGATTACGAATCTGAAGTCAAATTTGCAAAATTCGTGGACGTAGTAGTTTTCTACTCCCTTTGGGGTGCTTGTTTTTAGTGAGTCCATCCGCCTCTCACTACTAATTCAAATCCAAATTTCGCCGGTCATTTTCCGAAAGCTCTTGGCCAGACGAACATTTTGATACCTCAAACGTTAAGGTTCATTAACACCAGTTTTGGGTATGCAGGTGATCCGTTCTGCGTGAAACGTCTAAACACAAGTTAGTTGTTTTGGGAAGATTATAAATACTGTTAACTGTTTAGCTTTACGTACTTTCCTGTAAGTTGTTTAAAATTCCTTGACAATTCTACGTATACTCCATCTTTTAGGCAAAATAGTGACTATACTCGTACGTAATGGGTCATTCAATGGAAGAGACTTAAATTTGCTTTTAAGTCCAATTAAAATATCTTTGAGATCATCAGCTACATTTGAATTCTTCTATGAGTCAGAAGGAGGAGGAGCAAATAGCCACAGAGAACAGAGACAGTAATGGGAGACTCGTATATTGTATTTATAATCTTCCCAAAACAACTCACTTGTGTTTAGTCCTATGGGACGTTTCACGCAGAACGGATCACCTGCATACCCAAAATTGGTGTTAATAAACCTTGACGTTTGATGTATCAAAGTGTTCGTCTGGCCAAAAGCTCTCAAAATATGACCGGCGAAATTTGAATTTGAATTAATAGTGAGAGGCAGGGGGACTCACTAAAAACAAGCACCCCAAAGGGAGCAGAAAACTACTACGTTCACGTTGTTGCTTCCGGGTCTAATAGTAGTATGTAATTTCTAGCATGAAATTTTGTCTGCCAACTTGTATCCGCAATTTTGAATTTTGTAAATGTGACTTCAGATTCGTAATCAGCGACCCCAAAAACCACCGTATACTGAATTTGGGGAAAATCGGTTAATTTTTGACAATTTTTGCCGCCATCTTGGATTCGCCATTTTTAATTTTGTAAATCCAACCCCGTATTCGTAATCAGCGACCCCAAAAACCCC
Organism: Dysmachus trigonus; assembly: GCA_949715965.1. Taxonomy (NCBI): domain Eukaryota; kingdom Metazoa; phylum Arthropoda; class Insecta; order Diptera; family Asilidae; genus Dysmachus; species Dysmachus trigonus. The sequence continues at coordinate 35,457,473 of OX454321.1, read as the reverse complement.
CATATACCGAATTTGGTGCAAGTTAGTTGATTTCTAAAAATTCGTTCACCATATTGAATTTTCGACCGCCATATTGGAACCGCTATGTTGGATTTTTTCATTCAACCATACCATCTTTTATAGGGTGTCCTTTAGCTACAATTTGAGCCAAAAAACGATCAGATCGGTCGCTTATATTTTTTTCTACAAGCTTTTTGTGTCGCATACTCAAATTTTTTCCAACTTCCGGCAGCCATATTGGAGTCGCCATATTGAATTTTAAATTTCGCCGGCAATTTTTCGAAAGCTCTTGTCCGGACGAACATTTTGATATCTCGAACGTCAAGGTTCATTAACACCAATTTTGGGTATGCAGGTGATCCGTTCTGTGTGAAACGTCACATATATATTTTTTTTATGTGTTCACATGTGGTTTTAGTTCATGTACTTTTTTTCAGTTATGCACTTATTTTTAGTTCTAGTTCACTTACGATTTAATTAAACAGTTAATTTGTACAATTTCAACTTTTTGTGTTCACTTGTGGTTTTAGTTTTTTTTTTTCAGTTATGCACTTATTTTTAGTCCTATATTTTACTTATGATTTAATTAAAACTTTCGATATTGTACATTTTGGCTCAGTCATTATTTTAGTGTAGTTATCTTATTATAACAATATCGTGTATTTTATTTTATTACTATTATTTTCGTATAGTTGGGGCTCTTAATTTACATTATTATTCTTCTACACTTCTCCTGTCCTTTCCCCCTCAATTTTCTCTTGTTCTTTTCCTAATTTTTTTTCGGAATTCTTTCTCTTTTGTTTCTTTTCTAGATGATTTGAAATTGAATAGCGGGATTAACGGAACCCAGTGTTGCATTCTGGTTTTGTAGAGAAGGGCTGAATTTGGAGCCGAAGATGTGCCGAAATGGCTTTAAAAGTGCTGAAACGTAAATTTACCCAGCTTTGCATGTATTATGTAGAATAAATTAAAAAAGAAATAAATTAAATTTTACTTATTTTATTTCAAAAAGAAAAAACAGAACAAAATTAAGATATTAATCAAATTATATTCTTTGCACATATAGTATATTAACACAATTATATATATATATAACGTACACGGTTAGAAATCGACGAATATTTTATCAAATTTTCTATACATTTTAATTTATTATCTTCTTTGAAACAAAATTTCTTATCAATTTTGATATTTTGTAACTTATCTGTTGATGTTATACGCTTACGAGAATGCATTCAATAAAAGATCTTTATCAGAATTAATTTAATACAATTTTGTATATTGACTGTATACAAAATTGTATCAATTGTATAAAAACTCGGCAGAAGTGAAACAAAGATTTATCAAATGAGTAACTGATAATATGGGAAAGGAATAAATATGCGCAATATGGGACTGGATCAAACCGCATATTGCGCCTTAATATTCCTTTTCTTTATTAATTTGTCTTTGTATTCGGTTGGTTGCATTGATCGGAACTGTTTGATACAGCTTTTTTATAGCGCTTGGTAAAAAATTGTATCATTTTCATAAAAATTGGATAAAACTTAAACCAAAATCTATCAGACAAAGAACTATCAGCTGGAAAGTTTAATGCTAGTGAGTTTTAGTACTGCCATATTTGCAACTTTGCTTTCCTTGTGGTGTGGTGAAGTTGAATTGGTGGAAAGGAATTAAGTATTACAAGAAATTATGTTCAAATTTTCTGTGAGGTACATAAATGTGCTGAATTTAATTTTAAAGTGCTGAAAGTGCTTTTAGGAAAGAAAAGTGCGAAAAATGGCACAAATGTGCTTAAAAATGCAACACTGACGGAACCTCACCAAACACGACCAGCCGTGCGACGAAGCATCCGAACAAATCCGAACAATTTTTCCTATCTACTGTGAATTATTTCACGGTTTGATTATGTATATAAAACAAATTGGGAGAGGACTTTGTGATACCGAAAAAAAAGCGCTGCACGCTGTGTTTTCTTTTAACATAACATCAAAATTTCACAACAATTTTTTCAAAGAGCTTTATGTTATATGAATTATTAAAATATGATATTAATTGCTGGTTTGCACGATAATCGCAGGGAAGAGAAAAAATACACTATATGCATAGCTCTTCGATTAATTACAGAAATAGCATAGCAATAGTCAATGTGATTTCTGTTCAAATGAACACTGAACAACAACAAAAATTTGCATTTCAAACACCTAACAGAATTAACCGAATCCAGTCGTTCTTTTTATCACAAAAGTTCGTTGGAAGTTTAAAGCACATCACTGCACATTTTAAAAATTACTTCCTTAACTAATCCCGCTGGGGAGTTTTTTTCTTTCTCCAAATCGAGTAAAGAAATCAGTATCCTCGATTGCAAATCCGTTTCCAAAACTGAAAAATTCAAAATGGCGGATCCAATATGGTGGACCGAAATTGCAAAATGTTGTCAGATTTATACTAAAATTGGTATGTAAGGGTTCTTGATGCTGCTTATTTAATTTCTGGTATCGGAATAGAAAAATTCAAAATGGCGGATCCAATATGGCGGACCGAAATTGTAAAACCTTGTTAGATCTATACCAAAATTGGTATGTAAGGGTTCTTGATGCTGCTTGTTTCATTTCTGGTATCTGAATGGAAAAATTCAAAATGCCGGATCCAATATGGTGGACCGAAATTGCAAAACCTTGCCGGATTTATACCAAAATTGGTATATAAGGGTTCTTGAATGCCATTGTTTTATTAATTAACAAATTAATTGGTTTTTTAATGTCTAAGGATTATCCTGAACAATACGCGCACTGAAACAATCGAAAACACTCCTTTTACGAATCGTAAATAAACAAGAGTGAATTATACCGGAATAAAATATAAGGTCGAAATTCGAAGAATTGTAGAAAACGGTAAAATTATTTTTGTGCATGGTATACTGCTCAGTGGCGTAGCTAGCCCTGAGTATTAAAATTTCTCGGGGGCCCTTTTTCGGAAAATAGGTAAAAACACTCTCATAAGCAAAATACAATACACACATATTAAAAAACAGCTTGTAATGTCCTTGTAAAAATATTGTCTACGCCTGCAGTACCGGCGAATTCCGTCCCGGCCAACGCACCCGCACCCGATACGTCCGGTCGCCTTCAGGTGCAAGCTTGCGACTTCCGACGTCAGCGCGTGGCCGATTGATCAACCTTCGACGGAATTGGAGCGGTCAGAAGCCGGCAGTGGAAAACTAAAGCGCGGAAGCTACGCATCACGGAACCAAAAAATTTCCTGTTCATTTGTGTCATTTATAATTATCATAATATAATTTTCTTGTGTCATTTATAATTATCATAATATAATTTTCCTGTGTCATTTGTATAATTATAAGTGTAGTGAATAGTTTAATTAAGGTTCAATAAATACTGTGTAAAGAAAAAGGTGTTTTAGTGATTGCTGCAGTGCAACTAAAGGGAAGGTGGACAACACCCGATTCATCGAGTAACAATATCGTAAAATTTACTAATTTCGATCCGGTATGATAGATTTCCACATCCACCATCTTGAATCCCACAATTGAAATAAAGTGTTTGAAATCCGTGACCTCTCCGTACAAATTCAAAAGAGAAATGACTAATATTTGTCAATTTCCAACAGCCATACTGGATCCGCCATTTTGAACTTTTGAATTTGAAACAGCCTATATTAAGACCTGACAAATAAGCTACACAAAAACGAACCCGTATTACAGTCTATGAAGTAATCACAATAGCCGAACAAACGTATAATGTCGCAAATAGCATATTAACATGTATAGGGTTGCAAATGGAAGCTCTTAACTGTAGCTGCGGCAGGTTGCGGCATCTGAATGTTATACCCCATATTCATCACCGTTAGGAGAACGTTTGCATTGGAATCACCGCGCCGACCCGTGCCTGACGGTTTGTAGGCCTAAATATATTAAAAAAGCTGTTTTCTAACAAGGGTTACGCTATGAGTGACGTCACACTTAGACCGCTACAAAATTAAATCATTATTTGGGTGCTGTCAAAAGAGCAACAATGTGCCTAACAAATAAATACTATATGTTAATATTTTTCTCACGTTCAGATGGACGACACAGCTTTTAAGAGGTAAGATAAAATTTGAATATTTACTCGATGACTACTCTGCCAACTTTAACAGTTAAAAAACATAGTAAAATGTACTATTAGTGAAAAAAAATTATTTCTATGTAAAGCATCAGGATATCCTTAATAAATCTATATATTTAGAAATATCGTGTTTTGTTAATTTTGGCCAGTTTTTGAGCGATTTGGAACACTGTCGCCCAACACCGACGCACACAGCCATAGCCAGGCGCTAGTCAGGATGGATGAACCGTTGTTGATAACTCAACTCGCGGAAGCTCCTCCTCCTGTCTCGGACCGACAGGTCGCTGTGGCTGCTGAAGAATCGAACAAAGTTTCAATGCACTGCACTCAACAGTGCCCCCAAGGTCCCGAGCCACTCAGGCCGAGACAATTCCTACCGCCGGGAAGTTGTGAGTCTCCGTCTAAGTGAGGCCTAACGGCGAATTACTGCTGGATGGCTACAGCGAACGAGGAACTTGTACCTTTTTGTGCATTTTAAGACAAAATTCCTTGTCCGCTGTTGCCGATGTGGGAATCGAAACCCCGGGCGGTACTGCCAAGTGCAGCGAAGACTCTTTTTGACCATAAAAATCCCTAACAAGGTGTTGGAGACTTTGCAGCATGATACTGTGACTCCCTCAGAGGAGACGACCAATCCGAGAAGCGATGTGAAATAGTGCGACGAATAGAAATTGAACGGACGAAATGGAAGGTGAGGTTCGAAGAGCGACATCGTAAACCACGACGTTACGAAAAAGGGAAACTCATCTTCATTGAGCACATTCCTCCGGCAACTGGGAGTAGCAGGAAGTTGGAGCCAAAGTACCATGGACCGTTTTGTGTTGCCGATGTTCTGGATCGGGATCGTTACCTGATAGCCGACCTACCGGTCAGTATACACAGCCGAGAAAATGAAACCCTGGGCAGAGACATGCTCCGAATTAGAGGATATCATTCGATTGCCACCTACGGGAAGCAGCAACTCACGCTGAGCCTGGGTCTCAGGAGAGACTATCCCTGTGACTTCATCATTGCAGATGTCTCTAATGCCATCCTGGGCGCAGATTTTCTCGCCAGACACGGACTCTTGCCAAACCTACAGCGGAGATGCCTCATGGACCAGACCACCGGCTTGGAGGTAAGAGGAGTCATGGCTCCTGCAGTGTCGTATGCCATCTCCACCATTGCCCCTGTCAGACAGGATGATGTAACAGCCAGGAAATATGCTGCTTTGCTTGAAGAGTTCAAGGAAGTGTTCGAGCCCAGCTCCACGCCTATTCAAGTCCCTGATTTACCGGTGAAATACACCATCACAACGACTGGCCCACCAGTATTTGAACGCCCACGACGACTTTCAGGTGAGAAGCTTAGCGTTGCCAAAAAGGCCTTCGCGGAATTGCTCGACAAAGGCATTATCCGCCCTTCCAGCAGCCAATGGGCCAGCCCTTTGCATATGGTCGACAAGGGTGACAACACGTGGGGTGTCACCGGTGACTACAGGCGCCTCAATGCTTGCACCATCCCGGGCCGCTACCCCCTTCCGGTCATAGAGGACCTTCTCCAGGAGAGCAGTGGCAACGTTTTCTCTGCAATAGATCTGCAGAAAGCCTTCTACCAGATTCCGATTGCCCACGAGGACATCCAGAAGACGGCTGTTACCACCCCCTTTGGCCTCTACGAATTCCTGGGGACCTCTCTTGGACTGCGCAATGCAACGCAATCCACTCAGCGGACGATGAACCACATCTTGCGCAAGCTCCCCTTTGCGAAAGTGTATATCGATGACATCTTCGTTGCTTCCCAAAATCACGAGGAGCACTTACGTCATCTGAGGCAACTGCTGGAAACATTGCGTAACGCTAAACTTAAGGTAAATGCTCGCAAATGCACTTTTGGCAAACCGCAGGCTCTCTTTTTAGGCTATCAAGTCAGCAAAGACGGTTTCAAACCGCCGCCGCCCGGCGAAAGTGGATGCCATCCAGCGAAGCGCCAGGCCAACTACAGCTACAGAACTACGTCGCTTCCTTGGCATGGTAAATTATTACCGCAGATGCATTCCACGAGCTGCTCAACTGCAAGCGCCTCTACACGACCTCCTCCAAGGCCTGACCAAAAAAGCTTCAATCAAATGGACACCTGAAGCTGAAAAGGCTTTCCAGCGCTGTAAAGATAGCATCGCTGAAGCTGCCCGCACCACCTTTCTTCGTCCCAAAGCGCAGCTCGCGCTCAGAACGGATGCATCGGACGTGGCCATAGGTGCAGTCCTGGAGCAGCAAGGCTCGGACAGAATCTGGCGACCGCTCGGTTTCTTCTCACAGAAGCTCATCGAAACACAGCGGCGCTACAGCACCTACGACCGGGAACTTCTGGCCATTTATGAAGCGATCAAGCATTTCGAGCGAATTCTCGAAGGTCGCTCCTTCACCTTCTACACGGACCACCGCCCGCTAGTCTTTGCCCCAGAGCAGCGCTCGGACAAGGCCTCTCCTCGCCAAGTCCGCCAACTGTATTATATTTTGCGTTTCAATGGGAAGTTGGCCAATGCCAAGAGCACGAACAACGTAGTCGCAGATGCGTTGTTCAGGATCAGCTGTAACAACAGCGCCCCTTCACAGGCCCGCGCAGACGTAGCAGTCACCTCCAGCAACTCGAATTTCGACTCCGTTATTAGTGCTGCAGAAGCAGACACAGCCACCATCTCGATGCCGACAATCCTAGATACGCCTTCGCTAGCCCAAGCCCAGGCCACTGACACTCAGCTTCAGGACCTGCTGCACGGCAGTACAGCATTACAACTCCTACAGGTTCAGAATGACGGTTTCCACCTTTTCTGTGACGTTTCCACTGGAGAAGTACGTCCTTACGTACCTGCGTGTCTTCGACGACAGGCCTTCGACGTGGTCCACGGCCTAGCTCACCCTGGAGGCAGAGCCACTGCCAGAGCCTTCACGCGCAAATACATCTGGCCAGGAGCTCGCAAAGACGCACTGCGTTGGGCCAAACAGTGCGAGCCTTGCCAGCGCTCCAAGGTTGCACGTCATAACCGAGAAGCTCTTGGCAAATTCACGGAACCGGACAACAGGTTTGACTACATACACGTCGACCTAATCAAGCTACCTCTAGTTAACGGCATGCAATACTGTCTCACCGTGTTAGACAGATTCTCCAGATGGCCACTCGCCGTTCCACTGCCCAATATCACGGCCGCAACGGTGGCCAAGGCTCTCATGAATAGCTGGGTCAGCCACTATGGCACCCCCTTGTTCATTACCTCGGACAGAGGACGACAATTTGAGTCCGAGCTCTTCGGGGAACTGGCAAAAATCCTCGGAGCCAAACTTCGCCACACCACGTCCTATCACCCGCAATCCAACGGGATGGTCGAGCGCTTTCATCGGACCCTCAAGGCTGCACTCAGATGCTGCCCACAAGCATGGACAGAGGCTCTTCCGATGGTTCTGCTAGGCCTGCGCTCGGCTTTCAAGGAAGACCTACAAGCCTCACCAGCAGAAATGATCTACGGTACTACCCTGAGACTACCTGGTCACTTCTTCGTCACGGAGACTCCTCAGGCAAACCAATCCACATTTGCAAGAAGTCTCAAGCATCTCTTCCAGGCCATCCGACCTGTACACTTGAGACACTCGACACCTGCTCCGTTTACTTTCAAAGAGCTGCAAATCTGCACGCACGTCTTCAAGCGAGTTGACAGTGTGCGCAAGCCGATTGAGCCACCCTACACAGGCCGCCACAAAGTCATACAGCGCACCGACCATCGAACCTTCATCATCGACGTCGCAGGTGTGCCCAAAGAAATCACAGTCGATCAACTGGTTCCGGCTTACCTGGAGGTCGCTGACCCCAGCACATCTGATACCGATTCTAACCCCGCAGCCCAACCTGCCGTGCTCCAGGAGCCATCATACTGACTACAAATCCTGGATCACGCCAGCCCTCGGCACAAGAAGCCGACACCTTTACGGCGGCCAAGTTTCCACCTACACCTGCTTCTGCCACTCAGTCCTCATCGAGACACATCTCGTTCGCGGATCAACCTGACCAGTTCACTGGGGGGGGGGGGAGTGGATGTGGCGGCTCCTTCGGCGCCCCTGGCGCCACGGCGGAGACGGAAACAAAAACTCGTGCCTCGAGTCTTCTCCGTCGCGCCGGGCTCAGCATGCGACCTGCATCGCCCTTCTCTCTCTCGCTCATGGAGTGGAGCCTCCTCAGCTGCGGCGTACGGAACCCAGTACCGCTCTTCCAGTAGTACAGTCAGTCACATGCTGACACGCACTCGAGTATGATCTTGTAACTCTGTGAATATACGATTCTGAAGTTGAACTCAGCTTGTCTTTTTCTCTGCCCTCACGATCTCTTCCCAACAGCGCTCTTCACTCCCAAAGTGAGTTCCTAGTGGTTTCCCAAGAGAACCCCAAACAAGAAAAGTTTAAAAGATTAAGAAAAAATCGAGCGACACAAATAACAACTTGGGGCGCCCCAGTCAGTTCAACAAATAGCTTATTCAAAAGGAGAACTGTCATCTGACCTTTTGCATAAAAATTCTAAAATAAAACCACTATTTCTGTATAATTTCCACATCGAAATGCTAAAATTAACTTCTTGTGTCTGTAGAAAGAGTTAATTCCACGTTAAATACCGCTTCTGTTAACAATTAAACTGATATTACTCACTAGCCCTGACTTTACCCCAGATTTTAGCTGGGTTAAAACCAGGGCGGAACTGGAATTTGACGTTTAAAAACCAGTGTGGCTAGGGCGGACTGGGGTGCCACAGGGTTGTCAACAAACTTAATGTTCGTTATGGACCGTCTTTAAAAAATTTTAAAAACATAATATTTCAAGGGGAGGTCGAGTTGAGAAAACAATAAAAATGAAAGTGTTCTAGGTCGCTTTTAAAAATGCATTATAAAAAAATATCACATTATACCTTTCATTGTAAATTCTGTCTGTGAAATTTTTTTGCTTATTTGGCTCTATATAATTCTTGAAAGAATTTAATGGTAGTAGTATGGCTTGGAATTTTAAGAGTGTGTAGAGCGTCCCTTCTTATTAAGGACTAGCTGGGTTACCCGGTTTCACCCGGCGCGTTGGGTAAATCCCTATATATATACTAGCTGGCCCGGCAGACGTTGTACTGCCCTTTCCAGTACATTTTCATTATGCCCTGTGCGTCGACCAATATTTGATCGTGTTCTTTCTTTTCCCATGTTTCTAGAAATAATACCATTAATATAAGAAAACCGTGTTTCCGTTTCATATCCCTAATTAATTTATTGAACAAACTTACACGTTGTTTAACATTAAGTAAACAGTTTTACACTTCACAAATATTGGAAAATTACCCGGTTTCATCCGACGTTGGGTAAATACTTACTAATTAAAGACTTCTCGTTTGTTATATCCTAGAAATTGATTCAACCCGAAAACCCCTTCATGGATCCGCCATCTTGAATATCCAAATCTTGATAATATTTAAAATTAGTGGCATTGACACAATTATTGTACCAAATTTCACTAAAACCCTTTGAAATCGAGAAATTTTTTTTATATATATTGGATCCGCCATTTTGGACCTAGAAACTTTGATAATTCGATAATGATCAAAATTAGTCCCACCAAAAAAATCGTACTAATTTTCATGAAGTCGAGAAATTTGCATCACCATATTGGATCCGCCATCTTGGATGTGGAAATTTTGATAATATGTATTTCAAATTATTGGTATCAGAATAATCATTGTATTAATTTTCAATAAAATCTGTTGAAATCGAGACATTATGGTCTCCCTATTGGACCTGCTACCTTGGGCTTACAAATTTTAATAATATTCGAAATTAGTGGCCTCAGAATAATCATTATACCAATTTTCATTAAAATCCGTCCAAATCGAGACATTTTGGTCGCCGTGTTGGATCCGCCATTTTGAATTTGGAAATTTTGATAACATTCAAATTAGTGGCCCCAGAATAATTGTAGTACTAATTTCCATTAAAATCCGTTAAAATCTAGAAATTGTTGGTTACAATCTTGGATTTGAAAATCTCGATATTCTAAATTAGTTGCCTCGGAATATTCATTGTACTAATTTTCATTAAAATCCGTTGTAATTGAGACATTTTAATCATCATGTTGGATCCGCCATCTTGGATTTGGAAATTTTGGTAATATTCAAAATCAGTGACCTCAAAGCAATGATTGTACTAATTTTAATTTAAATCCATTGAAATCGAGAAATCTTGGTCGCCATATTGGGTCCATCTTGGATTTGTAAATTTTGATAATATTCAGAATTGGTGCCCTCAAAATTATCACTGTACTTATTTTCATTAAAATCCATTGAAATCTAGAAATCTTGGTCGCCATATTGGGTCCGCCATCTTGGATTGGTAAATTTTGATAATATTCAAAATCAGTGACCTCAAAACAATAATTATACTAATTTTCATTAAAATCCGTTGAAATCGAGAACGCGCGAACGGTCAAACTCGCGAAGTTAAAATAATCGTTAAGTTTTCTGAAATTATCCAATTTTCTGCGCAATTTTATTAACTTTTCTTTCCGTAAGAACCTTCTAAAAAGTATTAGAAAACTTAAAGAAAAAATGAATGAAATTGGTACAGTCGTTCTCAAGTTATTGCTATCGATCGGGGTTAAAAAATAAAAAATGTTATTAAAAAGTAGGGGTTGGTGGTAGAAGGGTAAAAATTTAGGACTAAATGTGTTTTTTAATGCCACACCATAAAAAAATTACAAAAAAAAAATTTGTCCAAAAAATAAAAAAACTTTTTTTAGGGTGACCCACCCTTAACATCTAGGGGTATAAAAATTAGTTATAAACCTATTCTCATACCTACTGAATATATATATTAAATTTCATCAAAATCGGTCAAGCCGTTTCGGAGGAGTATGACCACTAACACTGTGACAGAAGAATTTTATATATTAGATAAAAATAAAAGTTTATTTGTTTGTTTGTTTGTTTATTGCTCCATCAAGCCTAAACGCTTGTATCGATATTTTTCATTTTTTGTCCGAAGGTAGCACATATTCCGACTTAACATATAGGCTAATTTTTTTTCGGATAATACGTAGGGTTTCCAAATGGCGGATCCAAGATTGCGGCTGAAAATTTTAAATTTGAAGCGATTTTCATGAAAATTGGTACATAGGGGTTTTGCTGAATGGTGATTTAAAATCCGTTGTCCAAATTTAGAATATCCAATATGGCGACCAAGATTTCTCGATTTCAACGGATTTTAATGAAAATTAGTACAATGATTGTTTTGAGGTCACTGATTTTAAATATTATCAAAATTTAGAAATCCAAAATGGCGATCATATTTCTCGATTTCAACGGATTTTAATGAAAATTAGACCTCAAGATAATCATAGTACTAGTTGGGTTACCCGTTTTCACCCGGCGTTGGGTAAATACTTACTAATTAAACATTTCTCAAATGTTCTAGTTTGTTATATCCTAGAAATTGTTTCAACCCGGAAACCCATTTATGGATCCGCCATCTTGAATTTCTGAATCTTAATAATATTAAAAAATTTGTTTTTTTTTGTCCTGTCTTACTCCCTTCAGCACAGGGCGTCTACAAAGTCTCTCCATCCGTCTCTATCTTGGGCTAGTTCCTTAAAATAATGACTATACCAATTTTCATTTAAATTCGTTGAAATTGATAAATTTTGGTCGCCATATTGGATCCGCCATCTTGAATTTGGAAATTTTGCTGATATTCGAAATTAGAGGCCTCAGAATAATCATTGTACTAATTTTCAGTAAGATCCGTTGAAATCGAGAAATTTGGTCTCATATTAGACGCGTCATCTTGTATTTACAAATTTTGATAATATTCGAAATTTGTAATAATCATTGTACCAATTTTCATTAAAATCTGTCGAAATCGAGACATTCTGGACGCCATGTTGGGTCCGCCATCTTGCATTTAGAAATTCTAATAATATACAAAATTAGTAGTCTCAGAATAATCACTGTACTAATTTCCATTACAATCCGTTGAAATCGAGAAAGGTTAGTCGCCATCTTGGATTTGATAATATTCGAAATTAATGGCTCCGGAATAATCATTGTACTAATTTTAATTAAAACCCGATGAAATAGAGACATTTGGTTTCCATATTGGATCCGCCATCTTGGATTTACAAATTTTGATAATATTCGAAACCTGTAGCCTCAGAATAATCATTGTACCAATTTTCATTAAAATCCGTCGAAATCGAGACATTCTGGTCGTCATGTTGAGTCCGCCATCTTGGATTTGTAAATTTTGATAACATTCAAAAACTGTGACCTCAAAATAATCATTGTACTAATTTTCATTAAAATCCGTTGAAATCAAGAAATACTTGTCGCCATATTGGGCCCACCATCTTGGATTTATAAATGTTGATAACATTCAAAATTAGTGACCTCAAGATATTCATTGTACTAATTTTCATTAAAGTCCGTTGAAATCGACAAATATTGGTCGCCATATTGGGTCCGCCATCTTGGATTTGTAAATTTGGTAACATTCAAAATTAGTGACCTCAAGATAATCATATAGATTTATAAATGTTGATAACATTCAAAATTAGTGACCTCAAGATATTCATTGTACTAATTTTCATTAAAGTCCGTTGAAATCGACAAATATTGGTCGCCATATTGGATCCGCCATCTTGAATTTCTAAATTTTGATAATATCCAAAATCAGTGACCTCAAAACAATTATTGTACTAATTTTCATTAAAATGCGTTGAAATCGAGAAATCTTGGTCGCCATATTTTATCCGCCGTCTTGAATTTGTAAATTTGGACAACGGATTTTAAATCACCATTCCGCAAAACCCCTATGTACCAATTTTCATGAAAATGGCTTCAAATTTAAAATTTTCAGCCGTCATCTTGGATCCACCATTTTGAAACCCTATGTATTATCCGAAAAAAATTTAGCCTATATGTTAAGTCGGAATATGTGCTACCTTCGGACAAAAAATGAAAAATATCGATGCAAGCGTTTAGTTGTGATTGAGCAACAAATAACAAACAAACTTTCTTTTTTATATATATAAGGTGTAACATTATTAGATACGGATATTTTGAGAGGAGTATGTATACGTCCTAATAAACGCTTTGAGTGAAAAATCAACATTATCAGAGGACATTTTATTTTTCATACAAAAAATAAAATAATAATTGTCACAAAACGTAATCACCCTGTACACCACTAACGTTCCGAGAAACATTCCTACTACCTACACTACTACAAAAAGGGCCACAGCTGCAGGCAGGCTCCAATTCGCGTAGCGATAACATATCACCATGTTCAGGTATTCGGCGTTCGTGTACCGGTACGGCATTTTGAATGTTTTTGCGAACAGACACGCGACACGTACAAAGGATTTAATGCAATTGCGCAATCGTGCGGGCGTTCCGTCCGCGCCAACTGGTGACCCGCGCGGTGGGGGCGCTCGGGGGTTGCGCTAGTGTCACATGGCGCTGGAAAATACCGACCGCCGCTGCCGCCATCGGCCGCGTTTGTTTGTAGTAGTGTAGGTAGTAGGAATGTTTCTCGGAACGTTAGTGGTGTACAGGGTGATTACGTTTTGTGACAATTATTATTTTATTTTTTGTATGAAAAATAAAATGTCCTCTGATAATGTTGATTTTTCACTCAAAGCGTTTATTAGGACGTATACATACCCCTCTCAAAATATCCGTATCTAATAATGTTACACCCTGTATATATAGGGAAGGGATATTCTTTGGTTAACGCTCACACTACTTGCAGTCCATTTTTTTTGCATGCTTAGGAACTTCATCGTTAGCTGCGATTTTTTAATGATATGTATAAGTCTCCCTATACAAAGTGAAGATTCAGAATTTTATTAGGATTTCTATCCAGATTAAGGGAAATTTAAACAATTTCCCAATCTCAGAATGTTGCAAATTTCACAGCTTATGGATTTTTATTTAAGAAATTGCTCATGTAGCTCCAGCTAAAAATTTTTTCTTATGATAGAGAAAGAATGAAATTTGCATCAGCTTTTCTAGGCAATTAAAATACGGGACGAATCGTTTGGTCCATTATTCTATACGTCAGTAGCTGCATCTGAAAACAGTGTAGATAGGTTCGTTTCCATACTAAATAAATGTCCCTTATTGTTTTTTTTTTTAATAGTAATTCTGATCTATATGGATCGGTAAGTGAAGTGAATGTTTAGCTAGTTTTTTTAACCGGTTTTGGAAAACAAGTGCAAGGTCTTTTATATTTCTGAAGATGGCGCAATATTGGGAGAGAAGAAAATACTGGTATTTTCACCATACAAATTTACAGAATCCTTCCACAATTCTAGTACTTCGAGCTTTCGGTGTAGTTGTATGTAAATTTACTCGAAGAAGCCCAAACGGCCGGGCATCATTACTAGTGAGGTGGGGGTATTTTTTCGCTGGTTTTAGACTTGCATTTGAATTAATTGGTGTTTTCCGAACAAATTAAAATTGGCGAAAATGGTGAGTAGAAATTTATAATATAAATAAAATTCAAGAACTGCTTCATGAAGTTAGCGGGCTTTATCGATTTTTGCAGTCAAAGCGGATGTCTAGGTACCCCAGTGATCGGAAAGTTTATGTCGGAGACTTGGGGAATAATGCGAGGAAAAATGAATTGGAGTACGTTTTTAGTTCTTATGGCACTCTGAGAAGCGTATGGATTGCAAGAAATCCACCAGGTTTTGCTTTTGTGGAATTTGAAGACGCGAGGGATGCTGCGGATGCCGTTCGTGGCCTTGACGGACGAACTATTTGTGGGCGCCGTGCACGCGTTGAACTCTCCACAGGGAAGTATGGTAGTGGAAGAAGTGAAAGACGAGGAGGTTCACGCAGTAGAGGGCGTCCATTCCATCCCGACGACAAATGCTACGAATGCGGTGGAAGAGGTCATTACGCACGCGACTGCAGGCGGTATGGACGCCGAAGAAGGTAAGTTTTATAAACTACTAAATCAATCTAAGCTGCATTATATTCTATTAAAAGTGGAAAAGAAACAATATATACAGAAGGGCAATTTGGATTTATATTGTGCTAAAAAATGACGTCTGTATGTTGCCAGTACGAACCGCACACAGGCCTGCAAAGCGCAAAATTAAGTACTCATTGTGTTTAACAGGTTATGGTTAGTATCCTTATAACAGTAATCTGTCGGACTTTAAAAAGCTCAATAATTATCCATGTTGCAAAGTATGTATATCAGCGAAATTTTACAGGGTTTGATTACAATAAGTCCTGTTTTCTTCACGCAAAACTTCAAAAGGAATCATTGTGTTCCGAATTGTTTGTCAACTCATCAGCCTTATATTCTTAGTTATTTTTTTAAACTACTGTAGAAGTATTAGAACTTAGATGGGTGTTCCACATGTAGTGACGTTATTCTGGTCCATTTTTATTTCAATCATTTTGTTAAGTGTTAAATAAACTTTAGAATAAAAAAAATAAAATAACCTGGACAATTACGACTTACAAATTTTAATTCGAGGTTGTAAGCATATCGAAATATTCGTAATAGGTTTGTTTATCCCACATAAAAGGAAAACAGAAATTTAAGCGTATCTGGCAGTATTGACTTATTTTAGGAGATTCAATCAATAATAATAATAATAATTTATTAGCATATTCATAGCCATTTTTATAAAAATAAATATCTTATACGAAATATTCTGTCACGTACTGAACAATTTTAGTTCGAAATTATTTTCTGTCTTAATATCTACTGGTAATTCATTAAGGTTCTGTAGCCCTCTTTCTTGGTATATGTATGAAGTGTGGTTATTACATGAACTCAAGTATAACAAACTCTTGCAATGAACAAAAATATAATAAATTTTCTTGCAATACTCACATACACACCTGGACAGTAAAATAGGCAAAAATGCAAATTCTCGATTTTATTGAGTGAAACACAAATTATTATTTACTCAATATAATCATTATGACTCAATCTTACTGTGTCACTTTAAAAGATATAAATAAATAGAATACAAAACGAGTAAATTCGTCGCAACACCTCCCATACAGTAAAAAAGCAAGTTTCATTAACCCCATCTTATAGGGTGTCGTTGGGTACTTCTTTCAAAATGCGATAAAACTTGTGTTGGAGCTGCTTAATTTTAATCCTTCCTTCGCAAGGTATTTGCTTTCAAGGTGCCTATAAAGTCGTAATTTTAAATTAAAATAATAATTAAATATTTTAATAATAATTATGTGGGTATTAATTCTGATACGACTAATGTGCGTGTCCAACATGCTCCGTTTTTTTTCAAAAAATATTATCAAGTTTTCAATTTAAGAAGGAAAATACTTATTCCTCGAGCCCACCGATTTATAATTGAAAACACTTTGCTGTCCTTAATACGGAAAAAATTAAAGAAACATTATCTCGAATCGTTTTCGTTGCAAAACTCCGCCGCGGCACTGACAAATAACACAAGCTATTCCACTTTTCCTATAACCGCTGCACGTTTCTGATTATAGCTGAATGATATCAATAATCGGCGACCGGGTTGACTAAAAATACTTGTAATTAAATTTCCGTCGCGACACGACACGATAAATGTCAAAATAAAACAAACTGGCGTGCATTTGAGGACTGTTTCGTTCGATGACAAGACCAATCGCATTAGGAGTTTTTTTCGATCGTTATAACGGCATAGTATTACTAAATATTTTCCTCTTCCAAAGCTCGAATTGGCTGAATATTTTCTTTTTACAAAATACCGATTAAATAAATATTTTCCTTTTACAAAGTGCAATTAGTCGGCAGGAAGAATGAAGGAACTCTAATTAGGCTGGTACTCCTGTTGTCATCGAACGAAGGAAACTTCATGCGTATGTCAGTTTGTTTAAGTTGTTATTGGATTGGTTGTTATAGAAATTGAAATGGTTGTTATTGAATTTGAAAAAGTTCTCAAATTTTTGAAAAAGTTTTGGTTCTTTTTGATTGGGTTGTACATGGTTTTGAATTAGTTTTACTTGATTTGGATTTAAATGCTCTTGATGTTGATTTGGTTGCTTTTGAAGTGTAAATGCTACATATAGTGAATTTTTAACGTAACGAGTTTTTGAGCTATTTAGCCACATTGTGGAGAAAGTTTGATGTGTTCAAATGTGTTATAACTTTTCCAAGGATGAGTGCTAACCACCCGCTTGTCTCAGCACTCCCTTTCATTTCAGTGTAGAAAGATGAATGATAAAATTGCTGTATTTGACATTTGCGAGTGTTGTGGAAATTTTTTATATGTTTGGGACTTAAACGTTTTGCAATGTTTGCATTATTCTCCAGAACAACTGAGAGTTTCTGGAGAAGCAAGGTAACACCATCTTAACCTTTTAAGTGAAAACAAGCTGGGTTACTCGGTTTCACCCGGCGTTAGATAAATACTTACTAATTAAACACTTCTCAAATGTTCTAGTTTGTTATATCCTAGAAATGGTTTCAACTCGAAAACGCTTTTATGGATCCGCCATTTTGAATTTCCAAACTTTAATAATATTCGAAATTAGTAGCCTTCAAATAATCATTGTAGTTTTAATTAAAATCCGTTGAAATTAAGTAATTTTTTTCGCCATATTGGATCGAAATTAGTGACTCCGGAATAATCATTGTACTAATTTTCATTAAAATCCGTTGAAATCGAGACATTTGGTTTCATATTGGATCCGCCATCTTGGATTTACAAATTTTGATAATATTCAAAATTTGTACCCTCAGAATAATCATTGTACATACTTTCATTAACATCCGTTGAAATCGAGACATTCTGGACCCCATGTTGGGTCCGCCATCTTGGATTTGGAAATTTTTTATAATATTCGAAATTAATGGCCCCGGAATAATCATTTTACCAATTTTCATTAAAATCCGTTGAAATCAAGACATTTGGTCATTGGATCCGCCAACTTGGATTTACACATTTTGCTAATATTCGAAATTAGTAGCCTCAGAATAATCATTGTACTAATTTTCAACAAAATCCGTTGAAGTCGAGACATTTGGTCTCCATATTGGACCCGCCATCTTGGATTTAAAATGTTTGATAATATTCGAAACGTGTAGCCTCAGAATAATCATTGTACCAATTTTTATTAAAATCCGTCGAAATCGAGACATTCTGGTTGTCATGTTGGATCCGCCATCTTGGTTTTGGAAATTTTGATAATATTCAAAATTAGTGGCCTCAGAAGAATAATCGTTTTACCAATTTTCACTAAAATCCGTTGAAATCACGAAATCTTGGTTGCCATATTGGGTCCGCCAGCTTGGATTTTTAAATTTTTATAACATTCAAATTCAGTGACCTCCAAATAATCATTGTACTAATTTTCATTAAAATCCGATGAAATCGAGAAATCTTGGTCACGATACTGGGTCCGCCATCTTGGATTTGTAAATTTTGATAATCATTGTACTAATTTTCGTTAAAATCCGTTGAAATCAAGAAATATTGGTCGCCATATTGGGTCCGCCATCTTGGATTTGTAAATTTTGATAATCATTGTACTAATTTTCGTTAAAATCCGTTGAAATCAATAAATATTGGTCGCCATATTGGGTCTGCCATCTTGGATTTGTCAATTTTGATAACATTCAAAATCAGTGACCTCAAGATAATAATTATACTAATTTTCTTTAAAATCCGTTGAAATCAAGAAATATTGGTCGCCATATTGGATCGGCCATCTTGGATTTGTAAATTTTGGTAACATTCAAAATCAGTGACCTAAAGATAATCACTGTACTCATTTTCATTAAAATCCGTTGAAATCGAGAAATATTGGTCGCCATATTGGATCCGCCATCTTGGATTTGTCAAATTTGATAACATTCAAAATCAGTGACCTCAAGATAATAATTATACTAATTTTCTTTAAAATCCGTTGAAATCAAGAAATATTGGTCGCCATATTGGATCGGCCATCTTGGATTTGTAAATTTTGGTAACATTCAAAATCAGTGACCTAAAGATAATCACTGTACTCATTTTCATTAAAATCCGTTGAAATCGAGAAATATTGGTCGCCATATTGGATCCGCCATCTTGGATTTGTCAATTTTGATAACATTCAAAATCAGTGACCTCAAGATAATAATTATACTAATTTTCTTTAAAATCCGTTGAAATCGAGAAATATTGGTCGCCATATTGGATCTTCCATCTTCGATTTGTAAATTTTGGTAATATTCAAAATCAGTGAACTCAAAACAATCATTGCATTCATTTTCATTAAAGTCCGTTGAAATCGAGAAATCTTGGTCGCCATATTGGCTCCGCCATCTTGAATTTCTAAATTTGGACAGCGTTCCACAAAACCTCTAAGTACCAATTTTCATGAAAATCGCTTCACATTTAAAATTTTGAACCGCCATATTGAAACCCTATATATAATTCGAAAAAAAATTAGCCTATATGTTAAGTTGGAATATGTATATTATTACCTTAGGACAAAAAATGAAAAATATCGATGCAAGCGTTTAGGTGTGATTGAGCAACAAACAAACGAACTTTCATTTTTATATATATATATTAGGGTGCTTTTTTTTCGCGACTATTTTTTTTTTTTCAGTCCCACCTCGAATTTTTGTGGCTAATACCTAAACATACATTCCCTGAAAATTGGAGCCCAAAAAAATAATATTTAGTACTAGACCAAGACGCATAAAGATTTCCCATATAAAATACACGTGAACTTTGATTATTTTTCTTCAAATCTCTACAACTCAGAGGCATTTTATGGCACAATCTTGGGCAATGGTAGGGTTTCTTCAGAATTGAATGCTCTACAAAAGTGTCCATTGCGATGTAACCCTAACTCCCACCAGCGAGGTAGTACGGGTCATTGACCCCAATTTTTCCACGAAATTCTCGCTTTTTGCCCCTATCTCGTAAACAACAAGAGGTACAGAAAAAGTGAATATTACAAACTTGTATCAAATTCAATTTCCTACAAAAAAGTTCTGAACACCAAATCGCTAACATTGATATTTCTTGAGATATTGGGCTTTGAAGTTGAGGTAGTGTTTCTACAATTTAGCTCAATAATCCATGAAACTTCCACACTACCTCAACTTCAAAGCCCAATATCTCAAGAAATATCGATGTTAGGGATTTGGTGTTCAAAAACTTTTTGGAGTAAATTAAATTTCCTACAAGTTTGTAATATTCACTTTTTCTGTACCTGTTGTTGTTTACGAAATAGGGGCAAAAAGCGAGAATTTCGTGGAAAAATTGGGGTCAATGACCCGTACTACCTCGCTGGTGGGAGTTAGGGTTACATCACAATGGACACTTTTGTAGAGCATTGAATTCTGAAGAAACCCTACTATTGCCCAAGATTGTGCCATAAAATGCCTCTGAGTTGTAGAGATTTGAAGAAAAATAATCAAAGTTCACGTGTATTTTATATGGGAAATCTTTATGCGTCTTGGTCTAGTACTAAATATTATTTTTTTGGGCTCCAATTTTCAGGGAATGTATGTTTAGGTATTAGCCACAAAATTTCGAGGTGGGACTGAAAAAAAAAAAAATTGTCGCGAAAAAAAAGCACCCTAATATATATATATACAGTGACCGAAATTCCTATAGACGCACTCCCTTTTTTGATAAGTTTGTTGGAAAAACTTAGTTTTAAAGAAAACAAAGCACTTTTAAAATATTCATGACAAATATTTATTGAAATATATGAGTCAAAATTAAAAAAAATTCTGACTTTTAATTTTTAATAAAATAAAAATTTTGTTTTCATATCGAAATTGCTATAGTCGCACCTAATAAAATTAGTATTAAAACTGCGAGGTTGTAAAAGTAAATTGAAATTTTAATCTTAATATTTAGTGTGGCCTCCATTGTTATTAATCAAATCAAATATTCTAGCGGGCATTGATTTAATTAGATTTTGCAGGGTGTCAATGCTGATCTCTTCCCAACATTTCGTCAGGGACGTTGTTAATTCTGAAACAGTTCTGTATTGCCGCCCATGTTTGTAAATTTCCCTTGCCATGATACCCCATAGGTTTTCTATAGGGTTCATATCTGGACTGCGTGCAGGCCACTCTAGTAATTCAGTGTTTCGAGAATCGAACCATTCCCTTGAACGGTGAGAAACATGAATGGGAGCATTGTCCTGTTGGTAAATTACATCATTTTCGGTAAAAACATCTTTCAGAAAAGGAATAAGGACTCCATCCAGCATTTCCACATAAACTTCGGAGTTCATTCGTGCATTTAAAAAGCAAAAGGTAGTTTACCAGAAGTACTAAATGCACCCCAAACCATAACACTTCCACCTTGGAAATTCCGACTTACTTTTGGGGGATTATTGTGACGTAAATCATGCCAGTAACACCTAAATCCGTCATTGCCGAAATTCTGGCATGATTTACGTCACAATAATCCCCCAAAAGTAAGTCGGAATTTCCAAGGTGGAAGTGTTATGGTTTAGGGTGCATTTAGTACTTCTGGTAAACTACCTTTTGCTTTTTAAATGCACGAATGAACTCCGAAGTTTATGTGGAAATGCTGGATGGAGTCCTTATTCCTTTTCTGGAAGATGTTTTTACCGAAAATGATGTAATTTACCAACAGGACAATGCTCCCATTCATGTTTCTCACCGTTCAAGGGAATGGTTCGATTCTCGAAACACTGAATTACTAGAGTGGCCTGCACGCAGTCCAGATATGAACCCTATAGAAAACCTATGGGGTATCATGGCAAGGGAAATTTACAAACATGGGCGGCAATACAGAACTGTTTCAGAATTAAAAACGTCCCTGACGAAATGTTGGGAAGAGATCAGCATTGACACCCTGCAAAATCTAATTAAATCAATGCCCGCTAGAATATTTGATTTGATTAATAACAATGGAGGCCACACTAAATATTAAGATTAAAATTTCAATTTACTTTTACAACCTCGCAGTTTTAATACTAATTTTATTAGGTGCGACTATAGCAATTTCGATATGAAAACAAAATTTTTATTTTATTAAAAATTAAAAGTCAGAATTTTTTTTAATTTTGACTCATATATTTCAATAAATATTTGTCATGAATATTTTAAAAGTGCTTTGTTTTCTTTAAAACTAAGTTTTTCCAACAAACTTATCAAAAAAGGGAGTGCGTCTATAGGAATTTCGGTCACTGTATATATAGGGATAGGGATGTTGAGTTTCGTCTGCAAAAGATTTTCTGTGCCAAATGCGACTTTCACGGGTTAAACCCGTTGTATATTTAAAGATTTTAAAACCATATAAATTTCTTCGAAATTGTAATAAAACATTATGATGATATTTTTTATTATCATTGCTTTATAACTGCACGCATAGATTTGCGGTAAATTTAATTGTGTGAACGCGCACGATTCTTCGAAATTAAACCGTAAGACAAAGGATTAAGGGGGATCACGAGGGTGACGCACTAAAAATTGGTGATCTCAGTTTGGAGGGAAATATGAATTATTGAACACGTTACAAATTGCACTTTCTGAAATTTTTATTGAAAAATATCTATTTTTATATATGTACATGGCACCAGTAGATGTCCGAGGCTCTCCGTGGAATGGGTCAAAATGGCGGATAGCATGTCTTGTGCTATAAAATTTGAAATAAATTGTATATGCCGTATATATTTCACACCGAGCAAGAAATGTTTAATTTCCTGATTTTGATTTTCTTTGGATATGTTTTACCCTTAGCTCATATACATACGGGCATGTGATAATTTTCATTCAATGCATAGTTACCGAGCTATGGCTAGCTGAAGTTTTGTCTAACTAACCGATTATGTATGATACAATGGACCATATGGTTTAAGTGCTGGGTATCGTCGGAAATTTACAACTATATGATAAATAATAATAAATTATGGGTGATATTTATAATAAATTGTATGCTCTTTAATGCAATTTACACGATTTTAAATTCATTTTCATTTGTTGGTGAAAAATAAGTGAACTAAAAATAATAAGTTTTTGACAATTCCGACCATTTTTATATATTTCAAATAATGTTCAAAATATTGCTTATAATGTCCTTATGGAGCATACATGAAATTACGTGAAGGAGCATACAATTTACTATAAATATCACCCATATTTATTGCTCTTTAATCGGAGTATCTGCCTCTAAAACATTCCAGGCACAACATTTAGTCAAAACTTCAGCTAGCCATAGCTCGGTAACTACGCTTTGAATGTTAAAATGATCACGTGTTCGAATACAGTAGAACCTGTTTAATTGCACATCAAAAATGTTGCACGAACTTGTGTTCTTAAGCGGTGTGTGCACTTAAACGGAGTAAGTTGAAAACACTATAAATGACCTCCATAAATTAGCCACCCCAGTTTGTGGAATTTTAAAAATGTTGATATTATAATTTTAGATTATGAAAGACTAATTTTGACCGACCGAAAAAAAAAATTTCTGAACCAATTCTGTACGTATGTACATTTCGGAAATCAAAAATTTGAAAGTGGGGTGCAGAAGTAAGCTCAAGCTAACAAACTCACTAAATAAACATAGAAAATGTTCTCAAGAAAGCCGTTTAACTTCCTTTTTGATCATGTTTATATTAATGTATATATGTATGTACTGTATATATGTATGTATGTATAAGAGGGGAAAGAGATACACATTTATGATGTTGTATAGAGCAATACAAAACTTTGTATTTAATTTTCCTGTTTTATTATAAAACAAAGAATGTAGAATTCAACAGTATAAAACAAAAAACAAACAGCTACCAATTTATTTAAAGAAATTTGTAATTTTTCTCTGGATATTTTTTTGTAAAGTAATTGTAGGAGTGAACTGTAGGGTTCTAGAAACGAAAAATCCTCTTGATACAAAATTGCGTGTTTATTGTGTCACGGTCGAACAGGGAAAGAGGCAGAGTCACAAAAAAATTCATAGAAGAGGTATTCTAGTACAACACCCAGAATAGTGATGATAGAAATTAGTAGTGCCAAGGTTGTTTTACAAATTAAAATAAATAGAAAGTATTGTTGAATTAACAATTGTTGTTGTAGTTGAGTTGCGACCAAACATGCCGCCCGCCTTGAAAGCTTGCTTTCAATTGGAATCAGTTTCTTCTATAGGAATCGGAATGACCTTCTGAATACCTCTCTTGATAACGCCATTTTTTGTTTGGATGGTAACAACGCGAACCTTGCCATCAGAACCCTTGATTGCTTCCAGGACTCTCCCCAATAACCATTTTTGGGGCGGAAGTTGACTGTCGCTGACGAGAACAAGCGAATTGGATGCGATGTTAGGTGCATTCGATGACCATTTTAAGCGTTGCTGGAGCTGTGTTAAATACTCAGTGGACCAGCGCTTCCAGAAATGCTGATTTAAAGCTGATATTCGTTGCCATCTTGATAACCGAGAAATATTTAATGCTGTTACGTCTGGCTCCACGATTGCAGTGAGTGGCTCTCCAACCAGAAAATGTCCCGCGGTTAGGACGTCCAGATCCGAAGGGTCGCTGGAAAGAGGGGTGAGAGGCCGTGAATTTAATATCGCCTCAATTTGCGCAGTGACGGTTGTCAACTCTTCAAAGGTTAGAGACGTGCTATTTATGGTTTTGTAGAGATGTTTTTTCGCAGACTTTATGCCAGCCTCCCAAAGCCCACCAAAGTGGGGCGTTCGAGGAGGGATCATTTTGAAAGTGATGCCATCTGCAGCACAGGAGTTGACTATCGATTCCTGAAACTGTTGCTCATTGAATGCGGAGTGAAGATCTTCGAGTTGACGCTTAGCTCCAACAAAATTTGTCGCATTGTCGCAATAAATGAAGCGACAGCGACCTCTTCGAGCGATGAATCGCTTTAAGGCAGCAATAAATGCATCCGACGATAAGTCGGAAACGACTTCCAAATGCACAGCCTTAGTGCTGAAGCAAACGAAAAGAGCGATTTAGGCCTTCTGCGGGCGTTTTCCTCGAATTTTATGATGGACCCACAGATAGGGCCACAGAAGTCCACACCAGAAACGATGAAGGGGCGAGTAGGCTCCACCCGATGTACTGGTAGATTTCCCATTATTTGGTGCTTGACGATAGTTCGAGATCGTATACAGGGGATGCATCTGCGAAGGACCTTGCGTACGACGTCTCTCGCATTGACTAGCCAAAACCTTTGCCTGATTATGGCCACTAAAGCTTGCGGACCTGCGTGAAAATGTGTGAGATGTAAATAATTAATAAGTGCTGGAACGAAAGGATGCTTCTTAGGAAGGAGGAATGGATGCTTTGTGGAGAAGGGAAGGTCTGCATTCTGCAGTCGTCCACCGACTCTAATTAGCCTTTTATTCGAGCTAGTATCGAGGAAGGGATTAAGCGATTTGATACAGCTCTTTGGACTCACTACACCGTCCCTTTCAAGTTGACGATATTCTTCTCCAAATTCAATCCTTTGAATGATCCATAGCACTGTTCGCAGCGCCTTCTCCAATTCATCAACGGTAAGTTGTCCAGTTCTTCTATCCGATTTGACGGTGTTACAGTTATGAGTGAACCGAAGCATGTAGGCAAAAGTCCTTTGGATTTTCCGATAAGAATTTGCAAATTTACACTCTCCTACAAGATCCTCAATGGTTACACCTGAGGGTGCTACTAAGCACGATGCTGTCTTCCTTTGCTCTAAAGGATCAGTGTTGTATGGAAGATTCGTTGGGGGCCAATTCGACTCTAATTCCTGCAACATTTGAGGACCGTTAAACCACAGAGATGAAGCTTCCAGCTCTTGTGGTGCCACACCACGAGAAACGAGATCGGCTGGATTCTGAGCGGATGGGACATGTCTCCATGATGCATTAGGAAGTAGCTCTTGGATTGTTGCCACCCTGTTAGCAACGAATGTAGTCCACCTTGAAGCATGCGAAGCGAGCCAATCAAGAACAATCTTCGAGTCTGTCCAACAATAGACCTCTTTTATATAACTAGCGATGTTATGTGATATGCGACTCATCAGCTGGGCTAGGAGATATGCCCCACAGAGCTCCAACTTTGGTAACGACAGGCTTTTGATGGGCGCAACGCGTGATTTGGCGCATAACAAATTAACGTTCATGTTTCCATCCGATGAAACTGTCCTGACATAAACACAGCACCCGTAGGCTCTATTGGATGCATCCGAAAATCCATGAAGCTGTGTATAGCCACTTTCTGAACTTAGAACGAAACGAGGGAATTTTATACGATTAATGCAACAAAGCTGGTTGTAGAAGGCTTCGAACTTAGATTGTAAGTCAGTGGGTAGAGGTTCGTCCCAATCGAGCCTTAATATCCACAGCTTCTGCATAAAAATCTTTGCACGAAGTGTGATTGGATTAACCAAACCCAAAGGATCGAAAATTCGAGCTATCCTAGACAAAATTTCGCGTTTTGTGAGCGTTGACGAATTTTTACTAGCCTCTGGAAATAAAAAGTGAAATTCATCGCTAGCAGGTGTCCATGCGATGCCCAACGCCTTGACAATGTCCTTATTATTGAGTTGTAATATTTTCTGTCTTTTAGCTTCCGGAATGCCCTTTAGTAGTTTTTCATCATTAGCACACCACTTCCGCAATTCGAAACAGCCCTTTGAAAGAATCGAGTTCACTTCCTTGATAATATTTAGAGCTTCTTCTTCAGAATCAGCACCCGTCAACATATCATCCACATAAAAATCATTTTTGATTGTTCGAGCACCGAGTGGATAATTAGCCTTCTCAACGTCGGCCAAGAAATTAAGACTTCTCGTGGCAAGATACGGCGCTGCAGAAGTACCATATGTAACCGTTTTAAGGCGAAAGATTTTTAACGGTTCTTGAGGATTATTTCGCCAATAGTTGCACTGATAATCGTAGTCGTCTTCCATTACCATGATCTGTCTGTACATTTTAGATATGTCTGCAGTGATCGCATATTTATGAAGGCGAAAGCGAATAATGATGTCGAATAATTCAGGTTGAACAGGAGGGCCGACCATTAGCAAGTTATTTAGAGAAAGGTTGGTCTCTGATCGCGCAGAAGCGTCGAAAACGACTCTTAATTTCGTTGATGAACTTTCGGGCCTTAACACACAGTGATGTGGCAAAAAGTAATTCGAACGCCACAAGATTGATTTATCAGTTTCCTCCATATGGCCTAGACGATGATATTCAGTCATAAACTCCGAATATTGGATTCTTAAATTTTCTGAAGCTTGCAATCTTTTTTCTAAACTGAGAAATCTTCGTCTTGCAGACGATTCACTATTCCCCAGAACCGAAGGATCTTGACGAAAGGGAAGCTTTACCTTAATGCGTCCAGACGAATTCCGTGAAACATTTTGAAGAAAGTGTATTTCACTTTGCTCCTGTTCCTTGGTTTGGTGTGGTGAACTATTACCACTACTTTCAATAACCCAGAAACGTTCAAGCAATGCTGACAGCTCAAGCTCTTCACTGCGAGGATGTTCAATCATGTTAAACGAAGTACACAATGCTGAACAACGAACGATTTGTTCCACCATCCTGCCTGACACTATCCAGCCCAACGAAGTTTCTTGAAGAACAGGTAAATTTTCTCCGAGACAAATTTTTCCCGATGATAACAATTGGAAAAATATTTCCGCACCCAACAAAACATCGACAGGTTGCGGCTTATGAAAGTAAGGATCTGCCAACGACAAATCTCCTGGGATTTTCAAATTTATTAAATCAATCTTGGCTTTAGGTTGCGAGTCGGTGATCATACGTAGGACCCAAAATTCTAATTGCGATGAAAAATTGCTACATCCAGATTTTATCGTAGTGACGACCTTGTAACCGACTTGTGTGCTAATGTCACCTATTCCGCTAACTTCTCCACTTACTTTTTCTTTATTTAGCCTTAATTTATGAGCGAGCCGTTCCGAAATGAAATTAACTTGGCTAGCAGAATCCAAGAGAGCTCTGCAAGGTAGAAAACCGCCTGCAAAATCTTTAATGTAAATGATAGCGGTGGCTAGAATTACATGATTAATTGAATCGAAACTACTTTCCTCAATTGCAAAACTCGACGATTGAGTGGAGACCATTGAACTGCCTATAGGTGATGTCGGGTTACTATCTTTTTTGGCACCTTGTTCAGACGAAGAATTCCGATCGTGTACCACAGGCGTAATTGAATTCGAATTATGGTCTGCCGAGTTACTACTACCACGATTGATATCACGATGCAATAGTGCATGGTGTAGTCCATTGCAAGAAGCGCACCTCATTTTCGAACAGGACTTTACTGGATGGCCTGGCTGCAGGCAAATGAGGCAAAGCGAGAGGCGTTTGGCTTCGTAATAACGTTCGAGAGGTGTCATTTTCAAAAACCGAGAGCATTGGCTGGTGGTATGTTCACGATTATTACAACAGGGGCAAGTTTTACCCCTTACGGAAGAGGTTACTAACGATTGCCGTTTAACAGTTCCTGACCGATGTTCACCTTTCGACTGCGAATTCGATGAAGAAGGTCTTTCTCTCAGGTCACGATTGTCAAGGATGGTGCACTGATTTATCAAAAATTCTTTAAATTTTTCCCAGTCCGGCATATTACATTTCGAATTAATTTCTTCCCATTTAGCTTGGGTTTCAAAATCGATTTTATTCGCAATAAGATGTATTAGCATCGCGTCTAATATATTGTCTGTGCTGCCCAGCGAACGAAGAGCACGCAAATGAACCGTTACACCATCGATAGAGTCTCTTAACTGTTTGCCCGAGCACTTGAACATACGAGAAATTTCAAAAAGTTCTTTTACATGCGCTTGAAAAATTATGTTTTTTTTATCAAAGCGGGTTTTTAACAGATTTAGCGCTTCTACATAATTTTCACTAGTACTTTCTAATGACTGAATTACCTTAAGCGGAACTTCCCCGAGGCATGATTTGAGGTGCACAAATTTTTCTATTGCCGTGGCCTCACTGTCATTGTCCACCAAAGTCTTAAAGGCACTGAAAAAATCTAACCATTCAGTATATTTACCCGAGAAATGTGGTAATCTTAATTTGGGTAATTTTAATGATCGCGTCGACGGAACCGAAAACGATGTCTGGGAATCAATGCCTCGTCTAGCGGTTGACACATTAGCTCGAGCAATAAACGCTAACATTTTAGATTTTGTGAGGCAATAGGACTCCTCTAACGCATCTCTTTTGGCCGCATGTTCCTCCGATGGATCAAGATTTTCAATTTCACTTTGAACTGAAATTACCTGACCGAAATAAGATTCCAGGAGCCCCAAGCGTGTTTCCAATTCAAATTTCGTTAATTCCGCTCCACTCGTAGTGATGAGGTTCTGGATCTTAGTAATACAGCCTTGCAGAGTACCTCGCTTTTTCACTAACTCTGAAAGAATTGGCTTCGATGTCTTGTATTCAACTAATGATGATTTTGGATCAGTCATTTTTTAGGAAAATTCACAACAGATACTTAGCAATTCCTCATCAATTTCGAACGAGTGAGAATTGTGTTATAGATGATCAGAATTACTTGTCCCCTTAACGGCACTCGAATTTCCCGTTTTTTTTTTCTTCAAAGTCCACAACACGTTTTAGTTCGATTTAACTATTTTTCAATTATTGTTACCGATTAAAGCGATCCGGTACGAAGGACCAATAATTTATGTAGGAGTGAACTGTAGGGTTCTAGAAACGAAAAATCCTCTTGATACAAAATTGCGTGTTTATTGTGTCACGGTCGAACAGGGAAAGAGGCAGAGTCACAAAAAAATTCATAGAAGAGGTATTCTAGTACAACACCCAGAATAGTGATGATAGAAATTAGTAGTGCCAAGGTTGTTTTACAAAATTAAAATAAATATAAAGTATTGTTGAATTAACAATTGTTGTTGTAGTTGAGTTGCGACCAAACAGTAATTTTGAATAATTGTTCTTCTAATTTGTCAACAAGGTCCATATCTTTATTGTGTTGATTCAAATAATCCCGTATTGTATCTAACGAAATAAAAACTTCCTTATTGCTAATAACATGTGCTTCAAGTCCCTCTTGTTCTTCATCTTCTTCATTATCTTCTATGTTATTATTATTAGCACAGCACTCCCTTAAAATGGGCGTTTTCGAAAATTCATCGGTTTGATGCACCATCAATCACAATTTTACCCATAGGGTGCACCAATATGGTGAACTTCACCTACATTTATATTTTTAGCGGTGAATTTTCGAACGCATCTTCGGAAAAGAAATTTAAGATATCACCTTATCGAAATGTTACTATTTGTCAACCAATTACGGGCATTCCATCAAAAGCTAACCTTCGAGTCCAAAAATCTCAGCCATCTCATGCTCAATATTCGCCTCCATGATTCCATATTAAATAAGGTTGTCATTGTCAACCACAAACAACCGAAAAATTTTATGGTGCATGTGATGGAGATACTAGATGAATTTTCGAACAGAGTGAAATAAAGTTTGAAACTTATGGTGAATTTACGAACAAGGTGATGAAAAGTGGTTGAAATGGTTTACACCATGATGAATTTTCGAAAACGCCCAATCTCATCTTCTGTATTTTGACTGTAACATTGTCGATTTAGATCAATGTCAACATAATAATTAAAACCATCTTCTGAGAGGGGCACTTCTAACACCTACATCTGCAGTACCTGTCTTCATTATTCAATTTGTCCGTTCTACCCTGCCGAAAACCACACTTATGGAAGCAATTTTTAATCGTGGAAGGTTGTACTAACCACCAAGCTTTTTTAATCCAAAATATGGCTTTTAAAAGATTGATGGATTTTGAAAATTCTTCAATCCTTAGGTTGAATTAAAGACGTGGTATTTGCTGGCAGGAATACCACTTGAACATTTTCTAAGAGGACATGTTCTTCAAGTTTATGGCATGCCGCGTTATCAATAAATAGCACAAATTTTCTGCTTTGCTTTTTTACAATTTTTATCGAATTGATTCATTATAGATGACCAGATGTTACTAGTCATCCATGCTTTCGAATTTCAGTAATATGGGAGGGGAATTTCTTTACCACGAAAACAGCGCGGCTCCTTTGAACGACCAATGATAAAAGCGTGTTTTACCGATCCGTCCATGTTTGTTATAAACAGAAATGTTAACCGTTCCTTTTGAGTTTTTCCCCCAGAAATATTCTCTGCTTTATTAGTTAGAGTGCCTCTAGATCAGGTTTTATAGGATCGAAATAGTCGTCGATTTGCGAAATAGTCGTCGTTTGAAAATAGCACTGGGGATATCAGCTGAGTTTTTTTCCCCGTAAAAGGGCTTAAACACAACATTATTCCTTTTTTGACATTCGAATTATGATTGACATGAGAGCTAAGTTTGAAGCAATTCACAATATTTCGGTATTAGTTTATATTTTTCACACTTTAGATATATCCGGCGTTTTGTGCAGTTAAAGGTTTACGTATTAGTCGAAATTTTCTGCACATGAGGTATATTTTGCACTTTGTGCACTCAACAGTTCTGAAAAACCCATACTTTTAAAAAAATTATTTTTAATTTCTTTGCACTTAAAGGGGTTGTGCACTTAAAGAATTTACTCTTATACCAATGGAAATGTACCGAAAATAAAAGAGGTTGTGTCATGCAAATATTTTGTTTTTAAGCAAGTTTTGCTCTTAAGCGAGTTGCACTTAACTGGTTCTACTGTACATTGCTGGACAAAACTAAAGCAACTCAGCGTCCATAGTTTTCGTTGAAGAAAAACAAAAGTGTGCTTCATTTCAGAATAAAATTCACACAAATTAATCTTTTATCCTTTTTCATAAACACAAAATGATATTGCAGTAAGCTCAAAAGATTGCTGTAATAAACGGTAAAATTCTTAAAAATACTCAAAGTGGTGTGGACAAAACAAAAGCAACTGTCTAGATGAAAACCGGGTCTTTGAAGGACTTTCCGAATATCCTCGAGCCGTGTATAAATTCTGTGTTAACTGTTAGATAATTGGAATCGTGCTGCACAACAATGTTTACGTGCTTTGGTTTGTCCTTTAGAGCATATCAGAAATCGAGTAAAGGGCTTGTACAGAAAGACAAACTTTTAACCCTTTTAGTGCCGGGCGAAAAAGAGGTGCCTATGCAAGAATAACCGGCCGAATTTCACGGTTTTACTAGGGTTTGTCCTTTAGAGCATATCAGAAATCGAGTAAAGGGCTTGTACAGAAAGACAAACTTTTAACCCTTTTAGTGCCGGGCGAAAAAGAGGTGCCTATGCAAGAATAACCGGCCGAATTTCACGGTTTTACTAGGGTTTGGGAAAATGCTCATAAAAACTAAACATGAAAAAATATTTACATGATTCTATATTCATTGAAAATTATATAAATAACAACAGTATAAAAGATCATAAAGAAAGTAAAATTTGAGTTCTCTCTTACAGACCATTTATTACAAAGTATATACTTGGAATTTCCAATATATTTTGTAACAAGATAAATAATATTACATAACAAAAATAAAAAATAACTCGAAGGTACATGGTAAGCGCCGGACGGTCCATCGGTGTTTATGTTAGATTTCGTTATATCCAAGCAATAGGAAAAAGTCGTCGTCCACAAAGAGTTAAAACGACAAACTATTTTTTTTAAATTCTCTCGTAATGAAATTAGACCATTTATAATGGTCCGGTAATCCGACAAACGTTTTGCAGGGCGGTTTCGGACTATCGAATTTGTCGCATTATAGAGTACTGCCACCGACCTCCCTATAGTCCGGAATTTTTTGGAAAAATTGTAATCCTTGTAATCCGAAAAATTACAAATCAAAGTGATAAGATTCTATCTGAACTACTGAATACAAATGTACGCTATCAAGTCAAATTCAAACTGAGACAACACGCGTCGAGCACAATAGTGGTGGCGCGTACAAGTTACAACATGTTCAATCCATGCATTATATTAGTGAAGATTTGCCGAAATAAATTTTATGTACAGTGATAGGCATGTCGGATTACAGGGGGCGCCGGATTAGACAGGGGCCGGATTACCGGGGTCCACTGTATTTTGAGATAGAGTTCTCCCGCAATGCGAATGGTAAAGCACTACAAGGCGCGGGCCGATATATCGGCTCTGGCACTTCTCGCCAGCGCAGCAAGAGCCGATATATCGGCCTCCGGCACTAAAAGGGTAAACTTTTAACTGGTGACATGGAGCCTCACAGACGTCGCGCGTTCTGAAAATTCTTGTCAAATTGAGACTGCTTTTTTTTTAAATATTTGATAATAAAAGCTGGTTAAATGTACTTGATGATTTTTATTACATACCAATGGTTAAATATCAACACAATTTTAAAACATCAAAATTGATTTTAATAACAAAAATTGACTTTGAAAGTAGTAGCCTGTGAGACGTCACGTCCCTTATAGTGTTATAAATTTTTCATGTGCCTGGTTAAAGATGACAAGAGACAGTGCTGTGGGTGGTGAAGAAGAGTCGTCTCCTGTCCATCTGGGCTTTTTATAAATGTACATTTCGACAAACCTATACTATTCAGAGAAAAAAGACTTATCGAAATCAGTTCATATGTTCCAAAGATATGCGCGAAAGGAAAAGCATACAAAAGGCTCGAATTGCTGATCTCTTTTAAGGCGGTTATATATGCAGTAAGTAGGATAGATATTATGATACAAAATTATAAATTATCAATTCCATCCTTATTCTGAGTTCATTTCTTATTCTTCCGAGCTAAAAATATTCATAAATGTACCATTAATAGGTCAGTCCCCAGACCAAAATAATAAAACATTAATTTATACCTTGGTGATCATCCCTATTCATGCCGGCCTAAAATTGAATCATTCTATTTTGTTACCTTGAATCCTTGCGGAAGACATTATTACCTGTTATTTTATTGCGAAATCTGAGAAAACCATAAACAAAATTTTGTCTGTATAGAGTTAAAAATATAATGCAATAAATTTGAACTCAAACTTAAATTTGTTACAGACAGCGGCCGTAACGGTTATGATATTTTCAATCAATTATGATCAACAAAATTATTTCCTGACTGTTATTTTTCTAGGCAAAAGTAAAAACTATGCTTTGATTTTTATTTTTAAAATAAAAAATAAAAATCAGAGTAAGATTATCATTTTTAAAATCAGAACTAAAAATCAGAAAATTATTTTTATTTTTAAAATCAGAAATACAAATCATAAAATCGTTTTTATTTTTAAAATCAAAAATATGTATAAATTAAAAAAATCATTTTCTGACTTTTATTTTTGGTTTTAGAAATAAGCATTCCCTGGTTATAAAAATAAAAATCATTTCATGATTTTGATTTTAAGGTACTAGTTCCCTGTAGAATAGGAAAAAATAGACTTTTAAACTTTATTTTTCTTTAAGCTCCTTTATTATAAATCTAACTACATCTTTTTTTATTTGAATACTTAAGTCTTGAAGTTGACAAACAAAATAGTTTTTCTTTTTTCAGTACTTTATTATATATATAGAGGGCTCTCAAAAATGAGCAGTCCAAAAAAGAGGGTTCCATGGCGGACACTCAATCTCATAAACGGCAAGTCGGAAAGAAAAAAACAAAATAGCATGTTAAAAAGATGTTTTATAAGGCAACAAGCTGGGTTACCCGGTCTCACCCGGCGTTGGATAAATACTTACTAATTAAACACTTCTCAAATGTTCTAGTTTGTTATATCCTAGAAATTGTTTCAACCCGAAAACGCCTTTATGGATCCGCCATTTTGAATTTCCAAACTTTAATAATATTCGAAATTAGTAGCCTTCAAATAATCATTGTAGTTTTAATTAAAATCCGTTGAAATTAAGAAATTTTTTTCGCCATATTGGATCGAAATTAGTGACTCCGGAATAATCATTGTACTAATTTTCATTAAAATCCGTTGAAATCGAGACACTTGATTTCATATTGGATCCGCCATCTTGGATTTACAAATTTTGATAATATTCGAAAGTACCCTCAGAATAATCATTGTACATACTTTCATTAACATCCGTTGAAATCGAGACATTCTGGACCCCATGTTGGGTCCGCCATCTTGGATTTGGGAATTTTTATAATATTCGAAATTTATGGCCCCGGAATAATCATTTTACCAATTTTCATTAAAATCCGTTGAAATCAAGTCATTTGGTCATTGGATCCGCCAGCTTGGATTTACACATTTTGCTAATATTCGAAATTAGTAGCCTCAGAATAATCATTGCACTAATTTTCAACAAAATCCGTTGAAGTCGAGACATTTGGTCTCCATATTGGATCCGCCATCTTGGATTTAAAAATTTTGATAATATTCGAAACATGTAGCCTCAGAATAATCATTGTACCAATTTTCATTAAAATCCGTCGAAATCGAGATATTCTGGTTGTCATGTTGGATCCGCCATCTTGGTTTTGGAAATTTTGATAATATTCAAAATTAGTGGCCTCAGAAGAATAATCGTTTTACCAATTTTCACTAAAATCCGTTGAAATCAAGAAATCTTGGTTGCCATATTGGGTCCTCCAGCTTGGATTTTTAAATTTTTATAACATTCAAATTCAGTGACCTCCAAATAATCATTGTACTGATTTTCATTAAAATCCGTTGAAATCGAGAAATCTTGGTCACGATACTGGGTCCGCCATCTTGGATTTGTAAATTTTGATAATCATTGTACTAATTTCGTTAAAATCCGTTGAAATCAAGAAATATTGGTCGCCATATTGGGCCCGCCATCTTGGATTTGTCAATTTTGATAACATTCAAAATCAGTGACCTCAAGATAAGGGGCCATCCATAAATTACGTCACACGAATTTCATGATTTTTGGAGTCCCCCCCCGTCCTTGTCACAGGTGGTCACATTTGTGTGACCCCCCCTACCCTAGTGTGACGTGACATATTTTGCAAATTTTAAATTTTATAATTATTAAACTAAAACAGCTCTCCCCAAATTATTTGTATCTTTCGAGATTACCCCGAACGGACAGACATACATGGGTGAGGTCAAAAAATTTGGTACTCAATGAACTTTGAGGGGTTGTTGGGTATGATGCCAATAAAGAAATAATACAGCCTGTGCGCAGAAAACACGCGTGATTTTCAGAATTTTTTCGACTATTTTTGGTTTTTTGGATTTGGCCAATTTTTGAAAAATCCAAAAATAGTCGAAAAAATTCTGAAAAAATTCACGCGTGTTTTTTGGCTCATTTAAAGTATTTTCTGTTATATAGAATTTTCTTGTAAAGTTGATCGTTTTCGTGTAAAAAAATCGCGAAATTTTTTTATTACTTGGGTGTACAGCAAATGTCTCACGCTTCACCCCTCTATATCTCCGCAACTAATCATAGGATGACTTCGTGCCCATTGAGACTTTTGATCAGCACGTTGAAAACTATCACTATGCTAAGTTTGAAGAAAATTCAGTGAAACCCATTTTCCATAAGAAATTTGCGGGGTCCTTTCAATGTCATATTTTTGATATATATTTTTTCACAATTAACTATTTATTTTTAATTTTGTATGCGCGATTGACACATACCCAACAACCTCTCAGTTTCATTGAGTACCAATTTTTTTGATCTCAGTAAGAGTGAGTAACAACTGAACTTAACCGACTGTATTGTTCCGTTTTTCAATTTGCCACGGAAGAATAAATATATTTTTAGCGGGGGAGAACGAAATATTAAAATAATATAAAACTCGAACTTAGTTGTACGCCCAAGGGCTCTAGTTGTTTTGGTTGTTTTGAGGACGAAGGAATTTTTGAAACAAAATCTTTCGCTTTCTTGTTCGTCAATTTTATTTGCAAGTCTTTGATTTTCGATTTCACTTCACCTTCAACATTGTCACTACTTTTTAAACTTCGCCATAAGGTGTTAACTTCGTCCTGTATATTTTGTTTATTTTTATCATACATATATTATAATAATATTGATGGAGCTGATAATATTTTAAAGTTTTTCATTAGGAAATTTAGAGTTTTAATACTTTAGATTTATACATGTGACATCACAAAGCTTATGACCCCGCCCCCCCCTTGTCACACGATGTCACACTTCGTTGACCCCCTCCCTCCCCCTTAACATGTGACGTAATTTATGGATGGCCCCTAATAATTATACTAATTTTCTTTAAAATTCGTTGAAATCGAGAAATATTGGTCGCCATATTGGATCGGCCATCTTGGATTTGTAAATTTTGGTAACATTCAAAATCAGTGACCTAAAGATAATCGCTGTACTCATTTTCATTAAAATCCGTTGAAATCGAGAAATATTGGTCGCCATATTGGATCCGCCATCTTGGATTTGTAAAATTTGATAACATTCAAAATCAGTGACCTCAAGATAATCACTGTACTCATTTTCATTAAAATCCGTTGAAATCGAGAAATATTGGTCGCCATATTGGATCTTCCATCTTGGATTTTTAAATTTTGGTAATATTCAAAATCAATGAACTCAAAACAATCATTGCATTAATTTTCATTAAAATCCGTTGAAATCGAGTAATATTGGTCGCCATATTGGCTCCGCCATCTTGGATTTGTAAATTTTGATAATATTCAAAATCAGTTACCTCAAAACAATCATTGTACTAATTTTCGTTAAAATCCGTTGAAATCAAGTAATATTGGTCACCATATTGGATCCGCCATCTTGGATTTGTAAATTTTGATAACATTCAAAATCAGTGACCTCAAGATAATCACTGTACTCATTTTCATTAAAATCCGTTGAAATCGAGAAATATTGGTCGCCATCTTGGATTTATAAATATTAATAATATTCAAAATCAGTGACCTCACAACAATCATTGCATTAATTTTCATTAAAATCCAATATTCAAAATCAGTGAACTCAAAACAATCATTGCATTAATTTTCATTAAAATCCGTTGAAATCGAGAAATATTGGTCGCCATATTGGATCCGCCATCTTGAATTTCTAAATTTGGACGGCTGATTTGAAATCAGCGTTCCACAAAACCCCTAAGTACCAATTTTCATGAAAATCGCTTCACATTTAAAATTTTGAACCGCCATTTTGAAACTCTATATATAATTCGAAAAAAATTAGCCGTTATGTTAAGTTGGAATATGTATTACCTTAGGACAAAAAATGAAAAATATCGATGCAAGCGTTTAGGTGTGATTGAGCAACAAACAAACAAACAAACTTTCATTTTTATATATATATATAGGGATCATTTTCTGATTTTTATTTTCGATTTTAAAAATAAAAATCATATTCTGATTTTTATAATAAAAATCATATTCTGATTTTTATAATAAAAATCATATTCTGATTTTTATAATAAAAATCATATTCTGATTTGGATTTTTGATTTTAAAAATAAAAATCATATTCTGATTTTTATTTTCGATTTTAACCCTTTGCACTCGAAGCTTTTTTTCATTCATATTTACTAGCAACTCGAAGCAATTTCGATAGAGAAATTATATTCACATATATGTAAATTATATGCGCATTAAAAGAAGAGTGAAGTTAATTCGATTTGTTTTTGTCCTTATGTTATGAACTGGAAATTATTTGCATTGTCTCCATAGCGGAGCCCTCGAGTTTGCAGACAAATGGCTGCAAAGGGTTAAAATTTTTTTTTTTTGTTTTTTTTTTTTTTTAATGGAAAAAATCACAAGCAAGAAACAATTGATTAAATCACTCCTTCCTCATTATGGTAAAGTTCCAAAAAATGGTCACAACATTCTCGCCACTCTCTCATACTTAAAAATACGGAAATAGGGATCCTTAGAACACTTGTTTTGGAAATGCCGGTGTATGCTGTAATTTCTTTTGTTTTTAATCGTCCGTCACTTTCTTCCACTAATTTAATGTTTTCTCAAGTAGTCACCGTCACAGGACCTCTCGCACATGGGTCATCTTCTAATGATTCTCGTCCCCATCGAAACAACTTAGACCAGTTTTTTATTGTTAAAAATGATGGACACTAGTCACCATAAACAGCTTCCATTCTTTCTTTGATTTGTGCTCTGTTACAATTAATCGAATTTCAGCAGCGGCTTGAAACGTTGTGTACAGCTTTTTCAAATTTGTAACTGTCGCAAACCTGAAGGTTTATTCGAACGCACTCTATTTACTGACGGATTCGACCGTTGTCATACGTAAATATTTGACTTCTTTGAATTCTGATTTTTGAAGTAAAACTTCTTTACGCACGCTTGACTTGGGGAGTAAGCTGGTGAATGCGTGACGAGAGCGTTACAAAAAGTGTGATCGGCGAGGAGAACGGAAGTTGAGAGGGAGATATAAGTTAGTGAAGATAGAAAGAGAGAGAGTTACGTTTCGTATATTACTGTAGGGGCAAGAGAGAGAGGTGCGAGCACACATTTCGTATATTAAAGTTAATAATATTATAATGTTTGTATATAAAAGACTTATGATTTACGGTCGAGTAGGCTCTGAAGAATTAGGAGAAAACTATCATACGTTGCCACTAATTTTAGCAGGAGATTTCAATGTTAATTTCGCGTCCGAAAATGGACAACTCTTGGTAAACTTTCTACAAGATAAATTAGAACTACAAATGAATAATAACCGAAATGAGCCTACCACAAGACATGGAACAACAGTCGATGCAGTTTTCTCTAGATATCTTTCTAATTTTAATTCGAAAACATATGTATCTTATTTCTCATACCATAAGCCTATTGTCTCGGTCTTACAATCAACCACAGTAATTACTGATGTATCCGATAATGAAAATTCAAGTTCAAAAATATTAATTTATCAATGAAAACCGATAATAAATTTAAATATTTGTAGAAAATTAATATATGTATTAGGGTGATTCAAATTTATTTATTTTCTTTTTTTTCTTTTTCAAACAGGTTCAATCGTTGCAAGGACAGGAAAGAAAAATCCTTGCCCAATCCCAGCTCATAATATCAATTTTTACTGGTGGCTCATCGACCTTTTTTGTTTTCCATAAGAATATCATGGGAAAGAATGCATCACTAGACGTTTTTGTCTGTATCTCGTGAAAAAATGATCATACATGAATGGGACCTATTTTATTAGAAAGAGTATAGGTTCAATAGGTTAATCAATAATATTCATAGTTTCATTGAAGAAGTCACAAAATCGTTTTTTTCCTCAATCTTGAATTTATGCCTCGAGTTTGAATGCTAATAAACTAATATTGTGTTAACTTTACGAAAAAAATACATGAATACTTTTTCTTTAAAAATGATATGCTCTTTCTAACGAAATTGTTCTCATTCATGTATGATCATTTTTTCATGAGATACAGACAAAAACGTCTAGTGATGCATTCTTTCCCATGTTATTCTTATGGAAAACAAAACAGTTCGATGAGCCACCAGTAAAAATTGATATTATGAGCTGGGGTTGGGCAAGGACTTTTATTTCCTGTCCTAGCAACTATTGAACTAATATGTATATTAGGGTGCTTTTTTTCGTGACTATTTTTTTTTTTTTTTCAGTCCCACCTCGAAATGTTGTGGCAAATACGTAAACAAAAATTCCCTGAAAATTGGAGCGCTTAATATTAATATTAAGTACTAGACCAAGCCGTATAAATATTGTGTGGAAGTTTCATGGATTATTGAGCTAAATTGTAAAAATCCATTATTTTTTCTAAATTTTTTGTTTTATTTCGGGTAACTAAGCACAATTAGCTTAATCCGTATTTGATATAACATACAAATTATTCTTTTCACTTCAGCTAATAAAATTGTAAAAACAAGGTGGTCAAAATAATAGGGAATTTCAAAGTAACAATTCAAAAATTAACATTCAAGAAAAATAACATGAATATATAAAATATATCTGTAAAATCAAATGTAATAATTATTTTTAAAAAACAATTAATAACTGGAATGACCCCCGTTATTGGTAATATCGGCGCTAATTCGTTTCGGCATGGAGTCAACGAATTTTTGGCACTTTTCAATTGGTATTGCATACCAGGTCGCTTCAACTGCTTCCCAAAACTGGTGTTTGTTGTGGAATTGTTATTTTGCCAGATTTTTCTTCAATTCACCTCATAAACTCAATCGGGTTGAGATCGGGGGATTGAGATGGCCATTTTATCATCGACACTTTATGATCCTTAAGCCATGCGCCCACTAATTTGGACGTATGCTTAGGATCATTATCCTGTTGAAAGTGCTACCTCAGCAGCATGTTTTCCTGTGCATACGGCAACATAATTTCCTCCAGGATATTTTTGTATTGTTCCTTGGTCATAGTTTCTTCGATTTTAAAAATTGTCCCCACTCCGAACCAAGAAAAGCAACCCCATTTAATTATATTGCCGCTGCCATATTTGACCGTTTTCTTAGTAAAATGAACGTGAAATTCCTTTCCCCTTGGACGACGAACATTGCAGTTGCTATCGGAACCAAATAGATTAATTTTGGTTTCATCATTCCATAAAATGTTTCTAAACATTTCTTTAGTGCACTTTTTAAAATTTGAAGCGAATTCTTTTCGTGCCTTGATGTTTAGTTTCCGTAGCAAAGGAACTTTTCTAGCGATTCTACCAGACAATTTATTTTTTTGGAGACGACTTCGAACAGTTCTAGCGCTAATTTCGTTATCTGTTGCCGCAAAAATTTCTCTCGATGAAATAAATGGGTCCTTCGTCACCATAAGTACAATGCGATAATCCGTTCTTGTTCATGTTTTTTTAGGTCTACCTTGGGTTTCTTTTACTGCTTCAGGTTTTAAAGCATTTGCAACAAAGTTTATTGACCAGTCCAACAAATTTGCAATCAACTTGTATGTTTTTCCATCTTTCCTTAATTTTTTAATGATTCGACGTTCTTCCGGAGAGCAATGAATATTTTGACCCATATAAAAACAGTAATTCACAATAGAACAACTTCACTTTGTTTAAAAATAATGTAATTTAACTCACTTTAAAAAAATATTAATGAAATGTTCAAATTAACTAGTAATATATTGTGCAGCAAACGCGTTTAAGTGAATTACCTATTATTTTGACCACAAGAAATGCGCTTATTTTGTGAAATTTGTAAGCTAACGATATGAAATGCGCAAAAAAGTCTGGGTTACCATATGGAAAAATGAACGCAATTAGACAAGTAATCGAACTACACTAAAAGTATTTTCGAGAGTATTGAACAATAATCATAATAGGAATGAAGAAATAGTTTTATGCGCTTTTCCCTATTATTTTGGCCATGTGTGTATATAAGCAACTAGTCGGGGTGCCAGAGGTTTTCATTTCGTTGTTGGACGGAATTTGATGAAAAATGGCAGAAAGGGAAGGTCATTGCCCGTACAGTGACCCATTAAAAAAGTTAGAATGAGCGATGTCGGGAAGGTACTTTGTTATTGCAAAATAACTTTGATAACCCGTTATTTTTCAGTTTTCTTGGAATAACTCGAAAACGAAGCGTTTCAGCGAAAAATATTAAATACAAAAGTTGTTCAGCTGATGATTTTACGTAGGAATACGGTTTTTTGATTAATTAAAAAATTGTTTTTCCGACCGAAAACCAGCAGAAAAGTAACAAAAATGCAAAAACAATAAGCATTAAAAAATAAAGGAAAAAAACGATTTCCATCGTTGATATTTGGGTTATTGACAGGTATTGGTATTGTTAACCAAATGCACCCGGTCCGGTTTTTCAAAAACAATATGGCGACCTATTGCAACATTGTTAAGTTAAAACTTTGGAACGCTGTAAATTCTGCATGAACAAACGGATCTTGATGAAACAAATTGGAATCGGTAGGTATTAACGGCATCTTTGAGTGTGCCAAATTTTTTGTTATTAACCAATGTGTATTCGTAATTTCGTCAATTTACAACATTAAGCTTTGCAACAAAATGCATCAAATCATCAAAACTCGCTATTTTCGCGTTTTTAGTCACCACTGTAGGATGTTAAGAGTAATCAAATGCATTTTGTTATTGTTGTAATGTTGTAAAT
Source organism: Dysmachus trigonus (assembly GCA_949715965.1). Taxonomy (NCBI): domain Eukaryota; kingdom Metazoa; phylum Arthropoda; class Insecta; order Diptera; family Asilidae; genus Dysmachus; species Dysmachus trigonus. The sequence continues at coordinate 35,414,369 of OX454321.1, read as the reverse complement.
TGACGAAATTACGAAGCACAGCAAATGGTTTTTGGTTAATAACAAAAAAAGTAATTGTTGAAAAATTTTGAAATTTGGCACACTCAAAGATGCCGTTAATACCTACCGATTCCAATTTGTTTCATCAAGATCCGTTTGTTCATGCAGAATTTACAGCGTTCCAAAGTTTTAACTTAACAATGTTGCAATAGGTCGCCATATTGTTTTTGAAAAACCGGACCGGGTGCATTTGGTTAACAATACCAATACCTATCAATAACCCAAATATCAACGATGGAAATTGTTTTTTTCCTTTATTTTTTAATGCTTATTGTTTTTGCATTTTTGTTACTTTTCTGCTGGTTTTCGGTCGGAAAAACAATTTTTTAATTAATCAAAAAACCGTATTCCTACGTAAAATCATCAGCTGAACAACTTTTGTATTTAATATTTTTCGCTGAAACGCTTCGTTTTCGAGTTATTCCAAGAAAACTGAAAAATAACGGGTTATCAAAGTTATTTTGCAATAACAAAGTACCTTCCCGACATCGCTCATTCTAACTTTTTTAATGGGTCACTGTACGGGCAATGACCTTCCCTTTCTGCCATTTTTCATCAAATTCCGTCCAACAACGAAATAACCCATTTTTTGAACCTCTGGCACCCCGACTAAACTAGCACTCCTTCCCGACTCGATTCTTTTCCTTCCAACGGGATTGGAGGCAAGGTCTTCGACTAATAATCAGGAATAGAAGAAGTTACTCTGAATCAATGACACAATCGCTTATGCTGAATGACTATTATAAGAAATTTCGCTTCCCCGATAGAAGAAGTTATTCAAAATAAATGAAATAGAAGAAGTTATTCAAAATAAATGGAATAATAGGGCCTATTCTATTAAACTGAGCAAAAGCTCTGTCTCAACTTTTATATAGAAAAATCGAACTTGATCTGAATCTAAATAAAAATCGAGACTGAGCTGTTGCTCAGCTTATTAAAATATGAGGCACTCATTGAATTAATAAAAATTAAAACAACCTGTCATGCGCACTTTCTCTTCGAGAGTGAAAAAAAAAACGCGTAGATGCAAGCGCATCGCACGATGACGAAATCCTCTTAAAACACAACAAGTTTTTAGGTAAAATTTCATTTACTCCTTACCCAGTCGATTCTCAGGAAGCAGGATTATAAGGTAGATACCTGCAGACCCGTGCTAGAGGGAATATTGGAAGTGCTTGGAGGTAGTTATATCAGGCTGTCTTAGGGTATAATCCCTTGTTACATTTCCTACTGGGAAGTTTTACTTTTTTCAGTCGTGTGGTCTAAAACACACTCGTATTTTTTTGATAGGGCAGGTCAACTAGTATTAATAAATTATTTTCTTTAATTCGTTAAACTTTGGATAATTATTAGTTTCATTTGAAAACTACTTTTTCCATTTTTAATTGACATTAATTGAACGTAGCATTATATCTTAATCAGACAGCTCGTTAACGCTTTGCAGTCTGAATTAATTTTTGCCCATTCCCAGTAGTCTGGTCCAAATTAATTTTTGAATTTTATCAATTCATTATATAAAAAAAAAAAATTAAAAAAAAAAAATATTTCGCAACAATACACACAACAGAAATAATTGAAACAATTGTAATTCTTAAATTTAAACGTTATATCGAGCCAAACTTGACGTTGGACCTGCTGCAAGGAAATTTTATGTCGAGTCTGGCTCGACGTTGGACCGCAAAGGGTTAACCCATTCGAGGCGAATTGCACAACGTGTGTGCAATGCATTTCCGACCAAAAAAGACGGGTAGCACACTGTGTGTGCAATGATATTGAATTGCAATTATTAGCGAGTAAGGAAAGAGCAGCCGTCGAGATACGGCATATCATAGATAAGAGGTTTAAAATAAAAAGTATCTTAGAAGTGTGTAAACATAAAATTTGGTATTGGTTTCAATTTAGTCCTTAAAATGAGTAATCCAAAGCCAGGACCATTAGGAATTGTCAATATCAGCAATATAGCTGAAATAGCTTAGTTGAAAGGTATTAATTATCAGGGTAAGGAAAAATTCACTCATGAACCAACAAATTCGTATCTTTTTCGTTCGATTCAGTTCATGAGTGAAGAAAAAACATGTTGACTTATGATTGAAATTTTTCTAAGAATCTTATCTTTTTCCGCTCATCGAGCGAGTGAATTTTATTATCTCCTTTGGTTTCCAATCGCTAGTGAGTGAGTTGAAAAACCCCTGTAAAAGAAATTTTCACTCGTGAAACATTCAGAGCGGAAAAGAATTATTCGCGGATGGTTCACTCCGATTTTGGAATTTGAAGTATTCAGGCGATGTGGATTATTTTTTCTTTTTGTGCTTTTGTTATAGATGACATAGAATAAGGTCATAAAATTAAATAAGTTCTACCTTTTCTTACTTAATTTTAAGTCAATTTTTTAAAATAAAGAAAAAATAATGATTTTTTAAAGCTTGAAATGAATTCGTTCTCTTTTATTTTTGGTTCTTGAACTTCGTGAATCATTCGCGATTTTTTTCACATGCATAGCGATCATGAGTGAATTTTATTTCAAATCACGGTTTTAAAAATTCACTCGTGAAGAGAATGAATTTTATTCATGAGCCAATCATAACTTTTCAATCATGAGCGAAAAATAAAAATCATGGTTTTTTTTTCATTCATGAGTAATTTTTTTGATTCTCCTTACCCTGTTAATTATTATTCAGATTAAAATAATATTGACAATTTTTTTTTTCTTCAAAGGAGGAGCTTTTTTTTTTATTTATTTATTTATTTATTTCGATTTCATCAACAAACTGATTACTACATAGCATACGGAGAGAAAAATATCAATTTTAACGAAGCTGACTTTTAATTGTATTTCTAGAAAGGTGAAAATCAATGTGTTGAAAGTAGGCATTGAAGGAGCGTGACATTGACGTAATAGCTTCGTTCAACCCGTAATTTGTGTAATGAATAGGCGTGCGGAAGAAATTATAATGTCTTGTAGGACGAGCCGGAACAGAAATATCAAAGAGAGAAAGAAGTTCAGGGGAGTTAACTTTTCCTGAAACACAATCAAAAGCAAACACTATTTTAGCGATATGGTGGCGTTGCTCGAGGGATTGCAAAGAGATCAATTTAAGTCTGTCCTCATAAGGAGGCAGAATTAGTGGGTCGTACCAAGGTAGGTTTCGAAGAGCAAATCTAAGAAATCTTCGTTGTACTGCCTCAACACGGTTAATGTGTGTCGTCATTGATGGAGACCAAACTGGACTCGCATACTCAAGTATTGGTCTTCGAAAAGTACAGAAGAGAGTACGAGTAATATAAGGATCGTTGAACCAGAAACCTAGGGTGGCACCTGCTTTGCGAACAATGGCGTCAATATGATCCTCAAACGAAAAATGGCCATTTACCCAGACCCCAAGATCTTTCGTTTTTTCGAATCTCTACAGCGAGCAATCGTCAATGGTATAATTAAAAGTTGTGATACTTTTTCTGCGTGAAAAACACATATACGTACATTTGTCAATATTTAATGGTAAGCGGTTAAGCACACACTAATTATGAAAAGCATCAATGTCAGAATTTAAAAGAATACAATCCTGCTCGCTAGATATAACCCGAAAAATCTTGGCGTCGTCAGCATAACAGAGAATTCTATAATTTGGCAAGAACATTGACATCATTAATGAATATGATGCTGCTTAGTGGCGGCTTTACTTGATTTTTGTCTCTGGTGACTAAACTGTTAAGATCTCGCGGATCTAAGCATAATAGAATAGAATCGCTAATGAGCAGAACATTATTTATTATTATTATTTATTTCTTCATACTACAATACTATAACCTGCAGCCTCATTTTCAACAATTTCTGCAGCCTCATTTTCACAATTCTTGTCGGTGGATGGTTTGAAAATGTAGAATATCCCCTTAATTATTACTTTCCAATTTGTCGTTATTCGACTCTTTGCAACAATTACTTTTACTTGCAATATTTGTTGCAACTAGTTTAATTTAACTTCGCAATTTGGTTTGAATAAATTGAGTCATGTATTATTCAGAAGATGCACGCTGATTTCTCTGGTCTTTATTAATCAATTTCAACTTATCGACTAACTTACTTGCTGTACATTTGAGTATCAAATTTTAAAGGATCTTTCATATATTCGGCCACTATGTTACTTATTAACCAAATACGTCTCAAATGCTCTTGTTTGGTATAATCTACGAATTGTTTCAATCAATTCCAAGTTAATGCGTGGCTTGGGATGTTACTAAAATCTGTGTGTCTGGTAGAATGTCTCCTAAGATATGCACTGTCTTCTGACAAAAATGAGAAATATTGAAGCAGAGTTTTGGCGTGATTGAGCGACAAACAAACGAACTTTCTTTTTTATGTACACATGGACTCTGTGTGTGCTTGCACTATCGAGCTGTGATATTATTTATTTAATATGTATCAGGTTGGCGGGAAAATTCTGTTGTATTTTAACAGTTTGAGTGCGGAGAGCGCGATAGCGCTCCTCTAGTTATGTGTTAAATATGTTAAAATATGTTAAAAAGCCAAATTGAAGAAACAAATAGGAGCTCTGTCTCTTTCTTTGCAATTTTAACATCAAACAAGAGAAGAGCTTTCGCGCTTCCCGCAATTTTGGCACATAACTAGAGGAGCGCTGTCGCGCTCCCCGCACTCAAACGGTTAAAGAAAATATTTGAATCAGTTTTAATAACGTTTATTTACATTTTAATCAATAATATAATGTCCATTTTTTGCAACCACTCGTTGCCATCTTTCAGGCAACTTGTCGATCCCTCTAGCGTAGAAGTTCTCATCCTTGGACCCAAAATATTCAGCAACTGCCTAATTTAACTTTTGTTGCGTCTCCATTGCAATATGTGGTTTTTCGTTATCCTGATGGAACACAACTCCTTTTCTGTTGGCTAATACAGACCGCTTTTCCCCTTGATAGTTGCATTTAATTTATTAATCTGGTTACAATAAATGTTTGCATTGATGGTTTGCCCCTGTTTAAGTGGCTCGTAGTACACTGGACCTCTTATATCCCACCACAAACAGAGCATTACCTTCCATGGATGAATATCTGGTTTTCCAATCATTGTGGCGGATGTTCCAGGTTTTCAGTACACTTTTCTTCTCTTTATATTCTCGTACAGAAGCCACTTTTCATCTCCTGTAATGAGCTTGTCCACAAACGGCTCCACATTAGCTACGTTTTTTTTAATCGGATCAGGATTTGGATCGATCTCTTAACATTGACATACAACAACAACTCGTGATCCACACTTTCATTCGGATTAGAATCAATGATCCGCAAGAAGTGGTTACAAAAAATTCTACGAGAAGTGCTAGTGTCGGATGAATAGTTTGGAAATTTCTAACAGAGTCGCTGTTGTAGTTTTTCTTTTCTGAAATGATGGCAGCAATGAAATTTGTCGTCGATTGGTTCTGAGCACACAAAGAAAAAGTAATTTATAGTAACAAAATAAATCAAATCGTTTTTCTGATTATGGGATTTAATAAAAAACAAAACTTTTTTGAATTTTCTTTGACGAAAGCTGTCGTCTAATCCCCAAGTCTTATTAGATTAACAAAAACAGGAATTCCAGCTCCTCAAACCCAAAATCGTTATCCCGGTGATTAACCTGAATCATTTTTTTCATTTGATACTGATCTAGAACCAGATCCAGATGAAAAAAACGCAGCTATTGTGTCTAATAAGGAGAGATGAACAGATTCTCACACGATCCGATAAATTTCTTCCAGTCAAATTGTGCGGAATCCAAATACTCTTTCAAGACAAATCCAAGATGTTTGATGTGTTCCTGAGCAGTCGAATGGTGGATGCCTAATTCCTTTGCAATTGCTCTAGAAGTTAGATGTGGGTTGCTCTCCAACATGGACCGCAGAATTTCATTATCGCCCTTGGATGGCCGCCCAGATCGACGATATTCTTTGAGACTGAAATCTCCTGAACGAATTTGGCAAACCATTTTTGACAGGTCCGAACATCATTCAACGTGCTACATAAGTTTTTACAAGCAACCGATGCGTTGCTTCCTTTCTGGTGGAACTCATACAAAATGCAATGTCTTAAATAGACTTTATCCACTTATTCACTCTGTACTTCGCAACTAACTGATGAGGGATATTGAAAGTAGTCCTTTTATATACCACGAGAGGTACGCTAAATAATAAGAACCCACACGACGCATTCTAACTGCTTGTTTTGAACTGACAGGTAATATTACCTGGAGGTAGTAAAATACGACAGAACTTTCCCGCCAACCCAATATTTACGTTCTATTCAATCAGTTACACAACTGTTCTTAAGTGTACAGAGTCCAAGGTCACAAAATAAATTGTTTCAAAATATTGAATGACCGCATTTAGTATATTATAATCGTCAAGATATAAATTAATCTTTTATGAACTACATTACTTTGTTGTGAGGACTAGCCTTTACTTGTTTTGTACTTTTAAAATTTAATATCATATTTGAATTGTATAAGCGGCTGTTCATTTATTACGTTATAGATATTAGCAGGGGAGGAGGGAGGTTAACATCCCAATTTTGCCTAATTTGGAGGGGGAGTCGCGACAATTTACTACGTATGATTGCTTTCCCAATTAGTCCAAGAATATCGTAAAAATCACTCATAATTAATTTATAGTAATCGGAACATTTTTCTTTTTCCCAAATATAAAATATACAAATTTTCATTAATTTCACTTAACATTAAGATACCGCAAATACTTTTATCTTATGAAAGATAAGAGAGGAGAGTACTTATACGTTTGCTTATTTTTACTTATTATGGGACCCACCCCTTCCTAAGAAAGTTCAAAGTAAGAAAAAACGTCTTATGTAATAAATGAACGGTAAGTAGCAAATATGTCATCTTTGATACTAGTGTAAAGTAAAAGTTGTAATTTGATACGAGTCCTTCTTAAATTTTATAATTAGCAAAAGAATAAAGAAATAACAATATAACCGAAATAACTGAGAAATAAAAAGTTCACTAAAACGCGTTTCTCGATTTTTATCGGAACTTAATTTTCGCGAAATAGAACAGTCTTGAGGGATACAGTAAAAACAAACAAGAATATTTTCCCAAAATAAAATAATGAAAATAAATAATTTATTGCAAGACGTTGACAATTCTAACTATTCATTTTAGAATCATACAGTGTTTTAATGATACAAATTTCTTAAATTCATCGTTTGATAAAGGAGAAATTGTCCGACGATGTCGGAATTTAATTCATATCAGTAAAACATTGAGTAATTCTTAAATTAATAGCTGACATTTTCAACAACTGAACATAAATTATCCATTTTGTTTTTACTAAAAGTATTTAATTCAATTTTGACTAACATCGAAATTGTCGGCAGTATGGTATGCCTCTTAGGCGGACAGGCGGAAACAAAATTTTACCCCAATATAATATCACACAGAAGTTTATATGTGGTGTCAAATGATATAGAAAGTAATAATTTTTTGGTGTGGCTAAAAAATTTCTGCCGCAAGAATGTTTACTTACGCTCGTTATTGACTCAAATTGTCTATTATCTTACCGAAAGGAAAATGTATTGATCCCTTTTTAAGTGATATTTTTTTGTAAAGAGCGAAACTGAATTAATTTTTGAAAAACACTTACTTAACAATACCTTTAACTGGCCGCTTTTAACTTAAAAAGTTGGTCTGCCATTTACTTTCGGCAATTTTGGACCCAATACTTTTGTGTATTCTAAGGCTCGAACTTTATTTATTCAAACCAAAAATGTCAATGATATTATTTTTCAGTATTTTAATACCCAATATTCTACCCTTCAGGATTGTTTTGGTAAGCTCTTCCAGCAAGATCGGGTTAATCAGACCAAGCCATGAACGTAAATATTTTCTTCTGTAACAGAAGAATTTCGTTCTGGCTTCGAGCTATTCCTGTGCCTTATAAATTCAGTGTTTAGACTTTAAACGCCTTTTTCTTCCACTTAGAATGTTCAAAGTCGGTGGACACTAACTCAAAATGTACTTCAAATTTGACACACTGTTTAAGTACATAAAATATGAGGTAGTGACGTCGAGATAATTTTTTGTGCATTATAATTAGTTTTATTATGAGAAATAGGCTTATTTTTACCGTTTTTTCTTCTTTTTTTTCCTTTAAATTCGTATTTTTTACTTCAAAATTATGCCAGAAATTGAAAAATCTTTAAAAAAAAAAAAAAAAACGACGTCATTACCTCGAGATGCTCATAAACTAACCAAATATTTTCGATTTTTTGATTTAAGATAATTCAGTAATGAGTTCTGATGTCCACCGCAAACTGCTTTTTTTTTTTTTTTTAAGTATCCGAAGATTTGCTCTCAATGCCTTATTTCTTAATATTTTAGGCTAAAAATTTAATTGAATATTCTTGAAATGATACTATATTATGCGTACAATTTTTAAATAAATTCAATTTACCATATGCTCAGGAAAAATTATCAAAAATATGCTTAAAATGAAGCGAATTTACCCTACCCCCATATTATTTCACAACGCATATTATGGAGTAAAACTCAACTCCTGATACTTTGTCTATAATTTTTTCCGTTGTAAGTCATTTGCCTTCAGATAAATTTTAATTAAAAGAGAGATATGAACTGACGACACTGTGAATGGTATATTTAACGCAATCTAGGAAGATTTTAAACTTATTTCCTTAGATGACAAATACCATAGGATTGCTATTGTAAATATCCAAATTATAAAATGTATTATTACACAGAAGAAGTTAATTAGGATTTATCATTATTTGGAAACTTAATTTGTCTGGTGTTACTTATTTGTCTGTGGTATAAACCCAATTTCCAGAATAGTTTAAATCTTTTTGATGAAAGTTCAACATTCATTTCTACACATGATATTTTTGTTTGAAATTATTGTTTATTTTGATAGACTCAATAAAGAGCTTCGTTAACGAGCCATCGCAGTAGCACCCTGGTTGTGATTTAATGCGATCAGCACGATCACCGCGATCAGCGCGATTGAATGATTTCTAAAAGAGTGTGCTTCATCGACTTCGAGAAATCAGAACATCGGTGTATTGTATCATCGACTATAAGATTTAGTCAGCACCTTAAGGTCAACAAAGAGAAAGATCTTCAGTCTTCTTTGATATTCTGAAAACATCGCGAAATGTTTCTCCATTTGATTCGTAGAACAAACAGCTGCCATGTAAATTATCACGTTTACATCATCAGAAAAGGTTGAATCGTCAAAGAATGCGATTTGCATTGTTTCAACATTCAATATTTGTTGACAGAAATGAGTCAATATGTCTATTTTAAGCGACAAAGTAGCCCTACTTGTGAGTTTTGTTCATTTTTGTTTAATTTATGCAATAAAGTCTTCTGAATCCTTAAATTGTATTTGTCAAACATACAGCAAAAGTATTACAGCCCAGTGCATGTTAGTCTTGAACGTTTAACATTGTCATAAATATAGTATTATACAGAATGTTCCCTTCATAAAAATAAATATTTTGAGGAGAAATTTTAGATCTTATATTCGCAACGAAAGCTCTTATTCTTGTTGTGTTGGTTAACGAAGTATACTAGGTTTGGTGTTCTTAAAAACGACGTTGTATTACGACCTTTGACTAAATTCGAATTTTAAGTACAATGATTTTTTGATTATTATGAACCTCAACGAAATGGAATTACAGAGGAAGTGAATCATTCTATTAAAATAATGTCTTTCATCTCTGCAATCATAGATCCCGTATATCGCAAGTGTTATACAAGGCGTTGTTGTAAATAAGTTCAAATTTGTTTCCGAAGCAGCTAGCGTCATGCGAGAGTCTGGTTCTAGGAAATTTAATTGCCAGGGCTTTAGGGTTTTGTTGAAACTCAGCGTGCCTTATATCCATGAACGTTTTATAAAAAGATTAAACTTTACAAAATTAATATCATTTGAATGACATGGGATAGGACAGCAGGTGGAAGACTTGGGTTTGTAGATTCGGAAAATTATTGCACTTCCGATAAGAATCAACTCATATTTTAAGCCTGAATGAGGTAAAACTTTCTGAGGGTGAATTATCTGAAACATTATATTTCCGAATTACCCATTTGCACGAAAATCGTACAAAGTTTGGCATTGGCATTTGGAAATCAGCGGATCTGAAGACATAATTGTACTTACTTCCTCATTCCAAACAAAATTGAAATATTTTATAACGATCAAAAAATCGTGTCGGCAAATTCTTATCGGAATACTTTGAAAATATACATTCCACCCCTATTGACTGTGACGCCAATCGAATGAGTGGTTTCCAAAATTGCAAATTCTTAATTTTGTACAATATAATCAGTTCCAAATTGATTAAATGCTGTTTCCTACAACAACAAAAAAGTTCGAAGGAGACAATTATTTTAGACCTATTTATTTTTGGCTGCTAAATACGGCGCAGAAATACTCAAACATGATTTTTCAAATAGAAATAGCAACTCAAGGAATCGTCATAGAACTTTGATCTCATATTAAAAAGTGTTAAAATTTTATGTTTTGTAAGAATATAAGATTTTGTTTGTCTGTACGAAATTCGAAATCCTCAAATCGAAATCCTATATAATCATTTTAAGAAAATATTTTTAATTTGAAAATTTTCTCGTTCTCAAAAGGGTTTCGCTATGTTGTATTTGTTATTTTTGAACGGTCATTCAAAAATGGCTGAAATACGGTCTTTTGCACTTTTTAACTGTATTTTTCTTGAAACCGGGCAGCTAATTGAACATCTTGGTTTGCAAATTCGTAATCTACGGAAAAAATTCCGTAGAAATGAAGCAATTCGACCGCAGAAAAACATAAAATTTGTAGCCCTGTGTTATAGTTATTTTTAAATGCCGATAACTTTTTTTGCCGATTTCGATTAAAGCCTATATGTTGCTGCTGCTTAGGTTAGGTTAGGTTGTTGTGGCTGCCAAAGGGCACAGTTAGGCCAACACAGGGCCACACGGGACGACCCCGATTAAAGGTACGGACACACCAAAAGCGAAGCGAAGCGAACAATTTGGGAAAATTCTGTCGCAGTAGACGCTTCGTTCATTTCGCGTTCTATTCGGACACTTCAAATAATTTGTACGGCACCCAAATTTTAAAATTGCTCGCTTCGCTGGCTTCGCTTTTGGTGTGTCCGTACCTTTAACTAACCGTTTAATCACTTCGAGACTTTGATGAAGCGTTCAATGTCCCTGACGTTCTTAGAACTCAGGTCTGACCGGTCATCAAAGAAGGTAGCGCCCAGGTGCTGGTACCTATGCCGCGCAAGAGCTGGGCAATGAAAAAGGAGGTGCTTGATACTCTCCTCCTCCTACTCATTCTGACAACTTCTGCAGAAGTCATATACTCGCATATACTCGCGAGATCTCCTTCTTACGATAGGCGAGCGGTGCCCCTACATCCCGGATGATATTCTCCTCCGGTGGGGTTGTACCCTTTCTGGCGAGCTCATCCTCCCTAGTATTACCCGGGATGTCGTTATGTCCCGGTACCCATATGATACTAATACTGACCCCCTTTGCTACTTGGTTCAGCAGAGAGCGGCAGTCTGCTACGACTCTTGAGGTCATGAAGATGCCCATGAGGGACTTGATTGCGGCCTGGCTGTCCGTGAAGATGGAAATGTCCTCAGAGCTTGATATGTTCCTTCGCAGCCATTGTAAAGCCTCAGTGATAGCCATAACTTCCGCCTGAAAGACGCTGCAGTGGTCTGGCAAAAGAAACGATATTTCGAGGCCTAGGTGTTCGGAGTAAATTCCGCCACCAGTGCTGCTTTCTATCTTAGAACCATCGGTATAAATTTGTATCGAGTTTATACGATTAAGCAGGTCCTCACCCTATTCATGCCTAGTCGGTATGAGTGATTCGAATTTCTTGTCGAAGCAGGGTTTTGGAACCATGTAATCCAACGTAGGGACATGAGTATTAATGATACTGGAGTGTCCATAGTCCACTCGTGTCCATGGTTGCGTCGAATTAAGTCTGGCGGCAATGGAGGCTGCAGTCTGCTTGCCAAACAGTTTTATTGGTAGGAGGTCTAAAATAACATTCAGGGCCTTGGTGGGAGTAGTTCTGAGGGCTCCAGTGATTAAAATCGCAGCCATTCTTTGGACCCTCCCCAACGCATTCTGATGGCAAGCGTTGTCCAGTGCAGGCCACCACACAAGCACCCCGTAGAATAGGATCGGTCTGATCACCGTTACGAAGAGCCAGTGCACGATGCGTGGCTCAAGGCCCCATTTCTTGCCAATCGCATTCTTGCAGGAGTATAAGGCCGTCGTGGCCCTCCGTACTCTCTCTCTGCAATGTTGGCCCTCCAATTCAGTTTTCTATCTATAATGAGACCCAGATATTTGACTTGGTCAGAAAGCCTTAGACTCACTCTGTTAAGGAGTGGTGTAATAAAGGAAGGAATCTTATGCTTTCTTGTAAACATCACTAGTTCCGTTTTATTCGGGTTAACTCCCAGGCCACATCTTTTACTCCATGATGTGAGTTTAATAAGGGCCCTTTGTAACACCTCAGGTAGCGTGTTCAGATACTTGCCTGAGGCCGCAATTACTATATCATCTGCATAGGCAACGACGCAGCACCCCGAGTTGTCGAGATCCCGGAGCAAACCGTTCAGAGTCAAATTCCACAGAAGAGGCGACAGGACTCCACCCTGAGGTGTACCCCTTCAACAAATCTTCTAATGGAAGATGCTCTAAGATCTGAGCTGATAACCCTGCCGCGTAGCATTCGCCTTATCAGCCCAATCAGCGGTTCGTCCAGACCTAGGTCCCTCATGGACCCTGCCATCGCATCCGGCCTGACATAGTTTAAAGCTCCATCGATTTCCAGGAAGGCCGCGAGCGTGTACTGTTTGTACAGCAATGACTTCTCTATACGGTCAACGAGGGTATGCAGAGCTGTTTCTGTGGATTTGCCCTTTGTATAGGCATGTTGCGAGGGTGAAAGTTTTTCCGGGTGGATAGATCCTCTTATATGGATGTCGATCAGTCTCTCCAGTGTTTTAAGAAGAAAAGAAGAAAGACTAATAGGCCTGAAGTTCTTAGGTTTGCAATGCGAGGGTTTACCTCCCTTAGGGATGAAAACAACCTTGACTTCAGTCCACGACTTAGGTATATAAGTTAAGTCCAGGCAGGCTTTGAAGATAGCCTATAGCCATGGCATGATTAAGTCCGTAGCCCTCTACAGCTCGGCAGGTATGATTCCGTCCAAGCCTGGGGCTTTAAACGGCTTAAAGCTATTTATGGCTCACATCAGTTTATTCTTATTAAGAATTACGTGGGCTAGTTTGTTAGGGCTGGTAGCGACTGGCGACTCACCCGTCTGCTCCGCAGCGCAACCCGGAAAGTGAGTTTCGGTCAGTAGCTCCAAAGTTTCCAGGCAAGAAGAGGTCAATTCCCCATTATCTCTCATCAGAAGACTGGGGGTAACCGGACAGGTCGAGAGGATTTTACGTAAGCGTGAAGCCTCAGAGGCATCCTCTATTCTATTACAGAAACTCTCCCAGGAGGATCGTTTAGCTGTCCTAACTAATTTTCTGAAATCCTTGAGGCTAGCTCTATATGGAGAACAATCATTGGTCTTGTTACAACCCTTAGTAAGTGTCTCCACCACGTTATCCAGGTCCTGTACGGATTGGATTGTAGGTGGCCCTCCATCAGGCAGTGTACGACCTAGGACCTTATTATATATGTCCCAGTTGGTGCTCTTTCTGTTCATGAAGGGAGAACAGATCGGTTTTCGCATATCAAGAGTAAACTCGATATACAGGTGATCAGATAGTGAGGGGTCATTCGATACTCTCCAATTTTTAACCAGATGGGCGGCGTGTTCAGTGACAATGGTAATGTCAAGAACTTCCCGCCTCACTGAATTGATAAATGTAGGTTCTTCACTTACATTGCAAATCCAAAGGCCAAAGTCCATAATAAATTCCAAAAGAGACACCCCTTTCGTTGATGTCCGAACTTCCCCAGATCGTATGGTGGGCATTCGCATTCGCGCCGATGATCGTCGTTTTGTTCGCCTCCTCAAGGGTCTTGCGTATAAGATGGTGCGGAGGAGGTTCATCGTGGTCATGCGCCATGTAGCTGGATATCAGCCATATGGGCTGGGATTGAAGATCCAGCATGACCACTACATTGTCCTTATCACTAAAATTAGTAAGGAGAAAGGCGTTGAAATTGCTTCTAACGAGAATACAGGACCTGGGTTTACCTGCGCCTAGTACATAGAACGCCTTATAACCGGCTATGCTGAGTCCACAGATCCGGTCTCGAACGACCCAGGGCTCCTGGACTAAGACAACGTTCTCCCCTTTCTGGGAGAGACGCAAAAGAAGCGCAGCTGACGCCGCCCTGGAGTAGATTAATCTGCACCACTCCCACCATGGGTGCTGCTGAGTGGGGTCACCTCGATGACCGTCATCTCCGCATCCTCTGTATCGGAATGGAGAAGGAGAAGGTCATCTTCTAGGTCTACATCAGGAGACTCCTCATCATCTTGATACAGGAAGAGATCCGCAAGCATCCCAGATGTTGAGAGGATGCTATCGTCGGTGCTGTCGTCGGTAGGGGGGATGGCGACCCAGGTTTCGGAGCTACGAGAGCTTCTACCTCGGCGTCTTTCTCTGCTAGTTTCTTGGTTTCGAAGGGGATGACCGCCTTATTACCCTTAAGGTCCTTACAGTACACCAGGGTACGTCAGGGTAATAGAATCGAAACCGTAGCTAATAACGCCTTTCGACTCGATAAGCGGGGCTAAAGATTCCTCATTGAGGATCACCATTGCTTGTCTCATTTTCCCCCTAGCTTCGCTGACCTGGGCAACCTTCCAATTATGAGTGGGGAGATTGGAGTTGCACATCTTGATCAGCTTCAGGATATCATCGGGGTTCGATGGTTCCGCCGGGATCCACGTTCTAGATCGAGGTCTGTTCAGGATTTGCTTCCTTTTAACAGCCTCGATTCTAGCTCCCGGCCATACTTTCCCTAAGGATGCTATTGCCTGCTTGTATAAATCAGACGATCGCTGATCTGCGCAGGCAATGAGCTTGATGCGGCCTTGGTACCAGCCAGCATCGCGACAAATTGGTGCGGGTCCGGGCCTCTTTTGCAGTACATCCCTGTAGACTTTTAGCAACTCGATGCGAACCGATTTCCAGTTATCCTGGTAAATGGCACCGTCTGGGTTGCTGCGGTCTGCGACCGCCCAGATTAGGTGATCCTTCGCTACCTCGCTGAAGGGTCGAATGGTTTGGGGGGGGGGGGGGGGGGGGGGGGGGGGGGGGGGTCTAGGAGGCGGACCGGCTTTAGGCCTCTTAGAGGCAGAGGGCTCCTGCTCGTCTTGCGAGCGTTGCCTTTTAGGTGCCGCGTCCTTTAATTTTGTCCTGAGAGGCACCTTGGCATTGCTCCTATGCAGCGCCCCTTACATCGGAAAGTCCAGACTACGAGGGGTGCTTTTTGTAAGAGAGTCCTCTCCGCCCGACCACCATTAGTCAGCACTCCCAGCAGAGACATGACCTTACTGGAAGCCTGCTTCCAGCCGCCCCTGCGTGGAGGATATGGTCGCACTTCCGTCAGTGTACACAGTTACGGCACATGTACACAGATACGGCACGTACACCACTGTATTATATGTTATTCCCCCGGTGCACATGTGTGGTCCCCCTGTGTACCTGATGACTGACGGCCCTACTGCTGCTGCTTAATCTACATGTGAAAATCGCATGAAAATCCGTTAAGTAGTTTCGGAGATTAGCGTGAACAGACAAACACATATTTTAAAAACTTTTTTGTGCTCTGTTACTCTTTTTTTATCGCTCCCTCTCAATTTTTGGTAGAAATATTTAATGTACAGACACGCAGATTCTGTTTTAGTATATGTATACATAATATACATATTAGATTACATATAATGAATTTAATTTTTTTTTTATTGATTTTATTGATTAATGTTATGAAAAAGTTAATACTTTAATAATAAAAAAGTATTTTAGAAATGATAATTTACTTACATGTGTATGGAACCTAAAACAAAATTACATACGTAGGAATATATTATGTTTATATTAATTAAAATTAATAAACATTATAATAATTTGTTTAAATTCATTGTTAAATAATGAAAATTGCGACATTAAATCTATTTTACACGCTTGCAAGGGAACACATTTTTCATTGTTAAGTTTGGATTAATGCTATATAACGGTTTTAGGACTTTGATTCGCTGCCATGCATATGTTTTACAATAGGATGGGGTTTCCTTTAGTTCTCTAATATTAAATGTCAATGGGCTCATGATCGTTCCTTCGTTTTCGAACAATTTATGACGTCATGCTAATGAAATTATGCCAATGACTGTTAATGCGGTCATTGAATTGGAATTGAACTTAAATACTAAATAAAGCATTATCTTTTCAATAATAAAATCAATGGAATAGGGAATAGCGGTGATTTACTTCCCATTGCAAATAGATCTAGTTATTCTCCGGGATCTCTGTTTCATTTGGTTACTAAATGATTATACATAATCTTCTCAAAAACACAACCTGGTGCATTTCGTTACGATGTTAGTGTCACAAAACTTCGTAAATATGACTCAAAATATTTACCATTATGATTGGAACTTTATATAGACTACACCGCATAGGCAGAAACGGAATATAAATACATGTTTGTATGCAGAGCTCCGAAACAACTCAATTGGATTTCATGAAAAAAAGTACACTTGTAATATGAAAGGATTTAATATTTCAAATTTCTCCTCTACACGTAGTATTTGTAGAGTCTAACTATAATCTGCTCCCATATAAACATGTTTTTGTTGGATTGACGGCATCAGGTAGGTATATGAGGACTCTAAGTATTACGCGCTTCTTCTTTCTTAGAATTAGCTATAAAAGGGAGAGCACTGAGCTGTAATACTTTTCTTTGTTAAGTATACTTTAGCAATTCTAGCCAATTTAAACATTAAGTATGTTTTTCTGCAGGAGCCATTCGCGGAGTCGCTCAAGAAGCTACTCGCGAGATCATCGAACACGTTCTCGAACTGGATCCCATTCACGTTCTCGGAGTCATTCTCGGTCGCGTTCGCATACCCGCGATTCGCGAGAAGGACGTCGATCGCGTGAAAATAGACGTTCCAGGGAAAACGGCCATGGAAATGGAGACCATCATAGTGGGGATGAAAGGAATGGAAATTCTCGTTCACCAAGACGCAGATATAACTCGTCTCGAACTCCACAGCGTTCACATAGCCGAAATAACAGCAAGTCTCCTAGGCGAAGTCGTTCGGACTCCAGGCGTCGATCTTCACGATCACGTTCACTTTCAAAAGGATGCAACGGAGCTGACTGAAGTACTAAAAAATATAATTTCGTTCACCTAAGAATAGCACTAGCTATAAATTATTTTTCGAATTATTTTAATTTTCTCATCAATTTTCAAGTGTTTAGCATTAGTCAGCTCTAAATGTGTTTTAATTAACTAAGAGTAAATGAGAGTTGAGTTTTAATGAGTTCTGCTGCTTCAATTTAGACTTTAGAGTAAATAAGGTTATATTCATTCATGGTGTGTTTTAGATCACCCAATTAGGATAATGCACTTGTATTTTAGGCCGACGACATATAACAAAATATACGTTATATAATTTACAGTTTTTTTTCAGATTTCCTCTTCAAAGGCTTTTATAGATGTTTTATAGACGATAAGTTTTGCAAATTTAATTTTTTACCATTAACAGACAAATTGGTAAAAGTTAAAAAAACTAAACTAAAAATTTATCAGTTCTGTATTTCACATTCTTAGAACATACAAATAAAAGTTAGTGCAGAATTCTTCGACTTTTTATATATTTATTTCAGATTATTTCCTTCGACTCTCAGTGCAGCAGTTGAAGAGCACGGATGCATTTTGATTTTTCTCCTGCTTTTGTTCTGTTTTTCAGATATACAGGGTGTCCAGGAAGTAGTGCGCCAAAATTAAGGGGATGGTAGCTGTTTTGGATTTAGTTAGAGGGAAATTATAACACCGAATTTACTTTACTTGTGCCTTTATTATAACGAGATAGATCTTCACAGTTCAAAGAGTACAGGAGAAGTGAACGAATTTTAAGCGAGATCAAATCTAGTTTACAGTTTTGTTTTACAACTACAGAAGTTAATATTGAAAATGAATATTGATCAGTTATTGATGCAGTGGCTTACAAAATGAACAGAAATGAATAGCTTTATAAAATATTAAAGTTTAGCAACAGGAGAAAAATGATTTTATGCTTAACGTAGTGTAGCCTCGAACATTCCGCCCGCCTCGTGGGTACCACGAAAGAGTAAAAATAAGCCTTCCTTGGAGTTGGAGTTGCGGAGAAAGAGAATAAGCCGCCCGCCGTGAGGAAATGTCTCAAGTAGCCGAAGTATCTTAGTAATGAAGAATAGATACAAGTAATGAGTATGTGAATTGCGAGCAGGTTAGTTAGTAAGATTATAGTAAATAGTTGAGCCTTTTAGCTTAGGTTGTAGTTAAGATATTGGCTTAGAGTGGGTCTCAGATGTATCAACTGGCAGAATGCATAGCTTGGTTACTGAGCGTTTATAAACACCATCTTTGCATCGTACAGTAACGACACGAATCTCTCCGTCTTGGCCAGGATGAAGTGCCTCTACTCTGCCAAGTAGCCAACGTTGAGGAGGTAGATTGTTATCTTTGACCAGTACGAGGTCATTAAATTTTATAGGCTCTGATGGGTGCTTCCACTTATATCTCTGTTGGAGAGTGTAGAGATATTCTTTGTACCAGCGATGCCATATACTTTGATACATATGCTGAACCATTTGCCAGCGATTTAGGCGGTTAATGTGCACATCTAAGAGACTAGTCTCTGGAATAGCAAGAAGACTTTCGCCGACCAGGAAATGACCTGGTGTTAGCGCGTTGATATCAGTAGGATCGTCGGATATGGCTTGTAGCGGTCGGGAATTAAGGCATGCCTCGATTTGTGCAAGTAATGTTAACATCTCCTCAATAGAGAGTAATTAGCTGCGCACGACACGCTTCAAGTGGTGTTTCATGGCCTTTACACCAGCCTCCCACAAGCCTCCAAAATGTGGGGAGTATGGGGGTATAAAACTCCATTCTATACCGTCCTTTATGGCTATCTGTGGAACAGTAGGTTCAGTTAAAAGCTCCCGCAGATGTTGCGAAAGTTGTTTGTCCGCAGCAACAAAAGTGCGACCATTATCGCTGTAGATACGAGCAACACGACCACGTCGACTAACGAACCGGCGAAGAGCCGCAATAAAAGCTTCTGCAGTGAGGTCCATCACAAGCTCCAAGTGAATAGCGCGAGTCGCAAAGCATATGAAGCAAGCGACGTAAGTTTTGAGCTTAGTGCGGGAGCGACCCTTAATTGCTTTAATAATGAATGGCCCAGCAAAGTCAACGCCACAATGCAAAAAAGGTTTAGCAGGACGAACGCGGTCAATTGGTAGATCTCCCATTAGTGGAGTGCGAGCAGCTCCTCTAATTCGACAACAGATAACGCAGCGACGGATGAATTGTTTGACCTTATTTCGTTCGTTTATTATCCAATATTTGCCTCGAACATGATGCAAAGTTGCTTGCGTTCCACCATGAAGCGTCTTAGAGTGAGAGTGAGCAATCACTAGGTTAGTAAGAGGACCTTCTGCTGGTAAAATAAGGGGAAATTTTTCATCCTCCGATAAAAGTGCGTGCTTTAGCCGTCCACCTACGCGAAGTAATGACTTCTCGTCCAGTATTGGATTAAGCATCCGAAGCTTGCTGTGAGATGGTAGAATAGCTCTTTTCTCTTTTGAGAGGAGCTTAATTTCCGACGAAAAGGCCTTATGCTGTAGAATTCTGATAAGTACTTCTGATGCCGTATGAATTTCTTCCGATGTCAAGATGCCAGAGTATTTAAATGCAAGTCGAGGACGACAAAGATAAGAGAAGCGAAAGCAATAGGCCGTTACTCGAAAAAGCCGCATCAGATCCGAAAATCGCTGAAGTAATGATGTGATAAAGTCGTCTGGTGCAGGATTGGTAGATGTAGACGCAGTAGTACAATTAATACGACGAGCTTCTTCGGCAGTTTCATGACAGGCTACATGGTTAGTTACGGGCCAGTTTTCAGAGGAAAGGCTAAGCCAAGACGGTCCTCGCCACCACAATTCAAATAGAGGTAGTTCTGAAGCTGGAATGCCTCGAGTAATGCAATCAGCAGGATTGTCTTCTGAGGATATGTGTTGCCACAATGCATTAGGCAGTTTCTCGTGGACTAATGCAACCCTGTTCGCGACGTAAACTTTCCATCTCGATGGATGCGCGCGTAGCCAAGCCAAGACAACAGTAGAATCAGTCCAAGTATACAATGGGATATTGAGGAGATTCAGATTGGTTTGCAGGTAGGGCAAAAGCTCAGCAAGTAATGCAGCCCCACAGAGCTCGAGCCTTGGCAATGACACAGTTCGTACAGGGCTCACACGAGTTTTTGAAGCAAGAAGACGAACTTCGATGTTGTCCACGTCATGGATAATTCGAAGATAGACGACAGCGCCGTAAGCAACCTGCGATGCATCACAGAAGCCGTGCAGTTCGAGCTTTTCGTTAGAGCTTCGTATTCCTACCTAACGCGGGATACAAACTTTGTTAAGCTCTTGGAGTTGCTTTTTATAGTAAAGCCACTCAGAATTTAGATCCGACGGTAGATTTACATCCCAATCAATGTTGTTTTTCCAGAGAGTTTGGAGGAAAATTTTCGCAGTTATTGTCACAGGACTGAGCCACCCACAGGGGTCGTATATGCGGCTAATATCTGCTAAGACTGATCTTTTTGTAGAAGCGGTTGAATCGGATAATCGAAAATCAAAACTGAAAGAATCTAGGTCCGGATTCCATTCAACTCCCAATGCTTTAATTTGAGAATCGCTTACAATTTTCGAAGATGTAGTGAGTTCTTGATCCTCCAAAGGAACCCCATTTAGCAGCTGTTTTGAATTCGAAAGCCATTTTCGAAGCTTAAAGCCTCCTTGCTGGAGTAGGTTATCAAGTTCTGAGCGCAGCTCTATTGCTTCCTTAGAATCAAAGGCTCCAAAGAGAGCATCGTCTACATAAAAATTTTCAAGTAGAATTTTAGAGGCCATTTTGTATTGCGATTTGTAATCATCTGCAAGTTGTTGCAAAGTCTTACAAGCCAAGTAAGGTGCTGAGGCAGTCCCGTACGTGACTGTAAGAAGTCTGTAACTACGTACTGGATCGTGTGGTGAGTCACGCCACAGTATTCTTTGGAAGTCGGTATCAGACTTGTCGACTAGAATCTGTCGAAACATTTTAGCAATATCAGCAGTGTACGCGTAAGGATAGAAACGCCATCTAGTCAGCACTAGGAACACATCATTTTGTAACTTTGGTCCTATGTGTAGAATATCATTAAGAGAATGACCATTTGACGAAGCTTGTGAGGCGTTGAAAACTACCCGCAGTTTAGTAGTGGTACTACTAAGCTTTAACACGGCATGGTGTGGCAAATAGTAACAGCGCGCAGGTTCTTCAGCCTCATTTTGAATTAATTCCATATGGCCCATAGACAAATACTCATTAATGAATTCAGAATATGCCGAAAGAAGTGTAGGATCCCGACTAAAACGTCTTTCCATGCGAAGAAGAGCAGTCAACGCAGCTTCACGTGAGCTACCTAACAAGGGATGGTTCGATTTAAATGGCAGTTTTACGACATATCTTCCTTGATAATTGCGGTAATGAGTGTTCGCAAAAATAGCTTCACACTCTGCTTCATCTGGCGTTAAGCTTGACGGTTTTGGCGGCTCTTCCGTTTCCCAGAACTTTCTAATTAAAGTACTAAGTTCGGCTGATGTAGTGTGCAGACTAAACGTAGTCATAGGCTTTGATGGAATATTCTCAATTCTGCCAGATAAAATCCAACCTAGTGTCGTATTCTGTGCCATAGGAGTTCCTGTCGGTCCATGACGGATGTCAGCTTTAAGAACTTGACAGTAGACGTCTGCTCCTAATATAAGGTCTATTGTTGAGGGCTTATTGAAGTCTGGATCAGCCAACGGTAATCTTGTAATATGGGACCAGTTTTTCCGATTAACTATTTTAGGCGGAATTAGATGAGTAAGCGTAGGTAGGACTAATGACTGAACGCAATATTTAGCTGTTGAGTCGATGCATGAAATTATGTTGTGAGTAACTACAGCATGAGCAGTCCCGGCATCACATCGACCTACCCCTAGTACTGAAATACTAACTGGCTGTTTTTGAAGGTGTAAAATATTTGCGAGTCTTTCAGTAATGAATGAGGACTCTGATCCTTGATCTAATAATGCACGAGCACGAAACAATCGACCATCATTAGATTGAACTAGCAGTATAGCAGTGGCAAGCAGAACAGGCGAATATTCAATTTTATTAGATAGATGCGATATTGTAGTGCTAGTCGAAGTAGGTTCATTACTGTTCCTCGTTGATGTAACAAATTTTAGACGGTTGAACAGATACCGAGGCTTTATCTGCATTAGTGATAGACTGCTTATGTAACATGGTGTGATGTTGCTGGTTACATTGTTGACATCGCTTAGGAGAAGGACAAGTTTCAACAGTATGTGTCGATCGGAGGCAATTAGTGCATAACTTTTTATAATTTAAAAATGAGGCACGTTCGTCGACAGTTTTTGCACGGAACTTTGGGCAAAATAATATGAAATGATTTTTCTTACAGCAGCTACATGTAGAGGTTGATGAAACATGATGAGTATTAGTATACGAATTTAAAGGACGTGGATAAGATTTCGTTTTCTTACTTGCGGGAATATCTTTTAACGAGCTAGTCCCGCTTAGTGCACTTAAAGCTTGCAGTCGAGTTTCCAAAAATGCTTGCAGTGACGTGAAAGCTGGAACTTCTTTATATGATGGGAGTGAGGTTTCCCAATCTTTTCGTGTTGAGCTATCTAACTTACTCGTCAAAAAATAAATCAACCAGTCGTCCCATTCTTTTACTGGTCGAGAAAGGTTTTCTAAAGCTCGCACAGCTTGAGTAAACTTATCAAGGACTCTTCTCAGCTCACTAGGGCTTTCAGATGTCATACTAGGTATTGTGATAAGTTCACTAAGATTTGCATTGACTAAAACCCTCTTATTCTCATATCGAGATAATATTATGCTCCAGGCGGATTCGTAATTCGCACTTGTAATAGCGAAATGTTTCAGAAGTTTTGATGCTTCACCAGTAATACTTGATTTTAAATAATGCATTTTCTGCACGTCAGATAAAGAGGAGTTCTTATGGATGAGCGATACATATGTATCATGGAAAGATGGCCAGTCTAGATAAGATCCGCTAAAGCTGGGTAGCTGAATTTTTGGGAGCTTAATAGCTTGAGAAGAGGAGCTAGTCTTCACTGTAGAATGGAGCAATAACGACTCATCTACACCGGATTCCTCTTGCGGAGCTTGAAAAGCTATAAGCTCTTCCTGTAGCCAACTGATCGCTTCTACATAAGTACATTCCACCTCCGAATATGTATCAGCGGTGAAAAACTCATCCGTTGTGAGCGTTTCCTCGTCGACGCTTTCAAGTAATTTCTCATATGCTTCTGTGTATTTAGTCCAATAACTCTGAAGGAGTTGTAACCGCGCTTTTAGAAAGGATTCGTTTCGTTTTTCTTTGCCTGTCTTACTGGCGTTTATAATAAAATTAGAGATTCTTTGTGAAATTGAGTCCACTTTAGTTTTAAGTGTTTCCATTTTAACTTGTTCAGTCATGATAATTTTCATTACTCAATGTCCCGAAACGAATTTTCAATTAATGAGCCCAACAAAACTTTCTTAAGTCCACATAAAACCGAAAACTGAAAACCGAAAAGTGTCAATTTTATTCGTATTCACTATTCAATCATTTAAAGTTTAAAAGTCCCGAAAAAGTTCAGAAAGCTCCCGATAATAATTCCAAGTTAAAGTGGAGCTGAAGTTTCACACAAAAAAAAATGCGCCAAAGAGTAGGCAATGAGCTCAAGCTTAAAGGATTTCACTTCACTTTTATACTACAGAGCTGTTATGTACTGGGCTTTATGACTTTATATGTTTATGATTAGTTGCAATTTTAAGTAATATTTAATGTAAATAGTTCATAAATTATATTATTGTACAGTTATAGTGTGTATATACTTTCGAAAAGCCGAAAGTTACCCATAGTACAACATTGCCAATATATGTAACATGCTTATGTTTCAAGTTAGGAAATGTATGGCTTAGTGGTCCATACAGAAGGACATGAGCGATTAGTAAATTAATAAATGGAACGAACTCACAGAATTCCAAATACAGAGTGAAGAGATGATAGGGTTACTTCTCCTTGTTCGGCGAATTCACAGCTGCAACTTACGCCAATACAGCATAAACACGTGGTGTAGGATATGTTGGCACAGACCAGATTTGAAGATATACATAGGCTCGGCTGCAGCACAGGCGAATGCAGCATAAACACGTGGTGTAGGATATGTTGGCACAGACCAGATTTGAAGATATGCATAGGCTCGGCTGCAGCACAGGCGAATGCAGCGAACTCACTTTTTTTTTAAAGTATGCTAAATTATGTTGGCACAGACCGAAGTTTTAGGCGCATAGTTTTAGAAAATAGTTTCCGATCGCGTAATAATATTATAGTTTAAGAATTTTGGCGCCTTAGTCAGTTTTAAGCGATTGCACTTTCCCGTTACACGGCACACGCGGTAAAGTACAAACTACATAGGTAGCCGCGATGAATATTTTCCTGCCGGTATAGCGATCCGCGATCAATTTTCGAGCGATCGAGATGATCCGCGAGACGCGAAAATGCTATAATCCGGCTCGAAGGACCAGAAATGTTTTGGATTTAGTTAGAGGGAAATTATAACACCGAATTTACTTTACTTGTGCCTTTATTATAACGAGATAGATCTTCACAGTTCAAAGAGTACAGGAGAAGTGAACGAATTTTAAGCGAGATCAAATCTAGTTTACAGTTTTGTTTTACAACTACAGAAGTTAATATTGAAAATGAATATCGATCAGTTATTGATGCAGTGGCTTACAAAATGAACAGAAATGAATAGCTTTATAAAATATTAAAGTTTAGCAACAGGAGAAAAATGATTTTATGCTTAACGTAGTGTAGCCTCGAACAGTAGCTTTGGTCATGACCTACCAGAATATCAAAATATGACCTCACCGTTTCGAGATATTTGGGTTTTTATGAAAAATTAAATTTGCACTACCTTTTGTCAGATTATTGACTAGTAGGTGCACATAAAAAGACATGTTATCATTTTGTTTTTTGCTAAAATATTCTAGATAAGTTGCCCTAGAAAATTACAAAAAGCGCCACTTTGGTACCACAACAAAACTATGATCTGGATATTAGTGTGTTTGGGAGAATTTAATGGACAGGGAGACTTCGCCTTGGGCTGAAGTCATTCCGTGGCGTTGGGGTAGTGAGCAATGTCACTAATTTGCTTTCTGGAGAGCTCCCTGGGATTGTTAATAATCACATAGTGTACGGTGTCTAACCCCCGCAAGGGCTGTACATTTGCACAGAAAATAAACAGGCGCTTCCTTCTCATTTGGGTTCCGTAAGGGCGGCCGTGAGTGTAGAAGGGGATACCTAGCTTAGCTGCGTGCTCCCCTATGGGGCAGTATAACCTGTGTACACCGTCAAAACTCTGGCTATGTTTTCACGGGTCAGATTTAGAAGCTCTTGCCTTTTCCTCCTATCGTACGAGGACCATGTCATTTTAGAAATAGTGCAAGGGTGAATATTTATCCAGTTTTTGTTGGCAATAGAAAGAAGCCCCTTCATTTCCTCCTATGTACTAGTATCCAGAATACCGTCATGTCAAGGTTGCTATCTAATCTGGCCAGGCGCTTCGTAACTGCTCTATAAGTTTAATGGACACGATAGCCGAACCAAGAGCTCTGATAGCGGCCTGAGAATCTGTGAGAATACCAATACGTTTCTGAATCTCTGGGTTAATTGGAATCTAATAAAAACTCTTTCTACCTTAGTTGAGGCTTTTAGGCTGTAGGTGGGAACATGGATTTAGAACGAAATTACATGGTAGTGTCCGCCATATTGAATTTAGCGTAACATCATATCTTTGTTGAGAAAGCAAAAGGAGATGACATATTAGGGGGCTACTTCTATTCTTATTTCCTCGAGATGTCAGGGGCGGCGAGGCTACTTTTATTCTTATTTTCTCGAGATGTCAGGGGTGGTGTTAACAATTTTTTGCGTCTTATATTTCACTGGCAGAAAATCTTCCCCTTTGCAACTACGTCTCTGCGCCAAACACCCCGTGCATATGGTAGTTATAAACAAAAATAGTTACTCGATATATTGAGTTGAATTTCTCGCAATAACTACTTCTATTCGTGCTTATACAATATTTTCTTGCAGACAAATTAATAATATCTCACTTCGCGGCTTCTTGTTTACAAAATTATGACAGCCAAGCCTCTGCCAAAATAATTGGAAATTCAAGGTGGCGAAGATTTTTGGCTAAGCTGTCATTTATATGTTTTTCTATACGATGTCGTCTCCTTTTGTTCTGTTCTCAAAGTGTCATATAACGTATGACACTCTCAATGTTACTACGAATCTAGCCACACCTCACTGCATGCATGCACATATACTTAGCCACAAAAATCTATATCAAATATCGAAGGGAATTAATCAAAATTTATTAATTTACATAGAAATTGAGAATTTTTTATTTATAAGCTGGGAAATGCTTTATGCACCATAGGTGTTCGAAGACTTCCGTGTGCCGGACTCCCCTGCCTACCCAGGCCTACCGGCTAAAACAACGCTCTCCGCCCCACGTTGCTCCCCGTAGGTTCAAAACCATTCGTAATTTTTACCGAAATTTGAAAATTCTGGAGTTGGCTTTGAAATCCGAACTAAGAAGACGTCAAAAAAAGAGCTCCTGAAATTTTGTTTTTTCTGTAAGAAGATTTTCAGCGGAATTTTGACAAATTAAAGCCAACTGGGCTTTCCAATTGGATTCCGGAAAGAGGAATCCCTTCCCAATAGGACGCCACACATTCCTGCTAATAAGAAGATATAGGGAGAAGAATCTAGAGCCAGGAAATTGGCGCCAAGCCACGGCTAGGAAGCCGTTTTTTCCACGAGTGGGAAGAAAAAGCCCGAAAATTTCTCGGGTATTAGTAATTTATCCCTGCTGCAATTGAAATTACAGCCTAAGTTAAGTAGAAACCCTTAGTGATAAATTTTAGTTCATTGCACATTAGTTTCCAAAAAATCCGGGAAAGAGACAAGCCCAAATAAGTGTGCCCGGAAGGGCCAAAATTCAAATTCAAAATAATGAGCTCGACCAGCCCGAGCACAAATATTTTCGCCCTGCTCCCCGAGGAGGGTGGGGACAGGAAAATTAAAAAAGCTATGAAGAGATCAAAGAGGGCAGAGCCCCAAACTGAACTAGCATATCCAGCGTTGCCAACTAAACGACAGGTATTGATTCCTGGAGCAGCACAACCTAAATATATAGTAATTTCGACCAAGGAAGGCGACAAACCGCTGCGTAGATATAACCACTTCGTGGTCCGCAAGGGCGTAGACGCGGTATCCTCTAAATTTTCAACAGCTAGCTACTTATTTGATGGGTCATTGCTCTTACTTGTGGATAACAAAAGCATAGCTGAAACTTTCATAGGTAAGAAAAAGATTGGGAATATTGATGTCGACATAAAATATCACCCCACACTAAATTGCGTGAAAGGCACGGCTTACTGTCCAGATTTTAAAATAATGTCCAAAGAGGAACTCATTGATGGACTCCAAGATCAGGGTGTAACGGATATTGCTAAAATTACTAGGCTGGAGAATGGTAGGCAAGTCGAGACAGGTTTGATAATCCTGACTATCGACGCTTACACTCTACCCACATTTATTAAAGGGCCTTGGTATAATATCCCTCTAAGAGAGTATTTCCCAAACCCCATGAGATGCAAGCGATGCCAGAAACTCGGGCATACAGCGAAATACTGCGAAAAGGAAGCCGTTTGTGCCTCCTGCGGTAAAAAAGGGGAGCACGAGTGTCAGGGACAATTTTGTATTAACTGCGATAAAGACGATCATCCATCATCTAGTAGAAACTGCCCGGAATTCCTCAAACAAAAGGAAATCCTCAGGATAAAAACAATGAAACGGTGCAGTATGTATGAAGGAAGGAACAATGAAACGGTGCAGTATGTATGAAGGAAGGAGTACTACTCCATAACTCGTACCGCTCAAGGACCATCTTATGCTGCAACAGCAGCACCGGGAAAGAACGCATCTACAGAAAAATCACCAATAATGAGATCTAATAACACGACTACCAGCAACCTTGAAAATATGTCACTTATCGGCAACCCGGCAACTACCCTGAACCAGAAAACCGCCATCCCTGTAACGGCAAGTACCGTAAATCTATCTTCTCCTCCTAAGCTAAAAATTACAAACAAAAACATAATACAGAACAACAACGAAACATCAAAAGATAATAACAAGGCGGAAACAAAAAGTCATAAAAAACCCAGCAATCCAATTTCCAACAAAACCGAGGAAAACAAATCACATCTATCCTCACCACCAAAAAACACAACGCAAAATACTATAAACAACACAGAAACAAATTCATACGATCAAAACAAATCCTTACAATTAACTCCAAATAGCAAAAACGCTATTAACTCAATAATAACAAATACCTTAAATATAAGAACGAATTCAGTTGAGCAAAACATTGTAGGACTATCAGGTCCACATTTCAACTCAACACACACTAAAGGAACAAAGGATACAAGGGCATCATCCATGAATACAGAGTATACCCTGAATGATGATATTGTACCCTCTGTCAGCACATTCACCTCATTACCTAACAATGAATAATTATATCTCTACTCGTAACTATGAACTTCTCCAGTCCGACTTCTCAATCTCCAGTACAGAATATAACAGTTCTGCAGTGGAATATAAGAGGTTTGTACAACAACCTTCCACACCCGGAACTCCTAATATCACAGTACAAACCTCAGGTAATTCTCTTACAGGAGACCTTTATTCTCCTGGAGGAACAGCCTGAACGGCTACTTTCCTATAAGTACTTCGGTACAAATTCCGTAAGAGATACTAGGCGTGCTGGTGTAGCTCTGCTCGTACACAACTCCCTCCCCGTCGAGGAGGTGCTACTTAACACTAATATAATGGCTAGTGCAGTTTCCATTTGTACCTCCCAACACACGACATTTACATCTTTGTATCTTGAGCATGCACAGGAGGTAACGGTTGAAGATCTGGAGGCCTTAGCACGCCAACTTCCCGAAAACACCATCTATGGTGGGGATTTTAACGCTCATAGTCCCCTATGGGGCTCTGAACGCTGGAATTCCAGAGGGAGGAGGGTGGCGGCCTGGGTCGAAGACCACCCCCTGTGTATACTCAATACAAACACACCAACACTTTTTTCCCATCTAGGATCGTTTTCCGCGATTGATCTAACACTCGCCCCACCATACATGGTTCCCCTTCTCGATTGGTTCACCCACGATGATCCTGCGGGAAGTGACCACTTCCCCATTATCATACGCACTTGTCTTCAACAGGCAAAGTCCCAGCCTATGAAGAAATTCATAGAGCGTAAGGCCAACTGGGATAAATATAGGGAAAAAATCGAGGAGGAAGCCTCCCATCGTCCCCCATCACAAAACATTAATAGTTAGGTAGCACAGATAACTAGGATTATGAGAGCAGCAGCTGCTGCCAGCATGCCTGTATCTCAACCCCTACCCAAAACCCAACCGGTATGGATGAATAACGTCATCCTCTCGCATATCAGGGAGAAAAACAGGGCCTGGAAAAGATTCCAAAGGCAGCCTACGGACAATAACCTGCGAGATTACCGTAGGAAATCGGCAATAGTCAAACGAGAGATTAAAGAGGCGAAGAGAGCTTGCTGGGCCGACTTCGCTCAATCTATAGATCCCAATATTAATCTCGCCGATGCATGGAGGAAGGTCAAGTCAATTTTCGGCAATAGACAATCCAGTCTGATTGCCAACTTGACAGTAGACCGCAGGCTCTTAACAAACTCCATGGAAATTGCCAAACAGCTGGCCTCTGCGTGGACCAGCTACTCCAACGACGAGACTTTCAGCACGGAGCAAATCCAAGCAAAAAACACTTGGTCCTTTACGGACTTGCCTTTCTCCCCTGATCCGCAAAGGAATCTATCCCACCCGATTTCCCTTCAGGAGCTAAGATCTACGCTTAGCAAATGTAAGGCTTCAGCCCCAGGTCATGACAGGATCTCTTACAGGATGATTAAGGAAGCCCCTGAACACTTTCAAGCGAGATTAGTCTCTCTATACAATCTTATACTACAGAAAAGCCTTTTTCCCCTCGTATGGAAAAATGCCATCCAGGTACCAATCCGTAAGAGAAACTTATCCACCAACGGTGAACTTACCCCTCGGGATTTGCGACCGATATCCCTGTTGCCCTGTCCATCCCGTCTGCTAGAAAGAATACTTAGTGCTAGACTGAGTAAAGCCATCGAGGATTTTCTTCCAAGTCAGGTTCACGGTTTCAGAAGATATCGGGGCACCACCTCGCTTCTTCTGGAGCTGGAGAATGACATCAAAAACTCTTTTCACCACCGGGAAGAGCTGCATTTGTTATCGGCAGACATTGAATAGGCGTACGACAGGGTATGCTGGAATATCGTAACCACACAACTACAGACCTGGGGCATTGATGAGCCATTCATCCGGTTGATCCAAAACTTCCTATCCTCCCGATCCATTCAGGTCAGGGCTAATGGATTCATTACGCAGAGATATAAAACAAACAACATCCTACCACAAGGCTCCACACTATCAACCACACTGTTCAACACCTACCTCTCATCACTCTTCCCGCGATTCGACGACATAGACGGACTGAAATACTATGTATACGCTGACAACATTTTACTAACGACTAGGACGGACGACCCACAAAACGTACTACGAAGAGCTATGAGAGCAATAGATATATGGTGTCACAAGACAGGAGCGATAGTGCCACATGAAAAGCTGGAGTACATCACCTTTTCTCGGAAGATAAATGCTTACATCAGACCGCTGGACCTGGACGAAGAAAATGTACCCAACTCCTCATCAATGAAGATACTAGGCCTGACGATGAACCGAAAACTGAGTTGGAATGAGCACTGCAAAAACGTCGCCACAAGAATCGGGAAGACCAACAATCTCCTAAGAGCCATTGCAGCTCGCAAAAAAGGAGCACCCATTCATACATCGACCCAAATTGCAGCGGTGCTATTAAGAGGCGTGTCGAATTATGTCTTGCCGGTGTATGCTAACACGTCTAAGGCCAACTTGCTGAAAGTACAGACTGCGATTAACAAGGCGATCAGGACGGCCTTTGGAGCTCTAAGAACAACGCCCAACAAGGCCCTGTGGGTAGAAGCCGGCATTCCAGACATTAAGGAACGAGCGGACATCGCCAAAATAAAAATTATAGGGAAAAACTGGCTTGATAAAAGAAAGCCCCACCACTTTTCTCTACACCACTTGGAAGACGAGATCCCGGGCCCAAGGGCAACATCAGCCTTACGTGCCGCAAAAGGCCTAGTAGTAGGGCTAGGCTTTAACCTTCCCGACCCCAACGCCCTATACCTACCTCCACATCCTCCCTATACCTACAGCATCACTAACGCGGTACTCCTAAACTCTACCAGGAAAACTAACACCACCATCCAAGAACTCAAGGCAAGACACGCGGAGCTCATCACCGCCCACCCAGGAAGAACAAAATATTACACGGACGGATCAAAAACCGAAGACTACACCACTGCAGCTTTTGTCAAGGAAAGAGGAGACACCTTCCACAAAGAAGTCTATAGGCTTACAGGAAGTGCATCAAGCTTCGAGGCGGAACTTTTCGCTCTATGGAAGGCCATTGAGCAATGCGTTTCAAATAGAGAAACGGCCTTAATATTCTCGGACTGCCTAGCCGCCCTCCAAGCCATTCAAAATATCAACACCCAAGAACCCATGGCCAATTACCTGAGGGAAAAAGTATCCAGGACCGAAGGAAGAATCAAACTGGCATGGGTGCCAGGACATATAGGCATAAGAGGGAATGAGGAAGCTGACAGGGCAGCAAAATCAACGGAAGCCCAACAACAAGCGGTAGTCTCCCCGCCTATATCTTCCCTCATGGTTAGATCTGCAGTCCTCTCCCTAAAACAAAGGAGACAAAATGAATGGCTAATAAATACAACCTTTTTGGCCCAACATTGGCCCACCATCAACACACCACACTACGCCATTGACCTAACACGAGAAGAGGGAATCAAGATCTTCAGGGTCCGAGTAGGACACACTCTCCTGACCCATGTCCACTTTTTTCAGAGAGCCCCTGCCCCAGGATGTGTACGATGCCAGCGCCGCCTGACTATGCGGCACCTATTGACGGAATGTCTCAGAACTAGGCAGTGATGTGGAGGAACCCTTCCGCCCCTGCAACAATTTCTGGACCCAGCCAATCCATATGATCTGCTCTCACTGCTAAAAAGGCTAAATATCTTCGAGCTAATTTAAAATAATAGAAAACTCATACCACTAATTACTTAAGCATAAAATATAGCAAAATTCTTAGTTTTTCCATTTCTAAATTCAAATAATCGTAGGATAAGAAATCAACAAATTAGTTTGTCCACATTACTATAGCTATATTAACTGTATTTTATAAACCCCTTCATGGGTAGATAATGAATTTTCTAGATAATAAAATAGGATAATATGTAAATACAGGATTAGTTATTTACAACAAAAAGGGGAACCCTCTCTGTTTAAATACAAAAATTTAAATTGCCAAAATGAATTACAAAACTAAAAACTAAGTACATAAAAACTAAAATGTAAAACAATTCAAGTTTAATAGCCGTATAGCGCCATATGGGCTTCGCTCCCGAGCGCGCTTTTAATTTAACTTTTAGGTTAAGCCCTATATGTTAATCTCCTAAATAAATAAATAAATAAATAAATAAATAAATAAAATAAATGAAAATTCTTGTTGGAGGATACTCGTGATGAGAAAACGAAGAGATTGGGTGATTTTTAAAATGCTAATTACTTCACTTTGATCTCGAAAATTCAGCATATTGAAACTTCAGTCTTACGATCCAAGAACTTAAGGTACTAGTACCTATTAGGAGCTAAAATAAATTAAAAGCAAAAAAACCTTTTTTTAAAAAAGCTTTTATTTAAATGCTCTAAAAAGAAGAAAATAAAATGTTCCTTTAAAATTTTAACTATCAACTTATAGCCTCATTATACACAATTTATATGATCATAAAAGCTTGTCGCGAGGTTTGCGTAAATACCTATAAGTATTTAATTAAACTGAAATTTAAAAAAAATTAAACTTAGTAGATTAAGTTACTCAATTAAATAGGTACTAGTTTATTTACATAAGTAAATCGCGCGACAAGCTTTTATGATCATATAAATTGTGTATAATGAGGCTATAAGTTGATAGTTAAAATTTTAAAGGAACATTTTATTTTCTTCTTTTAAGAGCATTTAAATAAAAGGTTTTTTTAATTTAATTTTTACTTTTTAGTTATCGCTGGCTAGGTTTTTGAGTCTGTTCATCTTATTCAACGCATCATTGTTGCAAGGTCGTTTGCCGGTTAATTTCGAACAGTCTAGCTCTTCAATAACATAAATTTCCTAAGGGCATTGAAACGATACATGAAATGTCTACTTACCTTGACTTGGGTGTTTGGAAAAATGCGCCACAGTTCCGGGTTTTATTTTGGAGTTGTCCTTCTCCTAGACAGGTTGCAGACCAATGCTGATGACGCCCATCTCGCCGAATCACACAAGTCAAAGTTAATCAACCCATGTTACAGGCTCGAAAAATTCTACCTCAAGAATAATCGAGGTCTCTACACCAAATTTCAGGTGGATTAGAGCAACGGAGCTTATAATCACCATCTTTTTTTTAACCTGCATTTTTATTCTCAGCGAACCCTTTAATTTAATACCCATACTATAGGAAAGCATAAAAAACTTTAAAAGTCCGCCATATTGGATTAAGAGTGATGTCAGAAATTTTTTCTAATTATTCTCGGCAAGCCCTTTCATTTGATACCCATATTGCAGAAGTGCATAAAAAATTACTATTCCGCCATCTTGGATGTTCCGCCATATTGGATTTAGAATGACGTCACATTATTTTTCGAGTTACTCTCAACAAGCCCTTTCATTTGATACCCATATTGTAGAAATGCATTAAAAATAACTATTCCGCCATCTTGGATGTTCCGCCATATTAGATTTAGAATGACG
The DNA here is from genome assembly GCA_949715965.1 of Dysmachus trigonus. Taxonomy (NCBI): domain Eukaryota; kingdom Metazoa; phylum Arthropoda; class Insecta; order Diptera; family Asilidae; genus Dysmachus; species Dysmachus trigonus. The sequence continues at coordinate 35,379,854 of OX454321.1, read as the reverse complement.
TCAGCTTATCGTGTATTGTCATCCAAACTAAATGTGTATACAAAATTTCAGCTCAATCGGTTGAAGATATCTGCTTCAAAATTGAGTAGCAAGATTCCACCCGAACAAACATACATACATACAGTGCAAGTTAAATAAAAGCTTTTAAAAAAGCACATTTTCAATATTTTTTGTTTACACTTTATTTATCAGATAAGGTAATCAAACTTTTCCTATAATATCAAGGAACTCTTGTAGTATACAAAAAAAAAATTTTTTTTTTCATTATCCCAATCATGCGCGCCTTATAAAGAGCGCCAAAATCGACCCCTCAAAAAAACCGTGCTCCATGGCGGACAGTTAATCTCTGGAACGGCAAGTCCGAAACAAAAAAATCAAAATGGGTTTTAAAAAGGAAGCCGTCTTACACAAGAATAGACCAGAAAATTTGAAAAATTAAAAAAAAAAAAATGGTTAAAAAAAAGAGTTCAAAAGTCGACCATATTTTCCGATATTTTTTTGACGCTAAAATTTTTATTTTCAATTTTTTCATCAATTTGTGGTCCATTCTTGTAAAGGAAGCTTAAACAAACAAAATGCTTCAAGATTTATTTAAATCGAGCAAGTAGATTTGGAGATTAACTGTCCGCCAGTTGAAAAAAAGGTGATTTCGAGAAAAACGCGTTTAAAGTTTATTTAGTACATAGAACAGCCGAGAGCGCGCGCTCACTAAAGTTGATGTATCTCGTTTTTGGTTTCGAATTTTCATATAATATTTTAGGGAATTATTTGTGAAGGTCTAACGAATCGAAATCCGTGAGAAGAAAAAAATCGATTTTTTCAAAATTCGAATAGGTACTATGTAGTACCTTAACACTTAGCCGACCGCACGCGCCAGAGACAACTGTCCAGTTTCCACCGCGCTTAGGAAAGCCAAACTAAGGAGCCTTCAAAATTAGTTGATTTTATTATATGTTATGCTCCACAGCAGCAGTCCGTCAGCAATTGAGAAAAACCCCAGATCGAGGTAGTTAACAATAACAGAAAACGAGAAATGCGTTGCTAATGTTAAAATGGGAAATCTCCCCGATCGGTCGGAAACCGACTTACTTCAAAATGGGGAGATCTCCCCGATCGGTCGGGCACCGACTTACTTTAAAATGGGGAGATCTCTCCGATTGGTCGGCTAAGTGTTAAAGTAAAATCTGGAAAAAATCAAAAATAGGATTTTGAGGTATCTGAATCAAAATTAGGCATTTACTTAATCATACAAAGTCTCCTGAAGGTCCTATTTTTGATTATTTCCATATTTTAATTTTTAATTTAAGTTATTGAATCGTAAGATAGAAGTTTGAATATGCTAAATTTTCGAAATCAAAGTGAAGTAAGTATTTTGAATTTTTTAACTTACCCTAGAAATTTTTCGCAAAAAGGGCTTCAAGCGTCTCTTTGTTTCCTTCTCACGAGTATCCTCCAACAAGAATTTTAAAATTTCGTTAAAATTACGACCTTTGGGTGGTTTTGGATCAATTTAGCAATATAAACCCAATTTGCGCCCTAGGAGCTCCACCCCTTAACCGTCTGTTGGACACTACTTCAGGGTGGAGTCTTATTTAGCCGCCCCCACCGGGGTTCCTTTCTTTCTCCACTCACCTCACCAGCGTCCTTCAATCTACTCCAGCAGGAGCACTCTGCTGGCGTCGCTTTCTTTCTGGCGCAGGATTGCTCTCACGAAAAGAGCGACCCTTCACCAGAGATCTTCCCCCTGCAGCATAACCTCGACTGTACTGCCCGGGGTTATGCTACCGCCATGGTCGCAGTCCTGTGGCCACTGCGGCTGTTTAATTTCCCCAAAATATTTCAACCAGATCATCAAAATAAGCAGTTCAAACACCTCAGACGGTGCACCTGAGGAAGTTACCTGACGCTGCATTAATGTATCGCTCAAGGTGCACTGACCGCCTGAGCAATGCGTTCAATTTCTTGTTTTCATAATTAAGCACAATTTTTAGTTTGACAATGTTATTGAGTAAGCATTTATTGTTAATCATTTATTATATATATTGCCAATTTAGAATTAATAAATCACTCTTGTAATATCAATTGGTGTTTTAACAAGACATATTCGTGTGCACAGGTGATTCGCTTGTACGCCAACTTAAGCTTAGTGCATAGGTGCTTCACTTATACACTGCTAATTAATAAAATCAATCAAAAGAGATTGATCATTTTGTGGTGACCCCGACGTGATTATTCGGAAAGTTTGTTCGTGAAGAAATTATTCTGGAAGTGCTAAAATGGAGGAATTAGCGAAACAACAAATAGAACTGGGAGGAAACCTGGATCATGATAAATTTTAGAAAAGATTCGGCAAAACGGAAAACAGAAAAATATATTGATGAAAGACTAAAAGCTGTGGATGAGCACTGGGGCAAATTTGATTCAAATCACAAGGCGATTGAGGCCCTGGAAACAGAGAATCCAGATCATCAGTACTTTCTAACAAATTATTACGATAAGGTTAAAACCTTAAAAGATGATATTATAACAAGATTGCAAAAGTGCCGGGAAAGTAGAAGTGAAGATAACCCTTCAGAAAAGGCTAAAACAACTGCTGACGACTTTAACTTAAGTTACAAGGTTGATACTCATGCAACAAGTAATGAGGAGTTGGAGCGAATTATACGAAGGCAGAGAGCCACTATGCGAACAACTTATCATCTTCTCGAGGAGATCGAACCCAAATTAGCGGAAGAATGCTCGCAAAGTTTCTGGGAATATAAACTCCAAGTGCTCCTTCGATATCAAATGGATGTCGCTAGTAATAATAATTTAATCTGGGAAGCATCCAAGGATGGACAGCCTGATGACGACCTACAGCAAGCATATCTTGAATTAGAGAATTGGTTACAAGATACCATTGTAAAAATTCAAGACGTATTAAAGGGGATTTCGACACCTAAGGAATCCTCGTTAAACACAGTGAAGCTATCGAAAATTACGTTGCCGAGATTTGACGGTAGCTACTTAAACTGGGTTCAATTTAAGGAGCTTTTTATTCAACTGATCCATGCACAACCAATAAAAGATGCACAAAAAATGTATTACCTGACAAGCAATTTGACTGGCGAAGCATATGCGTTGGTAAAACATCTTCCAGCAACTGGGGATAGCTACAATGATGCCTGGTCAATCATTTGCAACAGGTATGATAATCAACGGCTACTAGTAACAGCCCTCCTGAACAAATTATTAGCACAATCAGCTATACAAACTGAATCTGCATCCGGAATCAAGTCACTACATGACATTACAAAGGAATGTCTTCTCGGTCTAAGGAATTTAGGTCTCAACATAGACAATTGGGATCCAATCCTCGTTCATCTGATAATTAAAAAATTTGATAAACAAACGCACATCTTGTACGAGCAGTCCCTCAAATCACCAAGAGAGCTCAGCACAATAAAGGAACTGTTAAATTTCCTTGAAACAAGGTTCCAGTTAATGGAAGCCTTAAATTCATCCGCTCGAAAGGAGAAATCAGGAGCAATTAAGGCATTCAGTCGGCCTACATCATTCGTTGCGACAAATGCAAGGAATAAGTGTGTAGTGTGCCAATTGAATCATCCGCTCTTCGCATGTTCTAAGTTTTTGTCAAAAACACCAAATCAAAGATATCAGGTGTTAAAAACACACAAATTATGCCTCAATTGCATGAAAAAGGGGCATTCCGCAGATGATTGCACAAGAGGATCTTGTCTTAAGTATAATAAAAAACACAATTCATTAATTCACATCGATGAAGAAAACAAGGCGAATACTAAAACGCTAACTCGCACGGCTAACATTGAGAAAGACGTTTCTGACAATGGTAATGAGAAAACAATCAATAGCAATATAACATTATCAACGCAGAAAATCCAACCTCGAAATAACTATGTTTTCTTGAGCACAGTTTTAGTAAAAATCGTCACTCCTAGTGGATCAGAAATTGAATGCAGAGCCATCCTAGACTCTGGTTCACAACTTAATTTTATAACAGAGAAATTAGCAAAGCAATTATCTTTAAAGCAATCAAGAGATTCAATCGAAATTAAGGGAATTGGGAATGGGAGTCAACTCACTCAAAAACGAGTAACCATTGCGATCCGCTCACAAAATAATGGATTTGCACTCAATTTAGAGGCATATATTTTACCAAAAATAACAGACTAACAACCAGCAGTACCATTGCATACAGAAGAGTGGAATATTTCCAAAAACATCTCCTTAGCTGATCCACACTTCAATCAGCCACAAAAGATCGATTTACTAATTGGTGCCGAACACTATTATGATTTCCTATCAATTGGGCAAATTAAATTAGGAGACAATTTACCCACACTGCAAAACACCGTATTTGGCTGGATTGTTGCCGGAAAGGTTGGAGATAATGTTCTGTCTAAGGGAATATGCGGAATTTGCACACAGCAAGAAGATGCACTCGAGAAACAATTGGAAAAATTCTGGGAATTAGAAGAATCAGAATTAGATACTCCCAAGCTATCAGCCGCAGAACAGAAATGCGAGCTCTTCTTTCATCAGACTACACGCAGAGATGAGACAGGGCGCCTGGTAGTGAAACTTCCCTTCCTTAAGGAGCCATCATTGTTGGGAGAATCAAAAGATACAGCTCTCTCAAGATTTTATTCAGTAGAACGCAAGCTTAATCGAGACCCCAACCTTAAAAGGAGTTATCACGAATTCATGAACGAATATATTAAGCTCAACCACATGCAAGAAATTGACTTTAAGACACAATCTAAACCATACTACTTCCTTCCTCATCATTACGTATTGAAGCCAGATAGCACAACGTCCCCACTGAGAGTAGTGTTCGACGCAGGCGCAACTACCTCTTCCACATTATTATTAAACGAGATTCTTCATACAGGACCAAAGATACACGAAGAATTATTCTCCATTCTACTGAGATTCAGGCTACCTCGGTATGTTTTTACCGCAGATATAGAAAAGATGTACCGGCAGGTTCTGGTTGACCCTGACGATAGGCGCTTTCAACTAATCTGGTGGAGAGAAAATGAAACCACAGCCCCAAGGTGCTATCAGCTAAACACAGTTACGTATGGAATGAGATCAGCTCCATATTTGGCTATTAAATGCTTACATACTCTAGCACAGCAAAACAAGGAAAGATATCCAATAGGATCAAGGTGTTTGGAGCGAGACTTTTATGTTGACGACTTGATAAGTGGATCTAACAGCCTTTACGAAGCCCGAGAAATGCAAGAGCAAGTAATTTGCATCCTGAAGTCAGCAGGCTTCAATTTGCGCAAATGGTGTGCAAATCATCCCTCGTTATTAGAGAAAATTCCGGAAAATGAAAGAGCATTACAGCTGAATGTAACGAATGATGAGGAGACATACAAAACTTTGGGACTAATATGGTTTCCTCGGACGGATGAATTCCAAATAACAGCCGAACAAAAACCACATAATCATCAAGTGACCAAGCGTACAATTCTCTCGGAAATCGCACATTTGTTTGACCCATTGGGAATTCTGAGCCCGGTAGTAATACTATCAAAAATACTCCTCCAACAGTTATGGTCTTTAAAACTAGATTGGGATGCAGCCGTCCCCATGGAAATCCACACTAAGTGGGATAGATTTAGAGATCATCTGGGCGATCTTCAACAATTAAGAATTCCACGAAATGTGTTAGGAAACACAACACAACACAACACACTCAACTACACGTCTTTTGTGACGCTTCGGAAAAAGCATACGGAGCAGCTATATATGTACATTCGATCAGTCCAGTCTGATTGTGTCACAAGAATAAGACTACTCTGCGCGAAAACACGAGTAGCTCCTGTGAAGAAAATTACATTACCAAGACTGGAGCTATGCGCCGCCAAACTAGGTGCTCAGTTACTTAGTAGGGTCAGGAAGGATCTAGAGTGGAAGGAAAAATGTTATCTCTGGACCGATTCCACCATAGTACTGGGTTGGATAAATTCTGATGCAACATAATATCAAACAGGATCAGCTCAATCTTAGAACTCAGTACGCCTGATCAATGGCGACATGTTCCAACAAAGGAAAATCCTGCCGATCTTGCCTCCCGAGGTATTCAACCAGACAAACTCAAGGAGTGCAACTTGTGGTTCTATGGCCCACCTTTCCTTTTCGGCAAGGAATCTGGCTGGCCTACAACTCCAAGAATCTCAGAAGTGGACTTAGAAAGAAAAGGCCAGAAGACATCTCTTTTGTTATCAAATGATACAGAGTCGAGCATACTCCAGTTAGTTCTTTAAACTGATCACAACAATTCTTTGGATGATTTGCAACGAGTAGTAGCCTCAACGCTGCGATATGTACAGAATGCGCACAATGATATCGATGTTTCCACATTTAAAGATTCCATGTTAATAGCACTGAAGGAAATACACCAGGACGGCTTACCGCGAGATCTTACAGCAAAAGAACTAGACGAAGCTCTTCTACTGATCATTAAGGAAACACAAAAGGAAGGTTTCTCCGGGGATTTAAGCCATCTAAAAAAACACGGCACAGTTGATTGAAACAGTTCATTGTTAACACTCTGTCCATTTATTGACGACAAGGGAGTTCTTCGTGTGGGGGGAGGGTTGGAAGAAGCATTCGATGCCAAGCACCCAATGCTTCCGCCATACTCACACACTATCACTCGGTTAATATTCACTCACTATCATGTCATCAATTCCCACGCAGGACCTCAAGCCCTACTAGCCACCATTCGCCAAAGATTCTGGGCTATAAAGCGAAAAGCCATAGCGAGATCAGTTGTACAAAACTGTGTCACCTGTACTCGAATGAAACCAAAATTTTTAGCTCAGTTCATGGGAAACTTACCCAAAAACAGAGTACAACCTGCAAGATCTTTCATAAATGCAGGCGTAGATTTCTGTGGTCCATTTTGGACGCATTTCAAAATTAGAGGCAAGAAACCACTCAAGTCATATGTTGCGATATTCTGTTGCTTTAGCACCAAAGCCATGCATATAGAAGTTGTAAGTGACCTTACAACTGACGCATTCATAGCAGCACTCAAAAGATTTATAGGAAGAAGAGGTCATTGTCGCAACCTTTACTGTGGTAACGCAACAAATTTCACAGGAACCAAAAATCAGTTACAAGAACTTCAAAAAACGATTTACTCAAAAGAAGCTGGTGATGCGGTCACACAATTCTGCACTTCAAAAAGCATCGACTTTCATTTTATTCCACCTCGTGCACCACACTTTGGAGGGCTTTGGGAAGCAGCAGTTAAATCAGCTAAACATCTCTTTTATCGAAGCGTTGGTGCTGCATCACTATCTTATGAGGAGCTAACAACAGTAATGGTGGAAATTGAAGCTATCTTAAATTCGCGCCCCATTACACCCATGTCATCAGATCCTAATGATTTGACCACCCTAACACCGGGCCATTTTTTAATCGGTGAACCAATGACTTCAATTGTTGACCCACACGCCTCCGAAGCAAAGGCATCACTACTACAGCGTTGGAAAATCGTATCCCATCTAAAGAGAGAATTTTGGCGTCGCTGGAGTAAGGAATACTTAAGTGAGCTTCAGCATCGTTACAAATGGAATAAAATCTCCGGTAACGTTGAACCTGGCACAATGGTCATCCTGAAGGAGGACAATACCAACATCCTATCATGGCCAATCGGGAGAATCATCCGAACCATAGAAGGGAAAGACAACATGGTGAGAGTAGCAGACGTTAAAACAAGCTCGGGAGTCTTAAGGAGACCTATACATAGACTGGCTCCACTACCGCTGCAGCCAACAGAAGATAAAAAGGTGGATGGAGAGATGCCGCCTCCGGAGGAATTGAATAACATAGTGGAAACAAAATCGGATGAAGAGTCGCATCTAAGTAACACCAGTGACAATCCATTAGAAGTTGATGACGATAAAGGGCCAGAGCCAAAGCAACGAAAGCTTCAACGGGAAGGCAGATCTTCAGCTACAGGAAGCCTGTTGTCTGCTCTACTAATAATTGGCCTTATACTTCCTACACACTGCCAAGAATTTGCCAATCTAATAAAAGTCACCCCCTTCTCAAATCATCCAGGAATTTATTTTGAAGACTTAGGACAAGCAGGGCTCACCAGTAACGAATGGTGCATTATAGTGTACTACAACATGGACATCTACTGGCAAGAGCTGCTAATGTTTCGAAATACACTTAATAACATAAAAGCGTTATGCAGCAAAATACAAGACAGCCAAAGGCAAATATGTGTAAACATGGCCAGCCAATTTCAGCAAAAAATGGATGAAATTGAATTCAAAAACATCCTACTACACAGCGCATGTGATCCATCAACTGAAAGAAAATGAGGACCATATTCTCGAATTAATTAAGAACCAAACGTCAGTAGCAGAGGCAACAACAAATATTATAAAAAGGGAAAAAATAGAAATAAACGAGCAGCTACAAATACTGGCAGACCAAATTTCGTCAATAAACTACAACAGTGAGGCATGGGAGAATAGGATTACGACTCAGCAACAAGCCACTGCATTAGCAAATCTGGGCATTTACCTATTACTTATTATGGATACGTATATGAGAACACAGAATGCCTTGATAGGTATGGTTGCCAATATTCACAATGGCCGAATTGATCCTCTGCTGCTCACTCCAGATCAGCTGCACGGGCAACTCGAATTTATACGAAACCATGTGCCATCTTCGCTAAGAGTCCCGGTAGATTCTACATCAGTAGAAAACACACTAAAGATGTACAAACTCCTACGAGTCAAGGCGAGAGTAACCAGCCACAATGTTATCTTCGACGTTAGGGTTCCATTGGTAACTAGCGAAGAATACCAGCTTCTTAAGGTAATTCCACTACCATCGCCTCATGGAAACAAGTTCATATTTATCGAGCCAAGTACAGACTACATAATAGTTAGCCTCGATCGTGAGCGATACTATACACTCACTGCAGCCGAAATGCAGTCCTGTACCTCTATTGCCACAACAAAAATCATTTGTAAGCAACACAAGCCGCTATATAATCTACTGTCAAACACAAGCAGATGCGAAATGAACTTGTTAAGACACGAAAAGGAATTACCATCCACCTGTAACATAAAAAGCATGGTATCCAGTCAAGTCTGGATACAGCTTCACAATCCAAATACCTGGATCTTCATACTTGATCAAGAATACACCTTAAACATCATCTGTGAGAACAATGTCATCACAAGGACTCTAAGCGGCGACGGAATATTACAACTAGAGCCAAAGTGCGAAATTAAGCAGAAAACTATGACCATAAGGGTACATAATTACTATTCAAGCCGAATTGCATCATCACTCACACCTTATTTGAATTTAAGTGAAAAAATAACATCAGAGAACCTCACAGTTAAGATGCAAACAAAACCAGGCAAACTTAAATTCAAAATTAAGGACATCAATGAGGAAATTGAAAATTTAGTACAGCAAATCAACGAAGTTAAGGGCAATCTGGCTTTACCAAAGGATGTGCATCAGTATTCCGTCTTATACATCGTAGCAGCAGTTATCAGCGCAACTATAATTTACTTGGGCTGGCAGAAGTATCGTCGACGCAGTTTTTCACTTCCAACACCCGCACCTCGACACCTACGGACTAAAGGACCTTCACCACCACCACAGCATCCACCTACAACAGCTCAGGATTTCCACTTACAGTCTCAAGATCTTGTTTGAATCTCCAATTCAACGGGGGGAGGATGTTTCATTTCCCCAAAATATTTCAACCAGATCATCAAAATAAGCAGTTCAAACACCTCAGACGGTGCACCTGAGGAAATTACCTGACGCTGCATTAATGTATCGCTCAAGGTGCACTGACCGTCCGAGCAATGCGTTCAATTTCTTGTTTTCATAATTAAGCACAATTTTTAGTTTGACAATGTTATTGAGTAAGCATTTATTGTTAATCATTTATTATATATATTGCCAATTTAGAATTAATAAATCACTCTTGTAATATCAATTGGTGTTTTAACAAGACATATTCGTGCGCACAGGTGATTCGCTTGTACGCCAACTTAAGCTTAGTTCATATCTGCTTCACTTATACACTGCTAATTAATAAAATCAATCAAAAGAGATTGATCAGCGGTCTTTTTCCTCTCCAGGGCGTCTTTCTCCTGGTAGACAAACTGTCGCTCTTTGGCTAGGAGATCAATGGGTATGACCCCCGCGACCACTAAACCGTTGGTTCCGAGACCGTTCGATGGCAGCTCGCGATGCGGAGCATTTCGAAATGCGCTTCTTTGTAAGAAGGAAGATCTCGGTCTTAGCTAGAGCCAGCTCTAGTCCGTGGTCACTTAGCCAAGGACCCACCCGGCGCATGACCTGGTTGAGCCTCATCTGGGCTGCTTCGACATATCTGGCGGTGATGACCGCCGCCATGTCGTTGGCATACCCAACCAGGAAAGTCCCTTCCGGCATCTCTATACGAAGGATCCCGTTATATATGTAATTCCATATTTTGGGTCCCAGTATGGAGCCCTGGGCTGCCCTTGCCGAGAGCACTCGCGTTTTTGGGCCTGCCGAGAGCACTCGAGTTTCCGGGCCATCCTCCGTTTCGTAGATGAGGGTGCGGTCCTTCAGGTAATCCCCCATCATTTGCAAGAGATACTGAGGGACAATGAAAATCTGTTCTAGCGCATTTAGCTCATCCCCCCACCTCACCGAGATAAAGACGTTGCGTACATCCAGAGTGACCAGCACGCACACCGGGCGGGATTGATGATGGAGACCAGGTTTCAGCTTGTCGGCTGTTTCGAGCATACACAACGGTCTGTACGACACAGGGGATCCTGGCAGTCCCTTGTCCTTGTTGATCAACACAAGCCTTGCTGCCTTCCAGCGAGTGGGAAAAATGCCCGCCTTCTAGCAGGCGTCGTATATGTCCAGCAAGAGCTCTGGATAGCTCGCCGACAACGCCTTTAGCACCTCCGCTGGGGGCCCATCGGGCCCCGCCGACTTCCTGTTTTGAAGACTTTGTGAGGCCCTCGAGAGCTTCATTGTGAAAGGAGGGGCTTCGAGTGCCCCGCTGGCCGCGTGTCTGGGTCTCAACGGGTGGGTGGGGAAAAGGGCACCCATGATGGTTCGGACCGTCACCGCATCGAGGGGGTCAGAGCTGTCATCCGTCCACCAATACGCCAGGTGTCTCTCCTCCCTATATCCCTTCCTCCTTGGCATGGCTTCCCCGCAAGCACGGTGGATTAGACTCATTGTTGTGTCCACTACCCGTTCATCTGGCTCGAGAGGTGGGAATCCTTGCGGGATCCTGTCAATGATTTGCCGGTCGCGTGTGATGGCTAGAGACATCCTTTCGGCATCTATCCTGGCGACATCCCATCTGGGCGGGCCCGCGCTGGCGCTACACCACGCATGCGGAACGTGTCGCTGGCTGTATAGTTCTCGATCACCTGCCAGTTCTGTACTCGTGCAGCCAGATTTTCCGTCTCTATAACCAGGCCGCCGAAAGGTAGATGTCGAGCTGATGCCACCAGGCCGCAAAGTCCAGGATGCGTCCTCGTCGGGCCTAGGCCCCCCACTCCAAGGCCTTCGCGTTGAAGTCCCCAGCCATCACCAGCTTCCCATCCATACCCCGGACGGCGTCTTTCAGGCCATCTAATTTGGCCTGGAAGTCGGCTACCGGCTCGTTTGGGGTGAAGTAGCAGCCGACGTAGGTTTAATCGCCACTCTTCACCCAGACGAAGCCAACGCCCACGCCATGGTCTGCAACGTTAAAACGTCGCAGATCTTTGACCCAGATTACCGCCATACCAAGGGTGTCCCGATACCAAGTTGGCTCTTCCCCGTCCCGATACTGATCGCTGATTAGCACAACATCAGCGTCTTTCTCGAGACGGATCTGAGCCAACAAGTCGTTCGCCGTCCAACTACTATTTATATTCCCTTGTAGGACCGACATCTTGGCCTGGCTCAGGGCCTTACGAAACACCGCGCGCTTCCCAGACCCCGTGACGTGTCGCCGTGCGTCGGTCTTCCCCGCTACCTTCGGGCAAAGGAAGCACACCGGGTCAGCGACGCACTCCTTCGCCCTGTGCCCCTCAGCGCTGCACCGGAAACAAAGCTTGCTCCGGTCCGGGCCTTTGTAGTCCTGGCTTTGGTGTCCGTACCCCAGGAACTTAAACCACTCGCCTGCGGATTCCACCCTCGACCCAGCCGACCTTGATCTGTCAACAGTCCTGACCGTGACTCCGCAGCTTCCGGGGTTAACCGTTTTGCGGACCGTGCCAAGCACGTCCGCATAGGTCTTCCCCGACGCGGGTTTGAGGAGGATGGCTTCTGGCCTGGCCTTTTTGAAGGAAGGCACTGGTCGAGTCGACCCCGGAGTCCTCGCTGCACGCTCTGCCCCGGGAGTCTTTTTCTTCTTCTCCTTTTATTTCTCCCCCTCTTTCTCCGCCTTAGCTCTTTTGGCTTTCCGGACCACTTCGGTTCAGCTCGGATCTGGCTCCTCCTTCCTCTTCTTCCTAGTCTCCCCCTCCGTTTGGAGCTGGAGGGGGGGGGGGGACTGGAAGCTCTCTTATTTCCTGCCATCGGCGGAGCCACTCTGCTCGCTGCCGGAGCAGCTTGAGGAGACCACGTTGGACTCCTTCCTGGGCGCGTCCAGGTCGTCCAGCGTGTCCTCAAAAATCGGCAACCCGTCTTTCACCACCCTCGAGACGTTTGGCTGCTTCTTATGCCTACTCTCCAATAGGCAAGCCAACCACTTACCAGTTGGCTGACAAAATGCGTTCGTACACATCTTTATCAATGTAGATGTGAGATATAATTATTTATTTATTTATTTATTTATTTATTACTAGCTGGGTTACCCGGTTTCACCCGGCGTTGGGTAAATACTTACTAATTAAACACTTCTCAAATGTTCTAGTTTGTTATATCCTAGAAATTGTTTCAACCCGAAAACCCCTTTATGGATCCGCTATCTTGAATTTCCAAAATCTTAATAATATTAAAAATTAGTGGCCTTAAAATAATTATTGTACCAATTTTCATTCAAATCCGTTGAAATCGAGAAATTTAGTTCGCCCTATTGGATCCCGCGCATATTGAGTTTGGAAATTTTTCTAATATTCGAAATTAGTGGCTCCGGAATAATCATTGTACTAATTTTCATTAAAATCCGTTGAAATCGAGACATTCTGGTCGCCATGTTGGATCCGCCATCTCGGATTTGGAAAATTTGCTAATATTCAAAATTAGTGGTCTCAGAATAATCATTGTACCAATTTTCATTAAAATCCGTTGAAATCGAGAAATCTTGGTCACCATATTGGGTCCGCCATCTTGGATTTGTATATTTTGATAACATTCAAAATCAGTGACCTCAATATAATCATAGTACTAATTTTCATTAAAATCCGTTGAAATCGAGAAATATTGGTCGCCATATTGGGTCCGCCATCTTTGATTTGTAAATTTTGATAACATTCAAAATCAGTGACCTCAAGATAATCATTGTACTAATTTTCATTAAAATCCGTTGAAATCGAGAACTATGGTTGCCATTTTGGATCTGCCATCTTGGATTTCTAAATTTTGATAATATTCGAAATCAGTGACCTCAAAACAATTATTGTACTAATTTTCATTAAAATCCGTTGAAATCAGGAAATCTTGGTCGCCATATTGGATCCACCATCTTGAATTTCTAAATTTGGACAGCGGATTAGAAATCCCCATCCCGCAAAACCCCTATGTACCAATTGTCATGAAAATCGCTTCAAATTTAAAATTTTCGGCCGCCATCTTGGATCCGCCATTTTGAAACCCTACGTATTATCCGAAAAACAATTAGCCTATATGTTAAGTCGGAATATTTACTACCTTCGGACGAAAAATGAAAAATATCGATGCAAGCGTTTAGGCGTGATTGAGCAACAAACAAACAAACAAACAAACAAACAAACAAAAAAACAAACAAACAAACAAACAAACAAACAAACGAACTTTCATTTTTATATATATATAGGGATTCATCATCAATGATCTGATTACTACAATTTAAAAAAATAAGCAATATATAAATCAACCGTAACGAACCTGATTTTTTATCCAATTTCTCGAACAATTAAAGTCAATATACGTAGCTACAGTTAAAAGTGCGCGACATTGACGTAATAGGCTCAGATTTGCCATAATTCGTGCGATGGAACGGATCATGGAGAAAAGAATGGTCTCTTAATGAACGTGCGGGGACAGAACTACTAAAAAACGAGTTCACAATGTGAGGGGATTGGTCGAAGGAAGACCTCTAATAGGGAACCTAAGAAGTCTTCTCTGGACCGTCTCAATACGGTTCCCCTGAGTCCTATATAAAGGAGACCAAACCAAGCTAGCATACTCGAGAATTGGTCTAACAAAAGTACAATAGAGAATCCTTGTGACGTGAGGATCATTGAATTCCTTTGACCAGCGCTTGACAAAACCGAGGGTAGAACTGGCTTTACGGACTGGGGCGTCAATGTGGTCATCAAAAGAAAAACAGGTATTTAACCAGACACCCAGATCCTTGAATAAGTCAAGTCTCTGGAACGGGCATCAGTCAATAGAATAGGTAAAAGATGTCAAGTATTTGGAGCGTGAGAAGTACATATATGTAATTTTTTCAATGTCTAGAGGTAATTGGTTCAGCACGACATTCAAAAAAGGAAGTGAGGTCAGGATTTAAAAGTGTACCGTCATGCTCGTTATAGATAACTCGTAAGATCTTCGCGTCATCGGCGTAGCAAAAGATTCTTAAGTTGGGCAGGACCAAGGAAACCTCGTTGATAAAAATAGCGAAAAGAAGAGGACCCAGGTGACTACCCTGTGGCACGCAAGACGTATTAAATATTTTCCTAGATAAGACACCGCGGAATGATACACGCTGGGAGCGTCCAGACAGGAAGGAATGGAGCCACTTCACAAAAAGAGAAGGGAAACCCAGCAGTGATAATTTGAGGAGTAATATGCGAAGGTTAATCCTGTCAAATGCTTTGCTGAAGTCGGTTTCTATTTGCTGTTTTCAATTTTATTCAGACAAAAGTTAGAAAATTCAAGCAAATTAGTGCAGGTAGACTTTCCTTTAAGGAAGCCATGCTTGAATGACTGTAGAAAATATTTACAGTGGAATCTTAGAGTATCACAGATGAGGGATTCAAATACGTTAGCTAAGCAGCAGAGGTTAAACAAATAACAAAGAACGGGTTCAAGAGGAACACGACAACGCTTAACGAAGGTGGCAGAGATACCGCTATGCTTGAGATACGCTGCAAGAGCAGAGCTTCGTCAATGAACAGATCCTTAAAAGTAAGGGAAGTCGGCGGAAGCTTCGTCAAGTGGGAAAAGCTACAGAACTAATATCACAGTTAGAAATATCATAGTTATCAGCTATAAAAGCAGTTTCGAAAAAATCACCAAAGAGATTAGAAATCATCTGAGGATTGTCACTAGCAGCGAAATTCAAAGATGAAGGATAACCATCAGAGTTGCGCTTTGAGTTGACAAAACTCGAAAATCGCCTGGGGTCGTCCTTTAGGGAAAGCTTCAACATTATCAAGGTAAAAATTGTATGCAGACTCAAGAAGGGAGAGAAATTAACGTCGCAAAGCAGAATAGGAATCATAATCCTCGTCAGTTCGTGACTTGCAAAATCTCTTCCACGCTTTACATTTTAAGTTTTTCAAATGTCGTAACTCATCATTAAACCAAGGCGGACCAGAATGTGAGCCTTTGGACTTACAAATTGGAACACAGTGTAAAAAACATTTAGATAAAATGGAATAAAAGGCAACAACAGCGGAGTCAATAGCTGCGTTTTTTTCATCTGGATCTGGTTCTGGATCAGTATCAAATGAAAAAAAACGATTCAGGTTAACCCATTAATGCGCAAAACGAGGATTTTGTGCACGCAAGTTCAATTGTACGATTCGAATAGCAAATTGGGGCGAATTTCCTCCAAATTCGTATATAAGAGGTTTTTGAGGGTGCTCTTTCAGAATCTAGCATTTGTTTTGCATCAAAACTTCAAAAACCCTATTATTTTTAGGGTTTGGTCAAAAAAGTGCAGATTTTTTTTGGTCATTTTTCGTCTCAAAGTCAATTATATTGTCGATGCTGCTATTGTATGATCATATAACTACCAGAAATCGCGGTCCGAATGTCTACACTTTCTCAAACCATGGTTTTGAATTTTTTTTTCACTCTGGTTTTTGCAAAATGGCTATTTTGTACAGCAATGTAATAAAAAACGTCGCGATTTTTTTATACGAAAAGCATCAACTTTACAAAAAAAAATTTATATGACAAAAAGTGCTTATAATTAGCCAAGGAAAACATGTAATTTTTTTAGAATTTTTTGGACTAATTTTGGTTTTTTGGATTTGGCCAATTTTTGAAAAATCCAAAAATGTTCCGAAAAAATTCACACGTGTTCTTTGGCTAATTATAAGCACTGTTTGAGAATCTTATTTTATTTTGCAATTATGGTCTTCTAGATTTTTCCCGTAGATGACAATATCATCTAGGTACACAAAGCATTCCAGGCCCTGCAGGCCAGTCAGCACATAGTTCATGAGGCGCTGGAAAGTAGCCGGAGCTCCCTTGAGTCCGAAGGGCATGCGCTTGAATTCATAATGACCGTAGCTTGTGCTGAAGGCCGTTTTGGGGCGATCTTGTGGATCCACCAGAACTTGATGATATCCACTCGCCAAGTCGAGGGTAGTGAAGTAACGAGAGTGGCCTAATTGATCGAGTATATCCTCGATTCGTGGGAGAGGGAAAGCATCGCCGATGGTTTTTTCATTTAATTTACGGAAATCGACGACTACTCTCCATTTTTTCTCTCCATTGGGTCCCGGTTTTTTAGGGACTACTAATAGAGGCGAGTTCCAAGGGCTTTTGCTTGGCTGCACTATATCATTGTCGAGCATTTCTTTCAATTGCTCGTTGATTACTTCACGTTGTGTTTCCGGTAGTCGGTACATTTTCTGATTTATTGGTGCTTGATCCTGCACTACCGGGATTAAATGCGTGATGGCATCTGTAGGTGAGAGGTAATTTCTTGGCTATTTAAAATTGGGCTCAGGTTGAGTTCTTGCTCTAACCTGGCTATGCGGTTTTTTGCCTTTTTTAAATCGGCATCCGGATTTCTGACATGCGGAATTGTAGCTGTTTGGTTGCTTATACCGTAGTTTTTATTAATCTCTGTTTGATCGAATATTTTTAATTTAGGACTCTTTGGTCTGTTTAAATAAGCTTTTTTGCCGTTTTCTTCTAGTTTGGGACTTTGTGGTCCGTTTGAGTGGGCTTTTGTGCCGTTTTTACTTACCTTGAGGCTCGATGGCCTGTTTGCATGGGCTTTTGCGCCGTTACTATTTAATTTTGGGCTCTGTGGCCTATGGGAGTTGGCGGTTGCGCCGTTTTTATTTAATTTTGGACTCTGTGGCCTATGGGAGTCGGCGGTTGCGCCGTTTTTATTTAATTTTGGACTCTGTGGCCTATGGGAGTCGGCGGTTGCGCCGTTTTTATTTTTCTTGTTTGTGTGTTTAATTTTTTCGGGCGGCTTTGCCGTCTCTTTGCTTATCTGTAATTCCGCTTCGGGATGCATTGGGGCTACCGAGTAATCATTCGCTGAAACCAACTGTAAATTCAAGTTGGTCAGAATTACTGGGGACTTATTAACGTTGAGGATTCCGATTGAGACCTCCTTATTTTTACTCGAGGATATGAAACTATTAGCCAGGAAGACTCCTTCGCTTATCTCTTGTGACAAACAGAGCTTTTCTCCCTTTAGTATCAACGGAATTCTAGCCACCATCTGCGATCGAGCAGGCACGCTTATTGGTTCTCTCAGAGCCACGTTATATCGCCTGATTTCTTCGATCCGGGGTGTATTCGCTAGAGTTTCATTCTCGTTTACCCTGGGCCTTTCTAGGGCTTGGCAACCAGCATCTATTTTACTAGATACCCCGAGAGCATGACAGGTGGACAGCTTAACCCCTTCGGGTTCCATCTCTTTTTCCTGAGCCTCGTTTTCAGTTGTCTTTTGGGTATATCCCTTCTCTGCATCGAGTATTATTGGATATGAGAATTCCTCTTCATTGATTTCCGTGCGAGGAAATCGAAGTCTTTTATTTGGGCCTTCAACGTCGCAATATTGCGATAGGAAATCATTTCCCAATAGCCCATTGTGGGAAAGATCTTGCAGATCTTCTATTACCTGGAAAGTGCAAGGAATTTTAACTTCCCGACTCGGGGAGAGTTTTTTAATGAAATTTCCTTGGCAGCTTCCCAGGGTATGTCCCCTACCAAACGGGGATTGTAAGGCGAGGGTTTTCTCCGAGTTCACTGATTCGAGAGAATTCAACGCTTTTTTCTTTATTAAACTTATCTCAGCGCCCGTGTCCACCACTAGTTGGGTCTTTTTATTTCGACCAATGTCTAGGGGGAGCTCCACCACGGGGGTACTGGGTTTGGGCGGCTGAGTATACCCCAAATTTTTCTTTTTAGAATTTAAAGTCGGGCCGGGGATTTCGGACTCGACTGTACGTCGTTTCCCGAATTCCGGCTGACATACTTTTGTTTTTGTTGGCACACACTTTCCTCATGCCCCCGTCGCCCGCACCACTCGCAACTTGATCGCACGTTGTATACGCGCCGACCGGGGTTGCTTGTGGGTGTCAGTTGCTGACTGTGTGGTCTATAAGGTGGGCCCGTTGATTTTTCGCGATCGGCGCGGCATGTATTCGCGGTGTGCCCATAGTTTTTGCACTTCTCGCATACCGGCGTGTTCCTTCTCGTCACACAGTCAGCGAAAGTATGACCGCGTTTTTTGCAGAAAGCACAAATCGTGTTCGGTAACATACTTTTCGTTATACCGGGTACTGTGCTTCCGTAGTTTCGCGTTGGATTCAGGGATGCTCTGGGGTAATTTGCTCCGTAGCCCTGAATCTGCGGTCCCGAGTGTGTGTTGTGGTTCCCATAACGGGTTGGTGTAATCATAGGAGAGTTCGTGTATGTGGCCTGGATGGCATTGTGTTAAAGCTTGTGAGTGAAAATCGGTGCCCTGGCATGCATTAGAGTATGTGCTGCTTGGGCACGATCGTGGCCCATAATATGCTTCCGGGCTCTGCACGCAGCCCGTTATCGGATTTTGGGGATGTGTAGATCCGTGCTGGAGTTTCTCCATGTCCAGTGCCTTGCTGACTAACTGATTCAGGGTGTTTTCGTTCAGAGTCAGAAGGTACTGTCGGAGGTAAAGATTATTTACTCCTCTTTGGAATGCGCTTTTCGCGAATTCCTCTAGCTGGGCTTTGAGTGCCATTGCTGTTGCCGGATTATTGTTTTGTTCGGCCGCCTCTTTGCACTGAGCCAGCGTCTGCTGCAATCTTGCCGTGAAGGCGTTGAGCGATTCCATCGGGAACTGGCTGATGTTTATTAATTTATTCATCAGCTCCAAGTAACTTTCCCGGGGTAAATATGCCTGGTTTAACCGTGTCTCGAAGTCCTCGAATGAAAGAGGAGGATCTGCCAAAAATAGACGATAGGCTGCTCCCCGGAGACGGGTGAGCAGAATTCGAGGGAAGGTTAATCTTTCTTCCTCCGAAAGGCAGGCTTGTTCTTGTTTGCAACAGCATAGGAAAGTTTGGAGCTCTTGGCTCACTTGGGGGCTGAACTCGCCTGAAAATATGGGGACCACTTGGGTGGCAAGCTTTAGTACTTTTCCCGTGTCCGTCATTTCCCGGCTGCGTGTGTTTATCGCGAATCTTTTACGTTCGGTTCCGTCTTGTGAATCGCGCGAGTTTTCTGTGGACGAGCTCGTAATTGATCCGCTCAACCAGCCTGTGAGGAGATCAGCCGCCGTCGGCTGTTCACTTTGTGCAATTTCCGCGCTTAAATTTCTATCTCTACTTAATTCTAAGTTGTTATTACTATTTTGGAGCGAGTGCGAGTATCTTTTAAATTTCAGTAAACATTCCCTGAATTGTTCGGTGCCAGCTGTTAATTCTTTGATTCGAGCTTCCCTTTGTTCGCGGAGTTGCTCTATTTTTTGCTCGATCTCGTCACAATATTCAGCTGTGATGTCACCTGATACTCGCACTTTCTCTATTATATGATTTAGGCTATCGGCTAGACTTACTTCTACGTCGCCTACGGGTCTGGGGATTACCGCTCCACTTCGTAGACGAATTCCCTGGGGAGAATGCGGTGTAGAGGTGTTGTAGGAGCTGCTCGTTGATGCTGTGGGTGGTGCTCGTGGATTTAGATGATCTCTCGGCAGCTGCGGAGTCGCTGAAGGGTTAGTGGATTCCCCCGATGATCGTGTTGGTGTAGTGGAGTCGCTGCGTGCTGCTGCTGGTGTTACTCCGGTGCGAGGTTTGTCTCCGTTCATCGGCTTCTTCTTTCCTTCCTTCTTGTGTAAGCGCTTCTGTGATTTTATCGGTGCGCTGTGGTCATCGAACAATCCCGCGTTGGTGCCTTTTGCACTAAAAATCGGTACCTGCGTGCTCGTCTGGAGCAGAGGCAGTTACAGTTGAGTACCTGAAGTCCGGGTAATTGCGTGCTCGCCTGGAGCAGAGGCAACTATAGTTGATTACCCGGGAGCGGTGGAGTTCTTTTACTTAACTTGTGTGCCTCTGGAGCCGAGCTTGGCTTCAGGTTACGGGTAAAGAAAGACTTTATCTTTACCCAGCACTTAAGTATTTTTAGAACTCTTGTGGTTCTGCATAGAGGGTTTTAAAGCATTTACGGTATTTAATTGATTACCAAGCTTCCTCTATCCTACCGGCTGCGCCAAATTGTTAAGTATATTCCGGTGGGAATATTCTTAATATTATGAAATGGCTCCAGGGTATCTTCTGTACTCGGACTGGTATCGGTTGTACGGGACGGATGAGGTTTAATCGTTTAAAAGAGTTACTCGTCGGGTATACTTCATTTATTTTACACTCTTGAATCTTAAACACTATAACTTAGGTTACACCGACTTTGTACTTAGAAGTAACTCTCTACCGACTAACCGGTCCCGACCTTTTCTTCGCGTCCGCGCGCTGTTGGTGATGGAAAACGACTCTCCTTACTTCTTACTTGAGTTCTTAATGTCACCTCGGAATTGTTACTCGGAAGCTAGCATCGATGCACTCATCGCGCATTTTTGCATCATTTGTTTTTCTTCCGCATTAATTGTTGGGAAACACCGTTGGCACCTGGGCGTTGCAGGTGTACATTACCTCAGGCAGCAATGCATTTTTTGCTAGGTACTTCATTTCAACAATTAATGCGTAACAAATTTATTTATTTAATTAGAGTTACATTTCGGGAAATCGTATAGATATACCGATATGTAACGTACCAAAGATTTTGGTACATAACATCAACATAACAAATTAAAATGCGAATTACCTGTTTGATATTTTATTTATTCTGTTATTTAAAATTGGATCTAAGATTACACTCAATTGTAAAATTCTATTTTTAAACCTAAAAGTATTTAATGCGCATGTTTCCCAAATTTTTGTAAATTCTAGCCTGATATTTTCATTCTCAAAAAAGTCTTTGATGTATTTTTCTTTGCTTTCATGAGTGGAACATTTAGAAGGCCAAGCAGACGCTTGCTGTTTCATTTTAATGAACTTATTCATCATATCTGTAAATAAGCCGCCGGAATGGGTTAGTTTATCGTATTGTTCCATTCTATAGCTCCATATCTCATGCACTTCTAACAGTTTGTAACCTTTATACAGGGCTTTTTTAACTTCGTCAAGTACCCAGGTTCCTGTAAAGGCTCTTTCGTCAAGTATTGGTGGGGATAACATAAACCTTTAAATAGCGCGTGCCTAAAACAATATTGTTATTCATCACAAAATGTCTATAGTAATTTTAGATATACAGTTTGTCTGCGGTAACTATGGACAGTATTTTGTCAAAGAATTATCAGTTCTTTACCACGGATCCATTATTCCTTTGTCTTACCATCTGGCACCACCATATCCACGCCAGGAACTTTTACCAAGGGCTTCTCAACAAAATGCTTACGATGTGAAGCACATAAATGGTCTGAACTGGGATGACGGCAAAGTTGAATACAATCAACTGCGGAATATTTTTAAAAGTCTAGCAAATTCCATAATATATGTCAAAGGTGAAGAAAAGGAAAGATTTATAAGAAAATATCTTCCTGATAGCGATATAAGACAGCTAATTATACCAAAATTGAGTAACCTTCAGCAGTTTGAAACTAATTGTGAAATACACGAAAGACTTCCACAATTACGTTGCGCAGTTCAAAATTGTGTCAATATTTACCTGTATTTATTAATCAATAAAATTATTAAATAAAAGAATTTGTTTTGCATTTTAATTTATTTATTAAAACCCATTACAAGCACATAATGTCAAAAATAATATTAGTAGAACAATACAAGGGTATCTCGTAAAAGAGTCTTGAATAGTTTATATGTACATAAGAGGTTCTAGATGGTATAAAAAAGTCATCTTTTGATAAAACAAATACATTTTTTTCTTTACACTTTTCACAATATTTATTATAGTACTCTTTCACACTTTCCGATGCATTATTATTATGAAACCTAAGAATGTTTATGAACTCTAACAAATCATATAACCTACAAAATTCACAAAGGGTTAAACTAATGCTTCCCGCATCAATCGGAATTTTGTACTCCTGTTTTAATGCTTCCTGGTTTGGAGGTATTGGGTCAATTTCGCTCTTCAAGTCGCAAAGATGCTTAAAAATTGCCACCCATCTAGAATATGTTGTTGAAACTGATTGTTGACCATGACGATGGAATACGATCTTTGCCTCGAATGAATGCGGGTCGAATCCAAGTGCAACTTTTTGATTATGATATTCGTCCAGATAGTACGTATAGTTTAGTAATATGTTTTCACCCCGGATCTCTGGGCAACCTTTCTGCTTACGTTTCGGTTTTTTCGATATTTTATCCATTATTACAGAGTTTTTATTGCACACTCCTTTTCTTCCCTGTTTTTTGGATTCCATCTTAACACGAGGATTTTTACTGTAGTACTAAATATGTACTACAGTGTTGTGGAGTTTATATTGCATGTTTCCGTTGTACATGATTGGTTACAGTAAATCCCACCATTTTTTAAATAAATTTTGCAATACAAGTTCATAATTTGTTTATCATTTAATTCATAGTTTTTCAGCGAAAATTGTTTTAAAAATGTTTTCAAACTTTTCCCTTTACATCGAAAATACAGATACACGCAGCAATAATGTCCACATACCTGGGAAAACGTACCTTGCAATCGCTGTTTATTACATACAAACATGTTTGAATTAGTCAATAGAAATTTTTGAAAAAATGAATTATTGGGGTATCTTCCATATGAATCAAAATACTCGGCTGGTCCTTTCCTTGGAAAATAAAATGCAACCCAATGAGTTCCACTTTTGTGGGCAGGATCCGTATTAGCTATTATACATGCTGGTTTCTTAATTTTTCGTGGTAATTGATTGCATGGGAATACACTCTTAAATAATCTATTTATAATATAATGACTTTTTAGTAAATTTACAAGTTCGATCGTGTTCATTCTTGTTCACAAGTTGTCGTTTCTACGTCAATAACCTTGGTGTGAGATGTAACATAGTTACTTATAAATTCCTTGGCTGCTGCGTCGCGAACAATGACTGTATTAAATTTCCCAAGTGTTTTTATAAGGTCTTCATCTAAGCGTTTGAGTTCAAGATTACCAAATTTATTTGATTTTTCAACGCATTCTGTGTTAGATGTAGGATACCTGAAGACAATTTCTTTTGTAAACAATTTATTTTGTGCTGTGAATCCAGCTAAAGAGACTTTTTTAAAGAAGGTCAATTCACCCCCGCAAAGGTACTCGACATTTATCAAACAACTCATTGTTACATTAACAACGCAAAATCTGTAACTAACACTTAACACAAATTGTAACTTCCTTATATAGATTTTTAAAAGCTGATGTATACATTTCGATCCTTATCAATTTCCACACTCCCGTCATATTCAGCATACACAATGCAAGTAACAGTTGTCTTTAAGGCCTCCTTAAATCTTCCTAAAATCCGCACCGTTCCTTGGTTTAATAGATTTCCGCAAGTAGAATTATATGATAGATCTGAGGTCAAGTCAAAAGCAAGTAGAAAACAGCCATTATCAAAGAATTTCTTTGAGATTTGATGTCCTTTATCAAAGTAGTGTATACCAGTTCCTTTAAATAAGCTTAGGTATCCTCTAGTGCTGACTGGATTTTCTTTCGAATAATCAAATTCTATGGGTTGATTAGGTATCTGAACACCGTTCACTGATAAATTTAATCTGGTGATATTATTGTGCTTGAAATTGTACGGATTTTTTGTACGTTTGCCCGTATATGCGTCGTTGTCTACCATAGCAAATACTAATAAATTTGGTAAGTGCCCTATTACAATATTGTCTAATGATAAAGTATATGTATTATTTGCAGGGATAGTATAAGTTTTTACTTCTACTCGCTTGTATGGATATACTGCATTTGACCGTTGTAGAACCGTTTCGTGTGCTAGCATAATGCTGGGGTTAATACTGACGTGATTCATGTGCATGGTGGCTTCTAAGATTTTAATTCGTGGGAAGTTGTCATCATCTTTTGACAAAATGTAAAACTCAGGTTTTTCAAGCGATAGCACAACACGTAGATCCACTCCATTAATTAATAATTTATCTTGATTGAACATGTCACCGTGAATTTTTCCCATTAGCTCCACAACGTTACTCATATCAAAAAGTTTTTGTCTTGCTAGGTAGCCTACATTTTGCTCAGTACTTTCAACAACTTCCATATTATCTTGATCGAGGTACCATCCAACAGATTCTAGATGAGTAGAAGCTGCATCTTTTCCATAGTTTAATAAATTTTCAATATATGCTCTAAAGTTGTAATTATTATCAGTTTGAGATATTGGCTTACCGTTTAAGTAAATAGTGCATTGACGAAAAAGTGAATGAAGTACATTATTCACAAGACCTGGACCATCATTACGCGTCGTAACACCCCCTGTGTTAATATCTTTTCCGGTATAAGGTTCTTCTTTTCCATTTTTAATTTTAACTAATTGTAATTTCAAACGAAGGTATATGCTTGACAAATCCCGATAGGTGTCTCCATGTCCCAGTGATAAAAATTCCAGAACTGATGAAATGAGTATGAGTTTTTAAAATATTACTTTGAACAGCAGGTGTTGAAAATAGGTCCAATTCAGATTTCATACATTCACTATACGAAGGCATTTTGTTTATTTATCAAAAATATCTAACACTCGTTTACGCAAAGTTCGTTCTGTTGGTACTTTCTTAGATGAACTTTTTATATTTGATGTTCTTTTTTTTAGCTGTTTTAACTTTGAGAGCTTTTTTCGCTTGGAAACTGAAGCAACACTTAGAGTTGAAAACGGATTAGGTCTCTTAGTAAGCATACGACTGCTATATCCTGCACCATCCATATCGCCAAACAGCTTATTTATACATTTTTGCGTCAATTCCTGAGCAGCGGTTTTACCATGCTCTTTCAAAATTTCTTTTAAAGGTTTACTACCAACCTCCTCTAAAACTGCTTTTCCTGTTTTAATTGCTTGCTGTTTTAAAACTTTAGCTCCAGAACTAACTAGAGGCTGCAAATATCTTAGTAAACCACTGAAAAAACTACCAATTCCTCGCCCACGCTGATAGATTAGAGGCGACCGGTAAAGTTCACCTATGTCATTTAAACTGCCTCCGCTTTGGACCAAATAATACCGTGTATAATAAGAATTCATATTTTTCTATTGTATTTTAACTGTGCGTTATTGACTTTGTTTATTTCTTATTACATATAACAATTATGCACAAGCTATTTATAGGTTTTACTGCCTTTTAAAATGAAGCATTATGTATGTAGGGATATAACCCGCTTTGAAATCAATTAAATCACCTTGTCCATCAGTTATTTTTACTGAAATATTTTCAATTGCGGTTTTCTCCACAGGACAATATTCTACATGATTAAAACGTAGTATTCTTTCATTTTCACTTATAGGTACTACACGCAAATATCTTACGGATTTATCTCCTATAACTCTTGGTTTGATTATATCAGTGTAAATGTATATAATATCACGACTGTAATAGTGATCACTAGGTTTAGCATCGCGGGGTAGTCTTTTACTCAATTTATCAACTGTACCATTTAACTGGTCCAACTTTTTAATTATAGATATATGCTCTGTTTGTAGTCTAGCAGTATCGAAAGACTCCTTTAGTTCTGTCAGAAATACACTTGATTTTCTTTTGTCTATTGGTGTGTTAAGAAATATATCAGTCATAAAGTTTTTCAAATTATCTATATTTGTATCCAGAGGTACTGGTGTTGTTTTATATAATCCTGAAGTCTGTTTTTCGTAAGGAACATTTAAAATATTACTTTTTTCGGTAATCGTTCTAGGTTGTGGAGCTTTGACATTGAGAGAATCGTCATGCAGTTTATCCAGTATTGTGAGAATTATATCTTTAATATGCGAAATTTTCTTTTGCTTTTCATCTTCAGATATTGTTTCATCATCAAAATGTACATTATTTATTAAAAGAGTTATAAGATTCTTAACATTAAGATGAGGTGGTAGTGGTTTTTTTATCTTAATTTTTAATTCTAGCTCGTCAATTCGTAATTCAAATATGTCATCTTTAGGAGGTATTTTACCCTTTTTTTTAATACTTTTAGGTGGATGGGTGTAATCGTCCAAGGCGAGTTTCAACTTGTCATGTTTCCTTTTTATTCTGGGGATTTGTCCAATTATATCATCAATGAAAGCTTCAACCGAGTCGTATGATTTCAATTTTAAAACCACATTATCTGATTGTCTTTTACCCTGGTATATATGTATGTAGTATAAAATCACCTTGCTCTTTTTCGTAACTAATTTCTGGAATTACCTCATCGAAAAAATCAGCATCTAAACGATTCCAAATTCGCTGTTTGACATCATCCAAGTACATTGTATACCAAGAAGGCGTAACGGCGTTAAACCATGTTAACAAGAATGCAGAAAAATTTACTTGTCCCTCTCTGTAGCATGAATGCGAAAGTATCTCCTTTGTCCATTCCAGTCTAACATTTTCATTTATCTTTATTGTAAGTAGTTTGTGTTCTTTCTGTACATCTTGTCGTATCGTTTTTAATTCTCCTGTATCTCGTTTCACTCGTTTACGGCCGCCTTCTTTTCTTTCATATTCAGGAATCGAAATTTCAGTGATTCCGACGCTCCAGTTTTGATTAAGTTTGCACGGGCGTGTTAGTTTATTTGTGAACTCAGACAACGAGTTTTCGGGGTAGTAGTGCAAAGAATTGTTACTTAATAAGCAAATGTAAAAATCATTTTCTTGAATATCTACAGGCATTTTTTTTTTTTTTTTTTTTTTTTTTTTGGTATTATAGTCTTTCCCAAGGAATGTCAGATATGCTTGAGGCTCGCTCTGTTTTATTTTTCAAACGCTCACTCTGTCGAACCGGTTTTCTGATAGGAAATGCAAGCTCGTATTGTTTAGGCTCCAGCTGTGAGGGTCTTAATATAGGCTTTTTAGAGGTCTTCTTCATTTTTGTTTTATCTTCCTCTTCTTCCATTTGTTGTATGAAACTAGCAGCTTCATCGACACTCATGTCCATAGGTATAGTATACTGTGTTATACCGTCGTCAGCAGTTACTACTCTATAATCTTTATTTTCAACTTCGCGTTCGGCTGTAAACTTCCTTTTGGGGGGTGGTTTAAGACTTTTTCCTATTCCGCTAGCAGATAAGCGTCGCTTGCCTCTAGGGGATAAAGATTGTCTTGGTGGAGTAATTTCTCCTATTTCAAAAAATTCATCTGGTAATCGTCGTTGGTCCCTAGGAAATAAAGATTGTCTTCGTGGAGTATTTTCCCCTATTTCAAAAATTTCTTCTGGTAATTGAGACGATATGTCTTCTTTTACTGGTGAAGACTGAATTGCTTTGTCGTCTTTAAAAATGAATTTTGTCTGAGTGAAACTATCTCTTAGATTTTTGTGTTTAACTGGTACATTTTCTTGAATAGGGTTTATGGTTTTGTATTCATCGGAAACTTGCGTTCTTTTACGTTTTATATTTAAAAATTTTATTAATTCATTTCTATAATTATACCATTTTTCTTCATCAGACAGATTTCTACTTTTTAATATGTTATCCATTGATTTGTCAAACAATGACAAGTTTGTGGATTGTTCAATATCATTCTTTAGAGTTTTATACACTTCCGGCGATAGAAGCAGCATTTTGTTAAGCCCATTATTTCTATGCATATTTTTCAATTAATGAGCCGATAACTCCTGACAATACACTTCCTAATAAAACAGGTAGAAAACCTCCTCGCTGTATTAGTATTTTACGCTGTTTTGTAACAGATCTTTTTGCATCAACCAATTCACGCATGTCCTTTTTATACCTGCACAACGAGTTATAGATTTTTCGGTGTGGCATATGATTGCCTTTTAAAGTATTGAGTGTAATTTCACAAAGAGTTTTTATAACATCAGGGTCAGCATTTTGAATGATAGCTTTTCTTAGATTTGATTTGGCTTTTTTAAGCACATATAGCATATGCTTGTTGTCCTTTAATCGTTTCATTCCTGACGCCATTTTTACTATTCAAAGAGCTTTGTGGGCAAAAACAGGTTGTAAAGTCTTTATTGAATATATCAGTTCGAAATCTTAACACGTCGTTGATGTCTTGAGTTAAATCAATTAGTAAATACCCGTAAGGTATTTGAGTAATCTCTTTATATATTCTCAACAGTTCTAAAGTATTTTCGGGATAAATTTGCCTAGCTAAATGAGTAAATTGACTTTTATCTCTAGGGTTTTTAAATACAACTAGATATTTACAATTGAGCGATATGTCACGGCAGAATTTTCCTTGATAAAAAACGTTTTGTGTCACAAGAATCACTGAAAGGTTACGATGATGAGATCCTTTAGTAAAAAGTTCACAAACTTGTTTGCTAAATGCATTTAACATCATATCATCTAAAATAATCAAGGTTGGTTCGTTTCCATGATTTATAAACTCCTCCGGGAGAGAGTTTAAATATTCAATGTTTGTTAAATCAATATCCGATGGCATCGCATTGTGTTCCGCATTACACCATATAATTTTTTTAATTTGTGGTTGTATAAACAATGCATTATTATTAAGAAGGGTTTTTATAAACGTCGTTTTGCCACAGCCCGAAGGCCCTGCAATGATCATTGTAAATGGATGCCTGAATGCAATCATTATTAGATGAGAAATAAATTTCAACTATGTATAAATACCACATCTTTCAAGTATATATATAATTTTTATAAAAATGAGCAGAAGACAAATTGTTGAAGAGCTACATAAACCAGCTTGAAAAAATTTTAAACGCCAGCGTGTTATAATTAGAGGTATAGATGATTTATGGCAGGCAGACTTGGTTGATATGAGTGCTTACTCTTCAGAAAACCAGAATTTTCGTTTTCTTTTGACTGTGATCGATACCTTCACAAAATATGCCTGGGCCATACCAATTAAAAGTAAAAGTGCAATAGCAGTTGTTGACGCAATGCTATCTATCTTTCATCAAGGGCGCATTCCAAAGAATTTACAAACTGATGATGGGAAAGAGTTCTTTAATAAATCATTTCAAAAGCTAATAACAAAATACGATATAAACCATTATTCTAGCTACAGCACTTTGAAAGCTTCGATTGTAGAAAGATTTAATAAGACATTGAAAAATATGATGTGGAAAGAGTTTAGCATGAATGGCAATTATCGCTGGATTAGTATGTTGGACAAGTTGACAGAAAAGTTGTTGTGGGTCGCGTCCTCGAAAGGGCCCGGCATGCACCTTTCGCCTGGTGGTTTGCGGCTGCGGGAGCTGGCAGGCTAGCATTGCAGTAGTGTGGGGGGGGGTTTGCCAAAATGCCGCGTCTTGCCACCAGAACGGACCGCCGACAACAGAAAAATCTCCCGCGACGGAACCAAAAACGGCAAGGTAAAGGAAGAGGGAATGGTGCAGGAGGAACCCCTGTTCCTGCCCGCGATTGACTCTCAGGGAGGGATCCTAGATGGAAATGAATCCCCCACCTGGCCTAGCCCCAAACCGCCCAAATGACCTTCCCCAGGCCCAAAATTTAGGGGAGGTCCCAATAATAAATACAACTACATTACTCGGACGAGGCTGAAAATGAGATGAGGCGAGAGGATGCAGGGAAAATATGAAAAAAAATTAGCTTAGGGTCAACATACCTTGTTTATTGTTTCTATTTTTTTTTGTTTAAAAATAAGCCTACATTTTACAATATCTAAGCGCTGGTCGGCCGCCGTTGTAGCTGCTGCTGATGATGAGGACGATGACGCTGCTGCAGATGATGATGATGGTGACGCCGCTGCCGAAGATGATGATGCCCCATGGTAAGTGTAACTTCTTTTTGATTTATAATAATAATAGTTATAATGTAAATTTTTTAATTAATTTTTTTATTTCAGATTTCACAGTCTTCACAAAATTATGGTAAGTATAACCATTTTTTTAATTTTTTGAATATAGGTATAATTAAATTTTCTATTTTTAATTTTCAGATTTCACAGTCTTCACAAAAATATGGTAAGTATAAAACTTTTTTATTTTTTTGAATATAGTTATAATTAAATTTTTAATTTTTAATTTCAGATTTCACAGTCTTCACAAAAATATGGTAAGTATAAAACTTTTTTATTTTTTTGAATATAGTTATAATTAAATTTTTGATTTTTTTTTTTTTTAATTTCAGATTTCACAGTCTTCACAACAATATCGTAAGTATAACAGTTTTTTAATGTTGAATATCGGTACATTGTGACTTTAAAATTTTTAAATCTTCAGGCTTCGCACTCGTCACAAAAAAATAGTAAGTATAATTATTTTTAATTCGGAACCTAGCTACATTATGATTTTTAAATCCTTAATTTCAGGCTTTGCACTCGTCACAAGAAAATTAGTAAGTATAATATTTTAAAATTTTGAATATAATTACATGATACGTTTTAATTTTTTTTAATTTCAGGTTTCACACTCCTCACAAGAAAAGAAATAGCAATTATAACATTTTTAAATTTTGGAATATGATTACATTGTAAGTTTTAATTTTTAATTTTTTGTTTTAATTTCAGATTCTCTAGTCTTCACACACCACAAAAAAAAAGAATGGTACGTATAACATTTTTAAATTCTTGAATATATTTATCTTGTAAAATTTTTTTATTCTCTTAATTCCAGGTTCAGCACTTTCCACCAAACAGAGAAGTAAACGGTAAATATAGCATTTCTAATTTTGACTACAGTTACACTGTAACTTTAACTTTTTAATATTTTTTCAGGTTCTACCGTCTTCACACAAAAAAAAATTGGTAATTATAACACGTTTAATTTGAATATAACTATCTGGGAGATTTTTAACTTTTTCTAAATTTTTAGGTTCAACACTCTTCACAGAACAAAGATCGTAAGTATAATCCTTTAAATCTTGAATACCGTTATCTTGAAAATTTTTAAATTCTTTTAATTTCAGGTTCTACACTCTCCACTTGAAAAAAAGAATAGTAAGTATATTATTTTTAATTTAGAATATAATTGCACTGTAACTTTTAATTTTTTTCCTTTTATAATTTTCAGGCTTCACGTTGTTCACTAACTTCAATTGATCGTCCTCAGGTGAACTCATTTTTTTGTCTCTTTAGCAACTCAGGCTCTAATGCTTCGGAACGAAGTTTTAATTTTCGCGTGAACCGCACCCACAAAAAAACTGCCGCGGAAATCCCCTTTTGGTTGAGATGCGGGAAATGTAAACTGTCTAAGGGAATACTCTGGATGTTCGGGGATTAAAAGTAAAAAATCCAAAAAAACTGGGACGGACAGCACGCAGAGAACATCCGAACGCGATCAAAGACTTTACCAAACTCCTCGACGACACCAAATCAGCCGTTCGCGATCCCGGTGTCGCCCACTCACACCGCTGCGCCGTCAGCCAATCGTCCGCTCGCAGCAGCTGTGTGAGCCAGCGACAGCGGGATCT
This sequence comes from Dysmachus trigonus, assembly GCA_949715965.1. NCBI lineage: Eukaryota > Metazoa > Arthropoda > Insecta > Diptera > Asilidae > Dysmachus > Dysmachus trigonus. The sequence continues at coordinate 35,347,663 of OX454321.1, read as the reverse complement.
CGCCTCGCTACTCGTGATGCGAAATATCCGGCCGGCGAGCTTTCCGCATCACTCCTTGCTCGGTCCGAGAAAATCTTTGTACCCGACCGACAAATAGAAGACTCGACGACGCTCGGTCCGAGAAAAAATTTGTATCCGACCGAAATATAGACAACTCGACGGCGTTCGGTCCGGGATTTTTGGCTCTTCTTTTACCGTTCCTTGAGTTTCGGGCGGCGAATTTTGGTGAAATTTTTGCTTGGACAGCGACCAAAATTCTTCGCTCGAAACTCAAGGGGCGGAGTTTCGAGCGGTGGTCAACAGTGCCGCCGTTACAAAAATTTTTGGAATATTGAGGGGCAACTTGTAGCCGAGGGCCATAGGCGTCGACGAAAGAAAAAATTTTAAGTTCTGAAATTTCAGCCTTTTGATTCCCTGACCATAACAGCACAGGTCCGTTGGACTCGATACCGTGGCCAACGGAGCTGAGAAATGGTCGGGCTGTGAGGGCGTCCAACATGTGGCTCGACCCACGCGAGAAATCTACCCCGGACTGAGCTAGCCGGCCAGATGTTCACACTGAACTTCCCCGGACCCTTATGAGAGGTCGGATAGTTCAGCGTGAACTTGACCACTGCTTCCCTCTATCAGCGGAAACCAACCCTAATGGGAGGTGGCTTCCCTGAAAGAAGGAAGAAGCTGCTGACCCATCCGGGGCAGACTCAGCGCGCGAGTCCCCACGCGAAAAGGGGGAAAAGCAAGGGGTGAAGCTACTTGAAAAAAAAAAAAAAAAAACAACAAAAAATGTGGCTGTGGACCAACCTCCCGCGGCCATCCCAGTCCCAAGATGGGGTTCACCCGCTCTGCGGACCCGCATAGCTCCAGGCTCCAGCGATAGGGCGCTGCTGTTCCACGGGAGCCTTGGAGTGGAGGTTGCCGTGAAATGTTCGCTAAAACATACTTATGTTACGGGAAGGGAATCCCCTGTCAGATCCCTTGACGTGCAGTCTTTACCAAGGTATGGGACAGATCGGAGTACAGGAGCTCCGAGTAAAAAGGAGTGGCGATCAAGCCAAAATGTAATAATTTGAGAAAGTGGGAAAGGTAAAAATGGGGTAAGAGGAAAGGGCAAAAAAAAAAAATATATATGACTATAAAAGGGAATTGACGACGTCGCGTTGCGACCGCTGCGCACTACCTAAGGTGGAAGACGTCGGCAGAGTTCATTGCAGGTTAACGAGACTCCTGAAAGACATCAAAGTCAAAGCAAGAAAGACAGGTATAAGTATAAGTGTACGTTGACTCGTGAGACCGCCGTAGGAAAGATATTCATAGGTATATGAGACAAGATGAGCAATATATGAAAGTGGTGAAATAAGCTGAGCATAAGGGCGGGAATGATCACCAATACTGAGTAATCCCTTCCCAAGCTGAATAATATACCTTTAACCAAAGACAAGGTGAGAGATGAGTATTGAGAGATTATAAAATTTATAGGTAAGTTTATGATCAACCGATAGAAGACAATATAGGTTATAGAGTTGGTAAAAGAGAATGTTTTTGCGAAATGACCCAGAACACAAGGAACTCGTCATGTCTTGGGGGAATTAATAGCAAATGGAAAAATGAAAATGTCGAACAAGCGGAATAGCCAGAACCAAGGCTCCAGCGACACCGAATAGGGAGAGAGAGCGCTCCTCGAGGAAAGGAAGCCGTACCGACCAACACCGCGAGATCCTAGCGGCGGATGACGAACGGAGAAGTCTCCCGGACAGGTAGTTGGCATGACGACAGCCAACTCCTGTAATTCCAGGGAGCACTCCGAACGTCTCCGGTACGCCGGTCCCGCGGGGTGGGCAAGCAAAGCCCCTCCCTGCCTGTACTCCTCAAGGAAGAGGATGACCCGAGACCTCGAGACGAATGGTTGGCTGACGAAGCCAACCTTCGTAATTCTCAAGAGGCCTCAAGCCAACTACGACCAGGAGAATCACAGACAGGGCCTCTTGGAACACGAGATTGAATGAAGAAACTTAGACGGGAAGGGAAAGGATAGGGTTTAAGGAAAGGGAACTCTAACTAGGAAGGGGTAGGGGTGATGCAAAAGTGTGTCCACCGCAATGCCAAGCAGAGGCGGCTTATGAACACGCTAACGTTACCAGTGAGGCTGGTCGGATGCCTTCTTAGGGCTACCGATTTATAATTTGAGATAATCTTCAATTAAGACAACCGACCAATAACACTGCTTCTCTCTGGATTAAGTATCTATATAATCCCTTATGATACACGATCAACAAGCTAAAAAAAACCAAGTCTCGACGCTCTCACTCTCACCCGCGAATGTCTTTGGGCATGGTAGGTTCAAAACGTCGCTGAAAATCGGGAGTTAGTACGTGTTCGGCAGGGTTGGGTTTCGCTACAATCGGGGGGTCCAATGAAGAGTCTAGACCGAGAATGCCCGGAGCCAACTTGAAGGTTCTCCAAAAGTCAATTCCTAGGTATAATTCCTGAGTGAAGCTAGGTACAACGTAAAGTCGTAAAGTTTTAGTCTCACCCCTGAAGAGCACTTCCAAATCGACATGCCCGTGCACCTCCGATCTAGCTCCGTTGGCCACCTCGATCGCAGAACGATACTTGACCCATTTTAGACCTGCTTCCTGCAACAACTTCTCGGATCCTTTACCCAATATACTAATGCTAGCCCCACTATCTAACAGGCCCACGATGTTCTGGCCGAGAATATTTACTGTGGCATAGGGTCTAACATCTTTAGGAACCGAGACGAAAGCTGATGATAATTTCCGGCGGTTTTCTTTTACCCGTTTCCAGAACGCACGTAATCTCAATGTGGAACGTCTGGACTTGAGGGGTTTGTTAGACTTTGTGGGGTGTTCTCCCTGACCTTCTACATAATTTACTGGAGAAGCAAAAATTCTCTCACGAGCCGCTTGGTATTCTTTAAGCCTGAGATGGTATGGCTTAATAGGAAAGAGAACCGGAGGTTGAAGACTGTTCGGTCTCTGAAGTATAGTAATTTTTTGACTCGGAGATTGCTTCACCACAGATGAAGAAGACGAAATCTCAGGTTCAGGGTTATCCTCTAACTCTGCAGGTGGATCTGCATTTACAAGATTTGATGAAAAAGGTGGTGGTGACACATCCGGTGAAATTCTACTTTCTGACGGGGTAGTTATGTCTGGGGCCGAGGAGGGGTGGTCGTCGTCTCGCCTGCTGTAATTGCCAGCGGCCGTTGAGGCCGGGGGCTGATGTTGTTGCTCCCGACCCGGCGTTGATTTTTTGAAATGCAATTAGGGCAGCGAGGTTTGACAACCCCTTTTCGGCCACATCCATAACAGAAGAACCCGGTTGGTTCTGAGGGACAATCTTGGTAATAATGGCCGTTCTGGTCGCAGTTCGAGCACTTAATAATAGCAGGTGGTAGTTTCGTTAGGGCCTCTACAGGCTCAATTACAACGGGTTCAGGTAGTGCGTCAGCTAAGTCGTCAAAGGCAAAATTTTCTTCGACTCTCGCGGGACGATGTGCAGTCGACAGCAGAGTACTCCTCGTTCGCTGTCGAGTCACCTGGACCTCGGTCACTAAATCTCTGAGATGCGCAATCGTGTAGATACGGTGAAGGCAAATCTGCTCCTGAATGTAAGGAAGCAGATTGGCTCTCAACATCTCCACAAATTCAATTTCTTGCATTGGAACCGTGAGTCTATTTCTTAGTGACACGAGATCCAGGTAATACGAGGTGAACGACTCGTTGGGCTGCTGTCGTCTGCTCAGCATCTCTCGTTTGATGTCGATATCTCGCGAACGCTCTCCCCAGTCCGCTCTCAAAGCAGATTTAAGGTCAGGCCAAGAAATGTTAACGTTACTCCTACGGATAGTCCAATACCAGTTTGCGACCGTTTCACTAAGAAAAAGGTGAAAATGATTGATCAGATGATCGAAATTCCCGCGCAGCGTACCCCGTGTAAGGCTTTCAACTCTGAATAAGAATTCTTCAAGATGAAGACGTGAATTGTTACCATCGTACTGAATTTTCCAATAGCGAATAGGACTACTAGGCCATTGTTCGCTACCAAACTGAGGTCGTGGCTGCATATTGTACGGACTGATGTTGAATTCTGGCTGCCTTGGAGCTCGTGGAGGAAGCCACGGCCGATCGCCAGAGGTGAAATGAGGTCGCTGATTGGTATGGTGTGGAGTTTTGGGTGTTACTTCCGATGTTAAATTATGGGCCTCACGCTCGATCTTTGCCAATTCCGCGCGTACGAGGTCTTGCACTCTAAAACTTAGTCCCCGATCAAACGCTTCCTTCGCGTGGGATGTTGGTAAAGTTTCGGTTTCCGGGTTAACTGCGGTTGCCTCAGCTTCTTCTGCGGGTTCGATATCGCGCGTCCGACTAGGTCTAACGGTGTCGGGTGTATTTGAACCGGTTTCCCGCACGGATTGCCGAGTATTATACTTTTTGGGCACCGCACCTTGTTCTTTGCTCTCCATCGCGAAAGAAAGTCTAACTTACGGAGCAGGAGCGAAATGAGAAAAGAAAGTATTACGCTTTGTCGGAAAATTGGAGACCAAGTGCAGCCTGCAAATTATAGACCAATCCAAGGAACAAACTGTGGATGTGAGAAAAATGTTGAACCAACTGAGCTTTGACCGAAATTAAATCTTATATGCATTTAAAATATACAATGATGGAGGGAAAAGCAATAATGAAAAAGAGGAATGTGCGTGAATCAAAAAAAAAAATTTTACAAATGTGAGTTCTTTTTACCTCAATTTTTAAAGACCCGTATGTGTGAAGCTGAGAATATTACAGAAAAAAAAACTTGTACTATATTATTATTCTATATATGTATATATATGTAAGTGTGCTAACAGGGAAAAATTTATTTCAAGATATTTTAATAATTCGTAGTAAAGTTTAGGAAAGTTTAGTTATAAAATATATGCCTACATTGGGTTATACAAGATATACAAATGTGCTAGCACGGCAAAATTATTTCACAATATTTTAATATTTCTGAAGAAAATTTAAGAAAAATCTAAGTTATACAATTTTTATGTACGTTAAGTTATCAAGGATATAAGACGTGCTAGCGAGAAAAGTATTTTGCAATGTTTTAATATTTCCTAAGAAAATTTAGCCAAAAAAAAAGGAATCTACGTTAATAAATGTATATGTATGTTACGTTATCAAAGATATATATATAGCCGTGCTAATAAGAAAAGTAGTTTACAATATTTAAATATTTCATAAAGAAATTTAGGACCAAAAAAAAATCTAAGTTATAAAGTTTCCCTGATCCACCTCGCCTCATTCCACCAACCTCGAAGAAAACACGATTAAATGCTGAGGGCCAATCACAGGCCACCGAGCATTCCCACTGCAGGAAGGATGTGGTAAGGGAAGGGCCCTTTTTCGGTTTCACCGGTGGGGGCTGCGAGACGGAGAACGACCAAGGCTTCCTCCCGGACAGGTGGTTGGCAAGACGACCGCCAACCCCTGTAATTCCAGGGAGGCCCTCGGACGTCTCCACCACGCAGAACCCACAGGGTCTGCCGAGAAAGGAGCCCCCCGCTACCAGCTCATCCCTAGGATGGGGCTTTCCCGAGACCTCGAGACGGCTGGTTGGCTGACGAAGCCAGCTGCCGTAATTCTCGAGAGGCCTCGAGTCAACCCCAGCCACGGGAGTTGCCGATAGGGCCTCGAAGGAAGTTGGGGAAGGAGCGAGAAAATTGGGGAGCCTAGCTCCAAAGGGAAGGGAATAGGAAGGCCCCACGTTGGGCGCCATATTTGTTGTGGGTCGCGTCCTCGAAAGGGCCCGGCATGCACCTTTCGCCTGGTGGTTTGCGGCTGCGGGAGCTGGCAGGCTAGCATTGCAGTAGTGTGGGGGGGGTTTGCCAAAATGCCGCGTCTTGCCACCAGAACGGACCGCCGACAACAGAAAAATCTCCCGCGACGGAACCAAAAACGGCAAGGTAAAGGAAGAGGGAATGGTGCAGGAGGAACCCCTGTTCCTGCCCGCGATTGACTCTCAGGGAGGGATCCTAGATGGAAATGAATCCCCCACCTGGCCTAGCCCCAAACCGCCCAAATGACCTTCCCCAGGCCCAAAATTTAGGGGAGGTCCCAATAATAAATACAACTACATTACTCGGACGAGGCTGAAAATGAGATGAGGCGAGAGGATGCAGGGAAAATATGAAAAAAAATTAGCTTAGGGTCAACATACCTTGTTTATTGTTTCTATTTTTTTTTGTTTAAAAATAAGCCTACATTTTACAATATCTAAGCGCTGGTCGGCCGCCGTTGTAGCTGCTGCTGATGATGAGGACGATGACGCTGCTGCAGATGATGATGATGGTGACGCCGCTGCCGAAGATGATGATGCCCCATGGTAAGTGTAACTTCTTTTTGATTTATAATAATAATAGTTATAATGTAAATTTTTTAATTAATTTTTTTTATTTCAGATTTCACAGTCTTCACAAAATTATGGTAAGTATAAACATTTTTTTAATTTTTTGAATATAGGTATAATTAAATTTTCTATTTTTAATTTTCAGATTTCACAGTCTTCACAAAAATATGGTAAGTATAAAACTTTTTTATTTTTTTGAATATAGTTATAATTAAATTTTTAATTTTTAATTTCAGATTTCACAGTCTTCACAAAAATATGGTAAGTATAAAACTTTTTTATTTTTTTGAATATAGTTATAATTAAATTTTTGATTTTTTTTTTTTTTAATTTCAGATTTCACAGTCTTCACAACAATATCGTAAGTATAACAGTTTTTTAATGTTGAATATCGGTACATTGTGACTTTAAAATTTTTAAATTTTCAGGCTTCGCACTCGTCACAAAAAAATAGTAAGTATAATTATTTTTAATTCGGAACCTAGCTACATTATGATTTTTAAATCCTTAATTTCAGGCTTTGCACTCGTCACAAGAAAATTAGTAAGTATAATATTTTAAAATTTTGAATATAATTACATGATACGTTTTAATTTTTTTTAATTTCAGGTTTCACACTCCTCACAAGAAAAGAAATAGCAATTATAACATTTTTAAATTTTGGAATATGATTACATTGTAAGTTTTAATTTTTAATTTTTTGTTTTAATTTCAGATCCTCTAGTCTTCACACACCACAAAAAAAAAGAATGGTACGTATAACATTTTTAAATTCTTGAATATATTTATCTTGTAAAATTTTTTTATTCTCTTAATTCCAGGTTCAGCACTTTCCACCAAACAGAGAAGTAAACGGTAAATATAACATTTCTAATTTTGACTACAGTTACACTGTAACTTTAACTTTTTAATATTTTTTTCAGGTTCTACCGTCTTCACACAAAAAAAAATTGGTAATTATAACACGTTTAATTTGAATATAACTATCTGGGAGATTTTTAACTTTTTCTAAATTTTTAGGTTCAACACTCTTCACAGAACAAAGATCGTAAGTATAATCCTTTAAATCTTGAATACCGTTATCTTGAAAATTTTTAAATTCTTTTAATTTCAGGTTCTACACTCTCCACTTGAAAAAAAGAATAGTAAGTATATTATTTTTAATTTAGAATATAATTGCACTGTAACTTTTAATTTTTTTCCTTTTATAATTTTCAGGCTTCACGTTGTTCACTAACTTCAATTGATCGTCCTCAGGTGAACTCATTTTTTTGTCTCTTTAGCAACTCAGGCTCTAATGCTTCGGAACGAAGTTTTAATTTTCGCGTGAACCGCACCCACAAAAAAACTGCCGCGGAAATCCCCTTTTGGTTGAGATGCGGGAAATGTAAACTGTCTAAGGGAATACTCTGGATGTTCGGGGATTAAAAGTAAAAAATCCAAAAAAACTGGGACGGACAGCACGCAGAGAACATCCGAACGCGATCAAAGACTTGACCAAACTCCTCGACGACACCAAATCAGCCGTTCGCGATCCCGGTGTCGCCCACTCACACCGCTGCGCCGTCAGCCAATCGTCCGCTCGCAGCAGCTGTGTGAGCCAGCGACAGCGGGATCTCGCCTCGCTACTCGTGATGCGAAATATCCGGCCGGCGAGCTTTCCGCAACACTCCTTGCTCGGTCCGAGAAAATCTTTGTACCCGACCGACAAATAGAAGACTCGACGGCGCTCGGTCCGAGAAAAAATTTGTATCCGACCGAAATATAGACAACTCGACGGCGTTCGGTCCGGGATTTTTGGCTCTTCTTTTACCGTTCCTTGAGTTTCGGGCGGCGAATTTTGGTGAAATTTTTGCTTGGACAGCGACCAAAATTCTTCGCTCGAAACTCAAGGGGCGGAGTTTCGAGCGGTGGTCAACAGTGCCGCCGTTACAAAAATTTTTGGAATATTGAGGGGCAACTTGTAGCCGAGGGCCATAGGCGTCGACGAAAGAAAAAATTTTAAGTTCTGAAATTTCAGCCTTTTGATTCCCTGACCATAACAAAGTATAATAATACAAAACACCGAACTATTAAAATGCGGCCTGTGGATGTTAGATTAGAAGACGAAAAACGTTTATTATTAACGGTGTATAAATATCCCAAAATAAATTCCAAGCCGAAATTTAAAGTGGGTGATTTTGTTCGAATAAGTAGACATAAACATGTATTTGAAAAGGGATACACACCTAATTGGTCAGCTGAAATATTTAAAATTAAGGAAGTTAAGCCCGTTTACCCAACAACTTATATTCTTGAAGATTACCAGGGAAATATAATTCAAGGCAGATTTTATGAACTAGAACTAGCTCCGGTAAAAAACCCTAATGTTTATTTAGTAGAAAAAGTTTTGAAGAAACGCGGAAACAGAGTTTTTGTTAAATGGCTTGGTTTTTCAGCAAAACATAATAGTTGGATTAATATAAAAGATGTTTTGTGATTGATGTAAACAGTTACCATGTTACTTTTAAAGAGAGAATACGACAGATTAAAAACGTTTCGCAATCTTCATTTAGATGAGAAAAAATCTCACAAACTTGCAAGAAGTGGATTTTTCTACACAAATTTAAGAGATGTAGTTAAATGTTACTACTGTTTCTTGGAATTATGTGCTATGAATTGCTCTGACGATGTTGAAGCAGAACATATCCGTCTTTCACCGGCTTGCTTTTATGTGAATGGTAAAGATGTATGTGGACCTTTCATTAGACAGCCTTCATCAAACCTATCAATGTACGTCAGCAACATGCTTAAAATTTTAACAGGTTCTTTATTAGTACTAGGGCTGTGTTGTGAAATTTATTTACTTTATAAAAAGCCATGAGGAAACAAGTGAATTTCAACGACGAACCACAAGTTAAATATATGATAGCAAGGAGTTTTGCATACCGTGAAAGCAGAAAAGGACCGTGGGAATTATACGCATTGAATACTTTTAGATTTAAGAAGAGAATTTCGCAATTAGGTGTAATCTTGAATCCAGTCTTAAATAATAAAATAAATAAAATGTCAAACAAGTAATCAGCAATCTTAGTTTGTTTTTATTAATTAGTCACCATAAACGACAACATATTTCAGTGCAATTAAACTAATTAATTGCACCAAAGCTTTTATCAAACTACTTTTTATATTCTCTAAGATGCAATTAAGTCGGAACTCACACAGCTGGCGACCACCAGCAATGACTTTAACCTTGGTGTCAGATAAACAAGTTCTTCTATTGAACTTGCTCTTTGCTTTGAACTTTTGTTTACATTCTCCAAGATGCAGATAACTGCACCTGCAAACATTTTTACTCGGCTTGTTGTCCTTGAGCCGCTGCCTCGCAGCGAATCACACTTAGGTGTGCATTCCGCGCGACCCATAAAATCATTTGAATGTTTGTTTACATTCTCTAAGATCAACTACACCTATCTTGGACGGAAACAATTGAGCTTCCGATCATGCAACTACCAGTAGTTGTCCTTGCAAATTTCCAGGTGCGCAAAAGCTTTCAATGCACCAGATGCGCAACCGGCTCGCGCCACCCATAAATCATATATTAATTAAACAGGTGTTAAGTGTCACTCATCACCCAATTAATTTGCATAATTGCTCGCCGCCCATAAATCATATATTAATTAAACAGGTGTTAAGTGTCACTCATCACCCAATTAATTTGCATAATTGCTACGCTACCTCATTTGCATAACCGGTTTTGGTAACTGCCCCAATACCTACTCTAGTAGTCCAGTAGTTCAGTAATGAGCCGACAGTCACGCCAAGAGTTAAGTGCTAAGTTGTAGCTAAGCTGGAAACGCAAAGTAAAGTAGAAGTTTTGTATTTCCTTACCTTAAAGTTAAAATTCCAAAATTAATCCTACCTGAAAAAAACAAATTTTACTAGAAAAGTGAATTAAATGAAATAAATAAATTGAACTTACCTACCTGATCAAACTTACCTGTGAACTGAACTAAATAAATTTCCACAAAACTAAAACTGCGTGTTATCTCTAAAAACTAAAACCTTTCGGTCTCACCACAAAATCTGTTGTCAGAAGTGGGATAATTTGGGACAAAAGTGAAAATTTCATAAAACAAGTTCATGTGCTATAACGGTATGGTATGTAAATAGAAAGGTGAGCTGATGGCGAAATTTCTGGATGGGCTAAGGTAAAGTCTATTTTCTTATTTTCCTAACTGCATCGATTTAAGTAAATTCACCACGGTCGAATTGCAAAAATTGCTATATGAACGCGGACTTTCGACCAGCTATCGGCTCAAGACGGATTTAATTAAGCGCCTTAAGAAAGCTCTAGGTGGCGAGCAATCAGGGATTGATTCGGTTTTTAATACAAAATCGTGTGGGGATTATTCCAGAAGAATCAACTTTTGAAGGTGATTTAGAAAAAAGTAGTACTATTGGTGAGGAAGAGGAGAATTCAAAAATGGTGAGTACCGGTAGCAATACTGAAAATCGGAATTATTTTCTCTATAAAGATGTTGAGGAGTCACTGGAACGGTTCTCCGGAGAAGGAAATAAACGGTTTTCGATCTGAGTAAAAGAGTTCGAGGACATCTCGACAGTTTGTGGTTGGGAAGATATCCACAAGTATTTGTATGGTAGGCGGCTTTTGTGCGGCGCAGCAAAACTAGCGATTGAGACAGCAACGGGTGCGCACAGTTGGAGGCTGTTGAAAGACTTATTGAAGAGGGAATTCGATGAGCCTGTTACTAGCGAGCGTTAGCGTACATAAAATGCTAGCATCGAGAAAAAAGAATCCGAATGAGACTTTTCTGGAATATCTTTACTCGATGTAACAGATTGCATCGTGAGGCACGGTTGATGATCAATCTTTAGTTGAATATATTGGGTTGGCACGAAAGTAATGCGACACTCTAGAAAACTCTACTCATGTTGTTTTTCTAATCAATTGTTTTCGACCATATTCTAGTATGTTATAGACCATTCTAGGTGCTTCAGTCCTAGGGGTATATAAAAGCGCACGCACGATTAATTCAGTCAGTTTGAAGAAAAATGGATGAGCGACAAGTTCGAACTCTATACCTTTACGAGTATTTGTTAGGCCATAGTGCGCGAGCTGTGGCAGACAACATCAATACTGCATTTGGCTCAGATACTACAAGTCACGCAACAGTGTCTCGTTGGTTCAAACGCTTCAGTACAGGAGACCGAAGCCTCGAAAGTTAGCCTCGCTCGGGACGACCACCAGCTTTCGACAATGATGATTTGCGCCGTGAACTGCAACAGAAGCCGGATGCAAGCACTCGTGAATTAGCAACAAAACTCCACTGCAGCCATCACGCTATAGAACATCACCTGCACGAGCTCGGATATAGGAGAGTTTTATCCCGATGGATACCTCATGCCCTCACAGACGCCATTCGTGCTGCTCGGGTCGCCGTCTGCCAATCGCTACTACTTCGACCGCGTCGGAAGGAGTTTTTGGAGGATTTGGTCACAGGGGACGAGTCGTAGGCTCTCTACGAAAACAATACGCGCCGTGCCTTCTAGCTGCCACGAAAGGAAGACCCACCAACTCAACCAAAGCAACATCAAAACCGCGGCGAAAAAGTTCTATTGTGCTGCTTTTGGGATTCTCAGGGCATGCTGTTTTATGAATTATTACATAATGAAACAGTTAATGCTCACACATATGCGGCGCAGCTCGATAAACTAGCCACAGCTATCAAAGAAAAAAGACGAAGAAGAGCCAATGTCATTTTACTTCATGACAAAGCTCGCCCGCACACTGCATCCACCATCCGTCAACAACTGCAGGGCTTAGGCTGGGAGACGGTACCTCATCCACCATATTCCCCAGTCATTGCCCCTTCAGACTATCATTTATTCAGAGCCATGAAAAATGATTTGCGTGATAAACGCTTTAACACTTTTAATGAAGTTGAAACCTACGTAGCCACCTTCTTCAACTCACGGCCCACTGAGTTCTGGGCAACAGGCATCCAGTCCTTGCCTATACGTTGGCAAGAAGTCATAGATGCTCACGGCGAGTATTTGATTGACTAAATGTATAGTAAAATAAAAATGTTAGAATTTAAAATGTAAAAACAAACCGTCTCAATTCTTTCGTGCCAACCCGATATCATTCGTTGAAGCATAAATTATTGTTAAAATTAAATTTTTGAAAATAATTAATTTCCCTATTAAAATAATGAGGATTTAAACTTTATGGTGCAGAGCAAAGAATAAAACTTGTGTTCCGGTATGCAAACAATGCCGGACGAATATGTGTTAACCCATTAACGCCCAAAGAACCTAACTTTTTGTGCAGTTTGAAACCTCATTCTTACAATTAAAGGACATTTATTTTCCAATAAAAACCATGAATCTTACTAGTTTTGGGTGTGCTCTTTCAGAATCTGTCGTCAAAATTGAGTTTTTTCCAATAGGAAATCAAATATGGCGACTTTTTAGAAAAAAAGTATCAACAAATTTGAAATTGCTTTATTATTGTGAGTCCCCTCGCCTCTCACTTCTCGGGGTGCTTTATTATTGTGAGTCCCCTCGCCTCTCACTTCTCGGGGTGCTTTATTATTGTGAGTCCCCTCGCCTCTCACTTCTCTTTCTCTCTTCTGATTTTAATCTCATAATCAGTGAAAATAAAAACCCCTTGGTACAGAATTTCACGAAAAACTGTACGATTTTCAGAGTTTCAGATTTTCAGAATCTGCACTATAGAAAATCCGCCATTTTGAAAAGGTTATGAGTGATTGCGATCAACAAAAAAACTTTTTTCTGTAAGTTCAAACATTCCGATCACCGTTGATCATAGTAAGAATTGCATTGCAAAACTCTATTGACTTGAAAAAAAATTACAAAAAAATTTTTTTTTCAAATTTGTTGATTTTTTTTTTTCCAAAAAGTCGCCATATTTAATTTCCTATTGCAAAAAACTCAGTTTTGACAACAGATTCTGAAAGAGCGCACTTAAAACTAGTAAGATTCATGGTTTTTATTGGAAAATAAATGTCCTTTAATTGTAAGAATGAGGTTTCAAACTGCATAAAAAAATTAGGTTTTTTGGGCGTTAATGGTTTAAGTTTATCATATAATAAAAAAAAAAGATGTATTTTTAGGGTTTTAATTTTTATCGTCCTCATCTTTTAACACATTCTCAACAAGTTCAAGTTTTTTTTTACATTTCTAGGGTAGAATATAACTTTATTTCACAAACCGTATTAGTTGATTAAACGTTATACTATACACTCACAGGCACAATTACCAGCCAGCTTACACCATATCTTAAAAATTATGTTTCTACATTCTGGCTCACAACTCCTCCAAATCATAACCGATTTTCTTCATTTAAATTTCGTATGAAAGCCCCCCACCCCCTCCCTCGCGGCTTCCATCTCTGCATATTTATAATTTATTTATTTATTTCCCGCGTTCACCCCTTTCCCTTCAAATTATTTCTCAATGTGCCAATCTCTAGAAAAGTTACTTTTCTGCATTCTGGCTCAGAATTCCTCTAAATGATAACCAATTTTCTCCATTTAAATTTTGTAAGCAAGCCCTTGGGTGCCATCTCCGTGTATTTATATTTATTTTTTGCGTTCACGCCTTTCCCCTCGAATGATTTCTTAAGGTGGCCATCTCTAAAAATTATGTTTCTACATTCTGGCTCACAACTCCTCCTAATTATAACCGATTTTCTTCATTTAAAATTCGTATGAAAGCTCCCGGCGGCTGCCATCTCTGCATATTTGTATTTATTTTCCCCGTTCACTCCTTTCCCCTCAAATAATTTCTTAAGGTGCAAATCTCTATAAGAATTACAGGGTGGGCGGTTAATTGTGCCTCTGAGTGTATTTTATTCAATTGCCTTTGGATAATAACACCTTTAAGTAAAATTTTTAATATTGTAAACTTTTTATTCTAGGCAACGCTGTAAAATATTGTAGCTATCGTTATTTTAAGACCGTTAGTATTAGAGTTAATGACTGAAGAATAAAGCGACGAACATTCTGCTCTGGACACTCAAGTAATAAAGAGCCATTCGATCAAGTCCGGGTATTGTTTTATTTTAAAGTCCCTACAGTCAGTCAGTCAGAAGTGGGATAAAGTCTTCGAGCCACAATTTATTAAAAGTTATAGATTTTATTGTTTAAGTTTAAACGATTAAGGTTTAATTGCAAAAAAAAAAAATCCTATTGTGATATAAGAATTAACGTGATGTTAGGATGAGGCTGTGAAAAAGGAACTGTGATTATTTAATTTCGCATAAGTGCGGTGGACGGAACTTATTTTTTTATTGCATAAGTGCAATAATTTAAGAAACTTTACGAGTAAAGTGATCGTGCTTCTATTCTGATAGACGATTTGAATATTTTTATGACTTTATCGCATCAGGGACATTTTAAGATAAAGATCGTACAAATCAATATATTTGAAGAGACCACGTGCTAAATTTCATCGAATAACATCCGAGGACAGGATCAGTAATTTTGCATTAAACAAGTTTTAATAGTGCCCGAGCAAAAAATGTGTGTAGTCCTGATATACATTTTTTAAGAAATAAAATAAATTTAAAAGGAGCGAATCTCGAAAAACCAATGGAGCGACACGTTCTATGCTTTTTACAAAACGCCACCGTTAATCAGTTAAAAGACATGCTCGATGGGTTACACTTGAGAACAACAGGCCAAAAAAATGAGCTCCGGTTAAGGCTAGCAAGTGCGTTAAGTGATCTGACGCCAGCAGAGTTAGACGAGCTAATTCCAAGGAATACCAATACGCCAAGGCCGGCTAATACCCGAAGAGAATAATTCGCCTAACGTAAATTCAGATGATGAGGATAGCCCTGGACGAAAAGAATATGCTTCAGATGAGCTGGATGAAGAATTGGTCAGGATACGGAAAAAGCTGGAAATTGCGGAGCTAAACAATAAATTGGCTGATCTTCAAGGCAAAGAGTCTACTGCAAAACAAGTTTACTCATTTAAAGATGTGGAAGATTCGCTAAAGCCGTTTGATGGTGAAGGTAGCTACAGCATTACTAAATGGATGCAGCACTTTGAAGAGGCTGCTGACTTGATGGCTTGGAATGAAAGGTCACGTTTCATTTATACGAGAAGATTGCTCACAGGTACCGCAAAATTATTTTTACGTACGTCTTCTTTTAAGAATTATTATGAATTGTGAGCTGCCCTCCTAAGAGAATTTTCCGTGCATGTTTCGAGTGCTGAAGTTCACAAAAAGCTTCGCAACCGAAAAAAGAAATAGGTCAAACATTTCAGCAATATATTTTCGCAATGCAGGAGATAGCGGCTTTAGCCGATGTTGAGGAACACGATGTCGTTCAATACATAATAGAGAGAGTAGACGATACCAGTCACAATAAAATGATCCTTTATACGGCCAACACCATAGATGAAATGAAACAAGCTTTCAAAAAATATGATCGTCTTAGCACGTATGAACGACGTGTTTCTTTTGGATCGTCATCGTCATCTAACACTAAAGACAGCAATTCTAAAGCAACCCAACCCAAATTGAAATGCTATAACTGTAATAATTTTGGTCATCTGGCATCTAAATGTCCAAATCCTGAAAGGCAAAAGGGATCATGTTTCAATTGCGGAAGCCTAGATCATAAAATCAACAATTGCAAAAATAGGCCTATTATGGCCCTTCAACAGGCGAAGAGTGATGACCTTCAGAGATTTTCTTTAACAGCCGGAATCGGTCAAGCAATTTTCCAACGAGTTCGAGTTCTACATCAACTATATTTTTGACAGAGAAGACTGCCCAGCGATGTCTTTTGAATGCATTCTACGAACTTTGTAGGATTCCGGTAGCCCAATTAGTTTTATTCAGCGTCAGTACCTACCAGCCTATTTAGTAGTTCCAGTGGATAAAGATAAGCATAAGTTTTGTGGTATTAACGACACGACAGCATGCTTGATATCGTAGGTGAAGTAAATTCTAAAATAACATTTAACGGCTCAAATATTTTATTGAAGTTATTTGTAGTTTCCGATGATTCTATGAGCTATCCTGTAATATTAGGAAGGAATTTTATATGTGAGGGAAATTTAGAACTCAAGAAAAAAGAAATCAAAGAAATATTGTAAACGAACGAAAGCTAAAAGGAATGTGAACTTGCTTCAACAAGTATTCAGCCTAATGAGAAAATTTAAAGGCTGTAAGAAATTTTCCAAGGCCGAGCTGTACGAAGGGGGTACATAGCTTTTTAGGACTATGCTTCTACTTTAGAAAATTTATTTAAGATTTTGCAACTTTGGCAAGGCCGTTATATGATCTATTCAAAAAGGACAAACCCTTTAAACTTGGCCTGGAAGAATCGACATGCTTTGAACAGTTAAAAGGAAAACTCTTAGCAATTTTTAATCCCAAATCACAAACTGAACTCCATTGCGATGCAAGCAGTCTTGGGTTTGGCGCAAAATTTATGCAGAAGCAGAACGATGGCAAGTTCCACCCTGTCTCATATTTTTCTAAACGTGTTGCAGCTGCTGAAATATTTGAATTAGAAACCCTATCCATTATCTATGCATTGCGAAGATTTCGAGTATATTTGATAGGCATTAAGTTTAAAATCGTAACGGATTGCCAGAGTCTTGTCCAAACGTTAAGCAGAAGATTTATTAATGCTCGAATCCCGCGTTGAGCCCTTGAACTCCAGAGCTATGATTATGCTGTTGAGTATCGGAAGGGGGATAGAATGGGACATGCTGATGCTTTATTTATTATTGAAGATTCATCAAAATACACTGATTACTACATATTTAAGCAGACCTTAAGAAAGCTGACATTTTAACTGACCTTTAGTCAAGTTAAAATCAATATTATGATAATGTAAATTAAAGAGGCGCGACATCGACGAAGTCGGCTCATTCAAACCATAATTTGTGTTGTGGTAAGGAACAAAAAGGAAATCATGATTCCTCAAGGAACGAGAAGGGACTGATATTTTTAGAATATTTAAAAGCTCCGGAGAGTTAATCGTACCCTGAATGCAGTCAAATACAAAGACAGTTCTGGAGATGTTTCGTCTTTCCTCGAGAGACTGGAGTGATAAGAGCCTAAGCCTATCGGTATAAGGCGGTAGTGAATTGGGATTAGCCCAGTGGAGACCACGGAGAGCAAAGTGCAAAAATCTCCGCTGAACAGCCTCAATACGAGAAATATGGATCGCATAAAAAGGCGACCAAACAGGGCAGGCGTACTCCAGTATTGGGCGAACAAATGTACAAAACAGAATTTTAGTAACGTGCGGATCGTCAAATTCCTTGCACCATCTTTTTACAAACCCCAAGGTAGCACTAGCTTTGGCTACTATAGAGTCAATGTGGTCTTCAAAGGACATACGTGAGTTAAAAACAACTCCCAAATCCTTGGTCTTATCAACTCGTGTAAGAGGATGACCGTCCAAGGAGTAAGTAAAGTTCAGGAGAACCCTTTTACGAGAAAATGACATAGAAGTACACTTACTAATATTGAGATAGAGACAATTGATAGAACACCATTTATAAAAGATGTCTAAGTCAAAATTTAAAAGTTCAGAGTCCATTTCGTTAGATACAAGTCGGAAGATTTTGGCGTCGTCAGCATAGCACAAGATCCTTGAGTTATTTAATATCAGAGATACATCGTTGATGTAAATAATGAAGAGCAAGGGTCCCAGATGGCTGCCCTGAGGGACACCGGAAGTGTTTTTTATTTCGTCAGAAAAAGCTTCGCGAAATTTAACTCGCTGCGTCCGATCAGACAGGTACAAAAACAGTGGGAAAACCAAGAACAGATAACTTGTAGATCAAGACACTGTGATTAATTTTGTCAAATGCTTTACTAAAGTCCGTAAAAATGCAGTCGACTTGCATTCCGGCTTCAATGGCGGTAGTGCAATAATTAGTAAACTCAATTAAATTAGTTGTAGTAGATTTACCTTTTACAAAACCGTGTTGGAAGGAGCGAAGAAAAGGTTTGCAATGAAAATATAAGACATTGCAAACAATCGCTTCGAATATTTTGGCGATAGCGGGTAAATTAGCGATAGGGCGGTAATTAGAAATGTCGCACTTGGGTCATTCTACAGAAAATCATCAAATGGTCAAAGCCGCACTATTTTTGATTTGGACGAAAATTGGTGGGTGTCTTTGTTTAGATGTCAGAAGAGAAAATTTACCATCATTTAATTTTTCTGATGTCTCAGCTTCGGTGCGCGACCGCTAGAGCACTCAAAAAGTGTGATTTTTACGCTCTACTACTATGCGCTGTCAAAATTGTTCTATTAGAGATGTTTGAAAATTTGTGGTCGCAGTTGAAAGCTAAAATATAGTAGTTTTAGGAAAAAAATATAGAAATAAAAAAACATTTTTATTCGAAGTATACTAGCATCATGAAAATACGATTTTTTTCACATTTTTATATGATTTTCAAATGGCTGTAGTATCTTTCCTGGTAAATAAAAAAAATTTACTTTTTGTGTACATCATGTCCATATATTAAACAAAACAACAGTCCATTATAGACTCGTTCGACAAATGTTTTATATTAAAAAAATAAGCTTGAAATTTGAAAATTTCTGAAAATTGCATATTTCGAGCTTCAAAATGAAAATGTGGGACAGGAGATAGAGAACTGAAATTCTCAGGAAATTTAGGTGTAACCTTGAACTTTAAAGACCCGTTGAGTTTGCTTTGTTTTTTGCATCCCTCTAGTAATTACAGCCATTTCAATACAGCTAATAATGCAGATTTACTTTTTAATTAGTTTCTTTTCTTATTTCACAATACGAAGAAACAACAACGCAGTTAATAAAAAAGAACAACAAAAACAATAAAAAACAAAACAATATGTAGTAGATACTCCGTATACATACATCCCAAATGAAGAAGGCGATTTAAATAAATATATCCCAAAAGAAGAATGCAATTTATCGTAAATGAAGAATGCGATTTCAAATATCAAAATTTTATTTTGTTACTCTAATATTAATATATACAACAATGAATTATTAATATTTTATATTATATTGCTTGAAATGTTAGACATACTTATAATTTCTGAATTATTTGAAGCCGAGTATTTACGAATTTTCAATTTACTTTGAGAAATGGGTACAAAACTATGAAACATTCTTGTTCCCTTTATTGTAACAATATTACTAAATCTATCACATACAAATTTATCCGCAGCTTCAACATCAGCATTGGATACAAAAAAAAAAAAAAAAAAAAAATCGATTCCAGAAATTTGTTCGGAACAAAAATTGAACATAGCTTTAGTAAGTATATGACGATCTTCAATTCGTTGTAAACTAGCTTTCCGCACTATTCGTTTGATCGTTCCCCCTGCACCTACACATGGACTTTTCCCGTGAGAAGTGGCAAAAAAATACCACTCTGCTTCCAACTTCCAAAATCATCATTATGATGACATAGATTAACAAAATTTTTTTATTTTTGTATTCAGCCGCTGATCCATCGATGAAATATTTAACTTTTTTAAATTCTGGATAATATCTTTTGATGTATTGAATTAACACTTTTTGAAATGAATAGAAAGCTACAGTACTATGGGTTAAGTAGTCGCTAATTACACAAAATGTTTTTAACTTATAAATCAAACTATCTTTTTTATGATATACTACAAAAGGAAGTAAAGTGGCTTGATCTCATTTGTTTGCTAGCTTTTACGGAGTATCTGCTGCACGTTGTTCTTTTTTTATTACTACATTATTGTTTCCTCGTATTGTGAAGTAAGAAAAGAAACTAATTAAAAAGTAAATCTGCATTATTAGCTGTATTGAAATGGCTGTAATTACTAGAGGGATGCAAAAAACAAAGCAAACTCAACGGGTCTTTAAAGTTCAAGGTTACACCTAAATTTCCTGAGAATTTCAGTTCTCTATCTCCTGTCCCACATTTTCATTTTGAAGCTCGAAATATGCAATTTTCAGAAATTTTCAAATTTCAAGCTTATTTTTTTAATATAAAACATTTGTCGAACGAGTCTATAATGGACTGTTGTTTTGTTTAATATATGGACATGATGTACACAAAAAGTAAATTTTTTTTATTTACCAGGAAAGATACTACAGCCATTTGAAAATCATATAAAAATGTGAAAAAAATCGTATTTTCATGATGCTAGTATACTTCGAATTAAAATGATTTTCTATTTCTATATTTTTTTCCTAAAACTACTATATTTTAGCTTTCAACTGCGACCAGAAATGTTCACATATCTCTAATAGAACAATTTTGACAGCGCATAGTAGTAGAGCGTAAAAATCACACTTTTTGAGTGCTCTAGCGGTCGCGCACCGAAGCTGAGACATCAGAAAAATTAAATCATGGTAAATTTTCTCTTCTGACATCTAAACAAAGATACCCACCAATTTTCGTCCAAATCAAAAATAGTGCGGCTTCAATTTTTTTTAATTTTTGATGATTTTGTATGGAATGACCCACTTATTACCTTTCTTATGGAGAGGAATAATAACGGATGTTTTCCACTGTTTAGGAAAAGTACCACTACGCAAGGATAAATTAAATAAATAACACAAAACAGAAACGACAGGTAAGCAGCACCGTTTGAAAAAAACAGTAGGAATACCATCTGGACCGTTCGAGAAGTTGTCAGCCAAAGTAAAAATATAATTAGAAATGGATTCCTCGTCAAGTATTAGATCCTTAGTCTGTAAGGAGGTCGGCGCAAGCTTCGTCAGATGGGAAAAGTCGTCAGGATTGATATTACAGTTTTTATCACAGAAAGCAGCCTTGAAGAAATCCCCAAAGCAGTTGGCTATGTCCGAAGAATGAGCACAATGAGTGTCACCAAATTTCATAGCCGAAGGATGCCCATCAGTCTTACGTTTTGAATTCACAAACTTCCAGAACTGCTTAGGTTCGCTACGAAGGGTCGACTGCATTCTGACCAGATAGTCATTATAACAATCATTTTGATACAAAATGTATTGGGTACGTAATTTATAATAGGAAGCATAGTCAGCATCGTTCCTTGAGCAACAAAATCTCTTCCATGCTTTACTTTTTTGATTTTTAAGGCTTCTCAAATTATCATTTACCCACGGTTGTAATGAGGCAGATCGCTTAGAAGGAACAAGAGGAACACAATGCTCAAAACAAAGAAAAATACCATTATAAAAATTTTCTACGGCTTTGTCAATGTCTCGCTGTTCCAATACACTAGACCAGTCGTAAGCAGAAAGCCAATCGTTAATTTGAACAAAGTCAGCCTTCTTAAGGTCATAACAATAGTTAATAGTTTCAAGATTCGATGTATATGGTATCACAGGATCAAAAGAAAGAAGCAAGTGCAGAGCAGGATGATGTCCAGTCTCGGGAACCAGTGGAGCCAGGCAGCGCTTCACAAGAGTCCCATCCGGGTCAGAAGAAAAAACCAAATCAAGAAACTTGCCGGATTCGTTACATATACCACAAGATTGGGACAGTCCAGCCGTGACGATGTTGTCGATAAAAGAAATGACAAACTGAGGTGAAGAACAAAATACGGGCTGCAGCACAACGCCTTCTGAGTTGGATTGTCAGCTAATAGTAGGCAAGTTAAAGTCGCCAAGAAGCACCAGCTCATCAGACGGCAACAAAACAGAGTTCAGTCTCTCAATGTAAGATGCCAAGGATTCAAATGTGTCAAGAGTAGAGGCAGGAGGTAAATACACGGTAGCGATGTAAACTCTCCTCTGTCGAAGTTGAACAGCCACACAGATCAGTTCCAGATCTCCAGAATCCAGGAAGTCAACCAGCATGCAAGGCAAGTCACGGTGAACGGCGCATAAAACTCCTCCCCCCACAGGGGCGTCAGAAGCAGAGAGATGGCGGTCACGGCGAAAGACTATGAATTCCGATCCAAACAACTCTGCGTCGGCAAACTTCCCGCACAACCAGGTTTCGGTCAAGCAGACCACGTCGAAGCCAGAGTTCGTTGAATTTGTAAAAAGCCGGGATGTTTTAGAGCGTAGCCCAGTTACATTGGCGTAATAGAACGAGACGTCGCAGATGCGTTTTTTGGTAGCAAAGAGGGTCTAGGATGGCCTTTGGGAATAAATTCCCTAGCAATGGCGTTGGTAGGCCATAAATCAGGAGAGACAACTGCTTCGAATAAATCCTCTGGCGCAAAAACTTTGAAAGAAGCAGAAAAAGAGCGGCCGTTACTGTTGCGAGGACTATTGAGCTTTCTGCATGCGAAGGCCGTTACAGGTGAACCGGTGCGCAATGAAATATGTTGGAGAATCTCATCCTCCGTAGTCTCTGGGTGAACGCGTGAAATGAAAACGCATCTTGGACGCCTTGCAGGTCTTAAAGTTGAAACAATGGTATGCGACGGGGCTCCAGAAGTAGATGCAGATTCCGGTAAAGATGAAGGACAGTGATTAGAATCGTTCCCAGTGACATCCGATTGAACGGCAGTGGGAACCCGTTCTGTACTGGCGCGGCGGTTTTTTCGCTTTCTGGAGCGATGGACAACATTATGTACTTTAACTACGTCGCGTGGGCCACTACCCTGAGAGGCAGTAACTGGAGGTTGAGAAGCATCTAAGGGCACCGACACAGAAGAAAGAGGAGCAGCCAAAGCCTGAGCCTCATCCAGAGGTGGCGAATACAAGTCCTCGCCACACACAGATCCCAGACTCGAATAACGTGCCGAGAGGGAATCTATATTCGCCGCGAGTGAGCCCATCAATTCGGTGTTCGCCGAAACAGACGCATTCCATGATCCTAAATCATTTTTAACCTGCTTAACACTCCTGCGAATATCCTCCACCACAGGCATAACAGAGGCCGGGAGATCGACTTCCGATAATGCAGCATGCAGATCATCAGTAGCACTGGACATAAGAGACACCTTAGTAGTAAGCTCATGCGTCTTTTCCAAGAGTGTAGTAGAGTTGGATTCTATGGCACTCATAGAGCTTAGTATTCTATCAAGTTTCTCATTAAGTGCAAACATATCCTCGGACATAGCTTGCATGTAAGTACAACTTGATGAAACTTGATGGAGCTTATTAGCGAACAAACTTTGTTCAGCTGATAAGGAGTCAGCAATTATCTGCATAAATTTTAAAATTTGGTAAGGCTTTATATCTAGGCAGTCCGGACAAGTTGAAAGTGAAGAGGCATTATTAAGCCTGGTGCAGCGTTTCAGGCAAGAGGCATGGAAAAAGCCCTTGCAAACTCCGTCGCACTCGGTCAGCTCTCCAGCGATCTTGCCGCTGCAATACTTGCAAGAGCCCATTGTAGTGAGGAGCGAGCTTAAGGGGGTAGTCCAGTGAATAAAAAAATTTTTTTCGTTTTTTTGTGTTTTGCTTAAATCTATTCTACTACACCTAGAAAATACTCCCTTAAAATATCTAAGCAAAATATTGAATAGTTTTAAAGATACAGAGAGTTTTCGAGAGACGTGTAATCCGAGCGCTCGAAGGTCCCCTGGCGTGTTTCGGAGCAAGGAGGACTCTTGTATTTCTGTTTGCTTCGCCCATTTTTTTTCGGTTTATAACGGTCTAGGTCCTTCTGCTTTGTATTTAAGGTTAGTTATGTATGGAGGAGGCATCGCGTTATGTATGGAGCAGGCATCGCTGACTAAGGTAAAATTAATTTTTTTAGCTTTTTTCCGCATAAAAAACTTTAAACGCGTTTTTCTGAAAACAGCATGTTTTGACTCGGCGGACGTCAGATCTCAGAGTCTTTTGCTCCGATTGATCTAAAAGCTGTATATTTCTTGATTGTGTATCTATCGTCGGAACTAGAATTATTAAAATCCATTGTTTATTTACAAAGTTATAAACAAATTAAGCACCCGAAAAACACCCGAAAAATTCGAAATGCCGCCATTTTGTTATTTTTTATTGAAAATTAATAATGTTCTACAGATTAAAACCTCGTTTGAATTTTTTGTTTCAAATGAACTGTTGCAGAGATTCGACGTCCGCCAACAAAAATTTTTTTTTTTGGAGCGGCCATTTTGTCGGGATGACTCATCGAAAACAAAAAAAAAAATTTTTGTTTGTGTATTTTAATAGTTGTACTATCATATGTCAAAAAGTTTTTTAATAAAAATTGACTTCTAATATGAAAAAAAAATCGATGAAAAAACAGTCGTTTTCACTGGACTACCCCCTTAATCAGTGTATAACAATATGAAAGTTTTAGAGAGGTTTACGTCCACGAAATACGGGGTAAAAGTCTTTGCCGTACTTACAGATAGGAACAAAAAGGCGCGAAATAATCTAACCTAATTGCACACAGAGTCACTGCCTGGAATAATTAAATGTCAAGGCCAAGGGCAGAGTCACAAATGTTTAATATACATTTACCAACAGCTGATCGCAAATGTGATAACAGCTGGCACGTCACACACAATATAAATAAGTAGAATAAATAAAGATCACAGTCACAGTCAGGGCAAAAATAATAAACGAATTAAGTTAAGACATAGGTCACAGCACTGAGTTGCAAATGAGCAATATCACAGTTTATAGTTAATATCCCAAATTATCACAGAATAATATAACAGCTAACAGAGTTTTTAATGCGCAACACGACAGATGCGTAAACGCGAAATAAAATTATATAAAAACTCGGTATTAAGTTCAAATTGAGGATATGTGCAGGAGCCCGACTATAACTTTGACGTACGACCTCCTTCAGTAGTTTTAAGTAGGTCAGTTAACATTTTAAATGCGAGATGAGGGTTTTGAATATGTTCTAGCTGCCTCACAAAGGCGGGATCCCAAAATAGTCGAAATTGCTGCTCAATTAGAGGAAGGTGAAAGTCCTTGGTTTGAAATGATAGATGGTGTGGGGTCAGTCCTTAATATTTTGTTAAATTATTTTCTTTTTAATTATTTATTTACTATCACGAAATAATTCGTAAACGTTTTCTTTTTAATTATTTAATTATTATCACGAAATAATTCGTAAACGTTTTCTTTTTAATTATTTATTTATTATCACGAAATAACTCGTAAAAGTTGGTATTATAATGTAATTATTTTATTTTTAATATATTGTACAAAGTTTCCTTTTTTTATTAAAACTTAATAGTTCTCGTAACCGACCCGGGGTACATGAATATCCAATTCAGACTACTCAATATTTTTCAAAACAATATTTTTCAAAACAACAATATCCGGTAAATCGATATCCATATTTAATAGCAAGTAGATCTCTCAGTATAGGTATACTGAGTTGCACACATTTGCGACTGTGCCAATTCCAAAGTATACAAATCGCAAATTCTCACACATGTTAATTTATGTTAACCTGTTACTTTCAAACGATGATACGTTGCCACAACACCCTCCTACCAGTGATACTGCAAGTATAACGATGCCTGAAGAGTCTTTGATTCTGCCGGTTATTGAGTGTTTTATGGTAGTGTGAATCTGACTCTTTTTTTGTTGGAGAACGCTGGTCTCCTGTTACTACTTAATGCCAAATCAAACTCTGGTTGACTCTTTGCATTTGTGGTAAGTGAAGTGGTGCAATGATGCTTTGCTTTTTCTGGTTGGGAAGTGAAATTATTTTTATTCAAAATTTCTTCTTCAGAAAAACACGGTTTTAACCGATTTAAGGAAACCTTAACCTCTTTTTCACTTATCAGAAGTGTGAAGTAATTTTTATCGCGTGAAATCACTTTGAAAGGTCCTTCGTAAGGGCTTTGTAGGCGTTTTTTGATAGAGTCTGTTCTAATAAATACGTGGGTACAAGAGTTTAAATCTTTAAATTTAAATATATTATATTTAGCATGATTTGTTGCTTCAATGGGTTTTAGTGAAGTCATTAATTTTCGTAATTGACCTACGAACTCGCTTTGACAAAAATTGTTTGTTGGATTTTCCATAAAATCGCTGGGTAAACGGATAGATTCTCCGTATAGCAGTTCAGCTGGGGTGCCTAGAAATTCTTCCCTAAAAACCGTTCTTAAACCTAGCAAAACGAAAGGTAGCACTTTAGACCACTGCTTATTTTTGTAGGTTTTAATTGTCGTTTTGAGTGATCGATGCCATCTTTCTATAAACCCATTTGCTTGTGGATGATATGCAGTAGTTCTATTGTGTTTGAAACCCAACAGTCTAGATAGCTCTTTAAAAAGAGTTGATTCGAATTGTCTACCTTGATCAGTAACTATAATTTTAGGAATACCGAACCGAGAAATCCAACTTTGACATAGCGCTTCTGCGCAGGATTCAGCCGAACTATCAGTTATTGGAACTGCTTCAGGCCATCGAGTGAAACGATCGATTAAGGTAAGACAGAATCTGAAACCTTGTGAAGGAGGTAGCGGACCTATGATGTCCATGTGTATTGTTTCAAAACGCTTGGATGTTATTGGAAATTTTCCAAAAGAGTTCTTAACGTGTCGAGAAATTTTGTTTTTTTGACATGCTAGACAACTACGAGCCCAGGTGTTTACATCCTTATTCATGGAAGGCCAAAAATATTTGGCAGTAACCATTTTATTTGATGTTCTGATGCTGGGATGAGCAAGATTATGGAGGGAATCGAAAATTTGTTTTCGAAAAGCCTGAGGAATGAAGGGTCGTCGTGTTCGAGAGTCTGATTTTTCACAATAGATCTTTTTGTTACTGCCAATAACAGGTGATTTGGAAAATTTGTACGACGCATTCTCTAATAGTTTTTTTAGCTCAGGATCTGATTCTTGTGCCATGGACATAGCTTGAAAATCAATAGAACTTGGCAGGTTTAGCTCGTTAATCCTTGATAGCGTATCTGCAACTACATTGTCTTTACCTGCTATGTGTTGGATATCTGTAGTGAATTGACTGATGAAATCTAAATGACGCACCTGTCTTGGAGATGCTTTGTCAGGATTTTGTTGCAGTGCAAAAGTTAACGGTTTATGATCAGTAAATAATGTAAAATTCCGACCTTCTAGCCAATATCGAAAATATTTAATGCTTTTGTATGCAGCTAATAATTCTCTGTCATAGGCGCTGTATTTAGTTTGTGCTGGGTTGAGTTTGATTGAAAAAAATCCTAAAGGTTGCCAATAATTTTGAATTTTTTGTTGTAGTGCTGCGCCAATGGCTATGTCAGACGCGTCAACAAATAAGCCTAATTGAGCGTTGTTATTTGGAAAGGTTAGAAGAGTAGTCTCTGTTAATTGAGTTTTAATTTTCTTAAAAGCTTCTGAAGATTCAAAATTCCATTCAATTTTTTTGGAACCTTCTTTTTTGCTGCCAGTAAGGTATTTATTTAAAAGTAGCTGGTGTTGAGCTGCATGAGGGATGAATCTTCTGTAAAAATTGACCATGCCTAAAAAACGTCTGAGTTCTTTGACGGTGCTTGGTTGATTAAAATTTGCGATTGCTTCAATTTTTTCATGGGTAGGTGTAATACCCTTTGAATTTATAATGTGGCCCAGATATTTAACTTCGTTTCTAATGAAATTACATTTTTCTGTGTTAATGATGAGACCGTGATTTTGGAAACGTTGGAAGACTTTGGAAAGATGCGCGATATGATCCTGTTCTGATTTTGATGCAATTAAGACATCGTCAAGATAAACAAAGCAAAATGATAAATCTTGAAGAACTGAATGAATGAACCTTTGAAAGGTCTGAGCTGCGTTACAGAGGCCGAAAGTCATACGCGTGAATTCGAAGAGTCCAAAAGGTGTGCATATTGCTGTCTTGTGAATATCTTCCATATTGACAGGAATTTGGTGATAAGCTTTCGTGAGATCCAGTGTAGAAAAATATTTGCAACCAGATAAATTGTGTGCAAAATCGTGAATTAAAGGAATCGGATATCGATCTGGAATAGTGATGCTATTTAAGCGTCTGTAATCTCCACATGGCCTCCATTCTCCATTTTTTTTAGGTACCATATGAAGTGGAGAGGACCAGCAGCTGTTGGACGGTCTACAAATTCCTTGTTTTAATAGAAATTCAAATTCTTTCTTTGCTGCTTGTAATTTCTCTGGGGAAAGACGTCGGACTTTTGAAACAATAGGCGGACCTGTAACCTTAATTTGGTGGTTGATGTGATGCTTTACTGGTTTAATGAATCCGGAATCTATTGTAATGCTTTGGAATTTTTGAAGTAATTTTTGGATCTCTGGATGAATTGATGCTTCCATTACTGATGATATGTGTGGATTTAATTATTTTTGTGTGTCAGTATTAATTGTAGAATAAGTGGAAGAATCTAATAGTTGTCTTTTGGCTAAGTCAACAATTAACCCGAAATGGAACAGGAAATCAGCGCCTAAAATAGCTTTAGTAACGTCTGCGATTAAAAATTGCCATTTGAATTTGCGTTTGAAACCTAAATCCAGTGATAATGTTTGCCTACCATAAGTGTTGATTGGAGAAGAGTTTGCTGCTGTAAGGTGAAGATGTGATGCAGGTAATTTATTTGACAATGGGGCCGGAATAACCGATATGTCTGCACCAGTGTCGATTAAAAAATGTTTTTTTGAAATGTGGTCATAAACGTAAAGACGACCTGAGTTGTCGCTTTTATCGACCGTCGTCATAGACGATAAGCGATTTATTTTTTTGAACTGTGTAATTTGGGAAAGTTCTTGTTTTTATTAAAAAAAACAAGGTTCAACACATTTGTGGGCTTTATTTCCAAAATTGTTATGATACCAACAATATTTGCTATTTGATGTATTAAAACGTGTATCGGAAGAGTTATTTTTGTTGTTAATTCGATAAGGTGATGGGGATCTGCGTCTTGATGGAGAATTTGAACGGAGTGAACATAATTTTTCTAATTTCTCTTCGAGATTATTTAGTTTTGTTGTGAGAATGTCGAAATTTATTTTTTCTTGATCCTGTTGTGTTGAAAAGTTAAAGAGAGAAGTTGTTGTTGGTTTATTTAGAATTTCCATCATTTTGTCTGCGGAAGAAGCTAATTCTGAAAGGGAATTATTGTTACATATAAGAACTGTTTGTATATTTTGCGGTAAGCGTTGAAGCCATAAGGTACGTAGGACCTCTTCAGTGAATTTATCTTCGGATAAATCTTTCATCTCTCTGAGTAATTGAGAGGGGAGACGATCTCCTAGTACTAAATCATTCAATAGCTGATTTAGTTTTGAACTTGCCGACACGGATAACCTATCGATTAAGGTTTCTTTTAATTGAGTATATGGTTGAATGGTATGTGGCTTACGAACCACATCACTAATTATTCGGATGACGTCTCCTTCCAACACAGAAAGAACATGAAAAAATTTATTTTTTTGATCTGTAATTTTTGCGAGTTCAAATTGTGCTTCTAACCGGTTAAACCAAAGTTCTGGCATGTCTTTCCAGAAAGGTGCAGGTTTAATTGAAATGGGTGTGGTGGGTGTGGTTGAGGTATCACCGGTGTTGCGATTTCGATTCATTTTAAATAAATTTTAAATGCAATTGCCGTTAAAAATGGATATTTACAACTTGCATACAATTACAAATGAATGTGATAGTTTTTTTTTTAAATCTAATAATTTAATTTTTCACTTTTTTTACTTTAAAATTTGGTTTGTTCTTACTTGTCTTTTTTATTTTAAAATAATCTTAAAATTAATTTTTGAAACTTATGATGTTGATTGCTGTATTGATGATGATGTTGATTGCTGCGTATTCTTGTTGTTGGGGTCACCAGTTTGTGGGGTCAGTCCTTAATATTTTGTTAAATTATTTTCTTTTTAATTATTTATTTACTATCACGAAATAATTCGTAAACGTTTTCTTTTTAATTATTTAATTATTATCACGAAATAATTCGTAAACGTTTTCTTTTTAATTATTTATTTATTATCACGAAATAACTCGTAAAAGTTGGTATTATAATGTAATTATTTTATTTTTAATATATTGTACAAAGTTTCCTTTTTTTATTAAAACTTAATAGTTCTCGTAACCGACCCGGGGTACATGAATATCCAATTCAGACTACTCAATATTTTTCAAAACAATATTTTTCAAAACAACAATATCCGGTAAATCGATATCCATATTTAATAGCAAGTAGATCTCTCAGTATAGGTATACTGAGTTGCACACATTTGCGACTGTGCCAATTCCAAAGTATACAAATCGCAAATTCTCACACATGTTAATTTATGTTAACCTGTTACTTTCAAACGATGATACGTTGCCACAACACCCTCCTACCAGTGATACTGCAAGTATAACGATGCCTGAAGAGTCTTTGATTCTGCCGGTTATTGAGTGTTTTATGGTAGTGTGAATCTGACTCTTTTTTTGTTGGAGAACGCTGGTCTCCTGTTACTACTTAATGCCAAATCAAACTCTGGTTGACTCTTTGCATTTGTGGTAAGTGAAGTGGTGCAATGATGCTTTGCTTTTTCTGGTTGGGAAGTGAAATTATTTTTATTCAAAATTTCTTCTTCAGAAAAACACGGTTTTAACCGATTTAAGGAAACCTTAACCTCTTTTTCACTTATCAGAAGTGTGAAGTAATTTTTATCGCGTGAAATCACTTTGAAAGGTCCTTCGTAAGGGCTTTGTAGGCGTTTTTTGATAGAGTCTGTTCTAATAAATACGTGGGTACAAGAGTTTAAATCTTTAAATTTAAATATATTATATTTAGCATGATTTGTTGCTTCAATGGGTTTTAGTGAAGTCATTAATTTTCGTAATTGACCTACGAACTCGCTTTGACAAAAATTGTTTGTTGGATTTTCCATAAAATCGCTGGGTAAACGGATAGATTCTCCGTATAGCAGTTCAGCTGGGGTGCCTAGAAATTCTTCCCTAAAAACCGTTCTTAAACCTAGCAAAACGAAAGGTAGCACTTTAGACCACTGCTTATTTTTGTAGGTTTTAATTGTCGTTTTGAGTGATCGATGCCATCTTTCTATAAACCCATTTGCTTGTGGATGATATGCAGTAGTTCTATTGTGTTTGAAACCCAACAGTCTAGATAGCTCTTTAAAAAGAGTTGATTCGAATTGTCTACCTTGATCAGTAACTATAATTTTAGGAATACCGAACCGAGAAATCCAACTTTGACATAGCGCTTCTGCGCAGGATTCAGCCGAACTATCAGTTATTGGAACTGCTTCAGGCCATCGAGTGAAACGATCGATTAAGGTAAGACAGAATCTGAAACCTTGTGAAGGAGGTAGCGGACCTATGATGTCCATGTGTATTGTTTCAAAACGCTTGGATGTTATTGGAAATTTTCCAAAAGAGTTCTTAACGTGTCGAGAAATTTTGTTTTTTTGACATGCTAGACAACTACGAGCCCAGGTGTTTACATCCTTATTCATGGAAGGCCAAAAATATTTGGCAGTAACCATTTTATTTGATGTTCTGATGCTGGGATGAGCAAGATTATGGAGGGAATCGAAAATTTGTTTTCGAAAAGCCTGAGGAATGAAGGGTCGTCGTGTTCGAGAGTCTGATTTTTCACAATAGATCTTTTTGTTACTGCCAATAACAGGTGATTTGGAAAATTTGTACGACGCATTCTCTAATAGTTTTTTTAGCTCAGGATCTGATTCTTGTGCCATGGACATAGCTTGAAAATCAATAGAACTTGGCAGGTTTAGCTCGTTAATCCTTGATAGCGTATCTGCAACTACATTGTCTTTACCTGCTATGTGTTGGATATCTGTAGTGAATTGACTGATGAAATCTAAATGACGCACCTGTCTTGGAGATGCTTTGTCAGGATTTTGTTGCAGTGCAAAAGTTAACGGTTTATGATCAGTAAATAATGTAAAATTCCGACCTTCTAGCCAATATCGAAAATATTTAATGCTTTTGTATGCAGCTAATAATTCTCTGTCATAGGCGCTGTATTTAGTTTGTGCTGGGTTGAGTTTGATTGAAAAAAATCCTAAAGGTTGCCAATAATTTTGAATTTTTTGTTGTAGTGCTGCGCCAATGGCTATGTCAGACGCGTCAACAAATAAGCCTAATTGAGCGTTGTTATTTGGAAAGGTTAGAAGAGTAGTCTCTGTTAATTGAGTTTTAATTTTCTTAAAAGCTTCTGAAGATTCAAAATTCCATTCAATTTTTTTGGAACCTTCTTTTTTGCTGCCAGTAAGGTATTTATTTAAAAGTAGCTGGTGTTGAGCTGCATGAGGGATGAATCTTCTGTAAAAATTGACCATGCCTAAAAAACGTCTGAGTTCTTTGACGGTGCTTGGTTGATTAAAATTTGCGATTGCTTCAATTTTTTCATGGGTAGGTGTAATACCCTTTGAATTTATAATGTGGCCCAGATATTTAACTTCGTTTCTAATGAAATTACATTTTTCTGTGTTAATGATGAGACCGTGATTTTGGAAACGTTGGAAGACTTTGGAAAGATGCGCGATATGATCCTGTTCTGATTTTGATGCAATTAAGACATCGTCAAGATAAACAAAGCAAAATGATAAATCTTGAAGAACTGAATGAATGAACCTTTGAAAGGTCTGAGCTGCGTTACAGAGGCCGAAAGTCATACGCGTGAATTCGAAGAGTCCAAAAGGTGTGCATATTGCTGTCTTGTGAATATCTTCCATATTGACAGGAATTTGGTGATAAGCTTTCGTGAGATCCAGTGTAGAAAAATATTTGCAACCAGATAAATTGTGTGCAAAATCGTGAATTAAAGGAATCGGATATCGATCTGGAATAGTGATGCTATTTAAGCGTCTGTAATCTCCACATGGCCTCCATTCTCCATTTTTTTTAGGTACCATATGAAGTGGAGAGGACCAGCAGCTGTTGGACGGTCTACAAATTCCTTGTTTTAATAGAAATTCAAATTCTTTCTTTGCTGCTTGTAATTTCTCTGGGGAAAGACGTCGGACTTTTGAAACAATAGGCGGACCTGTAACCTTAATTTGGTGGTTGATGTGATGCTTTACTGGTTTAATGAATCCGGAATCTATTGTAATGCTTTGGAATTTTTGAAGTAATTTTTGGATCTCTGGATGAATTGATGCTTCCATTACTGATGATATGTGTGGATTTAATTATTTTTGTGTGTCAGTATTAATTGTAGAATAAGTGGAAGAATCTAATAGTTGTCTTTTGGCTAAGTCAACAATTAACCCGAAATGGAACAGGAAATCAGCGCCTAAAATAGCTTTAGTAACGTCTGCGATTAAAAATTGCCATTTGAATTTGCGTTTGAAACCTAAATCCAGTGATAATGTTTGCCTACCATAAGTGTTGATTGGAGAAGAGTTTGCTGCTGTAAGGTGAAGATGTGATGCAGGTAATTTATTTGACAATGGGGCCGGAATAACCGATATGTCTGCACCAGTGTCGATTAAAAAATGTTTTTTTGAAATGTGGTCATAAACGTAAAGACGACCTGAGTTGTCGCTTTTATCGACCGTCGTCATAGACGATAAGCGATTTATTTTTTTGAACTGTGTAATTTGGGAAAGTTCTTGTTTTTATTAAAAAAAACAAGGTTCAACACATTTGTGGGCTTTATTTCCAAAATTGTTATGATACCAACAATATTTGCTATTTGATGTATTAAAACGTGTATCGGAAGAGTTATTTTTGTTGTTAATTCGATAAGGTGATGGGGATCTGCGTCTTGATGGAGAATTTGAACGGAGTGAACATAATTTTTCTAATTTCTCTTCGAGATTATTTAGTTTTGTTGTGAGAATGTCGAAATTTATTTTTTCTTGATCCTGTTGTGTTGAAAAGTTAAAGAGAGAAGTTGTTGTTGGTTTATTTAGAATTTCCATCATTTTGTCTGCGGAAGAAGCTAATTCTGAAAGGGAATTATTGTTACATATAAGAACTGTTTGTATATTTTGCGGTAAGCGTTGAAGCCATAAGGTACGTAGGACCTCTTCAGTGAATTTATCTTCGGATAAATCTTTCATCTCTCTGAGTAATTGAGAGGGGAGACGATCTCCTAGTACTAAATCATTCAATAGCTGATTTAGTTTTGAACTTGCCGACACGGATAACCTATCGATTAAGGTTTCTTTTAATTGAGTATATGGTTGAATGGTATGTGGCTTACGAACCACATCACTAATTATTCGGATGACGTCTCCTTCCAACACAGAAAGAACATGAAAAAATTTATTTTTTTGATCTGTAATTTTTGCGAGTTCAAATTGTGCTTCTAACCGGTTAAACCAAAGTTCTGGCATGTCTTTCCAGAAAGGTGCAGGTTTAATTGAAATGGGTGTGGTGGGTGTGGTTGAGGTATCACCGGTGTTGCGATTTCGATTCATTTTAAATAAATTTTAAATGCAATTGCCGTTAAAAATGGATATTTACAACTTGCATACAATTACAAATGAATGTGATAGTTTTTTTTTTAAATCTAATAATTTAATTTTTCACTTTTTTTACTTTAAAATTTGGTTTGTTCTTACTTGTCTTTTTTATTTTAAAATAATCTTAAAATTAATTTTTGAAACTTATGATGTTGATTGCTGTATTGATGATGATGTTGATTGCTGCGTATTCTTGTTGTTGGGGTCACCAGTTTGTGGGGTCAGTCCTTAATATTTTGTTAAATTATTTTCTTTTTAATTATTTATTTACTATCACGAAATAATTCGTAAACGTTTTCTTTTTAATTATTTAATTATTATCACGAAATAATTCGTAAACGTTTTCTTTTTAATTATTTATTTATTATCACGAAATAACTCGTAAAAGTTGGTATTATAATGTAATTATTTTATTTTTAATATATTGTACAAAGTTTCCTTTTTTTATTAAAACTTAATAGTTCTCGTAACCGACCCGGGGTACATGAATATCCAATTCAGACTACTCAATATTTTTCAAAACAATATTTTTCAAAACAACAATATCCGGTAAATCGATATCCATATTTAATAGCAAGTAGATCTCTCAGTATAGGTATACTGAGTTGCACACATTTGCGACTGTGCCAATTCCAAAGTATACAAATCGCAAATTCTCACACATGTTAATTTATGTTAACCTGTTACTTTCAAACGATGATACGTTGCCACAATGGTCTGATTTATAGGAAACAAAAAGGTGATGTAAGGTTTTATGTTCCAGAAAACATGGAAAATAAGGTGATACAGACACACCAGGAGGCTTTGTGTCATTTGGGTGTGGATAAATGCTACGAAAATCTAAGCAAAATATATTGGTTTCCGAACATGAAAGGCAACATTAAGGCCTACATTAAAACTTGTCTGAAATGCATTTCTTTCTCACCTAATACTGGAAAAGTCGAAGGCACACTTCACAAAATTCCTAAGGGAAACTTGTCATTCGACACATTGCATATTGACCAATACGGTCCACTATAATCTTCACGAACTAAGTGTAAACATATATTCTTGATAATTGATGGTTTTATAAAATTCGTTAAATTGTTCCCAGTACCTAACACTAGCAGTAAAGAAGCTCTAAAATGTCTTAATAACTTTTTTGAAAATTACAGCCTACGATTGTGTCGGACAGTGGTACATGTTTTACCTCGAAAGAATTTAAAGATTGTATGGAAAACAATAATATTAAACACACAAAAATAGCGACGTTTTCACCCCAATCTAATCGTCAAGTTGAGCGTGTGAACTGTTTACTCACCCCTATGTTGGCTGTACCACCAAATTCCATCATAAAAAAAACTTGGTGATATTTTTACTCAAAAATTATCAATTATACGAATAAATTGTATATGACAAAAAGTGCTCATAATTAGGCAAAGAACACGTGTGCATTTTTCCAGAATTTTCCGGGAGATTTTTGGATTTTTCAAAAATTGGACAAATCCAAAAAACCAAAAATAGTCCAAAAAAATGCTGAAAAAATTCATACGTGTTCTTTTGCTAATTTTAAGCATTTCCTGTTCTATAAATTTTTTTTTTTAAAATTGATCTTTTTCGTGGAAAAAACTCGCGAAGTCATTTATTAAATTGCTGTACAAAATGACAAAAAAAAAACAACTTTCAAAACCATGGTTTGAGAAAGTTTAGACAGTCGGACCGCTATTTCTGGTGGTTCTATGATTATCCAATAGCAGCAACGATAAGATAATCGACTTTGAAAAGAAAAATGGCCAACAAAAATCTCCAGTTTTTTTAAAAAACTTAAAAAATAATAGGGTTTTTGAAGCTTTTATGCAAAACAAATGCTAGATTCTGAAAGAGCATTCCCAAAAACCCCTGATATACGAATTTGGAACAAAATCGCCCCAATTTGCCGAATCGTATAATTGAATTTGCGTGCACAAAATCCTCGTTTTGCGCATTAATGGGTTAAGCTTTTTATTTTTTGATGTCGCGCACTGTTCGAGCTTGGTGGATATGCACCCTAAGATAGAATTTAGTCCCGTTACAGAGCTTATTTCTCGTGACTTCATTGCTGCGATCGCCGACGTCTGTACAAACGTAGGAAGGAGAGGTCATTAGTAAATTGAATACACGCTGTCATTACCCCTGGCAAGTTTTGACAGTTCTCTGAGCAATTTCAGAGCACGTAAGTTATTCGCCGAAACATTCATTTTTGCCTGTTTTAGCTCTTTAATTTATTACAATTTGTCTCTTAATACTGATTCTGTCAATGCGCTGTGAAGTCTCTGGTAAATTGAACTTCTTGCAAATTCAACTTGAATGATAAGTAAGCTTCTACTTTCGTTCCTTCTTTTTCCCCCTTATACATATGTAAGCCACCTGCACCCTCGAGAGGAAATGCTTCACTCATGTACATGGATTTTGTAAGGCGTGTCGGTCGCACGATGTGATCTATAATCTAAGCTTAGAGACAGCTGACATGTGTGCGGAACCAACCTTTTCTAACGCCATGCACAGTATGGTACAGAACATAACTCTAACCACCCCCTCTCTGCTTGATTGATTGGTTGATTTACTGGAGAGGGAGGCAGAACACCTCGAGCGCTCAGACTTTCATTAGTCATTGCGCTCAAAACCCCCGCTCTATCGAAATTTCCCGTTGTCCTAATGAACTGAAGAATCTTAGACAGAGATCGAGAATCAAAATCCTCTATTCTCATGATATCGGCGCCAAAGTCCAAACGCGTCTATACATGCACGAGAGAACGCAGGACAGTGACAGAGGAAGTGCTTTGTACTGTCCTACTTCTCCCCACACGAGGGGCACACAGGGTCGCCAATGATTCCCAGGGTGTTCGTGTGTTTGCCAAGTGTATTATGCCTTGTAATTGTCCCTAGAGCCATGCAATCTTTCCTACTTAAGCTAAGTAAGAATTTTGCAGTATTCTTGTTCGGATTACCTATGAAGTATTAGGTGGTTGCATTAAAAGTCACTGTTTTTTAGGTTTTTTGAAAGTTTATTTCTATGATAAAAATTGTAAGGATTTTATTCAAAATATGCGCCTTCGGCAGCTACAAGCTTCTCCCACTTTTCTGGCAACAATTGAATTCCGCGGCGAAAGAAAGCTCTATGCTTTGAAGCTATCCAATCAGCAATCCATTTTTGGACTTCTTCATAATTTTTGAAATTCCTTTCTTCAATCGTGTTGCATCGACCGAAACAGATGATAGTCTGATGGAGCCAGATCTGGAGAATACGCTGGGTGGGGAAGGGTTTTCCATTCAGACTCCATCAGTTTTTGTTTGGCCATGAGCAACATGAGGCCGAGCGTTATCATGAAGAAGAGTAATTTCTCGTAGATTCGATGCAATTGATGGTCTGTTTTTCATCAAATTTTTGTACAAATTCTCCAACTGTTGTTCATAATGCTCAGCGGTGATTGTTTCATTGGGCTATAATAACTCGTAATAGACAACTCCTTCCATATCCCATTAAATGCAGAGCATTGTCTTATTAGCGTGGATGTTCCGTTTTGGAGTCGATGTTATCAGTTGGCCAGGATCAACCCATGATTTTCTTCGTTTTGGTTTCTCAAAATAGATCCATGTTTCATCTCCGGTCACAATACGCCATAAAAAACTCTTCTTGCTTTGCTTTGTAAGTAAGGAAATGTTTAGCCGATTCGCCGACTCGCAATAGCACTGTCGGTCAATGGATGTGGCAGCCATTTTCCTTCTTTTTGTATCTTCCCAATGTCATGCAAACATCGCGATCAGTTGATTTATCGACTCCAAGTTGTTCAGCTAATTTTCTAAGCGATTGAGCGGGATTATCGTCCAGTAACGCTTTTAATTCCTCATCTTCAAATTTTTTCGGTTGACCTGGCCGTTCTTTGTCATAAACACCATAATCACCGCTTTTAAACCTTCTAAACCAAGCTTTGCATACTGTTTCGGATGGAGCAGATTCTCCATAAGTTTCCGCGAGTAATCGGTGAGCTTCAGCCGCTCTCTTTTTCAAATCGAACTAATGCAGAACTACACATAGGAAAAACAACTTATCGCGATCCATTTTTCACTGTATATTAAGGCTGTTTTCAAATTCGCATGCACTTGCACTATTTCCTAACCATTTTTAGTGTACTTTGTAGAACACTTCAAATTCGACAGATAAAATAGTGCAACAGCGAAGCAAACTACGTGTATTTTCGATCGCCCTACGCACTATTCGGAGTTTTTAGGAGAACTTTTAGTGAGAAAAATAGATTTAAGTGCAAGTGCATGTGAATTCGAACACGGCCTAAATATCACTTAATTAATATAAAAATGCTGACTGTCAACTGGATTTTATTAACACACCTTCAAGCTTCAAAAATGAACAAAAGTGAACAGCGGGAATTAATGCAACCACCTAATACTTGGTAAGTCTGCAGGTACTTAGGCTGGACTATCTCTCTCCGTGAACTTAACCCACGTGTTGAGTTATCTAGTTCTTCAACGTTGCAGTTGTAACTATATTTGACCTCTTCTTTCGAAAACCATCCAGCGCCCATACCGTTTACGGTTTCCGAGCCGCCTGTGCAGAATATGTCGCTGAGTCCATTCAATAATTTGTTTGGATCTTCTCATTCCTCCCTTTTTGAGAGGAGAATTTGAAATCTTCTTCCGAACATTAATATTGGGGTCATATCTGTTAGAGAATTACGCTTTTGAGGCAGCTAGATGTATACAGGGTGTTCAGAGGTGGGAGGGAAATATTGCAGTGGGTGAAAGGTCAGACCGAGATAAGCAAAAAATCATATGGGTGGGTGGAAGGGGTATCTCGCACCGTTCGGCAGTTACAGGGTGATTCGTAAATCAGGATTTTGCTTTATATGGGAACCGCTCTTGTTTTTTTATACGCATCGCAGCGACCCCAAACCGATCTCAAAATATCACTATTTCGAAACCCTTTCCAAGAAGGACAACACCACCCCCCTATCTCCAACCCCTTGGCCAGAATGCCCCCTTTTTTCACCTTTCGCCCCACTTTTCTCCGAAATTCATGTTATTAACATACCTACTTTTTATTTTTTTTAAGTTGCCTATTTAATTACCTTTCCAAAAAAGTGCAACATGCCTAGGTAGAAAGGGGTTGAAAAAGTCCTGAAATTAAAACATCCTCACAGGTACCCAATTACTTTATTGCACCATAATGGAAAAAGTCGTTAAGTAAACAATTGTTATGACAGAAAGTTCGGAAATGTTTGTTAAGGAAACACAGGTAATACAATTTTATTATTTCAACAAAACATTAATAAAATAATAAATGTAATCTCGTTAAATAGCGTTATTAGTTTATTATATCCAGTATTGACTCCAAGGTATCCTGACGCTCCATTTCTAATACCTCCTATGAATTATGGTATAAAAATGGGTAAGTTTGAAAGGGCATTGACTACAGTTGTTTAACAGCAAAAATTAAGATAAAATGGCAGTATTCAGTGTTGAAGAGTATGCCGATATAATTTACGTGTACAGTTTAGTAGACGAAAATGATAGTGAGGCCGTACGAGAACACCAAAGGAGATTCCCGAATCGGCGTGTACCCGACAGAAGGGTATTTTCAAGGACTTTCAAAAGGTTAAAAGAAACCGGAAGTGTAACCGCCCCCAGAGCAGAAACGCGATCAGGAACATCGGTCAATTCAGCGGACATCGACCAACAAATCCTCAACATCGTGAGGAACAGCCCTGAAATAAGCATCAGGCAGGTCGCACGCCGGTTAGGATTGTCTTCAGAGAGAGTTTGGACCGTTGTGAGCTGAGAGGGACTACATCCATACCACCATATCCCGGTCCAAGCACTACAGGAAGGAGATTCCGAAAGACGATTGCAATTCTGCACTTGGCACGAGTCTGACATCGAAAACAGAAGGTTTCTAGACTGAATTCTGTGGACGGATGAATCGCAATTCACCCGGGGTGACATCACAAACTTCCACAACCTCCACACCTGGTCAGATGTGAACCCACCTAGGACAAGCTGTCGGTTCTTCCAGCAAAGTTTTAGTGTCAATGTCTGGGCTGGCATCATCGGCAACCAGTTGATAGGCCCCTTCATTTTGCCCCAAGTGCTGAATAGTCAGCTATATTCGGACTTTTTGGAGAATACCCTTCCGGATCTGTTGGAGGACATCTCCCTGGCCACCAGAAGCGCAATGTATTTACAGCACGACGGAGCACCTGCGCATACTGGGAACATTGTTAGTGCAAGGTTGAATGAACATTACCCATAGCGCTGGATTGGACGAGGTGGACCGATTCCTTGGCCTGGTAGGTCACCGGACCTTACTGCACTAGACCTTTTCTTATGGGAAATGATGAAAGATGAAGTTTACTCAAGACCAATCAACACCAGAGAAGAATTAGTTACCAGGATTGGAAATGCAGCCACGAAAATACGGGAGAGACTGGCTACCATAGACCTCAAACGCGAAATAAGACGAAGGCTACTTGCATGCAACGAAACTGGCGGAGAACATTTTGTAGGACAAAAGTTTTAATTGTAATTAGTTTTTAATCGAACAAAATGTATTTTTCAGTTAACTTAAGTATAATTTGTTAAAAATTCGAATTGTCATGATATTCTGTAAAAGGATTTTTGTAAATAAATTTTCGTATCCTTTTCCTACCTGGGCATGTTGCACCTTTTTGGAAAGGTAATTAGATAGGTAACCTTAAGAAAAAAAAGTAGGTATGTTAATAACGTGAATTTCTGAGAAAAGTGTGGCGAAAGGTAAAAAATCGTGAAATAAAAGTTAATTTTTTCAACTTACAGGGGTGATTGTGACAAAATAGTAATTTTTTGAGATCGCTGCGATGCGTAGAAAAAAAGATAAAAATACAAGAGCGGTTTCCATATAAAGCAACATCCTGATTTCAACATCCCCCCCCCCCCCCCCCCCCCCACCCATTCTATTTTTTGCTTATCTCGGTCTGACCTTTCACTCCCTGCAATATTTCCCTCCCACCTCTGAACACCCTGTATATGCATATTTGAATAGCGAGCTTCACGAAGAGATTTTTATGGAACCGCCACCTGGATTTCAAGTAAGTGGTGATAAATATAAAGTATTAAAACTAAAGAAGTTTTTATGGCCTGAAACAATCCTCAAGAGCATGGAACAGAAAGGCTACTCAGGTACTAGCCAAGTTCAACAGGGAAATGCGAACTTCAGGTGTCACATATATATTGTTTTACGTTGAGGCAGTTGAGGGTTTGTTGCTGGTCGTTGAATCTACAACAAATGCAGTTAAGGAGGAAATTCAAAAATAATTTGTTATTAGGGACTTGGGTGATGTGAGCCATTACCTCGGAATACAGCTGAAGCGTGAAGAGGATGGTTCAATTTTACTTAGCCAAAGAACTAAAATCCGGAAAATATTGTATGAATATGGTTTAATGGACCCTAGCCGGCAGCAACACCTATGGAGACGAGTTTTCTGTCGTCAATAGAGGAATATAGTCCGAGTTTACCAAACAACCCTTTACCATATATAGGAAAGCTAATGGCTCATTGTCATCGCAACTGTGAGCTGACCAGATATACCAGCAGCAGTCGGAATATTATGTATGTGTGTGGAAAAACCTGCGGAAATAGACTGGAAAGCCGTGAAGCTGGTACTGAGGTATTTTGCATCTACGGTTGATTTGAATTTACTTCTGTCATCACATGGATGTCCAGAGATGGAATGTTTTGTGGATTTGGAGTGGGCCGGAAACATAACTGATAGGAAATCTACCAGCGGATACGTTTTCTTCTTCGGAGATTCTGTGGTATCATGCTCGAGCCGTGAGCAAACGTCTGTAGCTGTTTCATCCATTGAAGCAGAGTATGTGGCATCGTCACAAGTGGTTAAGGAATTGTTTTAGTTGCGGCAGTTATTGACCGATATTGGAATGCAGGTCGTAGAGACGACAGTCATCTATGAACATAATCAAGGTTGCATCAAGCTTATTGAATCTGAAGGATTTAATGCGCGTACTAAACATATTGATATCTGCCATCATAAAATTCAGACTTGAGAGAAAAACGAATCGTGGATGTGCAATATCGGAAAGGATGTTGGCGGATATATTTACAGAGCCATTAGCGAGGGATCATTTTTCGAAAATGGCTGGTTTTTTGGGACTTGCTACAGCGAGAAGGGGTGTTGGAGAACTGCGCTTTAGTCAAGCTCATGACTGACCATTAAATCGGTAATATGACACGACTAATATTGTAAAGTTGGTACTCTCCCCTTCTGGTTCCAACCATCGTCCTGTTTAGATCGAATTCAGAATTGTTATCTATATCCCGTAGTGAAAAGCCGGCCTTACTATCCCTCTTTATTTTTACTTCTCACTTTAGAGTTTCTACAGTTCATATAGTTCTTATAAGAGTGAGTGAAAAAGACCTTGGACCCATGTCCAAACATTGTATAAATAGCTCTCTCTCCCCAACTTTCGAAAGGTGGATTTTCCCGACCCTATTCGATCCTTCTATTGTCCAGAGCAGGTATATATTTTGCGCTACACTCGATAGTTCAGGGCACTTTATTTTGTACCGACTCATAATTTTTGGTTTACATATATTTATACATTTATATAATTTATATAATGAAAAATAAGAAGAAGAAAAAAGAAAAAAAAGTCAATCAGCTGGATTTGAACCCGTACATGCTGGAGTACGAGTCTGAAGCATTACCGCTTACGCCACGGTACGCTTAATCAGTATTTAACATAACTTATATATAAAGTGCGGGGTGAAATTTAGATGCATTTTTCTCAGCTTCTACTGGGCGTTGGCCTGAAATATTTTACAGCGGTAGTACCCACATGGTATACTACCACTACACCAAAATGAATTTAAATCCGTTTCCCCAAGGTCGTGCCGTCCCCTTGTAAGAATAATTTTTTTTAAACTGCGTATTCCTACAATATCATCTTTCTGCTCAGTTTCATAATCAAATGGTATGTATCTTAACAACCCAGTAGGAAATGTAACAAGAGCTTGCCCTAAGAAGGCCTGATATAACTACTTCCAAGCATTTTCAATATTCCCTCTAGCATGGGTCTGCAGGTACCCCTATATCCCTACTTCCTGAAAATCGATTGGGTTTTACCAAAAATATTGTTTTGTTTTAACAAGATTTTGTCATCGTGGTTGCGCTTGCATCTACGCGTTTTCTTTTCACTCTGGAAGATAAAGTGCGCATGACAGGTTGTTTTAATTTTTATTAATTCAATGAGTGCCTCATATTTTAATAAGCTGAGCAACAGTGTTATAATCCCTAATACTATTAATCCAAATACTATAACTCCAAACATAATCTGATGCGCACTCAGCATCTTTTCGCGCCGCGCTTTCCATATTTCCATATTTTATTTCTTGTAATCGCTGCTACCTAAAAATACTTAACTAGCGTCTGTCATTGCACAAGCGTCCGGTCTAAATTTCCCAAAAGACGTTGAATCCGCGTCTGCACTTGAAACCGGCAAGTGCAACTTCCAAGAAATGCTAAGTAATGTCCTCACGCTGTTTGACCGGGGACTCGAAGGCAAAATTTAGATTAGTTCCCGAGTTATTGTCAATTAAAAAGGTCGCCCCTGGAGTGAAATAAATAATATTGTTAAATTGATTGAATATAAAAGTTGACTAGTGAAATAAATAATATTGTCAAATTGATCGAATATAAAAGTTTGACTAGTGAAATAAATAATATTGTTAAATTGATTGAATATAAACGTTGACTAGTGAAATAAATAATATTGTCAAATTGACGGAATATAAAAGTTTGACTAGTGAAATAAATAATATTGTTAAATTGATTGAATATAAAAGTTGACTAGTGAAATAAATAATATTGTTAAATTGATCGAATATAAAAGTTTGACCAGTGAAATAAATAATATTGTCAACGAAAAGTTCTCTTTTCTTTTTTTTCTCGTTCAAAAGATTGAACATTTTAACTGGCGCAGTCGATAGGATTGCGTGGCGCGTTCGGTTTAATAACGGAGTTACATGCGAAGACGCATAACTAATTAAATCCGACGCGTATATTTTAATA
This sequence comes from Dysmachus trigonus, assembly GCA_949715965.1. Lineage (NCBI taxonomy): Eukaryota > Metazoa > Arthropoda > Insecta > Diptera > Asilidae > Dysmachus > Dysmachus trigonus. The sequence continues at coordinate 35,302,841 of OX454321.1, read as the reverse complement.
TTTTACCGCGCATCCAAAAAACCACGAAAAGATTCGGTGTAAAACACGAACCTATGCGTATCGATAAAAACCCATGGGAAGATTCGCGAATGAAACTTGTATCTAGGCGCATCGGCAAAAACTCACGTAAAGATTCGCGAGAAATTCCAACTAACAGTTATTACACAAAGTGAAATTTTCTGTAAATAAACAAATAAAATAAATAAAAAGCACATAAATAATTAAGTGAGTTAATAGATGAACGATTAACAAAATAAATAAACGAACGAACTTTTTTTTTTATATAAGCGAAGAAATCAATAAATAAAATAAATAAAGAAGCGCATAAATAAAGCAAATAAAAAGATCTATCAACAAAGGACCTCTCGAAGTATCTCTACAGTACAGCAGCTGAAGGCGACGCGACAACGTTACCAGACTTCTCCTCCTTGCGGACATCGACGCCGGAACTCAGGAACTCAACTCACCCCATCGATGTTACAACAATCTAGTAGAAACAACTGCAAGTAGCACAAAATTTTTTGTTGTTGTTGTTGTTTTTTTTCTGAATTCTTTCTCTTCTCCACATCTCTACCTACTTTTGGTCTAAATTAGCTTTATTTGTATACTTAAAATAACGAAACAGTAAAACAAAATGAATCCTGAAACAGAAAACATTGGCATAAACAGTGCTGTAAATCCAGAACCTGGGCCGTCAGGACTCCCACAACCCACTATGCCACTCACCTTCACTCATTCCGTTAAAATAGACCCAATTAAATATTTATCAAAATTGCCAGATTTCGATGGCAAACCCAACCACCTACAAAATTTTATGGATTTGATAGACCGTGTTCACTCAATCCTCCAAACATACAACGAACTTTCCCAACTAATTTTCTCCGACTTAATAAAATCCAAATTAAAAGGTAGGGCCTGAGAAGTTGTGGAAAACAACTACCACGTAGGATCATGGACAGATATGAAAGCACTTTTAAACAACAATTTTGGAGACAAAAAGTCAGCACAGCAACTCTTCGACGACCTGAGGGGGATAACGTTTAAAACAAATAGCCAAAATTTCTACAACGAAATCAAAACGGTCCTCAGGAAACTGGACATAAAAACAACGCACGAAAATAGTATTACCGGGCAAGACCTTTAACCGACCCTTCAAGCCAATATCGATTCTGCTCTCAACATTTTCAAGCAGAAAATTCTGGAACCAATGAAATCTATTCTATATTGTAGGGCACCCAAAGATTTAGAATCAGCCATGAACATTCTATACGATTCAGGTTACGCATTTTATACCCCTCTTCCAAACTATCTCCCTAAATCGACAAATGCGAACAGGCAAAACGAAAACAGAAATTACCCAAGGCACGGACGGAATAGGAATTTAAACGGGAATAATGTCGATCGTTATCAGAACTCTCTACCCCAAAACAGAAATCGAAACCCAAATAGGCCACCAAATTTTGACCAGAGAGGATCCCACCAAAGTGCTCAGAATAAGTCCAACCCATCCAATAATAATAACGCTACCCAAACCAGCAACAGTAATACTGGTAGATCCGAATTAAGTAATAGCCCCAGGCAAAATCAATACACGAACAACAATTTTAGTAACAATCCCAGACCGTACCAGAGTAACAACAATCCTAATTATAGATATAATAACAACTTTAACAACAGATACAACAACACTAATAATAACCAAAACAATAGTAGCAATAGTAACAGACAAATCAATAATAATAATGCACCAGAACCTATGGAGGTCGACCTAGCATATGCACCAAATCAAGAGAACGTGACCCCTACACCCGAATATGTTCATTGAAGGGCCTCGGGAGCAAGCTACCCCATATAATCCTCAAGTCAAAAACTATCCGCCTAAAATTTATCATCTATACTGGGGCAACCCACTCTATTATTAATCCAAATTTATGCCACCCAAAGTGGAGCGTAAAATTAGAAGCCCCGATCAAACTCCAAACCTTAAATCATATCATCGAGATACAAGAAAAAGTAGTAATCCCACTCTTCGAGGAGTTGGGTGACCCTTCAAAAAAGGTCGAGATGTATGTAGGTATGTCAGTTCCACGCCGAATATGACGGGATAATCGGAAATAATATCCTTGTTGATATCGAAGCTAAAATAGACTATAAAGAGAAATGCCTGGCTACAGGAATAAATAAAATAAAACTCCATTTTGAGTCACAGGAAGGACAAAAAGAAAGAAACGGTCAAGAGACTGTTCATGTGAACCTCCCTGTTACTCAAAAATCAGGTTTGGGATACTTAGAGGAGCAACGCGCAGAGAACAACGCGTTCGTAATTAAAGAAGGGGTTTACAATATTGAAAACAACATGATATACACGAAAGTCAAAATTCTAGACAGTGGTTCGGGAATCGTTATGACTACACCCTTGAACGCGTTAAAGGTCGACGAACAAAATTTCAACATAATCGAAAACAGAACTTATCTTCCCCCTCTCGAACAACTACGAACGGAGCATTTGTATCAAGAGGAAAAGATTTCTCTGATTAAATTAGTAAAGAAATACTCCGATATTTTTTACCAGGACAATTCGGATTTGACATTTACGAACGCCATTAAGCACAGAATCCGCATGATAAATGACATCCCAATCCAAAGTAAAACTTACCGGTACCCGTATATACACAAGAGGGAAGTGGAGAACCAAATCCAAGAGATGCTCCAAAACAAAATTATTTGCCCAAGTAATTTGCCATATTCTGCCCCAATCTGGATCGTCCCAAAGAAGATGGACGCCAGTGGGAAGACGAAATGGAGACTTGTCATCGATTATCGTAAGTTGATCGAAGTCACGGTCGATGACAAGTACCCAATACCAAACATTGACGAAATCCTAGACAAGCTGGGGAAATGCCAATATTTCACCACGCTTGATCTAGCGAAGGGATTTCAATGAAGATAATATCCACAAGACTGCATTCAGTGTTGAAAATGGCCATTACGAATTTTTACGTATGCCATTTGGGCTGAAGACAGCCCCGGCCACGTTTCAACGTTTAATGAATGGAGTCTTGAAGGAATACATCAACAAAATTTGTCTGGTACACTTGGACGATATAATAATTTTTTCCACCCCACTGCAGGAACACGAATACTCCCTTAATAAAATTTTCAAAAGGTTGCAAGAAGTAAACCAAAAGTACAACTAGACAAATGCGAATTTCTAAAAAAAGAGACGGAATTTTTAGGCCATGTCGTGACACAACACGGAATAAAGCCAAACCCCAAAAAAAATTGAGTGTGTAGTCAATTTCCCAATTCCCAAAACGACTAAACAAATCAAGCAGTTCCTCGGCTTAACCGGGTACTACCGCAAGTTCATTCGCGATTACTCGAAGATCGCTTAACCTATGACAAAATTTCTGAAAAAGGACGCAAAGATCGACTCTAGTGATCCCAATTTCCAGAACAGTTTCAATACCCTCAAAATTCTCTAGATATTCTGATCTCAGAAAGTTATTCAAGGATCAAGCGCAGGTTGTATATTCCACGTATTTAAATAATTTGGAGTCTGATTTAAAAAAATGTCCCAAACTGTTTTGGAAATTTATTAATTCCAAGCGGAAGAGTGACGGTGTTCAGGAACCTCACCTAAAATGTAAAGGAAATACAATTAAATTTAAGAATTTTAAATATTGAATTCTCGACATACCTTGAAGTACCTGACGACTCAACAGGTACTGTCAATTTAAGCTTAAGGAATCTGAAATTGAATAAAAATGAATTGAAACTGAACAATGATGAATTATTTAGTATTAGAAAGTAATTAGATAAGGAAAAATAAAGCATTGATCATGAAAAATGAAGTTCCAGTGAATGTAAACAACCTTTGGTCGTACAACAACAACAACACGTACCACTGGAACTAGGCGAAATCAACTGAAAATCAATACTCACATGATCCAAACATTAACTATGGAATAGAGAGGACGTGCACTTTCACATAAAACATGAATCGACACATAAAATCAACATAGAAATATAAATTGATCGGAAAGGTGCCACCTGTGACAGATCTAACCTGTACACCAAGGTGGATCAATTTATGCCCAAAAAGCTGCACATAAATACAACACAAGTATGCACAAAGGATGCGCAGCATTCTTACCGTTGTGTTAATATAAACCCGTACACCTGAAATAAAACACGCCGCGAAAAAACACCACATAAAGAATTCGATCGCGCACTTTGAAAACTTGAAGACCGCGGACTGACATCCATAATTTGGCCGATTGACAGGAGGTAATCGATCACTCCCAATCGATTGGTATTACCAGAATTTAAATTAATTGCACGATTATCGAGATATCAATAAAATTTGATATTATAATTTGTGCAATTGGAGGAAAAGAGACCCTAAAGAGAAAAAGAGAGCAACATACAAAATTATGAAAGAGACCTCCGTGAAAGAAAAGAGAAGGGCATAAAAGCTTTCAAGATGGCTGTTCGGAAAAGGGCCAAATTTCAATATGGAGTCCTGAAAAAGGGGGAAAATCGGTAATGCAGCCCACATCCTGTTTGGAACCATATAAAAGTCCGCCAGCAGAAGTACTCACTCTCTTTCTTGAATAACTCGTTCGGATTGTCAGATTGCACCATATTCACCACGCGCTTCGTAATTTTCGCCAAATTAGAATTTATTATAGCAGAAAAACGCATAAGGTAAAAGTAATGCTCTTTGAGTCATTTTTACCAAAAATCCATTTCTGGTGTTAGGAAATTTTAGTTTTCTTGTATTAGCTTAGTTAGATTAGATATTAGATTTCGGGTTGAATTATTTCACTAAATTGTAGATTTTTGTAACATATAATTATTTAACTGAATTGATTGTTGTATTTGAATTGTATAGGTTGAGGGAATTTTGAATTATTAATAAAAAATCATAAACTAAATTTGCACGCGTTTTCGATTCCGAATAATTGTTAGTTTTTCCTGCAAAAACATTTTGGTGGTTCCATCCAGGAATCAGTGTGCAAATCGTTTATGATCTTTTATAAACCTAAATTCTGTATTGTCTTGTGTCAAAATGGCAACGGTAAAAGATTTAATCGTTCAAGAAAACATTTTAAAGACTCGGTTGGATAAATGCATCGAAAATGGAAGAAAAACAGCATTACCTAAACGGACACAGGGATTTTTTGAGACTAAAATTGCAGATTTAAAGGAAACATGGGAGCAATTCACTTCAATAGATTTAAAAATCATGCAACAGTTAACTTCTGCGGAAACTCCACACGAATATCTAACACAAGACCATTTCAGCGTTGCAGAATCTAAGTATTCTGAATATATGGGTGAATTGCTAGAAGGCCTACGTAAACTCAACAGTCCCAGCACATCTGTTTCTAGTGGAGACAATGCAACCGTTCAAGCTACCGTTCTACAACAAGACAACTCGCTGCCGAGAATCACCTTGCCTAAATTTAGTGGAGATTACAATTCCTGGAGAGCATTTCATGATTTATTTGTATCATTAGTGCACAACAATGCAAAATTGACTCCAGTTCAAAAACTCCATTACTTAAAGACTTGTTTAAGCGGTGATGCGGAAAGAATTTTAAGGCATACTCCAATCACTAATAATGATTATGAGCCTGCATGGAAGAAACTTAAGGATCGATTCGAGAACACAAGAATATTAGTGAACCATCAGCTTAACAATTTAGTTAATCAGCCAAAATTAAACACAGAATCAAGCAAGGGCCTAAAATCTTTAATCGACAGTACAGAAGAATGTCTACAACAATTAAAAAGCTTAAACATAGATACAAGTTCATGGGATGTGCTTTTAATTTACATTCTGGTTCAGAAATTTCCTTTCACAACACTAAAATTATGGGAAGAAGAACTAGGTTCCGGCAAGGACTTGCCGACATTCAAACAATTTAAGGAATTTTTAAAGAAACGATTAACGGTTTTAGAGTCTATCGCTGATGCAATTAGTACGAAGCATTCAAACGTAAAATTTCAACCCAAGGATAAAACCCAATCATATCATGTAATTAAACAAGCCAAATGTCCTGCATTTGAGGGCAAACACTTTGTTCAAAAGTGCCCAAAATACAAAGGAATGAGCATTCAAACTCGGCGAAAAATTATTCAATCAGCAGGCCGGTGTCTAAATTGCTTGTCAAGCAATCACTCTATATCTGAGTGTACAAGCAAATTCTGTTGCTTCAAATGTAACAAGAAGCATCACACCTCATTACACGAAGACGGCGGTGAAATTCAATCCAATTTAGTTACCAGGAAATCATCAGATTCCAATTCGAGCAATTGCAGTCAACCTGATCAAGCAAAACACAAACCAGATAGCAATAGCCACAGCGCTAACGGGTTCAATACTACCCAGGCCTTTATTACTAGTCAGAACATGCATACATTACTGTCTACTGCACTAGTAGTTGCACGAAGTGAGCATGGCGTACCTAGCACTCTACGTTGTCTAATAGATCCAGGATCTCAGTCCTCATTTCTCACAGAGGCTGCTTGTCAAAAACTAGGTGCTATATGTATCCCTACTTCCAGTGGCCATCACAGGTCTTGGCACTAGCCGTGCAGCTAGTGCATACAAAAAGACCACATTACAACTACAAGGACGAAATTCAGATAGTCCCATATTAGAGGAAAACTTTTTAATTTTGAAAAGAATTACTGATCCTCTACCAAAACATAAACTACCAAACAAGGATTTAGAATATTTAGCAGGGTTACAGTTGGCGGATTCAACATTTTGGAAACCCGGAAAAATAGATGCACTGTTGGGAGCTAGCATTTATGCCAGAATGCTAAAGGAAGGTATTCGACGAGGCCCTGATACAGCTCCAACAGCAATCAATACAATTTTTGGTTGGATTCTACTAGGACCAACTAACGAGGCACAAGAAAGTTCAGCTTCCTTTTCACTTACAACTGATAACGATCTACACACACAACTCAAAGAATTTTGGCAAATTGAAGAACTCCCTACGAACCCAATTCTCAAGCAAGAGGAGGAGGATTGTCAAGTTTTATTTAGGGACTCACATAAGCGTCTTGATAATGGTCAGTATCAAGTGAAGCTACCCTTTTTAAATAATGCAATGCCTATACTAGGCGAATCTCGGCCACAAGCGTTGAAGAGATTTAATGCTCTACAAGGACAATTCAAGCGAAAACCAGATATGGCTACAGATTATACGAAATGTTTGAATGAATACATTGATCTTGGCCATATGACAATGATAAATGCAATGAGCGAAAATACACCAAACTATTATATACCTCATCATGCTGTTTTTAAGGAAAGCACCACAACGAAATTGCGAGTCGTCTTCGATGCTTCATGTCAGACGACCAATGGCAAATCACTAAATGATTATCTATTAAAGGGACCAACGCTACAGCCAAAGCTTTTCGCAACACTTCTTAACTGGCGAAAATATAAAGTAGCAATAACTGTAGACATCGAGAAGATGTACAGGATGATTTTAATTGATCCATCACAAAGAACATTTCAACGAATTATTTGGCAGCATCCCATTACTAAAGAACCACAAGATTTCCAGCTCAACACTGTAACCTTCGGCACAACTTCAGCACCTTATCTGGCAATAAGGACCTTACAGCAACTGGCTGAAGATTAAAAAGAGAGATATCCCTTAGCTTCAAAGGCAACTTTCAAGAATTTCTACGTCGATGATCTTTTAGCAGGAGCTGAAGATGTTACCAGTGCTAAAAACCTTCAAACGGAGTTGTTACAAATGCTGAAATCAGGAGGTTTCAACTTAAGGAAATGGGCAAGTAATGAGCCTACACTAATGTCTGATATTCCTAAAGAACATCGTGAGCTTAAAGAAATTTTAACAGTCGGGGATGAAAATGCTATTAAAACTCTGGGTATTCAGTGGCATCCCATGGATGATTGTTTCGCTTTCAAGTACTCGCCAAAAAAGGAATATGAGACAACTACCAAACGGACAGTACTGTCCGAAATCGCTTCTTTATATGACCCACTAGGGTGGTTGGCGCCTACAGTAATAATCGCTAAAATTTTAATACAAGATTTGTGGATTACTGGATGTTCCTGGGACTCTCCTGTTTCAGAACATGTTGAGAAGTAATGGGAGATTTTCAAAAAAGATTTGCAAAATTTACAAAAACTAAGAATTCCAAGATGGATTTACTACAATCCAAACTCACGGATTCAAATACATGGTTTCTGTGATGCCTCGTCAAAGGCTTATGCTGCTGTGCTGTATTTACGCGTACAGCATGAAGAAGGTCATATTACATCCATGCTCTTAACTTCAAAAACTAAGGTTTGCCCAACGAAGCCTACAACAATACCTAGGCTAGAGCTTAACGGCGCTTTGCTTCTAGCTCGTTTGTTAAAGGCAACCATTAAGGATATGGACTTGGAAAATGTACCCATATTTACGTGGACAGACTCTACAATAGTTCTCCAGTGGATCAAAGAACACCCTTCTCGTTGGAAAACATATGTAGCCAACAGGGTTGTTGAAATCCAGGATACTATTAAATGCGACAACTGGAATTATGTTTCTACGGCCCACAATCCTGCAGACCTTGCTTCCAGGGGTAAATCTATTTCAGAATTATTGCACGCAAAGATTTGGTGGCATGGCCCCACTTGGCTAAGCAAACCTCACAACGAATGGCCAAAGCAGCAGCAAATTCACGGCAAAACAGACTTAGAGGCAAAACAAGAGGTCACTACAAGTCTTGCAATTGAAATAGATGATGACATTCTGTTTCGGTACTCTTCGTTCGCCAAACTAATATCAACTGTAGCGATTCTACTTCGTGTTCCACACAATATGCGAAATTGCAAACCAAAACAAACAGGAAATATAACAGCTGTTGAATGGAATAACGCTGAGAGGGTAATTCTACGTTTGGTGCAACAAACAACTTTGGCTGAGGACTACCAAAATCTACAGAATAACAAGCCATTGGGTAACAAAAGTTAACTTCGACAGTTAAATCCCTATATCGATGAACAAGGACTAATACGAATGCGTGGACGTCTACAAAATGCAAATATTCCGAACACGAGAAAATGCCCAATTATTTTACCCAAAAATCATCATGTGACGTTTCTTATTATCGACAAAATACATAGAGAGACCTTGCATGGTGGACCTTCACTAGTGTTAGCTACAAGTCGCAACCAATATTGGATCTTGGATGGAAGACGTTGTATTACAAGTCGAATACACAAATGCGTCACCTGCACAAGATACAGAAAGTCAACAATCACGCAATTGATGGGCAATCTACCTGAGTCACGCGTGAATATTAGCAGACCTTTCAGTAAAGTCGGTATAGATTATGCCGGGCCAATAACAATCAAAGCATCACCCATAAGAAAAGCTAAATTACTGAAGGCATACATTTGTATTTTTGTGTGTATGGCAACGAAGGCTATACACATCGAGCTAGTTTCAGCACTGACTTCAGAAGCATTCATCGCAGCACTAAAAAGATTTATTGCTCGTCGAGGGCTATGCACGGACATTTTTTCAGACTGCGGAACAAATTTCGTCGGAGGAAAATCACTGCTGGACAAGGACATAGAAGCAGCTATTGCTGAAGCATCTCCAGAAGCCGCAAAATGTGTCGCGCAGAAATCAATCAAGTGGCATTTCAATCCACCAGCTTCTCCACACTTTGGCGGAATTTGGGAATCCGGAGTGAAATCAATCAAATATCATCTGCGCAGAAGCCTAGGCAACATAACTTGCACCTTCGAAGAATACGCAACAATTCTAGCCCAAATTGAATCGTGTCTAAATTCTAGACCATTGTGTTATATAAACAATGACCCAGATGAAACAACTGTATTAACACCAGGACATTTTATTATCGGAGAAGCACTAAAAGCAGTACCAGAACCTGACTATACCAACGAAAAGATACCACTGTCGCAACGATGGAAATTCGTTCAGCAAAAAATCAGAGAGTTTTGGAATAAATGGTCTAGAGATTATTTGAATCAGCTGCAAAATAGGCCGAAATGGTTAAAGGAACAAAGAAACTTACAAATTGGAGATATTGTCCTGATCAAACACGAAGCGACACCACCCTCCACCTGGCCATTAGGTATTATCGAACAACTATATCCAGGTACTGACGGACTTACCCGAGTTGTTCAAGTTCGAACGCAACACAACACTGTTCGCAGGCCACTTTCCAAAATTTGTCCTTTGCCTGTGGATCAGACGTCAACAGATAGCACTCAGACTTCGTGTTCTTAACTGTTACATGTTTGTTCGCCTCGCTGTGTCCTGTGTTGTCATGATTTAAAAAGCAATGGCACTTAAAGTTAATTATTTCAGATGGCCAATGTCTATGAAGAAGGTGATGTACTTACTATCTTGGAAGACATCTATTTTTCCCCGAGGTCAAATCCTGCAGAAGGCATGTTTGAGTCCGAGTGTCCCTATTGGTCATCAAAGCCGTCTACAAGTGCTGCAGCCTCAACTCCCACCAAGCTCAACAACAGCGCTGGACCTAGCAAGCCACCGAATAATCGAAGGCACCTGCCCGATGCTGTCCACATCAAAACATCATTGGATCAACCAGCAGTCATCAACGGCGCTAAGGAATCATCGCTTGAGCTATTGAGAGTGACGAAAACCATAAAAGAAGTGCAGATGCGAATAGAGAACACTCACCAGCGTTTCACCACTCGAGAAGGCGTTGATATTTACCTGCAGAGAGAAGTCTTAAAACGCATCAACTTCGAAGAGATACAAAAAGGAAAAGGACGAGAAAAAACAATAAACTTGCCTAATCGGTATCAAGTACGTCTGCGTGTCTTGGCAAATGGGTCTCTGAAATTTTTCCATTATCACAAGCGAGGCATAGTTAAAAAACTGAATCGGTTGAACCAGGCAGTTCAACGGGGGGGAGAATGTTCAGGAACCTCACCTAAAATGTAAAGGAAATACAATTAAATTTAAGAATTTTAAATATTGAATTCTCGACATACCTTGAAGTACCTGACGACTCAACAGGTACTGTCAATTTAAGCTTAAGGAATCTGAAATTGAATAAAAATGAATTGAAACTGAACAATGATGAATTATTTAGTATTAGAAAGTAATTAGATAAGGAAAAATAAAGCATTGATCATGAAAAATGAAGTTCCAGTGAATGTAAACAACCTTTGGTCGTACAACAACAACAACACGTACCACTGGAACTAGGCGAAATCAACTGAAAATCAATACTCACATGATCCAAACATTAACTATGGAATAGAGAGGACGTGCACTTTCACATAAAACATGAATCGACACATAAAATCAACATAGAAATATAAATTGATCGGAAAGGTGCCACCTGTGACAGATCTAACCTGTACACCAAGGTGGATCAATTTATGCCCAAAAAGCTGCACATAAATACAACACAAGTATGCACAAAGGATGCGCAGCATTCTTACCGTTGTGTTAATATAAACCCGTACACCTGAAATAAAACACGCCGCGAAAAAACACCACATAAAGAATTCGATCGCGCACTTTGAAAACTTGAAGACCGCGGACTGACATCCATAATTTGGCCGATTGACAGGAGGTAATCGATCACTCCCAATCGATTGGTATTACCAGAATTTAAATTAATTGCACGATTATCGAGATATCAATAAAATTTGATATTATAATTTGTGCAATTGGAGGAAAAGAGACCCTAAAGAGAAAAAGAGAGCAACATACAAAATTATGAAAGAGACCTCCGTGAAAGAAAAGAGAAGGGCATAAAAGCTTTCAAGATGGCTGTTCGGAAAAGGGCCAAATTTCAATATGGAGTCCTGAAAAAGGGGGCAAATCGGTAATGCAGCCCACATCCTGTTTGGAACCATATAAAAGTCCGCCAGCAGAAGTACTCACTCTCTTTCTTGAATAACTCGTTCGGATTGTCAGATTGCACCATATTCACCACGCGCTTCGTAATTTTCGCCAAATTAGAATTTATTATAGCAGAAAAACGCATAAGGTAAAAGTAATGCTCTTTGAGTCATTTTTACCAAAAATCCATTTCTGGTGTTAGGAAATTTTAGTTTTCTTGTATTAGCTTAGTTAGATTAGATATTAGATTTCGGGTTGAATTATTTCACTAAATTGTAGATTTTTGTAACATATAATTATTTAACTGAATTGATTGTTGTATTTGAATTGTATAGGTTGAGGGAATTTTGAATTATTAATAAAAAATCATAAACTAAATTTGCACGCGTTTTCGATTCCGAATAATTGTTAGTTTTTCCTGCAAAAACAGACGGCTTTCCTAATTCCTTGTCGTTTACTAATAACTCTAGTCAAGACCCATCTGTGATATCTAATTTGTTTGCTAGTTTCTTTTCTAACTCTTTTAATGTCGTGAATGACACTAATATTAATTATTCGTATTTATCGTCTTGTCTTTCTTCCTATTCCTCCCATGATATTAATGTAACAAGTGTTGATGACTCTCTGTTGTTTGAATGTGTCCATGAATTGGATGAATCTTGTTCTTCGGGGCCAGATGGTATTCCCAGCATAATCCTAAAACAATGTTTTACTAGCCTTTCTGAGCCACTGGTCTTTTTATTTAATTTGTCCTTGTCATCAGGGGTATTCCCGGATGCTTGGAAATTGTCTTTCGTTATTCCAACTTTTAAAAAGGGGAAGAAAAATAGGGTTCACAATTACAGACCAATTGCTAAGCTGTCAGCAATACCTAAACTCTTTGAGCGTGTAGTTTGTGAGCTTCTAACATTCGACTGCAAGTCTTTGATTAGTTCGAAGCAACATGACTTCGTTAAAGGACGCTCTACTTTAACTAACCTTACTACTTTGACATCCTTTATTTCGGATAGCCTAGAAATGAGAGCCCAGACTCATTGTATTTACACTGACTTTTTTAAAGCCTTTGACAAGCTTTCTCATAAGGTGCTACTTTTCAAACTTTCCAAACTTGGCTTTTCTTCCCTTTTAATTAAATGGATTTCATCCTATTTAAGCGATAGGAGTTTTAGAGTTCTTTTTAGAAATGCCTTGTCAGATGTAGTTATTATAAAGTCTGGCGTTCCTCAAGGTAGTCATCTTGGTCCCTTACTATTTATTTTATTTATTAACGATCTTGAATGTGTGATCAAACATTCTGAACTTTTAATTTATGCTGACGACGTTAAGATTTTTAAGCGGATTCAGAATTATGACGACTGCTCCCTTTTACAGAGTGACATTGATGTTTTCAGTTTGTGGTGTACGAATAATAACTTATGTTTAAATATTGGTAAATGTAATGCCGTAGTCTATAGTCGTAAACTCCTTCCGCTTATATTCCAATATTCCATAAATAACATCCATCTAGATTTTACTGATGATATTAAAGATTTGGAAGTCATCTTTGACACTAAATTAACTTTTTCAAAGCATTTAGATTTTGTAATCAATAAAGCTCTATCTATGCTTGGTTTTGTTAGACGTTGGACCAAGGAATTTCGTGATCCTTATACCTTGAAAGCCATATATGAATCATTGGTAAGATCTGTGCTAGAGTATGGTTGCCAAATTTGGAATCCCTACTACAGCGTTCATATTGATAGGCTAGAATCGGTACAAAAAAAAAATTTTTACGATTTGCTCTGCGTCGACTTCCGTGGAGTGATCGACTTGTGCTTTCTCCTTACGCTGACCGTTTGTACTTACTCGGTATGACTTCACTTTATAAAAGGCGCGAAATGCACTTATGTCTATTTGTCCATAAAGTTTTGGTTGGATTAATGGATTCACCTGATATCTTGTCTTCTATTTTCTTTAATGCAGGTAACAGATCTGTGCGCTCGCGAACTTTTCTTTACATTAAAAGTCATCGAACAAATTATGGATTTTTTGAACCAATAACTGATATGTGTAGATGCTATAACAACTATTTCCAGTCTATAGATTTTAATCTTGATATACGAGTATATAAAATTAAACAAAAGCTTCTCTCCTGTAGTTAATTTTGTTGGGTCAGATTACTCATTATGATGTATGTTGGCTTGTAAATAAATAAATAAATTCTATTAACTAACAACCCAATATTACACTACCCAGATTTGAATAAAACATTCACACTGACAACCGACGCGAGCAAGTACGCTCTTGGAGCAATCTTGTCCCAGGAAAACCACCCAATTTCATACGCAAGTCGTACCCTCAATCAACACGAAGTAAACTACTCCACTATTGAAAAAGAATGCCTTGCGATCGTATGGGCTACGAAATATTTTCGCCCATACCTGTTTGGACGTAAATTTATAATAGAAACTGACCACAAGCCGTTGACGTGGCTTTTTTCTATAAGGGAACCCAATTCGAAATTGATCCGATGGAGGCTAAAACTTTCGGAATTCGACTACGAGATTTGGTACAAAAAAGGGTTGAAAAATTAGAATTCCTCACGACGAAATAAATTCAGTAGAAGAAGCTTCTCCAATACCAAGTAAGACTTCTTGCATAAACATGTTTAAATCGAAATTTATAATCAATAAATCAACCACCGCGTCATTAAGAATGAAGAAAATTAAAGTATTTGACAAAAACCTCACAATAATCTCGACCAAAATCCTAGACGAAGCAACCGCAACAACCATATTAAAAAACCACTTCAACCCTGCTGGTTTGAACGCGATACTGATAAAAGACGACGAATTCTTTAAGCCGTTACAGGATGCTTTTGTAAGAAATTTTTCAACCAATAAACAATTCAATTCAGAATAACATGTTGCCAATCCCTTCTTGAGGATATAACCGACGAAAACAAGTTAGCTGAGCTTATCGAAAACGAACATCTCCGCAATAACCATCGCGGGATAGAAGTAGTGTTCAAGGAACTAAAAGCTAAAATTTACAACCCAAAACTTAAGCTGCGGATTACACAACTCATTAACAATTGCGAAGTTTGTGCACTAGAAAAATAAGAGCGGAATCCACCCAAAATTAAATTCAAGATCACTGAAACCCCCTAAAGACCTAATGAAATCATACACGTCGACGTCTTCTACACCCTTATAAAGGCCAACAATTTTTGACAATAATGACAAATTTACTAAACTATAACAAAGTGCTTCATATTATAAATATAACAGAATTCGAAATAACCAAAAATCATATTAAAAATAAACTTTTGACTATGCAACCGAAATCCGAACTAATAGGGCCAATGTTCAGCAGTGTTAATCAAAGCTTCATTCTTTTAGAAGCCAAAATAAAAAATATGAAACCACATTTCATGTAAAAGAGAGGACTAGCTGATTTCTTGGGAACCGGGTTGAAATACATCGCTGGTACAATGGACCATGCAGATGAAGTTGAAATAAAGCAAAAATTAGATAAACTTTTCGAATACAACGGAAAATTCATAGGAGGGAACAATAAGCAAATTTTAATTAACAAAGAGATATCTGATCAAATCCAAAATATCACTTCACACATAAGAAAACAACAACTATCGATAGAAAAATACCTTGACAGTAACAACCATAACGTAGTAAAAAAATTATCAACAATCGAAGACGAAATAGAATTAATGCAACAAGTTTACCACATAAAACACGATATTCTCTTACTCAGAAACCATGTAGACGATATCGAGCAAATCTTATTCTCCAGTAAGTTGGGACTGCTTTCGAAAAACATTTCGACTCCTGATGAACTAGAATCTATTCCAGACTTAGAAACCTATCAAAATATCAAAGTAACAGTCACACTTTACAGAGACCAAATAATTATCATCCTTCTAATCCCTCAGTTTTCCGAACTTACCTATTCCAGAGTACTCATCGAACCAATCCCCGACCCTAATGGAAAATTCCTATTCTTAAAAAGCAATAATATCATAATAGATGAAAACAATATAGCATATGAATTCCCGGTGAAAGATAATGCCAAAAAGAATCTAATTCCTATTGTAAACGAGTGTATACAAAATATTGCAAAATCAAAAGAAACATATTGTACCAAACAAATTTTAGATAAAAAAGAGATAAAAGAAATAAGCGAAGGTATTATTATTACAAAAAATGTTAATGAAACCATCCTAGACCACAACTGTAACAAATTGAATATCAAAATTAGCGGAAGTTACCTTATAAAATTAAAAAATTGTAAAATAGTTATAAACAACTAGACATATGTAAATTTAGAAACCGAAATCTATGACAAAATCATTTTACCAAATTTCCTGACAAAAACTAAAGAAGAAGAAATTGTTAACGATATCAAACTAGAAGAATTATATTTAAAAAAGCATGTAAATAACAGGAAAAACATAGAAGAAATATCAGCACAAAATACGAAATTCAGAGCAGCCACAATAAGTATCGATATTTTGACAATTATTACCCCAATTACCGTTGTTTTTGTAATCCTGAAATGTAAAAAGGAACATAGAAGCAATATTAATGTAAAAGTAACTTCGCCGGAGCCTCAGTCAAAGGGTGGGGGTGTTATAATCCTGTAGTGAATATTTTCACCACTTTTGTAGGATTCTTCAGATAAAACTTTTCTATTTTTTTGTTATTTAAAAATTATATCATTTATTTTTGAGATGTCTTTTTCGTATTTTTAGATATTTATCTTTTAACACCTTTTTTTTTATTAAAGAATATAATTTAATTAAAACCGTCGTTGTTATTTTATTTAATATGTATTTTAATTTATTTTCTATTTTAAAACAAACTTTTATTATTAATTGTTACTCGGACAAAAGTCATGGAAAAACTAAAATATTTTTGTACAAACAAAAATTATTAAAAAATCACAAAAGCTACTTCAACTACACTAACTAGATTTATGTAAAATAAATTCACTACAGTTACAATTTTCCAAGTTTATCTACTTTTACATTTACCTCATATTTCCATTCTTTATTTAAACTTAAAATCAAATACACAAACCGAATTTATTAAAACTTTTTATATCGACGAAAACCATCACCACATGACAATTAAAATAAAGTTTTTCATGTGGAGATTATTGAATTTTTAATTGAGCTTTAAAATCTCAGACAACCACCACAACACCCTCCTCCCAGCGTAAACCAGTGTAGCGATATTCTGATTTCAGCAACTTTTTTTGAAGGTTTAATGTTATGATATTTAATTTCTGATGCCGGAGTAACTGTATAATTTAAATTTTGATTATTTCTTAACGACTTTGGTCGAAAAGGAAAACTTTTTGTGGCTGTTCCTTTAAATGATTCGAGCTAGATTGTGTTAAATTGGAATTGTCTCTCTTAGTTGGATCAGAAAAATTATTTTGTAAATTGATTTTATCAATGGAGGAAACGAAATATGGTTTCAAACGGTCTAAGGAGATGTTAATATTTTTATTTTTAATTTGCACTGTATAATAATTTTTATTTCTTGTTATAACTGGAAATGGTCCATTATAACAATTTTGCAAATTATTTTTAGATGGTTGACTTCTAATTAAAACATGTGAGCAATTTTCTAATTCGTTGAATTTGAAAAATTTTGCTTTGGAATGGTTTGAAGCTGGAATTGGTCGTAAGTTATTAAATAAATTTCGTAAGCGATTGACGAAAAGACTTTGGTGTAGAATTTCTGAATTTTGTTCAATAAAATCACCAGGTAGTCTTAAGGATTGACCATAGAGCAATTCCGCTGGTGTCGCGACGAATTCTTCTCGAAATGTTGTTCGAAGACCAAGTAAAATTGAAGGTAAAACTTGAGACCAAGAATTTGTTTCATAAGCTTTGATAGCTATATTAAGTGTTCTGTGTCAACGTTCTAAAAAACCGATTGATTGTGGGTGGTATGGGGTAGTTCGGTTATGTTTGAATCCTAAAAATTTTGAAAGTTCTTTAAAGAGTGTAGATTCAAATTGTCTTCCTTGATCGGTGACTATAATTTTGGGAACACCGAAACGAGAAATCCAATTGTGATAAAGAGCTTCTGCACAGGTTTCGGCTGTAATATCAGTCAAAGGTATTGCCTCAGGCCATCGAGTGAAACGATCGATTATCGTGAGACAATATGTGCAGCCGTGTGAAGGAGGAAGTGGACCGATGATGTCCATATGAATTGTGTCGAATCTACTTGAAATTGTTGGAAATGAGCCAAAAGTATTTTTAACATGACGAGTAATTTTATTTTTCTGACATGCTAAACAACTTCTAGACAAATTGTTGACATCTTTGTTAATAGAAGGCCAAAAATATTTTGATGTTATCATCTTGTTTGTTGCTCGTATGCTAGGATGAGATAAATTATGAATTGAATTAAAAACTTGTAGTCGGAAAGGTTCCGGAATGTAAGGTCTAATGTTAGAGTTGGAATTTTCACAGTAAATTAGTTTGTCACTCCCAAACACGGGTAATTTGGAAAATTTATAAGAAGAATTTTCCAAAAAATCTTTTAACTGGCTATCGGTCTCTTGTGCGATAGCTATAGCTTCAAAATTTATAGAGGATGGTAAATGTAATTCCTCGACCCGTGAAAGAGTGTCTGCTACTATGTTTTGTGTTCCTGGAATATGTTTAATGTCGGTAGTAAATTGACCGATGAAATCTAAGTGTCTAGCTTGTCTTGGAGAAGCTTTTTCGGGATTTTGTTTAAATGCGAAAATTAAAGGTTTATGATCTGTAAATAAAGTAAAATTTCTTCCTTCTAAATGGTATCGAAAATACTTTATTCCTTTATAAGCTGCTAATAATTCCCGATCATAGGCGCTGTATTTGGTTTGTGCTGAACTTAATTTTGTTGAAAAGAAACCAAGAGGTTGCCAAGTGTTATCAACATTCTGATTTAAAGAAGCGCCGATTGCAGTGTCTGAAGCATCTACAAATAAAGCTAGTTGAGAATTATTGTTTGGAAA
This sequence comes from Dysmachus trigonus, assembly GCA_949715965.1. Lineage (NCBI taxonomy): Eukaryota > Metazoa > Arthropoda > Insecta > Diptera > Asilidae > Dysmachus > Dysmachus trigonus. The sequence goes on along the minus strand of OX454321.1, from coordinate 35,283,915 downwards.
AGCCAAAAGAGTAATTTTTGCTAATTGTGATTTAATGTTTTCGAATGCCTTAATTGCTTCAGGTGTCCAATTAATTTGTTTTGAACCATCTTTTTTATTACCAGTGAGGTATTTATTTAATAACAACTGATGTGCGGCTGCATGTGGCAGAAAACATCGATAAAAATTTACCATTCCGAGAAAACGTCTGAGTTGTTTGACAGTTGATGGTTGTTTAAATTTAGTAATTGCTTCAACTTTCTCTGGTGATGGTTTGATGCCTTTAGAATTTATGAAATGACCGAGAAATTTTACTTCCGATTGTAAAAAATTACATTTCTCGACATTTATTATTAGGCCATTGTCTTGAAAGCGTTGAAAAATTTGTTTTAAATGATCTAAATGTTGTGCTTCTGAATTGGAAGCTACTAAAATATCATCAAGATATACAAAACAAAATGATAAATCTTGGAGAACCGCATGGATAAATCTTTGGAATGTTTGTGCAGCATTGCATAATCCGAAAGTCATCCTAGTAAATTCAAAAAGTCCGAAAGGTGTACAAATTGCGGTTTTAGGAATATCTTCAGGTTCTACAGGAATTTGATGATATGCTTTGGTTAGATCTAATGTTGAAAATATTGTACAATTTTGTAGTTGGCAGGCGAAATCGTGTATTAACGGAATTGGATATCGGTCAGGAATTGTTACTGCATTTAAACGTCTGTAATCCCCACAGGGTCTCCATTCACCATTCTGTTTAGGAACCATATATAATGGTGATGACCAACAACTTTTAGAAGGTCTACAAATTCCTTGGTTGAGTAAGAATTCAAATTCTTTCTTTGCAACCACAAGTTTCTCTGGAGATAAACGTCGAACTTTTGAAAATATAGGCTGACCGATAGTTTTGATTTGATGCGTTATTGTGTGTTTAACTGGTTTTGAAAAACTGGAATCTATTGTAATATTTGCCGCGTTCCATTGGACCTGGCAAAGTACTCGCAAGTACGTGTGACTGTCATGAACTACACATTCTCTTGGCTGGATGTAGTTGAGTAAAAATTTTACAAGTAGTTACGCGATTTTTTCCCGCTAGGAGGTTTTCATATTTTCTATTGCCCCATAGATGGATTAAAGGTATTTATGGTTATGTTTCAATGAGAATGACATTTACTGATTTTAATTTTGAAATTTAAAAATACTTTGAAAAGCAATAGGGGAAAAACAATATGGATATATTTATGGTGAGTATCTTAAATGATTTCTTATTAAATCTGCATTCAAGTAACCTGTTTTTAGATCCGATACCTTGGCGATAGCAGTGATAGCAGCGATGAAAGTGTTCTGTTTACTTCTTCGTCTTCATTCTCATCCTCATCTGAATCTGGATCTGAAGAGCAGTTATTAACAAAAAAAGCAAGGGTGGAGAAATATTTGGACATTATTGAGAAGTATAAAGACGTACAGTTTAAAGAACACTTTCGGTTAAATAGAGTTGTTGCTTAATTAAATAAAATATTCTTTAAAACAGATGTAAATGTGTAATTAAAAACCATTATTAATGTTGGTTGTTTTTTTTTTTTTGTAACAGTTTTACAATTTCCAAATGTCTCTCATTTCTTGCCTTTTCTTTTTTCTCCAGATAGTACTCCATAAATTCTCTCTTCTTTCCCTTTTCCGATATTTTTTCTTCGTAGTATTTTTTCTTTATATCCGTCTCTCTTTGTCTCTACTTTGTCGGCTTTGGCTTCCTTGGTGTGATGTCCAACACTGAATCATGCGACATTGATACGGGTGTTGGAAGACTTTGAAGTCCGAGAGTAACAGAATGCGACGATGTTATCAGAGGGTGATCATGGAAGATTTTGTCCATTTCCTCTATGAAAACAAATTTTGTCGCATTCGTCCCTGTACCTCGGTCTTTCGCACCTTTATACGCACGATACCGTGCTCTTCTTTTCCTTCTTTCCTTCATGGTACGAGCAGTTTTTAATCTGCTTCTTATACGTTTCCTATAAGAACCACCAAATAACTTAATTTTCACTGCCAAAACCAATAAACCCATACGAAAGAATAAAATTCAAATATATCAAATCTATTGACATTTCAGTTTGAAGTTGAGAAAGTTGCTAGACTTACTTAGAAAAAAGTTGCGTTCCATTGAACATCTACTCGCAAGTACTTGCGAGTACTTTGCCAGGCCCAATGGAACGCAGCAATTTTATTTCTCGTAATCGCTGCTATCTAAAAATGCTTAACTAGCGTCTATCATTGCACAAGCGTCCGGTCTAAATTTCCCAAAAGACGTTGAATCCGCGTCTGCACTTGAAACCGGCAAGTGCAACTTCCAAGAAATGCTAAGTAATGTTCTCACGCCGTTTGACCGGGGACTCGAAGGCAAGATTTAGATTAGTTCCCGAGTTACCGTCAATTAAAAAGGTCGCCCCTGGAGTGAAATAAATAATATTGTTAAATTGATTGAATATAAAATTTGACTAGCGAAATAAATAATATTGTTAAATTGATTGAATATAAAAGTTTGACTAGTGAAATAAATAATATTGTTAAATTGATTGAATATAAAAGTTGACTAGTGAAATAAATAATATTGTCAAATTGATTGAATATAAAAGTTTGACTAGTGAAATAAATAATATTGTTAAATTGATTGAATATAGAAGTTGACTAGTGAAATAAATAATATTGTCAAATTGATCGAATATAAAAGTTTGACAAGTGAAATAAATAATATTGTTAAATTGATTGAATATAAAAGTTGACTAGTGAAATAAATAATATTGTTAAATTGATCGAATATAAAAGTTTGACATGTGAAGTAAATAATATTGTCAACGAAAAGTTCTCTTTTCTTTTTTTTTCTCGTTCAGAAGATTGAACATTTTAACTCAACAGCTCAGTCTCGATTTTTATTTAGATTCAGATCAAGTTTGGTTTTTCTATATAAAAAATGAGACAGAGCTTTTGCTCAGTTTGTTAAAATACGCCCTATTATTCCATTTATTTTGAACTAGCTGGGTTTCCCGGTCTCACACGGCGTTGGGGAAATACTTACAAATTAAACACTTCTCAAATGTTCTAGTTTGTTATATCCTAGAAATTGTTTCAACCCGAAAACACCTTTATGGATCCGCCATTTCGAATTTCCAAACTTAAATATTATTCGAAATTAGTAGCCTTCAAATAACACTGCGTTACACGATTTTGGTACCCACTTAACTGTTAGCTGGAATGAATAGGTAATGAATCATAGATTAAATGTTCCAAACGTATGTAGTATCTATCACGTCTAGTTTTCGAGGTACATGTCCCGAAATAGAACGAATGGAAACGAAAAAAAAAAAAACTGTCCCAGTCTTACTGAATGCGACGTGAGTAAAAATAAGTAAAAATATGTAGAGATAGCACACATGGCGGGCTTTGATACAAAATTTAAATGAAGAAAAGCGGTTATTATTTAGAGGAGTTGTCAGCCGGAATGTAGACATATAACTTTTTAATGACAGGTACATTTAAAAATATTTTTGGGGGAAAAGGGTGAACTTAAAAAATAAGTAAAAATATGTGGCAATAGCAGTCATGGAGGGCTTTCATACAAAAGTTCAATGAAAAAAATCAGTTATCATTTAGAGGAGCTGTGGGCCAGAACGTAGAAACATAAGTTTTTAGAAATGGCCACCTTAAGAAATCATTCGGGGGGAAAGGGGTGAACGGAAAAAATAAATATAAATACATGAAGATGGCACCCAAGGGGGGCTTGCATACAAAATTTAAATGGAGAAAATCGGTTATTATTTTGAGGAGTACTCAGCTAGAATGCAGAAAAGTAATTTTTCTAAAGATTGGCACAATAAGAAATTATTTGAGGGGAAAGGGGTGAACGGGGAAAATAAATATAAATATGTAGAAATGGCAGCCGCGGGGGGCTTTCATATGAAATTTAAATGAAGCAAATCGGTTATGATTTGGAGGAGTTGTGAGCCAGAATGTAGAAACATAATTTTTTAGAGATTACTGTTGGCGTTTAAAACGAGAAGATCAGTCAAAGCACAAAAGAAAAAGTTAAAGTTTCACGATATTTTGTGTTAACATTTTATAAGATGATTTTTTTTTGAGTTTTGTTTTGCCTCAATGATAAAATTAAACTTTATTGATGTAAAAAATTCTGGTTGATTTTATTAGATTTCTTTAAAATATGTTTTGATCTTTTAATTTTTAATATAATTTGGCACATTCTCACGGAAGAAAAATGAGACGTGATGAAAAGAAAATTTGTATGTATGTTCAATAAACAATAGGTATAAATAAGAAAACATGACAATTCAAAGCGGGTACTCAATTTTTTTTTTCATTTGTAACGCAGTGTAATCATTGTAGTTTTAAGCAAAATCCGTTGAAATCAAGAAATTTTGGTCGCCATATTGGATCTGCCATCTTGAATTTGGAAATCTTGCTAATATTCGAAATTATTGGCTCCGGATTAATCATTGTATTAATTATCATTAAAATACGTTGAAATCGAGATATTTTGGATTTACAAATTTTGATAATATTCGAAATTTGTACCCTCATAATAATCATTGTATATACTTTCATTAAAATCCATCGAAATCGAGACATTCTGGACCCCATGTTGGGTCCGCCATCTTGGATTTGGAAAGTTTTATAATATTTGAAATTTGTGGCCCTGGAATAACCATTTTACAAATTTTTATAAAAATCCGTTGAAATCAAGACATTTGGTCATTGGATCCGCCATCTTGGATTTACAAATTTTGATAATATTCGAAATTTGTAGCCTCAGAATAACCATTGTACTAATTTTCATTAAAATCCGTAGAAATTGAGACATTTGTTCTTCATATTAGATCCGCCATCTTGGATTTAAAAATTTTGATAATATTCGAAACATGTAGCCTCAGAATAATCATTGTACCAATTTTCATTAAAATCCGTCGAAATCGAGATATTCTGGTTGTCATGTTGGATCCGCCATCTTGGTTTTGGAAATTTTGATAATATTCAAAATTAGTGGCCTCAGAATAATCATATTACCAATTTTCACTAAAATCCGTTGAACTCAAGAAATGTTGGTTGCCATATTGGGTTCGCCAGCAAGGATTTTTAAATTTTCATAACATTCAAATTCAGTGACCTCAAAATAATCATTGTACTAATTTTCATTCAAATCCGTTGAAATCGAGAAATATTGGTCGCCATATTGGATCCGCCATCTTGGATTTCTAAATGTTGATAATATTCAAAATCAGTTACCTCAAAACAATCATTGTACTAATTTTCATTCAAATCCGTTGAAATCAAGATATCTTGGTCGCCATATTGGATCCGCCATCTTGAATTTCTAAATTTGGACAGCGCATTTGAAATCAGCATTACGCAAAACCTCTATGTACCAATTTTCATGAAAATCGCTTCAAATTTAAAATTTTCAGCCGCCATCATGGATCCGCCATTTTGAAACCCTATGTATTATCTGAAAAAAGATTAGCCTATATGTTAAATTGGAATATGTACTACCCTCGGACAAAAAAATGAAAAATATCGATGCAAGCGTTTAGGCGTGATTGAGCAACAAAGAAACTTTCATTTTGATATATACATATATAGGGATAGGGATAACTTCTATCCCTGGTTATTGGGGAAGCGATATACAATGTCTCCCAAAAGTAACCGGACAAGTATCAGTGTGAGAATAAATGTCAGGGGATTCTAAATAAATAATCAAAAAATATTTTATTATTGAACAAAATATATTTATCAGTATCTATATGAGATAATTACAGCACAACGTAACATCTTTCTCCATTGTAATCAACAAAAAACAAAACTAACAAAATAATGCACCAAATTCATATCACAAAAGTATCCGGACAAAATTCAAGGAACCACATTTGATAACAAATAAAATAAATTTAATATTTAGTTGGGTATCCCTTTTGTTTTATAACCATTCGCAATCTGTTTGGAACTGAAAGAACTATTTTTTTTGTATAATCAGAACTTATTTTGGCCCACTCTTCCTTTAAAATAGATTTGAGCTGTTCCTTCCCAGAAATTTTATGTTTTCTTACTCCAGCATGCAATTTTGCCCACAGGTTCTCAATTGGGTTCATATCTGGCGACTGGGGTGGAGTCTTTATTACTTTAGGACAGTTATATAATAACCATTCACGTACTAAGTGTGCCGAATGTTTAGGATCGTTATCCTGGTAAAATTTAAATGTTCGTTCTATTCCAAGTTTTTGAGCACTAATCTTCAAATTATGTTTCAAAATATTTAAATATGCTATCTTGTCCATAATCCCATCAATAAAAACTAAGTTACCCACCCCAGAAGCCGCCATGCACCCCCACACCATAACGGAACCTCCCCCATGCTTCACAGTAGGCCGAAGATTTTCTTTCTGCATCTCTGTATTCGGTTTTCTCCACACCATACGCCTTCCATCGGAGTTGAAAACATTGAATTTACTTTCATCAGCAAAAATAACACTATTCCAAAAGTTCTCATCCTTATTTAAATGTTCTTTAGCAAAATTAAGGCGCTTCTTCTTATTAATCTTGCCTATAAACGGTTTCTTCCTTGCAACTCGACCATTTAGCCCAGCTTTTCTTATCACACGACGAACTCTTTCTGCACTTACAGACTTCCCAAGATCTTCTTCAATTACAGAGCATAATTTTGGTGCAGGATCACACTTTACAGTTCTTAAAATTTGCCGTTCTTCAACGTCATTTAGTAACTTCGGACGCCCAGATTTAGCTTTAACATCAATTTGGCCATCGGTTTTATACTTTTTCAGTATGTCTCCTACAGTACTTTTAGGAATATTCAAAATTTCACTTATTTCACGGTATTTTTTCCCGTTCTCATAATGAAAAATCACCAAATCCTTCTTTTCACGCGTAGTATACTTTTTCGGCGCCATTTTGTTAATTTTTCAACTATTAACCCGGTTTCTATGCATATCGAAATTGAGGTGATTCCCTTTTGTGTAACGGTAAACTATCAAATCCCTTTCAAAGATAATTGCCCTTGTCCGGATACTTTTGTGATGCGGAATTAGTTCTTTTTGTAAGTTAACTTTTCTTTTTGTTAATAATACTGTTAAAATATATTATGTTAGGCTCGTTTCTTTTTGTAAACATACTGTTAAATAACATTTTATTAAAAAAACTCTTTTTGTTTCGTTATTCGGAAGCTATTACCTATTTACCTATTTATTATATTTTGTCCGGATACTTTTGGGAGTCACTGTATAGTCATTCATCACAAGCGATTATGCCATTGATTCAGAGTAACTTCTTCTATCCCTGGTTATTAGGGAAGCGAAAGTAGACGACCTTGCCTCCAATCCCGTCGTGGATAAATAAGAAGGAAAATAATCGAGTCGGGAATTACTTCTAGTTGCCCGAGAAGCAGTTATAGCACTTCTTCTTAGCCCCTTCTTTTTTCTACTGGGAAGCTTCTCTCCGAACACCGTCAGATTTGACGTGAAGGGTGAAATTACATGCCAGAAAAAGAGAAGAATTCCTTGGCAAACAGACTGGATCCGCTACCAGGAACAGGTCAGGCAGGATCTAAAAGAGCTCCTGTGCTCGCTGATTACGTGCTGAGAAAATCTAAACCTCTAAAAGGTGGTTCAATTGAAGCCTATAAGAAGGCCTTAACCCTATACAACTAAGAACTACGAAGATCCAAAAGGAAAACATGTAGAGGCTTCTGTGAAGGAATAAACGATTTGCCAACCGCAACCAGACTTCAAAAAGTCCTCTCTAAAGATTACACAAACGGAGTCGGTCTATTACAAAAGCCAGACAGTTCATCCGTCGTACACCGAGGTCGAGGAAGAGATTTTAAAGTTATGCATTCATACCCACTTCCCAGACTCGATAACAGAAGATGACGGATATCCTGAGCGTTTTTCGGGACTTGATCCTGAGACTACTAAGCCGACCGGCGGCGGCCCTCCTGGTCGCATCTTTAGCCCAAGAAGGATTGGGTAGGCAATCAACTGATTCAAGGTCTTTAAATCTCTTGGAGGAGGTGGCATCTTCACAGCTCTACTGCAAAAACAGATTCGAGAGAAGAATTAAGCTCTACTGCAAAAACAGAAGCGAGAAAAGAATTAATTCCATCCATTATCAGAGTGGTAAGAACCAGCTATACATTTGCAATTATCCCTGATGGGTGGAGGGGTACAAGGGTCGTATTTATACCGAAAGGTGGAGGGCGTAATCCCTCCCAACCTAAAGCAAATCGACCTATTAGTCTAATCTCTTTCCTCCTTAAAATCATGGAGACAGTGTTAGATAACCAAATTCGTAATACGGCATTACGTGAGCCTTCACAACACCCAAACCCACAGTTTACCAGGGGGGAAATCAACTATGACCGCTCTACATAGCTTGGTTACAATTATAGCAAAATCACTTAAAGGGAAAGAAACAGTCCTGTGTATTTTGAAACAGTAGACAAAGGCCGAATGTGAAGGTACGCGGATGACATTATCATTCTCATTTGGAGCAAAGGATCGCATATTACGCAAAGCCCAGAAGGCTCTCAACCTTGTATCACACTGATGTTAGGAGGTAGACCTTAAAGCAATCCCCAGCAAAACAGTTATAGTACAATTTGCCAAGAGAAGGAAATTTAGCCCGACGTCCCGTGTACTGAACGGAACAAAAATCGGGCTCCCCATAGAAATACCTAGGTGTCACGCTAGATTGACACCTCATTTGGAACACCCATCTGAACATAACGGCAGAAAAGGCTATACTGGCCACAAGGTCATGCCGTCGGTTGTTTGGAATATAAAATGAGCATAAAATGATACTATAGTTATAGTCGGAGAGCTGGCCGCCACTTCGACTAAGGTACAGCTACAAAACTGAAACTTTTTATACTTACTATTTAATGTAATTGAAGTAAGAAAATCCACTTCTGGCAGGATTATCGTGGTTGCAAAATAACCTACTATTTTTTAAAGTTGCCAATAAATAATTTAAAAAGATGCACTACTACAAGTCTGGCATCTATCTTAATTTACACTATTTAGAATACAAAAAAAATATTGCCAGACGTTTTTCTCGGTTATAAATACCTTTAAGATGGGTCGGAAGGTGCTAAGATGGGTAACACTGTATTCAAAGCTGATGGGTAACACTGTAATCAAAGAAAGAGAAATTACATTTCCTAGAATATTTTCAATAGAAGTCAGCTCTGAGATGAGGGAGAAAATATTTTTAAACCATGTTTTGAAGTGATCTGAAGTGTACAATGAAATATTAATATTTTATAATAATGTCCCATATAATTATAAATGTATGTTACCTGTAGTTAGTTTTCCTGATTTTGAAGAGTCTACATGAATATTGTCAGGTCTGAATAAATTTTTTTCTATTATATGACCAAAATGTCCAAATATAATGGTGATAATGATGATTAGCTATGGGTAGTTGCTGAAATTGATTGGACCATACATTGCACGTTCTGCTCTCCTTCAATAGCCAAAGTTCTTCCCGAATGGATTTCCAACTGAAAACCGCTTTGATCAGAATTATATATATTTTGCATTCCAGCTGTTAAAGCGCTCTGTTTGACATTAGTTACAAATTCGTTTGCTATTAGTTCTCAAAGAGCACAGTTTATTGTAAAGAGCGCGTCAGAGGTAGACCACACATATATGTGTGTACATAGAATGTAGAGAAACGCCTATATACATTTGTATATCCATCAGGAATATTACAGATTTTTAAATGTATGATAATCTCGTTTGAAGTTAAATACCAAGCAAACGGCGAACACTTCGATTAGCATATCTTATTTTGAAATATTGGCCTTCGATCTGGTTACAATTTCAGGCTTTGAAGCATAAGTTTTGGATTTCTTAGGTTTAAAATTTATGTATAACATGTAACTTGAGGTTTGGAATTTATAGATTAGATTAGACAATTAGGGCATTAGAAAAACAAAAAACATACATGGTAACTTTTTTACGAGATTGAAGAACGCAATTTCGATTTAGATCCAATGTATTAAATATTTTTTATTATTTTTCATAAAAATTGATGTATTTTTCAAAAATTTGTTCACCATGTTGGATCCGCCATTTTGAATTTTTTTAAATTTAACATCGGCTTCGTAATCAGCGACCTCAAAAACTTTTATTTATAGTTCTTTTTATAAAAATTGATGTGTTTTTCAAAAATTCGTCCGCCATGTTGGACCCGCCATTTTGAATTTGTTAAATTTAACATCAGATTTGTAATCAGCGACCTCAAAAACTTTTATTTATACAGTAGAATCCGGATATAACGACCCTCAAGGGACCGGCAACACTTAGTCGTATTAACCGGACGACGCACAAAACGAACGAACACCGATGAATGAATTTAAGCTTGTTTTTATGTATTAATATTACTGTAATTACGAAATAATAATATACATAGCTAGATTAATTTCTATAAATAAATAAAACAAATTCATATTAAATTAAACAAAAAATAACTTTAAGGGGGGAGGAGGTAAGGTGTATTTAATTGTAAATTGTACACATAATAAAGTATCATTTCAAGAATATTCAATTAAATGTTTGCCTAAATTATTAAGAAATAAGCCATTGAGAGCAAATCTTTGGATCCTCTAAAAAAAAAAGCGGTGGACATCAGAACTCATTACTAGATTATCTCAAATCAAAAAATCAAATATATTTGGTTAGTTTATGAGCTTCTCGATGACGATTTTTCAATTTTTGGCTTAATTTTAAATTAAAAAAAAACGAATTTTAAAAGAAAAAAGCGGTAAAAATCAGCCTCTTTGTCATAGTAAAACTAATTATAATGCAAAATATCTCGACTTCACTACCTCATATTTTATGTACTTAAAGAGTGTGTCAAATTTGAAGAAGATCGGTCAAGTAGATTTTGAGTTACAGTGTCCAGCGACTTTGACCATTCTAAGTGGGAGAAAAACGCGTTTTAAAGTTTTAATAGAGCATGGAGTTGTTCGCTACCACTATAAGTCGAGGCACTGTATCTCCGGTAGTTTTGCTCCAATCGACCTACAATTTTTACTGGATACTCTTGAAGAGTTGTACTTTCAAATACAAAAATAAAAAATAAATGCAAAAAAAACAGGCGGTTAGGTATTGTTTGTGCGTAGGTATTGTAAACAACACTGCGCGTAGTTCTAAGCGGACGATTTCTTGTCAAAATACGTCGCTATAAGCGGTTGGTCGCTTAAACTGGAGTCGTACTAAACGGACATGTTTTCATAGTAAGTCTATATGAAACCTAACTTGAGTTTTCATTTTCGTCACTATAACCGGTTGGTCGTTATAAACGAAGTCGTTATATCCGGACTCTACTGTAGTTCTTTTTATAAAAATGTATGTATTTTTCAAAAATTCGTCCGCCATATTGGACCCGCCATTTTGAATTTTTTAAATTTGACATCAGATTCGTAATCAGCGACTTCAAAAACCCCTTAATACTGTTTTTCACGAAAAAAACTGATGTCTGAAAGAATATACACAATGTGTTAGTGCTAGGGGTAGTTTACACCCTTGAGGAGCTTTTTTCAGGAAAACGCAAAAACAGGTCAATTTGGTTTTTCAAAATCGTCAACGACTCCAAAAACCCCTTAATACTGTTTTTCACGAAAAAAACTGATGTCTGAAAGAATATACATCATGTGTTAGTGCAAGGGGTAGTTTACCCCCTTGAGGAGCTTTTTTCAGGAAAACGCAAAAACAGGTCAATTTTGTTTTTCAAAATCGTATGTAAAAAAATATTTGTCAATGATTTTTAACTAAAACTGTTATTTTTGTGACGCAAAAATATAATTTATTCTTCAATAAAAAATAAGGGTTGCAACCCCCGGGAACCGAATTACTTACAAAAGGTTAGTATATTTACGAGACATCATTTCCATTTTGTTTCATTCGAAAAAATTCATTAGAACTTGAGATATTTAAGAAAAACTGTTTTTGGGGGTAAACTTTAGGGGTGGTTTTCACCCCCTAAACTTGCGTATCCGCAGATAAAAAAAAATACTTACCTTTTATTTTTCAATGCTCTACAACATATTTCAATTTCATCAAAATCGGTGAGACACACCTGAGAAAGTTTCCTTGTAAGAAAAAATTACACTAATGTGGACAAAGCCCACTTTTCCACCACGCTCGGCGTACGTATCGTTTCGTATTTACCGCTATCTCAGAAAACTGTTTTCAAGCCAATCGAGTGAGATAAATGGTCTATCAAAGGTGAAATTAAATTGGGAAAATCTGCACCTTAACCCTTTTAGTGCCAGCGGGCCGATCTATCGGCCCACGGTCCTTATGCGAAAAGTGCCAAGGGCCGATGTGGATAGTGGCCCGGCCGGCAGGCCGAGCTGCCTACGAGCGCACGAGTTAAGTTTTTAACATTTAGGTTGCCGAAAAAAATAAAAGATTTAGAATTTCCGAGTGAACATTTATTGATCCGAACTTTACATCGAGAGAACTTAATTAAGACTGAACTAAAATCTACTTGCATTTTAAAATCATAATTCGTCTTTTTGAATTTTATTGCTTACTTTATTATTTCAATTGAACCTCAGGTGACTATCGTATTGCTGAGGTAGCGTCTACAAATTTGACACCGCTTCCTCAGATATTGGGGCAAGTGGGAGAATTGGGAAATGGGAAAGAAATGGGAATGAGCTCAGGCGAGTGTCGTAACTCCTCCCCCCTTAGAGAAGAGCGACGGTGACAGGAACTGTGCCGTTGCTGGAGCTGATGCAGGAGTGGAAATCTGGATGACATGTTTCCGAAGTTTGATGGAAAGGTAGATCACTGTTATGATGATTAAAACTCCAAGTGTAGCAATCGATGTGAAGACGAACTGATCTTTCTGATGTGTAAGGGTTTCTAACATTCTGATAGATTCGCTATTTTTGAAATTATAGGTCTGGAGCTTTTTTAATGAAATACTTTCGTTGTTGGTCGTGAAATTAATTCTATTATCTAGGATTGGGTGAATGTGGATTTCATCCCAATGTCTTCGTGGTTGTCCTTCGTATGTTATTTCATTTATTGTGACTTCGCATCTATGAAAGTAAAGTACTCCGGTTCCGGAGATTTCTCCAGGGTTATGTCCGCAGGTTGAATTTAGTTTTGTTGGTGGGATATTAGTAAAGAGAATGTAATTGGGCTCTGGCTGGTAGATTTCTATGGTTTCTTCGGCTTCGACCAGTTCACAGGATGCTGGGATGTTATTGATGATTCCTCGAATGCAGTCTCTGTTAATGGCTGTTGCTACGCTGGCTGTTCTGTGACAGTAGAATATTCCTTCTATCTTCTGGCATCTTTGGTCAAAGAATAGGGTATCATTAAGGAAAAGGGCAACATAAGGTTGGGTTAAAACATTTTGGGTTTTATTCAAAGGGATTGGGATAACATGAAAATATGTATAAACACTAGATTTAACAATAGGGATTCTAACATTAAAAACAATATTTGTATTATTATAATAAGCCTGTAAATTTAATAATTCGTATATATGTTCGTCAGAGGTTACATTGATTGACTGATTTAAAAACATGCTATACAATTCTGATAATTCCTCTGGGCTTAAAATTTGTTTGGAAATAATGTTTAATTTAGCAAAAATGATTGCCTCGGCTATATTACTTAAGTGAAGGTTGAGGATATCAATGTTGTAATTGATTTGATTAAGGAACTGTAAATGTTGAAGTATGTAGTTTTCACTTTTAATTCGGTTGTTAAGATTACTGAGGAAATTTCCAATTACTTTTTGTTGTTGATTTATATGGGCCGTAATATTTTCAAATCTCTCGATCATTTTAGTATTTAAAGCGCTTTGTTTATTTAGTTCAAATTTGAATTCTGCTTCATTTGCCATGATCAATTCAATTTCGTTATTTAATTTCTCCGCATCGTTAGCGTCCATATTACCTGTAATTTGTTTAATAATTGTTCCCAAACCATTGATTAATCCTCTTTTACTTCTGGTATTTGGAGAAAGGGATTTTAGTTTCTGGTCCAAATCGTTTAGCTTAATTTTTATAGTCCCTAAGAGATTATGTGTCTCTGCTGTGTTTTCGAATTTTGCTATGGTCGTTTTAATTTCCTCGATGCTTTCTTTATATGTATCTAATCTAATAATGTGAAGGAAGTTATTGTAGCCGTGGATGATTCTTGCTTTACCCAGGTTTATCGGTAGAATTCCTTTATTGTCTCGTAAGTCATGTATGTCAAGTCTCTGTCCGGTTGTTAGTCTGAAATTTTAGTCTTTTCTTTAGTTTTGATTTGTGTAATTTTTGGTTTTTGTTAGTAACTACGGTTATTCTATTATTTTTCTTGATTTTTTGTATACTAAATCTGGGTGTTAGTTTATTTCGACGACATTCCTTTCTATATACAGTTTCGTTTTCGTTAAATGTTTCTGGTTCTTCCCGAGAAGTATTAAGCTTTTCTATACGCTTGTTAACTAAATTTTCTACTTCTTTTTTGATAGATGGATATAATTCGGATTTGTATTGGTTGAGTTTTGTTAAATATTCATGCTCGTTGTTAAATTTAATAGTTTTATTGAATTGAAAAGTCCTACCGGTGAAAAGTTCAAATGGGGTGAGTTTAGTTGTGGAATGTATGGCGTCGTTATACGTGATTAGTGTTTCGGTTAAAATTTCCTGATGATCTAGGTCGTAGTATTAGTAGTAGTAGAGTTTTTCTCTTTGTATTTATTGAATATAATCCTATAAATTTCTGTAAGAGTACTATGAAGCCTTTCTACTGGGGAATTACTGGAACTCTGTTGAAAGGAAGTTATATGTAGTTTAATTTCATACTGATCGCAAAAGTCTTTAAAAATGTTAGAAGTGAATTCTGCTCCTTGGTCTGATACTAATTTGGCTGGGATACCGTGGAGGCTCATAAAGTTTTTAATGGCTTTGATGATGTTAAGGCTATTTCTAGCTGTTAAGGTATAAGCGGATGCGAATTTTGAAAATTTATCTATGAGGGTTAGTACATGCTTACCGTTTATAGTGTATATATATATATCAATATGCACTATATCTAAAGGTTTTATTGGGATCTCTGGGGTTTCAAATTTAGGCTTCGAAGGTTTCCTGTCGTATTTTAATGTATTACATGTTTGACAATTGTTTATTGTTTGTGCTATTTTATTTTTCATAAATGGAAAGTAGTAGGCTCTTTTTAGGTGACTTAGGGTTTCGTTAATACCACGGTGGTTATTCTTTTGGTGATAGTCATTAATCAGTTGGTCTTGTTCGTCATTATCTGTAACGTCTGTCAGTAGTTCAGTGCATCTAACAATTTTGAATGTTTTGTTGTTCGAAAAGTGTTTAGAGTAAACAGTCTGTACCAGTCTAAATGTGTCGTCATCAGTAAAGATTGCCGATAATCGATTAGGGTTTAAATTTTCTTTAAATATTTTACAAATGTTTTCTTCCGTATATTCGGGGAGGCGAAACGTGTGGCGATGCTTGTTTCGAAAAATCACTTGCAAAGATCTTGGGGGTCTTTTATCTGTTTTGCTAAGAACGACTTGCAGATTAAAGTCATTTAGAGGCCGTTCTGAAATAGGGATACCATCATTCATGTTCTCTGCAGCTGAATGGACAGTAGAGCAAGAGGGTTGTTCTGTTATATTAATTTCCACTGGATTTACCTGATTTGGCTTCGGAATTATTGTTCGACTTAGTGTATCCGCGTTGCAGTTTTGCGTTCCTTTTTTATATACTATTTGGTAGTCAAACTCTTCTAGTTTGAGACGCCACACTATGGGCTAAACGGCATTTTTTTCGTTTAAAACCTAATATCTCGAGAAAAACCGAAGATATTAACGTACATTTTTTTTTAAATTGAAGCTGAGACTATGTAGATTACTGGAAAATTAACCAGAATGGCTGAAATGAAAATAAACACTATGTAACATAACCTCAAAGTTGCATTTTTTTCTGAAAAATTGAATAATCTCACACCATCAAAAAACTTGGTCTTTATTTTAAATGTCATATATGCTATCCGATGAACTTTAACCTGCTGATCACGAATTCGAGGTCAGAATTGCCCCCCACCCTACAGTTTTCAGAAAAATGAAGAACTTCCGTGCCTAGTATAAGCCTTTTTAACTCTTTGAGTTACAAAAGACGAGCTTAAATAAATTTTTACTATAACATACTAACTGAAGGTTTTTGGGGTCGCTGATCACGAATCTGAAGTCAGATTTTGAAAATTCAAAATGGCGGATCCAATATGGCGGACCAAAATTTTTATATTTGATCGAATTTGGACTAAAAATTGAATACATGGGTTTTTGGGGTCGCTGATCACGAATCTGAAGTCAGATTTTGAAAATTCAAAATGGCGGATCCAATATGGCGGGCCGAAAATTTAATATTTGACCGAATTTCGAACCAAAACCGTATACTTGGGTTTTTGGGGTTGCTGACCACGAATCTGAAGTTAGATTTTGAAAATTCAAAATGGCGGATCCAATATGGCGGACCGAAAATTTAATATTTGACCCAATTTCGACTCAAAACCGTATACATGGGTTTTTGGGGTCGCTGATCACGAATCTGAAGTCAGATTTTGAAAATTCAAAATGGCGGATCCAAAAAATAAATTAAATTTTCGGCCCGCCATATTGGATCCGCCATTTTGAATTTTCAAAATCTGACTTCAGATTCGTGATCAGCGACCCCAAAAACCCATGTATACAGTTTTGAGTCGAAATTCGTTTAAATATTAAATTTTCGGTCCGCCATATTGGATCCGCCATTTTGAATTTTCAAAATCTGACTTCAGATTCGTGATCAGCGACCCCAAAAATCCATGTATACAGTTTTGAGTCGAAATTCGGTCAAATATTAAATTTTCGGTCCGCCATATTGGATCCGCCATTTTGAATTTTCAAAATCTGACTTCAGATTCGTGATCAGCGAACCCAAAAACCCATGTATTCAATTTTTAGTCCAAATTCGATCAAATATAAAAATTTTGGTCCGCCATATTGGTTCCGCCATTTTGAATTTTCAAAATCTGACTTCAGATTCGTGATCAGCGACCCCAAAAACCTTCAGTTAGTATGTTACAGTAAAAATTAATTTAAGCTCGTCTTTTGTAACTGAAAGAGTTAAAAAGGCTTATACTAGGCACGGAAATTCTTCATTTTTCTGAAAACTGTAGGGTGGGGGGCAATTCTGACCTCGAATTCGTGATCAGCAGGTTAAAGTTCATCGGATAGCATATATGACATTTAAAATAAAGACCAAGTTTTTTGATGGTGTGAGATTATTCAATTTTTGAGAAAAAAATGCAACTTTGAGGTTATGTTACATAGTGTTTATTTTCATTTCAGCCATTCTGGTTAATTTTCCAGTAATCTAAATAGTCTCAGCTTCAATTTAAAAAAAAATTTACGTTAATATCTTCGGTTTTTCTCGAGATATTAGGTTTTAAACGAAAAAAATGCCGTTTAGCCCATAGTGCGCCATCTGACTAATTTTGAATTTGGATCTTTTAAGTTCATTAACCATGTTAATGGTTTATGATCTGTTACTATCTGGAATTTCCGACCGAACAAATAAGGTCTAAAATACTTCGTAGCCCAAACAATGGCCAGAAGTTCTTTTTCGATTGTTGAGTAATTTTGTTCTGAGTCCGTCAAAGTCCTGCTGGCGTAACAAATCGGTCTATCACTGCCAATAGGGCCCTGTGACAGTACTGCCCCGATAGCAAAGTTGCTGGCATCGGTTGTTAAGACGAATGGCTTGCTAAAATCCGGATATTGCAGAATGGGGTCGTTCATTAATAAATTTTTGCAGGTTTCAAAAGCATTTACATATCGGTCATTTAGGTCAATTTTCCTACCTTTCTTCAGACATTCAGAGATAGGTTTTGTAAGATTAGCAAAATCCTTTATAAACTTCCTGTAGTAGCCTAAGAGACCAAGAAACATTTTTATTTCCTTTTGGGTTCTAGGAATCGGGAAGTTCTTTATCGCGTTAATTTTTTCGGGATTAGGTTTAACTCCCTCCGTTGTAACTACATGGCCTAAGAAAGCGACTTCTTTATGAAGAAACTCGGATTTATCGAGTTGAACTTTAAAGTTTGATGAGCGAAGTCTCTGGAAAACCTTTCTTAAATTTTCACCATGTTCTTGAAGTGAAGTTGAGAAGATGATGATATCATCTAAATAAACTAAACAGACTTTGCCCTGTAAGTCTTGGAGTACATTGTCCATAACGCGTTGAAAGGTGGACGGGGCATTTTTCAACCCAAAGGGCATCCTCACATATTCGAAGTGTCCGCCTTCTACGGTAAAAGCCGTCTTCTGCACATCCCGTGGATCCATCTCAATTTGATGAAAGCCACTGGCAAGATCTAGTGTTGTAAAATACATACTTTTACCGAGTTTATCCAAAATTTCAGTAATATTGGGGAGTGGGTAACGATCGCTTACAGTTTTTTCATTCAGTTTGCGATAGTCGATTACCATTCTCCACTTCTGTTTTCCACTGGCATCCTTCTTCTTTGGAACTATCCAAACAGGAGAACTCCAGGGAGAGTAACTGGGACGAATGATGTTTTGGGAAAGCATATCGCTAATCTGTTTCCTGACTTCCTCTTTGTGGACGTGCGGATATCTATACGACTTAGTATAGATTGGTATATCATCCGTCGTCAAAATTCGATGTTTAATATTATTTGTGAATGTCAGTTTTTCGCCCTCTTTAAAGAATATATCGTCATATTCTTTGCATATTCGAAGAATTAATTCTTTTTCTTCTTTATTTAAATGTGAGGTACGAATTAAATTTTTAATGTCTTTAATGTCTGTCTCTGGTAGTGAATTTTTTGAAAAGTCAATATTGAAATTGTTTACTTCAACGTAGTTGGAATTGTTGAATGCCTCAACTTTTAAAGGTTGTTCCACGAATACTTCTTGATCAAAATTGGAAGAGTTTATTACTTCAATGGAACTATACCAATCCTTGGCAGTGTAAATTCCTTCAGGAATGTAGACTGCAGGTTTGATCGTTGTGTTTTTTATATATATGTCTCCATTCTGTATATCGACCGGTAACCTAGTTATTAATTTGGAATTCGCTGGGACAATGTATTTATTAGACATAAAATTAGGTTTGAATTGGAGAGGTAATTTAGAATTTTTTGTTATTAGCACTTTGTTAGCCAAATCAACGGTAGCTCCTAGATTTGTTAGCGCATCTAGGCCCAAGAGGCCATCGAAGTATCCATGAAATTTAAAAATCAAAAAGCGCGTTTCTCCGGGCTGATTGAATTCCACGAAATTTGGGAGAGTAACTTGCTGATTTAGTTTATGTTGATGAAGAATTGTGGTTATAACGATAGGATCTGTTTCTGTAAAGTCTTGGGGTTTAACAAATTCGGGATTTATGAACGATGATGAGGCGCCCGTATCAATGAGGAATTTTAAAGGTCTACCGAAAGGGGAAGAAATATTAACGTAGGGAAGAACAAATCCGTGTTTATTAATATCTAAGTATCCGGTGGGTTCACAGAGGCTTTCGAAGGAAAATTTGCGTCATCGATTTCGTTACTTATTCCGTTATTGGGTGCGTAACAGAAATCGTAGTAATCACTATTATAATTGTTGTCGTTTGCCTGATAAGATGCTAGACCTTCGTAATCATAATTCTGGTAATCGTAATATTGATCTAGTTGTTGGAATTGTTCATTTGGTTCCGCGGAGGTAATCTCGTTTGGTTCTGCCGTAGTAGAAATGTTAAATAATTCCTTATTTGGGAATCTTGGAGCATTGCCTGGATTAGACTGAGAAAAATTATTTTGTACAGGTCTGTTCGGCTGTTGAGAAAATTGAGTCCTCTGCCGGAGGTGCGTGTTTCCTGAGCTGACATCCATAGGTTCTGGTTTAGGAAGGGGTGTGTTATTTGGTCTCGCGAAAACGTTAGTATTTTGCTGAGGGAATTGTGTGTTGGGATTTATTCTAGGTGATAAGAAGGGGTTGAGATTATGTTGAAATCGGTTATTTTGAAATAATCTAGGGTATGGGTTACCAAAAGGCATATTTCGAGCGATTGGGTTAGCATGACTCAAGCCAAGCTGTCTATGAATGGGATTAGGTGCATTAAATTGAAGCTGAGGGGTGCTCTGAGGAGTTTTCATTTGTATATTAGGTGCTGTGTAATTGAGGGGTTTCGGGGTAACAATTTTGTTTGGATCAGAGGCTCTGGAACCAGTATCGAATTTGTTATAGAACATGTTCTGCTCTTTAATACAATAAGAAAATGCAACTGCCAAAGAGTCTGGCTTCATTGGTCTTATCGTAGAGCCTAAAGGTTCTTTCAGACCAGACAAAAACGTATTCAAACACATTTCCGTAAAAAGATCACGCTTAGCATTTATTACATTAGGATCACTTTCATGGATTTGTACATGATTGGTCATTGTGGCTAATAATTCGATAATTTCACTGTAAAATCCTTCCACCGTTTTGTTGTTTTGTCTGATGCAATGGAGATCACGGATAAGTGAGGTTTCATTGCGTTTATCAGAATAGTGAAGGATCAAGTTTTTCTTAATTTGGCTCCAATCTAATGGGGTTCCATACATGTTTAAAACCTCATTAGCAGGCCCTTCGATTTTATTACGGATTGCTCTTAGGAGCATCTTTCCGTAGGGTGTACCTTCAGTACACGAAATTAAGGCTCTGATCTCTTCTACATTATTTAGAAATTCATAGAGCAAACGAGGGTTACCATTAAATTTTGGCAAATCTTTAATAGCGTCTGGTACGCGGAGAGAATTAAATAAGTCTGCGGCGGTAATGACATTATTATTCGCGGTAGCCATGGTCGAAAGATTTGAAACTATTTCCGGATCTTCACTATGATTTTCACTATTTGTTTCAATCACTTCAACACTTTCAGTTTCACTAATCGATTCTAGAGACAAAAATCTTCTTAAACGAGGAGCCCTTATGTATGGTTTTGATCTCTGTTTATTTAGTGGCATTAATTAAATTCTTTAAGCTCTTATTTGAGCGTATTTAAGTTTTGTTAAAAAAAAATGGAATAATCTACTTATCTTTAAACAGAAATTATTACAATTACTTTAATGTTTACAAATTCTTCTTTATATTAACAAAATCTTTTGCTTACGTTACTACTGCTACTAGTACTATGATGATCATCCCTTCAGGTGGTCGCACGATGTTCCTTCGTTGGATTCTGGTGAGATGTCGTCTTATGCGATGTTCCTTCGCTTTGAAGCTCTTATAGATGCGGTTCTTTCGTTGCTGCGTCTGGAGTTGTCTTCAGCTGATGTACCTTAGCTGGGCCACAACACTTTTTGGACACTGCACAAAGTAGTTAGTGTTCAATATTCCGTTGAACCGGGTGAGCAAACCGATAATCCTTCGATTAATTAACGCCGCGAAAACTACTTTTCGAAATCCGCCCCGACTGCGCCAGTTAAGTTTTTAACATTTAGGTTGCCGAAAAAAATAAAAGATTTAGAATTTCCGAGTGAACATTTATTGATCCGAACTTTACATCGAGAGAACTTAATTAAGACTGAACTAAAATCTACTTGCATTTTAAAATCATAATTCGTCTTTTTGAATTTTATTGCTTACTTTATTATTTCAATTGAACCTCAGGTGACTATCGTATTGCTGAGGTAGCGTCTACAAATTTGACACCGCTTCCTCAGATATTGGGGCAATTGGGAGAATTGGGAAATGGGAAAGAAATGGGAATGACCTCAGGCGAGTGTCGTAACTCACGCGCAGAGAGACTCTTGCTTTAGTCCTTATCTCCAATACAATGTAGACCACACCACGCTTGTGTTTATTTCATTTAGTCCTTATCTCCAATAAATACTAAAATTTTCCTCCTTATAAAGCTATTTATATGAGCGCGCATATCAAATCGGCCCGTGGCATTTCTCGCATGTACTCCATAAAACGCTTGGCACTAAAAGGGTTAATAATTGTTACATTCAAAACTCATCATGAAGCCAATTGCAGCGCACATTAAGGAAAAGGTCCTTGAACTTTCTCGTGAAGGCAAATCTTAAAGAGATATTGCAGAGAAATGTAAAATATCCCATATAACAGTACAAAAAATATAAAAATGTGCGAGCAAGGAATCTCCTAACCTAAAAGTGGCTGCCCCGTGAAAAGAGTATAGTAGGATAAGCATGGGTCAGATGCCCCTCGGGAAAGTTAGGTTGATATTTTTACCATGAAATTACCTTCTTAAGAGAAACATTTTCCTAAGTTATCACACCTCTGCCCGCGCTAGTTTTTAAAATAAAACAATTAATCGAATTTTGAAAAAAAAATTTTTTTTTTCTTATAACACAAAATTTTTTTGTGATCTTTTTTGCAAACACTAGATACACTAAAGAAGTATTAAACAAGACACTTTTAAGTCTTCGCAGTGATTTATATACCGAAATATCACAAATTAAAAATTTTCAAAAATAAAAATGTCACGTATTTTAAGAGACACTATCTATAAATTCTTCTTGACTCAATACCTTCCACTAACATACTTCTTTTATTTACATTCCCAAACTCTCTACATCCTTTTTTCAATTTAATCAAGCAATAGTGTGTTCTGTGTTCTCCTCATCATGATTTTTGTTAGATTTACGTTATTTTCACAATACTTAGTAGTTGTACAAACTGCTTCCAGTTTATTACCTTTTTCCTGCTGGGCTAAAATTATTAGATTTTTCTCTTCATTGACAATTATTTCTTGCATTTAAGGTACGGACACACCAAAAGCGAAGCGAACAATTTTCAAATTTGGGTGCCGTACAAATTAATTGAAGTGTCCGAATAGAACGCGACATGAGCGAAGCGTCTACTGCGACAGAATGTTCCCAAATTTTAAATTGTTCGATTCGCTTCGCTCGCTTCGCTTTTGGTGTGTCCGTACCTTTAATTTAAATTTTAAAAGGCATATGTTAAGCAATTTGTTTTATTTATGACAAAAAGTGAGAATTAATTATTAATTCATTGTATTTGCTTCCAATTTAAGAATTATATCTTGTACAATATTTTTTTAAAAATTGTTTAATCTGATTTTGGAATTAAATTATTAATGGTGGGCTGCAAGAAGTCTTCCACGATTGCATTTACTATCATGTTCAACGTCTGCTTAAGGTCGTCCCAGTTCCTAAAAGATAAGAGAGGCGGATTTCTTAATATGTATAATAGCTGATATTAATATTTTAAGGATGTTCCTTACTTGTCACCTGGAGCTGCACATATTTCAGCGTAATACTTTATTTTTGGCTCAGTTCCGCTTGTCCTCAGAGTAACCACTACACCGTTCTGAAATTGAAGACTTATCATTTGCGTACTTGCGCTGGCGGGAAGCAGAGCCTTTCCATCTGCTCGTGAGGTATCTTTCCCTGTCGTCAAGTCCCTCACCGATTCAATCTTAAATTTTTCATTCATGACAGAGGTAGGATACTGCAATACCATGTGTTAAAAAAGTTTCGATATCAAATTATATTAACACACATTATTTTTTATATTATTGAAGTTGCGAATTCTTTCGAAAATTTTCTTAATAGTAGCAGGATCATAACAAATATAATATGAGGTCAGAGCATAATGATATCCGTACTTTTCATACAAATGATTCAACTGCTCTTCAAGAGTTCGTTTTTCCTTCTTCAAGAAACAATACATTGTAGCTAAGTGACAAGCAGCACTTATTCCATCCTTGTCTAGTACAGCGGGGGAAACCATAAATCCTATAGCTTCTTCGAATGCAAAAATTACTCTTTTCTTTGCTTCAATGAGTTCCGCACATTTGTTGCCTAAAAGCAAGTAAATTTAAACCATAAAAAGTAAGCACATTAAAATTTCATTATGTACCCATCCATTTAAACCCAGTCAATGTTTCAATAAAATTGAATCCTTCGATTTTGGACATTGAAAGGAGTATTTTAGAACTTACTGTGCTAGACAGTACGTAACAGTTGGAAAGGCTGACTCCAGGTTCATTTTCTGTAAAACATTTTACGGACCACCAACCAAGAAGTGCACCTAATTCGTTTCCACTAAAAACTTTCCACTGTCCGGTTCTGCAAAAATCAGTTTTGTTACTTTTTGATTATGTTTTCGGTTTTCAACTTTATTTAAATTTTAATTAAAAATTAAAAGAAGAGAACTGCTTCTTTCCACTTTAAATTAGCGTTTAAAAATAAGAAACGGGTTATTATACAAGCTTTAATAATATATTTTCTTCTTAAATGAGATTGTGCGGAGTTCATCAAAAGAAATTGCTTTTTGTTCAAGTGGTGAAATAGTCATACATAATGGATCAGAATAGTGATAGAAGTTATTTGTGAGAAATGCGAAAGTTCATCCCATTTAAAAATTTACTGCATTTTTTACGAATTTATAATTTTTTTAAAGTTGGGGAGGTGAAATTTAGGATTTATTGGAATGACTGTGGGCTGTCATAAAATCTTCTCTTAATGATATTTAAATGGTTTAATATTAGGAACATTTCAGTGTTCTCCTACTGTGACGTATAACATAAAATACAATATTACATGCTTTCAAATTCATATTATAAAATTGGAAAAATAAAACTGTTGTGGCCTTTAAGTGGTGAGAGGTAGTGCTTCCGTACATTCAACTGCGTTTTTCTCGAAACGATTCCTTTGAAATTTGTGTATGCGTAGGCTGAATACTAGGAGTCACCGTTTTTCAAAATTTTTGAAATTACTGTTATTATTATTATTATTTGTAGAGGGTCGTTAAGGTACTTTAGGTGCCTCTCGATAGCGAGCGCGACCTAAAAGATCTATTGTGCTAAACCCCTCTAGATTAGACCCCATTTAACAAGGAGACAGCGCGACCGTGGGGTCGGGGATTTGTCCGACTTTTTTTGTGGTGAAAGAGGACCCCTAGCACCTCACGTGGTTTCCTAGGCGCCTTATGAGTTAAAAATGTCAAGCGTTTGTCGAGCCGCCCTCTAGTCTAGACAGTTAAGGGTCGGTCTTATGTATGTGCTGGTGGTCTCGCGTTCGATTCCTCCTTCGGATTTTTTTTTTTTTTGTTATCCTAACAATAATTGAAACCGTTTCTCATTCCTACATTACATTACACGGATTTTATCTAGAAATGTTTATAAACCTACGTCGGGGAGAATAAATTTTTACTTCTTATTGACTCTTGGGTGTGTTAAACAAATCTAGAGATTTATGATGAAATTTTTCAAGATGACGAAAATATGCCAACTTGCCGTGTAAAAGTAATTCATCCAAAATGCACTCCCTTAGTGCAACCTTGTGACGTTTACTTTTACAGGCAAGTTAAAAATTTCATAAAGCGCTTGCAAAGTAGCAGCGAATCGTTAAAACAGAATCGTGAAATTAATTCCCGGGGAGATTGTATAAAAATCCATTCAATAATTCACCATCAATTATCGGCACCAATATTCCGAAACATGATTCAATACGCCTGGTTTGCCTCAAAATTGTCAGTTACTAGAAACATTTTCATTCATGAGAAATGTTTTTGTACGGATGTATTGGGTTGGCACGAAAGTAATGAAACACTCTGGAAAACTCTACTCATGTTGTTTTTCTAATCAATTGTTTTCGACCATATTCTAGTATGTTATAGAACATTCTAGGTGCTTCAGTCCTACGGGTATATAAAAGCGCACGCACGATTAATTCAGTCAGTTTGAAGAAAAATGGATGAGCGACAAGTTCGAACTCTATACCTTTACGAGTATTTGTTAGACCATAGTGCGCGAGCTGCGGCAGACAACATCAACACTGCATTTGGCTCAGATAATACAAGTCACGCAACAGTGTCTCGTTGGTTCAAACGCTTCAGTACAGGAGACCGAAGCCTCGAAATTCAGCCTCGCTCGAGACGACCACCAGTTTTCGACAATGATGATTTGCGCCGTGAACTGCAACAGAAGTCGGATGCATGTGAATTAGCGACAAAACTCCACTGCAGCCATCACGCTATAGAACATCACCTGCACGAGCTCGGATATAGGAGAGTTTTATCCCGATGGACACCTCATGCTCTCACAGACGCCACTCGTGCTGCTCGGGTCGCCGTCTGCCAATCGCTACTACTTCGACCGCGCCGGAAGGAGTTTTTGGAGGATTTGGTCACAGGCATCCAGTCCTTGCCTATACGTTGGCAAGAAGTCATAGATGCTCACGGCGAGTATTTGATTGACTAAATGTATAGTAAAATAAAAATGTTAGAATTTAAAATGTAAAAACAAACTGTCTCATTTCTTTCGTGCCAACCCGATATTGCAAACTCCCTGCGATTGTAAAAAATCCGCTTTTATATGTTGCGCAAGATGTCGCAAAAATTATTGCTTTGTTTGTTTTTATGATAATTACCACTGCGGTTTTTTTATATAATTATTATATAAATAAAAATTGAAATTTTCCTAATCGACTTTGTTATTCTCATTGTTGTGTATTCCCAGGGAATTGGGGAATACAATGGGTTTGCGGGTAAGTTGGCGGTTTAGGCTGCTTTCCTTAGTACCAGGGCTTCAGAGGGGAAATAAACACTCGTTCCACTTTACTTAATTTATTTTTCACAAACTAAATCGGAATTACAACTTTACTCCCGAATTGCACTGACCGCCGATTTATTTACCCGAACGCCAATTGTTTCTTCGTTCAATTTGCGAAAATCAACGACCACTCTCCATTTTTTTTCTCCATTGGGTCCTGGCTTTTTTGGGACGACCAATAGCGGAGAATTCCACGGACTCTTGCTTGGTTGAACTATTTCATTCTCAAGCATTTCTCTCAATTGGTCATTAATAACGCTTCGTTGCGTCTCTGGTAACCGATACATTTTTTGATTATACGGTGCTTAATTTTGTACCACTGGGATTAGGTGAGTTACCGCATCAGTGTGCGTAAGATAATCACCCTTTAAATGAAATATGTCATTGTATTCTCGACATAGTTCAAGAATTTCAGCCTTTTCCTGGCTGTTCAGGATAGGACTCAAGTTGAGTTCCTGTTCTAGTTTGGCATTCCGGCTCGGTACGTTTAGTTTTGGATATAGACGATTTTTAATTTCGGCTCTGGGGCTGTTTAAATTTAAATTTGGGTCTTTGGACCGATTTTTATTTAAGGGGAGGTTCTCATCTAGAACGTCAAAAAAAAAGGTAAAGTTCGTGATTTTTTTGAAGGCAAATGACAAGACATAGGGAAATGATATTTGGCATTATCTTTTATTGTACATTTATCTGTACGAAAAAATTTTTTTATTAAAAAAAAAAAACAAAATGGCGCCCGTTATTCAACTTCTCCGGAGGCATGTTTGTGTACAATTTGCGTACAAGATAACTCAAAAACGGTTCAACCGATCAACTTCTAGTTTCGTGCATATTAAAGTAAACAATTTTCTTCATAGAAAGAGTGGAGCACATTTTGAAAATTGTAACATTATCTCCTTTTTGTAAGTGATAAACTATGAAAAAAAACGGCCGAAAACGGCCTTAAAATTTCCAAATCGCGCCATTCCGTCAATTTTAAATTTTTTTTGAAAGTCTTCCACTCTTTCTGAGACAAATTTATTCTAGTTTATAATAATGTCATCATTATTTGATTTCAGACCAATCTGCGACCCCTAAATTGTACGCAGCTGGGCAATTTTCGAAAAACATGCCTCCGGAGAAGTTGAATAACGGGCGCCATTTTGTTTTTTTTTTTTTAATAAAAAAATTTTTTCGTACAGATAAATGTACAATAAAAGATAATGCCAAATATCATTTCCCTATGTCTTGTCATTTGCCTTCAAAAAAATCACGAACTTTACCTACTTTTTGACGTTCTAGATGAGAACCTCCCCTTAATATTGTGTTTATTCCCTTATTTTTGTTCATTGGGCTCTGTGGCCTATTTTTAGTTAACTTCGGGCTCGTTGGCCTGTTCGTATTCGTATTCGGGCTCTGTGGCCTGTTTTTACTTAAACTTGGGCTTATTGGCCTATTTTTATTTATACTTTGGCTCGTTGGCCTATTATTATTTGTCGGGCTCTGCGACCGGTTTTTATTTAATATTTGGCTCTCTGGCCTGTTCTTACTTGAACTTTGGCTCGTTGGCCTATTATCATGTAATCTCGGGCTCTGTGACCTGTTTTTATTAAATCTTGGGCTCATTGGCCTATTTTTATTTAATGTCGGGCTCTGTGACCTGTATGTATTTATTCTTGGGCTCTTTGGCCTATATTTTTATTTAATGTCGGGCTCTGTGACCTGTTTTTATTTATTCTTGGGCTCTTTGGCCTATTTTTATTTAATGTCGGGCTCTGTGACCTGTTTTTATTTAAAGTTGGGCTCAATGGCCTATTTTTATTCAATGTCGGGCTCTGTCACCTGTGTTTATTAAATCTTGGGCTCATTGGCCTATTTTTATTTGAACGTTGGCCTATTATTATTTGTCGGGCTCTGTGGCCGGTTTTTATTTAACGTAGGATTTATTTTATTTCTCCCTGCCTCCACATCTGGTATGTTGATATCCTCTGCGGGATATATCGGGGCTAGTAAGTAGTTATTTACTGGAACTAATTGTAACTTTAAATTGTCCAGAACTACCTGAAAACCGTTTACTTTGAGGAATCCAACTAGAACTTCTTGGTTATTGATTGAGGAAATGAAGCCATTAGCCAGGAAGACTCCATCGCCTATCTCTTGTGATAGACAAAGCATTTCTTCCGGCAGGACCAATGGAATTCTAACCACCTTTTGTGATCTAACAAAAACATCTACTTAGTTACTGCCTATGTGCCTCCAGGCTCGCCTTCTGAGATATATGTATGAATCTCTGGCCATTTCTATTGGGATCCTATCGGAGACTTTGTGGCCTTCAGACAGTTTACTTCTTTTTGGGGATTTCAATATGCCCACTGTTCGCTGGGAAGGCGCACTCGACGATGATCGGCTCCTACCGTATGTTCGACACTGCAACACTGCAGTACCGTTCATTCATCGACAAAACTTAGCTCTGCCGGGCTAGCTCAATGCAACCCGGTCACAAATGACTTGGGAAGGGTCCTGGATCTAATTTTTGCAACTGACCCCGAGGACCTTTTTGTAAAGAGATGCGCTTGCCCGCTTTTAGCGGAGACCCGCCACCATCCAGCCTTACAGTTAGTTTTAGGTGACCACAACAATGTTCATAGTTCTAACTTATGCAATTACTTTTTCGATTTTGCAAAAGCCGATTTTTTAATCTTAATTGACTATTTGTTGGAGTCTAATTGGTCCTGTGTTTTGGAGGAGACTGATATTGACAAGGCTGTAACTGCTTTTTACAATATCTTATTTGTTTGTTTTATTCAGTGCGTTCCTCTTAATCTCTCCAAAGATAATAACGATTCACTTCCTTGGCTTGATAGTTCTTTGAAGCATTTAAAAAACAGAACAAAGCTTCGAGAAGGTTCTGCGTCTCAAGGAACGATATTGATTATACTACGCCAACTTAAAAATGTGCAATTTATGCTGAATTCGAGGGAGTCATACGATAATTACATCGTTTTGACTGCCGGTAAACTTCGTGACTGCCCTCGCAAATTCTGGCAGTTCGTTAATATAAAACGTAAGTCTGGCATGTACCCTTCTACTTTGAAGCTTGGTGATTCCGAAAGCGGTGATCCTCTTTTAGTTGCTAATCTTTTTGATAAGTTTTTGAGCTCAGCATACTGTAATTTTAACTGTGATATTAGTTTTAATGATTTTACATTCTTGACTAGGCTTCCGCCGACTTCTCTTCGATCTAACGACCTTGTTGTTGAAGTAGAAACGATTTTAGTTTAATTGTCAAATTTACCTAGTAGCTTTAGAAGCGGTCCTGACGGTATTCCTGCTTCCGTTCTGAAAAAGTGTGACTCTATTTTTGCTCCCGTTCTCTGTTATATATTCAATTTGTCTTTGTCTTGTGGTGTTTTTCCTACTATTTGGAAGAGTTCTTTTATTATCCTATTGCATAAAAAAGGCAACAAAGACGAGGTATCTAATTATCGGCCTGTTGCCAATTTATGCCATGTTGCCAACATTTTTGAAGCGTTATTAAACGATATTCTTCCCTTCCATTGTAAGACATTCCTGGGCTCTTTCGAATTATTGCCTTCCTGCAATTGAATCAGGCTTTCAAGTAGATTGCATCTACACAGATTTTAGTAAAGCTTTCGACAGGATCAATCATAATATTTTACTTTATAAAATGTCCGTATTGGGGTTTCCTTCTATTTTTCTGGAGTGGCTGTCCTCCTATCTACGGAACAGAACACAGAGAGTTTCGTTTCGGCGAGCTCTATCTTCTGAAATTCACAGTTCATCTGGAGTGTCTCATATTTTTGGCCCGCTGCTTTTCATTATTTATATCAATGATATCTCTTTGCTTCTTTCGTCTTCAAAAATTCTCTGCTATGCTGATGATGCAAAAATATTTCGCATCGTTTCTAGCAATGATGATTGTACTGCGTTAAACCTTGACTTATCCACATTTCATAAGTGGTGCGATATTAATCGTCTACCGTTAAACGTCCACAAGTGTTCTTTAATGACTTTCTCCAGAAAGCGGTCACCTTTAATATTCGGCTACACTTTGGGTAAAAGCCTTTTATCCAGAGTTGACAAAACCAGGGATTTAGGTGTCTTAGTTAACGCGGCACTGTCTTTTGATGATCACGTCGATTCGGTTGTTAAAAAGCCAATGCGGCGTTGGGTTTCATCAAGAGATGGTCCAGATACCGCATATTACCAGGCTAGAATACGCCAGCCCTGTTTGGGCGCCTTCATACGCGGTCCACATTAATCGCATTGAATCGGTCCAGCGGAGTTTTCTTAGGTTTGCCCTCCGTGGACTGCCATGGTCTGGTCCATTGAACCTCCCACCTTATACTGACCGACTCAGACTAATATCGCTTGACTCCTTAGAAAATAGACGTAACATTGCTAGAATGATTTCCATCTGTGGTATTTTGACTGAGCGTACCGACAACCCTGAACTATTAACGAAAATTAATATTTCGGTCCCTGGTCGTTCTTTGAGAACTCATGACCTTCTTCAGGTGTCATATCACCGAACTAATTATTGTAAGTAGTCAGTTATTTGATGAACATTGTGTAAATAAATAAATAAATCGCGCAGGTACGCAAATTGGCTCTTCTAAAGCCACTATATAGCACCTCATTTCATCGATCACAGGTGTATTCGTCAGAATTTTGTTCTCGCTTTCCCTTGGCTGTTCCCAAAAATTGAAAACCAGCATTCTCTTTTGGGAATGCCCGAGAGCCTGGCGGCAGGATAGCTTAACCCCTACGGATTCCATCTCTTCTGCCTGCATCTCGTTTTCAGTTGAATTTTGGGAGCGATTTTTCTCAGTATCGAGCAAAATTGGGAACGAGAATTCCTTATCATTGATTTCCGTGCAAGGAAGTCGAAGTTTTTTGTTGGGACCCTCAATATCACTATTTTGTGAAAGGAAATCGCTTCCTAAAAGCCCGTCATGGGACAGATCTTGCAAATTTTCGATCACCTGGAAATTGCAGGGAATTTTTACTTTCTTATTTTCCGAAAGTTCTGTGATTACATTACCCGCACAACTTCCAAGGGTTCGTCCAATACCAAAAATGGATTGCAGGGTATAAGTTCTCTCTCTGTTTATAGTTTTGAGAGACTTTAAAGCTTGTTTTTTAATCAAGCTTAATCAGCGCCCGTGTCTACCACTAATTGAGTCGTCTTACTTCGATCGATATCAAGTGGGAGCTCCACTACAGGAGTACTTGGTTTGGGCGGATGAGAATACCCTGGATTTTTTCTTGTTTCATTTAGAATCGAGCCGGCGATTTCGGGCTCGACTTCCCGGCGTTTCCCTGGCTTTCTAACTTCCATTTGCGCTTATATTCACAGGTTTCCGTGTTGTAATCTTGTCGACCACAGAATCTACATTTCTGTCGTATGCGATATGCTCTACGACTTAGATTATTATTTGATTCATTATTTTTATCCGGTGGTCCCCAATTGGGTGACCTTATTGGTAGACCGGGTCTTTGGCCAGCATTGATATTATTAAAATTATTTCTTGGGCCATTCGTGGGACTCTGATAATTGTTCCCTTCGCCTAAATTGGGGCCTCGATTATTACGACCTCTAGTATACTCTACACTATCGTGCCTATAGGTACGGCAGTACTCGCAAGTGGGCGGTGTTTTTGTCTCGTCGCACAATCCGCGTACATATTATCCCGTTTTCTACAGAATCTACACACGATATTATTTACTATATCTCGCGGATGATCTGAGGGCCTTCGTGCCTCAGCTGATCGGCCACTTGGCCCTGAAATTGTTCTGCCCGTCGCGATTCCCTGTGTAAACATTTGGTCTTGAACTTGAATCGCGGGCACTGCCGGTTGATAAGACGGCGAAGACTGCGCATTGTTTTGACCAGTCAGCGACTGTGCTGTGATGCTGTGGGGAACGGCGTTTGGCATGTATATCGTGCCCTGCTGTACATTCTCCATATCGAGAGCTTTTGTAATTAATTGATCTAAAGTCCCTTCCGTCGCCGTGAGGAGGTACTGGCACAGATGCGGGTTATTCACACCATTACAAAGTGCACTTAACGCGAAATCTTCTAATTGCGCTTTCACTGTAGTGGCCGCAACTGAGCCATATTTTTTATCTGCTGCCTCTTTACACAAGACCAGCGCTTGTTTTATTCGTACCGTGAAGGCATTAAGTGACTCCAAGGGATATTGCCTGGTAGTGATTAATTTGTTTACCAGTTCTTGATACCTTTCCCTTGGTAAGTATGATCTATTTAGGCGCTCCTCAAAATCATTGAAATATGTAGGAGAATCCACCATAAATAATTGATAAGCTGCACCACGTAAACGGGTGAGCACAACTTGGAGAAAGGCCGTTCTTTCTTCCTCATTTAAACAAACTTGCACCTGCCTGCAGCATCCCGGGAGAGTTTGGAGCTCTTGGCTCAACCGTGGGCTGGGATCACCCGAAAAGAGAGGAACAATTTGCGCGGTATATTTAATAACGTTCCCGAAACTCGCCATTTTCTCACTCTTTTGCATAACCGATTTTTTCTTTCGTGGAGAATTAATGGGAGATGATTCCCGAAATCTAAATTTTGTTGGGTCGAACGAATCGTCACCGACGAAAGAATCCGCGAAGGACGCACAAAATTTGAAAAAATCGATTTTTATTTTTTTGTTTCATTTTAAAGTATATCATAACAAGAGTATTTTCTCAAAGTTTCAAATCGATCGGAGCAAAACTCTAAGAGAGCGAGCGATTTCCCCCACTAAGCTCTACCACCTGCTCGAACCGTATTTAAACTTCAAACGCGTTTTTCTCCAAAAAACACATTTTTTAAATCGGTAGTCACGATTACTTAAAAACTATTCCACCGATCATTCTAATATTTTGCATACTTCTTCTACATAGTATTCTCTAGGGGGTGACCGAAGCATTTTCTTTTTGGTGCATTACAACTTTACTTATGTGGCAAAATATATTGATTTTTTATACCGAAAAATGATATTTTAGCGCGCAACGCCGCCAAAAATTCAAATTTCGATTTTCTAACAAATCCTTCGGTCACCCCCGAGCTATACACGTATACTACAAGAAAAAAATAAATTTTTTTATTTCAGATAAATCTAAAGCAAGATATCATGCCTACCGCATTTTCACTAAGTTTTCGAAAAATAGCCACCAGAGGGTCAATTTTAAAAATTTTCAAACAAAAATTTCACAAAATATTGTTCAAATGTTGCTTTTTTCAATAAACAATAGTTTCAATATAATTGTATTTATTGCACCATTAAAAAATGTGTCCAAAGTTTAGTCATTTAAGACCCATGTACCCCCTTAACCAGGCAAGGCAAAAGTGCGTCGTTCGCACTTTTGACTGTGGGAACTTCTTTGTTCCCTGGTGGTCGCGGGCCCACCCGGAATCTGATAGTTTACTTTATTCTACAATGTTTCGAAATAACAGGCACGTGTATTTCACAATAATGCGCGCTGCCATTACGCAACATTGTGCGTTGCAACCACAACATCATTAAAAACCCAATGTTCGCCCTTATATACTTTACAATGAAAAATAAAAAACCCACCGTTATGAATTATTTTATTGAAAAAAAATAAGAAAATCATTTTTTAAAAAATTAAAATAATTTAAAAAAAATAATGTAAATAAATTTTAAAAAATAATATAGGGATGAGAAACGCTTTTAATAATTGTTAGGATAACAAAAAAAAAAAAAAGAAGATCCGAAGGAGGTATCGAACGCGAGACCTCCGGCACATAAGACCAAGCGTTAACCGTCTAGACTAAACAGCGGCTCGACAAATGCTTGACATTTTTAACTCATGCGGCGCCTAGGAAACTTTGAATCGATTTTTCTCGGAATTTTCCGAGTAGTGCGTCCTACTGCTTTAACCACGTGAGGTGCTAGAGGTCCTCTTTCACCACAAAAAAATTCGGGCAAATCCCCGATCCCACGGTCGCGCCATCTCCTATGCCGCTATGGTACTCCGGGGCGTCGCATTTGACACATCTGCCGGAGTGATGATAGACGCTCCGAAGTGTGTCAGCCTTTGTCGACATAAGGCCTGGCAGTGGCAGAGTACGTGCTCTGCTGTTTCTTCTTCTTCCAGACAGAATCGCCATGTATCATCATCCTCTACACCTATCTTTTTGAGATGGTATTTTAGGGCACAGTGTCCCGTTAGTAGGTCGGTGATGATCTTTAGATCCAGCTTGTTGAGCAGTAAGATATTCATCGACTTCTGCTTAGAGTGGATAGATCTTTTCGCTTGTCTTATTGTTAGTCCGGTTTGATTATTCCAATGTGTGGCTTTACTGTCTTTTTCCCATAGCCTGAGGTAGGATCTATAGTAGTTCCTGGCAAGGCCACAGTAATACTCTGATCCGATGAGAGCGGATTAAGCTCCATTTTTGGCAAGTTCATCCGCTTTGACTGTTAAGGGCCCTTGAATGACCAAAAATTGTCAAAAAAATGCAGCTTTTTTTTTACCAAGAATACAATATATGTACGATACGTCTGAGATATTGAAAATACTATGCGACGAAAATTTTTTCATGAATCGAGTAATATTATATTTTTTTTTACTTCGTAATTAATCTTTTTTATATTTTTATTAAAAAATTTGATTACCCTAAGTTCT
Source organism: Dysmachus trigonus (assembly GCA_949715965.1). Lineage (NCBI taxonomy): Eukaryota > Metazoa > Arthropoda > Insecta > Diptera > Asilidae > Dysmachus > Dysmachus trigonus. The sequence goes on along the minus strand of OX454321.1, from coordinate 35,248,604 downwards.
TTGATAACATATTTTTTCCTAAATCCTAAAATAATTCATTAAAAAATAAAAAAATTGGAAAAATCAGCAATTTAACGACTCTCCACTATGAAAAAATGACTCAAGCTTATAAAATTGCAGTTATATTCACTTTCCTCAAAATTTCAGACCAGAAATCTTAGAAAATATTATTTGATTTTGTATCACTGCACAGTGGTCTGAAATCACGAAAACGCGAGATACAATAATTGCAGCTCTCCATTTGCACACACAGTTATAAAAGCAATTTATTTTTATTATTACTTGAGTTGAAGGGGTGAAGATAGAAGCGGTCGTCTTTTCCAGCTAGTAGCAGGGTGCATATCGTTTCATATGTTTTCAAGAACGCGGAGCTCATTTCTGGAATTACTTTTCACCTAGGGGTTGAAGTGGTTGTAGTTTTCTCCGTAGTTAATAGAAAACTGATATCACTTTCCTCACAATTAAAAATTCACATAATAATAGAATACCATTTATAGTTTGCTTTTATTGGGTGTGTGAATATGACTTCGCCCTTTTTTGTTAAAATTAAACACATTTGCTTTTTTAGAAAATTAAAGAAAAGTTTATTCAAAGTATGATCCATCGGCAGCTCAACCTTCGCCCATCTTTCAGGTAATTTACGTATTCCTTGCATGAAGAAATCCTGGTCTTTTGAGTTGATCCAATTATCAATCCAAATGTTGATATCTTCGTATGAAGTGAACGGTTCTCCCGTAAGATTTGACTGCATTGTTCGAAATAAGTGATAATCCGAAGGAGCTATGTCTGGCGAATATGGCCGGTGAAGTAGTACTTCCTAGTTCTGTCCATCTAAATATCTTTCCACGACTTGTGCGGTATGCGGTTTGGCATTATCCTGTTGAAGAATTAATTTACTGTACCTATTCATCCATTCTGGTCGTTTTTCTTCTATGGCTCCCTTCAAACGCATTATTTGTCGTCGATAAACTTCTCCATTAATAGTTTGAGAGGTTTCGAGCAACTCTTAATAAACAACACCTCTCTGATCGCTAAAAAAAACCTAAAGAGGCCATCGAAAAATGCTGCTTTTAGAGTATATTTTCTCGCCATTTGATGCATTACTTCGACACCAAACTTTGTCTTATTGTAGAATGAAATTGTCTCTGGAGTATGTTCTATTGTCTTTCGATTTTGTAGCCGTGTGTTTTATGATTAGTAAGAGCACTTTCAGTTTTGGCTTATTTTTATAGAGACAATTTCCAGATTTGAAATATTCTGATGAATATAACAAAATTTGATATTTCTTGATTTTTGTTACTTTTGGAAGGTCCTTCTTGCTGGTCCTAATGGTTCCAATTGAACTAGTTTTTTTTAAACTCATTTTTCAGTAAGAGGAATACTTGTAAAACAATTATCCGTTGTGATATTTATGCTTTTGTTTAGATATGGTTCGGCTAAGTTTAAAACTACAAATTCGTCCAATTGAAGCTCACGTTTCGTCCTTACCCAGGGGGGCCTCAATAGCCCGGTTGGTAACGCGACGTGTTCACTGGGAGCCAGCAAGACGCTAGAGGTTGTGGGTTCGATTCTCACGAGAAACCCTGGTCACAAAAAAGTGGTATCACAATGGGCCTGTAATGGCCTAAGTGTGGCTTCGGACAGCCACAACAATCTACATCCACATCTTCGTCCTTACCCAAGTAAGGGAACCCATTCATAATTTATTTTGATTTGACATCTAAGTACTGCTAACCGAATTTGTTTGGCGTAAACTGCGAGAATCTGCGTCGGCTTTTGTAGGGAACAGCTGCTCGGCAATTGAATTCTTTTGTAGAGGCTTTTAACACGACTGGCTATTATTTATGAATTTTTTCCATATTTCAGACATCAATGCAAATTTATCAGTACGTAAATATTTACTTCGTTCTCTTGTTATCAAATTGTATGAATCAAAGAATATCCATAAAATGATCTCTAGGCATTGCCTTCGAAAAAAAAGTGGGTCCCCATTTCTTGGACCATAAATAAAAAGCATTTAGTGATTTTGCTTCCTTCATATGCTTCCCGAGCATACAAAACCCCTATAAACGTAAGTAACTTACTGTTTAAAATACTCCAGTCAGTTTTCAATACAGGTCGTGCTTCTGCTTCAGTGCAACATTTTATATGGTCTACCATGGTTATGTTTATTATCAAATCGAAAGCATTACTTGCATTACCTTTCATCACATTTCTTTTTTCATAGACAGTGGGTCCAGCGATGTCTTTGAAGATTCTGTGTACAGGTGTTCAAATTGTTCCACTGACCGCTATATCTGCAGTGACTGCATGCAAATTTTGGGACGATCCAGGAATATTTGTCTCATTCTCGGACTCAGAATCAGATAAGATTCGTATCCTTTTTCTGCCACGACCTAAACTCTGGAAATTTTCACTGTCCGAATATTCTTCAGTTTGTTCACTTTCATCTGATGCGATATTCTCAATTTCGCGCTCTTTAGGCATGCATCTCTTTACATTTGAAATCTATTTACGGCCAAGGAGCTGCAGAGCACTGCAAGAAGCCTTTGATTACAAGGAGTGGACATTATTGTATGTATCTTGTTTACATATTTCGCGGTCGCATATTCTTATATTACTATTGCATCAAATTAACGTACATCGTTGAAATTGGTATACCACATAGAGAACTTCAATACTTCAATACTTTTGAAACAAATAAACCTCAATATATTTCTTGAGATATTGGGCTTTGAAGTTGAGGTAGAGTGGAATTTTCATGGATAATTGAGCTAAATTGTAGAAACACTACCTCAACTTCAAAGTCCAATATCTCAAGAAATATCGATGTTAGCGATTTGGTGTTCAGAACTTTTTTGTAGCAAATTGAATTTCCTACAAGTTTGTAATATTCACTTTTTCTGTACCTCTTGTTGTTTAAGAGATAGGGGTAAAAAGCGAGAATTTCATGGAAAAATTGGGGTTAATGACCCGTACTACCTCGCTGGTGGGAGTTAGGGCTACACCGCACTGGATACTTTTGTAGAGCATTCAGTTCTGAAGAAATCCTACCATTAACCAAGATTATACCATAAAATGCCTCTGAGCTGTAGAGTTTTGAAGAAAAATAATCAAAGTTTACGTGTATTTTATATGGGAAATTTTTATACGCTTTGGTCTAGAACTAAATATTAATATTAAGGGCTCCAATTTTCAGGGAATTTTTGTTTAGGTATTTGCCACAAAATTTCGATGTGGGACTGAAAAAAAAAATAGTCGCGAAAAAAAAGCACCCTAGTAAGCATGCACTAAAGAATAGTCTGCTTGGTGGTTGTGGTCGCATTTGTACTAACATCGGACCAAATGATTCCGTTATTTTACAAGGCTTTGATTAAGCTGATGATTCATATAAATAATGTAAAAGACGTTCTGCTACCCTAAGGAACGTCAGATGGTCTTTGACAGAAGATTGCCTTATGTCAGCCGAGTCCAAGAACTCTTGGCTGAAGATCTTTCTTCTTAACCGCGCCTACGTTGGACAAGCACATAAGATATAGTATGTGATGTAGTTTCATCGTCTTCAAGACACAGATGACATTCCGTCTCAATTTTATGTAGGTGGTATCTTAGTCCATGATGGCCGGATAGATAGCCTACCAACAACCTGAGATCTACTTTACTCAAGGTGTTGATATCAGTGTAGGCATAGGTTCTGACAAGCTTTTTAGCTTGTTGGATTCCAAGGAAATTTTCTCAATATATGAACTGTTGTTTCCTGGCCCATTATTCTATCACAGCCTTGGTCGAGGACCAGCCAATGCTGCCGAAGGGCTCAAGACCTTTAAGTCGAGATGATTAATCCTCCCTATCTAGTTCTACAGCACCCTCATTTCCCTCAACATCGGAGTGTCTCGGTACCCAACACAGGGTAACCCTGTTGGACGTTGCTGGATGTTGAAGGGTATCAAAGCACTCTTTAAAGAGTCTCGATGAGAAGTGTCATGACGAGAGTGCCTCAGCTTGGCTTCAGCAGCCCTCAGCTTGGCTATCGGATAAGATAGTAATATTGGTACCCTTTAGTCCCTTGTTAATGTTGAGAAGGGCTCAGGCTTCAATGGCATGGATTTCAGCCTGGAAAACGCTGGGCCATTTACCCATTGCAATCGCAACTTTGGTATTGGGTCCATAGACACCAGCACCATATTTCGGTTTTCAGCCATCTGTGAACCAGCTGAGGGCCCTGGGGTCCAGTCAGGGATGCGTTGTAGGATGCTTATGTGACCACTGTCAGCAACTGGCATATCGGACGCGATGTGCACTGTCAGAGTGCGAGTTGTACTGTCACTAATTGCTGCTGATTTTTAGATGAAAATGTGCAAGGGTTCGAGTCCCACTATCGCCTCCATGGTGAGTGTTGGACAAGTCCTCATGACTCCTGTTACGGAGAGGCAAGCAAGCCGTTGTAGTTTGTTGCACTTAGCAATAGCAGTCTGCCTTTGAACCACAGGATCATCTTTGGGTTAAGACCCCACGCCCTACCAAAAAGTCTCCTACAGGCTCATAGGGCTTGCGTGGCCTTGATTAGTGAATAACTTAATTGAGTATTCCAACTTAGTCGTTTATCAAGCCAAATACCTAAATACTTAACTTCACTGGAATACTCAATGACCGTACCTTGGATGGATATAGTATCCAGGTCCAGACGGTACCTCCTTGTAAAAGGTACCAGGACGGCCTTAGACGGTTAGGTCCTCACTGACACACCAGTCAGTGACTAAATAAAGTGCGAACCTCATTAAACTTGTGACAGTTAAGTCAAATTTACCCGTAACGATTATTGCCAGATCATCCGCATAGCCGATGGCCTCGTAACCAAGCTAACATAGCTTGACTAGGAGGTCATCCACAACCAGAGACCACAGCAATGGCGACAGTACCTTGCCTTGTGGGCATGGGTTTTAGGCATATAATACGGATATTTGTTTTTCTGTGTAAATATTTTCTTCAAGGAGCTGGGATAAGGCCCATTTTTGGCCCACTAACTGGGGGTTGCCATTCAATTTGTTTTTACATAATATTAGCCTTAATAATAATAATTAACAATATACTGCTAAAAACTTTATTCATGACTATTTCTCTTTGGTTTCCGTGTCTTCCTCCCATTCGTCTTCACTTTACCAGCCTCTTCATCACTGCATCACTGAGTGCAGATTGATAGGCAAGACTAGATTTTTAATAAAATTGATACTATGTGGGCGCAATACCCCACCACTCTGGCAACAACACCATTGGCAGTACCACTGGAAATTAGGTGTATGCATGTTCTTTTCCATTATATAAAGCAGTTCAAGACTACTACTTCTGTAAATTCTTACAAGAAATATGCAGAGACCGTTTATAAAGGTTTTAAATATAAAAGTGAGTTTTTACATATCATACAATATTGTGAGTGTGTAAAAAGGCAGTGTGTAATGCGTTTATAGGGACGTTTTGTAAGAAAACAATTTTGTGATATGCACCCTATAGAAATGTTCCAATTTTCCCCTCAAATTGTCATTCTCTAGCTAATAAATGTTTTATTACTAGCTATTTCTAGAAAAATGTCCCACGTCAGAACGTCACGAGGCTTCCTTCTTGTTGAACATATTCTTTGATTTGCATAGCATATAGAGAGATCGCATTTTTTAAAGATATAAAGTGCACAGAGTACCACTTTAATTGAATTTTATTTGATAGCATATAAATCAGAGATTATTATACAGGGTGTTAAGAGGTGGGAGGGAAATATTGCAGGAGGTGAAAGGTCAGACCGAGACAAGCTAAAAATCGTATGGGGGGGGTATCTCGCAACGTTCGGCAGTTACAGGGTGATTCGTAAATCAGGGTTTTGCCTTATATGGGAACTGCTCTTGTATTTTTTTTTCTACGCATCGCAGCGGCCCCAAACCGATCTCAAAAAATTTCTATTTCGAAGCCCTCTCCAAAACGGTTAACACCACCTCCCTATCCCCAACCCATTGGCCATAATCCCCCCTGGAATTTGAAAAAATTAACTTTTATTTCACGATGTTTCACCTCTCGCCCCACTCTTCTCCGAAATTCATGTTATTAACATACCTACTTTATATATTTTTTAAGTTGCCTATCTAATTAACTTTCTATAAAGGTGCAACATGCCCAGGTAGAAAGGGGTTGCAAAAGTCCTGAAATTAAAACATCCTCACAGGTACCTAATTACTTTATTGCACCATAATGGAAAAAATCGTTAAGTAAACAATTTTTATGACAGAAAGTTCGGAAATGTTTGTTTAGGAAACACAGGTAATACATTTTTATTATTTCAGCAAAACAGTAATAAAATAATAAATGTAATCTCGTTAAATAGCGTTATTAGTTTATTATATCCAGTATTGACTCCAAAGTATCCTGACGCTCCGTTTCTAATACGTCCTATGAATTATGGTATAAAAATGGGTAAGTTTGAAAGGACATTGACCACAGTTGTTTAATAGCAAAAATTAAGATAAAATGAGGAAAACAGAGCATGGCAAAATAATATTACACATTAAATTTGTTTGAATTGCGAAAGTGACTATACAGACAAAAGTGACTGAACTGCTTCTTTTCCTTGTAGGATCTGTTGATTTTTTGAAATTCTGGCATAATTTATTTTTATTTTCATTTTTATTTTTGAGACATAATGTAAGTTTTATTGATTGGTTCTAAGTTTTTGTTCAATAAAGAAGTTTATTATCTTCTTATAGGTGAGAAATAATCTACATTTTGTTTTTATAATTATAAAACTAAATGGTTAAGATTTTAATTTTGTTCAGAGTTTGTTTAATTCTAAGTTTTGTTTTAATGGGACAAAAGATCGCTTTGTAGACATAATATGTTATTTAAATAAAGATACGTCTGTGACGATTGTCCCTAATAAAAAGTTTTTTATTACGTTTATTTTTGTTTGTAACATTTTGCCCCATGTAGTGTAACAACCAGCCCCTGGTGCGGGGTTGAAAGTGACAGGCCTCCTTTCTGAGAATTCGTTCATTTATGTCTAATCTAATCGTTTGGTATATAAAAAATATTTTAAATTTAAATACTGAATAGTTACTCAATCAAACAAATCTATACTCAGGTAAAACAATCAAACAAATAAAAAAATATGACACTATATAATTAAAATGTCACAACCATAACCTGTCTCCCCTAGCGCTGAAATGTTTATAAGTAAGATCATCGACAAATTTTTAATGAAGACAGTACAGTTAATATTTAACGACAAAGTCTAGAAAGAAAAGGGAAGTAAATTTTGCAAATAACATCGCTAAAGTATCAAAAATGGCAAGAATAATAACACAATTCACCTTTTTGGGCCGCTTGGAGAAATACGCGAAAAAGCGCTATTTGTATTATTGTGGACCCAGTAACTCCTAAATTATAAGAGATAGAGATAAGATCTCATAGAGGAAAAATATCTACAAATACTTCTCTCGTTAGATGAATTCATCGACATCAAAAAGTATTTGACTACTGTTACTGCAGTTTGTTTGACCATATGCAATGTATGAGTATAAATGAAATGTCACATCACAGCATTATGTAAGTGGTTTTATAATTACATCCGAGGATTAACTTTTTATTCTTTATTTTTGTGTTTTTTCTTAATATAATTGACAATGAAACAAAAGAAAATTTTTTAATAATAATAATTTGATCCAAAATATATCAAAGGCGATTACGATACAAAGTAAAGGTAATTTTCCATCAATTATTGGTGATTTCAATAACAAAAATATTCTCTTCGTTATGATTTCGTAAATGTCGTGTATGTACCACGTTTCTCGTAGGGGTCAACAATGTATCCATGCATATAACATAAATGCTATCTTACCTGGGGTTCTTTTCAGCACACGCAAGCCTATCTGCGTCTGGATCGTTTGCAAGTATGACCTTCACATTATTTTCATCCGCTAAGTTGAAAGAAAGCTCAAGGCTGGATTTGCCTTCTTCTGGGTTCGGGAACTTCACTGTCGAGAAATCTGGATCAGGATCTTTCTGTTCATTGACCGGAAGAAAAGCAGGTAGTTTTGCTTTGTCAAAGGCTTCCTTTAGAAAGGGGTACCCCACTCCATGCATCGCGCTGTACACAAATTTGGCATCGCTATTTTCGTTATTTTTAATAAATTTGTGTGGAATTTGCTTTATAATTTTGTTAAAATATAGTGGAAAGATTTCATCAAAAGGGTCCCTCAAATTTTCGGTTGAAAGAAGAGATAAATTCCAAGAGCTTTCCAAAGGTCTGAAATGCAAAAGGCTATTATAAAGTCGACGTCATTAAAATACAGATTTTCACTCTAAATTCTCAAGGATTTTTTTCTGGATATTTTTATCATGTGGTGGAATGATTTGTGCTCCGTTGGTCCAGTACACCTTATAACCATTATCATCTTTAGGGTTGTGCGACGCTGTTACCATTATACCAGCTAGGCAACATTTGGTGAGAATAGTAAATGGTATAAACGGTGTTGGCACCATTTTGCTAAATAGCCACACTGGGAAACCTTCGTGGAGGAAGATGCAGGCAGATAGTTGGGCAAATCTATAAAAGGCAATTCATAATTATAACTATATGTTTCCGTGTTAACTTTGGTAAAGTGTAAAAGAGTAAGAATTACAGTTTGTCTTATAATAATAACCGTGTCAAACAACACGCTAAATATATAAATATTTTATTTGTGGAAAAAAAATTATTGAGGCGTATACTGTACATCATGGATGTTGCTGTTTATCACCAAAGCAGCATCCATCAAAATTACACCAAGAAAGTGGAGGAGCACGTGCTATTCGCAGGGTACTGACAGTGAGCGAGGGTACTGACAGTGAGATGCGTATTGTTGCTGTTCCTATTAACAACAAAAATAGCTGCAAAGTTTTTGCGCCGTTGAATTGAAGTGTTGAGGCATCAGCATCACTTAAGGGGAGATTAGCACTTTTTTTTACTGTTAAATTCTTGCGATTTTTGTTTTTTAAATAAAAATTATAAAAGCTACAAAGGCCATAGGGGAATGAGAAGAGGTAAAGGGCCCCGCGGCGATTTTGGCAGTTATATTTTTTTATCGTCAGGACTAACACAAGTAACAATTTGGCCAAGTTTCATCCCTTAATAATTACCCCCAAGGGGTGAGAATTAATTTTAAAAATTTCGAAAAAAAATTAATATCTTTTAAGGGGTTACATACGTACAGCAGCGCCAAAAATGAGCTAAAAGTAAAACTGTTTTTAGAAGGGATAGCAATAGAAATTACGAAAAATAACTTTAACACATTGTTCACTAGTATGTAAACTTTATAAAAAAATGTATTTTTTTTTTTTTTCAAAAATTATGACATAAAAAATCTTTTTTCCCGAAGCTCTATAAAAAAAAAGTAGGTCCATGGTTTACATCATTTCTGCCTGAAATGTTGATGGATCTGCAAAACGTAAAATAATTCTTGTAAAATAAAGTTGTAGTTATAGTCTGTCGAGCCGGATTTTTGAAATTCGAAAAATTTGGCAATTTACGGCAGTTTAAAAAAAAAAGTGCATTTTTTGTCATAAATTTCACACTTTAATTATGTTTATAAAATTTTGTAATCACAATATCAAAAATCCGGCTCGACAGACGATAGAGAAAACAATTTCGAATATTTAAAAAAAAAAGCATAACAAAATATTAAAATCTGTATGAGTTATCATGTAAACCGTGCCGGAAAAAGTAGTTTTGAGAAAAACGCATTTAAATTTTCAAGTGCGTTCGCTCGAGGTTGCGCGCAGCTAAAGCAAGAACTTTATGAATTTTTTAATTTATATTGTTAACTTAGGTCTAATCTCCCATTCTAGCTTCATATTGTATGCCTTCCTTGTCAGTAAACAATTGTTGTTGTTTATTTTTTTCCGACAGGCTGAAAGGCTCCGAAAGTAACGGCCAGCTGCCTCAAACAAGGGACAGCTACCTTCGCGCATCAGACTCTCGTCGGGCAGTCACGTTTTCTATAATAACTTTCGATCTATGTGGAATTTTTACAATCGACTTTCACACAAATACGCCTAAAATTATAGAGAATAATAACCTGTAAAAAAAAAAAAAAGTCGATTTTCTAAAAATGCTGTACGTATGTAACCCCTTAAACGCGTTGACCGATTTGGATGGGATTTTGATAAGTTGTAGATGTCACTGAGGCGAATCGCAGAAAAAAGTGGAACTGAAAACTAGATAAAACCTAAAAAACCATTTTGAATTTTGATACAATCACCGAAATTTTGTTATAGAATTTTACAACATAGGTTTTTTCTAGATTTTTTTCCACCGGCGCGACACCTAAAAAAAATATAATGTTGATTTTTATTTGTTTTTTGTAGGTTATGACTGTACGGCAAAATCGCCAAAAATTGTGAGTTTCTTACGTAGTTTTTTATAATATATATTTTTTCCTGGGTCTTTAGTCAGACTGAGAATTGAGCACACACGGCTTACCCACGAATATCTCCTACGACGCAAAGCCCTTGCCCACACTGTGCACAACCCCTCACAGTTACCCATATTCTAACCTCCTGCCCCAAATCTCTTAGTTACATTTCTTCTCCAAACCTCACAATCCTATTTGATCCTAACTTCTTTGATGGAGATCAAGAAATTAGTTCGCAATTGTGGATTCGCGCAACAAGAACAGAGAATGGTTAGAGACCGTATCATTCTTGGAATCAACGACAACACTTTACAAAAGAGGTTGCTGGACAATGATGATTTGGACCTTCCCAAAGCAATAGAAATGGCACGTGCTGTTGAGGTATCCAACACACAGGTGCAGAGGTTACAAACCCAGGTATCAAGCTACGGAACATTAACCCTTTGTCTTAAAAGAACGTGTGGGAGACGTGATCCTACTTCTGTGCCTAAAATGGGGATCTCGTAACAGACACGTGATGACTGCTTCTGGGCACCACGCATCAGAAAAGCTTTCATCAAAAGTGGCACACACAATCGTCGTTCAATTCAAAAGGCAAGGGGTTAAATACGGTATCTAGATGCGCTAAGTTAAGTACCAGTAATCAAAATAGTAAACATAATAAAACTAACTAAACTTATTTTAAGAAAAAACTGGATAGAAAAAATAACCAGGGGAATAGGAATAGAAATAGTGTAATCGATTGTACCTATTGTGCTCAAAAACATGAAATTAGGAAGTGTCCAGCATACAAAGCAACATGCAAAAAATGTGGGCGTAAAAATCATTTCGCGATAGCATGCAAAACCAAGACCAAACAAGTAAGTGAACTACAACCGAAAAATAATAACGAGAATACTTTTTACATTGACATAATAAATGGAGATTTAAATAAACAAAAATCATGGTATGAAACAATTAAAATCGAAGTTCGATTAATTAGGTTTAAAATAGACACAGGCGCAGATGTGAATATTTTGCCTTGGAACATCGCAAAGAATATTCAAAATTTGAAGATTACGGACTTAAATTTAAGAATACAATCATATGGAGGGGCAATTTTAAAAATAATTGGAATGACTAAGCTTAAATGTATAATACGGAACAAGATAAAAAATACTGAATTTATTATTAGCCACGAGGGATCGACTGCCATTTTAGGTCTAGAGACTAGTGTTAACTTAAATTTAGTAAAAAGATTATATAATGTTAAAATATTCGCGAATCGTGAAGGAATAATAGAAGAAAGTAGAGATCTTTTTGAGGGTTTAGGGGCATTCGTAAAAAATTTTCATATTGAATCAAAACAAAAAGCAACACCAGTTGCAAAGCTAGCACGAAGGATTCCGTCAGCTTTGAAAGAAGCTGTACTTCTGGAACTGAAGAGATTAGAAAAATTTAAAATAATAGAAAAAGCTGATGGGCAATCTGAGTGGATATCAAACGTGGTAATTGTGGAAAAACCCAATAAGAAAATAAGACTTTGTTTAGACCTCAGAGATTTGAACTTGGCTATAAAGCCTTTAAATTATCCTATCCCGACTTTCGAAGAAATAACCGTCCAAATAGCGAATAAGTCGTGGTTTGCTGTTCTAGATTTGAAGGAAGGTTATTGGCAAATTGAACTGGATGACCAATCCAGTCAATTATGTACATTTATTACTCCAAATGGCACACATAAATTTAAAATATTACCTTTTGGGATAAAAACAGCTCCCGAAATTTTCCAGAAATATAACGAGAACAATTTCAAAGATATTCAAGGAGTTGCTGTCTACCTTGACGATATACTGATTTATACGAAATCAGAGGAAGAACATGATGAAATTGTTAAAAAAAAGTAATGGAAAGGGCAAGGAAAATAAATTTGAAATTTAACGTAGATAAACTTCAATATAAAGTAAAATCAATAAAAGTTTATGGGTCACATAGTATCTGAGAATGGCATATCATGTGATCCAGAAAGAATCAAAGCAATCATAAACATATCCCCTCCGAAAGATAAAAAAAGAACTTCAATGCTTACTCGGCATGATAAACTACGTTCGAGCTTTTGTTCCACACTTGTCTGAGATTTCTAAAACCACTTAGGGAATTGCTTAAAAAAATGTGGTTTTTAGATTTGAAAAGTCGCATCAATTGTGCCTGGATAAAATTAAAAAGGCCATAACCGACATTGAGAATATTTGATCCCAAATAAGAAATCACTTTACAAATTGATGCTTCAAAACATGGTTTAGGAGCATGTATGATGCAAGAAGGAAGACCCATTTCATTCGCGTCCCGAAGTTTGTCTGACAAGGAGAATGCAACTGGTCGTCATGACCGATTTCGTTCAAATTTATAGCACATGTAGAGCTTGGCAACAAATGAAAGTACCCGAAGTGGGAACTCCAGATGGCCGCGCGTTTACAAAATAATAGTATACAAAAATTTTCATGCGGCTCTAAATCCCATTCATTGTAGCACATTCCCAAAGCGGCGGCTGGTGCAGTGGTGAGTACCTGAGCTTGGGATTCAGAGGTCATGGGTTCGAATCCTATCGTGGGGATGCTTTTTTTCGGATTTTTCCCAATTTTTATAAGATTCGAGTCGGCAATTAAGTGAAGTGATAAATTTTTATTTTTTTTATTTATTTATACGCAAAAGGCATAAATAAGGAAAAAAATTGGGATTGCGGACTTTTAAGCAAAGGATTGTAATTAAAGCGAATACCAAAAGACTTTGTACATTCAAATTAAAACTTTTATTTTTCATGATTTAATTTGTCGGGATGATATTTATTATAGAAGCAGGGGAAAAAGTAATTATTTCTGCATTTAGCACAGGTTATAAACGCCGCATTTTTACAATTACAACATTGTTTAAACTCCTCCATACAAAATCAAACTTGATTCACATTCATAAAATCTTCTCTCTTATCGCAAAGTTTAGCAGCGAACCACGCGTAACGTAACATGTCACCAAATATTGGAGCGGATAGTTGGTGATGAACAACCGAATGTACTTTTGTACATTCTTCAGGGGATGTGATTTCTTTTTCTTGCTCGATGAGATAAGAGCATTTTTGTATTTTTTTATTAAGTTTTTCTATGGAGACGTTGAAACAATGTTGTGATTGTAAAAATTCGGCGTTTATAACCTGTGCTAGATGCAGAAATAATTACTGTTTCCCCTGCTTCTATAATAAATATCACCCCGACAAATGTAAATCATCATCATGAAAAATAATAAAAGTTTGAATTTTAATGTACAAAGTCTTTTGGTATGCGCTTTAATTACAATCCTTTGCTGAAAAGTCCGCAATCCCAATTTTTTTCCTTATTTATGCCTTTTGCGTATAAATAAATAAAAAAAATAAAAATTTATCACTTCACTTAATTGCGGACTCGAATCTTATAAAAATTGGGAAAAATCCGAAAAAAGCATCCCCACGCTGGGATTCGAACCCATAACCTCTGAATCCCAAGCTCAGGTACTCACCACTGCACCAGCCGCCGCTTTGGGAATGTGCTACAATGAATGGGATTTAGAGCCGCGTGAAAATTTTTGTGTACTATTATTTTGTAAACGCGCGGCCATCTGGAGTTCCCACTTCGGGTACTTTCATTTGTTGCCAAGCCCTACATGTGCTATAAATTTGAGCGAAATCGGTCATGACGACCAGTTGCATTCTCCTTGTGAGACCAAGCAAAGATATTCGCAAGTAGAAAAAGAACTACTCGCAATTGTTTTCGGATGTAGCAAATTTCATAATTTTATCTATGGGCAAAAATTCCGAGTGGTGACTGACCATAAACCGTTGTTATGTATTTAAAAAAAAGATCTTTGGAAAGTTTCCAATCCACGTTTACAACGAATGATGTTGAGACTACTTCATTCGTCGGGAAAGTATATAGGGTGATCCAAAAGTATGGAAACGGCTAAATAACTTTCGAGGAATGCATTTTGAAGAAAAAAGTTTTCGACAAAAGTTTTAGGAATTTTCTCTGGCTATTCAATGTTGGACGTACATTTGACCTTGACCATGGCCTTGAAGGTCATTTCAAGGGCAAGTCGACTTTTTTAAATTGGAACTCATATTTTTGACCACGGGAATGAAAAGAGCGGAAAATTTTACGTCCGACTATGAATTAAACCATTACCTCAAAGGTCATATCAAGGTCAAAACGGTTCTTTAAAGAGGAACCTGCATTGTTACTGCGGATTTGGAAAGAGCAGAAGTTTTGAGTCCAAATGTGACCTTGACCACAACCTTGACCTTGACCATGACCTCGAAGGCCACATTAAGGTCAAGATGGTTTTTTGAAAGGCAAACCTTATTTTTGACCACAGAAATGGAAAGAGCGGAAAATTTTACGTTCCCTTTTAAAGAACCATCTTGACCCTGATATGACCTTCGAGGTCATGATCAAGATCATAGTCTTTCTATTTCCGTTGCCAAAAATATGGTTTCCCCGCAGTAACAATGCAGGTTATCTTTTAGAGAGCTATCTTGACCTTGATATAACCTTCGAGGTCATGGTTAAGACCATAGTCGGACGTAGAATTCTCCGCTCTTTTCATTTCTGTGGTCAAAAATATGGGTTCCAATTTAAAAAAGTCAACTTGACCTTGAAATGATCTTCAAAGCCATTGTCAAGGTCAAATCTATGGCCACCATTGAATAGCCAGGGAAAATTCCTAAGACTTTTATCTAAAACTTTTCTCCGAAATGCATTCCTCGAAAGTTATTTAGCCGTTTCCATACTTTTGGATCACTCTGTATGTATATCGCGGATCTGCTCTCAAGAAATTTCGATAAAAACGAAGAGCAACCTGAAATTAGTGATCTCGAAGAAATAGTGCATACGATAAATGTGGGGCATGATAAAAAAATGCAGTTGAATAATGAAACAGACAAGGATCCAGTCCTAAAGGAGTTGAACAATGTTTTAAAGGAAGGGTGGCCAGATTGCAAGTCGAAATTAAAAGAGGAAATAAAATATTTTTGGAAGTTGAGAAACGAATTGGTATTATCGGATGGCCTCGTGTTTTTAAATGATAGAATATTTATTCCCAGCTCATTGAGAAATAAACTTATTGCATAAGCCTCATCTAGGAATTAGTAAAACGAAAACTAGAGTTCGTTCATCAGTTTACTGGGCGGGAATAGATATATAGTCCTGTCATATTTGCCAAAAATTTACAAACTCTAATATTCGAGAACCATACATGCCTCATGATGTACCAGATATGCCATTTAATAAGATCGGGATGGATATCTGCGAGCTCGCTGGAAAAAATTTCCTAGTTGTAAGTGATTACCTTTCGAAATATTTAGATATCATTCCCTTAAGATCCTAAACTTCGACGGAAATCATCCTAAAATTATAAAACATATTTTCTATTCACGGAATCACCAAGATTATTATTGCAGATAATATGCCTTTTGGGTCTTTCGAATTTAAAAAATTTGGTAACAAATATGATATAGACATACATAGTCACAACTGGTCCCCGATACCCACAGGCAAACGGCCTTGCAGAAAGGTCAGTGCAAATTGCGAAGAGGTGAATACAGAAAAGTAAAGAGTCAGGTGATGAATTATGGGAATGCTTATTGGAATATAGAAATACCCCTATTTTTAATTGTGAAAAATCCCCAGCTGAAATCCTGATGGGTCGGAAATTACGAACGTTGTTACCAATGAAAAATAAAGCATTACAAACAGATAATAGCAAGCTATGTAAAAAGATAGTGGACAGGAATTAGAGATGCCACGATTAGTAATTTGGCCGAATACCGAATGTTCGGCGAGGTTCTTGGCCGAAGCGCCGAACATTCGGCAGCCGAATATTCGGCCACACTTACAAGGAGACGGCGCCACCGTGGGGTCGGGAATTTTCCCGAAATTTTTTGTGGTGAAAGAGGACCCGTAGCACCTCACGTAGTTAATGCAGTAGGATGCAAAACTCGGAAAATTCCGAGAAAAATCGATTCAACATTTTCTAGGCGCCTTATGAGTTAAAAATGTGAATCGTTTGTCGAGCCGCCGTCT
Organism: Dysmachus trigonus; assembly: GCA_949715965.1. Classification (NCBI taxonomy): domain Eukaryota; kingdom Metazoa; phylum Arthropoda; class Insecta; order Diptera; family Asilidae; genus Dysmachus; species Dysmachus trigonus. The sequence continues at coordinate 35,232,094 of OX454321.1, read as the reverse complement.
AGACTAGACGGTTAAGGCGCGGTCTTATATGCCGGAGGTCCCGGGTTCGATTCCTCCTACATGTCTTATTTTTTTTTCTTTTCTTTTTCTTTCCTTTTTTTTCTTTTCTTTTTCTTTTTTTTTTTTTTGCTATCCTAACAATTATTAAAAGCGTTTCTCATCCCTATTTTATTTTTTAAAATTTATGTTAGCTCAAGAACGTAAAGTTTTTCATTCACTAAAAAATATTCGTGCTTGTTGTTCTATTCGGTTTTATGGCCCTTTAAGGGTCTAAAAAATTTTGACCTGGGGTTCCCTTAGGATTATAATGGTCATTTGCGCATAGGACTGTGCGTGAGTCTGTGAGAATTGAACAGCAGATCATTTTTTGATTCTGTAGTAAACAGACGTGCCTATTTCATAAATTTCAAAGTTCTCTTACAAAAAAAGTTAAAAATGTCGACTGAAGAAGTTGCTGGCCCTTCTGGAATAGGAGAGGAAATTCCTGAAGACTCCATGTACAGTGATACATCAAAATCTCTATTGAAGGACGCAGTAGTGTATTATGAAGAGCTGTTGACGGAAAATAATTTAATTGCATCGACATCTTCGGGAGAAATATCTCACGATGCTATGTTATTGGCCGGAGAACTTTATACGGATTGCAAACTCCCTGTGATTGTAAGAAATCCGCTTTTATATGTTGCGCAAGATGTCGCAAAAATTATTGCTTTGTTTGTTTTTACGATAATTACCACTGTGGTTTTTGTATATAATTATTGTATAAATAAAAATTGAATTTTTCCTAATCGATTTTGTTATTCTCATTAAAAACCCAATGTTGCTCCTCATATATGTACTTTACAATGAAAAATAAAAAACCCACCGTTATGAATTATTTTATTGGAAAAAAAAAGAAAATAATTTTTAAAAAAATAATGTAAATAAATTTTTTAAAAATAAAATAGGGATGAGAAACGCTTTTAATAATTGTTAGGATAGCAAAAAAAAAATAAAAAAAAGGAAAGAAAAAGAAAAGAAAAAAAAAATAAGACCTGTAGGAGGAATCGAACCCGGGACCTCCAGCATATAAGACCGCGCCTTAACCGTCTAGTCTAGACGGCGGCTCGACAAACGATTCACATTTTTAACTCATAAGGCGCCTAGAAAATGTTGAATCGATTTTTCTCGGAATTTTCCGAGTTTTGCATCCTACTGCATTAACTACGTGAGGTGCTACGGGTCCTCTTTCACCACAAAAAATTTCGGGAAAATCCCCGACCCCACGGTGGCGCCGTCTCCTTGTTAGTACTTTCCGCGGGCGACAAGTCACAACTCGTCACCGTACGAGTTTAAAGGCTCAAACAGAATAGGCCGCTGTAGCCTGGCGCAAACGCTGGGTTCTTGTGTTTGCTGGCGCTATCAAAAGTTGGAAGCACGGGGGCACAATGCTACAGCCAGAATGTGTAGCTCGCCTGCCGCTTGGTGCGGTCTCTGCAGTTGATTTTTGCCAACTTTTAACTTTTGGTGCGCACCAAGCTTGACATGTCTCAAGCAATTGCGGACTGCTAATTTTAATATATTACGCGGAGCAAGTTTTCGCTGCCTTGCGCTTGCTAGGAAATGCTTATGAATGTACCGTGTTTATCACGATTTCACGCCAAAACTGCTGAACCGATTTAAATGAAATTTGGTACACAGATACTCTAGAGCCTTAGAAAGGACATGGGCTCTAATTTACGCGGTCGCGGGAAAACAGCTAGTAATAAAAAAATAATAAATAAATTGCTATTCGATATTCGGCCGAATGGTTAACCAAATTCGGCCGAATACCGAATAGCGAAAAAAAGAGGCCGAATAGCCGAATACCAAATAGTTGCCGAATATTCGTGGCATCTCTAACAGGAATAATGAAAAAAATTAAAAATTTTATAATAGGAAATCTAAGGAGAATTAACAGTAGGCCAGGCAATTTGGATTCAAGAAGGGACAAAGTGGACCAAAGGGGAGGTAAAGGCAAAACATGAAATACCACGCTTGTACGTAGTAGAAATGGAAAAAGGCGTCATATTGAGAAGAAATTCAAGATTATTACGACCACGCAAAGTTTAAAAACTTGTTTTATGAATGAAAAAAAAAAAAAAAATAATACGTTTGATCATGCTGGCGGGTCCCTATAAAATTATCAGGCAATGTTCTAGAGTAGTCTGTAACGAGCCTGTGATCAATAAACTCTTGATCGCCCTAAAGAGTTCTTTCAATTTATTACACACATGACCGTTTTGTTTGCCATTTAATACTGATCCACACTGCCAACGCTACTGTGTCAGTCTTATAATTTAAATGATAATGCCCTCAAATTTCAATATGAGGAGGTACCATGCCATACCATCAGTTGGATATAGAATAAATCTGCATAGAATAAAATTAATATCTTTTGAACGCGTTGACCGATTTGGATGAGATTTTGACATGTTATAAATGTCACTGAGGCGCATCACTGAAAACAGGATATAACCAAAATAAAAAATTTTCTTTTTTCAAAAAATTTGTTCACCCATTATAAAATTTCGAAATTTATAGCACGGTTAATTTTAAGTTTGTTCACAAAAATGTTCCTCGAGGCAATCAGCTGGGGACTTATGAGTAACAAAGACAGATAAAAAAATCATTGTCTCTGCCTTAGTCTAACCTTCATATTTCACGTATATAAAACGTAAAACTATTCTAACAGCTGATTACAACAGACAATAATTTAAGACATCTGGTAGTGGTGGTAAGTGGTGGGAGTTGGCGAACAATTTATAATCGCTGTCGCGAGGGCAAACGAGTGCAAAAAGCATGTGTTCACTTTTAGTTCTCGATTGGGGGTTTTAACAAGATGTATCAGATCCGAAGATACTTAAAAAAACCAAAACAAGTGCACATACATACCACTACCTTCATTTCGCTATTGGAATGTTTTTTGTCAATTTTTCTGCCTGCGGGAGTTATGCCAGAACGAGATAGTTAATAATAGTCAAAACCTGGTCTTATTTTCGAAGTGAGTTTTTGTACGAGATCAGCAGTCGAGTTCTTGTATGTCAGTGGAGGAATTACTAAAGTAGTATATTCACAGTTTTCTTGGTTTTGTGCGACAAAGACCAAGATTAACGCGTCAGGCATTCATCATCATATATCATATCAGAGTCAATCTTGACATCTATCAGATGCTGCGATTTGAAGTCGTGACTTCAAACAGAGAGAGCAACAAGCTCAATTTATTTCCTGCGAGGGAATTAAGGTCTCGAAATAAATACTATCAAATATAACACGAATGCAGTTTCCTAATCCTATTAGTCTACGAGATGGTGAAAGATTTGTTCAAAGTGTTTTATACCGGTTCAAATTTTTCATAAAAATATTAGGTCTGCCCGTTTATGCTTACGATAAACATTTTTACTTGAAAGTGTCTGTTAACCTCACGGAGGGGGAAATTTAAACTCTTGACAGTACTTCTCTTATCAAATTTTTCCACATTTTATTCACGCCGCACTACGATAATCTGGACGAAATTTTTTTTTTCCTTCATTTTTTAAGAGAACTAAATCACCGACTTGGAAATTCACCTCTTGGGTGTTTCGGTCTTAATATCGCTTTGTCTGTTCTTTGCTTTTAATGAGATTCCTTCGGGCCAGTGCATGATCACGTTGTATTTTATTTATGTGTACATACAAATAATTTTCGTGATTATATCGGGTTGGCACGAAAGAAATGAGACAGTTTGTTTTTACATTTTAAATTCTAATATTTTTATTTTACTATACATTTAGTCAATCAAATACTCGCCGTGAGGATCTATGACTTCTTGCCAACGTATAGGCAAGGACTGGATGCCTGTTGCCCAGAACTCAGTGGGCCGTGAGTTGAAGAAGGTGGCTATGTAGGTTTCAACTTCATTAAAAGTGTTAAAGCGTTTATCACGCAAATCATTTTTCATGGCTCTGAATAAATGATAGTATGAAGGGGCAATGTCTGGGGAATATGGTGTATGAGGTACCGTCTCTCAGCCTAAGCCCTGCAGTTGTTAGCGTGTGGTGGATGCAGTGTGCGGGCGAGCATTGTCATGAAGTAAAATGACATTGGCTCTTCTTCGTCTTTTTTCTTTGATAGCTGTGGCTAGTTTATCGAGCTGCGCCGCATATGTGTTAGCACTAACTGTTTCATTATGTAATAATTCATAAAACAGTATGCTCTGAGAATCCCAAAAGCAGCACAATAGAACTTTTTCGCCGCGGTTTTGATATTGCTTTGGTTGAGTTGGTGGGTCTTCCTTTCGTGGCAGCCAGAAGGCACGGCGCGTATTGTTTTCGTAGAGAACCCACGACTCGTCCCCGTGACCAAATCCCTCCAAAAACTCCTTCCGGTGCGGTCGAAGTAGTAGCGATTGGCAGACGGCGACCCGAGCAGCACGAATGGCGTCTGTGAGGGCATGAGGTGTCCATCGGAATAAAACTCTCCTATATCCGAGCTCGTGCAGGTGATGTTCTATAGCGTGACAGCTGCAGTGGAGTTTTGTCGCTAATTCACGAGTGCTTGCATCCGGCTTCTGTTGCAGTTCATGGCGCAAATCATCATTGTCGAAAGCTGGTGGTCGTCCCGAGCGAGGCTGACTTTCGAGCCTTCGGTCTCCTGTACTGAAGCGTTTGAACCAACGAGACACTGTTGCGTGACTTGTAGTATCTGAGCCAAATGCAGTGTTGATGTTGTCTGCCGCAGCTCGCGCACTATGGCCTAACAAATACTCGTAAAGGTATAGAGTTCGAACTTGTCGCTCATCCATTTTTCTTCAAACTGGCTGAGTTAATCGTGGGTGTGCTTTTATATATCCTTAGGACTGAAGCACCTAGGATGTTCTATAACATACTAGAATATGGTCGAAAACAATTGATTAGAAAAACAACATGAGTAGAGTTTTCCAGAGTGTCTCATTACTTTCGTGCTAACCCAATATAATGGTTCCACCTTTGAGCTTAGATTCGTAGGCAATTCTGCCGTGAATCCGAATAAACAGTCCATAGGTGTTAACCGAGTAGACGAGTGTTTGGTGTTATTATGGACATGAACTTCCTCCCTTAGCCATTCGTTCCAGATTTGAGGGTTCTCCTCGACAAAATTACGCAAGTATTCCGCCAATGGCCTATGTGCTCTCTCTAAAGCCCCATTTGATTGTGGATGATAGACCGTAGTGTTAATCTTACGTATTCGCAGGAATTTACATAGGCGACAGAACAAAATCACTCATAAAATTGATACCCTGATCGGTTACCACTTTCTGAGGAATTTTATATCGAGTAATTATTTCCTCGTAGAATATTTTTGCTACTATCGCTGCCTCGCAGTCAGGCAGGGCATAACAGTCCATAAACCGTGTAAGATCGTCTTCGAAGGTAAGTATATACACCAGGGTGGTCCTTATTCATAAGAAAAAAATTATTTTTCTTTAATTTCGCAGGGCACCACGTAATTTGATTATTTACCATAAGAAAGTATTTCAGTATGTTTTTTGAATTTTTTAAAAGACATTTAGAGGTCGCTACCAAGGTTTGAATTTTAAATAAAAATTCAAAATCTGTATTTGTTAGATTCTTTTATTTTTATAGCCAGGACATAATTTCCATTATGTGGTGACGACAAGCAAGTCAAAGCATATCTTTATCCATTTTTTGCTCCAAAAGAACGCATACTTCACTTCTTAAGCCGGTATTTACAGCATTTCACCTTATCGCTCTCGTTAATGACTTATTAGAACTGAAGTGCGGGGCGGGCTAAATCTCAACGTGTCGGTATAGAAAAGGAGTAGAGGGGAGGAGGGGATAAGAATCGATTGCCTATGCGAGTTTCACTTGCACGTAAAATGTGATATAAACACCTAAATGAAACATTAATGAAACCATCACTTAAGCTGTCCTTCAACGCTTTTTGTAAAAATTTTGACAGCTGGTAGCGACCTCTAAATCTTAAAAAAAAAAAAAAACTTATTTCATATTTAGAGGTATATAATCCAATGAGAAAGTGCCCCGGGGATAATTCAAAAGTCGAAAAATAAGGACCACCCTAATATATGTATTTGTTACCTTTGCAAGTTTGAGGTAAAGGGCCTACTATGTCTAAATATACCTTATCGAATGGTTTCTCTGCCGTGTCGGGGATAACCATTGGCATTCTAGTTTGTGGCCAATGCTTGTTAGATTGGCATTTCGGGTATGCTTTGATAAAGTTAACAATATCTTTCAGCATGTTTTTCCATTTGAATTGTTTCCGAATCGGATGGTAGGTTTTCGCAATTCCTTGATGTCCATCTAAAGGGTTCGTATGACACATTCTTAAGACTTCCTTAATTTCTTTTGGATCAGTGATGTTTTGGCATGGCGATTGAATTGTGATCAGAGTTTCTTCCTCAATGAATTCTTCCACATCACTAACTGAATTTTTTCGCTCTATTTATTTTAAGGGCAAATCATCATTTCTCGTTTCTGCTGAAAGTTTTTTAGATTGTGCTCTCGTGGTTACAAATACCGCTCCATTTTCCTGGGGGATTCTGCTCAGAGCATCAGCGTTGGAGTTCTTCCGTCCCTGATTGTACTTATTAATCGTGTAATTATATTCTGATAGAGTATGACGGAATCGTACAAGTCGGGAAGTCGTATCTTTCACGTTAAATACTCCAATTAGAGGCTGATATTCTGCGGATATTTTTTATTGCCCATACGATTGCTAGTAGCTCTCCTTCTATTGTAGAATAGCGTCTTTCTGTGCTACTTAGAGTCCGGCTACCATTTGTAGAGCGAACTATACTATTTGCCGTAAAAACCTCTGGGAAAATTTCTTGAGAATGGTACACCATTTCTTTAGAGCCTATTTTAACTGGTATTTCTACAAATACTGATCGATGTGGCACTTGAATAATCAAAGCCAGAGACGTTTGAGAGTCTACATATACAATTGGAGTTTCCACCGCACCTTGTGCAGTCTTAAGTGGGGGATTAGGGTTTGATATTTTTCCAAGTTTTCTCGTGTAAGCACTTGTGCTACTTAATTCTGTTGTGCCATTAATTGTTTGAAAGGAATCTTAATTTCTGTAGAATTAGTTTTCGTTTGAGGAAAATGAAGCATTCGTTCAATAGTTAAAATGTTTACTTTATTCCACAAAAAATCACATCCTAAAATTCCATCAAAAAGAATATTCAAAGTTTGATCACTAATGTAGAACTTACACTGAAATCCTTTGCCAATTTTGAAAACCCCCCCACATGACCCTATAGTGAACTCAAAACCTCCGTATAAACCTCGTAAACGAATGATGTCATTAGTATCTATTGCTAAATTAGCAATTAGAATACTTTTTTTACGCTTATTTCGGCTTCAGTATCGACTAGAAGCGTAGGATTTCGCTTTTTGCTATGTTTAAGGGGAGTTCAACCGCGGTATCACTTGAATTTTGTGAATATTGCTCTGAAATTAGCATAGATTCTCGTATGTTTGATTGGCTACTAGTATTATTTCCTACTTCTATACTATTTTTATAAATAATTTTACATTTGGGTAAGGTTTCTTTAGTAGAAGGGCGCCCCATTATAGAAAGCTTAATCTGTGGGCGCTCCAAATTAGGTCTTTTTAGTTTCCCGATTGTTAGATTTTGCTTGCTTTCCCAAGCTTTTTTCATTCTGCAATCTTCTACTGAATGGGAAATTCGGCCACACCAATCGTATTTAATACGTACCCGTTTGGGTTATTGTAGTTCACTATTAGGAGTTCTACAAGCTTGAGCGGTATGCCCTTGTTTGTTGCATCTTGACACTTAGATGTCCTCCTCATCTTCCAACATTCTTCGTTCGAATGTCCGTACACGTTACAATATGTGCAACTTGGTTTCGGTAGCCCAAAGGAGTTAGTTCAATGGATGTCCCTAGATTGGCCACTACCGATATCACAACCCAACAAAAAAATTTTTTTTTCTGTGCAACGGACTGGACTACTATATCTTTATGTTTTTGAGTCGCTGAATCCGAAACCGGAATCGGTTTGTCCCTATCAAGTCAGGGTCAAAATCATTTGAAGGTCAAATATACAAAGTAACGGTAAATTTGAAATAAGAGGTATATTTATATATTTTCGAGGTAGCTGAATCCGAATCCGGGGTCGGTTTGACCCCATCAGGTCAGGTGATTTCAAGGTCAAAGCGAAGGATATAATAACTATGCGTTTTTCGGGTCACTCAGTTCGAACCCGAGGTCCATTCGATCCCATCAAGCCAGAGTAAACCAGGGACAAATATGAAAACTATACGTTCATTGGGCAGCTGAGCTTGAATCCAATCATTTGATCCATCAATTTATATTCAAGATTATTTCAAGTTCAAAATAAGTAAAAATGAGTACATCTGGGAGAGATATGATAACTACATGTTTTGGATCAAAAGTCTATCCAATGATAAATGTTGCACTCAAACGAATTTTTTTCAAACTAGAATTTCCCTGCATTCATTGTTTTTTATGGTATCTATACATAGTCGTGCCATAAGTTCTGTCTCCCTCCCCTCCACTAAAAGGGTCACGACGCATCTCGATTACCTGTCGCGAATTAGCTTAAATACTTCCCGCTTTGTTAAAAAAATATCATTTTGTCATTGGATTTCGAACGAGCAACATGGAGTGGGGCATTAAAGAGAAAAGGATCGCCGTTATTGCACTATTTAAGTGCAACAAGTCAGCAAAGGAGATATTTGAGCTTCTTCAGCCACTACAAATTACAATAAAATTTGTGCATCGTACTATCAAACGATACCGTGAGACTTCCTCTGTCGATGACAGGTCCAGGAGCGGGAGGCCTCGTACGTCTCGTACACCAGCAGCAGTAGAAGCGGTGCGTCACCGCATACTGAGAAATCCGCTCCGAAAACAAAAGGTGATAGCACGGGAGATGAAAATACCCAAAAGGACGATGTCTCGTATTATCAAGGAAGACCTTAAGCTTAGTGCTTATCGACTGTCAACAGGGCAGCGGCTTACGGACAAGCTTCGTGCGATACGAGAGATGCGATCTAAAAGTCTCTTGAAGAAGTACGCGGGAAAAAATACCAACAAATACTTTTTTCAGACGAAAAACTTTTTACTATTGAAGAGAAGTTTAACCGACAGAATGACAGAGTGTACGCGCATAGCTCTAAGGAAGCGGCTGAGAAGATACCCAAGGTAGAGCGTGGCCATCATCCCGCCCCAGTCATGGTTTGGTGGGGAGTTGGCTATTACGGTGCTACGGAGCTGCATTTTTGTGAGCAAGGCGTGAAAACGAAGGCAAAGAACTATCAAAGTGACATCCTGGAGAAGATGGTGAAGCCGCTCAACACAACGATATACCATGGTCAGCATTGGGTGTTTCAGTAAGACTCAGCACCAGCTCATAAAGCCAAGACAACGCAAATCTGGTTAAAATTGAATGTTCCTGACTTCATTTCTGCTGAAGATTGGCCTTCTGGTAGTCCAGACCTAAATCCTTTGGACTACCGCTTATGGAATATTTTAGAGGAGAAGGCCTGCTCTATTCAACATCGAAACATTGAGTCATTAAAAGCAAGTTTGATGAAAGCAGCGAAGGAAATATCACTAGATGTCTTGCGTACTGCGATTGATGAATGGCCGAAACGTTTAAAAAAATGTGTAGCTGCAAAGGGTGGGCATTTCGAATAATCGTCTGCATTACTGTAAATTAGAATAAGTATATTACTAAACATAATAAACAAAATTTAATTATTTTTTTCTTATATGAGCTTTTTTTGATTTTTCCTTTGGGACAGAACTTATGGCACGACTATGTACTTTTGCGCCTCACTCCTCTCTTAACACATTCTGACAACCGAAAGATGAAACCTGATGTTTTTTTCTACATATGTTCGAAATATAATCTTGCAAGTAACCGAAGAAAAATAACAGAAAAAATTAAAAATATGTAAAAAAAAAATGCTTTGGTTTTGATGTTTCCAAGATAAATAAAAAATGGGCTTCACATTAAATATGTAATTCTTGTAATATGGTGATGACGAGATATATTTTCGACAATAAATCTGGAAATTTTAAGTTTAATGAACCTGCAAAATTGAACGAATCATCTTGCGAAGAAAATTTCTACATCTCCATGACAGACGTAACAAGAATTAAAATATTGAAAGCCTCCACTATCCTACAGTTTCGTCGTTAATAAAACCAGTAGAGATAAATAATGACATTGACGATAAAATTGCCAGTTCGATAGCTTCCATAGAAAGTATGTCAATCAATGAAAGAAGACAGCGATGAAGATGATGAAGTTTCTAACAATGAAATAAATGAGTAATGACAAGACTCCGAAAACCATCAATCAAGCACAATTAAATGATCTTGTGAGAAACTTAGGTTTATCGAAAGATAAAACAGAGTATTTAGCTTCATATATGAAACAAAATAACTGGCTTTAACAGGGTACAAAAGTATCACGTTACCCAAACAGGGAAGAAAACTTCAGAAAATATTTTACGAAGAATGAGGAACCTTCATTAGTGTATTGTAATAATATGGCAGGATTAATGAATGTGTTGAAGCCAGGAATCTACAAGGACGGTGAATGGAGATTGTTCGTAGACTCATCTAAACAAAGTTTCACAACATTAATGTGTATGCTTCAGTCACCATTGCACATTCAACTGCACTAAAGGAAGAGTACGATACGATGATATTTGTATTAGAATCCATAAAATATCATGAACATATTGTTTGGTTAATACGCGGAGATTTCAAAATGTTTACTATTATGTTAGAACAACAATTTGAAAATACGAAATATCCTTGTTTTTTATGTCTTTGGCACAGTAGAGATCGACCCAATCATTATGAGATAAAAGAATGGCCAGATAGAACTTCTTTCGAAGTGGGTTCTAAAAACATTTTATTCGATACACTGATTGATCCGTCTAAGATATTGGTTCCACCTCTCCACATTAAACTGGGCTTAATGAAGCAATTCGTCAAAGACTTATATAAAGAAGCAGCATGCTTTACATATCTAAGGGCGCAATTTCCCAAAGCCAGTGATGCAAAAATAAATGAAGGTATTTTTGATGGACCACAGAACGTAAGATGCTAAAAGATGATGACTTTGTTCTTACAATGACTGCAAAAAAAAAAAAGTGGCTAGAATGGTAGAGAACTATGAGAAATTAGGATGTTTAATGAATCTTAAGCTGCACTTCATGGATTCACATTCAGATTATTTCCCAGTGAATGTAGGGGATTTCAGTGAAGAGCAAGGGGAAAGAAAGGTTCCACCGAGATATTAAAACTATTGAAAAAATATATCAGGGTCGATAGGATAAAACCTTATGGCTGAATGCAGGAAAATTCTACATATTCGGAGGTAAAAGTAATTATAATAGTTTTAAAAAAAAAAAATCGTTTCAGTGCAACATTTATCATTAGATTGACTTTTGATCCAAAACATATAGTTATCATATTTCTCTCAGATTTACTCATTTTTACTTACTTTGAACTTGAAATAATCTTGAATCTTACTTGATGGATCAAATGATTAGATTCAAACTCAGCTGCCCAATGAACGTATAGTTATCATATTTATCCATGATTTACTCCTTTGGTTTACTCTGGCTTGACGGGATCGAATGGACCTCGGGTTCGAACTGAGTGATCCGAAAAACGCATAGTTATTATATCCTTCGCTTTGACCTTGAAATCACCTTGACCCTGACCTGATGAGGTCAAAGCCACCCCGGATTCGGATTCAGCGACCTCGAAAATATAGAGATAAACCTCTAAGTCCGACTTAACTGTCTCTTTATAAATTTCGCCTTCAGATGACCTTGACCCTGGACTGATGGGGCCAAACCAACCCCGGGTTCGGATTCAGCGACCTCGAAAATATATATGCATTATATAGTTCAATTATTTTATTGCCGTCCTGAAAAGGTCAGGTACTGTACTATAAATACCCGTTAAGTTTTTAAAAAATATTCACTTTCAATTTGGTGCTCGAATTGCAAGGTTAAAAAGCGGAAATAATTATAAAACCAGTATATGTATTTTCAATTTCTACAAGTTTTTTTTTCCAAAATTATTAAACTTTATAATCGGGTAAGTTCAGATAATTATACTAAAGAGTTTTAACGCGAACTTTTAATTAAAATTACATAATTTGTTTAATTTTTTTAAAGATGCCAAGAGGGTTAGCTTTATCTGAAAAAGAAAAGGGAAGCATTTCTGCGTTTCGGGAAATGCGAAAATCCATTAGAGAAATGATTCGCCTGATTTCCAGGTCTTTTAATGTGGTGCGAAATTTCATTGTTTTAGGCGATGAATACAATAAAAATCAGCGTCCAGGAACTCGTCCTAAGTTAACATCGCGAAATAAACGCCAAATTATTTCAAAAGCAATGGCAGGAAAGACGGTAGTATCACAAATTCAGCGTGACCTGGGTTTGAACATAACGGTACGACGCGTGCGACAAATTCTGGCGGAGTCGAATCAGGTAGCATGGAGGAAAAGAATGCGATGGCATTGACACAAAGCCATAAAGATCATAGGCTGCAATTCGCGGAAAACCACATGTCTTGGACTAAAGAATTGAAAAATGTCATCTTTAGTGATGAAAAAAATTCAATTTAGATGGTCTTGACGGGTGCCAGTTGTATTGACACGATTTAAGGGGGTAACCCACTGTTGAAGCCCAAAAAATGGAACTTTTTTTTAAAAAATCGATAAAAAAAAACTATCAGAGATATCTTATATGATAGAGATATCTTATTGATTTTTTGCACACTTCTTTACTGAGGACTAAAGTTTACATTTTGATTATAAAATTTTTTTTTTAACAAAATGGCGGCCGTCACGATGCAGCGCGCACGCAGTCAAAAAAAAAAAAAAAAAAGTGCTAATCTAGCGAAATATAAAACCGAAAATATTTTTTTTTTCAACAGTGGGTTACCACCTTAACCTTTTAAGGACGCGGAAAATTACGTTAAAATTGACCTTTTATTAGACATGAATATTATAAATAAATTCAATGAACTTCTTATGTGGAGTCTCCATTTGCCCATTGCTATCGAGACTTTGGTGTTTGGTCCATAGCCACCAGCATCAGCACTATGTTCCGTTTTTGAGCCATCTGTGAACCAACTGAGAGTTCTGGGGTCCAGACTGAGGCCGCCGCCATTCCAGTCTGCACATTCAGGAATGAGAAACCTGAATCTCCTCACGAAGCGCAGTTCCCTGGTCATGTAGTCTGTTATATAACAAATCCTTAAGTCAGGGATGCTCATGTGATCATTGTCAGCAATTTGCATTTTGGATGTAATTTTCACTCTTAGAGCACTAATTGCAGCTGATTTCAAAATGAAAAAGTGCAGGGGTTCGAGTCCTACTATCGCCTCCATGGCGAGTGTTGGACAAGTCCTCATGGCTCCTGTTATGAAGGGGCAAGCAAGTCGTTGTAGCTTGTTGCACTTAGCAATTGCCATCTGCTGTTGAACCTTGGGCCACCACACAAGGGCGGCGTAAGCAACAACTGGCTTGACAATTGTATTGTATAACCACAGGATCATCTTTGGGTTAAGACCCCACGTCCTACCAAAAAGTCTCCTACAGGCCCATATGGCGTGGCCTTAATTAATGAGTAATTTAGTTGAGTATTCCAATTTAGCCGCTTATACAGCCAAATGCCTAAATATTTTACTTCATCGGAATATTCAACGACCGTTCCTTGGATGGATATGGTATCCAAGTTCAGACGGTACCTTTTTGTAAAGGGTACCAGAACGGCTTTAGGCGGGTTGATAGTTAGGTCCTCACTGGCACACCAGTCAGTGACTACACGAAGTGCGGACCTCATAATATTTGTGACTGTTGAGTCAAATCTACCCGTGACGATTATTGCCAGATCATCCGCATAGCCGATGGCCTCGTAACCAAGCTTACATAACCTGACTAGGAGGTCATCCACAACCAGAGACCAAAGCAATGGCGACAGTACCCTGCCTTGTGGGTATCCTCTGACTGCCCTGATGGACACAGAGGTGTTGCCCAGCATGGATGAGATATCTCGCTCTCTTAGCATAGCATCCACCCATGCAACTGTATTAGAGTCTACACCCCTGCGCACGTGTAAAAACTTAATAATTTGGATTATAGTGAAACAATACTTAAAACCTTGAGATTGTGGAAGGGGACCAATAATGTCAATATGAATATTTTCAAATCTATTCGAAGTAACCGGAAAAGAACCGAAAGAAATTTTAATACGGCAAGAAATTTAGCTTCTTTGACATGCTAAACAACTCCAATCATTGATGTCTTTGTTTATTGACGGCCAAAATTATCTAGAAGTCACCATTTTATTCGTTGTACGAATGCTGGGATGAGCTAAATTATGAACCGATTTGAAAACATCAAAGCGAAATTATTCCGGAATGAAATGTCTTGCACGACAGTTTGAAATTTTGCAATAAATCTCCCAAGAACGGGTAATTTGGAAAATTTACATGTAGAATTTTTCAAAAATTCTTTGAAATCTGTGTCTGATTGTTGTGCCAAAGCAATAGTTTGGAAATCTATTTAAGTAGTTAAGTGAAGTTCCTCGACAAGCGACAATGTATCTGCTACCGTATTATTTTTTCCCGAAATGTGTCTGATATCTGTTGTGAATTGTCCTACAAAATCTTAATGGCGAGCTTGTCTAGAAGAGCCTTTTTCAGCATTTTGTCAAGCTAAGACAAGTGGCTTGTGATCTGCGAAAAGTGTAAAGTTTCGACCTCCTAAATAATATCGAAAACATTTAACACTTTTGTAAGCAGCTAACAATTCTCTGTTATAAGCACTATATTTTGACTGTGGCATATTTAATTTTGTCGAGAAATATCTTAGAGGTTGCCAAGAATCGCTCACTCCTTGATGTAAAGCGGCTCCAATGGCAAAATTGGAAGCATCGACAAATCAACCGAGGTTAGCATTAATATCAGGAATTACTAGAAGAGTGAAATCTGAGAATTGTGCCTCGGTGCCTTGAAATGCCTTAATGCTTCTGTAGTAAATTCAATTTTTTTAGAACCATCTTTTTTTATTTCCAGTAAGATATTTATTAAGAATTGACTGGTGTTCAGCAGTATGAGAGAAAAAACGACAGTGGAAATTTACCATACCAAGAAACCATCTTAACTCTTTAACTGTTGAAGGTTGTTTATAATTTGTAATAGCCTCGACTTTATCCGGAGTACGTTTAATACCTTCTGAATCTATAAAATGACTAAGAAATTTCACTTTTTCTTTCAGAGTTACACTTCTGGACACACAATAATGGTGGAAAATTTGTTTCAAATGAACTACATGTTCTGTTTCCGATTTTGATGCAATTAGAATGTCATCGTGAAATGATAGATCTTGAAGTATCGAATGAATGAACCTTTGAAATGTTTGAGCGACATTGCAAAGACCGAAAGTCATTTGTGTAAATTCAAATAGTCCAAAAAGTTTGCAAATTGCTGTTTTGGGTATATCAGCCTTCTATACCTACAGGAATTTGATGATAGGCTTTTGTAAGATCAAAAGTTGAAAAAAATGTCTAATCTCGCAAATTATGTGAGAAATCATGTATTAGGGATATCGGATATCGACCCGGAACGGTAGCGGTATTAAGGGGTTGTATACAGTCAGGATTTTCAGAAAAACGATTTTTATTTTATTTTATTTTCGTAATGTACATATATTTAAGTACACCCATAGAAAATTTCATGTCAATCCGGTGAATTTTCTCGAAGTTACACGCATATTTGTAATGATTTTTTTTTTTACTATATGTAAGGTGCTTTTGAAACCTTAAACTCGTTTTTCGGTGAGCAAGATTTCTCGGAAACAACTGAACTGATCAGTTTCAAATTTCAACACAAGCTTTTTAAGTATATTTTATAGCAATTAATCGAAGTTTTATTCTCACCGATAAATATTTTCCATTTTATAAACAATTTAAGGCCAACATTTTTGTTAAAAATCGATTTTTTTTAAGAAGACGCCATTTTGTCAAAAATTCTTATTTTGCTTATTCGTTCGATTAATCCCTATATATATACATATATAAAAATGAAAGTTCGTTTGTTTGTTTGTTTGTTGCTCAATCACGCCTAAACGCTTGCATCGATATTTTTCATTTTTTGTCCGAAGGTAGGTAGTACATATTCCGACTTAACATATAGGCTAATTTTTTTTCGAATAATACGTAGGGTTTCAAAATGGCGGATCCAAGATGGCGGCTGAAAATTTTAAAGTTGAAGCGATTTTCATGAAAATTGGTACATAGGGGTTTTGCGGAATGGGGATTTCAAATCCGCTGTCCAAATTTAAAAAGATGGCGGATCCAATATGGCGACCAAGATTTCCTGATTTCAATGGATTTTAATGAAAATTAGTACAATAATTGTTTTGAGGCCACTGATTTTGAATATTATCACCATTTAGAAATCCAAGATGTCGGACCCAATATGGCGACCAATATTTCTCGATTTCAACGGATTTTAATGAAAATTAGTACGATGATTATATTGAGGTCACTGATTTTGAATGTTATCAAAATTTACAAATCCAAGATGGCGGACCCAATATGGTGACCAAGATTTCTCGATTTCAACGGATTTTAATGAAAATTGATACAATGATTATTCTGAGACCACTAATTTTGAATATTAGCAAAATTTCCAAATCCAACATGGCGGATCCAACATGGCGACCAGAATGTCTCGATTTCAACGGATTTTAATGAAAATTGGTAGAATGATTATTCTGAGGATACAAGTTCCGAATATTATAAAAAGTTGTAAATCCAAGATGGCGGATCCAATATAGCAACCGAGCCTCTCGATTTCAGCGGATTTTAATTAAAATTAGTACAATGATTATTCCGGAGCCACTAATTTCGAATATTATCAAAATTTCCATATCCAACATGGCGACCAAAATTTCTCGATTTCAACGGATTGTAATGGAAATTAGTACAGTGATTATTCTGAGACCACTAATTTTGCATATTATCAAAATTTCTAAATACAAGATGACGGACCCAGCATGGCGTCCAGAATGTCTTGATTTCGAGGGATTTTAATGAAAATTGATACAATGATTATTCTGAAGCTACAAATTTCGAATATTATCAAAATTTGTAAATCCAAGATGGCGGATCCAATATGAGACCAATTTCCTTGATTTAACAGTTTTTACTGAAAATTAGTACAATGATTATTCTGAGGATATAAGTTCCGAATATTATCAAAAGTTGTAAATCCAAGATGGCGGATCCAATATGGCAACCGAATGTTTTAATTTCAACTGATTTTAATTCAAATTAGTACAGTGATTATTCCGGAGCCACTAATTTCGAATATTAGAAAAATTTCCAAACTCAATATGGCGGATCCAATATGGCGACCAAAATTTCTCGATTTCAACGGGTTTGAATGAAAATTGGTACAATAATTATTTTAAGGCCACTAATTTTTAATATTATTAAGATTTGGAAATTCAAGATAGCGGATCCATAAAGGGGTTTTCGGGTTGAAAGAATTTCTAGGATATAACAAACTAGAACATTTGAGAAGTGTTTAATTAGTAGGTATTTACCCAACGCCGGGTGAAACCGGGTAACCCAGCTAGTTACAAGATAAAACAATGTATTAACGAAATATTTTTGGTTTTTTCATTTTGGATGATCCAGTCCAGAGATATCGTGCTCACCGCAAGACGCCTTTTTTTAGAGTTGCTCCCGGAGATCAGCTGTAGCAGCTTTTAAAATAATTCTTTATACAAATAAAAAAATTTCAAAAACACTCAAGAGTTAGCATAATGTGTATTCTTGAAAAATCGCCTTTTTTGGGCCTCCTATTAAGTCGCCTATAATCTCCGCAAGGGCTCCAATCACTATTGTTTTTTGGGACCATATGAAGCGGCGATGACCAAGAACTGCTTGATGGTCTACAGATTCCCTGATTTAACATGAATTCAAATCCTTTTTTTTCGTTTTTGCCAACGTATCCCCCCTAACTTTTTTACAACTACCATAGTCTAGTCACATGCGAAATAACATTCGTCTACGATGATTACAACCCGTGCAGACGAGCCTCTAAAATTTTTCAAAATAAGCGAAATTTACTTCTTGTAGATATGTGGCTAATTCAAAATACTTTATTATTCTAAGCTTTTAATCTTTAATCCTGAAAACATATTCTTGCTTAAAGAATATAAATGTTTTATATTAGAAACGATAAAAAATCATTTCTTATAAACGAATCTATATTTGTATTTATAATGATAGTTGCGAGGTATATAAAAACGTACCATATAAAGTTCTCGATATTTCTTCTTTAGATGGCATATATCTCTTCTGCAAATGCCAAGAACTTTCCCTTTCTAAAACCACCATTCGATTTTTAGTTTCATCATCCACCGAATCATCAAAAATCGATAATATTACGATTTCCTCTGACAAATACCACAAGTGCTGGCAAAACTTCTTCAAAGCTGCTTGGGAAATAACTATCAATTTTCTCGTAACTATTCAATTCAAAAAGCACAAATCTTGATAAGGTGCTTTAGCAGCCACACTAAATTCAAGCCAGGATCTAAAATAAACTGTTGCAATAAACAAGCAACCATCCCTCAGTGCGTGTTTTTCCTTTTTGGTCATTTTAAATGGAGACTGCAACAAACATATTTTTAAGGAATAAATTGCTTCTGTCATCCACCGTGCTTGATGCATGGCACCAGGAGGCCTTATTTTAGGAATTTTATCGTCATCGCCACCTAAAAATATGATGGATAACTCGATCAGCTCACGATAATCATCTCTCACAACAGAATTTTGTAATTAATGTTTAAAAAATGCTACTAATTGATCGATTTCTCCGTCACTGATATGTTGTTTCACAAATTCGGGGCAAGTTTGAATGTTTGTAGAAGCAATGTTACACCAATTCTCTCAGAATTTTTTGAAAAGTGGAATATCAGGGCTTTTAGTAACTTGAGGTTTTTTTTTGCTTCAAACACATTTTTTAACACAAGCTTTGGTTCTATCAATATGCAAGCTTCACTAAAACTACCAGTATTAGAGGCTGCAGTGTCACAGTACATTATTTGCAGCTGATCATCGAGGTTCCAATCATGAAACACATTAAAAATTGCCTCTGCTTGATCTTTACTGGAAGAACTCTCTAGTTTTGGGACAGCAAGAAGTTGTTCTTTATCATCGAATGAAATCAACACAGGTAACTTCTTAGAACTCTTGACGTCTAACCCAGGAAGCTGTTTCCCATCCCAATGAACAGTGACTACATCACGCACATGATCTTGGAAATCCGTTTTTATCGACTCTGCCCTTTGCTTTCGCATTTGTGATCGAACTCTTTGAATGGACGACTTATTAATGGGATATTCGCCTATGCTGAGACCTAGCGTTTCCACGGTGCGTGGCCTGGTGAAGAAAGGCGGAGTCCCTTATACTCAGCTGGCATCTGTCTAAGACCGCTACTAGTTTCGCTGAAATAAAATCCTTTTTTCCTCTTTTACCTGACGATTCACGCGGTAGAGCAGTTTTGAGCCTGTAATTTGGTTGTTTGCCTCCCCGACTAAGTATATACTTTTTATAGCACTTCGTAATTGAATGGTAATTTTATTAAAATTAATAAAACCATGTTGTTATAGCGGCTAATTGCATTTGAATGACGACAAAAGGAAGGTATGCCGTTTGCGCGCTTAGTACTCTACAGAAACCTATACGAACATGTTCGGATGTAAGTCGGCACAGGTTGTAGTGTACCAAATGAAACGAAACTTTCTGTGCGAGTGTTTTACACCAATACGAAAAAAGTTAGGCCCTATGCGTCGAAAAATAATCAAGTTGAAAAGTAAGGGACACCCTACTGGAGAGCCACTAGTTTGAATTTGATGTTAATGGGTCAATTAAATTTCTTTTGGAAAGATCTACTAAAAAATCATAGCTAAATAAGAAATCAGCACCTAAAATTGGTTTCTGAACGACAGCAATAATATATTGTCATTGAAAATGTCGTTTAAGTCCAAGATCTAGTGTTAACATTTGCTTACCATGAATGTTAATCGAAGATGAATTAGCTGCCGAAAGGTGTAATCCGGTGGGTATCAAACTGTTCGTTGAAGGTGCTGGAATAACCGAAACATCAGCTCTCTGCCAATTAGAAGATGTCGTATGGATGTTTTATTAAAGATATGTAAACGACTTGTTTGACCGCGCCTATCATCCGTAGTCTTTGATGATAATCGATTTGTTTGTTTGATTCATCATGTAAATTTTGATTCTTATCCAAGCAAGCGCAGGGTTTAATACATTTATTAATGAGTAATGTGTTAGTTCGAGAGGAACGACTGTTTGATCGATGTCTGGATGAAGACCTTGAACAAAATATTGTTTGGAATTTATGTGCGAGATTGTCAAATCTAGCAGAAAAATATTCCTCAAACAATTTTTTACTATCTACTTGTGATGGAGAAACTGCAGAAATGGAAGATCTACCTAATATTTCGGAAATCGTATCTGTGTATCTGAATCTCAGAAAGTGCGGAGAAGGTGTTCAGTAACTCTATCTCCAGCAAGTTCTCTTATGTCTCTTAAAAGTTGGGATAGTTGTCTCTCATCGAGTACGATATCGTTTAATAGCTGATTAATTTTCGAGGACTCACTAGGGGAAAGTCGGCTAATTAAAGCTTCTTTTAACCGGTCATAATGATGTGAGTTTCGAGTTAAATCGCGAACCGTACGAATATCTCCATCTAATGCTGAAAGAACGTGATAAAAGCATGTTTGTTGGAATGTTATATTCGCTAAATAGGACTGTGCCTCAAGACGATCAAACTAAACAACAAGCATATCTCTCCAGAATGGAGTAGGTTTAACCGAAACCGACTGGATGTAGGAAGAAGATGAATGTGGTAACGCGTTACTACCGGTATTTGCCTGAGTCACGCGCGATAAGTTTTCGCAAGCACTATGGTTTTCTTGAGCCATTTTAAATTTTCACGGATAAACACTCACGTAACAAGGATAGACAAAAACAATATGTAAACGTTATCGAAAGGGAACGCAAAGTGGAAAAGCGTTAATATTTATCAATTCTGAAAATCAGTCATTATAAGTAATCCCATTAATGCGCAAAACGAGGATTTTGTGCACGCAAGTTCAATTATACGATTTGAATAGCAAATTGGGGCGATTTTCTTCCAAATTCGTTTATAAGGGGTTTTTGGGGATGCTCTTTCAGAATCTGGCATTTGTTTTGCATAAAACCTTCACAAACCATATTATTTTTCGGATTTTTTCAAAAAAATGTGTGAATTTTTTGGAACATTCTTGGATTTTTCAAAAATTGGACAAATCCAAAAAACCAAAAATAGTCGAAAAAAATTCTGAAAAATATCACACGTGTTTTTTGGCTAATTCTAAGCATTTTTTGTTCTATAAATTTTTTTTGTAAAGTTGATCTTTTTCGTGGAAAAAAATCGCGAAGTTTTTTATTACATTGCTGTACAAAATGACCATTTTGCAAAAACTAAAGCAAAAAAAACTTTCAAAACCATAGTTTGAGAAAGTATAGACAGTCGGACCGCGATTTCTGGTAGTTGTATGACCATCCAGTAACAGCAACGATAAGATAATCGACTTTGAAAAGAAAAATGACCAAATAAAATCAGCACTTTTTTTTTTTTAAAAACCCAAAAAATAATAGGGATTTTGAACCTTTTCTGCAAAACAAATGCCAGATTCTGAAAGAGCATCCCCAAAAACCCTTTATATACGAATTTGGAAGAAAATCGCCACAATTTGCTATTCGAATCGTACAATTGAACTTCCGTGAACAAAATCCTCGTTTTTTAAAAGCTTTTATTTAACTTGCAATGTATGTATGTTTGTTCGGGTGGAATCTTGCTACTCAATTTTGAAGCAGATATCTTCAACCGATTGAGCTGAAATTTTGTATACACGTTTAGTTTGGATGACAATACACGATAAGCTGTGCGACGTCATTCTAAATCCAATATGGCGGACCATCCAAGGTGGCGGAATAGTTATTTTTAATGCATTTCTACAATATGTGTATCAAATGAAAGGGCTTGTTGAGAGTAACTCGAAAAATAACGTGACGTCATTCTAAATCCAATATGGTGGAACATCCAAGATGGAGGAATAGTTATTTTTTATGCACTTCTACAATATGGGTATCAAATGAAAGGGCTTGTAGAGAGTAACTCGAAAAATAATGTGACGTCATTCTAAATCCAATATGGCGGAACATCCAAGATGGCGAAATAGTTATTTTTTATGCACTTCTGCAATATGGGTATCAAATGAAAGGGCTTGCCGAGAATAATTAGAAAAATATTCTGACATCACTCTTAATCCAATATGGCGGACTTTTGAAGTTTTTTATGCTTTCCTGTAGTATGGGTATTAAATGAAAGGGTTCGCTGAGAATAAAAATGCACGTTAAAAAAAAGATGGTGATTATAAGCTCCGTTGCTCTAATCCACCTGAAATTTGGTGTAGAGACCTCGATTATTCTTGAGGTAGCACATTACACAAAATGCAGGGTAGTACTGTCGACCACGCCGTTGTTTACTTAGGCTCGAAGCTCTTTGCTGCTGGTCAAGCATACGTGGCCTTAAGTAGGATAAAATCATTAGAAGGTCTCCTTATTGAAGAGCTTGACTGTTCGAAATTAACCGGCAACCTTGCAACAATGATGCCTTGAATAAGATGAACAGACTCAGAAACCTAGCCAGCGATAACTAAAAAGTAAAAAATAAATTAAAAGTAAAAAAAAACCTTTTTTTAAAAAAGCTTTTATTTAAATGCTCTAAAAAGAAGAAAATAAAATTTTCCTTTAAAATTTTAACTATCAACTTGTTATACATAATTTATATGATCATAAAAGCTTGTCGCGCGATTTACTTGTGTAAATAAACTAGTACCTATTTAATTGAGTAACTTAATCTGCTAAGTTTAATTTTTTTTAAATTTCAGTTTAATTAAATACTTATAGGTACTTACGCAAACCTCGCGACACGCTTTTATGATCATATAAATTGTGTATAATGAGGCTATAAGTTGATAGTTAAAATTTTAAAGGAAAATTTTTATTTTCTTCTTTTTAGAGCATTTAAATAAAAGCTTTTTTTAAAAAAGGTTTTTTTGCTTTTAATTTTTTTCAGAATTTTTAGGGACATTTTTGGTTTTTTGAAAAATTTGCCGAATACAAAAAACCAAAAATAGTTGAAAAAAATTCTGAAAAAATTTACATGTTTTCTTTGGCTAATTATAAGTACTTTTCGTCATATAAATTTGTTTGTAAAGTTCATCCTTTTCGTGTAAAAAAATCGCGAAGTTTTTTATTACATTGCTGTACAAAATGGCCATTTTGCAAAAACCAAAGCAAAAAGAACTTTCAAAACCATGGTTTGAGAAAGTTTAGACATTCGGACCGCGATTTCTGGTAGTTATAGGATCATTCCATTGCAGCAACGACAAGATAATCGACTTTGAGATGAAAAATGAACAAAAAAAATCGGCGCTTTTTTTAAAAAAACCAAAAAATAATAGGGTTGTTGAAGTTTTTATACAAAACAAATGCCAGATTCTGAAAGAGCACCCCCAAAAACCCCTTATATACGACTTTGGAGGAAATTCGCCCCAATTTTCTATTCGAATCGTACAATTGAACTTGCGTGCACAAAATCCTCGTTTTGCGCATTAATGGGTTAAACTAAAATTGAGAAATGTATTGCCCTTTCTTCTCTATTCTTTCCTGCTCTTTTTTTGGTTTTTGCTTTGTTCTTCTTTAAACTAGGGATGTCGGGATGTTGGGTTTTGATAAGAATGGAATAGGAAGCTGGGATGTTGGAATGCCGGCTGCTGTTGCTGATATCGAGGCTGTTAATGTGGTGTAACAGGATTTGCCTCAAGAGTTGTTGGGAGCTTTATTTATTTATTTATTTATTTACGATTTCATCAAAGAGGCTGATTACTTTACAATATTAGCAAATGCAAAGAATATAAAAGTAAACCAAAAACAAATTAAAAAATCATGTTAATAGATTTGACTTCACTGAAGCTTTAGATAAATTAAAATCTAAACAATTAAACCTGCTATTGAAGCAACGAGACATAGATGAGATCGGCTCATTATAACCGTAATTGGTGCGGTGTTGAGGAATGTAGAAAAAATCCTGATTCCTCAAGGAGCGAGCAGGAACCGATACAGCAAACAAAGACAGAAGAACAGGAGAATCAATGTTACCCTGCAGGCAGTCCATAACAAAAACGACCTTGGAGAAATTGCGTCGCTGTTCCAGGGTGTCAAGCTTTATGAGCTTAATCCTGTCTTGATAAGGCGGTAGAATTAGAGGGTTACTCCATGGAAGACCTCGGAGAGCGAAACGGACAAATCGGCGCTGAACGGCCTCTAGCCGATTAATGTGAATTGTGTAGAAAGGTGACCAAACACAGGAGGCATACTCCAAAATAGGCCTTACAAAAGTGCAGTATAAGAGCCGCGTTATGAAGGGATCGTCAAACTCTCTACTCCATCTCTTAATAAAGCCTAGAGTAGAGCTAGCTTTATTGGCTATCACATTAATGTGGTCGTCGAAAGTAAAACAACAGTTCAGCCACACGCCCAGATCTTTGGTTTTGTCAAGTCGGGTCAAAACACAATCATTGATTGTGTAGTCAAAATTGATTGATGACCTTTTACGAGAGAAGGACATCATCGTACATTTCTCGACGTTTAGGGGAAGACAATTTATAGAGCACCATTTTTGGAAGGCCTCTAAGTCAGCGTTTAAAATTTCACAGTCACATATAGTGGAAACAACACGAAAGATTTTGGCGTCGTCAGCGTAACATAGTATTTCAGAGTGCTTAAGGCATGTCGATAAATCGTTAATGTAAATAATGAATAATAACGGACCAAGATGGCTACCCTGCGGTACCCCGGAGGTGTTATGTATTTCATTGGATAGCGACCCACGAAACAACACACGCTGAGTGCGGCCGGACACATACGAGTTAATCCACTTAACAAACAATGGGGGAAATCCAAGTGCGACCAGCTTCCGAATCAAGATGGCATGATTTATTCTGTCGAATGCTTTACTGAAATCAGTAAAAATGCAATCGACTTGTTTTCCACCCTCTAATGCAGAAACACAGAAATGTGAGAACTCCAGAAGGTTGGTAGTAGTAGATCTGCCTTTAATAAAACCGTGTTGGAACGAACCCAGAAACGGCTTGCAATGGAAGCACAGAACTTTATAGATTAAAGCTTCGAAGATTTTCGCTATCGCGCAAAGTTTAGCAACGGGTCTATAATTCGTTACATCATTTCTGTTGCCTTTCTTATGTAGTGGTGTAACGAAGGATAATTTCCAAGATACTGGAAAGTTACCTGAAGATATAGATAAATTAAATAAATAACAGAAAACACGGACTAGAGAACTAGAGCATTCCTTTAAAAGGGTGACAGGAATGCCATCAGGACCACATGAAAAATTGTCAGCCAAATCTTTTATGTGTTCCAAAATTGTGTCGTCGTTAATTAAAAGGTCTTTCATTTCCAGCGACGTAGCTGGAAACGTCGTCAGAGAGGTAAAATCGTTAGAATCAACACCACAGGTATCGTCGAGAAACGCGGTCTTGAAAAAGTCACCAAAGAGATTTGCAATCTTGAGAGGATCACCACTCTCAAACTCCCCGAACTTTAAAAGGGATGGGTAACCGTCTGTTCCGCGTTTGGAATTAACAAATTTCCAGAATCGTTTAGGCTCGCTAGATAAAACCGTCCTCATATTGTCGATGTATTCCCTGTAAGCTACATCTAGCCCCGAGAGAAATTCATCTCGTATGCCAGAATAAAGGCAAAAGTCAGCCTCGCTCCTTGAAGAACAGAACCTCTTCCATGCCTTAGATTTAAGATTTCTTAAGTGCTTCAAAGAGCTATTAATCCAAGGAGGGCCCGAAAAATCATTTGACCTAGAAACAGGGGCACAAAAAGTAAGGCACGCAAACAAATTATCGTAAAAAGCGTTAACCGCGACATCGATGTCCCGTTCCAGAAAAACATTACTCCAATTACAATTAGCTAATAGATTATTTAGTTTGGAGTAATCAGCCTTTCTAAAATTAAAACAATAGTTGTCAAGAGCTGGAGATGCTGCCATCACGGGGTCGATAAAAAATACAGCGTGAAGAGCTGGATGGTGAGACGTCTCAGGGAGCAGGGGAACCAAGCAACGCCTAACCAGAGTCGAACTAGGGTCAGTTCCAAATACTAAGTCCAGAAATCTTCCAGATGCGTTAGGTATATGTGAACATTGCGTCAGTCCTGATGAGGCGAGGTCTTCTATAAAAGTAGAGTAGAAAGGCGGGGCAGATACATATGAAGGTAAGAGCCCGTTGTCATCCGAAGTCCGCCAGTCGATTGATGGTAAATTGAAATCTCCAAAGAGCAATATTTCGTCAGACGCACTCAAGGAGGCGGAAAGCTCGTCAATAATAGAAGCGAGGATCAAATATGTGTCACTGCTCACACCAGGAGGAACGTATGCAGTCAATAAAAATATGTTTTTATGTGGCATCCTTAGGACAATTGCTAAAAGCTCCAGATCGTCCTGGTTGGTAAACTCTACAAGAGAGCAAGGTATATCGCGGCGAACGGCGCACAAAACACCCCCTCCCACTGGTGCATTAGGTGTAGCCCCATGACGATCACGTCTAAAGACCAGATATTCAGGTCCGAAAAGCTCCGAATCCGTAATAGAATCATTTGCCTCAACTTCCGTCACTAAATGCCGACTCTTTCTCCCAATGTCGAGGTCAATAATGAAGAAGGGGGACAGAATAATTATCTAATTTTCATTCTAAAATTTCATTTATTTATTTATATGATTAGAGAAATTCCCTTTAAAACACTTTTTGTCCTTCATCCCTCGGAAAAAAAAACAAAACAAACTCATTTCTTTATTCAACCCGCCTACGTCACAAACTCCTACGGTTTTCCACTTGTTGTATTTTGAATCATTCGCTGCTATGATGAAATTTAAATAACCGAACAAGTAAGATAGGAGTGACGTCGCCACAATGTATAAGTACAAAGCAGGTATTGACAATCTGACAGAGCAACCCCGGTTCTAAAGCCACCCTTAGAACTTTCTTGATTGTAAAAAAAATACCTTAATTAAATTGAAGTATACCGCTTGAAACTTTTACAAACTGATTTATAAACCTATTTAAGTATTTTAAAAAATGCCAAGTATATTGGTTTGGTTTAACCCATTAACGCCCAAAGAACCTAATTTTTTTGTGCAGTTTGAATCCGCAATTTTCAATTTTCAAAATTTGATGTTAAATTTGTGATTAGCGACTACCAAAACTCCTGTATACTGAATTTCATGAAAATCTGTGAGATTTTTAAAATTTGTTGTCCGCCATATTGAATTTGCCATTTTGCACAATAGAAAATCCGCCATTTTGAAAAGGTTATGAGTGATTGCGATCAGCAAAAAAACTTTTTTCTGTAAGTTCAAACATTCCGATCACCGTTGATCATAGTAAGAATTGTATTTCAAAACTCTATTGCCTTGAAAAAAAATTACAAAAAAAAAAAATTTCAAATTTCTTGATACTTTTTTTCGAAAAAGTCGCCATATTTAATTTCCTATTGGAAAAAACTCAATTTTGACGACAGATTCTGAAAGAGCACACTCAAAACTAGTAAGATTCATGGTTTTTATTGGAAAATAAATGTCGTTTAATTGTAAGAATGAGGTTTCAAACTGCAAAAAAAAATTATGTTCTTTGGGCGTTAATGGGTTAAGTAATTGCCAAGCGGTTACAAACTTGCATTATTATACTGCGCAGTTAAAGTGTTTTATAACGTCTGTAACTTATGCAGTTCATTCGAAATACTGTAAAAAATATATAAATGAGAAGATAGGCGATTTATTGGGTTCTTCGGAAAGTAATTAAGTTTTTTCAAAACAGAGGACTTCATTTTATTTGTTTGCAGTAAACTTTACACTTAAGGGGTTATACAGGGTGTAACATTATTAGATACGGATATTTTGAGAGGGGTATGTATACGTCCTAATAAACGCTTTGAGTGAAAAATCAACATTATCAGAGGACATTTTATTTTTCATACAAAAAATAAAATAATAATTTTCACAAAACTTAATCACCCTGTACACCACTAACGTTCCGAGAAACATTCCTACTACCTACACTACTACAAACAAACGCGGCCGATGGCGGCAGCGGCGGTCGGTAGTTTCCAGCGCCATGTGACACTAGCGCAACCCCCGAGCGCCCCCACCGCGCGGGTCATCAGCTGGCGCGGACGGAACGCCCGCACGATTGCGCAATTGCATTAAATGCTTTGTACGTGTCGCGTGTCTGTTCGCAAAAACATTCAAAATGCCGTACCGGTACACGAACGCCGAATACCTGAACATGGTGATATGTTATCGCTACGCGAATCGGAGCCTGCCTGCAGCTGCGGCCCTGTTTGTAGTAGTGTAGGTAGTAGGAATGTTTCTCGGAACGTTAGTGGTGTACAGGATGATTACGTTTTGTGACAATTATTATTTTATTTTTTGTATGAAAAATAAAATGTCCTCTGATAATGTTGATTTTACACTCAAAGCGTTTATTAGGACGTGTACATACCCCTCTCAAAATATCCGTATCTAATAATGTTACACCTTATATACAGTCAGGAGGCCCAAAGAAGTCGATTTTTCAAGAATTTTTCTTGAGATGACCTATTAAGTTATTAATGTAAAAATTTGTACACATATGGTAACTCTTGAGTGTATTTTAATGTTTTTTATGTGCAAAAATAATTATTTTAAAAGCTGCTACAGCTGAGCTCGGGGAGCAACTCTAAAAAAATGCGTCTTGCGGTGAGCACAATATCTATGGACTGGATCATCCAAAATGAAAAAACCAAAAATATTTCGTTAATATATTGTTTATTGTTGTTGTTATCGTGTAATTAATCGACGGAATAAGCAAAATAAGAATTTTTGACAAAATGGCGTCTTCTTAAAAAAAAAAATTGATTTTAAACCAAAAAAAATTAGCCTTAAATTGATAAAATGAAAAATATTTATCGGTGAGAAAAAACCTTCGATTAATTACTAAAAAATATACTTAAAAAGCTTGTGTTAAGATTTGAAACTGAGTTTAAAGTTTCAAAAGTATCTTACATATAGTAAAAAAATCATTACAAATATGCGTGTAACTTCATAAATATTCACCAGATTGACATGAAATTTTCTGTGGGTGTATTTAAATATTTGTATATTACGAAAAAAAAAAACGGATTTTCTGAAAATCCTGACTGTATATAACCCGTTAAGCCGCAATATCATTATACATTTTGACAGCAACGCTTGTTTGTGAAGTTTGTTTCATTCTGTGCAAGTTTTTGTTTGGTGCGCTATCAAATATGCACAATCGAAAGCAGCATTTTCGGCATATTTTACTTTTTTACTATCGAAAATGTAAAAATGCTGTTCAAACAAGAAAAAAATTAGTCGAGGTTTATGGAGAAGATGTATTGACAGAACACTAGTCCAAAAACTTGTTCGTAAAATTTGAAACGCTTTGGTTTTATTTTAAAACTCGACATATGGGTTCCACATGTTCTTACAGAAAGAAATTTGCTCCGTCGCATTGACGTGAATTAGCCAATCGACCAATAGATCATTTAAAGGTACGGACACAGCAAAATCGAAGCGAGCAATTTTAAAATTTGGGTGACGTACAAATTAATTGAAGTGTCCGGATAGAACGCGACATGAGCGAAGCGTCTACCGCGACAGAATATTCGCAAAGCCAAAACTCATTTTCATCCTGCCCACAGCAAACACGAGCGGGCGCGAGAAAAAAAACGCGTTACATACAAATAAATGAGTTTGTCCGGACTAGATGCGACATTTGCTCCGTGCTGTACGCGAATAAAATCTAAACTCGTTTGAAAGCATTTTGGACGCGCGAGAGTATTGGTCATATGTCGATACTGAGGTGCACATAGCACATAGAACACGTACTTTTTCAAATTCGTTATGAAGGAACTAATTGAAGCTATGCGGAAGTAGCCTATGTTGTGGGATTTTTCAAATAATTACTATAAAGATAATGGGAAAAAAGCAGATGGAAAGTTGTTACAGCTTTTGTAGGTTTTTTTTAATTTTTTCTTAAAAATGCTGCTATGCACTTAAAACAGATGCGGCAAGATCAAAATGGAAGAGTCTAAGGGATTCGTGAAGTGAAAATTATACGCTTTATTATCGCATAAGTCGCGCCGCTTCTCATTTGGTGTGTCTGTACCTTAAATCCACCCCCGTTCTTTGGGATGGTTATCGGGCTTTGTGCCCATTGCGACTTTTGATCTACGTATTGGGAACTATCAACATGCAAAGTTTCAAAAAAATTGGCCGGAACCCATTTTCCATAAGGATTCTGTGTGGTCCGTTGTTTCCGTAAGTCGCATATTGTGGAATGACTTGCATCTGAATTCCAAAATCAAGCAGCGTGACGTTTACAGCCAAATATCAAAAAGTTCTTTTCTTTATACCTTAGGTCTGATTAGTAATTTTTGAGTAAAAATCTGATAAATAATTACATATAGTATTGATGAAAAAGCACAAATCACCAAATAATTCAGTATAATTAATAGATTTTTTCCGTCTGTTGAGGCAACTCTTTAAGTAAAAGGTTTTACCCATGGGTAAGAACTCTAACTTCTTGTGTTCTCTGTTAATACTTTGGACAAATCGTCAGCGACAAGTGTTCAAAAGATAGCGAAAGCAACTTTGGGGTCAGAATTGAAACACATAACGAGGAAGGTTCTCATATAACCTAGTTCCATTCCACTTGCCATGATACTATGCAAACAAGAACTTATTTTACCTTTCGCTATTGTGTCGTCCATCGAAACCAATCACAATTCCTCTCTGCCGATCCGTTTTCTCTGTAAAATTCTCCAACAAGTACTTAGCAAGCCCCTGTGCGGTTTGTATGACAACGAGATCGTTCATGGAATCAAAACCGGCTCGCATAACACCGCGTAAACCGGCAGTACCAAACGTTAAGCGATTACATAATCTGGCTCGAAGAACATCCCATTGTTTATTTTCTGCTAGCTTTCGTATTTCGGTGTGTGTTTTGTCGTTCTACAAAGGAAGTTGTCAAATTTAATTTCCTTAGAACATTAGAATTACCTGGTCCCACTTTAGCCACTGTTCTAGTTTTTCTTCAAGATCTGCGGGTGAGCTATTCCAGATGTTACTGTCCATAATTTTCACTATAAATGTTAATCGTAAAGTCGAACACAAATTACCAATTACAAAATTTGGGAAGATAAGAAAATTGTTAGCCGGGTAGCAACTAATAATGCCTTGGGTGTGAATTATTGTCTTATGAGTAAAACTTCTTAGCTGAAGTAGCTGTCTTACTGCAAAAGCTACTTTTCTTCTTTCTAGCTTGATATAAAATCGCCTGATTAACGTAACGTCATCACTCATATCAGATTCGCCTTTCACATAATTATTTCAATGCTGCTCAAAAAATGTATAACTTTTAACCTTAACTACTTGAAGTATTGATTTTGAGATTATGCAATGAGCATTAATCAATACAGAGGGCTTTCTTAGTGAATAGATAAAGTCAATAAATACACTTAGGTAAGCTAAAATATCTTCGGCTCATCGGTTTTACATATTAAATAATATATAAAAAAAAACTTGTCTCATAATTCCCTATGTAGATTAAAATATTGCATCCCCTACTAGATCGGCGCATGACCCCTCGGAATGTTTCGTCAGCTTTAAAGTTTCGCGAAAAGGAGGTTTAGTGGTTTCTAAACCGGATTTAGTGGATTCTATCATTTCCGAAGTCCTTTCATTTGATAACAGTTTCTAAAGGAGGGGAAAAATAAGAGAAAAATCAACACGCATCACAAAAGAATTAAACTTATGTACAAAATGATTTCTTTATTCAAATATATTGTTTTCAAAATAACACAGAAATGAATTAGCGGGGTTTTTACTGTATAACTATTATCAGGGGTAAAACTGCAGAACCCGGGACACTACGAAGTTGGCTGCATTTCAAGATTGTCAAATGTGGACCAAACTTAGAAAAAGAAACAAACAGGAAGTTCATAAATTTTTTAAAAAAAGTTCGTTACAATAGATGGTTTTTGTGAAATGGTAAATAAATTGCCAACAATTTTGGAAATATGAGACATTTCGTGAGAAATAGTAAAAAAAAGTAAACTTGTGCAAAAAATTGCCTAAAAACGTTGTCATAATTATATGGTTGATTCTTTTAATGCTTTTTAGGGAGAGATAGTCGTAAGAGAATGTTCTGTTCTTCGCGCGCGCGCTTGGGCATATATATGTATATGTACGTATTTATTTCATCTATAAATATACATGTGTATCCATACGCGCGCGCGTTTGTGTGCGTGTGTGTCTGCGTATATATGTGCATATACATGTATTCCTGAGTATTTTTCTATATACATACGTAACACATATTTTGCACATGGATATATGGATGTGTATATCCATACATATATATACCATATATATGTATGCATATGTGTACAGGTATATACAGGGTGTCCCAGAACTCAACGTCAAGCCGAAATCGAGCATTAGGCCAAGTCGTAACAGTTATCAGAAAAATATGAAAAAAAATCTTGGTCATGTACTTTTCAAATTATAAGGATTCAAAAATAAACTGACACCCTGTGATGATCTTTCAAGTCCTGTGACTGCAAATATTAACTTTTCGTCATTTTTTTTTCTACCGTATAACTATGAATAACCCTTCTGTCAAACACAGTTAAAAGTTAGAATATAACTGCCTCAGTTTCAAATAAAAAGTTAGATTTTTACCCAACATTGAATTCAAAATAATTACATCACCCAACTTTAACTTTAACCGACTGTAATTATTTTGCATTCAATGTTGGGCAAAAATCTAACTTTTTATTTGAAACTGAGGCAGTTATATTCTAACTTTTAACTGTGTTTGACAGAAGGGTTATTCATAGTTATACGGTAGAAAAAAAAATGACGAAAAGTTAATATTTGCAGTCACGGGACTTGAAAGATCATCACAGGGTGTCCGTTTATTTTTGAATCCTTATAATTTGAAAAGTACATGACCAAGATTTTTTTTCATATTTTTCTGATAACTGTTACGACTTGGCCTAATGCTCGATTTCGGCTTGACGTTGAGTTCTGGGACACCCTGTATATGGATGTTTATAGATAAAATAAATTCGTACATATACATATATATACACACGCACGCGCCCAAACGCGCTCGCGAAGAACAGAGCATTCTCGTACGACTACTTCTCCCCTCCTTTTTGTTCTTTTTTTCTAAGGCTTTCGTGGTCGAAATCATTACCTCCAACTTCACTTTAGTTGGAAAATGTCACTTGTCAGTTCCAAATAGCCACGGATTCTGCAGTAGACCCCTATCCGAAAAGGTATTAAAAGTTTTCGTATCGCGGAAACCGCACACCATTCAAATTAAAATTGCCGGCAACACTTTGATTGTCATTTTGATTTTTTCTTTCTTATTATTTACATCGTACACTGAACTTCAATTTAGCGATGGGTAAAGCCTTAAATGTTGTGCAGGGCAAGCACTGACATGAAAGAACTAGTCTGCTAACCGTCGTCTGAAAAATGAGACCATTTCTAGCACAGGTTCAAACCTAATGGAGCAAATCATTCTACAGTCAAGTCTCCTATAACGCGATTAATTCGTACCGCGTTATATGGAAACCGTGCTATGAGAAGCTTATGCCTACTCTCCAATGAGCAACCCAACCAAAAAAATTGCTGCTACCTTTTCCTTCTCATTGTGAAATAAATCTCCCGTCTCGCTTGTGTTTGGTTGGCATGCTCTAGCTTTTCGTTCGTATTGGTTAAATCATTTGAAATTCAGCCGAATTCTAGTAGTGGTTCTGAGCCTAGCTAATTATTCAGTACTGCCAAAATGTCAAATTTTAAGAAATAATTGAGGTTAAGTGTTAGAAAAAAAATGCCGCCAAAAGTGAAGAAGCATTTTTAAGTGGAAATGGTATTTATTTGACTGTTAAGTAAAAAAGGATGACATTTATAAACATCCTTGTTCATAAATTACGAAATATAAATTTCTTCCTGTTCCATTGCACTCCCGATAAAAACAAGCAGAACGTTTTACATCTCACATCTACATTGATAAGGATGTGTACGAACGCATTTTGTCAGCCAACTGATAAGTGGTTGGTTTGTGGTTGGCTTACTTCCTTCCAAAATGGCGGCTCAGGATAATTAAAATTTTATAAATATTTTTAAAAACTGCTCGTGTCGTAACTCAAAATGTTATTGACCGATTTGCCTGAAATTTTGAGACGTTTTTCTATACATTATTATCGGAAGGATAAACCTAAAATTTTTGGACCTTGCATCGGAGACGACAGACAAAACATTATCCTGAGCCGTCATTTTGGAAGGATTTTGGAAGGAATTAAATAAAGTTATGTTAAAAATTTAAAACAACATAATTATTTTATCACCTTCTAAAACATTTTTAAAATTTTATTTATTTATGACAGCTAGGACTTAAAATTAATTTTAAGCCTACCTATGAAATAGCGCACTCGGAAACAAAGCCCATATGGCGCATCCTAAATCTAGGTTTTATTACAGCTAATTAAATCTAGCCATTTCCTACTAATATTATTTTCTTTTTCACAGATAATTACCGCCTTGGGTCAGTCCAAAGATTTAGTGAAGATTGCACAAGAAATAGTTTTTGGGTATACATATTTTTGAGCTAATAAAGTCTTAATCATGTACTACTAATGAGGCGGGGTAAGGTATGCCTTAATACTACTTACACAATAATGTACATTCGATAAACGTAATTAAATAATTTTTATTGCGCTTAATTACAGTTTAAAAACAATGGTAGGAAGATTGCGCTTGTGAAGCCACGGATTACTAGTTTAGGTATATAAATATGAATCTTTTTCATTCCTGTGAGACATAGACAAAAAATGTGCCGCCCCTAAAATCTGCCGCCCTAGGCTCCAGCCTACTCAGCCTGCTGGTAAATCCACCACTGCCGTTGTGAAACGGCGAATTCGATGAAATTTAGATAAATATAATAAATAATAAATAAAATAAATAAAAATAATAATAAATAATAATATAATAAATAAAAACAAAAATAAAAGAATTAACAAAAATAGTGGTCTACTGTATGAATTTATAATTACAGTAGAACGCCGATTATCCGAATCGACAGGGACCGGGGTCGATTCGGATAATCGAATATTCGGATAATCGGACATAGACTGGTAGGTTCAAAGTTGGCAACCAGAGACTACCAGTTTTGAGCTTGTTGAATATGTAGCTTGGTAGATATATGGTGAGAAGTATATCTATATATGTTTGTTTGGCTGGAGCTTTGAGCTCACCTCAAAACTGGCACTCTCTGACTACCAAGATTGAACACGGCAAACCACAAAACTTGTTTTTATTGAAAAATTACTTGGTTTTAATTTTTTATATCACGCTTAGGACCGATTCGGATAATTGGCAATTCGGTTAATCGGCGTTCGGATAATCGGCGTTCTACTGTACTTCCAGATACTGTTCAAGTATCTAAAGATTAAATATGCGTAAGTATACCTAATGCCGAGAGTAGGGACAGTAGGTCCGAGGGAGTGGATGGGTTAAGAAGGGTAGTTAAGTTTGGGTATTTTCCATTGCACATATTCTTTGTTAACTCGCATTCCGTTAATATGTGCCAGATACTGAGGCTTCCTTGGCAACTCTGGCAGCCAGGTTGTGGACCTTGAATCATGAGGTGGGCGTGAGTAAGTCTCAACGAATTAATAACTAAAGGAAAGGAATTATCAGCAGAAAAGTGAAACCAATTTAGCAAAGACACGGAAGACCATTGCAGTAGTAAAAGAAAAATTTATAGGAAGGGGCAATTGGAGCGATTTAAAAAAAATCTAATCTTATTTTTAATGAAAGATCTGGGACTGCTATTTAAGAATAAGCGCAAATAAAAACGAAGAAAGTTTACAGCTAGAACCGCAGCGTATTGATTATGGTAGATACTGATCGTACAACATGTACATCTTGATGATAGCTGTGGTAAAAATTGCTGTAGAACCGTTTGCTCTGTTTCTGCAGAGTGAGTTTCCTAATAATGAACGTGTTCAGAGTGCAAGCTGTAGCAGCTACAATAGCTTAGCAAAGCATAGCAAAAGCAAGAGTCGAAGCTTACAGAAGGTAGTTGATAGTATATCTATACAAAAAACCCTCTGAACGCGCACCGTAGACGTTATCGGATAAAACCTTATATATTTGCTATAGCTGGCACTGTGAACAAACTCAATGTGTAAGGAAAAAGTAGTGCAATAGCTCCCTCCTCCTTTTTAAACCGGGCTGGCGGAGTTACGGCGCTTGCTATAGAACTATACTCTTATATCTAATGTAGTTTTGAAAGTAGCAACTTATATATTAATCCTTCACAATATCTAATTAACACCTTATAACACCTTCAATTAAACAAATAAAACTTTTTAATTATAAGTTGATTACATAGTGCCCCCAATGATATGTTCGCTGCTTGACTTCAGCTCTGTGCTTTCCTACAAACAAACACGGGCAACTGATTGCCGTGCGGAGCCGAATATAAATCTGAATTATGATGAAGATTTCGCTTTTATAGATTTATTTACTCGGTTAATATTGAAACAATTTGAATTATTGAAGACTTACGTATGAAATGATATCCCAGGAGGTCGGGAACGCATCCTATTCTGGCAAATATGCACGGAACACTTCATTTTATAATTTATAGTTTTTTAGTCACTAATTCCACAAAACCCATCTTTACAAAAGTCTACACTCTGCTACGCAACTCCTGCTATAAGTTTTTCCACAAGTTTTAATGGTACCGTGTTTATAAATACACAAACAATTGAAGCCTCTGGTGGAAGAAGGTGTTAACTCACTTTTTCAGAAAAAAATTTTCTTCCCGCCAAACTATTTTCCGTGGCGCTAAATTTCATTTTGTAATATAAAAATATCATCCATGTGATTTTTATATGGGTTTGCAATTAAACCAAAATGTTACTGAAATAACCGTAGAATTAAAAAACCAAATAGTTACTCATAATGTGTTCCCGTGAACAGTTTGGTAAAAAGTGAGTTAACACCTTCTTCCACCAGAGGCTTCAATTTCAATTTCTCCCTATAATCACCACAATTCGCAAAATTCTTGAAAATGTCAAAACAAGAATGACAATCAACATACAAACAATGGTTGTTGTCTTCGCTTAAATTTGGCTTCCCTTTTTTCAAATGGGCTTTATATATGAGTTCCTTTCCTTTAGTTATTAATTCGTTGGTAAGTCCTGGCCTGTTCGAGTCCGGCATATTTTGACTCCGTTCCAACGTGAAAGCTCTTTATTGTACAGAGGTGGTGCCACGATCTTGTAGTGGTGAGGCAAGAATGTGGTTTCTCGTTGCCAGGTCTCGGCAGCTTTCCTCAACTTTTGTAGGCAAAAACGCCTAATGAAAGAAACAGCTGGGACATCTTCTTCTCTTTCGTCGTCATCGAAGGTGGACTTAGCCGCTTTATCTGCTACTTCATTCCCTTGGATGCCAGAATGGGCTGGGATCCCGATTAACCTAATGGGGTGTGTCTTCTTTAGTAGGGCCTGGCAAACTTTTACCCAGAGATCGGCAAAAATATTTTTGTCGTCAATATTTTCGATGATAATAACCAATACCATAAATATTACAATTTTATTAAATAAATTTCCAATTGTTAATTCATTTGGTAATAAGCCAAATTATATATATATAATTTATGACTTATGACTTATATTTAAAAAATATATATATATACATATATATTGTACACAACATACAACTTACACTCTTCGTCATATGTCATAGCCATAGAGAACATGTGGTACTTGCTTCAACGTAATATGTGATTTATCACAAAACATATGTGACATATAAATATGTGCTTCGTTTAGTTACAAATCTCATATTCATTGTATGTGACATGACATGTCATATGGGAAATGTTAAGTGCGTTCCCCGCATATTCATTATATGTAACATATGTTATGCGTCTCATCACATATTACAAATAACATAACTGTATGTGCAAACATGTTATATGTGATTTGTTATATGTGCTTTGTCAAACATAACATACAGTTATGTCACATATCACATGACTAATGCGATACGGGATTCCTAACATATCATACATCACACGAAAATGGGTATTTTCAAATTTCTAGTCAACAAATTACCGAAAACTAGAGTACCTAATCAAAAATGTGGTTCAGAAAATTACCGACTAATTGAGTATTCTTCAATTTCTGGCCAATGGATTCCCGATTGCTACAGTAATCAGAAATTTCTTACAGAAAATTGCTGACTAGTTGAGTATTCTAAAATTTCTGGCCCATGAATACCGATTGCTAGAGTAATCAGAAATTTCTTACGATAAATTGCTGACTAGTTGAGTATTCTAAAATTTCTGGCCCATGAATTACCGACTGCTAGAGTACTCAGAAATTTCTCACTGCAAATTACCGACTAGTTGAGTATTCTCGACTTTCTGAGCCATGGATTACCGACTGCTGGAGTAATCAGAAATTTCTCACAGAACATTGCTGAATAGTTGAGTATTCTCGAATTTCTGGCCCATGGATTACCGATTGCTTGAATAATCACACTGTTTGGAGGGCAAATTATCGGTATTTGGGTATTCATAAATGTTTGCCTGAGCAATTACTGATTATTTGTGCAATGGAAAATTCTAGAACGATGATTATTAATTTTTGAATAATTGACAATTTCAATGTTGCAATTAGAAATTGTTTACAAATTGAAAAATCGAAAGAGAAATATTATTTTTTTGCCGATCTCTGCTTTTACCAATGGTTCATATTGATGATTGTTTGTTATCGCCTGAATAGCATAGGAAAAGGCCTTCCATATGGCCACAAGTTCGGTCTCGTAGCTCGATGTTTCTTTAGGCAATTTGAATCGGTGAATATCCGGTGAGTTTGGGCTTCTGGGATGGTAGACTACAAAAGCCGCCGCAGAGTGGTCGTCAGACCTCGAGCCATCTGTGTATGTTCTTACCCAGCTCGGATGTTTGGCAATATCTAGGGCATGATTTGCACGTCTCTCTTCAACAATGGAGTTGCTTTTCCGGGGGCGGCCGATCTAGTAGGAGAAGAGAGAATTTGAGATGGGCTGTGGGGTGGAGTATTGAACCAGGATGGGTTCGAGTCTTGGGAGACTTAAACCTAAAGCAGCGGTTAGTAGGAGTGCTTTTTTTAAAGAAGGTGTTGATCGAGGACGGGTGGTCTCCTGGTCCAGGCTATGTAGTGTTAGGTGGTGAAGGTAGGTCGAATCGGATCTAGCCAGTTGGCTGCAACTATTTTAACCAAGGCCTTGTTGATTCTGTCTTCGATGGGCATGAGGCCTCCCTCTACTCAGAGGGCGCGGTTTGGGGTACTTCTTAGTGCTCCAAAGGCAGTTCGCAGGGCTTTGTTGGCAGCTTTCTGTATTTTGTTGAGATTTGCCTGTGTTGTAGAGCCGTATAGTGGCAGGCAATAGCCAGTGTGTCCAGAGATCAGGACCCTTGCGATTTGAGAAGTCGCGTGGATTGGTGCTCCAAGGTTTTTCGCTGAGATGGTTCGCAGGAGATTGTTTATTTTATCGACCTTGGTGGTGACTTTGGAGGTGTGTTCGGTCCAGGATAATCGCTTCTCGAAAATTAGACCTAGTCGGCGTAAACTCTAGATCTCCAATAACTATTGATCGCTGATTGTAGTTTCTTTTGCTTGTGAAGGTAATGAGCTCGGCTTTTTGGACCGGGACTATGGCTCCCGTTCTGTGGCACCAGATGTCGATGGCAGTCAAACCTCTCCTGAGGCAGGTGGCGGGTTCGTCTGTGTCCGTCGTTAGCAGGAGGTTGTCCGCGTAAACGTATGTTTTTAGTCCGTTGATGTCGTTAAGGGTCGGGATAAGGGCGTATATAATTGTGTTGAAAAGGGATGTCGATAGGGGAGAGCCTTGCGGGAGAACGTTTTCAATTTGTAGCTTCCGAAATTCAAAGCTATTAATTCTAACCTTAATTGCTCTATTAGTTAGTAAATGCTCAATTAATCTGACGAACGATCCATCAGATCCCCATTCTATTAGTTGTTGCGTTATGATATTTCGGAGTACCCTATCATAGCCCTTTTCAATGTCTACCGACACGAGATTGAAAATTTTCTTTTTTATTAAGAGCCATCTTGATATCCGTGTTATGTTTATTGATGTTATTCTTGCAGGGAATATACATCAATGGGGGTTTGCTCTGGGAATATCGTGTAGTTCAGGGTGACGGTAGCTGGAGAGTAGCTGCAGGGCGTGCTTCAATAAAACCCTGGCTAGTTAGCTATATTCGCTTTATTATTCACTAAACTCAACTACTCCACTTAACTTTCACTACACTACTTAATTCTTTTCCCGGCACTCAACTCGTATTATTCTGTTTTTTGGAATGGGACCCGAGTACGTTCGTTCACCTTGTTAACTTAAGAACGACTCACTTTTTCTTTACCGAGGGGATTTAAGGTCTCTCCCTCGGTCGATCGATCGGAAAATTCCAGTCGATCGCTGAGTTGGACCAAATTCTTTCGCAAGTTGCGTGGTCAAGCACCACCCAAGTGTTCTTGCCCTCGCAAATTGAGTCGCTTGTTGTTTTGGGTCACCTAGTCCAGACTTTTTATGTTGCAATATCTTTGGGGTGAAGTGCCTCAAAAATGCTTTTTGACTTACAAGGGGAGGGCACGGTGTGGGAAATTCACTTCGGGACGAGATTCCGTGTGGTAGTAGTTTCCCATAAGAGTATGCAAACCCTAAAAGATTATTTCAGAATGGCCAGTAGTTTCGAAGATTTTCAAAGATTTTTTTTTTTTTAATTAACTATTTTAATAACACAGGTTTACAAAAAAAAAAGTTGATGTTCTTTTCACCAGACCATCTCATTTTAATGTAAACCAACGCCCTGAATCCGAATCCGAGGTCCGTTAACCTCCATCACGTCAGGTTCAAGGTCATTTCAAGGTCAAATTGAGAAAAACCCACTAAATAAGTCTGAAAAAGAAGACTTATAGGTTTTTGGGGCCGCTGAATCCGAATTCGTGATTTGTTTAACTCCCAAAGGTCAGCCAGAGGTTATTTCAAGGGCATTTCAAGATGAAATTGGGAAAAATCCACTAAATAAGTCTGAAAAAGAAGATGTATAGGTTTTTGGGGTCATTGAACCCGAATCCGTGATTTGCTTAAGCCCCAAAGGTCAACCAGAGGTCGTTTCAAGGGCATTTCAAGGTGAAACGGGGAAAAAATCCACTAAATAAGTCTGAAAAAGAAGATGTATACGTTTTTGGGGTCGCTGAATCCGAATTCGTGGTTTGCTTAATCCCCCAAGATCAGCCAGAGCTCGATTCCAAGTCATTCCAAGTTCAAATATAGAAAAGACGTGTATTGAATCCCAACCACTGAATACATGGGTTTTTGGGTCGCTGATTGCAAATCATGGGCTAGTTTAACCTCACAAGGACAACTAAATGTTATATAAAGGTCAGTTGTAGGTTATCTTAAGTTGGGAAATGGCCACGCAACATATACCAGCCACTGTGTATATAGTTTTTTTACGGATGCGAAATTCCAATAAAGTCCGCTTAACCTTATAATATTATATAGAGGTAATTTTAAGCTCTGTTAACTGGAAAGGAAGGTTTTAGAATCGTTAAATCAGAATTCATGGTACTTTAACTTTGAATAACATGAGCCTTAAACGTGGTAATAATCAACTACTTTTTTCCATATTAAACCGCATGAGACCAACTGGCGCATGCGCAGAAGTGATATAATAGCAGAACAAGACTGAACTATGCTTAAGTTAGGGTCCGTTCTCGAACGGAACAAGAAGAAAACTCGTCACATGCATCACTGCTAAGAAATTACTCACTCAGTTTTGTTTGCGAAAATAATTTTTTTTTGTGTTTTTAAACCTTCATTCACTTCGGTGGGATCTAACATTCCTACAAAATTGAGTAGTTCATGGAAAACTTGCTACTCGGAGGTTTTTGGGGTCGCCGATCACGAATCTGAAGTCCAAATTTGAGAATTTTTAAATCCAAGATGGGGGTTCCAATATGGCGGCACTAGATTCGTCGACCCAAAAATCCATGTATTCAGTGGTTGGGATTCAATACACGCCTTTTCTATATTTGACCTTGGAATGACTTCGAAACGGCCTCTGGCTGACCTTGGGGGATTAAGCAAACCACGAATTCGGATTCAGCGACCCCGAAAACCTACACATCTTCCTTTTCAGACTTATTTAGTGGATTTTTTCCCAATTTCACCTTGAAATGCCCTTGAAACGACCTCTGGCTGACCTTGCAGGCTTAAGCAAATCACGAATTCGGATTCAGTGACACAAAAAACCTATACATCTTCTGTTTCAGACCCGCTTAGTGGATTTTTCCCAATTTCACCTTGAAATGTCCTTAAAACAACCTTTGGCTGACCTTGGGGGTTAAGCAAATCACGAATTCGGATTCAATGACTCCAAAAACCTATACATCTTCTTTTTCAGACCTATTTAGTGGGTTTTCCCTAATTTCACCTTGAAATGCCCTTGAAATAACCTCTGGCTGACCTTTGGGAGTTAAACAAATCACGAATTCGAATTCAGCGGCCCCAAAAACCTATAAGTCCTCTTTTTCAGACTTATTTAGTGGGTTTTTCTCAATTTGACCTTGAAATGACCTTGAACATGACGTGATGGAGGTTAACGGACCTCGGATTCGGATTCAGGGCGTTGGTTTACATAAAAATGAGATGGTCTGGTGAAAAGACCATCAGCTTTTTCTTTTTGTAAACCTGTGTTATTAAAATAGTTAATTAAAAAAAAAAAAAAAAAATCTTTGAAAATCTTCGAAACTACTGGCCATTCTGAAATAATCTTTTAGGGTTTGCATACTCTTATGGGAAACTACTACCACACGGAATCTCGTCCCGAAGTGAATTTCCCACACCGTGCCCTCCCCTTGTTAAACAGATTTTTAAAGTACTTCACCATAATTTATTGTTACCAACTGATGCAATCTTTCTTTCAGATGTTAAGAATTCTTAGAAATGAATTCTTTGTCAAGAATTCAACTCTAAGATATTTTCCCTGCACTGATGGTAGAGAATTTTAATTTTATATTCGAAATATCGGGCTAATATGCCGATATTTCGCTATGCAACATTTCTTCCCCCTGTGAAGAAGAGGATTATTCTTTGAAGAGGAATAATTCTCGGGGTTGAAGGTGGCGGATAATTTTGTTTGAAAACGTTGATTGATTAAACATAGGAAGAAAAAAAAAATTCGCGGCCAGTTGAGTGCCGTTTACAAAATGGATTTCTTAAGTCTATTGTATAATTGTTATGGATATAATGTTGCTTAAAATAATAGTTTTAATCATTTTTGATAATATAATGTCTAAGCTTATTGTAATACATTTTTATGCATACTTATTTTTGGACTTACTTTTTGGTTGTACCTCCCTTTCTGATAACAAAAAATTGAACTTAATTTTATTGACAAATTGCTTATAGAAAATTCATACATATATGGGTAATTCTTTTACAAACCGTACAGATATTGATAAAGATTGACGGACACATCTCTGATTGGGCTGAAACTGTTTTTACGGATTCTATATCGAAAAATAAGAGATAAGTGTCCGAGCATTTTTTTCCTTCGCATATTTTCGATAATACAAGTGATCGAAAATGTGAGAATAGCGAGTTTTTTGGCTTGGAGACTCATTTTCAAAAATTTATATCTTTGGTTCTATTTGAGCTAGAAACTTCTTTTTTTTCATTTTAAATCTAAAGAACTGAATTTTGAGAAAAAAAATATTTTTAATAAAAATTATTAACAAGTTAATATTGTTATTAACAATTTAATTGTTTAAATAAATTTTTATCAATGGCTTAAATCAATATATTTACCGTATTCCTCGTTAAATTTTACATAAAAAACATGTTTTAAAAATATGTTTTAAAAAAAAACTTTATGTCTTCTTCATCCAGAGTGCCCCGTCTGCCACATGTACAACACTAAAAGTTCGTTAGCTGTTGGATCAGCTGTGTACTGGCTTTTGTCCGCTGCTACCGATATTTTGTATCTTTTCTCTCGACAAAGCCTTTATAGAATTCTTTACCTTCGCTGTGCGCGCAAGTGCTTTTCTGTTTTTTACTGAAACGTTAGTTGAAACCGTTTTCGCCATCTTGAGACCTCAAATGAACCTGTTCGTTTCTCCGCTCGTGACTGTGACTCTTTGCCTGGATTAGCGTGCTATTATAACAATGCCTAATAAAAAGGCCAAAAAATTACAAGGGATGAATATTCGAACCGA
Source organism: Dysmachus trigonus (assembly GCA_949715965.1). NCBI lineage: Eukaryota > Metazoa > Arthropoda > Insecta > Diptera > Asilidae > Dysmachus > Dysmachus trigonus. The sequence goes on along the minus strand of OX454321.1, from coordinate 35,187,428 downwards.
TAAGTGTTTCAATCCCTTTAAGGGGGGATATACAGTTAGAATGACCAAAAAATTCAATTTTTTTTTTTGCATAAAAAGTTAGTAAATTTCCCGTAGAATACGTTCCTGAAACCCTTTTTTCGAAATTCGAACTCCAAGTGTTTTTTTTTTTCATCGTTCCCGGGATTGCTGATTAAAATGTAAGTACGATTTTTCGATAATTAAAACTTTCAACGCGTTTTTCTCAAAACAGCATTTTCGGAGTTTATGCCGGTAATAACTCGAAAACTAATTATCCGATTTAGCTGAAACTTATAGGATTTCTTTATTATAGTATTACCTTCTATATGAATTACAAATTATTGTAATATTTTATTATTAAATATGGAAAAATGTGATAAAATGGCGGAAAAAATGTTGATTTTTTCGAAAAAGTTACGCCAAAAGTGCAAATTTTTTTTTTCACTTTTTTTTCAATTCATCTGCTAACTGTGAATGTAATTAATGTAAATTTTTTTGATTTTTTGATTTCTGATCAAAATTGCGACCAGGAGAGCCGGCACAAGCAAAATACAACGACTTTTTCAACACGGCCGCCATTTTGTTGAAAAAAATCAAAAAAAATTTTTTGTATACTACATGGATACACTTATAATTGTAAAAAAGTTTCGATTGATTTGAATAAAAACTTCCACTTGAAAAAAAAATTTTTAAAAATGACTTTTTTTTTCTCGTTCTAACTGTATATCCCCCCTTAATTTACAAAGTCATCCGATGACAAAAACATCAGAATTGAGAACAGTGAATGAAAATCAGCTCCATGTATTAAATTTACCAATCACTTCTGAATCATTACAACAAAAAATGTGTACTTCTTGTCGCGTGAGTTACATCCCTAACATCTTAAAACTTACATATAATTATATCCCTAGCATATTCAAATTGTATCATTGCTTAGCCAGCTATTTAATTAAAGTCATTCCCATTTATTCCAATTTCAATCTCAGAATCACAGACATTAGTTCAGCATTAATTTCAATCGCAGACATAACACATGCAAATTGTAACAAAGAGAATCAGGTTACCTTAAGTTAACTTTGCGACATCAAAGAACCAGAACCATCAAAGAAAGAACTCTTCTAGTGATCGTCTTAGAGTCAATTTATATTTTTTGGCTTAATCTAATATATAAAATTCTTCTGTCACAGTTTTAGTGGTTATACTCCTCCGAAACGGCTTGACCGATTTTGATGAAATTTAATATGTATATTCAGTAGGTATGAGAATAGGTTAATAACTAATTTTTATACCCCTAAGTGTTAAGGGTGGCTCACCCTAAAAAATTTTTTTTCATTTTTTGGACAACTTTTTTTTTGGTAATTTTTTTATGGTGTGGCATTAAAAAATACATTTAGTCCTAAATTTTTACCTTTCTACTACTAACCCCTACTTTTTAATAGCATTTTTTATTTTTTAACCCCGATCGATAGCAACATGGTGACTAAAATGTGTTGATTACAACGGATTTTAATGAAAATTAGTACAATGATTATTCTTATTGAACTAATTTAGAATATTACCATAATTTCCAAATCCAAGACGGCGGACCCAACATGGCGATTAAAATATCTCAATTACAACGGATTTTAATAAAAATTAGTACAATGATTATTCTGAGGCCCCTAATTTGAATGTTTTCATAATTTCCAAATTCAAGATGGCGGATGTCTCGATTTGGACGGATTTTAATGAAAATTGGTATAATGATTATTCTGAGGCCACTAATTTAGAATATTATTAACATTTGTAAATTCAAGATGGCGGGTCCAATAGGGAGACCATAATGTCTCGATTTCAACAGATTTTAATGAAAATTAATACAATGATTATTCTGATGCCGCTAATTTTAAATATTATTAAAATTTCCAAATCCAAGATGGCGGATCCAATATGGTGATGCAAATTTCTCGAGTTCAACCGATTTTCATAAAAATTAGTACGATTTATAAAAAAATTTCTCGAGTTCAACGGGTTTTAATGAAATTTGGTACAATAATAATGTTAATGCCACTAATTTTAAATATTATCAAGATTTGGATATTCAAGATAGCGGATCCATAAAGGGGTGTTCGGATTGAATCAATTTCTAGGATATAACAAACTAGAACATTTGAGAAGTCTTTAATTAGTAAGTATTTACCCAACGTCGGGTGAAACCGGGTAATTTTCCAATATTTGTGCAGTGTAAAACGGTTTACTTAATATTAAACAACGTGTAAGTTTGTTCAATTAATTAATTAGGGATATGAAACGGAAACACTGTTTTCTTATATTAATGGTATTATTTGTAGAAACATGCGAAAAGAAAGAACACGATCAAATATTGGTCGACGCACATGGCATAATGAAAATGTACCGGAAAGGGCAGTACAACGTATGCCGGGCCAGCTAGTAATTTGTAAAATTCAATTTGTAACTTTTAATTCGATAAAATTTAATAAAATAAAATAAATCATTCCAAATTTAAAATTTTTTTTTTTTTTTTATCGCTATAATTTGCGCAGTCGTCCAGATTTTTTTCCTTTTAATAGGTAATAAGGTTGAATCGCCGAAGGTTAATCGGTAAAATAAAACTAAGTGCCGGTTTCCACGAAATTACGCGAAATCACCCGCCGATGGTTCATCGGTAAGATACGCGAAATCACTCACCGATGGTTAATCGGTAAAAAGAAAATATAAATGGAAATTAAAAAGGAAAAATAAATCGAACCTGCAACTCAACTTTAATCGGAGGACTCAACGAAGGGTCATCGTGACGCAGTCCATCCTAATTTCAGCGAGGGATCATCGCTCTACGTCGCTCTACTTTCCCAAAGTGGGCGATAACGCCCCCTTGTGGGCGCTGCATGCCTAAAGGGGGGCGGTAAGAGACCCAGAAAAAAATGGTGGTGTTGTGTAGAGGCTTGGGGGGCGATTTGTAATTTCATCTAGCTAGGAGGATTCTCAGACACCGACTGAGCTCTCCACTCTCGACTACAACTTGTGAACATCTATTAATACTAACTAACTAACTAATATTAATTAAGAGATTGCTCAAACTCGGTTCGATATTTCTCTTCGCGTAGTTCATATATCTGTCCTGTTTTATTAAATAAATAAAAGAAAAATCATGTCAATCGGTCGCTCCGTTTCGAAATGAAAGTAGACACAAACAAACAAATAAAAAGGCAACACACACACTTTCGCATTTTAATAGTTATTAGTAATCCTAATCTCCGCTAATATAGCTCACAATAATTAATTAATTTAATTTGAAGTTATAGTGGTTTTTAAGTAGGTGAAAAAATGGGGGCGCTAAAAAATAATTTATTCTCAAAGTGGGCAGTGGACAAAATAAGTTTGGGAACCCCTGCTACGACCACGGAAGCAGACTCAACGAAGGATCATCGTTCTAGAATGTGGCTGTTGGTCTTTTACTCGTAAGTCGAATATTGAATATTCCCAATTATCCTATGTCTATAATAAAAAAAGAAATTCAATTCCAAACCCTTATCCAATCTCTAGAATTTTTAGAAATAGTTTAAGTGGTTTCAAATCAAGTGAAAACATAAGTGAAAGTGCTAATTCTTCCCGCGTTTTATACAGGGTGACCGGAAATTCGACGTTTTCCTTTTAAAGTGAGAAACTATGGCTCATTTGCAATAAAAAAGGTCTTATAAACTAGGGGTCAAAAATGAACGGTTTTGGAGTTGTGGCCATTTTAATTTTATTTGGACTTTTTCCGACTTTCGAAGAAAATTAGTGAATAAAAAAATAAAATAAAAATTTTATGTATGTTTTTTACTTCAGTTGAAAGCTAGTGAACTAGCAATTTATTTAAAATTATTACTTGGTACAAATTACCCTAAATTTTTAAGAAGCAAGCCTAAACTTAATGTCACTTTTTAAAAATACATAGTTTTTACCTTACTCGTAAACCATTTCTGTAAAAAAAATGTATGGACGTTAGCGTAAAAAATATTTTTATTACTTCCTTGTCTTATTAGCTATCTAACGAGATACAAATCTTAACTAGTTAAGGGCATTTTATGTAGATAATAATAATGATCGCGGAATTGGGATTTTCCGTTTTGGCTAAGATTTAATTAATTTATTAAATTTAATTTAATCTCGGTGAATTTTGAAACAAAAAACATCTTAAAACTTACTAGAAATCTTTATCGCTTTGAATCATATCAGTAAAATTTAAATTTACAGATCTTGCTCAAACTGTGATCCTCTCCGTCTGACGCATGCTCTAAGTCTCTTTCTTAGCTCCGTTTTTGTTATTCTTGATGATACAGTTGCTTTTATTTGTTCAGCAGCGTTTAAAATCCTTTCCCTTAGTTCTCCTTCGGAATTTATGGGGGTTGTGTAGACTAAGTCTTTCATGTACCCCCATAAATAATAGTCGCGAGGGCACCTCGCTAGCCACGGAATCGGCCCACCTCGGCCAATCCACCTCTCTGGGTAGTTATTGTCCAACCGCTCACGCACTTGCCGAAAATAGTGGGCTGGGCAGCCGTCGCACATAGGAGTATTTACACTAAAATCCTGGCCAAAAGTCGAAAATACAAAGTATAGTAAAACTTAATGCAACTATCTCTTGCTAACGGCTGAATAATGTGTTTATAACATTCCGTCCCACTTGCGTCTATTATCTTATCCTGAACGGCATACAGGTTGTCGGAACTCAGTCGTCGTCTAGTGCGCTCTATTGTTTTATCGATACTCTAATTTTTGGCCACATTTGCATGTGGTGTCTTATTTGTTGTACGTGCAGTTTGTGTAATAAACAGGATGGATTTGGAAGGTGAAGGTATGTATTTTAATAATAGTCATATTGCATTTGATTTGTGCACTTATAAATATGTTTTTTAAGTAATTTAAAATACCTAACTGTAAAAATACTTCACTTTTTTGTTAAAATAAATTATACACGAGTGTTTTTGTATGTGTTCCGGGTACTTTCGAGTAGTTAACTCTTACTTAAAGTAAAGTTCAAGCCTTCCTAGCAACAAAAAAGTTCCGCTTTTTTCCGCCATTTTGTTTACCAGACATTTTAAAAGTGATGTGATAGTGAATTTAGTATTTGACATTATTTTCAAAAGGTGCTTTTTTTCAGATTCAACTGAAACATATAAGCATTTATCAAAAAAACAGCTATACGATGTAATGCACGAATGCCCGGATAAGAAAATAGATGACAAGATGATATTTTTGGAGAAAAAATTGATCGAGATAACTAAATGTCCTGATAGTAAACTTGACCAACTAAAAAATACCTTAAGTCATTTTAAGTATGACTTCAAGCAAAAGTGGATAACTGCAAATTATAAACAAGAACATTTCTTTAAAAAAAATGAACAATGGCTTAAAAACACGCTGAAATTTGCCATTTCATCCAAGAAGCAACCGGGTTGACCAACAATAACATTCGGGGAATCGAGTGATAGATCCAAGCGAAGGAGAACAAAAGATTTGAGAGAAGTAGTAAGGAACCCACCTCTCCATATAAAGTGCACTAGGTGACGTAGGGACAGAACTAGAGGTACCCCACCGTGGTGTTTTTGTGGGGTACTTGTTCCCACCGGTCATAAGGTTTGGTTGAGGTGGAAGCTAGATAGACACGTCCTGGTTGCACTTGTTGGGTGGTAAAAAGAAAGAAAGCTGTGGTTTGTTGTTGGAGTGGTTGGTTGAAGGGGAAGAGCTAGTAATTTTTGCGTGCTTAAAATAACTTGGAGTTGGGAGGGAGAGAGTTGGGTATGGTGGGTATGTTACGTTCTGTGGGTGTGAAAAGTAGAGAAGATGTGGCGCGGGATCCAGTGCAGAATAAAACAAGTGCTATGGATGCCGTGGTCGAAAGAAGTGCAGCGAGATGGTTCGGTTACGTTCTGTGGGTGTGAAAAGTAGAGAAGATGTGGCGCGGGATCCAGTGCAGAATAAAACAAGTGCTGTGGATGCCGTGGTCGAAAGAAGTGCAGCGAGAAAGAAAATGACAAAAAAGGAAAAAACCTGCAGTCCGGAGTGGTTAGAAGAACAATGATCAATGAAGATGGCAAAAAGTAAGGTAAAAATAAAGAATCGGTGTGCACAGTGTGGTCAGAAGAAGCTGCTATGCAAAGAGAGTGATAAGAAAATTTGCAGGGCATGTGTGGATACGCGTGAGGTTTTGTTTTGTTTTGTTTTGGCTGGACGCAGTGATCGGAAGAAGCGAAGTTGCAAAGATGGTAAAAAGAAAAATTTGCCGTGATTGAGTGCGGCTGGCATAGGCATGTGCTTTTGTATATGCATATGCGATGGGTATATGCAGTTGCATAAGAGGAGGCCTTGAAAATTAAGTAGGTCGTGCCGGTGAACTTGAGGAGCGTGAGGGACGATGGGCTATTTAAATAAAAGGCGAATTTGATTGAGAAATTTTTATTGTAGATCTTTTTTTTTACATTTTTAAAAAAGATAGTATAATGTAGATATTAATGATGAATGTTTTCATTTTTTTAAAAATTTAAATTTTAGGAAACCGCCTCTGGACTCATCCTGCCCTTCAAAGATTAGTGTATAATCGGCCTGCTGGTTTAGCTCTTCTAGCTGCCGTTGAGTTTTTACCTTTTCAGTAAATCTCGGGGGAAGAAAGATGTAGGTGTTATCGGTGAAATGCACCGTCAGACGCAACCCATATTTCGTCTTGACGAGACGAAAATATTTGATAGCGTATTCCTTGCCGATTTCCAGCGATGCAGTCGGCACTAAGCTGTCCTGCACAGCTTCAGCAACAGTTTGCAGTAATTCAAAGGCGCTCTGCGGGGTACAAATTATTAATTTTAGTGTTTAATTTAACTTTACCATAAAAAAACGTAGCATCACTTACCATTGCTTCCCAGCTTGTATAAATATCTTGTCTTCAGCTTTTCAAAACCTTCTGAAGTTCCTGAAGAATAGTTTGGACCTTATATACTCTTTCGAAATCCCACAACACACTTCTAACGCATACTTTTTGTTTGTTATTTTCTGCAGATGTTGTTTAAACTGCAATTTCTCGTAGAGCGTTGGTCTAAAATTTACTGTTTTGATGGGCTTAATCGTATGAGGATGCATTTTAAACTGCAATTAGTTGTGATCAAAGGTCTACAATTTATGACCTTAATGGATTCAAACTATAAGGATAGATTTTAAATTGCAATTTCTCGTAGAGCGTCGGTCTAAAATTTACTGTTTTGATGGGCGTATGAGGATGCATTTTAAACTGCAATTTGTTGTGATCAAAGGTCGACAATTTATTGCCTTAACGGAATTTAAACTATACGGATAGGTTTTAAATTGCAATTTCTCGTAGAATAAAGAGCTGGTTTAATAGACTTAAGGCTTTGAAGAAACGTGATTAGAATCATGTGCGTGATATTGATAGAGTTAATTCACTGCTAAAGAAGGGTTAAATGTTGTTCACTTGCGGGTATTTGAAACCGCATAGTCTCTGTTTTTGCTTTTCTATTTTTTTAATAAATATGCTGGAGAAGGGGAATTTAAAATTGTATAAAAGGCTAGAGTTAAATTGTGCGCAGACAGACTTCGGCAGATTTTTGAAGATTATTTCAACTTAGAGTAAAATTTGCTTGAAAATAACGAGTGTTTAAGTGTCAGAGCAAGAAAGGTAGGTACAAAAAATATAGTTCTTTACTCTTGACATGCACCTTTTTTATTTCTCATTATAATTCCATACAATTTTTGTTTTTCTTAAGAGATTCATGGATTGTGGAGACCAGCACGCATCAACTACCGGTAAAATAGCGACAGAAGTGCCGGCCCTTACTACACCACCTAAAGAAGAAAGGGATTTCGTGCCTGAGGAAGAGGCTGACACCGTGGATTTTTGGGAGTGGTACCGTAATAAAAGAATAGTTTTGTGTAAGTCTAAGAAATAAGAGTGAACCTTAATTATAAAAAATGACTTCGGAAGAAATTGTTATTCATTTAAAGAGTGCGGTAAACTTAAATTCAGATATATTTTTATCTGCGTTAAATGTATGTATAGAGACGGTAAGAAAAAATAACATTGTATTTTCGGATCGCGAAAAGTTTTCCTTGTTGTCATTGATAACAAAACACTCACTTTTACATAATATGCCTCTAAACAATAGTGTGCTTAAAAACGCCATTAACTTTCTCAATTCTGAAGAGGAGGGCGCTAAACAGAACGCTATTGTTTGTGAAAGTGTTGAAAATATACCTTTACAGGAAAATCGTGACAGAGTTCAGATAATTCAGTGTGGTAGCGGCCTAAACAAAGGCTTCAAATTGCTATCGAAGCAGACATCGTTTTTCAAAAAGTTTAATACGGAAGGTGTTAAGCTTGTCTTTCAGCTACAAGACTCTGGTAGCACTAGTCAAAACCCTCTCGAGACATTAAAACACGCGTTTGATAATGTGCTTAAAGAGGTGCTGTCAAATTCTGTGGAAGGTAGCAAAATTGGTTTTTCGATTGCGCTACCTAATTCACCACACGTAAAACCCATATGGTCTAGCATTAAGCCTATTGCACACTTATCCGGGGAATATATTATCGGATTAATTTCCAATGTGAATCAATCCAACGCAGTTTTTCTCTCTGATGATGTCATGCAATTAAATGCAGACATAATCAATTTCCCTTTCGCGGGGGGTAAAATAAACCCCAAATTTGTAGAGGAGAGCGTAGCTTTAGCTAAAAAAACAAGCGTGATAGACGTGGGGAGGGAAAATGACGTGAATTGTCTCCCACGAAGTATATGGTATGCTGTTGAAATGCTTTCGGAAAACTTCAATAAAGAAAGAAGTCTTTCTGTTATTCGCGCATTAGATAAGTTAGCAAAACAGCTATGTAAAAATTCAAAGGTCACGGTTGGTGAAAAAGGATGCATTTTAATAGATCTTTATAAATTTCAAAACTTTTTAACTAATTATCAAATCATTGTGTTTGACGATTTGAAAAACCCAAACTCAATCTTATTCAAACTGCCAAATGAAAGCGGTTCTGAAAAAAAAATTTGTCTATACTATTCACAAACATTAAAACACTTTTATGTTATTAAATCCTTGACTGGTTTTTTTAACAAGAAATATGCCTGTCGTTTTTGCGATAAATTATCAGACGTGAAATTACACAAATGCAGAGTAAAATGTCCTTACTGTGACGCCTTTCCACCATGTAAATTTGTTGAAAAGACCCGAGTGTGCGAGAATTGCGACCGCACATTTAGAGGCGAGGTTTGTTTTACCAATCATCTTCAAAATAAAATTAAAAATAAAAGTGTATGTGACAGTTTTAAAATTTGCAAGCTATGCTCCAAATTTCTGAATCTTACTAAAAGGGAATTAGGCGATCATGTCTGCAATGAGTATTTGTGCCAAATTTGCTCAAAAATTGTACCGCCTGAACATCTTTGTTACATTAAGCGGTACATTGGGAGGAAAGATAAAAAATATTTATTAATCTTCTTTGATTGCGAAAGTACTCAAAATACTTTATACGAAAGTAGCGATAATTCTTTCCTGCACATTGTAAATTTAATTGTTGCACAACAGGTCTGCTATAATTGTTATGAACGGCCGGACATAAAAGAAAAATGTAACATTTGTGGTGACAGACAGCATATTTTTCAATACGACGGTGAAACGAACGTTGTGAAAAAATTTTTAGATTATTGCTTAACACCTCGCCCTTCAATAGCCAATGTGTACTGTATAGCACATAATTTGCAGGGGTATGATGGTCATTTTCTAATTTCTGAACTTCTGGCTAGAAATTTAAAAATAGAGCCAATAATGAACGGCATGAAGATAATGAAATTAACATGCGAAAATTTGGTTTTTATTGATTCGCTAAATTTTTTGGCGCTACCTCTCTCTAAGTTTCCTGAAGTGTTTGATATTAAGGATCAAGTGAAAGGGTATTACCCTTATTATTTTAACACAACGGAAAATGTTGATTACATTGGTGTCTACCCCCCTCCTGAATTATATGGTTTTACAACTATGAAGGTAAAAGAGAGGGCAGCGTTTCTAAATTGGCATAACGTCGCTTCCAAAGGGGTTTTCAATAACAAAGAAGAAATATTAAAATAGTGTGTAAATGACGTTAACATTTTACGTTTGGGATGTACACGCTTTATGCAGGAATTTCTTGACATAACACAAATAAACCCTTTTGTGGAGTCTTTAACTATAGCATCAGCCTGTATGTTAGTTTTCCGGAAAAACTATTTAAAAAATAATGTTTTAGGTATAATGCCTAAAAATGGTTATTTAAAGTCCAAAAATCACTCGTTGATTGCTGCCAAATGGCTTGCTTGGGAAAGCACGAAAACGAGTCACCAGATTGTCTCTGCAAACAACAAAGGTGAGGTAAAGTTGGAAAGGTGTGGGTTGCAGGTAGATGGGTTCAATTCAGAAACCAACACAGTTTATGAGTTTTTTGGTTGCTTTTATCATGGCTGTAACGACTGTTTTAAAGTTCGAGAACTTACAAATAGCCCATATCAAAAGCTAGAGACTATCAGCCAAAGGTATGAGGCCACTCTACAAAGAATTAAAACTATCAGACATCACGGCTATAATCTGGTCTACATTTGGGAATGTGAGTTCAAACAATTTCTAAAAACAAACCCTCTCATAAATGAACGAATAAATAATCTTGTTGCATACATCACTTTACCGCTTAATCCACGAAGTGCTGTTTTTGGAGGGCGTACTGAGGTGTTCAAATTATATCACAAAGTGAAAAAAGAAGAAATAATTCGTTATTTGGACTTCACTAGTTTGTACCCGTATATTAACAAATATTCACCCTATCCTATTGGACACCCACAAATATTTCGAAATGATCACATGCCTTTACTATCGGAAATTTTGTCAATGCACGGTTTCATTATGTGTTCTGTTGTGGCACCATCTAATTTGTTTTTACCCGTGTTACCTTTTAAAACTAACTTAAAATTGTATTTCGCACTTTGTAAAAAATGTGCAGATGAAAATAGAATTTCACTCTGCCAACATAATGAAGAAGAAAGACAAATTACAGGTACTTGGATCATTCCCGAAGTGGCTTTAGCCGTTAAAAAGGGTTATAAGATAAAAAAAGTCTTTGAAGTTTGGAAGTATGATTATACTGTATATGATCCGGTTGAAAAAAATGGCGGTTTGTTTACAGAGTATGTTAATACTTTTTTAAAAATCAAGCAGGAGGCTAGCGGGTGGGGTAGTAAATGTATTACTGAGGAGGAAAGAGACAACTTCATAAAGGCCTATGAGATAAAAGAAAGTATTGCTTTAGATAAAAACCAAATTCATAAAAACATTGGTAGGCGTAACACGGCAAAAATTTGCTTAAATTCCTTATGGGGTAAATTTGCCCAAAGGGAAGACAGAACCTACACTAAAGTCTTAAATAATTTCAAAGAATTCTGCGAGTTTATACAATCTCCAGGAATCGAAATTTGTTCTTTACATCCAATTAATGAAAACACCATGTGGGTAACGTGGAAATATATACAAGAAAGTCTAAATATTCTGCCTCACGTAAATATACCTATTGCTGCCTACACAACTGCATATGCAAGACTAAAGTTATATGAAGTTTTAGAAAAAGTGGGAGAGAATATTTTATATTGTGACACCGACAGCTTAATATTTGTGGATAATAAAGAAAACCCTTTATCATTCACAATTTCTGACTTTTTGGGGGATTTAACTGACGAGGTTGAATGCTTCGGCACTAATGCCTTTATTTCTGAATTTGTAAGCACCGGACCTAAAACTTATAGTCTTAAAGTCGAGACAGAGAGAGGTCCTGAGTACATTATTAAATGCAAAGGTATTACAATTAATTTTGAAAATTCTAAAATTATTAATTTTGAGTGTTTAAAATCAATGGTTACCGAAGAGAGTTTTCAAGAAGGTGTATGTGTAAAAAATGACAAAAAGATTAAACGGAAACGCCCGGGAGTTATTATATCGACATTGGAAAAAAAGCATTTATCATTTACTTTTGACAAAAGAGCTGTTACAGATGATTATTTTTCTTACCCGTTTGGTTTCAAAAAGAAAAGAAATTAACCGATATGTACTAGTTGTAAGATATTTTGAAATTTGTTGTTGTTGTAGTTAGGTAAATAAAAATGTATTACTATAAGATAATAATGCGATTAAAAAACCGCTGTGCCTTAGGTATACGTACAAGTAAAGAACAACTGTGGGGGGGCCAAACGGACAGCAGCCAATAGCAGCAACCAGTACTCTATTTTTGGGTCAGCCATTCTCCTCCAAGATTTCGCAAAAGTTTTCACCTAAACAATGTGGTCATGTGAAGCCGAGAATTCGTCCGAGCCAATAATGTGGTCATGTGAAGCTAAGATGTCGGCTGAGGCCTATGACTTATTTAGTGCAATTCAGTGTGTTGCATGTGACCTAAACGATATTCACAGTCAGGCCTTAGAAGATCTTAAAAAAAATGACTGGTTGAAACAAATAAATAAAGAGATAAAAGAGAAATCTCACCGTGGCCTCACTATATGTGATCTATATTTGACTGGTCAAATTGAGATTGAACTTTTCTGTGATCTTTTCTTGTGCGCTAAATTAAACTGCTACCTCTGGGACTTAAAACATTTTCTTCCTGAAGAAATTGCATACGGCACTTATCAAATGCATTCCTACAACGATGCTGAACATTTCATAAAGTCCAAAGTACATGACTATATTGACTGTCCCGGCTGCAACCGTAGCGACGAAACCCGTAACTGAATGAGTTAAAAACATATATAAATATACGCACGCAATATCAATAGTTCAATCCGTATTTTTCCGCCAACTAATAATATGGCTAAATTTATTCTGGACATGCAGTTTGTCTGCGGGAACAACGGTCAATATTTTATTAAAGAGCTGGCAGTTCTTGCTATGGGTACCATCTCCCCCAAGGTTTACCATTTTATGCCACCTTACCCGTACCAGGAGTTGTCATCAAAAGCAAGGAGGCAGAACAAGTATGACGTGGAAAATATAAACGGTCTACATTGGTGCGGTGGGACCATTAACTACAACAATCTGGCAGAAGTGTTTTCAAAATTTGAGAATGCAACAATATACGTGAAAGGTGAAATAAAGGCGTCATTCATTAGGAAGTACACCCCGACATCTGAAATAATAGAGCTTGTAGAAATACCTAGATTAAGCGAACTTGTAAATTTTCAACCTGATTGTGAAGTCCATAAAAATGTATCTCATTGCCGTTGTGCCCTGAAAAATTGTGTTAATATCTACTTGTATATGTTAATGAATAAAATTATAGAATGAAAACAAAAACTTTGTGTGTTTTATTTAAAATGCTTTTATTATATGGTTATTACATCAAAAAGAATATTGGTGCTGCAATACAGGGGTATTTCAAAGAAAAGTCTTGAATAATTTAAGTGTACATAAGATGTTCTAGACGGTATAAAAAAGTCTTCTTGTGATAGCAAAATTAAATTTTTGTTTTTACACTTCTGACAATATTGCTTATAGTACTCCTTCACACTTTCGGTTGCATTGTTATTGTGAAACATTACAATCTTGAAGAAATCCTGCATGTCAATCAAGTTATAGAGTTCATTAAGGGTCAGCTGAATATTTCCTGCACCAATGGGGATGGTGTATTTCGTCTGAAGCTCTTCTTGGTTTGGCGGGAACATGTCTGGAATTACCTCGTCTTTTAGCTTGGTTAGATGTTTGTAAACTTCTAGCCATCCGGAGTAAAATGTTGACATAGGCGCAAAACCGTGACGGTGAAAGACTATCTTTGCCTCAAACGATGTCGGATCAAATCCAAGGATAACCTTCTGATTATGATGAGGGTCCAGATGATATGTGTAGTTTAGCAAAAGATTTTCGCCCAGGGACTCGGAATCTTTTTTGCCTCGTTTCAGTATTGGTCTAAGTTTTTGCTTTTTAGGTTTTGTGTTTATCGCCTTAAACTCTTCTACGCGCACTGTTTTTGCACTCGACTGTTTAGATTTTCTAGCTTTACTTGCCGGTTCCATCTTGAAGCGGGGACTTATACTTCAACATTAAATGTACATCACCAGCGTCTCGTATTTATACTCTTATTTTCTGGTGTACATAACTGGTTATATTTACCCCCACCAGACTTTAAACATTTTCTCAAGTATATTTTGCGATATAAATTCACAACTTTATTATCATTTAATCTAAAATTATTGAAGGAGAATTGTTTCAGAAATTGTTTTAAACTTTTCCCTTTACACCGAAAATACAGATACACGCAGCAATAATGTCCACAGACAGATGAAAGTGCACCCTGCAATCGTTTTTTATTGGTCACAAACACATCTGAATTTTTGTGTAAAAAGTTGTGAAAAAACCTGTTAGTGGGGGGTTTACCATACGAATCAAAGTATTCTGCAGGGCCTTTTTTTGGAATGTAAAATGCTACCCAGTGGGTGCCGCTCTTTCGTGCAGGGTCCGTATTAGCTATGACGCATGCAGGCTTTTTTAATTCTTTTGGCAGACGGTCACAAGCAAATACTCCTCTAAAGAGCCTTTTTGTAGTGGGGTTATTTGCTAGTGATTTTGTAAGATCGATCGTGTTCATTCTTGTTCAGAAGCTGGGATTGTTGTCTCCACGTCAATAACCTTGGTGTAGGATGTAACATAGTTATTTATAAATTCCTTGGTTGCTGCATCGCAAACAAGTATTGTAGTAAATTTTGCTAATGTTTTTATTAGGTCTTCATCTAGACGTCTAAGTTCAATGTTTCCCAATTTATTTGATTGGTCGATACATCCTGGAGTTGACGTAGGGTATTTGAAGATAATCTCCTTTGTAAATAATTTACTTTGTGCTGTGAATCCAGCAAAAGAAACCTTTTTCAAAAAGGTCAAGCAGCTTCCAGAAAAGTATTCGACATTTATTAAACAACTCATGATAGCTGGTTTTACTGTCTATATGCACTGTGATTAATTCTAAATTGTACCACCTTATATAACTTTTTTAGAAGCTGGTGTATACATTCCTATCTTTGTCGATTTCAATACTTCCGTCATATTCAGCATACACGATACAGGATACTGTTGTCTTCAAGGCCTCCTTAAACCTTCCTTCAATTCTAACTGTACCTTGGTTTAATAGATTTCCACAGGTTGAATTATATGACCGGTCAGAAGTTAAATCAAAAGCAAGAAGAAAACAGCCGTTGTCAAAGAATTTCTTTGAAATCTGATGACCTTTGTCGAAATAATGTATTCCAGTTCCTTTGAACAAGGAGATGTATCCTCTTGTACTAATTGGGTTTTCCTTTGAATAATCAAATTCTATAGGCTGGTTTGGTATCTGGACCCCATTTACTGATAAGTTAAATCTTGTGATGTTATTATGTTTAAAATTATAGGGATTTTTTGTTCGATTTCCTGTATATGCGTCGTTATCAACCATGCCAAACACTAATAAATTTGGTAATTGTCCTATGACAATATTGTCTAAGGATAATGTGTATGTGTTTGCAGGTATAGTATATGTTTTAACTTCGACTCGTTTGTACGGGTATACAGCATTTGATCGTTGTAAAACGGTTTCATGAGCCAGCATGATGCTGGGGTTAACAGTTACGTGATTCATGTACATAGTAGCCTCCACAATCTTAATTCGTGGCGAATTGCTATCATCTTCTGACAAAAGGTAAAATTCCGGTTTTTCAAGTGATAACACTACGCGCAGATCGATACCATTCATTAATAATTTGTCTTGGTTAAACATATCGGCATGTATTTTCCCCATTAGCTCGACAACGTTGCTCTTATCGAAAAGTCTTCGTCTTGCTGAGTAGCCTATATTTTGACCGCCATGTTGGATAATTTCCATGCTGTTTTCATCAATATACCAGCCAACAGATTCTAAATGTGTTGATGCCGCATCTTTTCCATAATTTAACAAGTTTTCGATATATGCCCTATAATTGTAATTATTGTCAGTTTGAACAACCGGCCTCCCATTTAAGTAAATAGTGCACTGACGAAAGAGTGAGTGAAGCATGTTATTGACAACACCAGGGCCTTCATCAAGCACAGTCTTCACGGTACCATCTGCAGCCTTTATGGTAATATTGTTTCCGGTATAAATTTCTTCTTTTCCATCTTTAATTTTAATTAGTTGAACTTTTAAGCGTAGGTATATACTTGACAAGTCACGATATGTATCTCCATGTCCCAGCGAAACAAATTCCAAAACGGATGAGTTATCTAATGAGGCTATAGGCTTGTATGCTACCTCTTCGGTTTTTAAAATATTACTTTGAATAATCGGTGTAGAGAAAAGATCCAGCTCAGATTTCATACACTTGCTATACGTGGCCATTTTGTTTATTTATCAAAAATGTCCAATGCTCGCTTACGAAAACCGCGTTTTCCTTTTATAGATTTTTTCCCCTTGTTTGCTGTCTTTTTCGTAGCTCGTTTTGTCTGCTTTGAACGTCTTTTTCGTTTAGGAGACTTAGTTAAGCGTAAAGCCGTAAATGGATTAGCTCTTTTAATAATCGTACGATTATTTATACCTGCGCCGCCCATACTGTCGAAGAGTTTATTTATACCCTTTTGCGCTAGATCTTGTACAGCAACTTTACCCTGCTCTTTTAAAATGTCCTTAACCGGCTTGCTGCCAATCTCTTGCAGTATTGTTTTCCCAGTTTTCAGCGCTTGCTGTTTTATAACTTTGGCCCCTGAAGCAACTAATGGCTGCAAATAGCGAAATAGACCGCTAAAGAAACTGCCAATACCTCTTCCTCGCTGGTAAGTAAGCGGCGCCCGGTACAATTCTCCTATATCCGACAAGTTACCGCCGCTTTGTAGTAAGTAGTACTTTGTATAATATGAATTCATTATTATTATTAAGGGCTAAAGTCATGCAAAGTACCATCAAATTGAAAACGGTTTGGGGACTGCACATATATTTATAACTTATTGTGTTTTTTTGAAATGAAGCACCATATAAGTTGGAGTGTAACTTGCTTGAAAATTAATCAATTCACCCTGACTATCAGTTATTTTTACAGAGATACCTTCTATAAATGTTTTCTCGATAGGGCAGTATTCTACATGTTCAAACCTTAGTACACCCTGGCACGATTGTAATGGCATCACTCGTAAGTATCGAGCTAATTTATTACCAATAATTCTTGGTTTAATAATATCGGTGTAAATAAAAATCAAGCTTTTATCATAGCATTTTTTTGGCATCTCCATAGATTCTCGGGGGAATCTTTGTATTAATTCATTGATTGTACTTTCCAGACCATTAATTTTATCAATAATCGACATATGCTCTTGACGTAGTCCAGCAGTGTTGAATGATTCTTTTATTTCGGAAAGTATTGCATCAGGTTTACGCTTTTCTTTAGGGGTCTGAAGAAATATATCAGTAAAGAAGTCCGACAAATTGCCTATATCTGTGTCAATAGGTACTGGCGTTGTCAAGTATTCTCCCGAACTCTGCTTTTCGTATGGTACATCCAAAACATCACTATCTTTAGTAATTTCTCGCTGATTAGGTGCTTTTGCAGTTATTGAATCTTTTCTTAACCTGTTTAAAACACCGAAAATTGTATCTTTAATCTGAATAACCTTTTTCTGCTTTTCTTGCTCGCTAATTGTTTGATCGTCAAAATGCACATTTGATATTAAAAGCGTGATAAGATCTTTAACATTAAGGTGTGATGGTAATGGTTTTTTTATCTTTATTGTTACTCCCAAGTCTTCTAAACGTAGTTCAAACATATCGTGCACCTTTTTGGCGGTACCTTTTGCTGCTTTCTCTCGGGCTTTTTTAATGCTAAGGGCAGGATGTGTGTAATTATCGATAGCATTTTGTATAACAATATGCTTTCTTTTTCTTCTAGGAATTTGTCCAAAAATGTCGTCAACAAATGCTTCAACTGTCTCATAGTCCTTATACTTTAAAATGACATTTTCTGAAGTTTTTTTTCCTTGATAAATGTGTAATACAAACTCGTCCGGCTCTTGTGTGTAGTTTATATCAGGTATCACGTCATCATAAAAGTCAGCTTCTAGCCGATCCCACATTGCTTTTTTAACGTCGTCCAAAAACATAGTATACCAAGAGGGAGTGACCGCATTGTAAAATGTTAGTAGAAACGCTGAAAAATTTACCTGACCTGCTCTATAGCTAGCTTGTTCAAGACTTTCTTTTGTCCATTCAAGTTTAACATTATCATTTATTTTTACAGTCAATGATTTCAATTCTGCTTTTTGCTGCTCTCTTATTTCCTTTAACTGGTTATTAGGTGTTTCACGCCTCGCTCTTTTAAAACTACTCTCATTTAATGTATCAGCTACATTACGCTTCAGATCCTTCTTTCCATCTACGTCATAGTTTGGTAATGAAATTTCAGTTACTCCAACGCACCAGCTATTAGAAAACTTACATGGGCTAGCAAGCGCATTTGTAAAAGCTGACAGAGTGTTTTCAGGATAAATTTGCATAGAATTGTTGCTTAAAAGACATACGTAAAACTCGTTATTTACTATATCTACAGGCATTTTTATATATTAAAGCCTAACCCAAGCAACGTCTGGTACACTTAAACTTCGCCCTTGTTTACTTTTTATGCGTTCACTCTGCCGCAGTCCTTTTTTCACTGGAAATGCAAGCTCGTATTGGCCAGGATCTAGTTGCGAAGGCCTTAATATAGGCTGTTTAGTCGGGACCTCCTCTTTTGGAGCACCTTGTTCTAACTCTTCTATAAGGCTAGCAGCTTGGTCAACACTCATGTCCATAGGCACAGTGTACTGGGTTATACCGTCAGTACCGGTTATCACTTTATAATCTTTATTTTGAACTTTTGGTATTTTTGCTGGGGGCTTAAGACTTTTTGCCAGCCCACTAGCTGATAAACGTCTTTTAGCAGCCGGAGATAAAGACCTCCTTGGCGGTGTTTTTTCACGCGGTTCCTCAAAAATAAATTCTTCCATCTCAAAAGGTACCTTTTCAAATATATTTTCTTTTATAGGTGAGGCTTGTGCTGATGCATCCTTTTTAAAAATAATTTTTGTTTGAGTAGAACTATCTCTCAAACTCTTGTGTTTAACTGGTAAATTTTCTTGAATGGGAATTTTAGTTTTCCTTTTTTCGAAAACTTGTGCCTTTTTACGTTTCACATTAAAAAACTTTATTAATTCATTCCTATAATTATACCATTTGTCTTTGTCAGACAGATTCTTACTTCTTAGTATCTTATCCATTGATTTATCAAATAATGATAAATTTGCAGATTGCTCAATTTCACCCTTTAAGTTATTATACACTTCTGGCGAAAGAAGCAGCATTTTATTAAGGCTATTAGCTTTATGCATATTTTTCAATAAGTGAACCTATTACACCGGATAGCACACTTCCTAATAGAATTGGTAAAAATCCTCCTCGTTGTATTAGTAATTTACGTTGTCTTGCTACAGATCGTTTTGCGTCAGCTAAGTTTCGCATATCCTTTTTATACTTACACAGCGAATTATATATTTTGCCATGAGGCATATGATTTCCTTTTAGTGTGTTAAGTGTGATTTCATAAAGTGTTTTTATAACTTCGGGATCTGCATTTTTAATGATAGCTTTTCTCAAGTTTGATTTAGATTTTTTAAGTACATAAAGTATATGCTTGTTGTCCTTTAACCGTTTCACTCTTGACACCATTTTTACTATTCAAGGAACTTTGTGGGCAAAAACAGGTTGCGAAATCTTTATTAAATATATCCGTTCGGAATCTTAACGTATCGTTAATCTCCTGAGTAAGATCTATCAGTAAACACCCGTAAGGCTCCCGAGTGGTCTCTTTATATATTTTTAGAAGTTCTAAACTATCTTCCGGATAAATTTGTCTCGCTAGATGCACGAATTGGCTTTTGTCTCGGGGATTTTTAAAAACGACAAGGTACTTACAGTTTAGCGATATATCTCTGCAGAACTTTCCCTGATGAAATACGTTCTGTGTTACTAGAATAACGGAAAAATTACGATGATGGGATCCTTTAGTAAAAAGCTCACAGACTTGCTTACTGAAAACATTTAACATCATATCATCTATAACAATTAGCGTGGGTTCATTTGTGTAATTTATAAACTCGTCGGGTACACTCTCTATATATTCTATGTTTGTGGGCGCAATATCTACTGGCAAAGCTTCGCGTTCCGCATTACACCATATAATCCTCGTAATTTCCGGCTGTATTAACGAAGCATCATTCAAAAGATTTTTAATAAATGTAGTCTTTCCACATCCGGAAGGCCCAGCCATAATCATTGTAAATGGATGTTTGAACGCGATCATTTTCTCCGCAAAAAACAAAAGCTCTTGATGACAACCTTTTTTTGTATATAAACCCCACATTTTGCAAGAAGTACTTATATATTCTTTCAAGAATGAGTCGAAGACAAATTATTAACGAACTACATAGACCAGCTCGAAAAAGCTTTAATCGTCGTCGTGTAACGATTAAAGGTAAAGACGACCTGTGGCAGGCAGACTTAGTTGATATGAGTTCATATGCGAGAGAAAATCAAAACTTTCGTTTCTTGCTAACTGTCATTGATACATTTTCTAAATATGCATGGGCTTTACCAATTAAAGACAAAAGCGGGATAGAAGTCACTAAAGCAATGCAGCTTATTTTGAATCAGGGTCGTATTCCAAGAAACTTGCAAACAGATGCTGGAAAAGAGTTCTACAACAAGTCGTTCAAACGCTTGATGGAAAAATATGATGTTAATCATTACTCAACTTATAGTTCATTAAAGGCGTCAATTGTAGAAAGGTTTAATAGAACGTTAAAAAATATTATGTGGAGGGAATTTAGTATGAATGGTAATTATCATTGGCTGAGTATGCTGGACAAGTTACGGATAAATATAACAGAACTAAACATCGAACTATTAAGATGAGACCTATAGATGTAGACCTTGCTAATGAGGTTCGTTTATTGCTAACTGTGTATAAAAAAACAACATCAAAATCAAAACCAAAGTACAAAGTAGGAGATTTTGTTCGTATAAGTAGACATAAACATGTTTTTGAAAAAGGCTACACCCCAAACTGGTCTACTGAAATCTTCAAGATAAACGAAGTCAGAAATACTTATCCAGTAACTTACATTCTTGAAGACTATCAAGGAAATATTATACAAGGCGGTTTTTATCAACTTGAACTGTCTCCAGTCAAATATCCTGACCTTTATCTTGTAGAAAAAGTTTTAAAAAGACGAGGTGAGAAAGTTTATGTGAAGTGGCTTGGGTTTCCGCAAAAGCACAACACATGGATTAATATAAAAGACGTTTTATAAACAGCCTTTATTGCAGTCACAATGCTGATCTTAAAGCGTGAATCTGATCGTCTAAAAACATTTAAAAATTTAACTTTGGATGACAGGAAATCATACAAGTTAGCAAGGAGCGGTTTCTTTTACACCAACCTGAAAGACATAGCTAAATGCTATTTTTGCTGTATGGAAATGAGTGCCCTAAATTGTCCAGAAGACGTTGAGGCCGAACATCTGCGACGTTCACCTGATTGCATATATGCCAACGGTAAGGATGTATGCGGACTGCACAACAGCCCACTTCCATCATCAAAGCACGCGAACTGGTCCTTTAACACTTTGAAAATTCTAGTGGGATCATTCATTTTATTTGGACTGTGTTGTGAAATTTATTATTTTTACGCACAGTTTACACAAAAAATATAACCGGCATAGCGGTTCTGGACCAAAACCCCATGTACTTTTAAAGGGGGGTCTAAAAATTCTCAAAAGTGCGTATACAATATACACAATAACATTAAATATGAAAAAGCATGTAAGATTCCAGAGCCTATGTGAAGTCAAATATTTACATGTATGGAGTTACGCCTATCGAAATGCGCGCAAAGGACCATGGATAACTTACGCACTGGATCGATACAGATTTAAGGCACGCATTATTCACAGCAGTTTAATTTTAAGTTCCATTCTACATCGCTCACACAGGCACAGAATCTTTACTGAGCGATTTAAACTGTAAAAACTATAATAAAAATTTCTCAATCAAATTCGCCTTTTATTTAAATAGCCCATCGTCCCTCACGCTCCTCAAGTTCACCGGCACGACCTACTTAATTTTCAAGGCCTCCTCTTATGCAACTGCATATACCCATCGCATATGCATATACAAAAGCACATGCCTATGCCAGCCGCACTCAATCACGGCAAATTTTTCTTTTTACCATCTTTGCAACTTCGCTTCTTCCGATCACTGCGTCCAGCCAAAACAAAACAAAACAAAACCTCACGCGTATCCACACATGCCCTGCAAATTTTCTTATCACTCTCTTTGCATAGCAGCTTCTTCTGACCACACTGTGCACACCGATTCTTTATTTTTACCTTACTTTTTGCCATCTTCATTGATCATTGTTCTTCTAACCACTCCGGACTGCAGGTTTTTTCCTTTTTTGTCATTTTCTTTCTCGCTGCACTTCTTTCGACCACGGCATCCACAGCACTTGTTTTATTCTGCACTGGATCCCGCGCCACATCTTCTCTACTTTTCACACCCACAGAACGTAACCGAACCATCTCGCTGCACTTCTTTCGACCACGGCATCCATAGCACTTGTTTTATTCTGCACTGGATCCCGCGCCACATCTTCTCTACTTTTCACACCCACAGAACGTAACATACCCACCATACCCAACTCTCTCCCTCCCAACTCCAAGTTATTTTAAGCACGCAAAAATTACTAGCTCTTCCCCTTCAACCAACCACTCCAACAACAAACCACAGCTTTCTTTCTTTTTACCACCCAACAAGTGCAACCAGGACGTGTCTATCTAGCTTCCACCTCAACCAAACCTTATGACCGGTGGGAACAAGTACCCCACAAAAACACCACGGTGGGGTACCTCTAGTTCTGTCCCTACGTCACCTAGTGCACTTTATATGGAGAGGTGGGTTCCTTACTACTACTTATATGGAGAGGTGGGTTCCTTACTACTACTACGAATATAGGTGCGGATCAGTTAACTTACGCTGCTCAGATGAGTCAACGTGCTGAAGGCAATAAAGACGTGTCTAAAATAATGAAAGACATTACTTTGACACCAACAAGAGCTACAAAGTTCCGAAAGGTTATGTCTTCGAAAAAACAAGAAAAAATAAAAAAGCACACACCATCCGAGGCCTTGGCTATTTTTGTTGAAGGGGATTTTAGTAGAAGACAATGGGAAATCCTACACAGCGCAAACAAAAACATATATCCTTGCTACTCCCTTATAAAAAAATGCAAAACGAGATTGCTATCCAGTCGAAGAATAAATCACAGTGACTGAAACATGTGCGGAAGTCAAACTGCAAGATTTATTAAACCACACATCTTTGCGGTTGTGCAAATATTTGGAGCCAGTCACAGAGACCATATCAGAAGAAGAGAAGAATAATTTGCAACTAATCATGAAATGGGGCTGTGATGGATTCCAGCAATCACAGTACAAGCAGAAGTTTGAAAATATAACCGATTCTGACGCAAATATATTCCAAATTTCCCTCGTACCTTTACGTCTGCAGTCAGGCACTAATGGACAGAAGAGAATTTTATGGCAGAATCCAGCGCCTTCCTCTCCTAGGTTCTGCAGACCAATACGAATACGTTTTATTCACGAAACTGTATACGTCACTAATGAGGAAATTCGTTATGTAGAAAATCAAGCAAAGAGTTTGAGCAAAACCGAAATATCTACCGCTAATGGGACGCTTTATATTACACACAAACTGCTACCAACAATGGTAGATGGTAAAGTGTGTAATGCAGCCACCAATACATCTTCAACCATGAGGTGCTACATTTGCGGCCTCACATCCAAAAACTTCAATGATTTGACGAAAGAAGTTGAAGTGAATCCCGAAAGCCTTAAATTCGGGCTTTCTATTCTCCACGCAAGAATTAGATTTTTCGAATCTTTACTTCATCTGTCCTACAAGTTCACTATTATGAAATGGCAGATAAGGTCAGCTGAAGACAAAAAAACAGTAGAAGAAAGGAAAAAAAGCATTCAGAAAGCTTTTCGCGAGGAAATGGGTTTGTTAGTAGACATACCAAAAGCAGGATTCGGGAATACAAACGATGGAAACACATCTCGAAGATTTTTTTCTGATCCAGAAACTGCTTCCCGAATTACTGGGATAGACTCCACGTTGATTTACAAGTTTAAAGTGATCCTGGAAACTATTTCAAGTGGCCATAAAATAGATGCAAAGAAATTCGAAATATATGCATTCGAAACTGCTACCCTGTACGTGCATTTGTACAAGTGGTATCCAATGTCACCCACTATACATAAAATCTTAATGCATGGGGCAACAGTCATTTCGCACTCTATATTGCCAATTGGCCAGCTTTCGAAAGAGGCTGCTGAAGCTCGAAACAAGCACTTCAGGCTCTATAGACAGAATTTCTCCCGAAAATTTGACAGAGTCCAATGCAATAAAGATATAATTAGCAGGCTTCTGCTTACGTCTCACCCATTGCTGAGCAGCAGTCGAAAGCAACCACGTAAGAAAAGCAAGGCATTCTGCTCAGAAACGTTAAGTCTTCTGCTCTCTGAAGCGGACAAAGAACAAAGTGATGATGATAATAAAGATACCTTTTTTCAATATTTTGATTAAATAAATATATGGAAAATGGCTCAGATTGTTTGTTTTAACACGTCTGCATCATACTTATCACAAAATAATTTTGGCCATGTTTATAGTGTAAATACTCCTATGTGCGTCGTGCTGGTAAATCATGTGCATTCTTGTTGCTATGGGCACATCGTCAAGCAGCACCGCCATTTCTTCCCTCAGAAATTCAGCCGCGTTTATCCCATTTAAATTCTGTGGCAAAAAGAAAGGTCCAATTAAGTATCTGTCAATTAGGCCCATCCAGACATTGATAGAAAATCTTCTCTGATGTGCCTTTACTTTCTTCTGCCTCGGGTTCTGGCCCTTTGGGGCCCAGAAGTGGATATTATGATAATTCGTGATTCCATCACGGTCGAACTTTGACTCATCGGTCCACAGTATTTTAGACAAGAAGTTTTCATCCTCCATGTCGGCATTGATGATGAACCGGCAAAATTCCATTCTTCTTACTGGGTGTCCTTCCTCCACGGCGTGGACTAGTGTGTAATGATACGGATGCATTTGAGCCGTATGCATTGTAAACCACACCTTCCATTGGCTGATCCCAAGACGTCTGGCCACAATCCTAGTGGATGTAGTAGGATCTTCATGAAAACACTGCAAGATTTCCTCCACGTCTTCAGCTGGGTAAACTGGAGGTCTACCAGCACCGCTTTGTCGGCGTTGCGTGCTTCCTGATTCCTGTTATGTACCAAAATCTTTGGTACGTTACATATCGGCATATCTATACGATTTCCCGATATGTAACCTAATTAAATAAATAAATTTGTTACGCATTAAATGTTGAAATGAGGTACCTAGCAAAAAATGCATTGCTGCCTGAGGTAATGTACACCTGCAACGCCCAGGTGCCAACGATGTTTCCCAACAATTAATGCGGAAGAAAAACAAATGATGCAAAAATGCGCGATGAGTGCATCGATGCTAACTTCCGAGTAACAATTCCGAGGTGACATTAAGAACTCAAGTGAGAAGTAAAAAGAGTCGTTTTCCATCACCAACAGCGCGCGGACGCGAAGAAAAGGTCGGGACCGGTTAGTCGGTAGAGAGTTACTTCTAAGTACAAAGTCGGTGTAACCTAAGTTATAGTGTTTAAGATTCAAGAGTGTAAAATAAATGAAGTATACCCGACGAGTAACTCTTTTAACCGATTAAACCTCATCCGTCCCGTACAACCGATACCAGTCCGAGTACAGAAGATACCCTGGAGCCATTTAATAATATTAAGAATATTCCCGCAGGAATATACTTAACAATTTGGCGCAGCCGGTAGGATAGAGGAAGCTTGGTAATCAATTAAATACCGTAAATGCTTTAAAACCCTCTATCCAGAACCACAAGAGTTCTAAAAATACTTAAGTGCTGGGCAAAGATAAAGTCTTTCTTTACCCGTAACCTGAAGCCAAGCTCGGCTCCAGAGGCACACAATTTAAGTAAAAGAACTCCACCGCTCCCGGGTAATCAACTATAGTTGCCTCTGCTCCAGGCGAGCACGCAATTACCCGGACTTCAGGTACTCAACTGTAACTGCCTCTGCTCCAGGCGAGCACGCAGGTACCGATTTTTAGTGCAAAAGGCACCAACGCGTGATTATTCAATGACCACAGCGCACCGATAAAATCACAGAAGCGCTTACACAAGAAGGAAGGAAAGAAGAAGCCGATGAACGGAGACAAACCTCGCACCGGAGTAACACCAGCAGCAGCACGCAGCGACTCCAATACACCAACACAATCATCGGGGGAATCCACGAACCCTTCAACGACTCCGCAGCTGCCGAGAGATCCTCTAAATCCACGAGCACCACCCACAGCATCAACAAGCAGCTCCTTCAGCACCTCTACACCGCTTTCTCACGAGGGAATTCGTCTGCGAAGTGGAGCGGTAATCCCCAGACCCGTAGGCGACGTAGAAGTAAGTCTAGCTGATAACCTAAATCATATAGTAGAGAAAGTGCGAGTATCGGGTGACATCACAGCTGAACATTGTGACGAGATCGAGCAAAAAATAGAGCAACTCCGCGAACAAAGGGAGGCTCGAATCAAAGAATTAACAGCTGGCACCGAACAATTCAGGGAAAGCTTACTGAAATTTAAAAGATACTCGCACTCGCTCCCCAATAATAATAACAACTTAGAATTAAGTAGAGATAGAAATTTAAGCGCAGAAATTGCACAAAGTGAACAGCCGACGGCGGCTGATCTCCTCACAGGCTGGTTGAGCGGATCAATTACGAGCTCGTCCACAGAAAACTCGCGCGATTCACAAGACAGAACCGAACGTAAAAGATTCGCGGTAAACACACACAGCCGGGAAATGACGGACACAGGAAAAGTACTAAAGCTTGCCACCCAAGTGGTCCCCATATTTTCAGGCGAGTTCAGCCCCCAAGTGAGCCAAGAGCTCCAAACCTTCCTATGCTGTTGTAAACAAGCACAAGCCTGCCTCTCGGAGGAGGAAAGATTAACCTTCCCTCGAATTCTGCTCACCCGTCTCCGGGGAGCGGCCTATCGTCTATTTTTGGCAGATCCTCCTCTTTCATTCGAGGACTTCGAGACACGGTTAAACCAGACATATTTACCTCGGGAAAGCTACTTGGAGCTGATGAATAAATTAATAAACATCAGCCAATTCCCGATGGAATCGCTCAACGCCTTCACGGCAAGATTGCAGCAGACGCTGGCTCAGTGCAAAGAAGCGGCAGAACAAAGCAATAATCCGGCAACAGCAATGGCACTCAAAGCCCAGCTAGAGGAATTCGCGAAAAGCGCATTCCAAAGAGGAGTAAACAATCCTTACCTCCGGCAGTACCTTCTGACTCTGAATGAAAACACCTTGAGTCAGTTAGTCAGCAAGGCACTGGACATAGAGAAACTCCAGCACGGATCGATACATCTCCAGAATCCGGTAACGGGCTGCGTGCATAGCCCGGAAACATATTACGGGCAGCACCCATATCAAAGCAGCACATATCCAACCGCCTGTCAAGCCACCGATTTTCATGTACAAACCTCACCTCACTACAATGCCTTCCAGGCCACTTACGCGCAGCCTCTAACAAATACGCCCCCCAATTGCGGGAATTTTAACACGCACTCGGGCCCGCGGAATCAGAGTTACGTCGATCACTCCACGGCACCCCCGAAGAATACGCAAAATTACGCGTGCAACAACACACACGATCGAACAAAAAGTATGCTTGCCGGGACGGTGTGCAGTTTCTGCAACAAACGCGGGCATGGTTGGTTGGTTAAAGTGGCGACTCGCCCCTGGGCGTAGTCCAATTAGCGCTAAGGCGCGCCGTTTTGATACCACCAATCCCCCGAAAAGAAAAGAAAGAAAACATTGTAACGACGGAATTAGAAATGCCAAAAGATCAGAGCCAGCCTGTGGAGTTCAAAAAGAGAACAATCTCCCCGATCTTGGCCGAAGATAAAACCCCGACGCCAGCGAAAAAGTGCCTGCCCAGCGCCCGGTACCTTGCTCCAGCTAGCGCCGGGCAGCTGCATAGGAAATGCGAAAGAGTCTCCTTCTCATTGGGATCCTTGCAACTGCGACAGTGGTTATTGAAAGGGATCCCCAGTCTGGCTGCATGCTCCCCTATGGGCCAATGACCCGTAAGCACCGCCACCACCCTGGCAATATCCCCACGAGTTCGCTTGAGAAGCTCTTGTGTTCTACACAGATTGTATGCAGGCCAGGTCGCTCTGGAAACGCGACATGTTTCTAGATTTGCCCACCTATTATTCGCTATTGCTAGAAAGTGCAACTGTATCTTCCTCTTGACGGATCCTAGGGGAGCGTGAACTGTCTCCACACAGGATTCATCGAGAATTGCACCAGCTCTAGCCAGTTCGTCCGCCCGCTCGTTACCCTCTATGTTCCTATGCGCGGGAACCCAGAGTAGAGTGATACTATGGCGTTGCCCTAAAAAGACTAAGCGCTCTCGACAGCGATTGACCAATTCAGATGAAACGCTAGCCGAGTCGAGAGCCTTGATAGCGGCCAACGAGTCCGTGAGGATTGCTAAATTTAATGTAGGTGTTAGGCTGCTTAAAGCGTCGCAAGCCTTCATGATAGCGAGAACCTCTGCCTGGAAGACGCTAGCATAATCAGGAAGGCGAAACGACTCCCTAATATCGAGTGCCTCGGAAAATATACCGGCTCCGACTCCCTTCGCGGATTTGGAGCCGTCTGTGAAGATTGCATGGTGGAAGGTTTGCGTCACATCGCCCTCCCTCCATTCCACTCTAGTGGGGAGCCTCACCTTGAAGTTCTTCCCACCAGGTTGCCTAGGTACCATGTAGTCTGTACGGCAAACTGCCAGATCGTCTGGCAGTTGGCCCAGGATCTTGCAATGGCCATATGGTCTTGCATTCCAACACCCCGACTCTTTAAGCCTCACGGCACTGCAGCTCGCCATGTGCTTGATATGGAGCTCAATGGGCAAGAGGTGCGACATCACATTAAGAGCCTCAGTCGGACAGGACCGTATGGCTCCCAGGGTGCCCACACATGCCGTTCTTTGCACTCTTCCCAGGCTCTTCCGAATATAAGCCTTGTCTAGACAGGGCCACCAGACAAGCGCCCCATAAGTGAGGATAGGACGCACAACAGCTGTGTACATCCACCAGACCATACTCGGCTGGAGCCCCCACCCTCTACCAAATGCTTTCTTACAAGCGTAGAAAGCTATACAGGCCTTCCTAATTCGCTCATCGATGTTAAGTCTCCACCTGAGCTTAGTATCAAGTATTACGCCGAGATACTTTGCGTGCGGGGATAGAGACAGAGTTAACCCGTTTAGTGCAGGTAGCCTGAAGGTTGGGATCTTCGACCTATTGGTGAACAACATCAACTCGGTCTTACTCGGATTGATGCCCAGCCCACAGCTTTGAGCCCATGCATCAACCCTAACCAGAGCCCCCTGCATGATACTGCTTAACATGGAGGGGCACAGACCTGATGTCAGAATCACTAAGTCATCAGCGTAAGCAACTATCTTAATCCCGTCCCTATCCAGGCTAGCCAGGATTTTGTTCATTACTAGCAGCCATAGTAGAGGAGAAATAACACCACCCTGTGGAGTACCCCTACTGACAAATCTTGTTATTTGGCTGTTACCGAGGTCCGATTGAATGATCCTAGTGCGCAACAAGGTGACTAACCAGTCGCTGAGCCCCTCATCCACTCCTACTGTAGAGAGGGCTTCCTGGATTGCTTCCGTACGGACGTTGTTAAAAGCTCCTTCTATGTCTAAAAAGGCAGCCAAGGTGTACTGCTTGTACTGCAGGGAGTGTTCGATAGTACGCACTACCTCATGTAGAGCCGTTTCGGTAGATCTACCCTTTAGGTATGCGTGCTGCGATTTACTAAGCTGAGATTCGACCAGAGTCTGACGTAAGTATACATCAAGAATTCTCTCTAGTGTTTTTAGGACAAAGGAAGTAAGACTAATCGGTCTAAAGTCCTTCGCTGCTTCGTGGCCACGCTTGCCAGCCTTTGGAATGAAAACAACCCGTGCCCGTCTCCACGAGTCAGGGACATGATGGAGAGCTATACAGCTTCTGAAAAACGCGACAAGCCATGGGACTACAATGCTCTGCAGTTCCTGTAGCATAATCGGCAGAATGCCGTTCGGGCCCGGCGATTTGTACGGAGAGAAGCTGTTCAACGCCATCACAGTGCTTCTCTCGTTAATGATAAGCTCGAGCTTATCCTGGGACATTCGTATATGATCCTGCGCGGGCATACTTTCTCCGATTGTTTTAAAAGAAAGAACACACCGGTGTGTGAAAGATGCAAAGATTACGGACATACCGCAAGCACTTGCCGAGATAATCACGGAACAACTAGCATGAGGTACAAGGCAAATGCCCAGTCGCCCACAGCCGCAATGAACACTGACCGTCGTGTTTGCAACGTGAGATCAGATTGCGAATGGTGCGGACGGCGGGGGCATACCGAAAACACTTGCCAGCAAAAACAAAAGTATGTCAGCCGGAATTCGGGAAACGACGTACAGTCGAGGCCGAAATCCCCGGCCCGACTTTAAATTCTAAACAGAAAAATTTGGGGTATACTCAGCCGCCCAAACCCAGTACCCCCGTGGTGGAACTCCCCCTAGACATTGGTCGAAATAAAAAGACTCAACTAGTGGTGGACACGGGCGCTGAGATAAGTTTAATAAAGAAAAAAGCGTTGAATTCTCTCGAATCAGTGAACTCGGAGAAAACCCTCGCCTTACAATCCCCGTTTGGTAGGGGACATACCCTGGGAAGCTGCCAAGGAAATTTCATTAAAAAACTCTCCCCGAGTCGGGAAGTTAAAATTCCTTGCACTTTCCAGGTAATAGAAGATCTGCAAGATCTTTCCCACGATGGGCTATTAGGAAATGATTTCCTATCGCAGTATTGCGACGTTGAGGGCCCAAATAAAAGACTTCGATTTCCTCGCACGGAAATCAATGAAGAGGAATTCTCGTATCCAATACTACTCGATGCAGAGAAGGGATATACCCAAAAGACAACTGAAAACGAGGCTCAGGAAAAAGAGATGGAACCCGAAGGGGTTAAGCTGTCCACCTGTCATGCTCTCGGGGTATCTAGTAAAATAGATGCTGGTTGTCAGGCCCTAGAAAGGCCCAGGGTAAACGAGAATGAAACTCTAGCGAATACACCCCAGACCGAAGAAATCAAGCGATATAACGTGGCTCTGAGAGAACCAATAAGCGTGCCTGCTCGATCGCAGATGGTGGCTAGAATTCCGTTGATACTAAAGGGAGAAATGCTCTGTTTGTCACAAGAGATAAGCGAAGGAGTCTTCCTGGCTAATAGTATCATATCCTCAAGTCAAAATAAGGAAGTCTCAATCGGAATCCTCAACGTTAATAATTCCCCAGTAATTCTGACCAACTTGAATTTACAATTGGTTTCAGCGAATGATTACTCGGTAGCCCCAATGCATCCCGAAGCGGGATTACAAATAAGCAACGAGACGGCAAAGCCGCCCGAAAAAACTAAATCTACAAACAAGAAGAATACAACCGGCGCAACCGCCGACCCCCATAGGCCACAGAGCCCAAAATTAAATAAAAATGGCGCAACCGCCGACTCCCATAGGCCACAGAGTCCAAAATTAAATAAAAACGGCGCAACCGCCGACTCCCATAGGCCACAGAGTCCAAAATTAAATAAAAACGGCGCAACCGCCAATGCAAACAGGCCATCGAGCCTCAAGGTAAGTAAAAACGGCAAAAAAGCCTATTTAAACAGACCAAAGAGTTCTAAATTAAAAATATTCGATCAAACAGAGATTAATAAAAACTACGGTATAAGCAACCAAACAGCTACAATTTCGTATGTCAGAAATCCGGATGCCGATTTGAAAAAGGCAAAAAACCGCATAGCCAGGTTAGAGC
The DNA here is from genome assembly GCA_949715965.1 of Dysmachus trigonus. Lineage (NCBI taxonomy): Eukaryota > Metazoa > Arthropoda > Insecta > Diptera > Asilidae > Dysmachus > Dysmachus trigonus. The sequence continues at coordinate 35,155,245 of OX454321.1, read as the reverse complement.
AAGAACTCAACCTGAGCCCAATTTTAAATAGCCAAGAAAAGGCTGAAATTTTGGAACTATGTCGAGAATATAACGACATATTCCATCTAAAGAATGATTACCTTTCACATACAGATGCTATCACGCATTTAATCCCGGTAGTGCAGGATCAAGCACCAATAAATCAGAAAATGTACCGACTACCGGAAACACAACGTGAAGTAATCAACGAGCAATTGAAAGAAATGCTCGAGAATGATATAGTGCAGCCAAGCAAAAGCCCTTGGAACTCGCCCTTATTAGTAGTCCCTAAAAAACCGGGACCCAATGGAGAGAAAAAATGGAGAGTAGTCGTCGATTTCCGTAAATTAAATGAAAAAACCATCGGCGATGCTTTCCCTCTCCCACGAATCGAGGATATACTCGATCAATTAGGCCACTCTCGTTATTTCACTACCCTCGACTTGGCGAGTGGATATCATCAAGTGCTGGTGGATCCACAAGATCGCCCCAAAACGGCCTTCAGCACAAGCTACGGTCATTATGAATTCAAGCGCATGCCCTTCGGACTCAAGGGAGCTCCGGCTACTTTCCAGCGCCTTATGAACTACGTGCTGACTGGCCTGCAAGGCCTGGAATGCTTTGTGTACCTAGATGACATTGTCATCTATGGGAAAAATCTAGAAGATCATAATTGCAAACTTCGCAAGGTTTTCGATAGACTACGAGAGAACAACCTAAAATTACAACCGGAGAAATGTCAATTCCTCCGAAAAGAAGTAGTCTACCTGGGTCACAAATGCTCCAGCAAAGGCGCACTGCCAGACCCTAGCAAAACAGCGTGCGTTCAAGAATTTCCTGTCCCACGAACAGTTAGGCAAGTACAATCATTTCTAGGACTTGCAAATTACTATCGTAAATTTATACCAAATTTTTCAAAAATTGTTCGTCCAATAACTAACTTACTCCGCAAGGACGTAAAGTTTACTTGGACAGATAAATGCCAGGAGGCTTTCTTATCAATTAAAAAATCGTTGATCTCACCTCCCCTTCTAATCTACCCAGATTTCAGTAAACCCTTCAACTTGACCACGGACGCCAGTAACGAAGCATTAGGTGCTGTCCTCTCTCAAGGAGAAGTGGGACAAGATCAGCCCATTGCTTACGCAAGCCGCACATTAAACAAGGCCGAGCGTAACTACTCCACAATTGAGAAGGAATTATTGGCTATAGTCTGGGCTACAAGAAACTTTAGATGCTACCTCCAAGGTAGAAAATTCACGGTCTATACAGACCACAAGCCTCTTAAGGGAGCCTTTAATGTAAAAGACCCCACTTCCCGTTTGGTGAGATTTCACCACAAATTATCCGAGTTCGATTACAACATCGAATATAAACCCGGAAAATATAATACGAATGCAGATGCTTTGAGCCGCATTCCCCGGGAAGAGAGTGATAATAAAGAAAGCCAAACCTCCACGGTACAAGCATACTTCCGTCGCTCCGAGTCGGGTGAAGAAACCCCCACATTGAAAATAAGCGCAGTCACTAGAGCACAAAAACGGAAAGCCCAAAATCAAATAACAACACAGAAAACACCAGATTCCACCCAAGACCAAAACGAAACACTTTCAAGTCCCGTGCAACAAAAAGAAGACGAAATTTTACCACTGACAATACCACCTCAACCCCCTGAATTAATTTCGAGCCCGGAGGAAATGAAAATTATTTTACGTGATTATCATGATTCTCCGTTCGGCGGACACCAGGGCGTGATTAAAACTTACAAGAAAATTAAACGTAAGTTTCGGTGGAAAAATATGTTACGGGATATAAAAAATTACATCAAGCGATGCCCGAAGTGCCAGAAACTCAAAGCTTCACCCCAACATAAGATGCCCATGGTTATTACCGACGTCGCGGAACAACCTTTTGACAAGGTTTACCTCGACGTCGTGGGGCCATTGGAGGAGTCCACGTCAGGAAATAAATATATCCTAACCTTCCAGGATAACCTGACAAAATTCGTGGACTGGTATGCAATACCAAACGCTGAAGCGGAAACAATAGCGCAAATTTTCTTCGACGAAATCGTCACGCGCTACCGCATTCCCAAGCAAATAGTTACCGATCAAGGAACAAATCTCCTAAGTGATCTTTTCAAGCAGGTCTGTAAATTATTAAAGGTGAAGAAATTACAGACCTCGGCATACCACCCTCAGTCAAATGGGGCATTGGAAAGGGCACATAGGCCCTTAATAGAATATCTGCGCACTATCGTTGACGAAAATTCCAAAAGCTGGGATCGGTATTTACGCACAGCGGCATTTGTGTACAATAATAGTACGCACGAAGGAACAAAATTGACCCCGATGGACTGTCTTTACGGATTCACGGCAGATGTTCCATCGAATTTAAAAAGAGATCCAGAGCCTGTTTACAATCACGAGAGCTATTACCATATGCTCCGCTACAGGCTACAGAAATCATATGCGACCGCCAGAAAGAACATCCTAGCAAGTAAAGAAAAATCTAAAGTATATTACGACAAGAGCGCTAAGCCGCAATCTTTTCACATAGGAGATAAGGTCCTCTTGAAAAGTGAAAGCAGAAAGCATAAGCTCTCAGAAATCTGGATAGGGCCTTACACGATAACTGGAATTCTTTCACCAGTGAATACCAAAATAAAAATTGGCAGGCGCATAAAAGTGATTCATAATAATCGCCTCAAGCCATATTTCGAATAAATATTTTTTTTCTTTTCTTTTATTGCTAAAAAAAAAAAAAAAACACAAACAGAAGAAATTTCTAACCCGCATACAATTTTTGTTTGCATCATCAAGCACAGTGCAGCTTCAAGCGCAAGCGAAAGTGCAACCCGAAACGTACAAAGACAAAAAGAACAAAACAAAACAACAACAAAAAACGTCAAGCGAACAGCCCGACTAAAAGATTCGCTCACCCAGCTCATGTGTTTTATTTTATCGTACCTCCCCAGAAAATGCATACTAAGAATAACCTTGTAAAGTAATATCTTCTTTCTAGTTCAGGGGCAAGTAGCTGATAAGTAGTAACCTTGGCAAATAATAAACTTAGGATAGGTCAGGGCTAATTAGAAAATAAGGCAGCAGGCCATTAATTCTCATATATGGGTAGAATAATATTTTTTTTTTATAAGAACTAATTAATTGAAGAATATGTAGGAACTTATTACGGATTTTCTTTAAGCAAATTGTAAGTAAATTAAGCTAAATTTATTGTACGCAATAAGGGAGGTACATCCGAAATGTAAGCTTTAAAATACGATAAGCTCAGGTTTGGAATATATATATATAAAAGAAAAATAATAATAATAATAATAATTAAATTAAAAGCTATTAAGATAAGCATTATTATAACATTATATAATCATATAAATTATACGATAGACTACCCTGTAAACGACAACCGATTCCGACCCGAACGTTTCCAAATTCTAAATTTAATTTATTTTCTTTTCTTCTTGTCAACCTATACCCCGAGAATTATTCCTCTCCAAAGAATAATTCTCTTTTTCGCAGGGGGAAGGAAATGTTATGTACCAAAATCTTTGGTACGTTACATATCGGCATATCTATACGATTTCCCGATATGTAACCTAATTAAATAAATAAATTTGTTACGCATTAAATGTTGAAATGAGGTACCTAGCAAAAAATGCATTGCTGCCTGAGGTAATGTACACCTGCAACGCCCAGGTGCCAACGGTGTTTCCCAACAATTAATGCGGAAGAAAAACAAATGATGCAAAAATGCGCGATGAGTGCATCGATGCTAACTTCCGAGTAACAATTCCGAGGTGACATTAAGAACTCAAGTGAGAAGTAAAAAGAGTCGTTTTCCATCACCAACAGCGCGCGGACGCGAAGAAAAGGTCGGGACCGGTTAGTCGGTAGAGAGTTACTTCTAAGTACAAAGTCGGTGTAACCTAAGTTATAGTGTTTAAGATTCAAGAGTGTAAAATAAATGAAGTATACCCGACGAGTAACTCTTTTAACCGATTAAACCTCATCCGTCCCGTACAACCGATACCAGTCCGAGTACAGAAGATACCCTGGAGCCATTTAATAATATTAAGAATATTCCCGCAGGAATATACTTAACATTCCCGTAGACGCCGATATGTCTTTTAAAACACGGTCACGTGTGGAACACGGCGATTTGGGAAACGACGCCGGTATTCCCTTCGTGTTGCAGCTCGATCACCGTTGCAGAAACCATACACGAACAGAATATCCGCATATTTTTCAGGTCCGAATTGAGCCATTGAGAAACAAACACAGTGTAACTTTAGTTAGGAGTAACAACGTCCGTGCACGTAGAGTAGAGGATTGACAACTAACTGAACGAACTGAACTGATAAACAAAAACAATCAAGTTTTGTTAGTCCTGACGACTAACTAAAGATTTCAATACCCAAACGGTCCTGTGAGGGTTAACTACCTGCGCTATTATTATTCTTAGGTAGCCGGTTCCCAGAAGTGCACTTTTTGGTCTACAGTTTATTATGTTATTTTTGTAAAATGCGCCCGAATTTCTCAGATTTTTGTAGCGTGTTGAATTGCTAATGATACAAGGAAGTAGTTAAAATAATTTTTCCGCGAACTTCCATACATTATTTTTACAGTAATGGTTCATAAAATAGTAAAAGGCTACGTTTTTTTACAAAGTGACATTAAGTTGAGGCTTGCTTCTCAAAAGTTAAGGGTCTCTTGTACGATGTAATAATTTTGAATAAACTTTTAGTTCACTAGCTTTGAAATAAAGTAAAAAAATGACATTAAAAAATAAATTTTAATTTTTTATTTATTTATTTTCTTCGAAAGTCGGAAAAAGTCCCGATAAAATTAAAATGACCACAACTCCAAAACCGTTCATTTTTGACCCCTAGTTTATTAGACCTTTTTTATTGCAAATGAGCCATAGTTTCTCCCCTTAAAAGGAAAACGTCGAATTTCCGGTCACCCTGTATACATCTCAAGAAAATTTAATACCAATTTAAAATTTGTCGAGCGTTAGATATAGTGTACCTAATATAAGCATAGAAAGAAGTGATATCAAATTCATCTTAACGAAATTTCTCAATCGGTTACAATGGCAACGAACGATCCAGCTCCAAGCTGGAATGCAAGGTGACTGCATCTTCACTGATTTTAGCAAAGCTTTTGATAAAATCAGTCATAAGATTCTAATTTATAACCTATCTCTTCTTGGTTTCCCCGCTGTTTTTGTGAATTGGCTACTATCCTATTCGACTTGCCGCACACAAAGAGTGATTTTTCGCAATGTTCTCTCCTGCGAATTTACTGTTCCTCAGGGCAGTCATCTTGGTCCCCTTCTCTTCATTATCTACATCAATGATGTATCTCGCATTTTGAAAAATTCCAAGATTCTCTGCTATGCTGATGACACCAAGATTTTCCGCTGCGTTTCTAACGCTGCTGACTGCGAAACTTTGAATTCCGATTTAGACATATTTTATGAATGGTGCGCTATCAACCTTCTTCCTTTCAATATCAACAAATGCAATTCCATGACTTTTTCTCGCAAAAAGATTCCGTTGCACTTTTCTTACACCCTGTGCGGCTGTTTTTTAACGCGTGTTGATAAAATTAAGGACTTGGGTATTTGGCTCAACGTCCGTATGTCCTTTGATGACCATATCAATGCTATCGTTGCTAAGGCTAATGCTACCCTTGGCTTCGTTAAGCGCTGGTCCAAAGAATTTGAGGATCCACACATCACGAAACTTTTGTATTGTACTTTCGTTCGTCCCATACTGGAGTATGCAAGTCCCGTTTGGTCGCCCTTTTATGCGGTTCATATTAACCGTATCGAAGCGGTCCAGCGTAGATTTGTTCGATTTGCTCTTCGCGGTCTCCATTGGGATAACCCCGTCATCCTCCCGCCCTATGAGGACAGGCTTAAGCTTTTTCCCCTTTTTTCTCTTGAGACTAGACGAAACAACGCCAGAATTGGTTTTGCGTTCGACTGCGTTCAAGGATCGATAAATTCTCCTGAATTGTTAAATATCTTCAATATTTCTGTCCCTGCTCGCTCCCTTAGGAATTATGACTTCTTCCATGTTCTTCAGCATAGTACCAATTATGGACTGAACGAGCCTACCTCATCTATGTCACGCCTTTTTAATTTGCATTATGACAATCTGGATTTTAACCTTTCAAAACACCAGATTAAAAATCTGCTTTGCTAAAGTTACTTTATTTTTTTATTTTTGCTGTAGTAATCAGTAATTTGATGAATGTGTTGAATAAATAAAATAAAATAAAACATTTCAGAAAATAGCGATCTTGGGACCTACACCCAAAATCAAAACATTTTAACCCCATATAGTTATGAAAATCCAAACAGTTATCTTCCAGAACAAAATCATTATAATTATCCAACCTCCAATAAATAACGACATTAGTGATTTTAACCCAAATAATATTAATTAATTAGATGACGCGGATTTTCCACAAACCGCCTCGATAAACCAATCGGATACTTAGACATTAACAAGCACGGCTACATCCTCCCATATATAAGTATCTCCTCACCCTTCGGACGCCCTTTAAAATTTCTTATTGACACAGGAGCATCATCCTCCTTCATCAACCCTAAGTATATTAATCCATAATCGATATATCAAAAACTAAGCCTACTGTAATATCCACTGTATTAAATAAACACACCCTTGATAAAGAAGTGATACTACTCCCAAATTTTATAGAATTTCGCCAACCAGGAGAAACCAGATTTCTCGTGTTCAATTTCCACGATTACTTTGACGGTTTATTAGGACTAGATACCCTGACCCAACTAGGAGCTAAGGTCGATCTAGCAAATAGTATTCTAATCACGAAAAATTCAACAATTCCGCTTCAATTTAAACGAAATTTCATGTCAAAAAAAATATAAAACTCCCCCTAACTCAAAATTTATTGCTAGTCTGCCTGTAGATGTGCAAGCTGGAGATGTATATATCAGGAAAACGGAAGTTAAACCGAAATTATTTATTTCTGAAGGCTTGTACAATTCTAAAAATTGGTATTGTCAAGTAGAATTAATAAATTACTCTAACAACGAACAAGATTTATTCATAAAATTAAAGCAGAGATATTTTCTCATGAAAATTTCGCAGAAGTTAATAACTTTAACATCGATTATAATTATGACATCGAACTACCAATTGATATAATGAAATTGCTCAGGACCGACCACATTAACCGTGAAGAAATGAAAGCACTTAAAGAAAGTTTGTCGTGAATATGAGGATATCTTCTTTCGGAAAGGTCAAAAACTGACTCCAATCAAATTAAACATCAGATTCGGACAACTGATGATATTCCCATTTACACAAAATCTTATAGATACCCGTACATCCACAAAGAGGAAGTACGTAGCCAAATCTCCGAAATGCTTGATCAAGGGATAATTCGCCCAAGTTTCTCCCCGTTGAGTTCCCCCGTCTGAGTAGTTCCAAAAATAAGGGACGCCTCTGGAAAACAAAAGTGGAGTCTTGTGATAGATTATCGAAAGCTTAACGAAAAAACCGTTAGTGATCGATACCCTATACCAAATATTACAGACATCTTGGACAAATTAGGAAAATGCAATTTTTTCACTACATTGGACCTAGCTAGTGGTTTTCATCAGCTAGAAATGGATCCTCACGATATAAAAAAAACTGCTTTCACTGTAGAAGGAGAATATTTTGAGTACATCAGAATGCCCGTTGGACTTAAGAACGCCCCTAGTACATTTCAAAGAGTTATGGACAACGTCTTGAAGGAACTGCAAGGTACCGTATGTCTCGTATACCTCGACGACATAAAAAGTTTATTCTACTTCCTTACAGGAGCACACAGAAAATTTGAAAAAAGTATTTCAGAAATTAAGGGAGGCCAACTTAAAAGTTCAATTAGATAAGTCGGAATTTTTACATAGAGAGATAGATTTTCTTGGGCACACAAAATTCATCCTGTTAAAGAATTTCCAATACCCAAATCACAAAAGGAGATTAAAACTTTTCTTGGTCTTCTAGGCTATTATCGTAAATTTATCAAAGATTTCGCTAAATTAACAAAACCCCTTAAAACTGCTTAAAAAAGGGGAAATCAGTAGAATTCACAGACGAATATGTAAAAGCTTTTAACAATTGTAAAGACCTTTTAATGAACGACCCCATACTTCAGTTCCCCGATTTTTCAAAACCCTTTGTACTAACAACTGATGCTAGTAACTACGCCATTGGCGCAATTTTATCTCAAGGCCCTATAGGCAGCGACAAACCAATATGTTATGCAAGCCGTACTCTCACCGATTCAAAAACTAATTATTCGACGATAGAAAAAGAATTGTTAGCTATCGTCTGGGCAGTAAAATATTTTCGACCGTACTTATTTGGACGGAAATCCCAAATAGTTACTGATCATAAACTTCTTACTTGGATCATGAGCTTAAAAGACCCCAACTCCCGTTTAGTCCGTTGGAGATTAAAACTAGAAGAATTCGAATATGAAATTATTTATAAAAAAGGTAGTCAAAATTCGAACGCCGATGCCCTAAGCAGAATTAAATTAGAAAGACCTAAATTCACTAATAATATAGAACTTCATCTCGCAGAAGATGATAACATTGCCGAAACCAGTACTTCAGTCCAAGGCGTTGACGGATCCACTATTCATTCTATACATTCCGCTGTCGAAAATATGGGCGATGGGATCCATATCCCTGAGAGACCATTAAACGAATTGTCCTTACAACTTATTTTAGAAGAATCAAATCAAAAACAATGACAGGAATCCTTAAGAGATACCTTGCCCCAAACAGCCTAACCGCAACATACACGAGCGACGAAATCTTCAAAAATCAGCAAGATACATATTCCAAATTTTTCTCCCAATCAAAATTATTTAAACTTATCAGATGTACCGAAATCCTCGAAGACATTACGGACAACGATAGACAGGACCAAATCATACAAAATTACCACGATAACAATAATCATAGAGGAATCAACGAAACCTTACTTCACCTCAAGAGAGAATACTTTATGAAGAATAAAATAGCCCAAGTGATCAATAATTGAAGCCTCTGGTGGAAGAAGGTGTTAACTCACTTTTTCAGAAAAAAATTTCTTTCCCTTTCAAACTATTTTCCGTGGCGCTAAATTTCATTTTGTAATATAAAAATATCATCATGTGATTTTTATATGGGTAAAGCAACGTTTTACTCCAAGCAAAATGATGGGTTCTTGAATTAGTTTATTGCAAGAAGGTTTTAACTCATTAAACTATGCAGTTGGTAAAAAGTGAGTTAACACCTTCTTCCACCAGAGGCTTCAATTGTAATACATGTCAAAACGCTTAAATGCGATAGAGACCCACCTAAAGTTAAATTCATTTCCTCCGAAATTCCGAATAAACCATTAGACATTCTTCATATATGTAGACATCTATTCTATAAATTCCAAACAAATTTTAACTATTATAGATAAATTCTCTACATTCGCAGCCGCATACACCCTAATTGCACGCAACAGTCTTAATATAATTAAATCCCTAAGACACTACATTAGTATCCACGGTATTCCAAGAAAACTAGTTGTTGATTCAGGCAGTGAGTTCACCTCCACTATATTTAAAGATTTTTGTAGACAACTTGGAACAAATTTACATATTACCTCAATTCACCACAGTAGCAGTAACTCACCTGTTGAGCGACTACACTCAACACTAACCGAAATCTATAGAATAATTCACAATAAACTCAAAGATAGAGATCACGAAGAAATTCTTAACGAAACCCTGATCACTTATAATAACTCAATTCATTCCTCTACGAAATTCACACCTTACGAAATATTTTACGGACGAACATACAAATTCAACCGACAACGACACGAAAACTTTCACGATTATTTGACAAAACTTAATGAATTTCAGGATAAAATCTTCTTCCCTATTATTAAATCACAACTCGAACAAAAAGCCACCAAAAATATAGAAAAGATAAAAAAAAATAGTGCGTGGAGTCCCTCCGCGCGGAAGAAGTGAAACTTCGTAATGTGGAAATGAAAATAGGAAGGGGTAGAAATTGATTTTTAGTGAACTCATATTGTTTCTTTGAAAAACTTTTTGACATTGCTTACAATTCACAATTGATCGCATCTTGTAATTATCATTTTCGAGTGGAGAAATATCCAAATCTATAACATTTACAATGGGATTATGATAACTAAAGTAAGATACGAAATGTTTGAGTTCATCGTCTCGCCCTGGAAAATGTATTTGTATTAATACCTAGCTGGGTTACCCGGTCTCACCCGGCGTTGGGTAAATACTTACTAATTAAACACTTCTTAAATGTTCTAGTTTGTTATATCCTAGAAATTGTTTCAACCCGAAAACCCCTTTATAGATCCGCTATCTTGAAATTCCAAATCTTAAAAATATTCAAAATTAGTGGCCTTAAAATAATCATTGTACCAATTTTCATTAAAATCCGTTGAAATCGAGAAATGTTGGTAGCCATATTGGATCCGCCATCTTGAGTTTGGAAATTTTGATAATATTCGAAATTAGTGGCTCCGGAATAATCATTGTACTAATTTTAATTAAAATCCGTTGAAATCGACATATTCGGTTGCCATATTGGATCCGCCATCTTGGATTTACAGCTTTTGATAATATTCGGAACTTGTATCCTCAGAATAATCATTGTACCAATTTTCATTAAAATCCGTTGAAATCGAGACATTCTGGTCGCCATGTTGTATCCGCCATGTTGGATTTGGAAATTTGGCTAATATTCGAAATTATTGTCCTCAGAATAATCATTGTACTAATTTTCAGTAAAATCCGTTGAAATCAAGAAATTTGGTCTCATATTGGACCCGCCATCTTGGATTTACAAATTTTGATAATATTCGAAATTTGTAGCTTCGGAATAATCATTGTACCAATTTTCATTAAAATCCTTCGAAATCGAGACATTCTGGACGCCATGTTGGGTCCGCCATCTTGCATTTAGAAATTTTAACAATATACAAAATTAGTGGTCTCAGAATAATCACTGTAATAATTTCTATTACAATCCGTTGAAATCGAGAAATTTTGGTCGCCATGTTGGATATGGAAATTTTGATAATATTCGAAATTAGTGGCTCCGGAATAATCATTGTAGTAATTTTCATTAAAATCCGTTGAAATCGAGACATTCTGGTCGCCATGTTGGATCCACCATGTTGGATTTCTAAATTTTGATAATATTCAAAATCAGTGACCTCAAAACATTCATTGTACTAATGTTCATTAAAATCCGGTGAAATCAGGAAATCTTGGTCGCCATATTGGATCCGCCATCTTGAATTTCTAAATTTGGACAGCGGATTTGAAATCCCCATCCCGCAAAACCCCTGTATACCAATTTTTTCATGAAAATCGCTTCAAAATTAAAATTTTCAGCCGCCATCTTGGATCCGCCATTTTGAAAACCTACAAAGTATCGTATAACCGTTTCCTGGTTCTAAGCTACCTCCCCACCAATTTTCAGCCAAATCGGTACAGCCGTTCTTGAGTTATAAATAGTGTAACTATCACAACTTTCTTTTATACATATACATAGATGTATGTGAATGCGTCATAATGTAATTTCAAAAGAGAAAACCTAACAATCAATTGATATTCACAAGAGACGTACCTTGACATAACCTTAAATCCGTCGCATTGTCCGTGGACTGTCTTCCAAAGTTCATCTGCGATACAGCTACTTTCATGAAATAAAGCTATTTTTAGCTTATAAAGCAAAATTAGTGCTTTAAGCTCAGTACTGAAATGCGCTTGCATATAGGAAAGTTGCAGCTTTTGAGAAGCGTTAAACGTTTAACGCAACCTTGTTTTGGAAGTCCCATTAGAAGTTTCACTTCAAAAATAGAACAGACCCCGTAGAAATTAAAGAAGGTAATAACGTTTACTTTAAAGAAAATAGAAGAAATAAATTTACAGAAAGATTTTCAAAACATTAAGTAAAGAAAAATAGGCATATCAACATAATTACAACTAAAAATAAATACACAAATCAAAATTAAAGAAAAAACGTAAATTCCTGGATAATTCCCCTATTAATGGGACAAATAATCGAAATTCAGGACCTGATCAATCACAAAGGAATTCTCCCGATGAAAGTAGGAACAGCCAGGAGAATACAGGGACACCAAAACCTACTACACATTGTACGACTTGACAGTTACGAACAGAACATAGACAAAATAACAGAAGCCATAAAACAACTAGAAAATTCAAACCTTCCATCCGATAACTCATTGAACATAACTAAATTAAAATTAAAACAAATTAACAACAAACTACAAACACTCTTACCAAAATTTAGAGATAGAAGAGGACTTTTTGATGGCTTAGGTACCTTAATTAAAGGAATTACCGGAAACTTAGATGCTAACGACGCGATTGAATTAAATAAGCAAATAGACCAAATTTTAAGTAACGAAGAAGCAATGGCCAATGAAATCAATCACCAAACTAAAATAAACAATCAAATGATCGCACGTTTTGAAAATATTACGAAACACATTAACTACCAACAAAAAGTTATGATGGATTATTTAAATCACTCACAAAGTCAGTTTATAAAATTCTTCTGGAGAGATAGCATGGTATTTCTAAGAAGGTGTCCCTCATGTCTAGCTCCATTTATGATCTACATTCAGCGCTTTCGGCGTCCGATTCACCAGCATCTGTTTTACCAGTAGTCGAAGACATCCGCCGTAGTATGAGGCAGGTTAAGAGTGACCTTGGATGTTGGTCTGCTGTGGTGACGGCTAATTCTGAGTTGATGGGTTCTATTGCAGCAGACATTGGAACGCTTTCTGTGCGCCAGTCGTTTCAGGGATGCGACGGCCTGAGCGCTTCGCTTTCGCCTTCTCCATCACCTCCTTCGGCTGTACTTCCAGGTGCTGCTGCTGATATTACTGATGCTGCGCGGCTTGCGCCGCCTGATTCGAGTGCTCAGCTTGCTCAGGATTCATCGGGCAGCCAACATATTTTTCTTCAGAGTCCCTCGAGTAAACGGTGCGCTCCTCGTGGGCACAAGGGTGGAAAGCGTCGGCATGTGGCTAATGGAGAGAATGCTGCCTCATCTTCATCATCCCCAGCTAATGGTGATGTAATAATCGTTCGTTCTTCTGTGGGTGCTGGCAATGGCCCTTTTACTGTGAGACCAGCAAAACTACCAAAATGCCTTTTCATCTCTAGGGTTCATCCAGACACCAGTGAATTGGACATTGTCAGTCTTATCTCCTCACATTCTGGAGCTCCTCAAGATACGGTCGCCTGCAGGAAGATTGGCCCTCCGCCCGGACGCGAAGGTGGCACTTTTTCTGCTTCCTTCAAGGTGTTTGTCCCTGAGGAGGCTTACTCTGTCGCCGTTAACCCTCATACCTGGCCTGAGGAAGCTATCGCCCGCGAATTTGTCCCTAGACGCCGTTCCAACAATTTTGCAAAGATCTCAAAGACTCCAAGGATTTCAAAAAATGTATCAGCCAAATTAACATCTAAACTAAAACAAAACTACCAGTCTTTATTTGAATACCATTGATGAAGAATTCGATGTAATTTGTCTTACTGAGACGTGGCTGTGCGGTTCCATCGCTGAGCTCTTTGTATCTAATTATTTAGTTTTCCGCCGTGATCGTCATGGTCCTACTTTGCGGTGGAGGTGGCGTTCTGTGTGCCGTACGCCGTGATATTCCATGTGCCGTTCTGGAGTTTGCGAACCCAGCTAACCTGGAATTATTTAGGGGTTTCTTTAAAGCTGCAACACAAGAACGTGCTTATCCTAACAGCATATATTCCACCGGGGACAGGAGGTGAAACCTACAAATCCTGGTCCTAAATATCAAAATGCTTTATAGTTTGGTGGTCCTAAATATCAGGACAGCTGATTGCAAAATGTCGGCTGTTTAATATGACATTTCGATTGGATAAAGTAAGTTTGTTTACCCTTTCGATTCCGGGTGTGGCAGCAGCAGAGTGAAGACGTATAGAGAGAGAGTGCGGTTGAGATTGAGCTTATTGTGAAATATTGTGAAATTCTAAGTGGCAGCCATTTTGGGTTGCTGTGGAACTTTCTGAATTTTTTTTTTGGTGACTATTAATTTGGATAGATTTGCTGAGTTCTGTGACTGTGAAATTGAATTAACTAATTAATTAATTATTTAACTGTAGCGTTGAGCCACTTTACTGGCCTAAACAATTATTGAACGGTTATTGGAACAGTGAGTGATTCCGCTGACCGGCATTGAGCACACCCTTGGGCCCCATCGGGGCCGAGCCGCAATGGGCTGCTACGCTGTGGTTTGCCTTTTATTTCTGGTAGCTTTGATTAATATTCTAGGTATATTTGAATTAAATAAATTGAACAATGATTATTATTAATAAATCGGTGCTGTTAGAAGCGGGCTGCTGTAAGGAAAGGAGTTGCGCATTTAGGGAGTTGACTACTTCTGCGCAGTTGATACTGCACCCCTGGCTGATTCCGGCGGCGTAGATCGGGGTGGCGATCCCATGGGGCGCCAAAAAGACAAAATGTTGGTAACCGGCATCCAGGCTGTGAATACCGGGACCGGTTGTAAAACCCCCATGGGCGTTGCTGGTGGGGACCAGGCGATGGCTCCGCGTAAATCGGCTAGATTGGCGAGTGCGGGTGCTAAAACTTTACCGGAGGGGTGCTCTGGCAGACAATCTAAACTAAAAAGGGACCTGAATAGTGCTTCGGGGGCTGGGATTTCGCCTGTTCCATTAGGTGAGAATTCTTCACCAGGTCGAGATGATTCCAGAAACAACGCTGACATCGATAACGGCGCCATAACGGTGGCGTCAGGCCGGAAAACGGTAACAGTACACTCATCGCAAGACAGACCGAAACATGTTTCGACATGCGGGGATGATGACTCAACTGGGGATGGCGGCGGCGGGGCCATTCAAACGATTCCTCAAACTGATGATGAGAGGCGGAGAAGCAACACAGGAAAGTGAGGTAAGGGGACCGGTGGAGTCCCTTTCCGGGGACCTAGAGGTGGCGGATAGCTGGTCCCGGACTGACTCAGCCAACAGATCGCCACATTCAGATGATGTCTGCAGAGAGCACAACTATAGTTTGAGCCGGAGTCTTGGCTCGGTCATTGGTGCTGGGAGAGGTCCAGGATCCATTGGTTGCAACAGAGGCGGGCGCAACGGGGGTCCCTCGCGGGCCAATCTTATTCCTCTTTATTTTCTAACTCCAGCGGCGCCAGGAGTGACGACATATTCCGGCGCCAGTTTACCGGTGGGGCTGGAATTAACCTGATTAGGGCTGCCAGATTCTGTGAGCGGGAATCGACGGACGGACTGGGCGGACGACGCGACGTTCTGCCGAAAGCATAAGGACATCTGACGAGGCTGATGGGCACGACGAAGGTACTTCTTCTTCTTCAAAAATGAGAGGAGAATCTAACAACGAGAAAATGGTCGATGAGGGGGGCGGGCCCTCTAGGTCGTCATCATCATCATCGGCACTCAACAACTTGAACAGAAACAGCAACAACTACTCTGGAGGCCCCAAGGTACTGTTGGAAACACCTGCAGTCCCAGGTTAAGTTCTTAAATCTTAATAATAATAATAATAATAATATTAAGAATAGTGTGAATAAGTCTGAAACAGGATTAGCCAGTAAGAAGGTAAAGCCAAATATATATAGGGATCCGGTAATTAACGTAGCGGGCATACCCAAGGCAAACAAAAATAAGAACAGACAAAACTTTTACATTTTGAGCGATGTTAGGATTGATGATATATCCTCTCTAGACTTTGAGATAGACAAAGACATTAAAAAGAAAAATAGTGCGTGGAGTCCCTCCGCGCGGAAGAAGTGAAACTTCGTAATGTGGAATTGAAAATAGGAAGGAGCAGAAATTGGTTTTTAGTGAAATCATATTGTTTCTTTAAGACAAACTTTTTAACATTCTCGCCCTGGAAAATGTATTTGTATTAATAACTAGCTGGGTTACCCGGTTTCACCCGGCGTTGGGTAAATACTTACGAATTAAACACTTCTCAAATGTTCTAGTTTATTATATCCTAGAAATTGTTTCAACCCGAAAACTCCTTTATGGATTCGCTATCTTGAAATTCCAAAACTTGATAATATTCAAAATTAGTGGCCTTAAAATAATCATTGTACCAATTTTCATTCAAATCCGTTGAAATCGAGAAATGTTGGTCGCCAAATTGGATCCACCATCTTGAGTTTGGAAATTTGGCTAATATTCGAAAATAGTGGCCAGAATTGTACTAATTTTGAGTAAAATCCGTTGAAATCAAGAAATTTAGTCTCATATTGGACCCGCCATTTTGGATTTACAAATGTTGATAATATTCGAAATTTGTAGCTTCAGAATAATCATTGTACCAATTTTCATTAAAATCCGCCGAGATCGAGACATTCTGGACGCCATCTTGCATTTAGAAATTTTAATAATATACAAAATTAGTGGTCTCAGAATAATCACTGTACTAATTTCTATTACAATCCGTTGAAATCGAGAAATTTTGGTCGCCATGTTGGATATGGAAATTTTGATAATATTCGAAATTAGTGACTCCGGAATAATCATTGCACTAATTTTAATTAAAATCCGTTGAAATCGAGATATTCGGTTGCCATATTGGATCCGCCATCTTGGATTTACAACTTTTGATAATATTCGGAACTTGTATCGTCAGAATAATCATTGTACAAATTTTCATTAAAATCCGTTGAAATCGAGACATTCTGGTCGCCATGTTGGATCCGCCATGTTGGATTTGGAACTTTTGCTAATATTCAAAATTATTGGCCTCAGAATAATCATTGTACCAATTTTCATTAAAATCCGTTGCAATCGAGAAATCTTGGTCACCATATTGGGTCCGCCATCTTGGATTTGTAAATTTTGATAATATTCAAAATTAGTGAACTCAAAACATTCATTGTACTAATTTTCATTAAAATCCGTTGAAATCAGGAAATCTTGGTCACCATATTGGATCCGCCATCTTGAATTTCTAAATTTGGACAGCGGATTTGAAATCCCCATCCCGGAAAACCCCTATATACCAATTTTCATGAAAATCGCTTCAAATTTAAAATTTTCAGCCGCCATCTTGGATCCGCCATTTTAAAACCCTACAAAGTATCCTATAGCCGTTTCGTGGTTCTAAGCTACCTCCCCACCAATTTTCAGCCCAATCGGTTCAGCCGTTCTTGAGTTATAAATAGTGTAACTAACACGTCTTTCTTTTATATTCCATGGTAGCGTTAAACGTTTAACGCAACCTTGTTGGAAGTCGCATTAGAAGTTTCACTTCAAAAAAAGTATTAATAACCCTGGCCAGACCGCGGAGCCAGACTGCACTGGGGGAACCTCTGATAAAATTAAAATTAATAATAAAGGTCCAAATAAAATAAAAAATATTAACTTGCCTAATAAAGTCAAAAATAATTCAGACAAGGCGAATTCAGGCGCTTTCGGGAAGTTTTGCTCTCCAATTTTCGCTCCGTCGGGAGCTGTTAAGGGGCTGATTGATTATGCTAACAAATTCGCTGCCGAAATAGACACCGAAATTAATTTAAAAATAATAAATAGGCCAAGAACAACCAAAATTTTTGAAGTGAAACTTCTAATGCGACTTCCAAAACAAGGTTGCGTTAAACGTTTAACGCTACTCAAAAGCTGCAACTTTCCTATATGCAAGCACATTTCAGTACTGAGCTTAAAGCACTAATTTTGCTTTATAAGCTAAAAATAGCTTTATTTCATGAAAGTAGCTTTCGTATCGCAGATGAACTTTGGAAGACAGTCCACGGACAATGCGACGGATTTAAGGTTATGTCAAGGTACGTCTCTTGTGAATATCAATTGATTGTTAGGTTTTCTCTTTTGAAATTACATTATGACGCATTCACATACATCTATGTATATGTATAAAAGAAAGTTGTGATAGTTACACTATTTATAACTCAAGAACGGCTGTACCGATTTGGCTGAAAATTGGTGGGGAGGTAGCTTAGAACCAGAAAACGGCTATACGATACTTTGTAGGTTTTCAAAATGGCGGACCCAAGATGGCGGCTGAAAATTTTAATTTTGAAGCGATTTTCATGAAAAAATTGGTATACAGGGGTTTTGCGGGATGGGGATTTCAAATCCGCTGTCCAAATTTAGAAATTCAAGATGGCGGATCCAATATGGCGAAAAAGATTTCCTGATTTCAACGGATTTTAATGAACATTAGTACAATGAATGTTTTGAGGTCACTGATTTTGAATATTATCAAAATTTAGAAATCCAAGATGGCGGATCCAAAATGGCGATCATATTTCTCGATTTCAAGGGATTTCAATGAAAATTAGTACAATGATTATCTTGAGGTCACTGATTTTGAATATTATCAAAATTTACAAATCCAAGATGGCCGACCCAATAGGGTGACCAAGATTTCTCGATTTCAACGGATTTTAATGAAAATTGGTACAATGATTATTCTGAGGCCACTAATTTTGAATATTAGCAAAATTTCCAAATCCAACATGGTGGATCCAACATGGCGACCAAAATGTCTCGATTTCAACGGATTTTAATGAAAATTAGTACAATGATTATTCCGGAGCCACTTATTTCGAATATTATCAAAATTTCCATATCCAACATGGCGACCAAAATTTCTCGATTTCAACGGATTGTAATAGAAATTAGTACAGTGATTACAGCGAGACCACTAATTTTGTATATTATTAAAATTTCTAAATGCAAGATGGTGGACCCAGAATGTCTCGATTTCGACCGATTTTAATGAAAATTGGTACAATGATTATTCTGAAGCTACAAATTTCGAATATTATCAAAATTTATAAATCCAAGATGGCGGGTCCAATATGAGACCAAATTTCTTGATTTCAACGGATTTTACTGAAAATTAGTACAATGATTATTCTGACGACACTAATTTCGAATATTAGCCAAATTTCCAAACTCAAGATGGCGGGTCCAATATGGCGACCAACATTTCTCGATTTCAAGGGATCTGAATGAAAGTTGGTACAATGCTTATTTTAAGGCCACTAATTTTGAATATTATTAAGATTTGGAATTTCAAGATAGCGGATCCATAAAGGGGTTTTCGGATTGAAACAATTTCTAGAATATAACAAACTAGAACATTTGAGAAGTGTTTAATTAGTAAGAATTTACCCAGCGCGCCGGGTGAAACCGGGTAACCCAGCTAGTTATTAGGGCGAGAATGTTAAAAAGTTTGTCTTAAAGAAACAATATGTATGAGTTATTATTATTATTGTTAGGGGTGACCCTCATGGTGGGCACTGCGACCAGACGGTCTTTTGTGTTCACTAAAAATCAATTTCTACCCCTTCCTATTTTCATTTCCCGATTACGAAGTTTCACTTCTTCCGCGCGGAGGGACTCCACGCACTATTTTTTATTGAATCATAGTTGCATAGGCGTCTTCTTTTGTGGCTGAGGGAGGAGGGATGTGGGGGCTACGCCTTCACCCCCAGCGATGGGAGATCCTTTTCGGCCGTTCTGAAGGGGATTCACCCGGGATACTCTCCTGACGAGGCTCTGGCAGATATTGAAAGTAGGTTCCCTGAACTGATGATTCACAAGGTTGTCAGGTTCGGTGGCGGTGAGCTTGCTGAAAGGGGATGGCTCTTGGTGTCATTTGGTCGTGAGGAAGACAGGACTCGGGCCTCCAGGATTCCGCAGGTCCTACACCATAGGGTTAGGTGGGAGGGCCTACAAAAGGGAGGCCCATTGCAATGTTTCATTTGCCAGAGATTTGGCCATTCTGCTGGAAATTGCGCGTACAAACACACCTGTGTTAAGTGCGGCGGCGGACACAGACCGGGGGAGTGCTTAATAAAAAAAGAGGAGGGCAAGGAAGCTCTTTTTTGCAAAAATTGCAACTCATATGGACATCCGGCCAGCTTTAGGGGTTGTCCGAGTAGAGCTGTATTAACCAAAAAAATAAAACTAGCCAGAAGGGAGATCGAGGGTAGAACCAAAGGGAGTCTGGAGCGCTGCGTGATGTGGCTCACGCTGCGGCTTCACTGGGAAGCGTATGGGTCCCTGGGGTCGGTAGGTCTTTCAAGGAGGTGGTTAAGGAAACAAATTCGGTTGCTACACCAAGATTCCGAGCGGCTAACACTGAAAATAAAGAGCTGATATTAATCAGTTTTCTTTTCGAAATTGCAGTATAATGACGCTTCAGTTCAACGTCATCACAGTCAATATCAGTAGCCTAATATCACAAAATAAGAGAAGAGCTATTGATACACTTATATTGGACTTTTGTCCATCTTTTCTACTGATTAATGAAACACACCTGAAGGATAGTGATGTGGTTTTCTTTAGAGGGTATCAGTTGGTGCGCAATGACTTGGGACAGGGTAGGGGTGTCAAACTATCGTAAAACAAACTATTGATAGTTTTTTGAAACTACCGATACTATCGAAAGAGTATCGATAGTAGACCTTTTTCTGCCTGGTGAAATACTCTTATTACGAATTTTTACTAATTTGCACGAATCATATAAGAATATTTTATTAATTGTTATAAGAATTCGTAAAACTAGTATTTCACCAGACAGATCTATTATGCGGGTACTTTTCACAAAAAGGTAGCTTTTTTGTTAGTAAATATTATAGAGTATAGTAGATGTAAAATACCAAACCGAAGGATTCGAAAAGTTCAGAGTTTTTTATTACAAAGTATAGAAAAAAACAAAAAGACCAACAATAACGAGTAACAATAACGAAAAATATATCAATTTTCCAAAGAAACTGTATATACAAATTATTCAAAAAAAAAATTTTTTTTACATGAAATACAAAAGGCCCGTAAGTTATAAATCCTCCAACCATTGATTTTGTCGAATAAACAGCAAACTATTGACACTCTTAGGTTTCAAGCGATTTCTTTGTTTACTTAAAATCAATCAACAAATTAAGTCGCACAGTTTATAGCTCAGCAAGCGTAACGTAAAGCTAACATGACAGATGAAAATGATTTTTTGCCGGTTATATGGGTTCTCAAAATAAGATGTCGATAGTATCAATAGGGAGAAAAACTATTGATAGTTTTGATAGTTCAAAACTATCGATAGAGCTATCGATAGTTAGACACCCCTAGGACAGGGGGTTGCAATCGCGGTGAAACGAGATATTGACTGGGTGGAGGCTAGATGTGATTTGGGCCCGGATTCGGATGGAGTGATAGCCTGTGGCATCACGGTTTGCATGAACAATATGATTGAGATTGGGGGACGGACTTTCTGGGGAATAGATATACCAAACTACTGCTGGTATCAATCTATGTCCCCACCAATATAAGAGCGGCAGCAGTAAACGCGGTGTTGAGGTTTCTTGATGGCCAATCTAAGGCCGGAACACTTGTGATTGTGGGGGGGGGACTTCAACGCTCGAAGCGGGCTCTGGGGAGATGGGTCATTGAATGCAAATGGAAGGAGCTTCGAGAGATGGTTGGGGGGCGCCGGGGTGGAGGCTGATCTGGGATGTGTTGGTACGGTGGAGCCTACCTTCCCACTGAGTGGGGCTCACCTGGATTTTTTTTTGTGGTTTCTGGTGAGTTCCTGGATGAAGTGTCAGGGAGACTGGAGTGCTATACCGAAAATGCCTTTTCGGACCACAGGGCGGTATGCCTGGATATCGTTAGGCAATCAGGAGAGATAAGGATTAAGAATCGTAGAAAATTTCCGTCCTTTGCAGGGGTGGACTGGGAGGGTCAAGCAGGGCAGAGATAGGTTACAAATTTTTCCGCCAGATTTGGTGAACATGATCAAGACCAAGTGGAAATGGAGTCGAAGGCTCAGAGAATTATACAAGAAAGTGTTGAATACGCAGAATGATCGATACAAGGCTCCGGCTAGCAATGTGAACGGTTTAAATATTCTGATAAACATCAGAATAAACGACTTGAATATTTTGCATTTTAACAACAAATTGCGCAAGATCAGGCCAGGTCCGGATGCATTCCGGGAAATTAATAAAATTTCCGGCAGGAAAAAGAGACAGATCGGTAAAGTTGTGTATGAGGGAACTAGCTGTGATACCAGGGAAGATAAGCTGCTGGCATTTGAGGGTTACTACGGCCAGCTGTTCAGGTACTCGATGGATGACTCCAGGCAGCATACGGCGGAGGTTGCGACACATGTTAAATCTTTTATGGATACGGAAAGGATAGGCGAAGGACCGGAATGTTGGGGGCTGGTGGACGCTGCTTGCGGCGACGAGCGGGAGTGCGGCCGAGTTGGTAGTATTTTTTTCACCTGCGAAAGCGAGGTGATGGAGGCTTGCTACTCACTAAACAGCAAGAGGTCAAGTGGCCCAGATGGCGTGTCTAACTTTATTATTAAAAAGTCCGCTGCTGTGTTGGCCGCTCCGCTCTCCCGATTATTCAACCAATGCATTAATAGTGGATATTTTCCCTTAGACTGGAAGATAGGCAGTTTGATACCAATAAGGAAGAAAGGCGGATCGAACGATGTGTCGGGATTCAGACCAATAACCCTTCTGCCCAACTTGGGAAAGCTGTTCGAGAGAATCTTAGATAAAGAACTCGAGCGCTTTATTGGAACGAATAAAATTATACCTGACTGGCAATTTGGCTTTAGGCCCGGCACCTCCACCACCCAGGCGCTGGCCAAGTTTCACGGAGATGTGATTGGGGAGCGGCGCGGTGAATGCGTGGTGGTTTGCTCCCTGAATGTGGAGAAGGCGTTCGACTCAGTGTGGTCGGCTGGGATTGTTTACAAAATGACGAAACTGGGATTTCCCAGAGTTTGGACAAGGTTAATCGCGTCCTTCCTGGAGAAGAGAGGAGTTAGGGTGGAGATTGAGGGACATAGGTCTGGCCTGGTTCGCTTGGAAAGGGGTGTGCCCCAGGACTCGGTGCTGGGGCCTAAGCTGTGCAGTTTATTTGTGTCGGATTTGCAGCATGAGAGCCAGTCGAGCTTGGCTTCCTCGACTGCTATGATATACGCAGATGACACGTTGGTCTATGCCTCCGCGACAAGACCAATAGCCCCTGCTGCCGCGGCGGTCACGCACTTGAGCATAGTAATTACTATGGGAGGAGAAACTCGGTGGTATCTCTCTTAAGAGTGGGCAACACGATGCCTAGCAGCACTAAGCTGCTCATATACAAGCAAATAATAAGGCCAATATTGACCTATGGGTCTCTGTGCTGGTTCTGGGCATCACCCAGTGTGGCCTCACTGTTGTCAAGGTTTGAGAGAGATATTTTGAGGAGGTGTACCAACACCCGTTTCTCCCCCGAGGGAAAGTACGTCAGCAATCGGTTGCTGTATGAAAGGGCCGATGTGGCCCATCCTGACCCATCCTGGAATACACCATAATTCTTCTGAGAAGAGCTCTGTTCAGGTGTAGGGGACATCGAAATAAATTGATCAGGGACGTCTTTGACAGGTTCTCGGGCGATCCCCTGGGCACACACCACTATCTGTCGCCGTTTGGCTTGCTTCACGCTGACTCGGGGGGCTGTTTTGAGGAGTCCAGCGAGGTGGGCACCCCCTGGTTTTATAAAAAGGCCTTGTCTGAAATGAATAGGGGCTGACGACTCGTTTGAACACATTGAACTATGAGTGCCGTGGGTATAAAGTTCCCTCCAGATAAATCAGTTAAATTTGTAGATATGTAGATTTATAGTTTATACTGTTAGCTGTAATTTAGCCCTAATTCAAAAAGTCAGAAGAAATGTAATATCCAGTATCCAGTATTATAGCGCTGGCAAGAACTCGTGCCTGAAACGGCTGTGAGATAGCGACACGACACATGGTACCTACATAGGTTTACCTTTGTTAGTTTTAGAGTAGTAGGTAAGTTGTATTGATATGTGTGTATACACTTAGGTTTGTGTGCTCTTAAGAAGTACCCTCAGGTGCAAATATCAGATCTGCTTGCTTTATGGATCAACGCTTAGCCCAAAGAGGCGACAATTCGTCAATAAAAATGTTAAAATAAAATTAATAGAAATATGATAATAAATAATAAGACTGAATACTGTGTCATATCATAGTCGTATAACTATAATTTGTATTGTTAGCTTTAATTTAGTCATAATACGGAAAAGTCTGAAAAATGTAGTATAACACCCAGTATTGTTACTGGCATAAAACTGTGCCTGAAACGGCTGTGACGACCCAACACATGGTGCCTTTATAGGATTAGCTTTGTTGGATAAGGATTAGCAATTTAGTATGTATTAATAAATGCGTATGCGCCTAAGAATGTAACCTCGAATACGATAATTTGACAATGTGATAGTCATTTCATGGTACCTATATAGGATTAGCTTTGTAAGATAAGGATGAGCAATTAAGTTGTATAAGTAAATTAAAATAAAAAGTTGTTGCGATGTAGAAATGAAGGGTGCTAACACTCAAAGTAGTATGTGTAAGGTTATATATAAGTGTGCTAGCATAGACGGGCTTGGCAGTATATCACATATTGGACTCTCCTAAGTTTCTGATGTAATAATAAGAATAAAACAGATACACGTTTGATGCTAAGTGTGACTGTCCCGGCCTAATATACAAACACTCGGGGTACTAGTGTAGGGCTATATATATGTATGTATAGATATATATATAGATATATGTATGTATGTGGGATAGTGTGGGGTTGTATACGGAATTGTGGGTATACACTGACTTGTCGCTGAGACATATCATAGAACACATGTACAAACATTGCAAACATTACACATGAATATGTCATGAAGGCAGTCGGCGACTCCGTCTCCCCCGTCAAAGCATAAGGCGGTGTGGGCGGCGGAGTTGTCATAATCTATCCCGTCAAATATTGTGGTATGGACAATTTGAATTTGAATTTGCCTGCTAACTCGTCGGGGTATGCTTTTTGGTTTTGTTATAATCTTATAATCTTTAATCTTTAATATTCAATGCTAGACACTAGAATTCCCAATCCCCATCATATGAACTACCTCCTGTTTTGTCTTACTTTTATTTTGTTAACCACCATTCTTTCACTATTTGTATTATTTATGTATAGGTTAAGTCACACAAATATATGGATATTGCACACGGCGCAAGTGCAATTATACTCTGAATGTATTAATACTAAGAGAATGTAAAATATAATGATACACCGTCTGTTTGAGATTCCAAATGGCAATTCCGGCACGATATTAGTTACCATCAGCGATCTGCAGGATCCCTCTACAACAGTAGAGATGACCAGAGATCTTCGCCCACCCACACCAGCTAACTAGAACACCTCTCCTATTAAACTCTCTCTACGTAGAACAAATAGAGATGAGCAGCCTTGCTACAGATCTTCTCCTTATCAGCGCGATAAGGAGCCTGACCGATTCACCAGTCGATCGACAGAGCTGCAGTACAACGGACGGACGGACAAGGAAGACACCGCTAGAGGCCCATCACCCACCGGGGAAATAAAACACGGAATAATTTAATTAACAAGAAATTAAATAATAGAGTCGAGTGGAATAAGTGCGAACAGTTTTTTTTCTCGTTGCTCGAGTACCAATTTTGAACCTCCCCCGCCCCCTTAAACACCGTCTGAGGTTGTAGATGTATGGATTGGCGATAAAACTCAATGTCACCCATGTTAAGTGAAAATGTCAAAAAGATGTAAACGAATGTTATTTTAGTCGCTTAAGAAATAATCTTGAATCTCTTGAATCTTTACCCTTTCCTTTTCTCATTAATGTATTATCTTTTTAGCATGTCGAAGCTGCGACACCGAATGAAAAACAAGTTATAGGATCAGCCCTAATCCATTTTAGCCAATGTGAAATCAAAATCAACGATATAATCTACAGTTCTGCACCACACACATATTGGGACGAAGTCTGCATCTATCCAACAACGTTCATCAACATCAATACAACTGTAAACACCAACAAACTTGAACTAAAATAACTGGAAACCTACCAATTCGCCGAAAAGGGATTCATCGATCTTCTAAAACCCTATGTTCACTATGAAGACCTATACAAGTCGACCAGTACTTTTGGCATCATCCTCGGCATCATCATCATATCCATCCTTTTTACAATCTTCAAGAAGCAATTTTTCAGCAACTTTAGCCCATCCCCTATACTTACCAACGCTCCTGGCAACGAACCTCAAAGGATCGTCGTATGGCCGTCGCTCAGCTCTAAGGAGGGAGGAGTTACATCCCTAACATCCTAAAACTTACATATAATTATATCCCTAGCATATTCAAATTGTATCATTGCTTAGCCAGCTATTTAATTAAAGTCATTCCCATTTATTCCAATTTCAATCTCAGAATCACAGACATTAGGTCAGTATTAATTTCAATCGCAGACATAACATAAGCAAATTGTAACAAAGAGAATCAGGTTACTTTAATTTTGCGACATCAAAGAACCAGAGAGCTCACTCTTCTAGTGATCGTCTTAGAGTCAATTTATACTTTTCGGCTTAATAATTTGTAAAATTCAATTTTTAACTTTTAATTCCATAAAATTTAATTAAATAAAACTTGTCATTCCAAATTTAAAATTTTATTTATTTTTTTATATTTCGCTCCGGCAAATATAATTCCTGCGCATCTCGAAGATCAAACAAGAAAATGAAGACAAGGAAGACAACGTTCAATTTGAATTGGTATGTATTATAATTCTTTGCATATATATTAAGATAATTCATGTTCAATTCAGAGGTACCTAACCTTCTTCTCTCGTAAATGAGCTAGGCTACACAGTGCATCGTAGCCAGTCGCAGCGTTCTGCTCCTCAATTCTCTGAGCCAGTGAACTCCTTTAACTCTATTTAGTTTATAATTTTTACATGTGTCGTAGATATTTATAACATAGATTGTTATATTTCACAGCCGGAAAACAAAGAAGTCTCGTCGAATGAAGTATCAGATGCAAAAATTGGTAGCGGAGATACTTCAGGATTCTCTGGTGAAAATGCAATGTTTCTGAAGGAACGTGTCGAGCAACTCAATCCTTTGTTAAGATTAATAGGATCTTCACCAATTAAAAAACGTAAACTGTCACAAAAAAAGTATTCCGAAGAGAAATCTGAAAATATTGCTTTAGAAATTAAAAAAAAAAATTTAATTTGAAAGAAGATGGTCGAGATGACCTCGACGATGACTACGATGATACCTCAATTTTAAGAACGTTACAAGAAAGTTTTAATACTACTGCAGACCGAACTCATAAATTTAAAATATTGACAATTTTCAGACATTGGTCTTATCAAAAAATTGAAAGAGAATTCCCTACTGCAACTCGTCATATGATAAGTGTAGCAAAAAATATTGCTAAAGATAAAGGCATATTGAGCGATCCTAGTTCCAAATATCATCCATCTTTAGCAATAGACGTTGTAAATACTATAGTTAGCTTTTTCCAGTCTGATGATCATACTCAATTGATGCCAGGCCGAAAAGGTTATGTATTAATTAAAGTAAATGATCAAAAAGTACAAATGCAGAACCGACTACTTTTAAATAATTTAAAAGAATTATATGGAATGTTCATAAACACTTTACCAGAAATAAAATGTAGTTTTTCAAAATTCGCTAGTCTACAACCAAAATACTGTGTGCTGGGAGGAGCTTTTGGCACTCATTCAGTTTGTGTTTGCCCTATCCATGAAAATGTTAAATTTATTTGTTTTGGCTTCTAAATGGACTGTATAATTTTTGCTACCTTTAAAATAAAACTCTGGAGCCACTAGAAAATTAGCCTTTATTCGGCTATGAGGCCGTGTATACAGATTGCGTCTCCTGCAGCAACTGCCATCCTTTTGTTTTAGTTAAGTTCAGCTACTACACAAAAATGGCGCTGCAAGCGATATGAATATATAAATCAACCCCTTGGCGCTCAATTCAAACCTTTACATTAAATCAAACTGAACATCCTCCGCGCCTTGAAAATACGCTTTTCAAAATTAATATAATTCCCCCTTATTATAAACAAATGCTATTACTAATTATTTGGTATGCCGGTTTGGACTGAGAGTACTATTGGGCCAAGGCCACATCAGCTTGGCGAACAGAATCCTCAATCGGCAGAGGACACAGCTTGTATACAGCTCTCTTGATGTCACCCCTCTGCGTACGCAACGTGACAGCCCTGATCATTGAATCCACTCCGGGGTGTAAGCGAATGACACGGCCCAAACGCCATCTCATTGTGGGCAGCTTATCGTCCTTCACAAGTACAAGAGCACCTTCCTGTACAGTACATCCTGCTGCCTTGTCTTCCATTTTGTGCGAAACTGGAGCTCAGAAATATACTCCTTAGACCATCTGGCCCAAAAATGTTGTTGTAGTTGCTGAATGCTTTGATATCTAGATAAACGTGCCTCCGGTAAATAGGTGACGTCCGGATCTGGAACGGAAGTCATGGATCTCCCGACAAGAAGATGAGCAGGGGTCAAAGGTTGCAAGTCACTTGGATCAGCAGACAAAGGAGTGAGAGGGCGGGAATTGAGGATTGCTCCCACCTGCGCCAGCACACTGTACAGCTCCTCAAAAGTTAATAACGCGTTACCCAGTACTCGCTTTAAATGAGACTTCGCGGACTTGACCCCAGCCTCCCATAGTCCGCCAAAATGCGGCGAATATGCTGGAATAAACTTCCAATGAAATTGTTCCTTGGTGAAACGATCAGTTAAACTGGCCTCGTTAGCCTTCAGAAACTCTCCCAATTCTTTAAGTTCAGAGCTCGCCCCTACAAAATTGGTTCCATTATCAGATCGAATCCTGGCAGGCATCCCCCAACGCGAGGCAAACCTTCTCAGAGCCAATATGAAGCAATTAGTGGTCAAATCAGACACGAGCTCAAGATGGATAGCCCTGGACGCGAAGCATATAAACAATGCAACGTAGCATTTCGAGGTCTTCCCTCCACGGCCCCTTCTATCCTTTATCTAAAGAGGGCCTGCATAATCAACCCCAGTGACGTAGAATGCTGGCATTGGAGTGACGCGATCGCGCGGTAAGTTTCCCATCAATTGTTTGAAGGATTTAGGATTTGCCTTTGCACACTTTACACATGCGTGCACCGTTTTTCTGGCCAAGCTTCTACCGGAAATCGGCCAATATTTATCCCTAATACAAGAAAGCAAGGTCTGAGGGCCCACATGCAACAAATGCAAATGTTCCGCCCGAAATATAAGAACCGTTAACTGATGCTTGGAGCAGAGTACCCTAGGATGCTGCTTATCAAATTCAAAATGGGAATTGGCCAAACGGCCACCAATTCTTAAAGTTCCATCTTTATGAAGAAAAGGGTTCAAACCAACAAGTCTACTTTTGGGACTTATCTCGCGTCCCTCTCGTAGATCCGAAAATTCCAACGGAAAAGACTGCAGCTGAGCAGTTCTGACCAACCAATTCATGGCCATAAAGATCTCGTCCGGCGACACTTGCCCCCTTTGACGATTTTCTTTTTTGCATCTAGCGTTATTGACAAAACGCAGACAATATGCCATAACTCTACTCAATCCTTGAAGATTAGAATAATTCTTAAACTCAACTAATGAAGGAATCAGCCGCACAATAGCGGTGACCCTCAAAACAGGCTTCAACTCGGGCAAATCAGATGACTCATATGGTTTTGTATGCTTTATTTCGTTGGAGGACAGCCAATCGGGGCCGTGCCACCAAAACTGCGAATCGCATAACGCGACCGGATCAACACCCCGAGACAGCAAGTCGGCTGGGTTCTCAGAAGAAGGGACATGATGCCAATCACCCATGAGAAAGTGGCTACAGAGGCTTGGTCACATAAATCGGCTTCACAGGCCATGAAGGAAATTGGCCGCTTTCCTACACAAATTTGTGTAGCTGGCTACAGGCCACCTACATGGATTTGTGTAGCCGTCTACATGATTTTCTGTAGCTGGCTACATGATTGTGTTGCCGCCTACATGAATATATGTAGCCTGGTACATGGATTGTGTGGGCGCCTTCATGGATCTGTGAAACCGGCTTCATAGTTCTGTGTAGCCTTCTGCATGAGTATGTGTAACCGCCTACACCAGTATGTGCATCCGCCTCCATGAGTGTGTGTAGTCGCCTACATGAGTATGTGCAGCCGCACCTTCATAGACCTCATGGACCTGTGAAGCTGCCTACATGAGTACATAGAGCACATAAAGAAATCTAATGGCTACCACTTTATGGACTTTCAACTCTTACATTGAATTATAAGCTACACACAATATGAAATGTAGGGAAAATTTGAAAAAAATTACATACCTTGCATTAGCTTCAAAATTATTATTTTAAATGGCAGAGGTTTGATACACAAATGCAATTTTTAAAATGGAATGAATACATTTTGGACGGAATGCTTATTTATAACATATCATACATAAAAACTACTTGACATATATGTACACAAGAGATGGCAGGCAATACATGATAGCATTATGAATAGTCAGTGTAAAACAAATTTAGTTCAGCAATAGGCAAAAAATTGGAAAGTGTACTCTATGATTTTAAAAATAAAATTGCTTTTCTTAAATAAATTATGTAGGGATATTATTTTCAACTTCTGCACAAACTTTGTTACCTGCACCTCAACTAATATACCGTGCTCGGACGGGGAAATGACTCACAGCCATACGACGTCGGCTGCCCAGCTAATGTTTTTGAGTTTACTTGTTTACTTGAAATGGTGAAATGTACGCCGTCGTTCAAAAGAAAGTTGTGTATTGTTCATCCTGGTTGCATTATAACTTGTTCTACGTAGAAATATGTCGGTACCTAGGAAACGTGGACGTTACAAACAGTACTTAGATCCGAAAGCTGAACAGTCAGTACCACCAAGAACACTTCGTCGATGGAAACAACAGGCGAAAAAAAGGCAGAATGAAGCCGCCTCAAATATTTCAGGTGCATATTGTTAAAATAAAGAGTTCTTCTTACATATTATTCGACCCCTTGTGGTTATTGACATTTTTTTGTCTCGCGGTCCCATTTGCACTGCTGAAGGCGATCTTAACCTCAAAACCAACTTTACTACAAACTTGTGCTGACTGATAACATATGCACGGAGCCACACACCGAGCTTACATGGACACACATGCACACCGCTTGTATCCGCCTACACACAGCACGGCTACAAGGCATGTAGTCGTCCACATAGAAGTAATGTGGCTACACAAGCCACTTATAAGCTATCTCTTCTTGGTTTCCCCGCTGATTTTGTGAATTGGCTACTATCCTATTCGACTTGCCGCACACAAAGAGTGATTTTTCGCAATGTTCTCTCCTGCGAATTTACTGTTCCTCAGGGCAGTCATCTTGGTCCCCTTCTCTTCATTATCTACATCAATGATGTATCTCGCATTTTGAAAAATTCCAAGATTCTCTGCTATGCTGATGACACCAAGATTTTCCGCTGCGTTTCTAACGCTGCTGACTGCGAAACTTTGAATTCCGATTTAGACATATTTTATGAATGGTGCTCTATCAACCGTCTTCCTTTCAATATCAACAAATGCAATTCCATGACTTTTTCTCGCAAAAAGATTCCGTTGCACTTCTCTTACACCCTGTGCGGCTGTTTTTTAACGCGTGTTGATAAAATTAAGGACTTGGGTATTTGGCTCAACGTCCGTATGTCCTTTGATGACCATATCAATGCTATCGTTGCTAAGGCTAATGCTACCCTTGGCTTCGTTAAGCGCTGGTCCAAAGAATTTGAGGATCCACACATCACGAAACTTTTGTATTGTACTTTCGTTCGTCCCATACTGGAGTATGCAAGTCCCGTTTGGTCGCCCTTTTATGCGGTTCATATTAACCGTATCGAAGCGGTCCAGCGTAGATTTGTTCGATTTGCTCTTCGCGGTCTCCATTGGGATAACCCCGTCATCCTCCCGCCCTATGAGGACAGGCTTAAGCTTTTTCCCCTTTTTTCTCTTGAGACTAGACGAAACAACGCCAGAATTGGTTTTGCGTTCGACTGCGTTCAAGGATCGATAAATTCTCCTGAATTGTTAAATATCTTCAATATTTCTGTCCCTGCTCGCTCCCTTAGGAATTATGACTTCTTCCATGTTCTTCAGCATAGTACCAATTATGGACTGAACGAGCCTACCTCATCTATGTCACGCCTTTTTAATTTGCATTATGACAATCTGGATTTTAACCTTTCAAAACACCAGATTAAAAATCTGCTTTGCTAAAGTTACTTTATTTTTTTATTTTTGCTGTAGTAATCAGTAATTTGATGAATGTGTTGAATAAATAAAATAAAATAAAACATTTCAGAAAATAGCGATCTTGGGACCTACACCCAAAATCAAAACATTTTAACCCCATATAGTTATGAAAATCCAAACAGTTATCTTCCAGAACAAAATCATTATAATTATCCAACCTCCAATAAATAACGACATTAGTGATTTTAACCCAAATAATATTAATTAATTAGATGACGCGGATTTTCCACAAACCGCCTCGATAAACCAATCGGATACTTAGACATTAACAAGCACGGCTACATCCTCCCATATATAAGTATCTCCTCACCCTTCGGACGCCCTTTAAAATGTCTTATTGACACAGGAGCATCATCCTCCTTCATCAACCCTAAGTATATTAATCCATAATCGATATATCAAAAACTAAGCCTACTGTAATATCCACTGTATTAAATAAACACACCCTTGATAAAGAAGTGATACTACTCCCAAATTTTATAGAATTTCGCCAACCAGGAGAAACCAGATTTCTCGTGTTCAATTTCCACGATTACTTTGACGGTTTATTAGGACTAGATACCCTGACCCAACTAGGAGCTAAGGTCGATCTAGCAAATAGTATTCTAATCACGAAAAATTCAACAATTCCGCTTCAATTTAAACGAAATTTCATGTCAAAAAAAATATAAAACTCCCCCTAACTCAAAATTTATTGCTAGTCTGCCTGTAGATGTGCAAGCTGGAGATGTATATATCAGGAAAACGGAAGTTAAACCGAAATTATTTATTTCTGAAGGCTTGTACAATTCTAAAAATTGGTATTGTCAAGTAGAATTAATAAATTACTCTAACAACGAACAAGATTTATTCATAAAATAGCCTATTAAAGCAGAGATATTTTCTCATGAAAATTTCGCAGAAGTTAATAACTTTAACATCGATTATAATTATGACATCGAACTACCAATTGATATAATGAAATTGCTCAGGACCGACCACATTAACCGTGAAGAAATGAAAGCACTTAAAGAAAGTTTGTCGTGAATATGAGGATATCTTCTTTCGGAAAGGTCAAAAACTGACTCCAATCAAATTAAACATCAGATTCGGACAACTGATGATATTCCCATTTACACAAAATCTTATAGATACCCGTACATCCACAAAGAGGAAGTACGTAGCCAAATCTCCGAAATGCTTGATCAAGGGATAATTCGCCCAAGTTTCTCCCCGTTGAGTTCCCCCGTCTGAGTAGTTCCAAAAATAAGGGACGCCTCTGGAAAACAAAAGTGGAGTCTTGTGATAGATTATCGAAAGCTTAACGAAAAAACCGTTAGTGATCGATACCCTATACCAAATATTACAGACATCTTGGACAAATTAGGAAAATGCAATTTTTTCACTACATTGGACCTAGCTAGTGGTTTTCATCAGCTAGAAATGGATCCTCACGATATAAAAAAAACTGCTTTCACTGTAGAAGGAGAATATTTTGAGTACATCAGAATGCCCGTTGGACTTAAGAACGCCCCTAGTACATTTCAAAGAGTTATGGACAACGTCTTGAAGGAACTGCAAGGTACCGTATGTCTCGTATACCTCGACGACATAAAAAGTTTATTCTACTTCCTTACAGGAGCACACAGAAAATTTGAAAAAAGTATTTCAGAAATTAAGGGAGGCCAACTTAAAAGTTCAATTAGATAAGTCGGAATTTTTACATAGAGAGATAGATTTTCTTGGGCACACAAAATTCATCCTGTTAAAGAATTTCCAATACCCAAATCACAAAAGGAGATTAAAACTTTTCTTGGTCTTCTAGGCTATTATCGTAAATTTATCAAAGATTTCGCTAAATTAACAAAACCCCTTAAAACTGCTTAAAAAAGGGGAAATCAGTAGAATTCACAGACGAATATGTAAAAGCTTTTAACAATTGTAAAGACCTTTTAATGAACGACCCCATACTTCAGTTCCCCGATTTTTCAAAACCCTTTGTACTAACAACTGATGCTAGTAACTACGCCATTGGCGCAATTTTATCTCAAGGCCCTATAGGCAGCGACAAACCAATATGTTATGCAAGCCGTACTCTCACCGATTCAAAAACTAATTATT
The DNA here is from genome assembly GCA_949715965.1 of Dysmachus trigonus. Lineage (NCBI taxonomy): Eukaryota > Metazoa > Arthropoda > Insecta > Diptera > Asilidae > Dysmachus > Dysmachus trigonus. Next base: position 35,120,764 of record OX454321.1, on the reverse strand, counting down.
CGACGATAGAAAAAGAATTGTTAGCTATCGTCTGGGCAGTAAAATATTTTCGACCGTACTTATTTGGACGGAAATCCCAAATAGTTACTGATCATAAACTTCTTACTTGGATCATGAGCTTAAAAGACCCCAACTCCCGTTTAGTCCGTTGGAGATTAAAACTAGAAGAATTCGAATATGAAATTATTTATAAAAAAGGTAGTCAAAATTCGAACGCCGATGCCCTAAGCAGAATTAAATTAGAAAGACCTAAATTCACTAATAATATAGAACTTCATCTCGCAGAAGATGATAACATTGCCGAAACCAGTACTTCAGTCCAAGGCGTTGACGGATCCACTATTCATTCTATACATTCCGCTGTCGAAAATATGGGCGATGGGATCCATATCCCTGAGAGACCATTAAACGAATTGTCCTTACAACTTATTTTAGAAGAATCAAATCAAAAACAATGACAGGAATCCTTAAGAGATACCTTGCCCCAAACAGCCTAACCGCAACATACACGAGCGACGAAATCTTCAAAAATCAGCAAGATACATATTCCAAAGTTTTCTCCCAATCAAAATTATTTAAACTTATCAGATGTACCGAAATCCTCGAAGACATTACGGACAACGATAGACAGGACCAAATCATAAAAAATTACCACGATAACAATAATCATAGAGGAATCAACGAAACCTTACTTCACCTCAAGAGAGAATACTTTATGAAGAATAAAATAGCCCAAGTGATCATGGGCACCCACCGTAGACAAAGACTGAATCTCCGCTTGTAAGGTTCTATCCTCAGCCAACTCAAAACTATTGTCGAATCACACCAATAATATGTGCGGTCGACACCAACATCAAGTGCTGCCTTCACCTTTTCAACCAGCCTCGACGAAACCTGAGCAGCGCAAAGCTCAAGTCGGGGTATCGAAGCTGTCTTCAAGGGCGCGACCCTTGACTTTGCGCATAGAAGATTTGCCGAGACACCTCCGCAGAGGTCTATTGAGCGAATATAAATTGCAGCGCCATAAGCTGCCTCGCTAGCGTCAGAAAACGCATGAATTTCCACAACCACCGCTTTACTCAAGCATACTGAACGAGGGATTCTCAAATCTCGCAAGGAAACCATACCGGTCATGAACCTTCTCCATGCAGCGTGTATTTCAGGTGATAAAACCTGGTCCCATGGTGACTTATCGTGCCAAAGTTGTTGCAAAATCATTTTTGCAGAAATAATCCATGGACTTAATAGTCCTAGCGAATCATAGATTCGGGCTATTATTGATAAGATTGAACGCTTAGTCCAAGGTCCCGTATCAAATTCGAGATTGTTAAAAATGCTATAGACAAGTTCGTCTCTCGCGGTGGACCATGACAATCCAAGAGTGTTCACTACATCACCCTCTCCTAGTTTGATGACATGATGTTGCAAGGTTTCCTTGGAAGCAGAAAGTTCCGAGAGAACTCCAGGATCGTTTGATATCCATTTTCTAAGCTGGAAACCTGCTGATGAAAGTATCTCAGATACTTCCTCCCCTATCTGAACAGCTTCATCAATGGTTGATGCGCCATATAGCAAATCATGTACATACATAGAGTGACGAATAACCTCCGCTGCCTTTGGATAATCCCTTTCGTGTTCATCGGCCAACTGAAACAAACATCGTATTGCAAGAAATGAACTGGATGCCAAACCGTATGTAATGGTATTAAGATTGAAGATTTCAATGGATTGGGACGGATCAGACCGCCACAAAACTCGCTGGAGAGGCCTCTGATTTGGTTCGACAAGAATCTGTCGATACATCATCGCAATATCTGCCCCCACAACGAAGGGGTGCATGCGAAATCGCAAAACTATGGAAAACAAATCGTCCTGCACAGTGGGACCAACCATCTGAAGCTGATTTATTGAAACCCCCGTGGAAGACTCTGCGGAACCATCAAAAACAACTCTCAACTTCGTGGTCAAGCTGTCCCCTTTTATCACACCATGATGAGGCAAATAGTATGAGTACTCGGGAGAATGATCCTCTTTCACTTTGGTCATATGACCCAAGTTTTCGTATTGCTGCATAAACTTGATATAACTTTCTCTTTTGGGTGCATTTCCCTGTAATTGACGCTCCAAATGGAGAAATCTACGTTTTGCCTGCTCCTTGGATTCCCCCAACGAACTTAAAGAACCCTTAAAAGGAATTGAGACAATAAACCGACCTTCTTTGTTCCTGCGAATAGTCCTTATGAAACTTTCCTCACATGCCTTTTCCTCTGAGGAATATTTTTCAATTCTTGGGCATTCTTCTAATTCCCAGAATTGTCGCAATTGGCGCGAAATGTCAGTATGATTTACTGAACAGTTGCACGCTGTTGACTTCCTGACTTGTCCGCATCGCGGAACTCTTCCAGAAACCACATATCCAAGTCTTGTTTTTTGCAAATAGGGATGCTGTTCGGAATCAGGACAAATCAGATCCCAAAATACTTCTATGCCAAGCAGGATATCAATACCCTTTGGCTTGTAAAACTGTGGATCGGCGAGCTTCATATGTTTAGGAATGCTCAACTTGTTCAAATCAATTGGTTCACTAGGTATAATTGATGTAATTTTGTCTGAAATCAGAAACGATAATTCAGCCTGAAAGCCATCATTTTTAGACTTGATCGTAGCCTGGACCGCCTCCGAGACATTTGATCTGCTTTGGTTTACGCCGACAACATTAAGCTGCACCGGATAAGCGTTAAGCCTTAACACCTGATAAAACCGCTTCGACATAAAATTTGATTGAGAACCCGAATCGAGAAGAACCGTGCACTCGTGAGGTACACTATTATTGTCGAGGACCTGAATAACTGCTGTCGGTAGCACGTGCGAAGTATTCACACTACCTCCGGAATAGTTTGAAGTTGTGGACTGAATCGATTCTTGCCTATCTGGCATAATTGATAATGAAATATCTTGCACTTCATTATTGCCTCCATTTTGGGCTTCATTGCTATTGCTACTCTGCAGATGCAACATAGTGCTGTGCATCTTATTGCACTTACGACAACCTTGCGCTTTACACGCAAACGAATAATGCCCGGACCGAAGGCAATTCAGGCATCGCCTTTGCCTTTTTATTTCGGCGATTCTGGACAAAATAGGCAAATCCCGAAATTTTTTACACTGAAATATAGCATGCGACCCATTACAAAACGGACACTCCGATTGACTAGTCGCTGAAAATGTTAACGTTGAGGTCTTACCTTGCGTTTGTCTACCTGACTCACGACCGCGTGGCTGCTCCACGGACTCTCGATTAGATCTGTCGCTTTTTTCTAACAACTGACATTGCTTTTCTATAAATTCAATTAAATCGGGAACCGATGCTGTCCCATTTTGTTTAATTTGCCATCGCTCCCAATCCACCTTTGTTTTTAAATCAAATTTGTCCGCAATTATATATATCTATTACTCTGACAGTGTACCGTAAGGACCTTAAGGGTAATAAGGCGGTCATCCCCTTCGAGACCGAGGAAGTAGCTAAGGAAGCCGCCGAGGTAGTAGCCGAGAAGGCCGCCGAAATAGAAGCTCCCGTAGCGCCAAAACCTGCGTCACCATCCCCCCTCGACAGCGATGACGATAGCATCCCTTCAGCTTCAGGGATGCTGGGGGATCTTCTTCTACATCAGGACGATGAGGAATCTCCTGATGTAGATATGGAAGATGACCTTCTCCAATCCGATACAGAGGATGCGGAGATGACGGTCATCGAGGTAACCCCCCCTAGCAGCAGCCATGGTGGGAGTGGTGCAGATTAATCTACACCATTCCAGGGCAGCCTCAGCTGCGCTACTTTTGCGTCTCTCCCAGAAAGGGGAGGAGGTCGTTTTAGTCCAGGAGGCCTGGGTTGTTCGGGACCGGATCTGTGGACTTAACATAGCCGGGTATAAGGCGTTCTATGTACTAGGCGCAGGTAAACCCAGGTCTTGTATTCTCGTTCGTAGTTATCTCAACGCTTTTCTCCTTAGTAATTTTAGTGACAAGGAAAATGTAGTGGTCATGCTGGATCTTTTATCCCAACCCATATGGCTGGTCTCCAGCTATATGGCGCATGACCACGATGAACCTCCTCCGCATCATCTTGTACGCACGACCCTTGAGGAAGCGAACAAACGGAGGATCACGACGATCATCGGCGCAGATGCCAATGCGCACCATACGATCTGGGGAAGTTCGGATATCAACGAGAGAGGTGAGTCTCTTTTGGAATTTATTATGGGTTTTGGCCTTTGGATTTGTAATGTAGGTGATGAACCTACGTTTATCAATTCAGTGAGGCGGGAAGTTCTTGACATTACTATTGTCACTGAACATGCCGCCCACCTGGTTAAAAATTGGAGAGTATCCAATGAACCCTAACTATCTGATCACCGGTATATCGAGTTTACACTTGATATGCGAAAACCGGTCTGTTCTCCTTTTATGAACAGAAAGAGCACTAACTGGGACATATACAATAGGGTCCTAGGTCGTACACTGCCTGAAGGAGGGCCACCCACAATTCAATCCGTACAGGATTTGGATAACATAGTGGAAACACTTACAAGGGCTTGCAACAAGGCAACTCGGACCTCGTGTCCCACCAGGAGACCTAAAGGGAAACCTAGACCTCCATGGTGGACAAAGGAAATTGTAGCCGCGAGGAAGGAATGCCGCAGAAAATTCAATGAGGCTAAGCGGACCAATGATTGGTCACTTTACAAGGCTAGCCTCAAATATTTCAAAAAACTAGTTAGGACAGCCAAACGGTCCTCCTGGGAGAGTTTCTGTAATAGAATAGAGGATGCCTCTGAGGCTACACGATTACGTAAAATCCTCTCGACTTGTCCGGTCACCCCTAGTCTTCTGATGAAAGATAATGGGGAATGGACTTCTTCTTGCCTGGAAACTCTGGAGCTACTGACCGAAACTCACTTTCCGGGCTGCTCTGTGGAGCAGACGAGTGAATCGACAGTCGCTACCAGCCCTAACAATCTAGCCCACGAAATTCTTAATAAGAATAAACTGATGTGGACCATAAATAGTTTTAAGCCGTTTAAATCCCCAGGCATGGATGGAATCATACCTGCCGAGCTACAGAGGGCTACGGACTTAATCATGCCATGGCTAGAGGCTATCTTCAAAGCCTGCCTGGACTTTACTTACATACCTAAGTCCTGGACTGAAGTCAGGGTTGTTTTCATCCCTAAGGGAGGCAAAACTTCGCATTGCAAACCTAAGGACTTCAGGCCTATTAGTCTTTCTTCTTTTCTCCTTAAAACGCTGGAGAGATTGATCGACGTCCACATAAGAGGGTCTATCCACCCGGAAAAATTCTCACCCTTGCAGCATGCCTATACGAAGGGCAAATCTATAGAAACAGCTCTGCATACCCTCGTTGACCGTATAGAGAAGTCCTTGCTGTACAAAGAGTACACGCTCGCGGCCTTCCTGGACATCGAGGGGGCTTTTAACTATGTCAGGCCGGATGCGATTGTAGGGTCCATGAGGGACCTGGGACTGGACGAACCGCTGATTGAGCTGATAAGGCGAATGCTACGCAGCAGGGTTATCAGCTCAGATCTTGGAGCATCTTCCATTAGGAGATTTGTCGACAGGGGCACACCTCAGGGTGGGGTCCTGTCGCCTCTTCTGTGGAATTTGACTCTGAACGGTTTGCTCCGTGATCTCGACCGCTCGGGGTGCTGCGTGGTTGCCTATGCAGATGATATAGTGATCGCGGCCTCAGGCAAGTACCTGAGCACGCTCTCTGAGGTGTTACAAACGGCCCTAATTAAACTCACATTATGGAGTGAAAAATGTGGCCTAGGAGTTAACCCGAATAAAACGGAACTAGTGCTGTTTACAAGAAAGCACAAGATTCCTTCCTTTACTACACCGCTCCTTAACGGAGTGAGTCTAAGGCTTTCAGACCAAGTCAAATATCTGGGTCTCATTATAGATAAGAAACTGAATTGGAGGGCCAACGTTGCAGAGAGAGTACGAAAGGCCACGACGGCCCTATACTCCTGCAGGAACGCGATTGGCAAGAAATGGGGCCTTGAGCCACGCATCGTTCACTGGCTCTTCGTGACGGTGATCAGACCGATCCTGTTCTACGGGGTGCTTGTGTGGTGGCCTGCTCTGGACAAGGCTTGCCATCAAAATGCGTTGGGGAGGGTCCAAAGAATGGCTTCGATTCTAATCACCGGAGCCCTCAGGACTACTCCCACCAAGGCCCTGAATGTTATCTTAGACCTCCTCCCAATAGAACTCTTTGGCAAGCAAACCGCAGCCTCCACAGCCGTCAGGCTCAACTCTACAAACCCATGGACAAGAGTGGACTATGGGCACTCCAGAATCCTTAATACTCGTGTCCCTAGGTTGGATTACATAGTTCCAAAACCCTGCTTCGATAAGAAATTCGAATCACTCATACCGACTAGGCATAAATGGGGTGAGGACCTGCTTAATCGAATAAACTCGATAAAGATTTATACCGATGGCTCTAAGATGGAAGGCAAAACTGGTGGCGGAATTTACTCCGAGCACCTAGGCCTTGAAACGTCGTTTCGTTTGCCAGACCACTGCAGCGTCTTCCAAGCTGAGGTTATGGCTATCACCGAGGCATTACAATGGCTGCGAAGGAATATGTCAAGTTCTGAGGACATTTCCATTTTCACGGACAGCCAGGCCGCAATCAAGTCCCTCACGGGCGTCTCACGACCTCAAAGGTAGTAGCAGACTGCCGCTCTCTACTAAACGAAGTAGCAGAGAGGGTCAAGATTATTATTATATGGGTACCGGGACACAATGACATCCCGGGCAATACTAGGGCGGATGAGCTCGCCAGAAAGGGTACAACCCTACCGGAGGAGGATATCATCCGGGATATAGGGGCACCGCTCGCCTATCGTAAGAAGGAGATCTCGCAAGTGTATGCGAGTATCGCAAAGAATAGGTGGAGGAGAGAATGCACATGTTCGACCACCAAGCTTATCTGGCCAACCCTCGACCGAAACAGGTCAAAGAGCCTTATTTCACTCAAAAGAGTGTCCATTAGCAACGTCATAGCTGCGATTACTGGGCATTGTCTTATAGGGAGACATGCCAGAAGGCTAGGCGTTTCAGCAAATGACTTCTGCAGAAGTTGCCAGAATGAGGAGGAAGAGGAAAGTATCAGCCACCTCCTCTGTCACTGCCCAGCGCTTGCGCGACATAGGTACCAGCACCTGGGCGCCACCTTCTTTGATGACCTGTCAGACCTGAGTGTGAAGAACGTCAGGGACATTGAACGTTTCATCAAAGTCTCGAAGTGGTTTGACGGTTAGTTAAATCGGGGTCGTCCCGTGTGGTATCACAATGGGCCTTGCGTTGGCCTAAGTGTGCCTCTTTTTGAGGCAGCCGCAATAACCTAACCTAACCTAACCTATATATATCAGCAGGCTGTCCCAATTATCAACTGATTGCTGCACTGCTTTCAGTGCACGCATATGACCCTGTAACGTGTTCAAAAGACCGCGCAACAATGAAAAACTTTGCTTATTAAGCCTCGCATATTCCACTATACCCTTAATATGATTGTGAGTCATAAGCGTTTTGTTCTGCGCAGGACCGCGCTCGTAATCAGTAACTGATTTTTCCTTCGCCCTATCATCTCTGTCTTCTTCATGCTCTGAGGCATGTTCCGAATTATGCGATTCATTGTCTTCATCCCCACGCACAGAGCCACACATCGAGGCGCGATCGGAACCAGCCAGTCCGTTAAGTGCCAATCCCGAGTGCCCGACCCGTCCACCTGCCTTTCCACGAATCCCAATCAAAACACATCTAGCCTTTGCAACAATTTCGTAATAAGACCGCTCAAATTCCTCTCGCTCCGCATAAATCTCGTCTATTTGCTCATCCTGCACGAGCAATTCCAACTGTGTTTGATGCCTGTCATAATCCGAAAAAACTTCCCCTATCTTGTCTGAGCGCTGCTCTATTTGCGTAATTTCCACGTTTGTCAACCTTTCGCATGATTCTAATCTTTCCCAAGCACTCAAAATGTAGTTTCTGAAAGCCGTAACCCGAGCCTTTGCTGAACCACGCATGCGTGTAGCCTTGCTCAACTCCATTCTATCAAGTAACCGAAAATGCCCTTACTGTACTTAAGTTTAACCAAGGAACAAATTCTAATAAATTAAATTCTTGAGGGAATCGACTGTTGATTAATCGAATCGACGAAATCTCGATTGCGATCACTGTGACAACACACGCGAAAAAAAATCGAAATTGAAAAGAGACTTCCAACTGTGCAACACACATACATATGCGCCAACGCAAATAAGCAATTAATGTTTTTAGAGGAACATCTGCTTACCGAAATGACCCACAATCCTCGACGCCAAACTGCTGGCCTCCGTCCTATGAGTCCGTCGCTGGCAGACCCTCAAACTTGACTCTGCTTGCTATTAAACGGTGGATTTCCGCTGCTATGTGAATTCGCAAGAATTCACGCCTTCCTTGAGCTGACACCCGATGGTTCTCCTTGCCTGGGAGTCTGGGACCGATTCGTTGAGCTGGGAATATCTGCCTATGCTGGAAACCGCCTTTCCTGGATTATATTATTATCGCTACAGGGAGCGACCTCGTTCTTGTGCAAATGCTGACGCCTTTGCCCCTTCGGAAAAAATGAAAAATGGCGGACCCAAGCGACGCGCTTCGAATATTTCTTCGTTTATTTGCATCTATGGGGATGCTGACTTCACAATTATCCGGTCGACAAGGACCATGTTTTGGCTTCTAAATGGACTGTATAATTTTTGCTACCTTTAAAATAAAACTCTGGAGCCACTAGAAAATTTGCCTTTATTCGGCTATGAGGCCGTGTATACAGATTGCGTCTCCTGCAGCAACTGCCATCCTTTTGTTTTAGTTAAGTTCAGCTACTACACAAAAATGGCGCTGCAAGCGATATGAATATATAAATCAACCCCTTGGCGCTCAATTCAAACCTTTACATTAAATCAAACTGAACATTATTAATAGATGGTGCGAATTTAAAATCAATCACAGCCGATTCTCAACGACCTTTAAGTGTTTTTTGAGTTTATGCTACAGGTGCCCAGGTGTAACGAATATTATTGAGCAATTGGAAAAAAATTTTGAAGAAAAATATGTTGAATGCATCACTTACAAGCAGTGGGTTACAACAGAAAGAACTTCATTACAAACTCTAATATCGTCTGTAGATGAATTTTTGGAATTTTTGAGTAACGGTTTATGCAAATTATTGGTATACTCTTTATTAGTAAATAAACAAAGGGATTTTTTAAATTATAAAAAAAGTAATTTAATGAAAATTGAGTGCATCGTAATTTGTGATTTCGCGGAAAATTATGCCTTTGTTATTCAAAATTCTGTTCAAGGTATACACTGGAATAATGATCAGGCTACAATACACCCATTTTCGATTTACTATAAAGATGACCAAAATGAATTGAAAATAAAAAATTTTGTTTGTATTTCTGAATGTTTACATCACGATACTGTTGCTGTTCACCTCTTTCAAAGACAGCTGGTGAAATTTATAAAAGTAAACTTGACAGAGACAAATAAAATAATATATTTTTCGGACAATATAAAAATAAGAAAAATTTTATAAGTCATCACCTGGAAGACTTTCAAATGGCTGTAGAGTGGCACTTTTTCCCGACCTTTCACGGGAAGGGACCCTGTGATGGAATCGGTGGAACTTTAAAACGACTTGCTGCCAGAGCAAGTCTTCAAAAAGTAAATGATCCTATTCGGACACCAAGAGAATTATTTAATTGGGCAACAGAATCACTATCAAATATAACTTGTCACTATTCTACAAATGATGAGTACGAAGAAGAAAATAAATATTATCAGAGCGTTTTATAAAAGCTGTAACTATAAAAGGAACTTTAAAGTACAACTGTATGATTCCAATATCTCATCAAGAATTGGAAGCAAAAATATTTTCACTGTATGAGAAAAAAACTGTTGTAAACATTTTTAAGTAAAACATACTACATATATTTTACTGAATCTAAATTTTATAATACACAATTCTAATTTTACAAACGAAATATATATATATTAACCAATAATAAGTATTGAAACCACAATAAATTTTTTTTATCTGATGATATGTTTTTTCCATAGTATTGATTGCTAATAAATATTATTTGTTAAGAAAACATAATAATTACTTATATTAAAAAAAGAAACGACATGATGCCAAAAATATGGCAAATAAATATAAAAAAGGTGATTTTTAACATTTTTGTCAATTTATTCGAAAAGTTTGAGGTTATGTCGAAAACTAGTTAAGACAAAAATTGTAGATCTTTTTATTATCTACAACTTTTATATTTAACTTTTGTTGATCTGAGCTATAGTTTTTTTTTTTTATTAATAAAAAACCGTTTTTTTTTTTTTTTGTGTCGCGCTATATAAATTAATGTTTTAATAATAGTAATAATTAAGGTACCATATTTTAATAACATGTTTTTTATGTTAAATTTAACGAGGAATACGATAAAAATACTAAAAACTTGTTACGAAGTGGGGGCCATTGATAAAAATTGATTTAAACAATTAAATTGTTAATAACAATATGAATTTGTTAATAATTTTTGAAGCTACGCTTCTTATCGGAGGTTGGGCGGGCTGGACTCGCTGTAAAAAAGCGAAGACGTAACCGTTAAATTTTTTACATTATCCTTTGTAACTCATGAACCAACGATTCAATTTTTATCATTTATGGCTCAAAAAATCGCTAATTTTTTTTCTATAGACAAAAATTATCTAGATTTTTCTACTATTATTAACTTCTTTTTTATTCGTCGGGAAAGTTAAAAAAAAAATACAAACATACCCTATATATGAATTTTTTACTCTTAAACTATTCATTTTCATGTAATCTCAATAATTTTCCATATAACATTTTTCCAATTTTTAACATTTTCCAAAAACCACCCTCTCCCCAGGACTAAGCTTTTAACACTTTTTCCTCTTTTTTTAAAAACCTTTTTTTTTCCTTTTGATTTCTTTCATCCCATTTCCCTTAAATTTTTTCCAATTTTTTTTTTCACTCACATCTACCCCATACCCTTTTCCAACTTTCTATAGATCCACTTCCTTAATTTTATCAACTTTTTACCCCCCCACACTCTCTCGTGTACGCCAGCATTTAGTCAGCTTTTTTCAAATTTTTTCACTCTTTTCCAATTTTCTCGAAAAAAAGTTGCGGAATTTCCTTTTTTCTTTCAATATGTTATAGCCATCTCAATTACCTGTCGATTGACCCCCCTCTCATCCCCTCAAGCGAATTAGGGCCCGACCTGCAATTAATCAAACATGACTAAAATCTTATCAAATCGAACGATTTCTTCTTCTTCCACTCCCAGTTCGAGGCACTCAAGTCGCATTCAGTGAGCTCGGAGCAGTTCGTGTTTCACACTTCGTTCTATTTCGGGACCTTGCTCGGAGTAATTTTTTTTTTTTTTCGTTTCTATTCTTCGTTATTTTTCGGGATCTTGCTCGGCGGTCTCTAGAAATCAGCGGCGATTCATTGTCCAGACTTAACTTTCAAATATCTACACTCAGAACTCGATCAAATCTTGACCGATTTTCTTCATTTAAATTTTATACGATAGCCCCACATAGGGACTTTAGTTGGATCCATACACCGCTCTTCTCCACTTACCCCTCGCCATGTAAATTGTATCAAAAAGAGCCAGGATCTGGCAAATCTACTTTTCCATTTTCCAGCTAAGCTACTTAACCGATTTTTCTTAAAGTTCTTCACAACACTAACTCCTCCAGGGACTTTTACTCAGTCCTAAACTGAACCCCCCACGCCCCCCTTTTCATACAACTTTTAACGAAAGTAAATTTTAAAAATCTATTTTTAAGGCAATGGCAAGGAAATATTTTCATTCAAATTCTCGATAGCGCTTAGCTCTTCCCTCCCTTGAGTCTTTCCTTAAACAGTCGCCGCACCTTTTTCAACTTATTGTGGGGTCGGGAAAATAGAATCAGCTGGCAATTAACAGTGGCTTATATACTTTTCAAGTTTCCACCCTCAGAACTCGGCAGTGGCGTGGGGTCCATATAACACGATTCCTACCGGCTTCCCTTTTGGGAACTCATCCTATTCCCGTAAATTTAAAACTTGTTCTATGCCTGTAAAATTCCTGGAAAGCGCTCCCAAAATTCATCTCGTAAAGAAAACATGGCAAAACAAGTGTTACAACCAAAAACAACCATAATCTGTTGTTGCACTACGATGGAACCTTCCCTCGCACCGTAGCAGGTTCTATCAAGGGGTTGCATCGGGTATGAAGCGCTCGCTCGCTGCTTCTGTAAGCCGGTCATTTTACGGCTTACTCAAGCCCACACTTTTCTTCACGAGTAACAAAGAAATCGTGTGTGATATCCTTTGCTCACTAAAAGCAAAACCGTCGATGAAAATAGATTACAAGCGTAAGGACGGGTTTTTCAAACATTTTAATAAGTCGATTTATGAAAAATATTCGTGGCTGGCCGGAAGCTGCAATTTAAATAAAATGTTTTGTTTCCCATGTCTTCTTTTTTCGAATTCTTCGAGTGTTTGGAGTCGCACAGGTTTTACGGACATTAATAATTTAGTAAACTCTTCGAGTAAGCATATTCAAACAGAAAAACATATTCGTAGTTGCTTAGCTTTGCATGAATTTGGCGCGAATCGGATTGATACTTCTTTAGGAAATACTTATGAAGCTCATAATAGAAAAGTCGACCGAAATCGTAATTTAATGAAACGCTTCATAGATACTGTAATTCTTTTAGGCAAACAAGAATTAGCATTCCGTGGTCATAATGAAAAACCCGTGTCCGATAATCGCGGCAATTATATAGAAACTTTGTTGTATTTAGCTAAGTACGACACTTTAATGGACTCACATTTAGAGCAGTGTTCTAGTTCACAAATGATATTCAAAATGACTTGATAAATAGTATTGCCGCGGTTATCAGATCTGAAATTAAATCAGAAATTAGTAAAGCTCGATTTGTTTCAGTAATGATTGACGAAACTCCCGATGTTAGTCATAGAGAACAACTAAGTGTCGTACTAAGGTATTTATCACAGAATGGAATAGAGGAGAGATTTCTTGTTTTTTTTGACGTGAGTTTAAGTCGTAACGCAAATAAATTGTCAGATCATGTTTTAAATATACTGGAAATATACGACTGTAAAGAAAAATTGGTAGGTCAATCTTATGACGGCGCCGCGGTAATGTCGGGTGAGCAGGGTGGTGTTCAAACAAAAGTACGAGAATCATGTCCAATGGCCATTTTCATTCCTTGCTATGCCCATATTCTTAATTTAGTGTTATCTCGATCTTTGGAAAAAATATCAGAGCTAAAAATATTTTTCGGTTACATAAATAGCATCGTTCGTTTTTTTAATAAATCAACAAAGCGCTCTAACCTTTTAAAAGAAATTACTGACCGACGTATGCCAGGAGTTTCGGAAACTCGTTGGCATTACCATTCGCGAATAATTAACGTTTTATTTACCTGCAGATTAGATATAATTGCAACTTTTGAAACAATATTAAATAACTCGAATGAATGGGATAATGACACACTTTCTCTGGCCGAAAGTTTATTACAGAAATTGGAAGATAAAGAGTTCTGCTTTTTTTTACACACCACCTCGGAAATTTTTGCAAAAACGGATGTACTTTTTAATTTATTACAAAATAAACAGATGGATATTGAAGTTGCTAGGCTAGAAATAGAGAATTTCGAGTCTTGGATGAGTTCTGACTTTTTAAATAAATTTGATTCGATTTTTGATAGTGTGAAGGATTGCACAGTACCTCCAAGAAAACGTCGAGTGCTAAATTCTGACATCGATTTAAAAACTAATTATCGAAGAATTTGTGTAGAAATAAAAGACAATGTCATTTCTCAGATTAAAACTCGGTATAGTTCCTTTAGTCAACTAAAATTTTTAGATTTACTTAATAAATCAAAATATGATTATTTTGCTCAATCAAGTCCAAACGAAAAGATATCATCTTTAATTACAGTTTTCCCGGGAATTTTCTAGTTTTCTTCTTTAAAAAATGAATTGAACGTTTTATATACCACTTCTCGCGCTTTACTCGCATATTAAATGTGGCATTTTAAAAGATACTTTTCCTCAAATTTTAAACTTGTGTTGTATATTTTTAACTCTTCCCATTACAGTTGCTTCCGCGGGAAGATCTTTTTCAGCCCTTAAGAGAATACATACTTATTTAAGAAATTCTCAAACCGAAGAATTACAATGATGTTTTGGCCGAATTTATAAAAAAAGATCGTAGATTAGTTTTGGAGTATAAGTAAGATTAATTATATTTCATATCAACTTTTCACAGTTTTTGTTAACCGCTTTAGTTTGATTGCACGATACACGTGACTATAACGGTTTTTTTCAAAGCCACTTATATTGTTCTTGAAGTTCATTTTATATAGTATGTCCATATTTATTCATAATATTCATATAGCACTTAACTTCCAATGACTTTAAGTATGATAGAAGTGGCCGACTAAATTCGACAAGAATACACGCAGTCACTGTTGAACAGATTTTGTAATATCTGACTTCATTTGGTAAGTTTTTTTTCGCTATTAAGTTTCTGATTTTTGCACCGGCTTACCTTCTCAAAAATTTCACCCCACGCCACTGGAACTCAGCCAAATCGTAACCGATTTTCTTCATTAAAATTTTGGATGATAGCTCCTCATCATTGCAATCTCCGCATATTATCACTTATCTTTTCCCTTCCACAGTTGGCCACGACTTTTCGAGCTGTCAAGTAGGACAAAAGAAGAACTACTGCGAAATATTGGATTCTAATTGGAATTAATTAGAAAAATCCAGTTGGAAGGATTCCGAATAAGAAAATTTGGAAAAAGAACATCTTATTTATACTTGGAGAAGAAAGAAAATTCAGATTTCAAGATTTCAAGCAAGAATCCACCCACTTCCCGACCACCCACTCCGGAATTTATTTCAAGAAACTTCAAGAAGACAGGTTCGTCCCACCAATAGATTCTGACCGTTGAGAACCCCGTTTGCCCCTTGAAGGGGTTTATGGCCCGTGCAGGTGCCCTGACCTAAATATAAAAACTTAATACTTTTAACTTACGGACACAACAACTTGACTCGACTAGTACTTTTTCTTTGTCTCTGGTCTCTTACCCCTTTTTTCTCTTTTGTGTTCTTTCCAATTTACAACATTTTAATTAAAAACCTTTAGGCCCCCAGTGGGGCTCCTACCACGATGGCATCTGACATAGCCAGCGCTAATACATTTGCCCTCTTGCTGGATGATTCTAACCAACCAGCGAAAAGAAAAAAGCGGAGCGGTAATTCCAGTGAAGGGATGGGTTTCCCTCTGCTGCCGGTGCCCCAAAAAATTAATGAAGATTTGGCGCTGCAGCCTAAATATATCATTATACAAACCCTAAAACCAGAAGAAAAGCCCCTACGGAACTATAACCAGTTCTTTGTCCGAAAAGGAGTTGATGCAATCTCAACTCGGCATGAATCTGCTGTGCGGCTTCGCTGGACCTCACGAAACTGTTGCCTGCAACAGGAAGTTCTGCGTGAATTGTGATGCGGAGGGCCATGAGTCTTTTAGCCGCAATTGGCCGGAATTCTTGAAGAGTTAGGAAATTCTAAAAATAAAGACAACGAAAAAGTGCTCTATGTATGAGGCTAGGAAGGCCTATTATGACTCTCATCCATCCCAAAAATCTATTACCTATGCAGCGACGGTTAACAATATCCAAAATCAAATCCCCCAGGGCCAGGATAATATTGTGATGGCTCAAAAATCTTTAAATAAAAAAGTGGTTACTCCAGTACCTATTTCCAAACCAGCCAGGAAAAATGTTGAAGATACTGATGCCACCAAAAGTTCAGGAAACTCCTTTGCTGTCTTCGCCTAACCCACCACAAAAAACCCCAAACACAGAACCACTAAACACAAAGATCAAAGCACTACCCACAACCACAAATCCGAAAATAGAACCAAAAACAATTACACAGATTACTAAATCCAAAATTACAAAAACTATCCCCACTTTGAAGTCGTCTTCTTTAGCTTCTTTTAAAAATCTGAATAAGAAGAAATTGAATAAATTAAAGAGGAATAATGACGACCTCAAGGAAAATTCAGGACCGAATATGTCGGTGTCCAGCGACAGCGACGAAATATGTAGCAGCGTTACCAGCGAGGAGCTGGATACAATTCCAAAAGCTAATGCCGGCCCATAGAATCTCTTCTCCCCCTAATATGTCTGACTTCAAAATAGTACAATGGAACATAAGAGGTCTGTACAATAACCGCCCCTTTTTAGATATCTTGATCTCCCGATATAAACCGGAAATAATTTTATTGCAAGAAACGAACCTATTTGATCACGAGCACCCCGAACGTTTGGGCTCTTTTAATTTTTTTGGTTTTAACCATCCTAGAGAATCTAGACATGGTGGTGTGGCCGTTCTGGTCCACACTTCTATTTCTGCTTCCCAAATAAATTTTGTGAGCCCAATCAAAGCTTGTGCTGTAACCTGGGAGATGTGCAGAGCACTATCTGTGGTTTCAGTATATATTGAAAACACACAGGAAGTGACGACAGAGACTCTGGAGAATCTGGCTAGCCAACTCCCACCGAACACCATCTACGGTGGGGATTTCAACGCGCACAGCCCTCTTTGGGGATCGGCGCGTTGGGATCGTACGGGGAGACAGGTGGTGAGCTGAATTGAGAGCGCATCTTTGTGTGTACTCAATACTGGCGTCCCAACCTACCTCTCAGGCACCGGAACTCTGAATCACATAGAACTTTCCTTTGCTACTCCTGAGATTGCTTCGCGTTTGAATTGGGCTACCCATGATAACACGGAGGGAAGTGACCACTTCCCTATAATTATTAAAACTAATTTTCATGTGGCCAAACAGATACCAATAACCAGATTTTGTGAGCTCAGAGCGAATTGGGAAAAATTTTCCAAACAAACGGAAGAAGAGCTTTCGAGGCGGCCCCAATCACTTAACGTGAATAGGTAGGCACCCCAATTAACTAGAGTGATTAGAATTGCTGCTTCTGCGAGCATTCCTGTTTCCACTTCTAGAGCAAGAATGCAACCAGTTTGGTTCAATGGCGACACCTTGGTCAAGATTAGGGCTAAAAATAGAGCCTGGAAGCAGTACGAAAGACATCCGTCAGTTAGTTTATTAATTGACTATCGTAGAAAATCTGCTATAGTCAAGAAAACCATAAAGGAAGCAAAAGGAGCTTCTTGGGCTTCTTTTGCCGAAAGTATAGACCCAAATATTAATCTCTCGGAAGCATGGCGGAAAGTAAAAGCTGTTTCAGGCAACAGACGTAGCGGTTGGATTGCTAGTCTGAGGGTAAATGAAACTATTTACAGCGAGTCGTCCCAGATTGCTGAGTTTTTAGCTAGAGGATGGGCAGAGTACTCTAGCGACGAGTCTTCTCGACCAGACCAGATATTGGACAGGGATGCATGGTCTGCTCAGGATGTTCCCGGGCAGGAAGCACAGAGTATTTCTCTGTCTCACCCTGTTTCCCTTCGTGAGCTGGCACTCGCTCTTACAAACTGTAAGGGTTCTGCGCCGGGACATGATAACATATCGTACCGAATGATAAAGGAGGCGCATTTCACCTTTAGAGAGAGATTATAATCAACAAGCCAACGATCTTTTTTTTCAGTTATACATGTAAGCCGCATACTTTGTGAATGGCTTGCTTACATCAAGTCCGACAACTTTTTCCTCTTCGACTTTTTTTGGAAATGGCACGCATGCGCGCAGACGACTCGCAAACATGTCGATCTGACGTAGCCATGTTTCCTGATACATGTAAATCTAATTTTACGAATACTTGTAGATTTTTATGTCTAAATCACGATAATCAACTTGTCCGACAAAAATAATGGCAAATTTGGGGAGTCCGACACCCCCAAAATGTCGATCTGACGAGGTTATGTTTCCTGATACATGTAAATCTAAATTTACGAATACTCGTAGATTTTTATGTCTAAATCACGATAATCAACTTGTCCGACAAAAATAATGGCAAATTCGGGGAGTCCGACACCCCCAAAATGTCGATCTGACGAGGTTATGTTTCCTGATACATGTATGTCGGACAAAATGATGTCTTGATCGACATTTTGGGGGTGTCGGACTCCCCGAATTTGCCATTATTTTTGTCGGACAAGTTGATTATCGTGATTTAGACATAAAAATCTACGAGTATTCGTAAATTTAGATTTACATGTATCAGGAAACATAACCTCGTCAGATCGACATTTTGGGGGTGTCGGACTCCCCAAATTTGCCATTATTTTTGTCGGACAAGTTGATTATCGTGATTTAGACATAAAAATCTACGAGTATTCGTAAATTTAGATTTACATGTATCAGGAAACATAACCTCGTCAGATCGACATGTTTGCGAGTCGTCTGCGCGCATGCGTGCCATTTTCAAAAAAAGTCGAAGAGGAAAAAGTTGTCGGACTTGATGTAAGCAAGCCATTCACAAAGTATGCGGCTTACATGTATAACTGAAAAAAAAGATCGTTGGCTTGTTGATTATTATGTTCTCTCTTTAATACTATGCTGGAGGAAAAAATTGTCCCATAAGTGTGGAAAAACGCAATACAAATCCCTGTTCGGAAGAAATCTACCTCGACAGGCGGGTCCATTTCGCCTAAAGATCTAAGGCCGATATCGCTAATCCCATGTATGTCTCGACTACTTGAAAAAATTCTCGGTCGCAGACTAACAGAACATCTTGAACGACTGCTTCTGAGGAGATACATGAGTTTAGACGATTTAGAGTAACATCTTCATTACACAGAACTAGAGAAGGACATACTGCTCTCTCTAGGAAAAAGAAAGGACGTATACCTGGTAGCAGTTGATGTAGAGAAGGCATATGATAGGGTTAGAAGGGATTTAGTTGCGAACCAATTGCTTGAGTGGGGTTTCAACAATGGATCTATAATGTTTCTAAATAATTTTATGAGCTCTCGAACATTGCAGGTTAGGGTAAATGGGGCGCTATCCCAGAAAGTCAAAATAAACAATATTCTCCCCCAAGGGTCTCCTCTATCTCTAGCGCTTTTCAACGTCTACTTTGCTGGACTGGTTTTCAAACTGAAAGAGATCAGTGGGATTAAAGTTTACGCTTACCCGCACAATATACTGTTGACGACCGACTCTGACCACCCAACGGACATACTTAGAAGGGGTATAACTGCTATTTTGATTTGGGGCTATAAAACTGAGGCAATTATACTTATGACTAAGGCAGAGGCCATAGTGTTTTCAAGGAAGAGAGCGCCCATTCCCACATCACTAGACGTTGCTGACCACAATATCCCGATCAGTAAAGAGCTGAAAATCTTAGGTATGATCTTCACCAAGGACCTGAGGTGGACCGCACATTGTAAGGGAGTTGTCGAGAAGGTAAACAAAATCAATAATTTGGCAAGAGCTATAGCTGCAAGAAAACACGGAGCTACTCTTCACGCTTCAATAAAAATCGCCCGTGTTTTGCTGGCTATCCATCTACTCTTCATCAACTTTGGCTAACTTGAAAGGGATTCAAATTGCTATCAACAAGGTGCTGAGGACGGCTACAGGCGCTCTGCGATCAACACCCTGTCAAGCTCTCTGGGTGGAGAGTGGAGTTCTCCCCATAGGAGAGGATAGGGCGGTCAAGGCTAAGACGAAACTTGTGGCAAAAAACTGGCTGGACCCTGGTAGGCCACATGAAGCCCAGAACGACTGCAGCTTTAAAATTAGCTTTAGGCCTAGTGCTAGCTTTAGGTGTAGTTCTCCCGAATCCCAATTCCCCACTCTTCCTGTTGGGAATCGACACAGCCACAATCCACCTATCGCGTGCGTGGGACCTGAAAATAGGAAAAACACATCAGTTGAAGAACACTTGGCTAGACACCTGGAATTAATCTCATGTAACCTCAACCATCAGAGAATTTACACAGACGGCTCGATAGCCGTCAACCACGCAGCTGCGGCTTTTGTCGCATACCCGTCAGATAATGACAGTCCATCGGTCGCCAAGCGATTCAAGCTCCCTCTCCAGACGTCAAGCTATGAAGCGGAAATGATGGCGGTGTGGGGGGCAATTGAGTACGCTAAATCATCCAGGGCACCAACCTTTTTGTTCTCTGATTCCCGCTCTACACTGCAGGCCATCAATAACATCCGTTGTGAGGAGCCGTTAATCAAATGCTGCCAAGCCCTCCTGACCAATAGGAATAATAATATCAAATTGTTCTGGACCCCAGGGCATATTGGTATTCCAGGAAATGAGGCTGCAGACCGTCAAGCGAAATTAAATTTCCGACCCCGAGAAGTTACTGAAGAAATTCCAGCTGCTTCTTTTATTTGGCGAATATGTAAACAGAAACTGATCGAGCGACGCGAATCTGCTTGGAGAAGAGAAACCACGTTTTTAGCTACACATTGGTTTAAGCCGGAAGCCCCTATATACAACGGAAGCTTATCAAGAGCCCAGGGAATACAAGTTTTAAGACTAAGAACCGGGCATACGTGGCTTACTCACTTCCATTTCTTTCTACGAAGTCCAAGAAACGGATGCTTTAGTTGTCAGGTTCCTCTCTCTATAGAACACCTTCTGAAGGAATGTCCAAGAATGAGAGAAATCTATGGTGGTCCTCTTCCCCCTCTACCTATCCTACTCAATCCTACCCACCCTGAAATTCTACTAGATATACTTACCAGATCAAATCTACTATTTCAATTTTAATGTTATAATGGTATTTTGGAGTGATAAATTTTATTTGTTGTATTTTAATAGTTTAACCTTCTGTCCTCGTGGAAGTAATATATTTGTAATATTGTAGGACTTAATGCCGACAATCATTTGAAATATTAAATATTGTAATATAAACAATTCGTAGGTGTTGTCTATAAGAACTACTTAATTTTTAATCCTGTTTGAATAATGAATTTGCTCATTTCTATTTGTAGAATTGATTTAGCTTTTGTTGTTATGTAAATAGGTTTACGGGATTAAAAAAAAAAAAAAAAAAAAAAAAAATTAAAGAAAGGAGGAACATTGTCGTTAGAAATAGAACTTTTATTAAAGAGCAAAAAAAAAAAAAAATTGTAATCATAGGTATTTATATTAGATGCGCCATATGGGCTTTAGTATTCGAGAGCGCGATAAGCCCTTTTATGTATTAGTTTTAACTGGTACATAAATTAATAAATAAATAAATAAATAAATAAATAAATAAATACTTTTCCCTTCACCCCTTTCCCCGCAAATCGCTTCTAAAGGAGGACATCACCAGTAAAATTACCTTTCCACATTCTGGCTCAGAACTCCTCCAGATCTCAACCGGTTTCCTTCATTTTAATTTTGCATGAAAGCCCTCCATGGGCGCCATTTCTGCATACTATCACTTATCTTTTCCCTTCACCCCTTTCCCCGCAAATCGCTTCCTTCATCGCTTAGGTCATCTCTAGAAAAGTTAATTTTGCTCACAACTCCTCCAAATATTAACCGATTTTCTTCATTTAAATTTCATATGAAAGCCCTCCGCGGCTGCCATCTCCGCATATTTATATTTATTTTTCCCGTTCACCCCTTTCCCATCAACTAATTTCTTAAGGTGCAAATCTCTAGAAAAATTACTTTTCTGCATTCTGGCTCAGAACTCCTCTAAATAGTAACCGATTTTCTCCATTTAAATTTTGCATGAAAGCCCCTTATATGTACTATCTCCACATATTATTACTTATTTTTCCCGTTCACCCCGTTCCCCCCGAATGATTTCTTAAGGTGGCCATCTCTAAAAAATTATGTTTCTACGTTCTGGCCCACAGCTCCTCTAAATGATAACCGATTTTCTTCATTGAACTTTTGTATGAAAACCCTCCATGATTAATTTTTTTATAATAAAATGGACATGAAATAAAAATGACGACTTTCCTTTATTAAAAAGTGTTTACATTTTACCGATCTCTCCATTTGTTAAAAAGTTGTGACCCATTAGTTTTCGCAGTTTCCTATTGGACACCCTGTATATTGTTTTACCCGTATATAAAAATACTAGTCTACCTCCTTTTATTTTTGTTGGCCCTGATCTATCTTAAGTTTATTTTTATTTTTTCAATTCAAGGTTACTTTCATAGTGGCTAATTGTCCCTGAACTAGAACAAAAGATATTACACTGAGAAAACTAGAAAAGTAAAATTTACTGAACGCGTTCAGTATATGTATTTGCAGTAAAATTGACTGGGAGCGCACTGCCTCTTACTGGACGCCGTTCTTTAGGAATTACTGAACACGTTAGTAAGCGCCGTTCAGTAAACAACACTGCAATACAGTCGATACCACTGGGCTCTGTCGTGTCACGCCTCTCCCTCCACCGTGAGCACTGCACCTCCACGCCTCAAATCTTTAATAAGCCAATCACCTTATATGGTGACTGGACTGTTACCGGGGTAACCGTGGCCCGGGTTAAACCCCGCGTGGGCCGCTACGCCTGCGCTGGTATGTCCCTTCTGGGCCATACCGAGGTCTGTTGTGGACGCATGCCCACCATGATGAGGGTTTTTACCCTCTCACTGGTTGGTTGCCGGTGGGCAGCCGCTTGCAGGCTTTGGGTAAGTTTTTTATTTTTTTATTTTTTTATTTTTATTAATATATTTAATAGATTTTTATTGTTTCTCCCTTTCCCTTCTTTTCAGACTGCTGGTTAGATCTTGGCGGGTATGTTAATTACTCGCCATCTGACGTCGACGACTGGGATTGGGCTAATCCGGCTCCCCGCGATCCAGGACAATATACCTTGAGCGGAGAGGATTGGAGCCTGAACCGGAGCCTGAGCGTCGAGGAGTGGAGCCCGGTTCGGGGCCCCTCCTCGGACGCCCGTCTCGTCTGCCCGTCGGAATGGGATTACGCGAGTTACATTACCTTGCCTCAGCAACAATGTAGACAAAGGCATTGCAATTGATGCAATTGATATGAGCAAGAGTAATGATTGTATAGACAAAATAACTGTACGAACATGATCCGTCCAGACAGTCCCCACATTCCTAGTTCATTAAACAAGAGATAATATATCTTACTAGGAAAATGGGACGAGCTGCAGAGCTCAGTAATTTTTTATCGTGGTAAGCAGTTTTTCTCACTAGGGCACTTTAGGTTCCTAGGGCTTGGACTACAGAGGTTAGAGATATAAATTTTAGTCTTAAGACCACTCTTGTGAAATAAGGAACTGAATAAAGATTTCAAGAATAACTTAAGTTCAAGTGTTTAATTTCTGAAGAATAAAAAACACATCCTTTCTTCCCACCTAAAGAAAAAAAGAGTACATAATAATCCTGGTCAATGGTAGGATTTCTTCAGAATTGAATGCTCTACAAAAGTGTCTATTGCGGTGTAACCCTAACTCCCACCAGCGAGGTAGTACGGGTCATTAACCCCAATTTTTCCACGAAATTCTCGCTTTTTGCCCCTATCTCGTAAACAACAAGAGGTACAGAAAAAGTGAATATGACAAACTTGTAGGAAATTCAATTTCCTACAAAAATGTTGTGAACACCAAATCGCTAACATCGATATTTCTTGAGATATTGGGCTTTGAAGTTGAGGTTTTGTTTCTACAACTTAGCTCAATAATCCATGAAACTTCCACTCTGCCTCAACTTGTAGTCTGTAATATTCACTTTTTCTGTACCTACTGTTGTTTACGAGAAAGGGGAAAAAGCGAGAATTTCGTGGAAAAATTGGGGTCAATGACCCGTACTACCTCGCTGGTGGGAGTTAGGGTTACACCGCAATGGACACTTTTGTAGAGCATTCAATTCTGAAGAAATCCTACCATTGACCAAGATTATACCATAAAATGCCTCTGAGCTGTAGAGTTTTGAAGAAAAATAATCAAAGTTTACATGTATTTTATATGGGAAATCTTTATACGCCTTGGTCTAGTACTTAATATTAATATTAAGGGCTCCAATTTTCAGGGAATTTTTGTTTAGGTATTTGCCACAAAATTTCGAGGTGGGACTGAAAAAAGAAAAAATAGTCGCGAAAAAAAAGCACCCTAATATATATATGTATATAATATATATATTTTTAAAATATTGTTCATTCAAAATATTTTAAATATTTTTTGAGGCGATTATTATGAATCACTTTTGTGCGCCTACCGATTTTTATTTCTGTGTTTACCGGTGATGGGACCGCAGTTACCAGATAAGGTCCTATCCAAATTTCTGAGAGCTTATGTTGCCTGTTCTCGGTCTTCAGGAGGACTTTATCGCCTATGTGAAGACTGTCGTGAATCCTAATAGGCAGTCCATTGGAGCTAATTTTGTTCCCTCGTGCGTACTATTATTATACACAAATACCGCGGTGCGAAGATACTGGTCCCAGCTTTGGGAGTTTTCATCAATGATAGTGCGTAAATATTCTATTAGGGGCCTATGGGCCCTTTCAAGTGCACCATTTGATTGAGGATGATATGCTGAAGTCTGCAGTTTCTTTACCTTCAATAGTTTGCAAATCTGTTTAAACAGGAAACTTAGGAAATTAGTTCCTTGATTTGTTACTATTTTCTTTGGGATGCGGTAGGGCGTGACGATTTCGTCGAAGTAATTTGCGCTATTGTTACCGCTTCCGCGTTAGGTATAGCATACCAGTCCACGAATTTGGTAAGGTTATCCTGTAATGTTAGGATATATTTATTTCCTGACGTGGACTCCTCCAGTGGTCCCACAATATCGAGGTATACCTTGTCAAAAGGTTGTTCTGTAATATCTGTGATTACCATTGGCATCTTATATTGCGGGGAGGACTTGAATTTTTGGCACTTCGGGCACCGTTTGATATAATTCTTTATATCCCGCAAAATATTTCTCCACCTGTACTTACATTTGATTTCCCTGTAAGTTTTAATCACGCCTTAGTGGCCTCCGAAAGGAGAATCATGATAATCATGCATAATGATTTTTTGATTTCCTCTGGATCTGAAATTAATTCAGGCGCCGTGCGTGATTCAGGGGTGAGGTAATTTTGTTCTCCTCCAGTTACGCTTGGTCTGGGGGTTCTTTATTTTGCTCGGGGTGCGATTTTTGTGAGCGTTTTTTTAATGAAAACTGAGCAGAGTTCAAGTTGCAAAGTTTATTATCATGTTCACTATACAAAGGTTTGACACGAAAAGGAAAGAGTTCTAAATGCAATGATGTTAAGTATAAATCAAGAACGCAGGGCCTAATAGCTGAATCCGCTGATTATTCTCATTGATAGTATTACCAGATTACAACGCTAAAATAAGAATCTATTACATTAATTTTCCATTTCAACATCCCCACTGAAATTAATGTTTATGTTCATCAAATTTATAAATTTTTTATGCAAAATGTGGGGGAGACCCTTGTTAAAAATGTCCGCGATATTATCCCTAGTGGATATCGGATTAATTTGAACTTTTCTTGCTTCGATTGTATCTCTGATAAAGTGGTGCTTGATGTCGATGTGCTTAGTCCGTTGATGATGTACATTGTTGCTGGTTAAAGCAATTGCTTCCAAGTTGTAACAGAAAATTGTAATCATGAGCTGATCGATAAGGTTGAGTTCTTTTTCCAAACTTCTGAGCCAAATAGCTTCCTGGACTGCGGAGGATATTGCCATGTACTCGGCCTCCGCTGCTTTCGTCAATGAACACGTCATCTCGCGTCACGGTGATTTGTCGGTTTTTGGGTCGTACACACAGTATCCTTTCTGGCTTTCAGGATAACCGACGAAGATGCATTCGGTTGACTTCGGATCAAGCTTCTTTCGTTTCTGAGACGGTATTTGGACCATTATTTTCAGGTTGGATAAGCTGACTTCCTTTCTGACTTCGATTGGAACTTTGTTGTCCGGAAGTGCTCTAGTGGGTGAACGGTTGATCAGATATGTTGCGGTATTAACGGCTTCCGCCCAGAATCTCTTCTGAAGATGTGAATCGAACAGCAGGCATCTAGCTTTTTCCATGATTGTTCTATTCAATCTCTCCGCCTTCCCGTTTTGCTGAGGGTTGTAGGGAATTGTTGTCTGATGTATGACTCCGGCATCTTTAAGTTGATTTGACAATCGATGATTCATGAATTCACTGCCATTGTCAAATCTGAGAATTTTTATCTTCTGACCGCTCTGATTCTCGACCATGTTTTGAACTCGATAAATTTATTAGGTACTTCATCCTTCGTCTTAAAAAAATACACAAATGCCATATGGGAGAAATCATCGAGGAACGTCAGCACATAACGGGAACCACCGATAGAGTTCGTATCCGTCGGACCGCACAATTCAGTGTGAACGAGTTGCAATTTCTCTGTTGTTTCTGATCTCGAACTGAGGAACGGTTTCTTCGGTTGCAGGTGACGCACTTCTGACTTGAACTGCAAATCTCCCGATCAATGTTGATGCCCTTTATCTTCTTCAGATTAGCATCACTGGGATGACCTAGTCGTCGGTGCCAAAGTTTAGTTGACGATGTAGAGCTAATCGATTTTTCTGGCCAGGTATCCAAACGGTACATGTCTCCATGTAAGGTAGCTGTTGCCACAATTTCGTTTTCATCTTCAATTGTGCACTTATTTTTCTCGAAGATAACCTTTTTTCCGGTTTTGGTAATTCGACTCACTGACAAAAGATTTGTGTTCAGGTTTAGTACATGAAGGACGTCTTTCACATTAATCGATGAGATTTTGTCATTGATTGTTATATCCAATTTGCAATCACCTTTGTTTTTAACAGGAACTTTTCGCCCGTCCGCGAACATCACTTCTTTCGTGCCTGACAGCAGGGATATATTTGACAAAATGTAGCTCAGTGGAGTTATGTGTGATGATGCTCCAGAATCTAGATACCACTCAGATTCAGACTGCGAATCTTTAACGGTTAGCACAGACAAAAGTGATTTTTCCACGGAATGTTCTTTTTCATTGCTTTTCAATGTCGATTTCTTCTTTGGTCTCTTGCAATTTTTCGCAAAATGGCCGAAATTGTTGCAGTTGTAGCACCTGACTTTCGAATTCGAACTGGTTGATCTAGTACTTCTTTGATGGTTTGATGGCGTGTAGAACGCTTTGCTGTCTGCTGAGTTCGGTTGCTTCAAATCTTGAAGCAATTTAGTTTTTACATAATCGACTGTTATTGTTACGTCAGAATTTTCCAATGCCATTATCATTGGACTGTACATATGTGGTAAGCCGGCAAGTAAAAAGGTTCCAACCCATTCCGAACTGACCGCAAAATTTATGTCGTTGAGTTTCTGAGCCGTAGACACAATAGCTGAGATGTACTCCTCTACTGATGCACAATTCTCCAACTTGGTTGTGATTAATTTTCTCATCAAGGACACCTTGCTGCTCAAACCAGAGTCCTCAAACGCACTTTTTAGGCTGTCCCACACCTCTTTCGCCGTATTTGCAGATCGAATATGAATAAAGTTTTGACTGCTTACCATCATGATTAATTTGGATTTTGCCTTCGTGTCCCTTTTCAGTTTCTCTGCTTCATTTGTTGTGGGGTCAGTTCCAGTTACGCAGCTCCAAAGGTCTACATATTCTAGGTAGGCCTTCATGGCGAAGCACCAATCGTTATAATTTTCACGGCCACTCAATTTTTCAAGAGCGGGTAAAACGTTGTTCGACGCCATCTTGATTACGTTACACACAAGTTTTATAAAATTTATGAATCACGGCTTTAATATTTTCGGAAGAAACAATTTAATTTTTAAATTTGTTTTAACAAGACTGATTTCTTTTTCAAATATTATCTGAGCCATTAATTTCTAGGCCCATAACCTAATGAAAACTGAGCAGAGTTCAAGTTGCAAAGTTTATTATCATGTTCACTATATAAAGGTTTGACACGAAAAGGGAAGAGTTCTAAATGCAATGATGTTAACTATAAATCAAGAACGCAGGGCCTAATAGCTGAATCCGCTGATTATTCTCATTGATAGTATTACCAGATTACAACGCTAAAATAAGAATCTATTACATTAATTTTCCATTTCAACATTTTCCCGCTTGTTTCGCTTCTAGGGGCGCTATTTCCTTTTCTTTGGTTATTATTTTCTCCTGGGCTTTCCGCTTTTGAGCCCTCGTGATTGCGTTAATATTTGGGGCGACGGTTTCTTCCTTAGTTTCGGATTCCATTGACTGATGCATCTGTGCCTTTACCGTGGAGGTTTGGCTTTCTTGCTTCCCATTTTCTTCCCCGGGAATGTGACTCAAAGCGTCTGCATTAGTATTATATTTTCCGGGTTTGTATTCGATTGTGTAATTCGCGAATTCGAAAAGCTTATGGTGGAATCTCACCATGCGGGAAGTGGGGTCTTTTACATTGAAGACTCCCTTAAGGGGTTTATGGCCTGTGTAGACTGTAAATTTTCTCCTTTGCAGGTAGCATCTGAAATTCCTCGTCGCCCAGACTATAGCCAACAATTCTTTTTCAATTTTTGAATAATTGCGTTCAGCTTTAATTAACGTACGGCTGGCGTAAGCTACATATGGGCTGATCTTTTCCTACTTCCCCTTGGGAGAGGACATCTCCTAATGCTTCATTGCTCGCATCAGTAGTTAAATTGAACGGCTTATTAAAATCTGGGTATATAAGGAGAGGAGGCGAAACTAGAGACCTTTTTATATTCACAAATGTTTCCTGACATTTTTCGGTCCAAGTAAACTTGACATCTTTACGGAGTCCTAAAAATGACTGAACTTGCCTAACTGTTCGTGGAACAGGAAAATTTTGGACGCAAGCTGTTTTACTGGGATCGGGAAGCGCGCCTTCGCTGGAACATTTATGTCCCAAATAAACTACCTCTTTGCGGAGAAATTAGCATTTCTCCGGTTGTAATTTAAGGTTGTTTTCACGCAATCTGTTGAAAATCTTTCGCAGTTTTGAATTATGATATTCCAGATTTTTCCCACAAATAACAATGTCGTCCAGATAAACAAAGCGTTCAAGGCCTCGTAGGCCAGTCAGTACGTAATTCATTAGGTGCTGAAATGTAGCGGGAGCTCCCTTGAGCCCGAACAGCATGCGCTTGAATTCATAATGCCCGTAGCTTGTGCTGAAGGCTGTTTTAGGACGATCTTGTGGATCCACTAGGACTTGGTTGTATCCACTCGCTAGGTCGAAAGTTGAAAAGTATCTCGAATGACCTAGTTGATCGAGAATGTCCTCAATTCGGGGGAGAGGAAAGGCGTCGCCAATCCTTTTTTCGTTTAATTTACGAAAATCGACAACTACTTTCCACTTTGTCTCCCCGTTTGGTCACGGCTTTTTGGGGACAACGAGTAGTGGCGAATTCCAGTTTCTTTTGCTTGGCTGCACTATATCGTTTTCGAGCATTTCCTGTAGCTGCTCATTTATAATGTCGCGTTGCGTCTCTGGCAAACGGTACATTTTTTGATTGATCGGTGCTTGATCTTGCACCACCGGAATTAAATAGCATTTGTATGCGAAAGATAGTCACAGTTTTAATGAAATATGTCGCTATATTCCTGACATAAATTCAAAATTTCATCCCGTTCCTGGCTGTTTAATATTGGATTCAGGTTGAGTTGCTCCTCTAACTTGATCATTCGTTTGTTCACGTTTAGTTCAGTGTTGTATATTATTTATTATTTATTTATTTTCGTTTATCACAACATATGTATTTACAGAGTAGCATTTTATTATGTTTAAAGAGTTCAGATTTGTCTATTTATCTCTACACCTTAGATATACAGTATATTAGATAAGGAAGATACTATTTATTACACTTGACAATATACAGGGTGTTCAGAGGTGGGAGGTCAATACTGCAGGGGGTGAAAGGTCAGACCGAGACAAGCAAAAAATCCTATGGGTGTGGGGGGGGGGGGGGGGAGGGGCATCTCGCACCGTTTGGCAGTTACAGGGTGATTCGTAAATCAGGATTTTGCCTTATATGGGAACCGCTCTTGTATTTTTATCTTTTTTTCTACGCATCGCAGCGGCCCCAAACTGATTTCAAAAAATCACTATTTGGAAGCCCTTTCCAAAAAAGTTTACACCACCCCCCTATCCCCAACCCCTTGGCCATAATCCCCCCTGGAAGTTGAAAAAATTAACTTTTATTTCACGATTTTTCACCTTTCGCCCCACTTTTCTCCCAAATTCATGTTATTAACATACCTACTTTTTATTTTTTTTAAGTTGCCTATCTAATTATCTTTCCAAAAAGGTGCAACATGCCCAGGTAGAAAAGGGTTGCAAAAGTCCTGAAATTAAAACATCCTCACAGGTACCTAATTACTTTATTGCACCATAATGGAAAAAGTCGTTAAGTAAACAATTTTTATCACAGCAAGTTCGGAAATGTTTGTTTAGGAAATAGAGCTAGTACATTTTAATTATTTCACCAAAACAGTAATAAAATAATAAATGTAATCTCGTTAAATAGCGTTATTAGTTTATTATATCCAGTATTGACTCTTAAGTATCCTGACGCTCCGTTTCTAATACCTCCTATGAATTATGGTATAAAAATGGGTAAGTTTGAAAGGACATTGACCACAGTTGAAGAAGCAAGCGATAAGAATGGGTGTTTAATAGAAAAAATTAAGATAAAATGGCAGAATTCAGTGTTGACGAGTATGCCGATATAATTTACGTGTTCGGTTTAGTAGAAGGAAATGATAGTGAGGCCGTACGAGAATACCAAAGGAGATTCCCGAATCGGCGGGTACCCAACAGAAGGGTATTTTCAAGGACTTTCAGAAGGTTAAAAGAAACCGGAAGTGTAACCGCCCCCAGAGCAGAAACGCGAGCAGGAAAATCGGCCGATTCAGCGGACCCCGACCAGCAAATCCTCAACATCGTCAGGAACAGCCCTGAAATAAGCATCAGGCAGGTCGCACGAAGGTCAGGATTGTCTTCAGGGAGAGTTTGGACCGTTGTGAACCGAGAGGGACTACATCCATACCACCATATCCCGGTCCAAGCACTACAGGCAGGAGATTCCGAAAGACGATTGCAATTTGCACTTGGCTGTTCGAGTCTGACATCGAAAACAGAAGGTTTCTAGACCGAATTCTGTGGACGGATGAATCGCAATTCACCCGGGATGGCATCACAAACTTGCACAACCTCCACACCTGGTCAGATGTGAACCCACGTAGGACAAGGTGTCGGTCCTTCCAGCAAGGATTTAGTGTCAATGTCTGGGCTGGCATCATCGGCAACCAGTTGATAGAACCCTTCATCTTGCCCCAAGTGCTGAATAGTCAGCTATATTCGAACTTTTTGGAGAATACCCTTCCGGATCTGTTGGAGGACATTCCCCTGGCCACCAGAAGCGCAATTAATTTACGGCACGACGGAGCACCTGCGCATACTGGGAACATTGTTAGGGCAAGGTTGAATGAGCATTACCCAGAGCGCTGGATTGGACGAGGTGGACAGATTCCTTGGCCTGCTAGATCACCGGACCTTACTCCACTGGCCCTTTTCTTATGGGGAATGATGAAAGATGAAGTTTACTCAAGACCAATCAACACCAGAGAAGAATTAGTTACCAGCACTGGGACTGCAGCCACGAAAATACGGGAGAGACTGGCTACCATAGACCTCAAACACGAAATAAGACGAAGGCTACTTGCATGCATCGAAACTAGCGGAGAACATTTTGAACAGCTTTTGAAGGACATACGTTTTAATTGTAATTAGTTTTTAAGCGAACAAAATGTATTTTTTTGTTAACTTAAGTATAATTTCTTAAAAATTCGAATTGTCATCATATTCTGTAAAAGGATTTTTGTAAATAAATTTTCGTATCCCTTTCCTATCTGGGCATGTTGCACCTTTTTGGAAAGGTAATTAGATAGGCAACTTAAAAAAAATAAAAAGTAGGTATGTTAATAACATGAATTTCGGAGAAAAGTGGGG
Source organism: Dysmachus trigonus (assembly GCA_949715965.1). Taxonomy (NCBI): domain Eukaryota; kingdom Metazoa; phylum Arthropoda; class Insecta; order Diptera; family Asilidae; genus Dysmachus; species Dysmachus trigonus. The sequence continues at coordinate 35,088,679 of OX454321.1, read as the reverse complement.
CGAAAGGTGAAAAATCGTGAAATAAAAGTTAATTTTTTCAACTTCCAGGGGGGATTGTGGCCAAGGGGTTGTGGATAGGGGGGTGGTATAAACTTTTTTGGAAAGGACTTCCGAATAGTGATTTTTTGAAATCAGTTTGGGGCCGCTGCGATGCGTAGAAAAAAAGATAAAAATACAAGAGCTGTTCCCATATAAGGCAAAATCCTGATTTACGAATCACCTTGTAACTGCCAAACGGTGCGAGATGCCCCCCCCCACCCATACGATTTTTTGCTTGTCTCGGTCTGACCTTTCACCCCCTGCAGTATTGACCTCCCACCTCTGAACACCCTGTATTTTGAGGAAAAACTTAATCAAAACCTCTTGAATATAACTTATCTACCCTATACTATTCTACCCTAACTAAAGCTACCTTGTATAAGATTCTTATTAACTAATCTTGGCAAAGTTGCCGGATAAGGGGGTTGGCGTTGCTTTCGCATTTTTCTAAGAATTTACTAGCTAATGTATTTGCTTTATCCTCTATGGACTCAACATCTGCTATTAGGTGCAATCTATTTGTTGAGAAATGCCAAGGTAAATTGAGGATAATTTTCAAAAGTTTATTTTGGGCAACGATGCCATATGGGAGCACCATAGGTGAGTATTGTTTGAAAAATCACCTTGTATATAAGGAGTTTGTTGTCCAAACTTAGGACTGATTTCCTATTAATAAAAGGGTAAAGTAATCTGGTTAAGATGTTAATCTTATGGATAGTTTGTGCGATGTGTACTTTGTACGTCAGTGTTTTGTCTAAGGTGATTCCTAGATATTTCACATTTTCGCACCATGGGATTTCTATCTCGGTTATTTTCAATTTGTTGGTAGATAACACATTTTTCTTTTTCGAGTGAATAGCATAGCTTTCGATTTTTCCAAATTTAATTTAATCTTCCATTTGTGGAAGTATTTGGCTAAGTCCTGTCTGTATATTATTCATCATTTCTGTGGGGTTTACTCCCGAATTATAAATTGCAGTATCATCTGCGAAAATTGATGCATGACAGGCACCAAGCGATGGAAAATCTGCCGTATAAATATATAATGGGTCCCAGTACCGATCCCTGCGGCACTCCAGCTGCGATCCTACAAGCCTCAGCACTGTTCGTACCTACATATAGTATACTTTAAAGTACCTGTCATTGAGTGTTGTTTGTTAAATTCATATTATTAAATTCACGAATGTGTGATATTGTGGCTGTTTGGCCGCCTGCGCCGTAGTTTTTGAAATCTATAGGCGTTCTTTGGTCGGGTGAATTTAATGCTTGTCTCTTTGGCCTGTGTTTTGAACGGGCGTCAAAATGATTGAATACTCAAACGGTTCTTTGAATACTGACTTTATTAACAATACTGTGGAGTATTTATAACAATAAAAAACTTAAGATTAAGCATTAAGAACATATTACAAAATTCGTTAAACGGGTTAGCTGGTTATTGCTTCATGTCTTCATGCCGGTGGATTGCAGCGTAAAAATTGCTTGCGCTGAATGTGCGAAATTATTTGTGGCATGGAAAGTAGGCGACATGAAATAATAACTAGCTAATTACAGATAAAAAAAAAAACTTAAGTAAATTATGATATATTGTTCAGCTCTGAACATGTTGGGGGGCGGGGCTGCTGGCTAAAACTCTACTAAAATGATGTCCAATTGATGCCTGAGGAGATGCTTGGGGCCCTTCCACTTGGGTTGGAGAAAAATTGTCCTTATTCTTGAGAGCCAAGTCCTTGAGCTTCTGCCAGTGCCTCCATCCAAAAATACAAAGGAAAAAGATGATGAGTGTTGCTGCTACACCCGAAGAATGTAGAATTAACACCTTCCTTAGAGTGGGTGCATGCTGCTCTGGTTCAAAGCTGAAGTCCAGAAGTTGTTCATCAGGTTGTAGCAGACTCTTGGATTGCAATATTGATGGTTGTTTTTTAAAGGTGATATCAGCAGCCTTGGGAGGAATTTCCTTTAAGTGGGTTCCAACAACTTCTACCGATTCGTCGAAGTTAGTTTTTAGAGTTATTCCTTTAGTTTTTACATGACAGTCATCATGTAAATGAATTATTCCGGTGCTGTTGAGTAGTGCCTCCGTTCTGGTGCCCTTGCATATGATGGCAATTACTGTTGTCTGGTTTGTAATGTAGAGCCAGGTGTTCTTCATTGCCAAAGCCTTCCAGATGATACCTGTCACCTTCACTTGGTGCATTTCACACATAACCTTTGGATGTCGATTGTAGATTTCATCAATGACACAAGATGGACTTTCCTCTATATTGTACACTATTGTTGGAGTGCAATAATAGAGATGGTTGTTTATTGTACATGACTTTAGCTCATCTCCTGTCAAACTGAAATATGTTTGCTGATTGAAATTGATTGCCAGAGTCGAATATTGTAGGTCAGCTACCACAAATTGGTCTTCCTTGATCATGTGTGGAGTTGGAGTAACATGGATCAAGTTGTAAACTGTTCTCTCTACAATATTGAGGTATCCGTATAAAGTCATTGTATTATTTTGGACTTCAATATCTAGTCTGTTTTGAGGTGCTTGGAGGATGAGCAAGTTTGGGCCAAGCTTTTGCGATATGTTCTGTACTATTGTACTGATATCGCTTGCGTGTACAAATTCCAATATATGCCCATGATTGTGCATTGCTCTTAGCCATTTGTCATACTTCTCCTTCAGCTCATCATAGTAATCTTCAGCACTTAGGTAGGCGGAAATAATTTCTATGTTAAGCCTGTTGTGGTCTGCTGATGTAAACCAAGATGACATTTCCTGAATGGATGAAATAACGTGGTTTAGCCTGTTGTCAAACTGTCTTAGCTTTTCCAGCGTCCTGAAGCTTGTTTGATTAATTTTAGTGTTTAGAAGTAACACCTGTTGATTCGTGAATTGGAGCATATCTTGTTGATTGCGCTGTAGCGACTCGATGTCATTATATACTTCATCATTTACTCCAAACACTGAAGTGAGGAATCTGCCGAGAAGACCTCTTTTGTTCCTGCTTTTATGATCTAACATCTGCTGGCCCTCTTCTATGGCTTTTAGAAGGTTCTCTCTTCTTGTGGACAGATGATCAAGATATGTTTGGCAGCGAGTAATGTACGTGAGAGATTTCGTCTTCTCGCACATGCTTTTAATCTGTTCCCAAGAAGTATCAATATTCTTTTGATCGGTGATCATTTCATCCTTCGGAAATGATACCTGCAGTCTAAGATTGCCTCTTTTAATCTGAGCATTGCCTAAGCTTTCCACAAAGAAACCCAATTTGGGCTGGATGATCTCAAAATCCTTTGCGAACGCTACTGTTAACCAGTAAAGTATTAATATCGTTGTGTGAAGCAATTTCGTTGCCCAGTTGCATGGAGCAATTTTCCTTCTTTTACTTGCGAACTTTGCTTCTGTTTTTTCCTTATCAGATGCGGTATTGACTCTTGTTGTCTTGATCTGGTCAAAATGCTCTGGCTTTGACCAGAGTTCCGGCTCTAAATAGGCTATCTTGCGAGAACTGCGCTTACGTTTGATGGTAGTCATCGCTGTAACGGATTTGGTGCTGGGAATGTCATCTTCTGCGTTATATATTCCGAGAGGCAGCTGACATAATTTAGTTAAAGGACGTTTCTTGATTCCATTTCTAAACTGAACAGAAACGACCCGTACTAAACCATCATCTCCAGAGTGTAGTTCCACAATACGTCCCAAAGCCCATTTCTGTGGTGGCATGTTATCTTCCTTGATGAGGACTAATTCTCCTATTGTTGGATTCCTTCCCTCTGTCTTCCACTTGCTCCTCTGTTGAAGTTGGGATAGATATTCTTGAGACCACCTTTTCCAGATGTCTTGTTGGAGCTTCGTTACGAGCTTCCATCTTTGATGTATCCCCTTTTCCTCGATGGCTGGAACAGGAGGGGCTATGAGTGGTTTGCCGATTAAAAAATGGCCGGGTGTTAATGGCTCTAGATCTCTCGGGTCACTGGATTGTTGTCCAATAGGCCTAGAGTTAAGGCAGGCTTCTATTTGTGTTAGAACAGTGCTAAACTCTTCATAAGTGAGTAGAGTCTCGCCTAAAATTCGCTTCAGATGAGTCTTAACCGATTTGACTCCGGCTTCCCAGAGTCCTCCAAAGTGTGGAGCAACTGCAGGAATAAACTTCCAGTCTGTACCATCATTGGCCAATGTTTCTGCCGCTAGTTTAGTGGCATTGGAAATTGCAAGTTGTAGATCTTTATTTAATTTGTTGTTAGCGCCAACAAAATTTGTTCCGTTATCACTGTAAACTTGTTTGCAAATCCCTCGGCGAGAAACGAATCTTCTAAAAGCTGCGAGAAAGGAGTCCGTGGTTAAATCACTGACAAGCTCTAAATGTACTGCCTTGGTGACCATGCATACAAATAGGGCTATATAACCTTTTAGTGTTTTAGTTCCTCTTCCCTTTGAGGCCTTTGTTAAGAAAGGTCCTGCATAATCTACTCCAGTGCTTGAGAATGGTGGGGCTGGAGTAATTCGTACGGCTGGTATGTCGCCCATGAGTTGCTGAGAGGTACGTTGACGATAACGTATGCATGTAATACATTTATGATTTCTTCCCTGGACTACCCTTTTGCCGTCAATAATCCAAAATTTCAATCTTAGGTAGTTGAGCGTAAGTTGCGTACCCCCATGTAGTGTTTGTCGGTGAGCGTGCTCAACTATGAGGTTCGTAATGTGATGTTTTGGAGGCAAAAGTATTTGATGCTTTGCATCTGTTGGCAAGGATGATTTTTCCAGCCTTCCCCCGACTCGTAGCAATCCGTTTGAATCTATGAAGGGATGGAGTGAAAGAAGCTTGCTGATTTTTCTTAACTGTTGTTGTTTCTTTAGGGCGTTGATCTCTTCTGAGAACTCCTCCAATTGTACTAGTTTTATAATGCATTCTTTTGCATTTTGCAGTTCATCTGTTGTTAGGTGATTTACATTTTTGTTTGTCTGGAAAGCTCTTGTGTTGTTGATAAATCGTAAGACGTACGCGATTACTCGCACTTGTCTCGTAAAAGATGAACATTGGAATAGATCTTGAGATGATATGGTTGTGGCAAATGATGTTATTTTTCTCTCTTCTTCGTCAGTTGTCAAATTAAGCCTTTTTTTAGGCCAGGATTCAGAAGACTTGCTAAGCCAAAGTGGTCCCTTCCACCAGAGACTGTTTGATACAAGCTTGTTAGGGCTTATGCCTCTAGTTGCGAGGTCCGCGGGGTTCTCGGAAGATGAAACGTGTCTCCATATATGCTTCCCTACTAAATCGTGTATCTCGCTTACTCGGTTTCCAATGAAAGTATGCCAATTACTAGGACTTTTGGCTATCCAAGCGAGGGCTATTTCGGAATCGCACCAAGCAAAGATTTCTGGGGAATCTATATCTAGGGAAGATTTTGCAGCTTTAATTAGCTGAGCTAACAGAAGAGCACCGCATAGCTCTAGTCGAGGTAGTGTTGATTTTTGCTTTAGAGGGGCAACCTTGGTTTTTGCGGTCAGCAACATGGTATGAACCTTGTTGTTGTTGTCAATTGTTCTTAAGTAAAGTGCAGCAGCATATGCCTTTTCAGAAGCATCACAGAATCCGTGAAATTGCACTTGTTGCTTCCTGCGATAGTTTATCCATCGTGGAATTCTAATTTTCTGTAGTTCAGTCAATTCTGTTTCAATTTTCATCCACGAGCTTATTATTTCATTGGGCAATAGTTGGTCCCAGTCCATTCCGATTTTCCAAAGTCCTTGCATTATTATTTTTGCAGAAACTGTTACTGGTGCCAACCACCCTAGAGGGTCAAATATTGTTGCGATTGTGGATAATAGTGCTCTTTTCGTTAGTTGGGAACCGTTCTTTTTTAGATTAATGATAAATTGAAATTCATCCCTTTTAGGATTCCAGTTTAACCCAAGCGTTTTCACCGAGTCATCCTCAGTTATTTCTAATATTCCTTTTTCTAACAAGTCCTGAGGAATATCTATTAGTAGAGCGTCGTGGTTTGATGTCCATTTGCGTAAGTTGAACCCTCCTGCACGTAATAACTGTATGATTTGCTCCTGAAGTTGCCGAGCCTCTGACTTGGTGTCTGCACCAGAAAGCATGTCATCAACATAGAAATCATTCATTAAAACCCTTTTAGCAATGGGAAGATGTTCTCCTTCATCTATCGCGAGCTGCTTCAATGTTCTTACAGCAAGGTACGTGGCTGGGGCAGTTCCATAGGTGACTGTATTCAGTATGTATTCTCGAATTGGCTCGTTGGGACTTTCTCTCCATAGTATTCGTTGATAATTTCTGTCCTCTTGTGCCATCTTTATTTGTCTGAACATTTTTTCAATATCGGCCGTGAAAACATAGCGATGTTTACGCCACCTTAGCAAGATTTGGCTTAAATCACATTGTAATTTTTGACCGGAATGCAACAAATCATTAAGGCTTGTTCCCGATTCGCTTTTGCATGACCCATCAAATACTACACGTAGTTTAGTAGTAGTGCTTTCCATTTTGAGTACGGCATGATGAGGCAAGTAGTATACCTTTGAGTGATCTTCTGAGAATCTTTTGGCTGGGCTCATGTGCCCAAGCGCTAGATATTCTAAAAGAAATTTGTTGTATTCAGCCATATTCTCCGGCGTCTTGCTTAGTTTCTTTTCCATTTGCAGCAGCCTGGCTACTGCTCTGTTTCGAGAGTCACCTAATTTCTCTTGGCTATCCTTGAATGGCAGACGGACGATGTATCTGCCATCTTTGTCTCGCTTGTACGTAGCTTCAAAGTGTTTGTCGCATGAGTCACTAGCCTGGTTTGTGGCAGTGTCATTGTCAAATTCCCAGAATTGTTCGAGCTTCTGGTCAATTTCGGCAAGAGAGAGGAAACTCGAGACCTCATTGTGTGCCAGCATGGATTTGGAATCTCTTGGGATGTTTCCGAATAATATCCAGCCTAGTTTGGTGTTTTGGGCAGTCGGTAGGATTGAGTCCGTTATAATTCCTTCTCTGAGTATCTTCGCGTAGACATCAGCTCCCAGTAATATATCGATAGGACCTGGGTTATTGAATGTGGGATCTGCAAGCATGATGTTTCCATACCGCTGTATGTCAACTTCTCGTATTGGCATGTCAGGAAGTGATGAATTTAATTTTGGCAAAACTAATGCCTCTACTCGAAGGAATGAGCTCCTTGCATCCTTTAATTGAACCGAGAAGCTGACCTTGCTGCAAGCTTTTGCTGATTTTGCTTCTCCAACACCCAATATTGTTGTCCTGACTCGCTCCTTTTGTAGTTTAAGCATTTGGACGGCCTCTTCAGTAATGAGAGATACCTGTGATCCTGGATCAATCAATGCTCTGAGCATTTGTGATTGCCCAAGAGTATTTCTTATTCTTATTAATGCTGTCGGCAGAAGGACGTTCCCTATTTTGGTTTTGTTGTGAAAAGCCACTGCATCATCTGCCTTCGCTTGTTTGGGTGGCTCTTCACTAGCTCTTTCCTTATTCGGATGATTTCCTACGGCTTCCACATTGCGGTGTAAGAGTGTATGATGTTTCTTGTTGCAGTAGAAACAAGATTTATTCGTTTTGCATTTTTCTGTTTTACCGTGTGCCATGCAATTTATACATAGATTTTTCTTAGCTACAAAGGCGTTTCTTTCCTGCACACTTAATTTTTTGAAATTTGTGCACTGGTATATCGTATGCCGTTTATTGCAGAATGCACAGGTCTGGCTTACCGTTGTATGGAAAGCCTTTTTTTTGTTGTGGGGTTCGAACTTATTTTGTTTCGACTCCTTAATACAATCCAGCACCTGATACCGTTTTTCCAGGAAGGCTAGCAGCTCGGCGGTTGTCGGCATTTCCCTTGAATTCTCAAGACCTTCTTCGAAAAAGCGCAAGCTTTCAACGTCAAGCTTTCTCATGGCAATGCAAACAATTATCGGTCCCCATTCTTGCGTTCGGCAGTTGAAATTCTTTAATGCCTCGACACATTCTCTTATGGTATCATAGAGCATTATGATATCCTCCTGGGACCTATGTTCCACCTTTTTCACGTCCATCATAGTATTGATGTACGTAGTGATAATCTTCCTATTGTTGTTGTAACGTGCTCGTACCAACTTCAAAGCTGTCTCGTAGTTTTCATTACACAGCTGAAGATGTCCCACTACCTTCCTGGCATCACCTTCCAAATGGTATAGAAGGTATTGCATTTTCTCTACCTTACTCAAATAAATATTTGAGTCTATTACCGTAGTGAAAATATCTGAAAAGGGCTTCCATTCTTTGTAATTGCCAGAAAATTTAGGTATTTTTACTGGCGGAAGTTTTGGTAAATTATTGTAACGGCTCATTTCTAAGCTCAGAGGAAATGATTCTCCCGCGTTTGGTTGAGCATGGGTGCTAGCATATATGCTGCTATTGGGGTTTGAGCGAGGAGACAACGCTGGCGCGGGTAGCTCGGCTGAGCGATTAGTTAATCTTGTGGAATCTACAGCAATTCCATCAGAGGTGCTTAATGCTGCCTTGGGCACTGTAGCAGCAATTCTCTCAGAAGCATCTAAGAATATTTTTTCTGTCTTAGCATAGATTTGCTCCTCAAAATATGGATGATCGTTGTTATCACCAAGAAGAAGCACTATTTGGTTATGGAGGACTTTAAAATTCCCCCACAACAACTCAAGCTCCTCAGTTTTCTTTTTCAAATATTCCGGTGTTTTTCTGTCGGGACTGTCTTTTTTAAAATTGCTTAGGAAACGCTCAAGCTTTTGAGCAATTTCCATTTGTTCTTTAATCAGAAGTTGAGCACTCATATTTCTTTAAAATTTATTTGCTTTTTGATGAGTTATATATAATAATTGTGGTTCGCTCTGGTGCAATTAAATCGGACTGTACGAGTTGTTTTTGCAAGCGTACGTATCGTTAATCTGTATGATATTGTGTTTTCAATTTCCGCGTGCGGTTTAAGTACTGTGAAAAATCCTCCGTGGATAACAAAATGTTTTTTTTTAGTGCGGACTCAGGATGTGCTTCGTGGATGCAGAGTTTTCAGATAGCAGAATTCAAGGTTCTTGAATTCTGAAATCTGTGTGAAAGGCGGCTGTAGAAAGTCAGGTGAAGACTTGTCGGCGGCTAATGTGGAGAGCGTGTGGAGATACGCAAGCCTCTTGGATTTTGAAGCGTAGGTAGCAATCAGTTCCTTTTAGTTTCCAAAAGTAGATCCAATTGACTGTGGTGAATTGATCCTATAATTCAAGCTTCTTGAATTATAGTAGTACTGTAATTAAAGGTTTAAGCGCGGTCGGCTAATGTATAATTCAAGTTTCTTGAATTGTTGTGGAAAAAGTGAAGCGCGGGCGGCTAAGTTACTCAGTTGTTCGTGTAATTCAAGCTTCTTGAATTATCACGGAACAATTTAAGTAAGTTGAAGTTAAAGTTAAGCGCGGACGGCTATGTTCCTCGGTTGTTCGTATAATTCAAGTTTCTTGAATTATCGCGGTACTGTATTGAACGATTAAGCGCGGGTGGCTATGTTCGTGGGCTCGAAGGACCAATGTTTTGAACGGGCGTCAAAATGATTGAATACTCAAACGGTTCTTTGAATACTGACTTTATTAACAATACTGTGGAGTATTTATAACAATAAAAAACTTAAGATTAAGCATTAAGAACATATTACAAAATTCGTTAAACGGGTTAGCTGGTTATTGCTTCATGTCTTCATGCCGGTGGATTGCAGCGTAAAAATTGCTTGCGCTGAATGTGCGAAATTATTTGTGGCATGGAAAGTAGGCGACATGAAATAATAACTAGCTAATTACAGATAAAAAAAAAAACTTAAGTAAATTATGATATATTGTTCAGCTCTGAACAGCCTGTTTGAGTGGGCTCTGGGGCCGTTTCTATTAAAATTTAGGCTTTTTGGCCCATCTGAGTGAGCTCGTTGGCCGTTTTTATCAAGGTTGAGGCTTTTTGGCCCATCTGAGTGGGCTCGTTGGCCGTTTTTATTAAATATAAGGCTCTCTGGACTGAGTCTGAGTGGGCTTTGCTGCCGTTTTTATTCCGTTTTTATTAAGATTTTGGCTTTTTGGCCCATCTGAGTGGGCTCGTTGGCCGTTTTTGTTAAATTTAAGGCTCTGTGGCCTGTCTAAGTGGGCTTTATTGCCGTTTTTGTTTTTCTCGGATTTTATTTCCGTTTTTATTAAATTTTCCTCCTGCTTAATCTCTATTGGCTTCGAGGCATCCGGTATGGAATGCATTGGGATTATCGAGTAGTCATTCGCTGGAACCAATTTTAATGTTATTAATTCTAATTCCTTATTACTTATTTGGAGCGAGTGCGAGTATTCCTGGAAATTCAGTAAATTTTCTTTGAATCTCTCTGTATCGGCGGTCAGTGCTTTTATTCGAGCGTCTCTTTGCTCGTGGAGTCAATCTAATTGCAAATCGATCTCGTCACACTGATAGGTTGTGATTTCGCCTGATACTCACGCTTTCTCCAATATATTACTTAAATTATCTGCTAAACTTACTGCTATTTGGTCTGCGGGTTTGGGGATGATTGCTCCGCTTCGCAGACGAATTCCTTCCTAGGGGTGAGGAGTAGCGATTATGGTGTTGGTCCCTGTTGATTTCGGTTGTGGTTTTGGGGTCGATTGGTCCCTCGGTGGCCGTTTTGGTGTCGCCGGGGCGTTATCTTCCCTCGACGATTGTACTGAGGTGCTGGGCTCGCTGGTCCTCGTTGGAGTTGCTCCGGGAGGTGACTCGTCTCCGGGCATAGAATTCTTCCTTCCTTCGTTCAGTGGGGACTGTTAGAATTGGTGTGGAGTCGGTGAAAAATCCCTCGTTGGTGCCTTTTGCACTAAATAATCGGTACCTGCATGCTCGCTTGGAGCAGAGGCAGTTACAGTTGAGTACCTTTGTAGGCTGGGTAATTGAGCGCTCGTCTGGAGCAGAGGCAACTTTAGTTGATTACCCGGGAGCGGTGGAGTTCTTTTACTTAAATTGGGTGCCTCTGGAGCCGAGCTTAGCTTTAGGTTACGGGCAAAGAAATACTTTATCTTTGCCCAGCACTTAAGTATTTGTAGAATCTTGTGGTTCCGGATAGAGAGTTTTAAAGCATTTACGGTATTTAATTGATTACCAAGCTTCCGCTATCCTACCGGCTGCGCCAAATTGTTATGTATATTCTTGCGGGGAATATACATCAACGCGGGTTTGCACCGGGGATATCGTGAAGTTCAGGGTGGCGGTAGCTGGAGAGTAGCTGCAGGGCGTGCTTCAATAAAACCCCGGTTAGTTAGCTGTCTTCGCTTTATTGAAGCTACGCTTCTTATCGGAGGTTGGGCGGGCTGGACTCGCTGTAAAAAAGCGGCTAAGTGCGAGTCGGACTCGCCCATGAAGGGTTCCGTAGCAGCAAGTAACATAATATAAAAGTTCTTGTAGTTCGTCGTACCTTTGATCGATGTTTGAATAATAGTTTATTTTTTTAAAATTAAGTTATTGATAAGTAAACATTATAATTAGGTACCTAAATGATGGGATTTAGATCTAACTACATATATGCGAGCCCATATAGGCTTGTTTTTTTATTTGAGTTGATTGAATGAAAGGTAAATTGCGGTTTACGATTTATGACGTATTAAAAAGAAACTACGCACTAGATCTCGTTCAAACCAATTATCGGTGGAAGTTTGCATATATTTTTTTTAGTTTTATCATTCTCTTATTTTAGAAGTTACAGGGGGGGGGCACACATTTTACCACTTTGGAAGTGTCTCTCGCACAAACTATTCAGTTTAGAAAAAAATGATATTAGAAATCATTTTTGAAGACCTATCCATAGATACCCCACACGTATGGGTTTGATGAAAAAAAATGTTTGAGTTTCAGTTCTAAGTATGGGGAACCCCTAAAATTTATTGTTTTTTTTTCTATTTTTGTGTGAAAATCTTAATGCGGTTAACAGAATACATCTACTTACCAAGTTTCAACAGTATAGTTCTTATAGTTTCGGAAAAAAGTGGCTGTGACATACGGACGGACAGACAGACAGACAGACATGACGAATCCATAAGGGTTCCGTTTTTTGCCATTTGGCTAATGAATCCTAAAAAACATATGAATATACACGGTGTTCAGAGGTGGGAGGGAAATATTGTAGGGGGTGAAAGGTCAGACCGAGACAAGCAAAAAATCGTGTGGGTGGAGGGGGGGGGGGGTATCTTGCACCATTCGGCAGTTACAGGGTGATTCGTAAATCAGGATTTTGCTTTATATGGGAACCGCTCTTGTATTTTTATCTTTTTTTCTATGCATCGCAGCGGCCCCAAACCGATCTCAAAAAATTACTATTTCGTAGCCCTTTCCAACACCACCCCCTATTACCAACCCCTTGGCCATAATCACCCCTGGAAGTTGAAAAAATTAACTTTTATCACGATTTTTCACATTTCGCCCCACTTTCTCCGAAATTCATGGTATTAACATACCTACTTTTTATTTTTTTGAAGTTGCCTATCTAATTACCTTTCCAAAAAAATGCAACATGCCCAGGTAGAAAGAGGTTGCAAAAGTCCTGAAATTAAAATATACTCCTAATTACTTTATTGCACCATAATGGAAAAAGTCGTTAAGTAAACAATTTTTATGACAGCAAGTTCGGAAATGTTTGTTTAGGAAACATAGGTAATACATTTTTATTATTTCAGCAAAACAGTAATAAAATAATAAATGTAATCTCGTTAAATAGCGTTATTAGTTTATTATATCCAGTATTGACTCCTAAGTACCCTGACGCTCCGTTTCTAATACCTCCTATGAATGAATTATGGTATAAAAATGGGTAAGTTAGATAGATAAGATAATTTTATTGTGTCTAGGAAAATACAATTCCATCACAAGGGTTCTGTTATTCATTAATTACAAATGCTCGTATACGTAGACAATTTGAGACAAAATAATAAATACAATTCATACAATTTTCATCATTTCACATCAAAAGTTTTTCAACATTAGTTATATCATCTAGTTCAGTATCAATAAATTTTCTAAGCAAAACATTTCTCAAACTTTGGTACATTGGGCATTTTAGTAGCACATGCATAATCGTTTCGTTTTCATTCAAATTGCATATCGTACATAATTGTACCGGATAAATTTTATATGTTAAACCTTTAATAGTTATAATACAAATGTACTTAGAGGCAAGTCTCAGTTGGCACATGAGACGTTTTCTAGCAAAGGTACAGCGATTTTGAAGGTAATCATTTGAAGCCAGTTCTCGATTAATTTTGATTTGACAAAAAGTAGATTCGGAGTATTTAACAAGGTCTTGCTGTTTCAATACAGATTGGAGTTCGTCGCATATGTTTTTTCTCTTTTCTTCCCAGAAACGCGGATCTTTGTTCTCCCAAATATCGTCGTATCCAACTTTCATCAAAAATTCATTCACTTGCGCTATTCAATTATAATTCACATTTCTCATGCCTGCTCTATACAATTCTAAATGACGCAAAAAACATTTTTTCGGTAGGCGATTATCCGGCAGCTCAAGTAAATGTATTATCCAGCCCAAAGTTAAGTCGACAATTTTATATTCAATTTTATCAATTCCCAGTTCTAGCCGCAAAATCGACGTGTTTCTCGGTAGACATAATAGTTTTTTAAAGAAATTGAGTTGACCTTTTTCTAACAATTCTATATATCTAAGGCCCCATACGGGTACACCATACAGTAGTATCGCTGAAATAATAGCGTCGTTCAATTTCAACACTCCCTGCCACGAATCATTTTTGCCTATCGCCAGCGTAGCTAACACGCTGCCCGTTGCTATGTTTGCTTTTCGCAATGCTTCATTTGCTGCAAGTCTTCCCTTAGCCGAGCTCGAGATATTCACGCCTAAATATGTATACATTCCCACTGTTTCAATCTTTTCGCTCTTGAATACAAATTCTCTCTCACATCTTTTACCACCAAAATGGGTAAGTTTGAAAGGACATTGACCACAGTTGAAGAAGCAAGCGATAAGAACGGGTGTTTAATAGAAAAAAATTAAGATAAAATGGCAGAATTCAGTGTTGAAGAGTATGCCGATATAATTTACGTGTACGGTTTAGTAGACCGAAATGATAGTGAGGCCATACGAGAATATCAAAGGAGATTCTCGAATCGGCGTGTACCCGACAGAAGGGTATTTTCAAGGGCTTTCAGAAGGTTAAAAGAAACCGGAAGTGTAACTGCCCTCAGAGCAGAAACGCGATCAGGAACATCGGCCGATTCAGCGGACACCGACCAACAAATCCTCAACATCGTCAGGAACAGCCTGGAATAAGCATCACGGTTAGGATTGTCTTCAGGGAGAGTTTGGACCGTTGTGATCCGAGAGGGACTACATCCATACCACCATATCCCGGTCCAAGCACTATAGGAAGGAGATTCCGAAAGACGATTGCAATTCTGCACTTGGCTGTTCGAGTGTGACATCGAAAACAGAAGGTTTCTAAACCGAATTCTGTAGACGGATGAATCGCAATTCATCCGGGATAGCACCACAAACTTCCATAACCTCCACACCTGGTCAGATGTGAACCCATATAGGACAAGGTGTCGGTCCTTCCAGCAAAGATTTAGTGTCAATGTCTGTGGTGGCATCATCGGCAACCAGTTGATAGGACCCTTCATCTTGCCCCAAGTGCTGAATAGTCAGCTATATTTGGACTTTTTGGAGAATTCCCTTCCGGATCTGTTGGAAGACATCCTCCTGGCCACCAGAAGCGCAATGTATTTACAGCACGACGGAGCACCTGCGCATACTGGGAACATTGTTAGGGCAAGGTTGAATGAACATTACCCAGAGCGCTGGATTTGACGAGGTGGACCGATTCCTTCGGCTGCTAGGTCACCGGACCTTACTCCACTGGACTTTTTCTTATGGGGAATGATGAAAGATGAAGTTTACTCAAGACCAATCAACACCAGAGAAGAATTAGTTACCAGGATTGGGACTGCAGCCACGAAAATACGGGAAAGACTGGCTACCATAGACCTCAAACGCGAAATAAGACGAATGCTACTTGCATGCATCGAAACTGGCGGAGAACATTTTGAACAGCTTTTGTAGGATATAAATTTTAATTGTAATTAGTTTTTAAGCGAACAAAATGTATTTTTTAGTTAACTTAAGTATAATTTCTTAAAAATTCGAATTGTCATGATATTCTGTAAAAGGATTTTTGTAAATAAATTTTCGTACCTTTTTTACCTTTTTTACCTGGGCATGTTGCATCTTTTTCAGAGGTAATTAGATAGGTAACCTAAAAAAAAAAAAAAAAAGTAGGTACGTTATTAACATGAATTTCGGAAAAAAGCGGGGCGAAAGGCGAAAAACCCTGAAATAAAAGTTAATTTTTTCAACTTCCAGGGGTGATTGTGGCCAAGGGGTTGGGGATAGGGGGGAGGGGGGCTTGACCGTTTTGGAAAGAAACCTTTCACCCCCCGCAATATTTTCCTCCCACCTCTGAACACCCTGTATAGGCATCAAAGTATACAAAAAAACTTTTTTTTTTTTTTTGTTATGTTTTGCGGCAATAGAGGGTGTTGTACGAAAAGTCCCTTTTTAGCTGTGTTGTGAAATATCTTTTTTGGTCGTTAAATGAATTTGAATTTTAATGACTAGTACATTCGCCATATAAGTTAGCCATATTGGCGTTCTAGTATTCTTCTGAAGGAAGTTACTTTTTCACCATTAAAAAAGGTAACTTCCTCCCTCGTTTTTTGTCCTCACTTGGATTTCGGCGCTGATGGTGAGTGGATCATTTTACTCCTATTAATTAAATTTTCACTTATTTTCACAACAGTCCTTTCGAGTATAAAGTTGAAGTAAACAAATGGTGTAGCAAAGTAGGAGAATAAAAAAAAAATAGTGCGTGGAGTCCCTCCGCGCGGAAGAAGTGAAACTTCGTAATCGGGAAATGAAAATAGGAAGGGGTAGAAATTGATTTTTAGTGAACTCATATTGTTCCTTTAAGACAAACTTTTTAACATTCTCGCCCTGCAAAATGTATTTGTATTAATAACTAGCTGGGTTACCCGGTTTCACCCGGCGTTGGGTAAATTCTTACTAATTAAACACTTCTCAAATGTTCTAGTTTATTATATTCTAGAAATTGTTTAAATCCGAAAACCCCTTTATGGATCCGCTATCTTGAAATTCCAAATCTTAATAATATTCAAAATTAGTGGCCTTAAAATAAGCATTGTACCAACTTTCATTCAGATCCGTTGAAATCGAGAAATGTTGGTCGCCATATTGGATCCGCCATCTTGAGTTTGGAAATTTGGCTAATATTCGAAATTAGTGTACTCGGAATAATTAAAATCCGTCGAAATCGAGACATTCTGGAAGCCATGTTGGGTCCGCCATCTTGCATTTAGAAATTCTAATAATATCCAAAATTAGTGGTCTCAGAATAATCACTGTACTAATTTCTAGTACAATCCGTTGAAATCGAGAAATTTTGGTCGCCATGTTGGATATGGAAATTTTGATAATATTCGAAATTAGTGGCTCCAGAATAATCATTGTACTAATTTTCATTAAAATCCGTTGAAATCGAGACATTCTGGTCGCCATGTTGGATCCACCATGTTGGATTTGGAAATTTTGCTAATATTCAAAATTAATGGCCTCAGAATAATCATTGTACCAATTTTCATTAAAATCCGTTGAAATCGAGAAATCTTGGTCACCATATTGGGTCAGCCCCATCTTGGATTTGTAAATTTTGATAATATTCAAAATCAGTGACCTCAAGATAATCATTGTACTAATTTTAATTGAAATCCCTTGAAATCGAGAAATATGGTCGCCATTTTGGATCCGCCATCTTGGATTTCTAAATTTTGATAATATTCAAAATCAGTGACCTCAAGATAATCATTGTACTAATTTTCATTGAAATCCTTTGAAATCAAGAAATATGGTCGCCATTTTGGATCCGCCATCTTGGATTTCTAAATTTTGATAATATTCAAAATCAGTGACCTCAAAACATTCATTGTACTAATGTTCATTAAAATCCGTTGAAATCAGGAAATCTTGGTCGCCATATTGGATCCGCCATCTTTGGAAATTTGGACAGCGGATTTGAAATCCCCATCCCGCAAAACCCCTGTATACCAATTTTTTCATGAAAATCGCTTCAAAATTAAAATTTTCAGCCGCCATCTTGGATCCGCCATTTTGAAAACCTACAAAGTATCGTATAGCCGCTTCCTGGTTCTAAGCTACCTCCCCACCAATTTTCAGCCAAATCGGTACAGCCGTTCTTGAGTTATAAATAGTGTAACTAACACGACTTTCTTTTATACATATACATAGATGTATGTGAATGCGTCATAATGTAATTTCAAAAGAAAAAACCTAACAATCAATTGATATTCACAAGAGACGTACCTTGACATAACCTTAAATCCGTCGCATTGCCCGTGGGATTGTGTTCACTCAAATTCATCTGCGATACAAAAGCTACTTTCATGAAATAAAGCTATTTTTAGCTTATAAAGCAAAATTAGTGCTTTAAGCTTAGTACTGAAATGCGCTTGCATATAGGAAAGTTGCAGCTTTTGAGTAGCGTTAAACGTTTAACGCAACCTTGTTTTGGAAGTCGCATTAGAAGTTTCACTTCAATAATAGATCAAAGCGATTCTCGTTGTGTTTTTTTGGTTTGTTGTTGTGCAGTAACTTGTGCAAGAAATCCAAAGAATTTCTTAACAATGGTGGCAGCGGTGGGATCCCGCATAAACCTTAAAACTAATATATAAAAACCGTGCAGGCGCTAAAATACGGTAAATGTGGAATCTCAAAAATTCCAAAATGCACATGTGCTGTAGTATCTAGATCATCACGACGCACCAACTCTCAAACAATAATCGAGATCTGATTCTCTACGTACTCAATTTGTTTATTTCAACATTTTCAATTTCAAGCCGAAAATTTTCGTAAAATTCTAAAATTCTAATATCCATTATTTTTTCCACTCACCATGGCCGTATAATCTTACTCGAGCCATCCATTAATCGAGTCATATAAATTCGGAGACAAACATTAGCCAAGGACAAATCCGGCGTTAAGCACCAGAGGAACAAAAGCGGCACTCATTAAAATAGCTGTTCTAACAAACTTTTGGCTGAGCCGACCTTTAGGCCTGGTACACACTAGGCGTTTTTCAACGCGCGCTTTGCTAACGCGCGTTTTAAGAACTATGAAGAAGCGCGCGTTAGAATGTGTACACCGTAATGGGACTTCATAGTTCTTAAAACGCGCGTTACCAAAGCGCGCGTTGAAAAACGCCTAGTGTGTACCAGGTCTTAATCATCGAGCCAGAATCTGCAAACCGACCGGCGGACAACGAGCCGCTCTTCAGTTCAAAAGCGGGCCTTTCAGCAGTCAAGTTGTGATCAGCGCAGCCGGACAGTTCTTTAATTTGATAAGCATCGCATAGCAGCCATACTAGGAAGTTTTATTATCCCTGATACTACGTACGAGCCGAGTATCTATCTACTTCATCTATACTACAGCATCTCAACACCTTTACCTTATCATCAGAAGTTCCATCACCCATGATCCGTGCACTGGTTCAAAGTCATTTTTACATATTCTAGAATTAACTCAGTAAGTAGCTCAATATTTCGTATTCCTGTAACTAGTGCTTATATTTAATTTACGGGTATTGTGGAGTTTATAGACTAGAGTTTATTTTTCCTGTGCATATTCGTTTGCGTAAGCTGAGGCATATTCCATAAGTCCACCTGTAACAAGATCAGCATTAAGAAGAATTTTCAAACAAGCGGAAAGTAGCAGTTCTGAGTCCTCCAGTGAAGACGAATATTCATCAGTCGAAGAAACCATGTCAGTTCTAGATTTATAGCTTGCTTTGAAGGTGATTCCTGAATTTGATGGCACTTCCTCTCAATTGCATAGATTCATCGCGTGTTGTGATCTAATAGTTACTAGTAAACTGGTTTGGTAAATTTACGAATTTGGATTTTTCGTCATTGTTAAGAAAAATCCAAATTCGTAAATTTACCAAACCAAAATAACCAAACTTACAAAAAAGGCATACGAAGTTGTGAAATACCAATGTTATAGTACTTGGGAAGAATTACAGGCAGCATTAAAAAATCAGTTTAGTGAGCAACGATCCTTAGAGTCTCTACAAATTGAATTAATAAGTATTTCCCAAAATAAAGATGAAAGTGTAAAGACTTATGCTAATCGTGTCGAAGAGCTTTTGGCATCGTTAAACGAAGTATCTATTTCTGGATTTTCTCTTAAGGGAAAGGATACTGAGTCGAAAGCAATAACGAGTCTTAATGAAAAAACCGCGCTTAAATCGTTCGTTCAAGGATTAAGGGATGAGTTTAACACGTTCTACCCGGCGCATTTTTTCGATGTCTCTATGATCGGCGTGCACGAGATATAATTTGTTCATTCATCTGGCGGCACTTGTTTCCGTCAGTATTTTGCCGTTACCAGTTATCATTCACTTCATTGTTTTTGCCGTTATCAGCAGCAAAGTCTCAGTGATTGTGTGAATTGGCTAGAAAGTGCTTGTAAAGGATTATTCCCTAATTTCGAAATATTTTAAAGAATGGTTTTTGAAATAAAATTATAAACATTTGTGGACCACCGGTGGTCCACGCCGCCAGATGAAAACAATGCCCGTGGACCACCGGTGGTCCGCGCCGCACTATGATATATTTTGACGATTTTTTTCCATTTTTCAATTATCTCCCGATAGAATAATGCTATTGAGATGATTTTTTTTTTAAATGAAAGTGCACACTTTGGCGGATATGGAAAAAATACTAAAAAGTTGTGTTGACCTTCATTTGGCCTTGAAAATTGGCCTCAAAGTTGACGATTTTTAGAAAAAATTGATATTTTTGGATGTAGAAACTATATAAATTTTTCCTTTAACTTTATTTCTGACTGAAATTCTTCGGGAGGTGTTTTAGAACTAGAGAAGATCGATAAAGGTCATTCGAAGATCACGCGGAGGTCATTTGAAGGTCATTTTCGAGAGGACTACCACGAAATCGCTTTTTTCGCAGTCTGACCGGGAAAAGGATTGTAGATTCGGTCTTTGGATGCTCAGGTCGAGCTACAGCCTCGAGGATAGTCGGTAGTGGTCATCCAGCGGTCATTTGGAGGTCAATTCAAGGGTCATTTGGTGGGAATCAGCAAGAAATCGCCTTTTTTCGCAGTCCGACCGGGAAAAGGAGTTTGGATCCAGTTCTTGGATGCTCAGGTCAAGTTATATCCTCAAGAATTATGGGTAGGGGCCAGTCTAGGGTCATATAGAGGTAATTTGAAGGTCAATTTAATGGTCATTTGGTGGGAATCACCAAGAAATCACCTTTTTTCCGCAGTCTGACCGGGAAAAGGGTTATAGACCCGGTCTTTGGATGCTCAAGTCGAGTTATAGCCTCACGGATTATCGGTAGTGGCCAGTCTAGGGCCATCCAGAGGTCAATTGAAGGTTATTCAGGTTCATTTCAAGGGAATCACCACGAAATCGCTTTTTTCGCAGTCTGACCAGGAAGTGGATCGTAGATCCAGTTCTTGGATACTCAGGTCGAGTTGTCGCCTCAAAGATTATCGGAAGTGGCCAGTCTAGGGTCACCCAGAGGTCATTTGAAGGTCATAATCAAGGGAATCACCACGAAATGGCTTTTTTTCCGCAGACTGACCGGGAAAAGGAGTGTAGATCCAGTTCTTGGATGCTCAGGTCAAGTTATAGCCTCAAGCATTATTGGTAGTGGCCAGTCTAGGGTCATCCAGAGGTCATTTTAATGGAATCACTACGAAATTGCTTTTTTCCCGCAGTCTGACCGAGAGAAGTATTGTAAATCCAGTCCCTGTATGCTCAGGTCGAGTTATAGTCTCAACAATTATCGGTAGTGGCCAGTCTAGGGCCATCCAGAGGTCATTTGAAGGTCATTCAGGCTCATTTTAAGGGAATCACTACGAAATCAACTTTTCTCGCAGTCTTACAGGGAAAAGGATTGTAGATCCAGTTCTTGGATGTTCAGGTTGAGCTATGACCTCTGGATGACCCTAGACTGGCCACTACCGATAATCTTTGAGGCTATAACTCGACCTGAGCATACAGGGACTGGATTTACAATACTTCTCTCGGTCAGACTGCGGGAAAAAAGCAATTTCGTAGTGATTCCATTAAAATGACCTCTGGATGACCCTAGACTGGCCACTACCAATAATGCTTGAGGCTATAACTTGACCTGAGCATCCAAGAACTGGATCTACACTCATTTTCCCGGTCAGTCTGCGGAAAAAAAGCCATTTCGTGGTGATTCCCTTGATTATGACCTTTAAATGACCTCTGGGTGACCCTAGACTGGCCACTTCCGATAATCTTTGAGGCGACAACTCGACCTAAGTATCCAAGAACTGGATCTACGATCCACTTCCTGGTCAGACTGCGAAAAAAGCGATTTCGTGGTGATTCCCTTGAAATGAACCTGAATAACCTTCAATTGACCTCTGGATGGTCCTAGACTGGCCACTACCGATAATCCGTGAGGCTATAACTCGACTTGAGCATCCAAAGACCGGGTCTATAACCCTTTTCCCGGTCAGACTGCGGAGAAAAGGTGATTTCTTGGTGATTCCCACCAAATGACCATTAAATTGACCTTCAAATTAGCTCTATATGACCCTAGACTGGCCCCTACCCATAATTCTTGAGGATATAACTTGACCTGAGCATCCAAGAACTGGATCCAAACTCCTTTTCCCGGTCGGACTGCGAAAAAAGGCGATTTCTTGCTGATTCCCACCAAATGACCCTTGAATTGACCTCCAAATGACCTCTGGATGACCACTACCGACTATCCTCGAGACTGTAGCTCGACCTGAGCATCCAAAGACCGAATCTATAATCCTTTTCCCGGTCAGACTGCGAAAAAAGCGATTTCGTGGTAGTCCTCTCGAAAATGACCTTCAAATGACCTCCGCGTGATCTTCGAATGACCTTTATCGATCTTCTCTAGTTCTAAAACACCTCCCGAAGAATTTCAGTCAGAAATAAAGTTAAAGGAAAAATTTATATAGTTTCTACATCCAAAAATATCAATTTTTTCTAAAAATCGTCAACTTTGAGGCCAATTTTCAAGGCCAAATGAAGGTCAACACAACTTTTTAGTATTTTTTCCATATCCGCCAAAGTGTGCACTTTCATTTAAAAAAAAAATCATCTCAATAGCATTATTCTATCGGGAGATAATTGAAAAATGGAAAAAAATCGTCAAAATATATCATAGTGCGCCGGGTAGAACGTGTTAAAATTATTGTGAAGGCTAGAAATCCTAGCACACTTAAGGATGCCGTTTCGGAAGCGTGTGAAAAAGAAATCATAGCCCATAAACAAAATACGAAATAATGTATCTCATTCTACTTCTCCTTCTATTAAGTGCCAGCTTTGTAACAAAGTGGGACATTCTGCCTCGAAATGCTTTAGATTTTCTAGACCTAGTACGTCTTTTTTGTTTTTTTGTTTTGTTTTTGCTAATGCGAATGCTATACCAAAAAACGCAAAGACGAGAAACGCATAACTGAACCTACCTCTGATCAGAATACGTCTGCTCCCTCAAATACTCCTGGGACTTCGAATCAGGGAAACTTACAGCGACCCGCAAGGACATCTACGGACACTCACCTGTGAGTCAGCGAGACGAAATAGAGTGTCCTAATCGTTCAAGTTCCACTCAAATTCTAAACCAGCATATTAAAGCCAAAAAACCGTGTACCAGCAGCACTATTTTACCTTTTGAGGATTCAAATTGCAGTCTTTTAACCAGTGGCGTAGCTTGCCCTAGACAGGCCCTGTATCAAAATTTATCGGGGGGCCCTTCTACCCGACTGCGGTGAAGTGTAAATGGAGGGTAAAGATTTTTCACAAAAGAAAAATTAATAAGATCGTCAATGGCATTTCACATGAAACATTAGAACGTGTTTTTAATAGTTTCAGAAAGCGTTTCGATATTTGTGCTAGTTCAGACGACTCTCATTTTGAAAACATACGTCTATATTATTAATGACTCACATTTTTCACTGTATTTTTCAAATTATGTTTTTGTATCAGATAGACTAAACTTTTTGAGATAAAATGGAAATAAAATAACATAAAATGACAACATTGTTTTATAAAAAACATTCTTACTTTGCATGTCCTTTCATTTGTTAAAAAATAGTGGCTTATAAGTTTTCACACACTCCTATGGGACACCCTGTACAATAAAAAATAATTATTGTATATAAACTCTTCTCGCCTTTTTTTCGGTAAACTTATTTATGATCATCTTAGTTTTTCGAGATTTTCTGCTCTATAGACAGTACTGACAAGTCCGAGAGCCGTTCTTGGCCCATAGAAGTCCTAAAATAATTTTTGATCAGTTTTAATTTCGAAAAGCTGTCGTAGTTTAACCGGAAGGGCCAAAAATAATATAGAAAGCATGCTGTTATTACCTCCGGAAAACTGGATGCAAGGCTATTTAATTGTATCAGTAATAATTCTGCGAGAATTTTCTGAATTTCAGATTTCAAGCATATTTAAAAAGCAATTAATTGTTCATACAGATCAACTGACATATCTTTACTATACTTAGCAGTCAGTTATCCGGCATCATTTTTTATTACTTCGTTTGAAAACGATAAGAGTTTCTCTGGTTGTAACACTTCGAACGTATAACTCAGATCACACAGGATCTAAAATCTTTGTTTAGTTTGAGAAATTAATATATCTAAACAGCCATAGTACACATAGATTTTAAAGTACGATTACGGGTCTGAAATTCTCTCATCTTCTGATAACTCAACAAAAAAATGTTTCGTTATCTTCCGTCTTTTATTTTTGAAAACAGTTTTTACCGCCCACTCTTTTGCTAGATATCTAGAGTTCTTTAACAAATCATGGAATGAATTTTGATTTCTTATTTTGCTCAGTCTATTCAAAAGATTACTAAGTAAAATACAAGCTTTCTGTAAGTCATTACTTTCATGCTGTAAGCGATTACGTCTATCTTTCACCGCTTGGATTCAACAACAGTATTCAAATGTGTCTGTCACCTGTGCAGTTTACCTTAAACCGATTAATACTTTGTCATTTTATTCTGCAGTGTTTGTGTGATGTTTAGTATCTATTCCATGTTGAATATGTTTTATGGTTTAGCTAAAGTTTAACTAAACTAATTTCTTAAATTCTTTTGATTGTGTGAAATGATTTTTTATTAATCGTTTTCTTTTATAAGAAAAATCTTCTTAACTATATGATAAAATATGAAATACCAATTAGTTTTGCGTTACTATTTAAGCTTTCCTTTACTAGAACATAAAAAAATCGGCTGCCTATGCCTGCCTACACAGGGGTTTTAAGAATTGTTTTCACCATAGTTTATGTCATTGAATAGAAAATGTGTATTGTTGATATAGTAACCATAGCATATGTTTTTTTAGAATATTATTCAAAACTAAAAATAAATTTTACCCAATTTAAAGTGACTTTTAGGTATTCTACTAAGAATGTGAATTTTAGTCATCATTAATTTCTTTACAAAATTCAATATTTCGAGTTTATAATTTCTCTTAACCTTTTCATAATTAAAAAAAAAATTTTCATTGTATTATCGTCAGGAACACTAATTGTCATGAAACTAAATGATTAAAAATTACTATAAGCATAAATGAATTTTGTCCTCCTAGGTGCTTCAAATAAGATGTCGGGGCCCCTGAAGAACGGGGGCCCCATATCATTGATACGGCTGATACGGCGGTAGCTACGCCCCTGCTTTTAACGTCAAGTCCTCTACATAAATCTTTTTCTCCTTCACTTGACGTCGTATCTCACTCTCCTGCATCTTATTCTAACTCAACTTTTACTCGTGCTAGCCCTCAACCTTCATTAATAAAAGATTCGTCTTGTGATATTAATAATCTGGCTTTAATCGATGAACTCCCCGTTTCGCATATTCTGAGTATAGACAGTCTTGTAGATAAACGTTTTATTCAATTACAACTTAACGAACTGAGCATTACAAACCCTCTCTTCCTTCTTAATACTGGCTCTGACTTAAGTTTAATAAAGCGAAACTGAGTTAACGGTAGCACTTTGTGCAATTCTGATAAAAGGTGTAAGGTAAAGGGAATTTCACCTGAGATGATTGAAACTATAGCAGTTTGCGATATGACATTTACGATTAATCCTGAACTAAAGGTCCCCACACACCGGCGCGAAATATTCGCAATGATAGCGGCGACGAAAATTTCGCGCTTATCGCGGTAGCGAAATTCGCGTGCATCCGCACACCAAAGCGGAAATTCATATGCGTTGATATTGGAGGTTT
Organism: Dysmachus trigonus; assembly: GCA_949715965.1. NCBI lineage: Eukaryota > Metazoa > Arthropoda > Insecta > Diptera > Asilidae > Dysmachus > Dysmachus trigonus. The sequence goes on along the minus strand of OX454321.1, from coordinate 35,063,225 downwards.
CGGCAAAAATAGCGATGGTGGAATTTTCGAGGTTTCCAATATTGGAAAAAAGTTTGAGATGTATTTAATGAATGTTCCTGGACCGAAAACTTTACCTGGCCAAAGTGAACCTTGCCCACACGTTTTGATTGGAAACGAGGCTTTTCCTCTCAAATCATATCTAATTAGACCCTTTCCATATAGACAATCAAGGACAGATTGTCGGAAAGAGAACTTTAATGTCAGTCTCTGTCATGCAAGAAGGGTGGTAGAGAATGCCTTTGGCATAATGGCTCAAAAATGGCGAATATTTTATAGGCCGATAGAAACGAAAGTGACCACTACAACCCTAATTGTAAAAACAGCATGTATCTTACACAATTTTCTCATAAGTAAAAAGTGCGACGATGATTTTTGGGAATATTTGGAGCCTCCAGAGCCTGGATTAAACACTTTTACTAATTATAATAACGACCCAAGACGCGCATCAAGATTAGCATTTGATACAAGAGAAAAGTTTGTCAATTATTTTAATTCGTAAATGCGAGCCAAAATGTTAAATTTAACTTGAAATTGGGCCTTGGATGGGCCGATATTACCTTTTAAGGAATTTAAAATTTATACTTAGGTACTGGTTTCATTCAATTCCTTCCCAATTTCATCCCATATTTTGTCCTTCTTCCGAATATTTTTATAATCCTCGTATGATAAATCGTATAAAATACGATGTTTTGTAACAATTTCTAGTAATTTTTCAGTCTTTGCCATCTTTTACATACCGGTTTTAATAAATACACAGTCAACACTTGAACGAAATTCGCACCGATGGCGATAAAAACGCTGTCTGTAGCGAAACTGATTCGCGGCGAATTATTCGCTGCAAAATCGCTAGCACAGCGGATTCGCGACGTGCCGGTGGGAATAATCACATTAGACGCTATGTAAACAAACTATTGCGAATAATTCGCTGCGAAATTTCCGCAGCTCGAACGAATATTTCGCGCCGGTGTGTGGGGACCTTAACAGTTAGCAATTGAAGCCTCTGGTGGAAGAAGGTGTTAACTCACTTTTTCAGAAAAAAATTTCTTTCCCTTTCAAACTATTTTCCGTGGCGCTAAATTTCATTTTGTAATATAAAAATATCATCATGTGATTTTTATATGGGTAAAGCAACGTTTTACTCCAAGCAAAATGATGGGTTCTTGAATTAGTTTATTGCAAGAAGGTTTTAACTCATTAAACTATGCAGTTGGTAAAAAGTGAGTTAACACCTTCTTCCACCAGAGGCTTCAATTATGAGATGTCTTATCCTACTCAGTTGACCTTTAACCTATGTTCCAATTATGGCAGTACAATACTACCACCAAGATCGGAAAAAATTGTAAATATTCAGCTTAGTTATACTGGACATCCAGAAAGTGTCTGCCTGGCGAAGGAAATTTCACCAGATGTGTACGCAGCTAATTGTATCTTAAAAATTAAAAACGGATCTACTTTTTGTAGTTTTGTCAATGCTTCGGAAAAGCCCTTCGAACTTACTCCTGACATATTAAATAACCATCTCGATTTACAATCTCTTCAGGATTTGGAAATTTTTCAGATTAATTCAGCTCAAGATAAAATTGCCGAGCGATTAGAGTTGCTTGAATCGAAGCTTTCTCTTAATCATTTACATTCCCAAGAGAGACAATCTATATTAAATATCTGCAGATCATTCAATGATATTTTTCATTTAGACGGAGACAAATTGTCGGTTTCTCAAGCTGCCACCATTGTGAAGAAATTCTTTGGATTTCTTCCACAAGTTACTGCACAACCACAAAAAAAAAAAAAAAAAAACAACGAGAATCTCTTTGATCTATTATTTATTCTCCTACTTTGCTACACCATTTGTTTACTTCAACTTTATACGCGAAAGGACTGTTGTGAAAATAAGTGAAAATTTAATTAATAGGAGTAAAATGATCCACTCACCATCAGCGCCGAAAGAAATTATTCTGTTATAGAAAAGGAGCTTCTCGCCATTGTGTGGGCAGTCACACATTTTCGACCTTACTTATACGGAAGAAAATTTTTCATTATAACTGACAACAAACCTTTGATATGGCTATGTAATTTGAAAACACCCATTTCTCGTCTAATTCATAATATAATAAATATTTATCATATAATAAATATTTTGATGAAATAGATTTAAATATGAGTAAACATGATGTAAAATATAGGCTTAGGAACGTTAAATTGTAGTTTTATAATTTTAATTTTTGTAACAATTTGATGTATTCTTAGTAATTTTGTACAGTCAGAGCAGTTGTCTGTTGGCTTAATAATAAATAATTCGTTGGAAGATCAGATTGGATGAATACGATTACAATATCGAGTATAAAGTAGGACAACTTAATGCCAACGCCGATGCCTTAAGTCGAGTTAAAATTGATCCCTTAGACTCGAGTAGTGTAAAAGTCGTCACAAGATCCCAGACCAAAAGGCAGAATCAAAAAGAATCTTCAAATGGTGATCTTGACGCCGAAGACTCTAACATACCCAATAAAAAGGAAAACGATTTCAAAAATGATTCGAATAAACCACAAGTGAAAGTGTTACATGACGAAGAAGATATTTTAAAGGCTATAAAGGAATTCCATTTAAGTCCACTTAGAGCTCATCAAGGTGTCTACAGAACTTATAAGCATTTAAGAACGTATTTCTATTTCCCGAAAATATTCGCCCGAATTTCTAAATTTATCAATAACTGCGAAAAATGTCAAAGATACAAGGGCTCATATAACCGTCGAGTCCCAATGAAAATAACCTCAACTTCAAGCAAACCGTTTCAAAAAATTTTTCTTGACATTGTTGGTCCATTCATTTCTTCTCATATTAGCAATAATAAGTACATTTTAACCATGCAAGACGATCTTACGAAATTTTCTCTCGCCTGCGCTATTCCTAATCAGGAGAGCGAAACCGTCGCCAGTGTCTTTTGCGAAAATTTTATTTGTAATTTTGGTGCACCAGAATCGATATTGACCGACCAGGGCACCAACTTCATGAGCGAAGTTTTCTGGAACATTTGCAAATTATTGAAAATATCGAAGTTTAATACCAGCGCTTACCATCCTCAGACAAATGGAGCTTTAGAACGAACACATCGCACTATAGATTATTTGCGGAATTTTTGCCAAGGAGATCCTACCAATTGGGATGCATGGCTTCCCTATGCTATGTTTTCCCTAAATTCGACACAAAACGTTTCTATAGAATATATGCCATTTGAACTTTTGTATGGGTTCAAACCAAGCATACCTAACTCTCTATCTGAAACGGTTGAACCTCTAAACAACTACAATGATTATCTATACGATCTTAAATTTAAACTTCAAACCTCTTTTGCCATTGCTAAGGATAACTTACTTCAATCAAAACAAAAATCAAAAGACTACTACGATTGTAATTGCAAAAACTCTTCTTTCTGAGTAGGTGACTTAATTTTATTAAGGAATGAAGCAAGAAAGGGTAAACTTGATTCATATTAGTTGGGACCCTACGAAATCACAAAAATATTGTCTAAGGAAAATTGTGCTATCAAAATCGGAAAATCTGTGAAGGTTATTCATAACAACAGACTTAAGCATTTTCATTATGAATGAACTCAGACCTGTTGCTTGCTACTGTTCCTATAAGTGATTGGTGAAACCAAGATTTATGTTTCAGATTATGTAGAAGACTATGCAGTATGCACATATGAAAAATTGTATATAAATAGAAATAAGACATAAATTGTACAAACAGGAAATTAACAAACTACGAAGAAAACGAAATAAATTATTGTAAAATAAACGCTAGGAAAATTAGAATAGTAAATTGTACATAAAATTGATTGAACTATTAGGAAATGAAACAGATAGCTTAAGAGAAATAGAAATAGTGAATTCTGCGACAGACAAAAACCGTACTAATAGGTGAAATTTTGAAAAAAAATTTTTTTTGAAAAACAATTATCCGCATCCGGTTCACGAAACTATTGAAATAAACAAATAAATTAAATATAAACTAATGCATTCTCCAATAAAATTTTGTAAATTGAATTATAAAAACTTGTAACTTGAATTGTATATACACAAAAAACTGTTCCTTAGGCTAAATTAGGTTACTGAAATTTATAGCTTGTAGGTATACCTTTTTTTTAAGGGGTGAGGGGTGTTGTGAAATATCTTTGTTTGGTCGTTAAATGAATTTGAATTCTAAATGACTAGTACATTCGCCATATAAGTTAGCCATATTGGCATTCTATTACTCTTCTGAAGGAAGTTACTTTTCCACCATTAAAAAAGGTAACTTCCTCCCTCGTTTTTTGTCCTCCTTTGGATTTCGGCGCTGATGGTAAATGGATCATTTTACTCCTATTAATTAAATTTTCACTTATTTTCACAACAGTCCTTTCTCGTATAAAGTTGAAGTAAACAAATGGTGTAGCAAAGTAGGAGAATAAATAATAGATCAAAGCGTTTCTCGTTGTTTTTTTTTGGTTTGTGGTTGTGCAGTAACTTGTGCAAGAAATCCAAAGAATTTCTTAACAGCTGGTACCAGTTCCTGCGGTCTTCCTGGAGAAGATAAAGACAAAATTTAAAATGGGTTTTGTTCTTTAGACTTTTTGCTAGGACACAGAACTGTTACTTTTAATTTTTTAAATTTTTTTAGGACTGTTTTTCTAAAAAATTTAAAAATTGGCCATGTTTTGGGGGGAAAGTATGTGTATAAAAAAGAGGGTGGGGTACTTTTATGCATTTTTAAAGGTCTATGTCCTAGTATTTATGCTAATGAGTCGAATGCTTTTTGATTTTTTTTAAATCTATCGAGCAGAATTTGAGATACCACTGGTACCAGGTGAAAAAAAGTAGTTTTGAAAAAAACGCGTTTAAAGTTTTTGTGCGATGCTCCAAATCTATAGAAACCGGTATATATCGTTACGTATATATAGCTATAACTTTCGTTTTGTTTCGAATTTCTCACAACGGTTTTAAACAGCATTACTATGACGTTAAGGAATACTTTTATGTAAAAAAAAAAATCGATTTTTTTTTTTTTCACTTCGAATGAGAATGTCCTCTTAAGAGAAAATATGCGTGCAATACTGACAGGAGATTCGAGAGCACAAGCATTTACCGAAAATCTTCTGAAAATTAGAAATGCTACCTATCCTCTGGATCCGCACTATGGTAAACTTATTTTAACACAAGGGTTGTGCAAAGTGGTAGAAACGAAAGAACAACTTATGAAAAAAGTGTATCCACTTATAGAAAGAAATTACCTGAATAAAGAATGGTTGTGTGAGTGAGCGATTTTAGCTACAAAGAACGATGTAGTGCAACAAATAAATGAGCGGATACAGAATATGATACCAGGTGAAGAAAAAATGTATAAATCTACAGGCACAATAAGCAAATAAAACAAATAAGTAAAATTTCCAATGGAATTTTTGAAGTCAGTAAATTCGCCCGGTATGCCTTCGCATATATTGAAAAATTGGATCGCTAGTTATATTATTACGAAATCTTGACTCACCGAAATTATGTAATGGCACAAGATTATTAAGCCAAATCGGTTGTTATACCAAGAATTCCATTGATCTCAAATTTTTTTCCATTTTGTTTCAAATGAAATTTCCAATTTCCAAGGTCAAATATTCCACTATTGCGGAGTTAATTTGAAAGAATCCTGTTTCTCACATGGTCAGCTCTACGTCGCTTTTTCACGTGTCGGACAAGCAGACAATTTATGCATGCGTCAGACAACAGACGCCAATTGTAGAATGTACTGTGATAAAATTATTTAGTATGTAAGATATTTATGTACACCGAAAGAATGAAGTTTCTTATTTTCTCACGTGTTTTCTCCACCACCCATCCACTTTGATTTATTTGTGCTCAGTATGTCTCATTGTAAAATTTGCGACAACCTGATCACCGACAATGAGGTTTTGTGTGACGGCGTTTATAACAACGTCTTTCGCGCCACATGTCTAAAACAGCCCTTCACCAGACGAGCTAAATCCTCTGCTTTCACTTGCGAGGAATGTTCGGCTATAAAGCTTTGTCATGTTTTGAGACTGATTATGAACATGACAAATGTTATTTCTAGACACCAATCTCTTTTAGCGGAAAAAGTAAACAATGCTCTCCATTCGAATGTTCACATAATATCCGAAGATCTCGACGTCCTTAATACGAAAATTGATGAACTAAGCAGTGCAGTCGAATTATTCACGAGTACTTCTGAGGCCATATTATGTAAAATCCGCGACATATTTTCAAACATCGCAAACGTTTCAGGGCCTCTCGAAGAGTTACACGCGGTGTTTACTAATTCAGTGTCAACCTCTTATGTTGCTGATAGTACAGTATTCGGCCCTGTCATTGATGACATTAAGTATCATGTCCGAAAAGTTTTTAATAATGTTAACTTATGGTCTTCTGAGTTTTCCAAGAGTATTGAGTTACTCCTTTCTATTAAAGGTGAGATTGAAACTCTTAAAACTGACGAAAATCAAAGCCCAGATATTTCAGTTGATGTGATCCCGGTAACGGAAGTTGCTCCTCCTCCCTCTGTAGTATCCAACGTGGAAAAATCTGATTTACGACAAAAGCTATTTGGTCGCTTTTGTCGTAAATCAATAAATCGCTCAATTAAAAATAAAAGTAAAAAGAATTTTATTACTGATACTATTGAAGATATCAATTCTTCTAATACACCTACCCCATTAGTTTCAGCATCAAAGAACTCTATTCCCACGCTACACGAGTGCCATTCTGAAACATCTTCTCAAGCAGAGATTAACCTTCCTGTTATTGGTAATGTTGCAGAAGCACTAAAAGTGGTCCCCCATCGACGAACCCTATTTATTTCTCGACTTGCCTCAGAAACTTCCTCTAAGGCAATCCTTTCCCACATTCAGGCTCGAAATACTTGCATACAAAATATATCTTGTCGGAAAATTAATAAAGCTGTAAACCCAATTTCATCTTTTATTGTACATGTGCCTGAGGAATTGGCTCCGACTTTGCTAAATTCTTCTTTTTGGCCCTCGGGTGCTTTAATAAAGAATTTCGTCCCTCGTAGGCCGATCTTCAAGCCTAGAAATTGTGCCAACCCATCTAATATTATCTCAAAAAACTGAATCCGCAGATGATCTCCTTATACTAACAAAATGTAAGGGGTATCAATTATCAGGACCAAGACTAGGACTCTTTGCCAGTCGTCCACTACTAGTAATTTCGACATTATCGCGTTAACTGAAACGTGGTTACATCATGGTTTTCGGGATGTTGAGATTTTTGATTCATCCTATCAAGTATATCGCAGGGATAGGTTTACTGACTCAGAGGCACGAGGAGGAGGAGTTCTCATAACGTGCAAAGCTCACCTCAATTGCAGCTTGATTTCACCACCTGACCTATCTATTTTTTCTGACATTGAGCTAATTACTCTCAAAGCAACATTAGCCAGAAATTCTTTATTTGTTATGTATTCTTATATTCCTCCTGATCTAATCAATAACCTTGACAGGGACGGATATAGTATGTATGATATGTTAATTTCAAGATTGAAATTCATTAAAAACTTAATGAATCCAGACGACGATCTCCTTCAATGGGTAGCCAATTCTGCTGACGATGGCTGCCATTCCTTTAATAAATTAAATTCTAAAGAGTCTTCATTTCCGGTCTCAGTCAGATAAGTTGTATACAGAATAATATGGGTCGGAAGCTTGGTCTTGTATTTTCCTCTGACTGCAACAATACAACTGTTGATCACAGTCCAATTCTTCTTTCTACTCTTGAGCAATATCATCCGCCTCTCCAAATTAGTTATTTTCATAGTTCTGAAAATACCAAACATGTCAGCGTTAGCGACTACTCTTACAATTTCAGGAAGGCGGATATGGACGAACTTTCCAGATGAATATCTTTTATTGCCTTCACCACACTTTTATCTGATGATAACATTGACAATGCCTTGTCCACGTTTTACGCCTTAATCTTCAAAAATTTTGAAACTTGCGTCCATTACAAACGGCAGCGTTCCCTTCCTTCATCACCTCCCTGGTTCAATAGCGATCTGCGGAGGCTTAGAAATAGGAAAAATAAGTTGTGGAAGGCATATCTTTTGGACAGGGATATCTTTTCGTACGATGAATTTGTTGAATGTTATAATAAATTTCAGGAATATTCCACACAGTTATATAACGATTACGTGAAACGAATGACAGCTGAATTCTACAACAATCCGCACGCATTTTATAAATTTATTAACTTTAAAAGAAAAGTGGACGACTACCCTGCTGATATGCAGTATCAAAGAGTTTCCAGTGACACTCCATCTACAGTATGCAAATGCAATATGTTTACGTTCTTTTTCGAAAAATCATTCTCCCCTGAATTTAAACCGGATATTAACAATTTTAAACACTTAAACAAAAATCCTGTGGATAAATTGATAATCCATTTGTATTACTCCTAATGATGTCCTCAAACATATCAATGGCAACCTCTTGATTTTTCTTCAGGACCCGATGGTATTCCCCTAGCTATTCTTAAGGCTTGTGGAAATGCAATAGTCATGCCTTTAAAATTAATTTTTCAAAAGTCTCTTAAAACTGGACAATTTTCTGTACTCTGGAAGAACTCCCTTATTATTCCTATTCATAAAAAGGGTAACAAAAATGAGGTATGTAACTACAGGCCTATTGCGAAACTCTCGTGTATCCCAAAACTTTTTGAGTTAATTGTACACTCACAATTGTGAACTGTACGGTGGCTAAAGCCATTTATATGCTGGGATTCATCAAAAGATGGTCGTGTGAATTTCCCAGTAGAACTGTCTTAAAACAGCTTTACTTTTGTTTTGTTAGACCAATTCTCGAATACGCGAGTCAACTTTGGTCGCCCTATTATCAAGTCCATATTGCCTGCGTCGAATCTGTGCAAAGAAAATTTGTCAGATTCGCTCTTAAGGATCTATGTAGGGGCAATCCAGTTCTTCTTCCTCCTTACAATAATCGTCTGAAGCACCTTGATATGTACTCGTTGCACAAACGTGGGGAAATTGCTGACATTGTATTTGTTCACCAATTATATAGATAAAAATATATATAAAATATAGACTCTGCTTCCCTTGAAGCTGAATTCATTTTCAGATTGAATAAGCGTAATTTATTTATTTATTTAGCAAGAAATTGATTCGTACAGAAATATTTAAATAATTCCCTATTACACAAAACAATAATAAAGCTTAGAATAAGAATAAATACAAAATGTACTAAAAGTTAGCTAAGGTGGGTATACAATGTTACAAGTTAAGTTTATTACAAACAATTTGCTTAAATGAGCTAAATGAACAGTTCAGAGGACCAATTTGGAGTCTGTCATGGTTTCTCTGCAGACGAATCAATGGAGAGTTAAAATATACATCGAGCAAGGCTTTGGGTGCAAAGATGTTACAGTTTCTACTGGCAAATACGGGTTCGTAAATAATAAGTTCGTTGAGTAAAGTAGTGTTTAAAAGCCCGTTAAATATACGATACAGAGCGCACTGGTCAAGATAAAGTCTTCTCTCATCGAGTCTAGGCAAATTAAGGGTAAGAAGTCTTTCAGCATAGGGAGTATACGATTTGTTGAATTTTCTTAAAATACTCCGGGAGAATTATTTCTGCATATCTTCTATTTTGTCCGATTTATTTTGGTGGTGAGGTGACCAAACCGGTGAACAATACTCAAGAGTGCTACGAACGATTGTCAAAAATAAAAGCCTAGCTGTCGAAAGTCTACCGAAGTTAGTACAGGTGCGAAGGATAAAACCAGTAAGCCTAAGGAATCTGGAGCAAACGTTATCTATGTGAGCGTCAAACTTTAGTTTATTGTCAAATGTTACACCTAAATCCTTAAATTTACTAACTTAAGTTAGTGACACAGAATAGAGGCAGTAGTCATGCATCACAGGAAATTTTTTAAAGCTATAAGTCATTTTAAAACATTTACTTAAATTAATGGTCAAGCAGTTAGTATTGCACCAATCTTGTAGAGCGATTAGGTCACCTTGAAGAATATCACAGTCGCAATCACTTTCAATCACTCGAAAAATCTTGAGATCGTCAACGTATAAGAGACAGTCAGAGGTTATCTTTGTAGTCAAGTCATTAATAAATAACAGAAATAGTAGTGGACCGAGTATAGATCCTTGTGGAACACCGGAAGATGGCGCAAACTGAAAAGAGAAACACCCAGAAAACACAACCTTAAGCCTACGGTTAGACAGATAAGCCGAGAGACAGGACAGTAAAGGCCCCTGCAATCCATACACTTTTAATTTGTGACAGAGTATTTCATGACTGACATGATTGAAGGCTTTGGAGAAATCTTTGTAGATGGTATCCACCTGTTGATGTTGCTCCAAAGCCTTTGAAACAAAGTGCTGGAACTCGAGTAGGTTGCTTGTTGTAGATTTACCCTTAACAAAACCGTGTTGTCTAGTTGATATTGAAGAATGGAGAACATTGAAAAGAGAGTTATATATCAGCCTCTCAAAAAGCTTACTAAAGCAATTGAGGATGCAGATAGGACGGTAGTTTACCGCTGCACATTTGTCACCTTTTTTGAAAATAGGAACAACATGAGCATGTTTCCACAGTTCAGGAAATATACCCTCTCTGAGAGAGGAATTAAAAATTATTGTTAAGGGGTAGCACAACGCATATGCTAACTCCTTGACAAAAAAGTTTGGTATGGCATCAGGTCCAGCAGAGGTTTTGGAATTAAGACCACTAATACAATTAAACACATCATCAACACTAAAAGACAGACTAGACATAGATATTGCACAAGATAAATTATCACAGTCTGGAGCAGGACTATGCCTAACGAAGGTGGCGCTAAAAAATCTAGCAAACATATTACAAATTGATTGTGGATCAGAGGAAATCTCATCATCAAGTTGAAGAGTTAAGGGAGGCACGTGTTGGAATTTGGATCCCTTAATGTAGTTCCAAAAAGGCTTGGTGTTGTTAGAACACAGCTGGGCTTCAACTTCATTCAGATAGGTATTATAAGTCGTTTTTAAAAGTCGCTTCAGGTCTGAGCGACTACTAGAGAAAAGTTTGTAGTTCTCGGGCGACTTATCACGTTTGTATAAGAGTCTGTGAAGTTCATTGACTTAAAAGGCTCTGTTAATATCTGAAGTGAACCATACCGGTTGTTTCCTTTGCACCGAGTTGTAGAAAGGGACATTTTGAGATACTACATCTTCAAGGATGCGATTAAAAAAAGATACAGCCTCATTGCAAGGTTTATTTAAAAGTAAATCCCAGTCGACATTGAGTAGCTCTTCATTGAAAGCATTGAAATTTGACTTAAAAAAGTTACGAGAGCGATTATGATCTGGGCAAGGGTTTTTAATCTTAAGAGGCAGATTCAGGTCGATTTCCAACGGAGGGTGATGGCTGTGAGGAGAGACAAGGCCAGAGTGCGACTCAATTTGACATTGCTCTTTTGGAAGGTTGGAGAAGACAAGATCCAATATAGTGGAGTTATGATTGGGGATATTATTGAGTTGAATCAACGAAGAAAACTCCAAAAAGTTGCGGAGCAGAAAACTCATATTACAATTATTAACAATTTCAAGAGGGTAGTAAAGATTCCATCGCAAACCGGGGTGATTAAAGTCACCACAGATCAATACGTAGCATTGCGGATCTAAGGTGTTAATAATGCCAGCAAATTCGTCAAATAAGCTTTCAAGACGGTCGAAACATGAAGAACATGGGACATAAACACAACAGACATATAAGTAAATATGACACCTAAGTTTTAACTTAGCACAAACACAGTCCACGGGTAAATGGTCAGAAGGGAGTGTAAAAGGAGAAGGTGTGAGAGAAGACTTTATCCCGACGAGTACTCCGCCCCATTCCTTTTTAGTACTGCGCACAAAATCCCGGTCTCTTCGAAATATTTCATATGCAGAGAGGTGGAGTTCTTCGCTCGCAACCGAAGTGTCAGGTTTCACTTAGACAAAATATATCAGGATTATCCGCCAAAATAGTAGTAGAGACGTCAAGCAACTTGGTCCTCAAACCGTGTACATTTTGGTAAATAACAGAAAGCTTACAATTAGTATTATTACAATCAGAAGTTATTAAGTTATGACAATCTTCATACAACGTGCCCTCGATTAGGCTGGTCTCTGATTAATTTCTACAGACGGAAAAAATCCACTCCTCTGTTGACGAGTTCGAGTTGCGAACGGATGAAATATGGTGCCGTCGTCGGGCCAAAATCCCTTTGAGTTTATGGCAAGGAATACATCATCCGGTGCAAATACCCGAAAGGAGGCAGTTCGTCGATCGGGCAAATTAGGTTTAGTAAGTTTTTTGCAGGATAAATTTGTAATACACCGTCCTAATTTTTCGTGGATATATTTTTCGATGTCATCGCTTGAGGTTGAGTAACGGAGTCGTGAAATGAAAAGGGATGCAGGAGGTTTAACCACCTCAAGATTTATTGACGGTGATGAAGCAGGTGTAGGAGGTAGCTCTTGTAAGTTATTCGTTGCAATGGAATTTAATTGTCTGGACTTTGAAACCTCAGTAGAATGACTAACAGTTTTAGTTGCTTATTTAGAATTTTTAGTAGTTAGAGGTTGTGTTTTAGCAGTTTGTGGTTGGGTATTAGAAGTATGAGGTTGTGTCTTAAGTCTAGGTAATACAACAGAATCCAGTATCGTACCCTTAGATGTAGAGGGACTTGCATAGGAAGTCGCTACAGGAGGCGTTGTTGGCATATTACGTGGTGGACACGATTTCTCGAAAATAAATTGACCGATTTGGTTGAAACTTTGCACAGTTATTCTTTATAGTATTGTTTCGTGATTGAACGAAGGAATTTTTATTCGGTCAAGTCGTTCTAGTTTTATACGAAAAAGACCTTTTAAAAATGATGAGAATCGGAAAAACGCATAAAAATTTGAGACGAAAATAGATTCAAACTCATGTCAAAATGTCAAATTTCATTTTTTTTCAATTTCTTCGTTCAATCACGAGCCAAGGGTATAAACTACAAGAAAATTTTTGAATTTCTGATTTCAGATGAATCCACACCGAAATATCATGTCCACCGCAAAAAAAAAGGTTGACGGCGAAAAACGGCTGGAAAATGGAAAATTTTCAATATTTTTGGCTGAACATTTTTTTACAAGTACTTTAAGTACTTTACTTTCATATGTTTAAATTTTAAATAAAAAAGATTTTTCGTTTTTGAAATAAATTTTTTTAAAGAAGTCGTTTATTTTATACCATTAAGACGCATGTAACCCCTTAAGCTCCAGTAAAGTAGAGGAGATGCTAGATATGTCTGCTGTAGATACACAAGCAATTGCGCTGGAGGCAACTCCATTAGAGCCGATGTCTGCAAGCGAAACGGCAATGTTGTCAACTTTTCTCAATGCTTTATGAGTTAGTTCAGCAGCATTCATAGCAGAAGAGACAACCTCCGGACAAAGAGCTCAGTTCATCAGACATGTCGGGAAGAATATTTCACCTATCGGAGAGATCTTTCAACTTGTCATGCATTACAGATACACTCGTAGGAAGATTAAAGAGATTGTCCAGTTGGGTCGACATTAGCTTTATAGCACTAAGTACGTGACAAGGTTTTATGTCGCAACAGTCTGTACAGGTATAGCTTCGAGGTTCCTTCCCTCTGCTGCGTGAATTACGTTTCACGCAGTTAAGATGGAAACGCTTACCGCACATACCATCACATTCGATGAAATCCTTTTCGATCGCCAGGTTGCAAGTCTGGCAAACGCTGTCTGTCGCCATCACGAGGTTGTGAGATGTGGTGTGGTACAAAAATACCACTAGATGTCGTCGCAAGCACGAGGAGGATGTTGGTGACGAGTTAAAGTGGGTGACAGGCAAAATGCAGGAGGCCTCCAAATATAAACAAAAGGTTAGCAAACCTGATATGCGTTCCAAAGTCGCGAATATCTCCAGGGAGAACCAGTCGGATTGTGCAGAAAGCAAGTCACCGGGATGCAGCAGATCGCACAAGAGGATCGATGAGGATCACCAGGTGCCAGTGGGTGTGAACAGGCGAAGTCCAAGGTAATATCCCAAATTGCTTGAAAACCAAAACACACAGCCAGCACACTTCAAAGTTGAAGAAGCCCAAGAATTTGAAGTACTCGATGTGATAGGCAGGTACATGTAACGTTCAACAAACAACTAGGAAATTATAGTTTTTATAGAGTAGAAAAATCAAAGTCGGTCTGACAGTTTAACGGGTTTTAACGGTCTTCTTAGAGTGGTATCACTTCTGCAAACTAGTTTATGTAAAAATAACTATAGCTTTTTCCAGCCTATTAACCGGATGAGGTTAAATGTGAATAAAAATGCTGATTTGTTTGATGTTCGTGTCAGTAAGCATGCACTGAAGAAAAGTCTGCTTGGTGGTTGTGGTCGCATGTCTACTAACATCGGACCAAATGATGAATAATCAGTCATATAGTGGAGGAAATAGCTTTAAAGTCACTCACTTAAATAGAAATTTTTTAAACTAAATGCAAACAAACACATAAAGTATAGTGTGTTGGTTATACATATATTCTTATGATACATGCAATTACACACAAAAAATTAAAAATAGTTCAAACATTTTACAGTTATGGAAAACAAAATACTAATGAACTCATATTTAAGAGGAAATAGCTATAGAGCCACTTTCTTTTTCTTCAACAATAATACGGTAAATATATACATTTTTTTTTTCTAATATTTTGTGGACCCACTTTTATTTGAAATTACTTCAAAAATGCGGTTTGGCATTGAATTTACGAGGACTTAAAGGGTTTGAATTTGAGTTAATGTGGTGATAGGTGGGATGAGGATCAAAAGAAAGGTAAGTTCCCTTTTACCGGTGTATTTGCCTTTTCGAACTTTACAAAAATTCACAATTCAAAACTAGAATACTCGATTGATTTAAATGTTAGGCGAATCAATACAACTTATTTTGTCCACAGCCCAGATCCAAGTGGAAGTGCAAAGAACGTTTTGTCCACAGCCCAGATCCAAGTGGAAGTGCAAAGAACGGTAAGTTCTCTTCACCCAGCGTTCTCCCTGCAGATCGTCGATGTGCAGCTGGACCAAAGACCAAAAACTGGCGAGAGCGATGGTAAGTAAATAACGTGCATCGATATCTACCGAGTGATGACAATTTTGTATTTACAGGCAGTGAAACTCCCACTGATCTACATGTGAATAAATGGTAAGTATTTGTGTTATGTGTAAGTATATAACGAATAATTCTCTTTTCTTTTGCAGGAATTCCAAACATCCTCCGCGCCTTGAGCTCCGTAGGACGTCAATCAAAGTCTAATGCAATTTGAGGATTTTCAAATTTTATAGCGAAAAACAGGGATGTTGATCAGGCATTTCCTCCTGGTCAGTTAGTGGCTATTTTGCAAGGCGCCACGACTCGCCTGAAGAGGATCAGAGGGACGGGAAAATGGGATCAACGATAGAGTTCCTAAAGGGTGGGACCTTAAGCTAAATTGTGTAGCAATATTCTTACATAGCAAGTGACTCAATCTTATCACTCTGACACAATCTCCTTTGAATTATTATTTGAGCAATCTGCGTGGTTAGAAGTTAAAGGGCATATTTTTAAAGTAGGACGCTTGAACGTACGATTCTTACATTTCAAAGTCACTACTCTTACAAGTCCGTCTTTGCCAGGGTGTGTTTCTAAAATCCTTGCTAGGGACCACCGGGAAGGTGGTAGATTTTCTTCAATGACCAACACTAAGTCACCAATATTTAAATTTGGATTTTGTCTCATCCATTTAGGTCGCTGTTGGAGTCGAAATAGATATTCTCGGCTCCACCTTCTCCAAAAGTCTTGAGTTATTTGCTGCAAGAAGAGCCAACGATTTCTGTACCTGATTGCTCTGTCGAGGGGATAGTTTTCAGGGGGCGTTAATAGCGCATCTCCTACTAGGAAGTGCCCTGGCGTAAGAACTGAACTATCATCAGGGTTGTCTGTTAGAGGGCAAAGTGGGCGACTGTTTAGGCATGCTTCAATTTGTGACAGAACTGTACAAAATTCCTCGAAGGTCAGCCTTGTATCCTTGACGACTCGGCGCAGGTGGTACTTCATTGATTTTACACCTGCTTCCCAAAGGCCGCCGAAGTGGGGAGACGAAGGTGGGATAAAATTCCAGTTCACCTTTTGAAGCGCTAATGTTGACTTCAGATCTGGGACAAGACATCTGATGGCTGAATGGTATTCTTCGGAGATTTTACGACTTGCTCCGGTGAAATTTGTTCCACAATCACTATACATTTCTTGACATAATCCTCTGCGGCTGGTGAATCTGCGAAACGCCGCGAGGAAGGCATCCGTTGAAAGATCGGAAACAGCTTCCAAATGAATAGCTCGTGTGGCTAGACATACAAAGAGGCAAGCATATCCTTTAGTTACACGAATTCTGCCCCTTCCAGTACAAGCTTTTATTTCAAATGGGCCAGCAAAATCTACGCCGGTATGCAAAAATGGTCTGCTAGGTCGCACGCGTGGACTTGGCAAGCTTCCCATCAGCTGTGTTCTACTTTTCGCTGTATATCTAAAACATGTAGTGCAATCATGGATTGTCTTTCGAACGAGATTTCTGAGCCTAATAATCCAATAGCTTTTCCTTAATACGTTCAACATTAGCTGTAAGCCACCGTGCAATGTCCATTTATGACTTTCTTGAACAAGAAGTTTTGTAAAATGATTACTAGCCTGCAAAATCAAGGGATGCTTCTCATTGAATGAGAGTGACGAATGCTGTAATCTGCCCCCAACTCGTAACAGTCCTTGGTCGTCTAAGAAAGGATGAAGCTTCAAAATAGGGCTAGAAGCCTTTAATTGTCTTCCTTGCTTGATAGCTGTAATTTCTGCATTGAAGTCCTGTGTTTGTGCCAATCTAATTAAACACTTTTCTGCATTCTGAATTTCCCTTACTGTGAGCGGTCCTAATGAGCGGTTTTCAGTCTCTAACCTTGAGTTAGTTATGAAACGTTTGAGATAGGCACATATTCGAATAAGCTTGGAGTATGAAGATGATCTTTCTATAAAGCACGGCTCACAAGGAATGACAACATTACATGAAGAACGTTTTGCTTCTTGTTCAAGGACACTTGGAGGAAACTCCTCATTGAGAACGTAACTTGGCCAGTGCGCCTTTTCTTTTGAAAGCCAAGATGGTCCGCTCCACCACAGCTGGTGTGACTTTAGTTCTTCCGGATTCAAGCCACGAGAACAGCAGTCAGCGGGATTTTCCTTGCTTGGTACATGACCCCATTTACTTTCATGCAAGGTTTCTTGGATTTCGGTGACTCTGTTTGAAACGAACTGTTTCCATTGCTTAGAATGCCCCTTTATCCAGCTGATGACAATCTTGGAGTCGCTCCAAGCATGTAATTGTGATGAGTCTATCCTCAGTGCTTGCGCAACGTGCTTTATTAACTTTGTTCCTAACAGAGCGGCACAGAGTTCAAGTCTAGGAAGAGTGAGCTGCTTCACAGGTGATACTCTTGTTTTTGCTGCCACCAGGGTGGTGTAGATACTGTTGTTTTCTGACACGACTCGAGAATAAACACAAGCTCCGTAGGCATGTAGGGACGCATCGCAAAATACGTGAATTTCGAATGATTTGCACGTCCTTGTGTAGCTTATCCAACGCGGTATTTTAAATTCTTCGATTCCAGGAAGTTTTGAACAATAATGTTTCCACTGTAATTCTAGTTGGTGGGGTAACTCATCATCCCAATTTAATTTATGTAGCCAAAGACTTTGCAGCAAAATCTTTGCAGAAATGATAACTGGCGATAGCCAGCCCAAGGGGTCGAAGATTTTAGAGACAGAGGATAACAATGAACGTTTTGTAGTTGGCGGCTCGTAATATATTCCATTAACCTTATAAACAAAAATGTCCTTGATTGGGTCCCAAAGAATACCCAGTGCCTTAAGTGTGACTGTCCTTGTTATGTCGAATGGTACATTTAGTTCTCTTTCTTCGTTTGGTAAACCTTCTAGTACCTCCTGTTTGTTGCTTATCCACTTTCTCAGCTCAAAACAGGCCTTGCTTAGTAACTTCTTTAAGTCTGTTTGTAATTGTATTACCTCCGAAATTGAATCATCCCCACTTAGTACGTCATCAACGTAAAAATCGTGGCGTAGAATGTTCGATGCCTTGCTGAATTCATCACCTTCATCTTGTGCAAGTTGCTGTAAGCAACGAGTGGCTAAGTAGGGAGCGCTAGCTGTTCCATAAGTAATCGTTAATAATCGATAATCTGAAACCGGTTCATCAGTACTATTCCTCCATAGTATTCTTTGGTAATCAGCATCATCCTTTTGAACAAAAATCTGCCTATACATTTGTTTGATGTCAGCAGTGAAGGCTACCTTATGAATCCTCCAACGTGTAATGATGTCGAAAAGATCTTCTTGCACGACTGGTCCAATATACAAATTATCGTTTAAAGATTTTCGGTTACTAGTTTTCCTCGACGCATCGAAAACAACTCTGAGCTTTGTTGTGGTGCTGCTTTCCTTAGTAACAAAGTGGTGGGGAAGATAATTGGGCTTACTCTTACTTAGTGTGCCGTTCTGTACCAGCTCCATATGTCCCTGTGCTAAATAGTCCCGCATGAATTCTTGATATTGCTCGAACAATTTAGGATCACACTGAAGTCTTCTCTCGATCTGGAACAGTTGTTTTAGTGCGATGTATCTAGATTCTCCTAAGTCTGGGGTCATATCTGGTGTATTAAATGGAAGTTTCACAATATATCTGCCATCATCCTGCCTTTTAATTGTTTTCTCATAAATTGATTCGCATTTTGCTTCATCCTCAGTATGCCCTTTAAGCAAGAATGGCTCTTCTATCTCCCAGAATCGCCTTAAAAGACAGTCTGTATCAGCTTGGCAATGAAGACTCGTAGTATATTTAACCTTTGACAATGCCTTTTTCGATAAGTTTACTTCACCGGCTAGAATCCAACCAAGAGAAGTCAGTTGTGCTACAGGGGTTCCCCGTGGGCCTTTGCGTACACCATCTTCTAATATCTGCGAATAAACTCCCGCTCCTAAGATAGCATCTATCCTCCCAGGCTTATAATAGTGTGGATCTGCCAGAGGAAGTCCTTTAATGTGATCCCAGGTATGATATAGGATGCGGTCGCTAGGTAGCACACTTGTTAGCTTGGGAAGTATATAGGCTTCAATAAAAAAATTCATCTCAGGTTGTACGAGGGAATGGATGGAGAATTCAACAGATTTAGTTGCAGTCAAAATTTCGGTTGCACCAACTCCTTTAATGTGAACAGTAGTATTATTTGTTGGCAGATTTAGTAATCTTGCCGCATTTTGAGAAATAAAGTTGCTTTCGGACCCTTGATCAATCAGCACTCTCAATGTGCTTTGGTGTCCCCTTACATTTTTTGCAATTATCAAGGCTGTTGCCAGCAGAACCCTATCTTCACCGTCAGAGCTATTTATTGTATTAACCGATTTTAATGGAACCATTTCATCAAGCTGATTACTGTCGTTAGCAGGATTTGATTTTGTCGCCACGGGTGGCCCGGAATATTGATGAAGCAAGGTGTGATGCTTTCCGCCACACGCTCGACACGTAAATTTGCTGCGGCATTTTGTGACACCATGACCCTTGTGCAGACAATTGTAGCAATACGACAATTTTTGTACGGTAGCTCGACGATCATTTAGATTCAGTTCTAAGAACTTTGTACAATCTTTAAGTGAATGACCTTGATTGCAAAGCGGACAGAGCTCGGTATTTGATGACGTCGGTGTTCCCTTTGGAGGAACTTGCCTTTTACTTTGAATGCCAAACGACGATTTATCCTTTCCGGTCTGCTTAGATTTAACCATGCTTACAGCTTCCATTGTGCGAAATCTTGTTTCGACAAATGCAAAAAATTCTTCCAGTGTAGGTGTTTTGTCCGGTGCATCCCGCTCATTCAATGAAAGCTCCCACTGAGATAGAGTATCTGTGCTTAGCTTTTGTGTAAGATTGAATAAAATCAGTGAATCCCAATTAGCAATGTCTATACCTAGTCCTTTAATTGATTCGAGTGATTCGCGGGTTGTGTCGAGCAAGAGCTTCAAAGCATTGGCAGTCTCAGAAGAATGTGGTTGCAGCGAGAACAAGGTTTTCAGATGTGAATTCAAAAGAGCCCTTTTGTTATTGTATCTTTTGTTTAACAAGTCCCGTGCTGGATTATAGTTCGCATCAGTGATTTGTAAATGCCGTAACAGTTTCTCTGCCTCCCCACCTAGACTGGCCTTTAAATAATGAAGTTTCTGAACTGATGTTAGAGCCTTGTTTTCATGAATGAGAGAATTAAACAAATCGCGAAAACTACCCCATGTAGCGTAGTCCCCAGTGAACCTAGGCAAGTTGATTTTAGGCAGCTTAACTTCAGATAAACTAGAACCTTGATTTTCCGTAGTGATAGTGCTATTTTTGGGCGTAGCCCTTTGGAGTTCATCTATAAGATCGGAAATAGCCCCCGTTGCTTCAATTACCTTTTCTTCAACCGACGAAAAGGTATCATTCTTGAAATATGGAAGATTTTGATGTTTCTCTACAGAGTAAAGGTCCCGAATTTCCTTATGAGTAGCCTTGAAGGACTGCCACTCACTTTCAATGTTTTCAATACGCCTTTTTAATGAACCCTGGCTAGACCTTTGTTGTTTGTTGGTCTTTGCAAAATTCCTAATGTGTCTGTCAATTTCACCTTCCAAAACAGCTTGTTCGTGCAATAATTCTTCTATAGTGGCTTCCTCCTCCTCCGCCATGTTACCGTTGCCTTACAGTGTATGAGAAACCCTTGATTTTCTTATGCCTTGGACTTGGCCGTGTTGAGAACTGGTGGAGTGTTACTTGCACCGGTTTCACCGGTAACGGTTTCGTATTACTGTTATATATCCACTGTGCTGCACACGTGCAATGAATTTTTTTTTTTAATAATACCTGTAGTTTTGGCTTAACTCACACCAAAAATAACGAACGAAACCCCCAATGAAGCTTTTAATCCTTATGAAATTGTAATTGCTACACAATTTTAGTAAGATACCATACCTTGTTCCTTAATCCGATGATGAATTAAAAAAAGGGGAAAAAAAAAAAAACATGCTGAATTTGAGTTAATGTGGTGATAGGTGGGATGAGGATCAAAAGAAAGGTAAGTTCCCTTTTACCGGTGTATTTGCCTTTTCGAACTTTACAAAAATTCACTTCACAATTCAAAACTAGAATACTCGATTGATTTAAATGTTAGGCGAATCAATACAACTTATTTTGTCCACAGCCCAGATCCAAGTGGAAGTGCAAAGAACGTTTTGTCCACAGCCCAGATCCAAGTGGAAGTGCAAAGAACGGTAAGTTCTCTTCACCCAGCGTTCTCCCTGCAGATCGTCGATGTGCAGCTGGACCAAAGACCAAAAACTGGCGAGAGCGATGGTAAGTAAATAACGTGCATCGATATCTACCGAGTGATGACAATTTTGTATTTACAGGCAGTGAAACTCCCACTGATCTACATGTGAATAAATGGTAAGTATTTGTGTTATGTGTAAGTATATAACGAATAATTCTCTTTTCTTTTGCAGGAATTCCAAACAGGGTTTCTACAGGAATCTTGTTCCAAACTAATTAATTTTATTTTAATGAAAATATGTGCAACTGTTCGACATATTCAGTTACATTGAGTTGAGTTGAGTTTTATTTACATTTTTAATTTTTTAAAATTTAATTCTATAAAAGTATATTCTTATATATACAAAAGGTAATAATTGTAAATTTCTTCTCTTTTACATACAATATAAAAATTAGTATAATTTTTATATCGATGTAACTTTTTAAAAATAATCAGTAATGTTTTTATCATACCACAAAGGTAGGTAGCATTTACATTTTCAAGGGTCTTTTAAAAAAAACGCTATTTCCATCAAAAAAATTGATATATGAAAAAAATACCCTCGGAATGAAAAAATAGAATACTTCAGAGGTATCGCAAAATTCATTAATAAAGGTAACAAAATAATAGATCCTGTCCACTAGGCAATAAGTATTGGCGCCTTTACTCAATTTGAAAGTAGTGGAATATAAAAGTAGTACATTTTAGATGCGATCAAAACATCTTTAGCACTTATTGATTACTCAGGTTGTAACTGGTAACTGAAGAAGTTCAAACACATTTTTTTTTAAATAATTCTTACTCTTTCTTTCGCTGCGAAAAGTCGAAAACTAGATTTTCTTTTGTGACATCCTTCTTTTTTACGTTTCTAAGATATCTTTTTCGAAAAATTAAGTGTTTTAAAAAATTAGAAATTTTATTTTGAATTTTTTAAGAGGTTACACCACAATGAAATTTTCAAAAAATAGTTTTTTCTTTGGCTAAATAAATTTCTTATACTTTTAAGAATATTTTAAGCTTAAACATTCCAAAATTCAAATTATTACCAAAGTTATAGCAATTAGAAGTGAGCGCGTCAAGGAGCCGACCCAAAACTCAGTTAGAGTTCGGACCGTTACGTATCTATCTGTCTTTAACAATACGATAATTCCTTTGGAAAGATGTAACTAATATAACAGTAACTCAGGTAACGGTGGACATCGCAAACGCAGCAGAAAACCTTATGTATGGTCCAGGAATCGCAGATTAAAAGTAATTAAAAAAAAAAAAATTACTTTTAAGGCGTTAAGGGGTTACATGGGTCTTAAAGGTATAAAAAAAACGACTTCTTTACAAAATTTTATTTTAAAAACGAAAAATCTTTTTTATTTAAAATTTAAACATATGAAAGTAAAGTACTTAAAGTACTTGTAAAAAAATTTTCCATTTTCCAGCCTTTTTTCGCAGTCAACCTTTTTTTTTTGCGGTGGACATCATATTTCGGTGTGGATTCATCTGAAATCACAAATTCAAAAATTTTTTTGTAGTTTATGCCCTTGGCTCGTGATTGAACGAATGTCCACCACAAAAAAAAAGGTTGACGGCGAAAAACGGCTGGAAAATGGAAAATTTTTAATATTTTTGGCTGAAAATTTGTTTACAAGTACTTTAAGTACTTTACTTTCATATGTTTAAATTTTAAAGTAATAAGAGTAACATAGTATACATAGAGAAAAATCGTGAAATAAAAGTTAATTTTTTCAACTTCCAGGGGGGATTGTGGCAAAGGGGTTGGGGATAGGGGGGTGGTGTAAACTTTTTTGGAAAGGGCTTCCAAATAGTGATTTTTTTAAATCAGTTTAGGGCCGCTGCGATGCGTAGAAAAAAAGATAAAAATACAAGAGCGGTTCCCATATAAGGCAAAATCCTGATTTACGAATCACCCTGTAACTGCCAAACGGTGCGTGATGCCCCCCCCCCCCCACCCATACGATTTTTTGCTTGTCTCGGTCTGACCTTTCACCCCCTGCAGTATTGACCACCCACCTCTGAACACCCTGTATATTGAAGATGTAAAAATTAAACTTTATTTTAAATTAATATTTTAACGTTATTTAAAAAAAATTTCAATTAAGTTCAAAAATGTAAATTACCAACTCCCCTCCCCCTCTTCCACTTTTTATTTTGAAAACCCCCCCCCCCGAAAAAAAATTCTGGCTACGGCCCTGGCTCAAACACATTGTTGAATTGACGTCCTTGCTCGTAGACTCGACGGGTTAGGATCCCCACAGGTTTTCAATGGGATTTAAGTCGGGACTACACGCTGGCTATTCAAGTATTTAAATGTCCCGACTTTTTAACCACTCCATGGTATGGTGAGAGCGATGTACTGCCGCGTTGTCCTGCTGAAATATAAATTTTCCTTCCATGACGGCACCTGTAAATGGTATCATCACATCATCCAGAAGACCGGTGTAGATGTTCGAATTCATTTTGGTCGAAATACAACACATTGGGGTTTTTCCATTATAACAAAATGCTGCCCACACCACGACCGTTCCACCTCCAAAATTTCTGCTTAAGCGAACCTCCTTATGCTTGCTTAAGTCATGCCAATAAAATTGGAAACTGTCAGGTTCGTCGAAATTAAACTTTTTTCATCACTAAAAAGGACATGACGCCATTCATCTTTCCAAGACAATATTATATCCGAGTCTCAGTCTTAAGCATAAAAAACTTTAAACTGGAGCTCTCTAACGCGGTCCATGAAAGTGAAGATATTCAGTTGTTGGAGTTAAACACGGAGCCTCGCAATCGCGAAATATTAGATGTTTTAATTGTATTATCGGTTTTGCTCTTTGTCAATTGGAGCTTGTTATATTAAGTGTTTATTTGTTCTATCCGTTTTGATAATTTGTTAATTGCATTTTTGTCGAAGTTAGTGATTAAGAAAAAAGAAGTGATAACTAATACAAATGTTTTATACCTAATGAAGGGAGACGACTTTTCATCAACTTTAGCACTAATTTCATGCTGTCGCAAGTTCAATTTATTTATTTTTTTTTAATTTATTTATTATGCGTGATTTCGAATTAATTTTATGATGAAGTTATCGACCCTATTCTGGTGCGCCGTCTCGTAGATTTCCGAGTTTGAATAATACCTTAGGTATTCAGAATCCGGGGTTCGAAATTTCCAAAGACAAGCCCGGATGAATTGCCTTTCGAACACCTGGATTTTTCCCATCTTATCTTAAACATCCATATGATATAATTGGTCTGACCAACGCCTGATAAAACATTAGCTTGAACCTAGGGTAAAGATTTTGCAATTGAATTATCATCCGTAGGCTTTCAAGAAGGAATAAAATCGCCCGGCTGGGTTGCTCCCGCACCTATGTGATCAATAGTAATGTGCTTATGTTTATCAAAATCTTAATTAGCGGCATATCTATTCGACATCCCGATATTTAACCCTAAGATAATAGTACAAAATATTGCCACATAAATTGTTAGGGTGAAGTATCTCTTAAGAGAAGTGTGAAGTTTTGAGAGAAGTTTTTTTCCATATTTCGATAGTCTATACCAGTGATGGCGAACCTTTTTGAGAAGTGGGTCAAATTTTGTTCATTATTTTCTTTAATATTAGCTCGTGGGTCACTAAGTTAGTGGCGTCATTTGGAAAGGGGGTGAGGAGGATGGTTAAAAACTTATTTTTTTGGTTCTCACTTTTAAAATCCTTTAAAAAGTTTACGTTTCCTTTTTTACAACTTTTACCTCTGCAATTGAAGAGCAAAGAATAAAGGTAAAACAAAATTGATATAAATTCGAGTGATACCATGAATTGCAGCACCAGGTGGTTGCACTGAGTGTTAGAATGAACAAGGAATAAAGAAAATCACCTATATATTATGAAACATTATATATTAATAGACATAGTTACAGGTATGCATAAGTATTATAAAGTGGAAGTGCATTTAGTGAGAAATCTGCTGTTGTTTAGTTTCAGATAGTTTCTTAATATTAGGTTCTTATTCCGTATTCATTAGTTTAACGCATTTCGCAGGCAATTCATTTCTAAGTTTATTTCTATCAGTAGATTTTAAAAAATTCATTGAAGAAAACAATACTTCACACGATTATGTAGACCTAAACATAATTAGAAAGCATTAGCAAGTTTCTTCATTGATAAAAATTATTCGGTAAAGAATCCCATACGATTAATACAATATTTTCAAGTTTTAGTGTGGGATCATTATTATCTGCACTACTTTCTAACATTTTCCTTCGACTTCGGAAATCAAATTTTCAAATTTATTTTTCCACACTATGCTGCTTTGAAATTCAACTAATTCCATTTCTAAATAATGGATAACTAGCCACATAAATTCGGTTATTGTTTTGAATTCCATTTTGTATGGATATAAAATAAAGTGAATTGTATTTTCCAAACTTTTAAATTTATTAAATTTCTCCTCAAAAGCTTGTTTTATTTCCCGTATAATCATTAAATATTTTTTAATTGCATTTTTTTGAACGTCAAGCATATTTTCAAAAATTATTGTGTTTTGAAAATGATTTTGTAATTACATGATTTTCATTTCCAAATCCTTAGTAAAGACGTTGTGACGGTTCCTTTATAAAAAAAAAAAAAAAAAAATAATAATCACAAAGAATAAATTCCGAACGGTCCCTCCGGCAAGGAGGCCTCGGATGCACGTTAGCGATCCACACGCCAACTGGGTGTGAGAGAGGAGATTTATTTGGCATGGCCATGCCTAGGGCAACCACACGGCAGGAAGACATCCGCTCGGCCATTTTTCCATCCGTCAGCGAGAACACCAGCCACCATTAAGAGCGTCCGCGAGTTATTTCGTTTAAAGAAACAAAATTGGTGATTAGTGTAGCACTTTTGGCCAGAATCGGGAACATTCGACCTAAAAGAAAGGTAAATATAAAATGAATAGCAGAACAAATAGAATTTTCAACCAGGGGATTTTGTTCAGAGCCCTCGTTACTGTATACAGGGCCACCTCATTACCGATCGGAAGAAACTGCCCTCGGCTACAATTAGCGGCCAGGCGGTAGGGAGAAAAAAAAAAAAAAAAAAAAAGAAAAAAAACCCTTCTCCAGGAAATAAGGCGCAATCTCGGTGCTCGACTCGTGGGCCAGGAATCGCTGAATTCGTCGATTGAATATTACCCCCCCCCCCCCCCCCGTGGCGAGCCGCAGAACAGCAAACCCACCGAGGACCGTTCCGGAAGGCCGGTGCTCGCGGACGCCCCAGTCCTGCTAAGGAGCAACCCATCTGTCACCAGTATTGCAGACCTTTGGAGCGCTACAAGTTTTTGCCCTGGAGTACTACACCGCTGGACCGACCAACCTTTCCACGCTGACAAGGTTCAGGACAGCTATTTTCAAATCCGGCGCTAGCGAACATTGGTCTCCCATTGGGCCCTCCGACACACACCCCTCCGGGACAGCGAATATCCACTTCCAGTGGCCAAACAATTATAGTTCTTTCCCATCTAGGTTATTCCTTGAGAGAAGCCAAATTAATTGTACTAAAAGGAAAAACAAAAGGAAAATTTTGTTTTATAACTTAAGCACATTCGGGAGGTTTCTGTGAGGAGTATATGGTGAGCTGCCAGGGTGTTTACTCGCGCCCTATACTTCCAAGATTTCGGTGAACGGCGATGGTCCAAGGGAAATACCTCCCTTCTCTTTTTTTTACAACCAGCCAACAGGTACTACGGGTCAACATCAGGGCGCTGCAGAGTCGACTCCCAGCAGAACCCCGGTGAGTACTAAATTTTTGGTTCTTTTAATATTTATTGACCGTCTGTTGAGAAAAAAAAAAAAAAAAAAAACAAACAAACGAAAAGAGAAGGCGGTAGCAATTCTGTATTTACGGTTCTAATGGTAAAGTAGTAGATTTGGGAATTTACAAAAAAAAAAAAAAAAAAAAAAAAAAAAATTTAATAACAGAAAATCCAAAAGAAAATAAAGGAGACAATATTTTTCTCCAGGCATCCCTAGGCCCCGGCAGCGATCCCTACGCTCCAGTCGGGTTCTACAAAATTTTATACATATTCTTAAAGCAATCGAGATGGAATTTTGTTGGTAATAAAAAGTTTTTTTTTTGAAATGAATTGAAATCTTTTCCGGAATCCTAGGCCATGTTAACCGATCACGTGTAACCGGACCCCCTTCCCCTTCTTAGGGATAGGGGCGGGCTTGAAGTTTGTTGGAGGGGTGCGCCAAGCTGTAGAGAATTGACGCACTAATATTAGGGTGGGTGAGTGGGTGGTCGATCGCGAGGAGGCAGACCTACTACCTATCTCTACGACGGGGAGGCGGACCTCGTGACGTATAATTTCCCTATTTTCCCTTTTCCAGGTGGTTTCAATGTGGGGTAACAGCAAGAAAAAAAAAAAAAAATATTCTAGAGGGGAATTCTCCATCCCCCTAGGGAGCGTATTAAATCCCTGCGGTGCACGTTGTGTCAAGTCCCCGAACCCCCCAACCGGCGAGCTGGTTCGTGCCGGCGACATGACGCTCCACGGACTTGATACTGGGCACTCACTCTCGGGCTACACGCCCTCCCCCTATGTTAGCGTCGTTCGATTCGGGCTACGCAAACATTACAAAATGGCGCCCAACGTGGGGCCCGAACGAGATAGGAAACTGTTTCGTTTGGGTCACCACATTAGGCTATACGGCATAATAAATTCGTCGTGATGTTCGGTAAGCATCACCTCTCACCTCTCTGGTAGTGGAAGTGAGAGGAACTCTGATGATATTTGTCCCTTACTACTTTCCCTCCCCCTAGCGAGTTTGTCCTGTATCCCCCTATCGGGAGAGGTTCAACGAGCCAGAACGTGGCGAGAGCTCCCGAGTTCTGTCATTGCGACTTGGTGGGGCTTCTCCAGAAGAGGGAATAGCATGCTTTGGTTGATGGGTGGCGCGTCGCGTGTCAGTGCGGGGCCAGCGTCTTGCGAGACCTTGCCCTTGCGACATGCCACGCCCCCTCCTGACAACCCGGAGCATACAGGGTAAACACAGCTCGGACGGATCGAGTGGCTGTCCTGGAGTACGATGAGAGATCGTGGCTGAGAGGGTTGCGACCCCTCTCTCATTGCCTCACGGGTTCTCCCCCCCAGCCGCGAAGGTCGAAGTAGCTTTACGAGTTTTGAAGGAGACTAGAGAGTTCGGTAAGGTTCAGGCCCAGCCGACCTGCTTGCCTCAAGTTATCCTTCGGGGCTACGTTTGGTTGCTGTCGAGCTGAGTTAGAACTCCCGTCCTTCCGTCATTCCTATCCCTTCCTTGCCAAAATAATACCGTAGTATAGGGTTATTTTGGGTTGACCTTTGAAAGTCCTCCGTTTCTGAATTTTCATATTACTGCTATTAAGGTTTGTCGAATATATTAACTTTTCAATTGCAAGGTAGATTAGGTCAGAAACTTTGTGCTCAAAGTGTTGGTGCTAGTAAAGTACAGTCGAAATTTTCTTTATTATAAACTAAAATTTTTTTTTGTTGCAGTCGAATTTAACGCTCGCAAGTCCGGTTACCACGGGATCGGAAAGAGGGCACATAGGGTTCTATAGTATGAATATTTTTTTTTGGTCAAGTTTACATAGACATTTTGAGTTAGGATATAATAGTAGGAGTTAAGTTCAATACTGAATTATTGAATTAAATCAGCGTGCTGAGAGAATTCGGGCGCTGCGATAGTTAATCATTTTTTTTGTTGCGTAGTTAACGTTTCAACTATTTTGTTGATTATTGGGTGGAGGCTTAGAAATTTCGCTTCCCACCCACAGTCAGTATACCATTTACTCCAGCTGGGGTAATAGCTGAATTAAATTTTATTAGCCACGTGCGGAATACAGTTCAATCGAGCAGTAAGGTTGAGTCCTCCTTAGGCAGGGCCCAGAGGGGTGTGTTTGGAATTATTTTGTTTTGGCCATTATGACTGGAAAAGCAGGCGCGTCTCAAGACAGTAGCCTAGACGACACTGTGGTTGAGAGACCTAACGGTACCACACGCAGCGACTCAGGCGTAAGATTGTCTTCGCAAGTAACGGACGACAGTCCCTCGGCTTTAGACACCTTACGTACGGAGCTACATGGGCTGTGCGATGCCCTCAATGAAATCAGGAGCGGTTATGGACTGATTCCTATAGGCGTCAATCAGCAGGGTAGTTCTAGTGTTCGAGGCAGAGGTACCCCCACAAGACCCAACAATGCCAATGCAAATCGTGGACGGGGCAGAGGTCGTCCCCCAAGGCCTGGTGTACGCACCGGTTTGAGGAGTCAAACTGATAGATCGGCTCGGGTTCCAGGCACCCCTAATTTCGATGAGGAGAGAAGCCCCGGAGAACGCCACCCTGGCGCACGCGAAAGTGGAGTGCCGGTAGTACATGTAGAACCTAGTCCCCCCTCACAACGTAGCGGGTTTGCCTCTGGTGACATGTCTGTTTTGACTTCGCCACGGGACGGTCTAGACTATGTACCGACTCGGAAGTCCGTAATGCTGTCATGGAATTTCACATTTAATGGAGATTCAAAAGGTATGACAGCCGAAGATTTTATATACCGCACCGATTGTGTAGCAAGATCTTGTGGAGTAAGTGAAGCAGAACTTTGTTCCAATATCCACTTCTTATTAAAGGACAAAGCCGAAGCATGGTTTTGGACAGTATTCCGGAGACAATTTAGGAGCTTTACCTGGCTTATCTTCAAACACCAGTTACAGGAAAGATTCCAACCGCCCCAGACTAATCACCGCATTTTGCAAGCGCTGATGACGGCACGTCAACTGGCGACTGAGAGTTACGCTGATTTTGAGCAGCGTATATTAGCGCTACAGTATAAGTTAGAGCGACCCTTGCCTGAAGCGGAGTTGGTGAAGATTATCAAAGATGGTCTTAGTCCACGATTGGCACATCTTGTTTACGTACAACCTGCCTTCACACTACTCGAGCTACGACACACCTGTAGGCAGGCAGAGCGCCTACAGACGAACACATCTCGCTTCAATAGTAACACAAGAGCAGTATTCGGTAAAGTTCAGGAGCTGAATTCAGAAGATGGAACGGTGGCAGCAACGGATGTAGAGGATGCAGGGATCGACGCCATTAGCGAAGGCCCGGCGGAGGTCAAATGCTGGAACTGTCACAGACCTGGACATTATTTCCAGATGTGCCCAACTGAGCAGAGGAACCTTTTCTGCTACAGATGTGGTAGCCCTGGGACCACCACCCCGCGATGCTATAAATGTTCGGGAAACCCAACTACGGGCAGCACTACAGCCGGAGTGCCGCGCCCGTCAACAACCCAGAGCCCGGCATCGAGCAATACGGAGTCTGTAAGAACTCCTCGCCCGAACCAACCACACAAATCTTAAGGAGATTACCTCTTATAAAGACGCAGCCACCTGACTCGACAATTTACTCATCGGATTTGTCCCTTAAATATTCTAATACACCTTCTACGCCAGCTAGATCATTTGCCCACCCCAACGAGACTTTCACGTTTCCGATTACGAAATCTACAGCCCTGAAGAAGAACTCCGCATTATCACTACATGAACGATGGACAAGGTATCAACAAGTTCGCAACCGTATATTTACCTCAAGTATTGACACAGCCACTACTAAAAACAATCCTGCTTTTAATTGTACCCAGCGCAAGTACAAGTCCTTGTTGAGGGTACGAAGGCTGGCGGCGGAACGCAGACAGGTTGTAAGAAAGATAGCAGCTAGCATTGTACAAGTTTCTAATTACGATAGGCCATATGTCAAAGTCCAGATAAATGGCACTCCAATAATTGGTCTGTTGGACAGTGGGGCAAGTGTTACCTGTTTAGGGAATGACTCAGACAAGTTTATTCAACAAGCTAATTTGGCACCGGTTGAGTTGAGAAGGTCAGTCGCCACAGCAGACGGGCAAGCACAGGAAGTCACTGGCCTCGTGAAGGCCTCAGTCACTTACCGTGGTATCACGAGACCCCTAACGATCTGTATTGTACCCAGCTTGGCCCAAGAACTTTATTTGGGAGTAGATTTTTGGCGGAGCATCAATCTAGCTCCTGGCCTTGTATCAGAGCTTTCCGTCTTGCCCAGTTCTGATGACTCACGCCACCACCTGTCCCCCGAACAAGCTTTACAACTGGAGAACACCATTGCCAAATTTCCTAGCTTCGCAATACATGGCCTGGGCAAAACTCACCTGATGGAGCACGTCATAGACACACAGAATGCTATACCAATTAAACAACGCCACTACCCCGTCTCACCAGCTATACAAAAACTAATGTATGAAGAACTAGATCGGATGCTATCTTTAGGAGTGATAGAAGAGTCCAACAGTCCCTGGAATTCGCCAGTAGTGTTGGTGCGAAAACCCGGAAAGAATCGGCTTTGCTTGGACTCTCGGGCAGTCAATAAGGTTACCGTTAAGGATGCATATCCGTTGCCGCATATTGATGGTCTCCTTGGGAGGCTTCAGGATACTCGATTCATCAGCGGCATAGATCTCAAGGACGCATTTTGGCAGATACCGTTGGAGCAACAGAGTCGCGAAAAAACCGCCTTTACGGTTCCTGGGCGACCGTTGTACCAGTTTACGGTTATGCCATTTGGCCTCTGTAATGCGCCCCAGAGGATGTGCCGGCTGATGGATCGAGTCATACCTGGGCACCTTCGGGAGAACGTCTTTGTTTATTTAGATGATTTGCTAGTGGTGACGCCCACCTTCGACAAACACATACAGGTTTTAGGGGAGGTAGGAGAACGTCTTCAGCAGGCTGGTCTAACAATTAATGTTGGCAAAAGTAGATTTTGCGTACGGGAAGTACGATACCTCGGCTTCGTGGTAGGAGACGGAACTTTAAAAACTGATCCGGATAAGATTACCGCCATCCGGGAGTTCCCCGAGCCGAAAACCCCCAAACAGCTACGGAGATTTCTGGGTATGACTGGTTGGTACCAGAGATTCGTGGCTAATTATGCGTCGGTGGCCGCCCCGCTCACAGATTGCCTGAAGAAGGCTAAGACCTTTCAAATTTCAGAGGAAGGTAAGAAGTCATTTGAACGGTTGAAAGCTGCCTTAATCTCGGCGACGGAGCTATACACGTCAGACTTTACGCAACGTTTTTATATACAGTGCGACGCCAGCACCACCGGTGTCGGGAGTGTTCTTTTTCAAAAAGATAGACAAGGGCACGAACATCCTATCGCCTTTATGTCGAAGAAAGTTAACCCGACCCAGGCCAAGTACAGTATAACTGAACTTGAGTGCTACGCTGCATTGCTAAGCGTGAAGAAGTTCCGGGCGTACATAGAAGGACAGCCTTTTACCATTATCACAGACCATGCCAGTCTACGTTGGCTTATGAGCCAGAACGATTTGAGTGGTCGTCTAGCTCGATGGAGCCTAAAACTACAAAGGTTTGATTTCGAGATTGAACACCGGAAAGGTAGCCAGAATGTAGTACCCGATGTCTTGTCGAGAGCTTATATGGATGAACTAAGTCTGACCGGAAGTTGGCCTATGGATGTGGAACTAACATCACCACATTTTGCATCAGAGGAATACGAGGCTCTGAAGACAACTATTCGGGATAATGCAAATCGATTTCCAGACCTATGCGTGTCAGACGGCTAGATCTATGCTCGGCGAGAACCCCGTTCTGGAGACCCGGATGCTGAAGAAGCTTGTTGGAGGTTGTGGATTCCCAAACAGCTGACCCATGGTCTGATTGTCCAGGCTCACGAGCCACCCCAAACTAGCCATGGTGGGTTCCATAAAACCCTGTATCGTCTGCGCCAAAAATATTACTGGCCTGGTATGGTTAGCCAAGTCCGAAATTATGTACTGCAATGTGAGATTTGTAAGGCAACTAAGGCTAGTGCCCACGTTCAAAGACCACCTATGGGCAAACAGATGGATGTGCAGCGACCATTTCAGTTCCTGTACATAGACTTCATGGGACCATACCCACGAACCAAGAGGGGCAACCTATGTATTTTTGTCGTCATGGACGCACTCAGTAAATTTGTATTTCTACGAGCGATGAGAGCGGAATCAGCCGAGTCTGCTATCCGGTATCTGGAAGACGAGATTTCTACCACGTTTGGGGTTCCAGAAACAATATTTTCAGACAATGGTAAACAATTTGTATCTGCTATGTTTCAGAAACTCTGCTCCGACTATGGTATAAGACATGTCCGCACCGCAAAATACTCTCCACACCCGAATGCGTCAGAAAGAGTGAATCGGTCAGTTCTTGCAGCAATTCGAGCGTACATAGGGGATGACCATCAAAATTGGGACCTCCATCTTCCCAAGATAGCCTGCGCTCTTCGGAGTACGGTGCATCAATCGTTAAACATCGATCCCTATTACACATTGTTCGGACAACATATGGTGCTCCATGGAACTACCTATCCTCTACTAAGGAAACTGCATAGTCTGGAAGATGGTGATGCCAGATGCATACCGGTGTCAGATAAGTTAGCTCTAATCCGCGCGCGAGTGAAGGAGCAACTGGAGCGTGCACATACCCGGCACGAAAAAGCGTATAACACTCGGAGCCGTGAAGTCAGTTATACCCCAGGTCAGGAGGTCTTCAGGCGACTTTTCACCCACAGTAATATGCCACAGGGAAGAAACGCTAAACTAAACAAAAAATTCGACAAAGCCAGGATAGTTCGGCCATTAGGCAGCTCCCTCTATGAGTTGGAAGACCTACGCGGGAAGCCATTGGGCATATACCATGCCAAGGACATCAGGCAGTAGAAGAGAAAAGCGATGGTGGAACCGTTTCTCTATCATCTACTCCCCGCTGAGAGCCGCTCGTAGCTGATAGCCTTGTGACGGTTCCTTTATAAAAAAAAAAAAAAAAAAAAATAATAATCACAAAGAATAAATTCCGAACGGTCCCTCCGGCAAGGAGGCCTCGGATGCACGTTAGCGATCCACACGCCAACTGGGTGTGAGAGAGGAGATTTATTTGGCATGGCCATGCCTAGGGCAACCACACGGCAGGAAGACATCCGCTCGGCCATTTTTCCATCCGTCAGCGAGAACACCAGCCACCATTAAGAGCGTCCGCGAGTTATTTCGTTTAAAGAAACAAAATTGGTGATTAGTGTAGCACTTTTGGCCAGAATCGGGAACATTCGACCTAAAAGAAAGGTAAATATAAAATGAATAGCAGAACAAATAGAATTTTCAACCAGGGGATTTTGTTCAGAGCCCTCGTTACTGTATACAGGGCCACCTCATTACCGATCGGAAGAAACTGCCCTCGGCTACAATTAGCGGCCAGGCGGTAGGGAGAAAAAAAAAAAAAAAAAAAAAAAAGAAAAAAAACCCTTCTCCAGGAAATAAGGCGCAATCTCGGTGCTCGACTCGTGGGCCAGGAATCGCTGAATTCGTCGATTGAATATTACCCCCCCCCCCGTGGCGAGCCGCAGAACAGCAAACCCACCGAGGACCGTTCCGGAAGGCCGGTGCTCGCGGACGCCCCAGTCCTGCTAAGGAGCAACCCATCTGTCACCAGTATTGCAGACCTTTGGAGCGCTACAAGTTTTTGCCCTGGAGTACTACACCGCTGGACCGACCAACCTTTCCACGCTGACAAGGTTCAGGACAGCTATTTTCAAATCCGCTAGCTAGCGAACATTGGTCTCCCATTGGGCCCTCCGACACACACCCCTCCGGGACAGCGAATATCCACTTCCAGTGGCCAAACAATTATAGTTCTTTCCCATCTAGGTTATTCCTTGAGAGAAGCCAAATTAATTGTACTAAAAGGAAAAACAAAAGGAAAATTTTGTTTTATAACTTAAGCACATTCGGGAGGTTTCTGTGAGGAGTATATGGTGAGCTGCCAGGGTGTTTACTCGCGCCCTATACTTCCAAGATTTCGGTGAACGGCGATGGTCCAAGGGAAATACCTCCCTTCTCTTTTTTTTACAACCAGCCAACAGGTACTACGGGTCAACATCAGGGCGCTGCAGAGTCGACTCCCAGCAGAACCCCGGTGAGTACTAAATTTTTGGTTCTTTTAATATTTATTGACCGTCTGTTGAGAAAAAAAAAAAAAAAAAAAACAAACAAACGAAAAGAGAAGGCGGTAGCAATTCTGTATTTACGGTTCTAATGGTAAAGTAGTAGATTTGGGAATTTACAAAAAAAAAAAAAAAAAAAAAAAAAAAAAAAAATTTAATAACAGAAAATCCAAAAGAAAATAAAGGAGACAATATTTTTCTCCAGGCATCCCTAGGCCCCGGCAGCGATCCCTACGCTCCAGTCGGGTTCTACAAAATTTTATACATATTCTTAAAGCAATCGAGATGGAATTTTGTTGGTAATAAAAAGTTTTTTTTTTGAAATGAATTGAAATCTTTTCCGGAATCCTAGGCCATGTTAACCGATCACGTGTAACCGGACCCCCTTCCCCTTCTTAGGGATAGGGGCGGGCTTGAAGTTTGTTGGAGGGGTGCGCCAAGCTGTAGAGAATTGACGCACTAATATTAGGGTGGGTGAGTGGGTGGTCGATCGCGAGGAGGCAGACCTACTACCTATCTCTACGACGGGGAGGCGGACCTCGTGACGTATAATTTCCCTATTTTCCCTTTTCCAGGTGGTTTCAATGTGGGGTAACAGCAAGAAAAAAAAAAAAAAATATTCTAGAGGGGAATTCTCCATCCCCCTAGGGAGCGTATTAAATCCCTGCGGTGCACGTTGTGTCAAGTCCCCGAACCCCCCAACCGGCGAGCTGGTTCGTGCCGGCGACATGACGCTCCACGGACTTGATACTGGGCACTCACTCTCGGGCTACACGCCCTCCCCCTATGTTAGCGTCGTTCGATTCGGGCTACGCAAACATTACAAAATGGCGCCCAACGTGGGGCCCGAACGAGATAGGAAACTGTTTCGTTTGGGTCACCACATTAGGCTATACGGCATAATAAATTCGTCGTGATGTTCGGTAAGCATCACCTCTCACCTCTCTGGTAGTGGAAGTGAGAGGAACTCTGATGATATTTGTCCCTTACTACTTTCCCTCCCCCTAGCGAGTTTGTCCTGTATCCCCCTATCGGGAGAGGTTCAACGAGCCAGAACGTGGCGAGAGCTCCCGAGTTCTGTCATTGCGACTTGGTGGGGCTTCTCCAGAAGAGGGAATAGCATGCTTTGGTTGATGGGTGGCGCGTCGCGTGTCAGTGCGGGGCCAGCGTCTTGCGAGACCTTGCCCTTGCGACATGCCACGCCCCCTCCTGACAACCCGGAGCATACAGGGTAAACACAGCTCGGACGGATCGAGTGGCTGTCCTGGAGTACGATGAGAGATCGTGGCTGAGAGGGTTGCGACCCCTCTCTCATTGCCTCACGGGTTCTCCCCCCCAGCCGCGAAGGTCGAAGTAGCTTTACGAGTTTTGAAGGAGACTAGAGAGTTCGGTAAGGTTCAGGCCCAGCCGACCTGCTTGCCTCAAGTTATCCTTCGGGGCTACGTTTGGTTGCTGTCGAGCTGAGTTAGAACTCCCGTCCTTCCGTCATTCCTATCCCTTCCTTGCCAAAATAATACCGTAGTATAGGGTTATTTTGGGTTGACCTTTGAAAGTCCTCCGTTTCTGAATTTTCATATTACTGCTATTAAGGTTTGTCGAATATATTAACTTTTCAATTGCAAGGTAGATTAGGTCAGAAACTTTGTGCTCAAAGTGTTGGTGCTAGTAAAGTACAGTCGAAATTTTCTTTATTATAAACTAAAATTTTTTTTTGTTGCAGTCGAATTTAACGCTCGCAAGTCCGGTTACCACGGGATCGGAAAGAGGGCACATAGGGTTCTATAGTATGAATATTTTTTTTTGGTCAAGTTTACATAGACATTTTGAGTTAGGATATAATAGTAGGAGTTAAGTTCAATACTGAATTATTGAATTAAATCAGCGTGCTGAGAGAATTCGGGCGCTGCGATAGTTAGTCATTTTTTTTGTTGCGTAGTTAACGTTTCAACTATTTTGTTGATTATTGGGTGGAGGCTTAGAAATTTCGCTTCCCACCCACAGTCAGTATACCATTTACTCCAGCTGGGGTAATAGCTGAATTAAATTTTATTAGCCACGTGCGGAATACAGTTCAATCGAGCAGTAAGGTTGAGTCCTCCTTAGGCAGGGCCCAGAGGGGTGTGTTTGGAATTATTTTGTTTTGGCCATTATGACTGGAAAAGCAGGCGCGTCTCAAGACAGTAGCCTAGACGACACTGTGGTTGAGAGACCTAACGGTACCACACGCAGCGACTCAGGCGTAAGATTGTCTTCGCAAGTAACGGACGACAGTCCCTCGGCTTTAGGCACCTTACGTACGGAGCTACATGGGCTGCGCGATGCCCTCAATGAAATCAGGAGCGGTTATGGACTGATTCCTATAGGCGTCAATCAGCAGGGTAGTTCTAGTGTTCGAGGCAGAGGTACCCCCACAAGACCCAACAATGCCAATGCAAATCGTGGACGGGGCAGAGGTCGTCCCCCAAGGCCTGGTGTACGCACCGGTTTGAGGAGTCAAACTGATAGATCGGCTCGGGTTCCAGGCACCCCTAATTTCGATGAGGAGAGAAGCCCCGGAGAACGCCACCCTGGCGCACGCGAAAGTGGAGTGCCGGTAGTACATGTAGAACCTAGTCCCCCCTCACAACGTAGCGGGTTTGCCTCTGGTGACATGTCTGTTTTGACTTCGCCACGGGACGGTCTAGACTATGTACCGACTCGGAAGTCCGTAATGCTGTCATGGAATTTCACATTTAATGGAGATTCAAAAGGTATGACAGCCGAAGATTTTATATACCGCACCGATTGTGTAGCAAGATCTTGTGGAGTAAGTGAAGCAGAACTTTGTTCCAATATCCACTTCTTATTAAAGGACAAAGCCGAAGCATGGTTTTGGACAGTATTCCGGAGACAATTTAGGAGCTTTACCTGGCTTATCTTCAAACACCAGTTACAGGAAAGATTCCAACCGCCCCAGACTAATCACCGCATTTTGCAAGCGCTGATGACGGCACGTCAACTGGCGACTGAGAGTTACGCTGATTTTGAGCAGCGTATATTAGCGCTACAGTATAAGTTAGAGCGACCCTTGCCTGAAGCGGAGTTGGTGAAGATTATCAAAGATGGTCTTAGTCCACGATTGGCACATCTTGTTTACGTACAACCTGCCTTCACACTACTCGAGCTACGACACACCTGTAGGCAGGCAGAGCGCCTACAGACGAACACATCTCGCTTCAATAGTAACACAAGAGCAGTATTCGGTAAAGTTCAGGAGCTGAATTCAGAAGATGGAACGGTGGCAGCAACGGATGTAGAGGATGCAGGGATCGACGCCATTAGCGAAGGCCCGGCGGAGGTCAAATGCTGGAACTGTCACAGACCTGGACATTATTTCCAGATGTGCCCAACTGAGCAGAGGAACCTTTTCTGCTACAGATGTGGTAGCCCTGGGACCACCACCCCGCGATGCTATAAATGTTCGGGAAACCCAACTACGGGCAGCACTACAGCCGGAGTGCCGCGCCCGTCAACAACCCAGAGCCCGGCATCGAGCAATACGGAGTCTGTAAGAACTCCTCGCCCGAACCAACCACACAAATCTTAAGGAGATTACCTCTTATAAAGACGCAGCCACCTGACTCGACAATTTACTCATCGGATTTGTCCCTTAAATATTCTAATACACCTTCTACGCCAGCTAGATCATTTGCCCACCCCAACGAGACTTTCACGTTTCCGATTACGAAATCTACAGCCCTGAAGAAGAACTCCGCATTATCACTACATGAACGATGGACAAGGTATCAACAAGTTCGCAACCGTATATTTACCACAAGTATTGACACAGCCACTACTAAAAACAATCCTGCTTTTAATTGTACCCAGCGCAAGTACAAGTCCTTGTTGAGGGTACGAAGGCTGGCGGCGGAACGCAGACAGGTTGTAAGAAAGATAGCAGCTAGCATTGTACAAGTTTCTAATTACGATAGGCCATATGTCAAAGTCCAGATAAATGGCACTCCAATAATTGGTCTGTTGGACAGTGGGGCAAGTGTTACCTGTTTAGGGAAAGACTCAGACAAGTTTATTCAACAAGCTAATTTGGCACCGGTTGAGTTGAGAAGGTCAGTCGCCACAGCAGACGGGCAAGCACAGGAAGTCACTGGCCTCGTGAAGGCCTCAGTCACTTACCGTGGTATCACGAGACCCCTAACGATCTGTATTGTACCCAGCTTGGCCCAAGAACTTTATTTGGGAGTAGATTTTTGGCGGAGCATCAATCTAGCTCCTGGCCTTGTATCAGAGCTTTCCGTCTTGCCCAGTTCTGATGACTCACGCCACCACCTGTCCCCCGAACAAGCTTTACAACTGGAGAACACCATTGCCAAATTTCCTAGCTTCGCAATACATGGCCTGGGCAAAACTCACCTGATGGAGCACGTCATAGACACACAGAATGCTATACCAATTAAACAACGCCACTACCCCGTCTCACCAGCTATACAAAAACTAATGTATGAAGAACTAGATCGGATGCTATCTTTAGGAGTGATAGAAGAGTCCAACAGTCCCTGGAATTCGCCAGTAGTGTTGGTGCGAAAACCCGGAAAGAATCGGCTTTGCTTGGACTCTCGGGCAGTCAATAAGGTTACCGTTAAGGATGCATATCCGTTGCCGCATATTGATGGTCTCCTTGGGAGGCTTCAGGATACTCGATTCATCAGCGGCATAGATCTCAAGGACGCATTTTGGCAGATACCGTTGGAGCAACAGAGTCGCGAAAAAACCGCCTTTACGGTTCCTGGGCGACCGTTGTACCAGTTTACGGTTATGCCATTTGGCCTCTGTAATGCGCCCCAGAGGATGTGCCGGCTGATGGATCGAGTCATACCTGGGCACCTTCGGGAGAACGTCTTTGTTTATTTAGATGATTTGCTAGTGGTGACGCCCACCTTCGACAAACACATACAGGTTTTAGGGGAGGTAGGAGAACGTCTTCAGCAGGCTGGTCTAACAATTAATGTTGGCAAAAGTAGATTTTGCGTACGGGAAGTACGATACCTCGGCTTCGTGGTAGGAGACGGAACTTTAAAAACTGATCCGGATAAGATTACCGCCATCCGGGAGTTCCCCGAGCCGAAAACCCCCAAACAGCTACGGAGATTTCTGGGTATGACTGGTTGGTACCAGAGATTCGTGGCTAATTATGCGTCGGTGGCCGCCCCGCTCACAGATTGCCTGAAGAAGGCTAAGACCTTTCAAATTTCAGAGGAAGGTAAGAAGTCATTTGAACGGTTGAAAGCTGCCTTAATCTCGGCGACGGAGCTATACACGCCAGACTTTACGCAACGTTTTTATATACAGTGCGACGCCAGCACCACCGGTGTCGGGAGTGTTCTTTTTCAAAAAGATAGACAAGGGCACGAACATCCTATCGCCTTTATGTCGAAGAAAGTTAACCCGACCCAGGCCAAGTACAGTATAACTGAACTTGAGTGCTACGCTGCATTGCTAAGCGTGAAGAAGTTCCGGGCGTACATAGAAGGACAGCCTTTTACCATTATCACAGACCATGCCAGTCTACGTTGGCTTATGAGCCAGAACGATTTGAGTGGTCGTCTAGCTCGATGGAGCCTAAAACTACAAAGGTTTGATTTCGAGATTGAACACCGGAAAGGTAGCCAGAATGTAGTACCCGATGTCTTGTCGAGAGCTTATATGGATGAACTAAGTCTGACCGGAAGTTGGCCTATGGATGTGGAACTAACATCACCACATTTTGCATCAGAGGAATACGAGGCTCTGAAGACAACTATTCGGGATAATGCAAATCGATTTCCAGACCTATGCGTGTCAGACGGCTACATCTATGCTCGGCGAGAACCCCGTTCTGGAGACCCGGATGCTGAAGAAGCTTGTTGGAGGTTGTGGATTCCCAAACAGCTGACCCATGGTCTGATTGTCCAGGCTCACGAGCCACCCCAAACTAGCCATGGTGGGTTCCATAAAACCCTGTATCGTCTGCGCCAAAAATATTACTGGCCTGGTATGGTTAGCCAAGTCCGAAATTATGTACTGCAATGTGAGATTTGTAAGGCAACTAAGGCTAGTGCCCACGTTCAAAGACCACCTATGGGCAAACAGATGGATGTGCAGCGACCATTTCAGTTCCTGTACATAGACTTCATGGGACCATACCCACGAACCAAGAGGGGCAACCTATGTATTTTTGTCGTCATGGACGCACTCAGTAAATTTGTATTTCTACGAGCGATGAGAGCGGAATCAGCCGAGTCTGCTATCCGGTATCTGGAAGACGAGATTTCTACCACGTTTGGGGTTCCAGAAACAATATTTTCAGACAATGGTAAACAATTTGTATCTGCTATGTTTCAGAAACTCTGCTCCGACTATGGTATAAGACATGTCCGCACCGCAAAATACTCTCCACACCCGAATGCGTCAGAAAGAGTGAATCGGTCAGTTCTTGCAGCAATTCGAGCGTACATAGGGGATGACCATCAAAATTGGGACCTCCATCTTCCCAAGATAGCCTGCGCTCTTCGGAGTACGGTGCATCAATCGTTAAACATCGATCCCTATTACACATTGTTCGGACAACATATGGTGCTCCATGGAACTACCTATCCTCTACTAAGGAAACTGCATAGTCTGGAAGATGGTGATGCCAGATGCATACCGGTGTCAGATAAGTTAGCTCTAATCCGCGCGCGAGTGAAGGAGCAACTGGAGCGTGCACATACCCGGCACGAAAAAGCGTATAACACTCGGAGCCGTGAAGTCAGTTATACCCCAGGTCAGGAGGTCTTCAGGCGACTTTTCACCCACAGTAATATGCCACAGGGAAGAAACGCTAAACTAAACAAAAAATTCGACAAAGCCAGGATAGTTCGGCCATTAGGCAGCTCCCTCTATGAGTTGGAAGACCTACGCGGGAAGCCGTTGGGCATATACCATGCCAAGGACATCAGGCAGTAGAAGAGAAAAGCGATGGTGGAACCGTTTCTCTATCATCTACTCCCCGCTGAGAGCCGCTCGTAGCTGATAGCCTTGTGACGGTTCCTTTATAAAAAAAAAAAAAAAAAAAAATAATAATCACAAAGAATAAATTCCGAACGGTCCCTCCGGCAAGGAGGCCTCGGATGCACGTTAGCGATCCACACGCCAACTGGGTGTGAGAGAGGAGATTTATTTGGCATGGCCATGCCTAGGGCAACCACACGGCAGGAAGACATCCGCTCGGCCATTTTTCCATCCGTCAGCGAGAACACCAGCCACCATTAAGAGCGTCCGCGAGTTATTTCGTTTAAAGAAACAAAATTGGTGATTAGTGTAGCACTTTTGGCCAGAATCGGGAACATTCGACCTAAAAGAAAGGTAAATATAAAATGAATAGCAGAACAAATAGAATTTTCAACCAGGGGATTTTGTTCAGAGCCCTCGTTACTGTATACAGGGCCACCTCATTACCGATCGGAAGAAACTGCCCTCGGCTACAATTAGCGGCCAGGCGGTAGGGAGAAAAAAAAAAAAAAAAAAAAAAGAAAAAAAACCCTTCTCCAGGAAATAAGGCGCAATCTCGGTGCTCGACTCGTGGGCCAGGAATCGCTGAATTCGTCGATTGAATATTACCCCCCCCCCCCCCCCCCCCCCGTGGCGAGCCGCAGAACAGCAAACCCACCGAGGACCGTTCCGGAAGGCCGGTGCTCGCGGACGCCCCAGTCCTGCTAAGGAGCAACCCATCTGTCACCAGTATTGCAGACCTTTGGAGCGCTACAAGTTTTTGCCCTGGAGTACTACACCGCTGGACCGACCAACCTTTCCACGCTGACAAGGTTCAGGACAGCTATTTTCAAATCCGGCGCTAGCGAACATTGGTCTCCCATTGGGCCCTCCGACACACACCCCTCCGGGACAGCGAATATCCACTTCCAGTGGCCAAACAATTATAGTTCTTTCCCATCTAGGTTATTCCTTGAGAGAAGCCAAATTAATTGTACTAAAAGGAAAAACAAAAGGAAAATTTTGTTTTATAACTTAAGCACATTCGGGAGGTTTCTGTGAGGAGTATATGGTGAGCTGCCAGGGTGTTTACTCGCGCCCTATACTTCCAAGATTTCGGTGAACGGCGATGGTCCAAGGGAAATACCTCCCTTCTCTTTTTTTTACAACCAGCCAACAGGTACTACGGGTCAACATCAGGGCGCTGCAGAGTCGACTCCCAGCAGAACCCCGGTGAGTACTAAATTTTTGGTTCTTTTAATATTTATTGACCGTCTGTTGAGAAAAAAAAAAAAAAAAAAAACAAACAAACGAAAAGAGAAGGCGGTAGCAATTCTGTATTTACGGTTCTAATGGTAAAGTAGTAGATTTGGGAATTTACAAAAAAAAAAAAAAAAAAAAAAAAAAAAAATTTAATAACAGAAAATCCAAAAGAAAATAAAGGAGACAATATTTTTCTCCAGGCATCCCTAGGCCCCGGCAGCGATCCCTACGCTCCAGTCGGGTTCTACAAAATTTTATACATATTCTTAAAGCAATCGAGATGGAATTTTGTTGGTAATAAAAAGTTTTTTTTTTGAAATGAATTGAAATCTTTTCCGGAATCCTAGGCCATGTTAACCGATCACGTGTAACCGGACCCCCTTCCCCTTCTTAGGGGTAGGGGCGGGCTTGAAGTTTGTTGGAGGGGTGCGCCAAGCTGTAGAGAATTGACGCACTAATATTAGGGTGGGTGAGTGGGTGGTCGATCGCGAGGAGGCAGACCTACTACCTATCTCTACGACGCACAGTGTTCCAAATCGCTCAAAAGCTGGCCAAAATTAAAAAAATGAAAGTCAAAAAACTATATTTCTAAATATACAGATTTATTGAGGACATCCTGATGCTTCACATAGTAATAATTTTTTTTCACTAATACTACATTTTACTATGTTTTTTGACTGTTAAAGTTGGCAGAGTAGTCATCGAGTAAATTTTCAAATTTTATCTTACCTTTTCAAAGCTGTGTCATACACCTGAACGTGAGAAAAATATGTACATATAGTATTTATTTGTTAGCCACAATGTTGCTCTTTTGAAAACACCCAAATAACGGTTTAATTTTGTAGCGGTTTACGTGTGACGTCACTCTTAGCGTAACCCTTGACAGAAAACAGTATTTTTAATATATTCAGACCTACAAACCGTCCGACACGGGTCGGCGCGGTGATTCCAATGGGAACGTATTCTCCTAACGGTGATGAATATGGGGTATAAAATTCAGCTGCCGCAACCTGCCGCAGCTACAGTTATGAACCTCCATTTACAACTCTATACATGTCAATATGCTGTTTGCGATATTATA
Source organism: Dysmachus trigonus (assembly GCA_949715965.1). Lineage (NCBI taxonomy): Eukaryota > Metazoa > Arthropoda > Insecta > Diptera > Asilidae > Dysmachus > Dysmachus trigonus. The sequence goes on along the minus strand of OX454321.1, from coordinate 35,018,296 downwards.
CGTATGTTCGGCTGTTGGAATTACTGCATATACTGTAATGCGCGTTCGTTTTTGTGTAGCTTATTTGGCAGGTCTTAATATAGGCTGTTTTAAATTCAAAATTTCAAAATGGCGGATCCAGTATGGCTGTTTGAAATTGCTAAATATTACCCATTTCATTTTTGAATTTGTACAGAGAGGCCACGGATTTCAAGTACTTTATTTCAATTGTGGGATTCAAGATGGCGGATTAAATCTATAATACCGGATCGAAATTAGTAAATTTTACGATATTTTTACAAGGATATTATAAGCAGTTATTTAATGTGTTATGGTTTTTTTTTTTTTTAAATATATTGTATTTTGCTAATTATGCGAGTGTTTTTATTAATTTTCCGAAAAGAAATATTACGGAAGAGATCCGTGAAGTTTTAACCTTTTTTTACTACAAATATAAAAAAAGGTGGGTAAAGGCCAATCAAAAAAATTCCACATTTTTACGGAGATTTTCGGATTGGCTAAACAAAGTTTTAGTCTTTTACAAACCCCCAACACCAGAAACGTGCTCTAAAGTTGGCCGTCCTGAAAAAAGCTTTGGGGAAAGTAGTGAAAGGTCGAAGCGTCGCAATATTGAAGATTTGCGGCAAAATTACCCTATTGAGCAGTTATCTCTCGCTACTGAAATGAAGTTCCGAGATAAATATTTTCAGGTCTCTCATATTGGATCCGTCATTTTGATAGCAGAGATGAAATAAGCAACCCCAAAGACCCGTATATTCGGGTTTAAATCCAATGAGGATTACATTTGTGATCCACCATATTGCATCCGCCACATTTAATTTTTCAATTTTGACAACGGACTTGAAATCAGCTATACCAAAAACCCTCATATTCCAAATTTTACTTAAGTAAGATGGGATTTTAAATTTTTGGTCCGCCATTTTGAATTTTTTCATTTAGATACCAGAAATGTAACAAGCAGCATCAATAACCCTTATATACCAATTTTGGTATAAATCCGACAAGATTTTGCAATTTCGGTCCGCCATTTTGGATTTGCCATTTTGAATTTTGTCATTCCGATACCAGAAATGTAACAAGCAGCATCAATAACCCTTATATACCAATTTTGGTATAAATCCGACAAGATTTTGCAATTTCGGTCCGCCATTTTGGATCCGCCATTTTGAATTTTGTCATTTCGATACCAGAAATGTAACAAGCAGCATCAATAACCCTTATATACCAATTTTGGTATAAATCCGACAAGATTTTGCAATTTCGGTCCGCTATTTTGGATCCGCCATTTTGAATTTTCCCATTCCGATACTAGAAATGAAACAAGCAGCATCAAGAACCCTTATATACCAATTTTGGTACAAATCTGACAAGGTTTTGCAATTTCAGTCCGCCATTTTGGATCCGCCATTTTGAATTTTTCAGTTTTGAAAACGGATTTGAGATCAGCGATACCGAAAACCCCCGTATACTCAGTTTCAAGCATTTCTAACGGGATTTCGAATTTTGGCCAGCTTTTGAGCGATTTGGAACACTGTGCGACGGGGAGGCGGACCTCGTGACGTATAATTTCCCTATTTTCCCTTTTCCAGGTGGTTTCAATGTGGGGTAACAGCAAGAAAAAAAAAAAAAAAAAAAATATTCTAGAGGGGAATTCTCCATCCCCCTAGGGAGCGTATTAAATCCCTGCGGTGCACGTTGTGTCAAGTCCCCGAACCCCCCCAACCGGCGAGCTGGTTCGTGCCGGCGACATGACGCTCCACGGACTTGATACTGGGCACTCACTCTCGGGCTACACGCCCTCCCCCTATGTTAGCGTCGTTCGATTCGGGCTACGCAAACATTACAACGTCAAGTTTCGTGATAAATATTTTAATATTTCCAAATATCATTAAAACAATTTGTCCATTGTAGCCACATGTTTCTAAGTTTTCTGGTTTTTTTGATGACGCAATAAAATGATGGGTGCTAGTGAACTTATCTAGCACTGTATGTTTTGTGTTTTGTTTTACATGTGTTTAAACTCAAATATGTTTATTGAAATTATGTAATACCCACCTTTTGGGTGCGATATCATTAAAACCAGAAAAGTTGGAAACATTTGAGCCAGTGCACCACTTTTGCTCGTCAGTGTACGTCATGCACAATGCAGTGTACAGATAGAAAATCAGCTAGCCAATATCCACATGGAAATATTTTTTTTATAAATTCGACATAAGATATATATACTTTATGTTTTAAATATTTTTGATTCTCTGTTCCCTCTTTTATCATATAAAAAATAAGTTTATAACAATCAACGCGTGGGTCATTTAAAAAGCCTGCGTGGGTCAGTATCTGACTGCTACTAACAAATATACTTCTAAAACTTGGGAGAGAGACTTGGAAGTAGTTGACTGCGCCAACCCCACATTAAAATCATTTCCTACTCCTCGTTGGTAGCCGCCTTCTGCGAAGAAACGTAAAGCAGCAGCCTGCCTTGTGGAAGGCATTACTGAATAGGACCCTTGAGGCGACTTAAACCTCCTTTCTAACTTGTTCAAAATAAAAATGAATGCCTCTTTTGTTATCTTAAAGTGATTCTTAAACCTATTAATTTAACAAAATAAATTTTTTATTCTGAACACAAATAACATATTTGCACTTCATCCGGCAGATTTAGAGGATCGTTTATATTCCTAAGGTACCTTCGTTGGAGGGTGATCGCTTTGATTTCTTCATCACTTTCTTTATCGGTATCTAACCACATTTCAACACTAACCATTTTTTAGGTAATGGCTATTTATTTGGCTATTTTCTATTTATATATTATTTGAGAAAACTTCTGACATCAAATCCAAGTCAATTTATCTTAAAAATTACATTTATAGGGGCAGTGTTACCTTCTTTCCCTGCTTCGACCTCACTTTTTTCGTCACTCATATTTTGATGTTTCATTCCACTTTCAGAATAACACATGAAAAGTGACATGACAAAAAAAGTGACCTCTGTCGAAAAGTGAGTCGAATGTCAGAATAGGGGCCTCTGTATTGGTAAAAATTTGTGGACCCGCATTAGGAGATGCTCTAATAAGTATATTTATGAACAGACCGGTATAATCCCTATAATGAGATACAAGATAAATGCTAGTACCAAATTTGTTAAGATCTCTGCCAACCATCATAATACTTTAGTAAAGAAATGTTATCTCGACAATGCTGAGTCGCGCCTGTCGGATTTCTACGCACCTTTTGCCTTGATAAATGATCCAAATAGTGACTTACTATTAGACATAAATAGAAATGACAGCCTGCCTAGATATTATAGAGCTTCCTCCTTGTCTTCCCAGAACCGTAGGTAGAACAAAGTGATATTAGAGAATTCAGCTATTGTATTTATAATTTTTGACTTAATTTTATGGTTGTTGAGAAAAATATATTTTTGACTGAAATGTATTTGCTTTTAACTCCTGTGGAAACATTTCCTTTTGTTGTGATAGAGGTCGTCCGTAATTCACATCATGTTCATGGTATGGGTGAATTGACTCATGTAAACGCTCTACGTAGGTTAGTTTGGTTCACTGACATAGAGGAACTGGACTGCTAACCGCCGTCTGAAAAACGAGACCATTTTTAGCGCAGGCTCAAACCACATGGCGCAAATCATGCTATTAAAAATTCCCTAAAATACCGCACAATTATGTTTAAAATGAAGCAAATAAAAAATAATTAAGCTGTCATGAACCGATTTCTTTTATATCACGCTTAATTTTAAGTTTTTTTCACAAAAATGTTCCTCGCGGTAATCAGCTGCGGTCTTAAGAAAGACAAAGATAGCTATACAAATTATTTTTCTGCCTTTGTCTAACCTTCACATTTCTCGTTTGTACCAACCCAAGCTAAAAGTTGTATTACAAAATGAAGTAGCCATCTGTTGGACATCGTTAAACTATTCTAACAGCTGATTGCAACGGAAAATGATGAGTTGGCGGGCAACTTGTAAAGGCTGTCGTGGGTAAAAGTGATGTGCAAAAAGCTTGTGTTTACTTTTATTTATCTATTGGGAGTATCAAAAAGATGCATCACACGCGAAGATACTAGAAAAAACCAAAAGAAGTGCACATACATGGCGCCACCTTCATTTGGCTATTGGCCATTTTTTTTTGTAAATTTGTCTGCCTGCGGGCTTAAGAAAGAGCGAGATAGTTAGAATTCGGTCAAAATTTGGTCTTACTTTTGATGTGAGTTTTTGTACGGGATCAGCAGTCCAGTTCTTATATGTCAGTGGTTTGGTTTAAGATTATGATTAACTGACAATAGTCAATAGAATAAACACCGGTTGCAACTCTGTGCTCTTAAATACACAAGTATGTTAATAAGTTACTAAGGCTCGTATGTAGAGAAATACTTTTGTTACACATACCTAAGATTTTTGAGCAAACAGTTTTAGCTCATAGCTGAAGAAGTAAGAAATTCCTGTTAGAAAGAATTGTACAAAACATATTGTAGTCGAATAAACAACTGAACTGAACTGACTTTTTTCACTCAACAAACTAACAAGTCAATTTATTTGTTACCATCTCGTGTGTATATGCATCAAAGTCTTTTTCTTTTAACATTAGAATTACGAAGACCAGTCAAACTGATTTCTTCCTTGAATTAACACTAGATTTACCACGACCAGTCAAATTGACTGGTACTCTATTTATTCTCTGAATTGATTAAATTTTGTAAAGTTATCTCCTAAGAGTTATGCCAAAGCTTATTATGGTTCAAAATTACGACATGACAAAGACTTTTTTCCCATTTATTTATTTAAATACTTTAAAGGTACCGAAAATTATAAAAATTACAGGTTTTTACGCTGGTAAATCTAGTGTTAAAGGTTATCTCTCAAGAGTCATGCCAAAACTTATTAACCCGTTAAGGCCCAAACGGACGCATTTTCAGAATTTTTTTCATCCGCCATAAATTCTACTGAAACCTTCACACCTTCAAGTTTGGAATTGGCCAAATACTGATGTAAAATTTAATAATTTTTAATGAAAATTTGGAACAACAGAGGTTATGTTCCCATTTTTCACAAAAAGCGTGAAGAGTCCTGTGAATGAGAAGAGTTATTTATGAATTCGCATAGTCAAAGTTTGTAAGTTTAAATAAATTATCATTTATTTTACCTTTTTGAAAATAATAGTCAAGCATGAATTCGTACTGTTGAGGTTACGGAAAGAGTCCCGGGAAAAGGAAAGTATTTGAAAAGGCGAATTGCTTACCGGCCTAAATGCAAAATGAAACACAAATTTGAAGTTCTGGGCCGAAATTTTGATCAGTGGTGATAGCTCGCTTTGAAGCAGTTACGATAAGTGTGGCGAGAATGAACTTTTTAAAATAAGTAAAAATCTGGTAAAAAGTTTGGTAGTGGGGATAAACATCAAAAGTGACTGCCGTGTTTTTGCTTCACTCGCATATGTAGTTATCTTTCCTCGCACTTTTTCTCCGTAGCTTACATGCAACACCTGAGCCTCTCCATTGTTCGTTATTCCTTCAAGGCTGAACAGGCAGAATATTTTAGAAAATCCTTCACAGTTCTGTCAGTTGAATCTCAGGATGCCACAAACATATCGAAGTGCATCCTTGAATTCGTTCTGCTTAAAACTAATTTCTACATTGCTCTTTGCAATGTTTTGCGAAGGAACACTTTGAGTAACGGAACTATTCAACAATTGACTAATTAACGGGAAATATCTTGTGTCGTATTAGGCGATGAGTTTAATAAAATAATCAGTATATTGTGCATATAACAGCATTCCTTTAAGTGCATCAATGGAATAACTAAAATGTGCCGTGGTTTACATTAAATAAAATTCTTCTTGTGGCTTTCCGTTGATGATTCACACAATTAAGTTACATATCGTAGGTAAAAAAGAGTGCTGAAATTGTTTTGAAGGGAAACTAGGCACGTTAGGTCAAGGGGTGCACTACATACAGTGGTGGACAAAAGTATTCACACAACACCGTTTGATGAATAAAACAAGTATTAAAACAAAACCAAAAGGAAATATTTATTTAATTTTTTTGGGAAAATAATTATTCATGCATAAGCTATTAAATAACATCAAAATAAAATAAATATAATAACATCATATTCTGGAAAACAACAAAATATTTCAAACCGCATCTTTTTGTCTGGACAAAAGTTTTCACACACTGAGTTTTAAAAGATTTTCTGCACTACATAAGCAAGTTGTAACACTGGCAAATCTGATATTAGTAATACAATAGGGAACTCCCGCAAAGAATTCGACAGGAGGTAAAACGTATTTGAGTGCATGGTTTATTTGTAAAGTCCTTAAAGTAGGGATCATGGCTTGCAAGCAAAAAAAAAACTACTGAACAAGACCGTAAAATAATGTTGAAGCTTTTTAAAAAAAATAAATAGTATGGAGAAATTCGAAATATAATGGGTAGAAATCAAATTAAAATTTGCAGTATTGGAAAACGTTACAAAAACAGTTCAGAATTTAAAAATTCTCCACGAAATGGACGTCCACGAAAACTAACTACAAGGCAGAAAGCGCAGGTTATTTGAAAACGCTTTATTTCGGCTTATAAATCCCATTAATGAATTACAATTACAAAACACAGGTTGTAAGAATGATTAAGAAAAAACCCAGGACAACATCATCAGAGGTTGCAGCTCAAGATAAAGTCGATTTTAAAAAAGATGTTCACTCTAAAACCATACACAGAGTCCTTCATCGTAATGAATATAATGCACGGGTACCAAGACGAAAACCGCTAATTATTATTTCGGTCTGACGGTAGAACCCTGATCTGGAGAAAACCCACACGTAGTTAAATACAAACAACCTAACAAGCACAGTTAAACACGGTGGTGGGGGAGTCATGGTTTGGGGCAATATGGCTGCTTCAGGTGTTGGCGAGCTTGTTTTCATTGAGCAAATTACGGATCAAAAATTTTAGCTAAATATTCTGAAGGAAAATTTGAAAAAGAATACCGAAAAGTTAGGCTTTAGTGATCAGTTTTATTCCCAGTATGACAACGATCCAAAACATACGGCTCATAATTTTAAAATGTGGATAGCCTACAATGTTGCACATACTTTACTGACTCCCCCATAGTCACCGGACCTCAATCCAATTGAGCATGAGGAAGAATTGGAACGGAACTTGAGGAATCACACAATTTCTAACAAAACAAATTTAAAGGAGGTGCTTCAATTAGAAGGGCAAAAAATAACGGTAGATTACACAAAAGAAAGCTCGTGCAGTCGATGCCTAGGAGACTAAAAAAGGTAATCAAACAGAAAGGACTTCCGACGAAATATTAAATTAAAAAAATTAACTATAATTAACGCAATATTATGAGCTGTGTGAAAACTTTTGTCCGGGCGAAAAGGTGCAATTTGAAATATTTTTTTGTTGTTTTCCAGAATATGGTATTATTATATTTATTTTATTTTGGTGTTATTTAATAGCTTAAGCATGAATAATTATTTTCCCAAAAAAATTAAATAAATATTTTCTTTTGGTTTTGTTTTAATATTTGATTTATTCAACAAACGGTGATGTGTGAATACTTTTGTCCTCCACCGTATGTTGTTGCAGGCCTTCACTGACAGTTTGATCGCAATAATACTAAGGTTGGAATTTTCGGGGAACAAGTTAAGAATACGGTCACCTCTCGGATTTTAATGATACTCGATAGGAACGTTCGCCTAGGCTAAGAACGAACGAATATGAAAAAAATTTTTGCCGAAAAGCCATACTTTCCTACTTTCCGAGAAATTCCACTTTGAATTTCTAAAAAGTAACTTCCACAACTAGAATTTTTCGTGTATTTCATTAAAATAACGCGCAGTGACCACACTATACCGCACTACACTGCACTACACAACATTTTCGCACTAGTAATTCCTCCATTGCATGAACAAAAATGCCTTGAAATATAGAATTTTGCATTATTTTTGTTGTTCTTACCTGTAGTCCAGATGACAGAAGCCTTATTTATTTCTCGACTTGCCTCAGAAACATCCTCTAAGGCAATCCTTTCCCACATTCAGGCTCGAAATACTTGCATACACAATATATCTTGTCGGAAAATTGATAAAGCTGTAAGCCCTATTGCATCTTTTATTTTACACTAGCTGGGTTACCCGATTTCACCCGGCGTTGGGTAAATACTTACTAATTAAAGACTTCTCAAATTTTCTAGTTTTTTATATCCTAGAGATTGTTTCAACCCGAAAACCCTTTTATGGATCCGCCATCATGAATTTCCAAACCTTAATAATATTCAAAAATAGTGGCCTTAAAATAATCATTGTATAAATTTTCATTAAAATCCGTTGGAATCGATCAATTTTGGTCGCCATTTTGGATCCACCATCTTGAATTTGGAAATTTTGCAAGTATTCAAAATTAGTGGCCTCAGAATAATCATTGTACTAATTTTCATTAAAATCCGTTGAAATCGAGACATTTGGTCTCATATTGGATCCGCCACCTTGGATTTACAAATTGTGATAATATTCGAAATTTTTAGCCTCATAATAATTATTGTGCCAATTTTCATTATTCATTCTGGACGCCATGTTGGATTTGGAAATTTTTATATTATTCGAAATAAGTGGCTCCGGAATAATCATTGTACTAATTTTAATTAAAATCCGTTGAAATCGAGACATTCTTATCGTCATGTTGGATCCGTCATCTTGGATTTGGAAATTTAGCTAATATTCAAAATTAGTGGCCTCAGAATAATCATTGTACCAATTTTCATTAAAATCCGTTGAAATCGATAAATCTTGGTCGCCATAGTGTATCTGCCATCTTGGATTTGTAAAGTTTGATAACATTCAAAAGCAGTGACCTCAAAATAATCATTGTGCTAATTTTCATTAAAATCCGTTGAAATCGAAAAATATTGGTCGCCATATTGGGTCCGCCATCTTGAATTTGTATATTTTGATAACATTCAAAATCAGTGATCTCAACATAATCAATGTACCAATTTTCGTTAGAAACCGTTGAAATTGAGAAATATTGGTCGCCATTTTGGATCCGCCATCTTGTATTTCTAAATTTTGATAATATTCAAAATCAGTGACCTCAAAACAATTGCTGTACTAATTTTCATTAAAATTCGTTGAAATCGAGAAATCTTGGTCGCCATATTGGATCCGCCTCTTGAATTTCTAAATTTGGAGAAAGGATTTGAAATCAGCATACCGTAAAACCCCTATGTTCCAATTTTCATGAAAATTGCTTCAAATTTAAAAATTTCAACCGCCATCTTGGATCCGCCATTTTGAAACCCTATGTATTATCCGAAAAAAAATTAGCCTATATGTTAAATTGTACTACCTTCGGACAAAAAATGAAAAATATCGATGCAAGCGTTTAGGCGTGATTGAGCAACAAACAAACAAACAAACAAACAAACTAACGAACTTTCATTTTTATATGTATATACGGATAGGGATAGGGATGTGTTGTTATATTCCTCCTGATCTAATCAATACACTTGACAGGGACGGATATAGTATGTATGATGTATTAATTTCAAGACTGGAATTCATTAATAACTTAATGAATCCAGACGACAATCTCCTTTTATTGGGTGATTTCAACATACCCAACGTTCAATGGGTAGCCAATTCTGCTGACGATGGCTGCCATCCCTTTAATAAATTAAGTTCTAAAGAGTCTTCATTTTTGGGATCGGTTTTCTCTTTCGGTCTCAATCAGATTAGTTCCATACAGAATGATATGGGTCGGCAGCTTGATCTTGTATTTTCCACTGATTGCAACAATATAATTGTTGATCACAGTCCAGTTCTTCTTTCTACTCTTGACAAATATCATCCGCCTCTCCAAATCGATTATTTTCATAGTCCTGAAAATACTAAACATATCAACGTTAGCGACTATGCTACAATTTCAGGAAGGCGGATATGGACAAACTTTCCAGAAGAATATCTTCCATTGACTTCACTACACTTTTATCTAATGATAACATTGACAATACTTTGTCCACGTTCTACGCCTTACTCTTTAACATTTTTGAATCTTGCGTTCCTTACGAACGGCAGCGTTCCCTTACGAACGGCAGCGTTCCCTTACGAACGGCAGCGTTCCCTTACCTCATCACCTCCCTGGTTCAATAGCGATCTTCGGATCCTTGGAAATAGGAAAAATAAGTTGTGGAAGGCATACCTTTTGGAGAGGAATAACTTTTCGTACGATGAATTTGTTGAATGTTATAATAAATTTCAGGAATATTCCACACAGTTATATGTATAACGATTACGTGAAACGAATGACAACTGAATTCTACAACAATCCGCGCGCATTTTATAAATTTATTAACTGTAAAAGAAAAGTGGACGACTACTCAGCTAATATGCAATATGAAGGAGTCTCCAGTGACACTCCATCTGCAATATGCGATATGTTTGCATCCTTTTTCGAAAAATCATTCTCCCCTGAATCTTAACAATTTTAACCACTTAAACAAAAACTCTATTCCTATTAATTTATCCATCTGCATTACTCCTGATGATATCCTCAAGCATATCAATGAGCTCCGTCTTGATTTTACATCAGTAACCGATGGTATTCCCCCAGCTATTCTTAAGGCTGGTTCTAATGAACTAGTCATGCCTTTAATATTAATTTTTCAAAAGTCTCTCGAGACTGGATAATTTCCTGTGCTCTGGAAGACCTCCCTCATCATTCCTATTCATAAAAAGGGTAACAAAAATGAGGTATGTAATTACAGGCCTATTGCGAAACTCTCGTGTATCCCAAAACTTTTTGAATCAATTGTTCACTCACAATTTTCAACTGTCTGCAAGCGCCTCATTTCAACAAACCAGCACGGTTTTTTGTCGGAGCGCTCTACTTCTACGAATCTCCTCGAACTTGTTACCTTTGTTTTTCTGAAGGCTTTCAGATTGCATCTATACTGACTTCAGCAAGGCTTTCGGTAAGCTTTCTCATTCTGTAATAAGACTTAAATTAGTAAGTCTAGGCTTTCCGCCACTGCTTATTAATTGGATCCGTTCTTATTTACTCGACAGGACATATCAAGTTTATTTTCGTTGCTCCACCTCGAACAAGATATCAGCTACGTCAGGAGTCTCGCAGGGTAGTCTTTTAGCTCCACTGCGTTTTATATTATCTATTTATGGCATCTCACAACTCCTTCAAACCTGTAAAATCCTAATCTACGCAGACGACATGCAAATATTGTTTCGAACAAGAAATATTCTGGAACGCGGTTCAAAATTATCTAAACATATTCCATTTGTGGTGTACACACAATAATTTAGAATTAAATATTGGTAAGTGCGAAATCATGATTATACCTGCGTTTTGATTATACCTTATCGAATCATGCTCTACGACGTGTTCAATCTGTCCGTGACTTGGGAGTTATTCTGAATATTATTCTGCAAATTAGACTTCGTTGAGCATATCAACTGCACGGTGGCTAAAGCTACCTTTATGCTGGGATTCATCAAAAAATGGTCCCGTGAATTTTTCAATAGAACTGTCTTAAAACAGCTTTATTTTTCTTTTGTTAGGTCAATTCTCGAATACGCAAGTCAAGTTTTGTCGCCCTATTATCAAGTCCATATTGACTGCGTCGAATCTGTGCAAAGAAAATTCGTCAGATTCGCTCTTAAGCATTTACCTTGGAGCAATCCAGTTCTTCTCCCATCTCATAATGATCGTTTTAGGCTCCTCGATATGCACTCTCTGCTCAAGCGTCGGGAGATTGCAGACATTGTTTTTGTTCACCAATTATTAATTGGTAATATTGATTCAGCTTCCCTTAAAAGCGAATTCACTTTCAGATTGAACGAGCGTAATCTTAGGGTAGTGTCACTTCTACAAACTAGTTTATGTATGTAAAAATAACTATAGCTTTTTCCAGGCTATTAACCGGATGAGGTTAAATGTAAATAAGAATGCTGATTTGTTTGATGTTCGTGTCAGTAAGCATGCACTAAAGAATAGTCTGTTTGGTGGTTGAGGTCGCATGTCTACTAACATCGGACCAAATGATGAATAATCAGTCATATGCTACAGATTAATTCTGTTATTTTACAAAACTTTGACTAAGCTGATGGTCTGTTAAATAAAATGTCGGGTAAATGGCCTTCAAGGCTTTGCGGATGGCCAGGATATAACAGTTAATGGTGCTCGCTATCGCGAAATGATAATCCAGTTTTTTGTGACTAAGTTGCAAGACATGGATGTGGACGACATAAGCTTTATGCCAATAAGCCAACGACCACCCACGTTTTGAAGGAGGAAATTCACCGCTGTATCAACGAAATTCAGATATATTTATGTAAAACGTTCATGGAAAATTTCAACAAAAGATTGCGTATATTCCAGCAAAGCCGTGGAGGCCATTTATCCGATATTGTATTCCATATATGTATAACCCTATACTGTATACTTTATGGATCAATAAAAAAATTACAATTTTCAATTACAAAGCTGAGTTTTCTATGAAAATTAATTCTAGCGTGAATTTTGAAACACCCTTTATTAGGAAAATTTCTAGTTAATCGACAGTTTGTAAAAGGAAAATTGCCAGTTAATAGACAGTTTGTATAAGGAAAATTCCTAGTTAATAGACAGTTTGCAAAAGGAAAATTCTCAGTTAATAAACAGTTTGTATAAGGAAAATTCCCAGTTAATAGGCAGTTTGTAAAAGGAAAATTCCCAGTTGATAAACAGTTTGTATAAGGAAAACTCCCAGTTAATAGACAGTTTGCAAAAGGTAAATTTCTAATTAACAGACAGTTTGTAAAAGGAAATTTCTGTACGGGCAAACAAGATAAATTTTATTTTTATCAATATCAACATTTCGTAAACACATTAAAAATAAAATTATTTGGAATGCACTTAGATGTCAACATATGTTATCTAATTTTCTGAACGTTCCCTTGAAGATTAGATGTGGGTTCCACAAAGATGACGTTCCAGAAAGATAACAGTGTCACGAAGACGTTTTTGTTCATGCAGTGAGGGATTACTAGGGCGAAAGTGTTGTGTAGTGAAGTGTAATGCGATGTAGTGCGGTCACTGCGTGTTATTTTAATTAAATTCGGCTGCAATTACTCGAAAAATTTTAGTTGTGGAAGTTACTTTTTAAGAAATTTAGTTAGTTTCATTACAATCCAAGAGGTGACCGTATTCCTAACTTAAGCCAAATGCAGAAATATCCTGTCGACAAAGTTAAATTTTCCTGAAAGTACGGCTGTCCGAGGAAAATTGTTTGCATATTCGTTGCTTTTGAGCCTAGACGAATGTTTCTACAAAGTTTCATTGAAATCGAAGAGATGACCGTATTCTTGACTTGTTCCTGGTTTCCTTTTGTCATTATTATTATGTTATTGTTAAGTAGGTCGTTAATGCATTCTCGGTGCCTCCCGATAGCAAAGCGACTCATGAGATCTATTGTGCTAGTCCTCTCTATTTAAACCCATTCCACGTCAAGGTCCTTGAAATAGACTAGGTCCTCTGGGGAGGACACATCTGCCGGAGCGTTGATGGATGCTCCGAAGTTTGTCAGTCTTTGTCGTTCTAAGGCTGGATATTGGCAGAATACTTGTTCTGCTGTTTCTTCTTCTTCAAGACAGAAGCGACATGTATCATTGTCCTCCACACATATCTTTTTGAGATGTTATCTTATCCCCTTGTTTGGCCCTGAAGACAATTATCTTATGCTTGTAAGTTGGAGAGTAGAGGTTTAGATTTTCTCGCCAAGTGATCGATGAGCACGGGAGCTCTTTAAGATCCTACCTGACCTGTTCCTGATAACAGATTCAATCTGTTTGTCGAGGAATTCTTCCCTTTTCTGGTATGTACCTTCAGTCTTTACCTCAAATCTGATATGATGATGGTTGGAGAGAGAGGCTTTTTTAAATACATGCCATTTGTTTATACAACCAAGCAAAGAGGGGACAACTAGAGTTAAGTCCAATACGTCACTGCGTAAGGCGTTTGAAAAGGTAGGTTCCGTACCAGTGTGGGCTATTTTTAAGTTGTTCACCATAAGAAAGTCCAGTAGGTACTCATCCCTTCGATTAATGTTGCTGCTGCCCAGATGGTATGGTGCGCGTTCCCGTCGCAGCCTATGGTGACGGGTCCACCTCTGTGTCTGTAAAACTCCAACAGTTGCTACCGGAGATCTAGGTGGAGCCGTCTCCGTGTCGCCTGGGAAGTAGGCTGAGGCAATAATGACCTCTCTTCTTCCGCGTTTGTAGGGACATCTATAATAACATCAACCAGGTTACGCGAGATGAGCTCTGTAACGGAAATAAAGTCCATTTTAGAGCTGACCAGCATGGCAGTTCTAGGAGCTGGGTGCTCCTTGCTATAGATTAACTTGCTTTGGTTTGGTTGACGGTAGTCCTTTGATTATTCATTTGCAGGACCAGGGCTCTTGGCTAAGCCCTACGTCAATATTCTCTTTAGTGAATCTCCGGCTTAGCACGTCTGAAGCTGTCTTTGCGTGATGGAGATTCACTTGTATGACTTTTAGGGCAGTATCACGGCATCAAGGCATCATTTTTAGGCAGGCTGTTTTTCGCTCCTGCACGAACCCAGATATCACTTCCTTTTTCTTCTCCAGCTTACTGACTATCCCAGTCCTGCCCAACTCAAGAATCCTTTGCTACGCTGATGACGCGAAGATCTTTCGTGTTATCTATAACGAGCTTGACTGTACACTTTTAAACTCTGACCTCATTTCCTTTTTTGAATGGTGTGTACTGAACCAATTACCTCTAAATATTGACAAATGTACATATATGTGCTTCTCATGCTCCAAATACTTGACATATTTTAACTATTCTATTGACGGATGCTCGTTATACAGAGACTTGACATATTCAAGGATCTGGGTGTCTGGTTGAATAGCCGTTTCTCTTTTGATGACCACTTTGACGCCACGGTCCGCAAAGCCAACTCTACCCTCGGTTTTGTCAAGCGCTGCTGAAAGGAATTCAATGATCCTCACGTCACAAGGATTCTCTACTGTACTTTTGTTAGACCAATTCTTGAGTATGCTAGCTTGGTTTGGTCTCCGTCATGTAGGACTCAGGTGAACCGTATTGAGGCGGTCCAGAGAAGATTTCTTAGGTTCGCTCTTAGAGGTCTTCCTTGGACCAGTCCCCTCACATTGCCTCCTTACGTTGATAGACTCAAACTGCTCCCGTTACAAACTCTAGAGCAACGCCGCACTGACGCTAGATTAATCTTCGCCCTAGACTGCATGATGGGTAATGTTAACTCGCCCAAGATTATCTCGTTTTTTAGTATTTCTGTCCCCGCACGTTCATTGAGAGACCATTCTTTCTTCCATGTTCCGTTACGTCAATGTCGCGCGCTTTTAACTGTAGGTACGTCCATATTGACTTTAATTGTTCGAGAGATTGGATAAAAAATCAGCTTCGTTGCGATTGATCTATCTATTGCTTATTTAATTAAAAATTATAGTAATCAGATCATTGATGAATGTCCAATAAATAAATAAATCCAAACTCTCCTTCTCTTGACGCTTTCGGGCTCTGGAGCACTCACTTCAAATCGGGATAGTTTTGAGCTTTCTACCAGGTCTTCAGGGGATTTCCGACTAACTTAAGAGCCTCCTTGTGGCTGTGGCCTTGGTCCAGGAGCCACTTGAACCTTTTCCTGGCTGCCCTTCTGTACTTCGCTTTCGCTCTGCTAGTGCCTCTAGGGCCTTTGTCGAGAGAGGGTGGTTGTGTTTTTGGGAGCTTCATTCAAACGAGTGCATTAATATCAAAGTACATTTATTGAATGAATCTTAAATTTACTTGCATTTGAATCTACCTACATATAAGCGTTTACGTATTACTTAATTACTTGACCAATATTCCACCTGCACGGTGCACTCATTTATGCATAGAGCAGTCATGCTGGCTTAGCGATTATAGCATGACCCAGATATCAAGCGAATTTGCCGGCATATGGCTTTTTTTTTTTACCTGTTTCGAATAATATGAACAAATTATTAATTAATATTAAAAATGTTATATTAGCCTTATCTACCCTATTATAAATGTATCGCTGAACTTAATCATGTTATATATTCACACTCGTTTTGATTTAACCCTTTATTGCATGCCGTATCATATATGATATGCTTGTTATAATTTGCTTTTTATAGTTATTTCGTTTGAGGAAAAAAAAGAATTGGTAACACTAGGTGCATTTAGTTTTTATAGAAATCTGCTGCAGGCAAGACAATTCAAATTAAAGATTTTGGCGGGAAATGTTCAAATGTTCAATAGTTGCGCAGTTTTGCACCTGTCACTAAGGTTCTTCTTAGTTTTACTGTGAAAACTTATTTAAAGTGGGCTAAAATCTAATAGGTATGTATTTTTCTGGTTAATAAAAAGTAGTACTTCGGTTTTCATATCAAAATTTGATTCTTACATAAATATAAAGGCGAAGAAATGGACTAAAAATGGTTAATATCATATATGATATATTATGCGTCATGACATCTTTTTCCCGTTCATATCTTATATGATACTATTTCACAAATGTTATATCATGCACTGAAGGAATTTCTTTTAGAGTGAAAATGGCACAAGGTTTAACTGAAGCTGAACTGTTAAAAATAGTAGAAATTTGGGATGGAAGTGAGGATGAATTTGGAAATGATGGGAATGAAGAAGAATTTTACGAAAACATTATTACTGAACAGCCAAATGAAGAAATTTCGGGGCAGGAAAATGATGAAGAGAACTTCTTCGACATTAACAATATGCCAACAATATTTCTTTTCAGTGATCAAATTCCTTCAATTAAACCTTCAGCAGCAGAGGAATTGAACGAAATAAAACAGAAATACTCAAAGTTGATATGGAAAAGAAAGAGTTTTGATAATAATAATAGTGCCAATTTCGAATTCAATGGACAGACCGAGTTATCAGAAAATGTGATGCAACTGACTACACCTTTCGCTTTCTTCAATTTCTTATTTGGTCGTAGTATAGTATCTGAAACTGTATTTCAAACAAATTTATATTCCTGCCAACGAGATCCAAGTAGACATTTTGTAGTAACAGAAAACGATACAAATAGTATAGTAACAGAAAACGATACAATACAAATATACATATTGGAATTTGTTTGCTAACTACAGTAGTTCAAATTCCCAATATTAAAAGGTACTGGAATAGTACACTTGGAAATGTTTTAATACAAAACACTATGTCTGTTAATAAATTTGAAAAAATTCGACAGTTTCTGCATTTTAATGACAATGAAAAAATGTTTCCCAAAGACGACCCTTTACATGATAGACTGCATAAAATTCGGCTGTTTATAAATAGTTTGATTACAAACTTCCAAAAGGTTCCATTCGAAAAATGCCTTTGCGTCGATGAGCAAATGTGCTGTACTAAAGCACGAAGCAAAACCTCATAAGTGGGGATATAAATTATATGTCCTTTGTGGAATTTCTGGTTTTGCATACAATTTTGAAGTATACACTGGGCAGGAAAATAATGATTTCGTTCGTCCCGAAACCGAAAAGAACTTGGGCGCAAGCTCCAACGTAGTTGTGAGATTAACTCGGAATATACCTACAAATTTGAATTACCGAGTATTTTTTGACAACTACTATACGTCCATTCCATTAATTTCTGAATTGTACAAGAAAGGTATTTTAAGTCTGGGCACTATAAGAAAAAACCGCCTTCCCAATTGCAAATTACCAGAGGACAAATGGTGGAAGAATATGCCGCGTGGATCCTCTAATGAAGTGGTAACCTCTGTAGATGGAATGGATCTAACTGTTGTCTCCTGGAAGGATACAAAAATCGTAAATGTTATTTCAAATTTCATCGGCGAACAACCTCTTCAAAAATCTGTAAGGCATGTAAAAGGTGCCGGAACACTAACTGCTAACTGCCCAGCTATGTATTTTGTTACTAATTGTTTTAAGTTTTTTATTTTAATTGAGAATATTGTTTTTTTCTATTGGAATCAAATTGTTTTCGTTGCTATAATTTGACTCTTATTTATTTTGCATTACTGCATAAAATATCATATGTGATATTAATTTAAAATATAAATTTTTTACAAAACCAAAAATCAAAATAACTTTATTTTCCTAAAATTGTGATCCGTAAAGCTATTATCTTCTGAAAATAATTTTTTCAATACAAAAAAAAAGTCATGCAATAAAGGGTTAAAGTTTTATTTACTTATTTATTTATTTATTTATTTTTTTAGTATGTAATAAACATATATACTATATGTATGTTATCATTATAAACATATTTGTCATGGTTATCGGAATCTATTATTTGAATTAACGTTCACAAATTATACACGATTAGGATATTATTACTGCGTGCTATCGGTTTGCATTTATGGACCGAGTTGTTCACGTCTAGGTATCACTATGGGGTTTGAAATTGTCGCATTCCTCCTGTCCTTTAATTGCTGTTCGTTAATGAGGGCTCGACACTTTCTTATAAATTTAATTGTCAAAACTAATACGAGCGTCGTTAATGCAAGGCAGCTTAGGATGATAGATATGTTGAATTTCTTATGGTATCTGTGGTTTCCTCTATCTGAGATAATTGGTGTTTTATGTTGTATATTGCTTTACGGTTAGAATTAAGTGGTTCGTGTAAAACTGTAGGATCTAAGCTTTGTAAGGGTTGAATGGGTTTGTAGGGTTGGGTGTTGAGGGTTTCAGTATATATGCTGATATCGGCATGCTTAATCTCTTTAGGTAGTAAGACTTCTAAGTTATGGTGAGTGTCGTTTTAATAACTGATAATATAATTGTTAATTTTAAAGAGATAATTCCTTAATAATTTTAAAATACCTAAATCACGTAGAGAAATAGAAAATTCAACATCCGGACACTGGCAGTAAAGGTGTGAAGGCTCATTTAATCGAAATAGCCATGAATTCTTGTGTTTATGAATGACTCGATGATGACATCCCATTTGTTCATCTTCTATTGGACGTTGGAAGAGGTTTAATGTACAACTAAACCAATTTTCAGGTAAAATTGGAATGGGATTATTAATATACCGAGTGTATAAGTTGTACTGCTGACATTGCGACTGGAATCTTTGAATAAATAGTCTGCGATATTTGTTAGAAAAGAGTAGGTGTGATTATTTAATTTTATGGGCAGTAAATATATTTTATTAAAATTACATTTTGTCTTTTTTGCATTGGAATTCGACTTTTAACTAACACTAGCTGGGTTATCCGGTTTCACCCGGCGTTGGATAAATACTTACTAATTAAACACTTCACAAATTAGTGGTCTCATAATAATCATTGTACCAATTTTGATTAAAATCCGTTGAAATCAAAATATTTGGTCTCATATTGGACCCGTCATCTTGGATTTACAAATTTTGATAATAATCGAAATTTGTAGCCTCAGAATAATCATTGTACAAATCCGTTGAAATCCAGAAATATTGGTCGCCATATTGAATCCGCTATCTTGGATTTCTAAATTTAGATAATATTCAAAATCAGTGACCTCAAAGCAATCATTGTACTAATTTTCATTAAAATCCGTTGAAATCGAGAAATCTTGGCCGCCATATTGGATCCGCCTTCTTGAATATCTAAATTTGGACAGCTGATTTGAAATCAGCATTCCGAAAAACGCCTACACACCAGTTTTCATGAAAATCGCCTCAAATTTAAGATGCCATTTTGATACCCTATGTATTATCCGAAAAAAAATAGAATATACAGGGTGTCCCGTAGGAATGTGTGAAAACTTATGAGCCACTATTTTTTAACAAATGGAGAGATCGGTAAAATGTAAATACTTTGTAATAAAAGACAGTCGTCATTTTTATTTCATGTCCATTTTATTATAAAAAAATTAAATCTATTTAATACAAACCATTAATTTAAAAATATAGTAAAAAACGTGAATTATTAATAATATATATTTGTGAAATGTGAACCATCTACATAAAAGGTATCTACCTGCATTTCTTTGAATCTTCTGTCGCCGGAGAGAAGTACAAAGGGATGTTAGAGACCAAATCCTTTCTCATGCGAAAAAGAGAAGCCGCGTTAAATTTTTTTTTTTATTCAAGACGGAGTAGCACCTCATTGCACACAAGAAGTATCATCAATAAATTTTATGGCGATCGAGTTATTGGCCTAAGGTACCCACGCTTTGCTAGGGGAAAAGGAATAGAATAGCCACATTACTTGTCAGATCTCATTCGATTTGATTTCTTTTTATGGGGCTACATTAAAGATCTCTGCCATGAAAATAACCAAAAAACAGTTGAGGATTTTAATAAAGACATTGGGAAGGTCGTCAATGGCATTTCAAATGAAACGTTAGAACATGTTTTTAATAGTTTTAGAAAGCATATGGATATTTGTGGCAAATTAGATGGTTAAAATATCGAAAATATATATCATTAGTAACTAACGTTCTTCACTACTTTTTTAAATTAATTGTTTTGTATTAAATAGATTTAATTTTTTTTGTAATAAAATGGACATGAAATAAAAATGACGACTGTCCTTTATTAAAAAGTATTTACATTTTACCGATCTCTCCATTTGTTAAAAAATAGTGGCTCATAAGTTTTCACACATTCCTATTGGACACCCTGTATGTTAAGTTGGAATATATACTACCTTCGGACAAAAAATGAAAAATATCGTTTCAAGCATTTAGGCGTGATTGAGTAACAAACAAACTTTCATTTTTATATATACCTGCAAAATAAAAAAGTAAACACATTGAAGTTATTTTAGCAATGGTGGTTGAAAATCTAACTAAAAGTAGAGATTTTAAACAAAATTAAAAAAGTGGCAATATCTCGAAAACTAAGAAACTTTTACCAGGGTCGTGTTTATTTTATCTGAGAGATCTACGACTAACCCATCTTCCATGTCAGAGTGACCTGGTATTTTTGGGACACCCTGTATATGATTCGATTTTCTACGCATCTCGAGTAAACTTTTGCCATTGATTGGATTAAAGACAAATCATGATTAAGCGTTTTATCACTGATAATTACCGTTTTTGGTTAAATCTTCTGACAACTTTTGCAGCTAATTAATGGCTATGTTCCTCTGTTGTATTATTAATTATGTCGTATGCTTCTTAAGGGGACTGTCCGATTTTTTTGCTTCAAAAAATCAATTTTTTTTTTTTCGCTTAATCAATAGTTTATACTTTTAAAAATAACTTGTAAAAATTTGGAACCGATATCTTGAGCGGTTCAAAAGTTACAGGTCATTTAAGAGGCGTGCCTCCCGTCGCGCGGCCGTCTGAGTCGATGAGCCGGAGAGCAGGTGCGAGCTATGAAACGCGTGTGAATAGCGTTCGGATTTGTGGCCTTGAATTGATGAATGAAATATAAGGAGGTAGGTATTTAGTTTAGACGTTAGTAAAAAAAATCCCGACTAAAGTCCACTTTCTTCGTGAGAAAATACACTTTTTTCTAGCCAAAATGCACTTTAAACTTTGACGGTGAATTTCTCCGTTCGTCGAAATTGATGGCGGTTGCGCTAATTACAAGAAAACGGCTCATGATTTTATCTTGAAACTTGGCACACTTATTATTATAATATATACGCCCATTGTAATAGAATCACATTTTTTTTTTTTTTTTCAAAGATATTGCCAAAAAACTAAAAAAAAAATGACGAAAAAACGACTTTTTTTTTCAAGTGTCCGCCATTTTGTATGTTTTTTCCCATTTTAAAAACTGTCCCTATTACAATGGGCTAAATAGTGTAAATTTTTAATAAATTTATGAATTTTTCATTTTTGTTCACCTGAGGCAAAAAGACTCGCGCAACCAGCGGATGGAGCGGCAAACTTTGAAGAGCTGGAGGGGGGGGTTCCCGGTTCCGGAGTGACTCAACAAAATTCTCTAATGTAGTCGAAGGATCAATAAAATGTTTAAAAAAAAAATCATTGTCATACCTTCAGTAGTTTTCTTGAAAAAAAATAATTAAAATTACCTATTTTTTGGCTTAAAAAATCGGACAGTCCCCTTAAAGTATTTAGTTGGTATGTTAAATTTAAAAATGATTGTTGAAGTATGTGCTTGTTAGTTTTAATTAAAGTGAGTTGGTATTTTGCTATATTCAAAAACTTATCAGTACTTGCAGTGAGTTCTTTTAATTTATTATATATTTAATAAAAACCTATAACGAAACATTGCTAACCTCAAATGAACAAATAAAACAGAATAGTAATAAAATAATATATTGGGTTGGCGGGAAAGTTCTGTCGTATTTTACTACCTCCAGGTCATTTTACCTGTCAGGTCAAAACAAACAGGGGGAATGTGTCGTGTGGGGTCTAAATAATACTTTCAATATCCCTAATCAGTTCATTGCGAATTACGGAGTGAATAAAGGCGCGTTTCCAATACAGCGTGGAGATTCAGAGTATTTGCTATCTCTACACTTCACATTATAGAGTTGTATCTTTTGTCTCTTTAAAAATCTCACTCTGAATCCGAGAGTAGGTGTGAAAGTGGGACCTACTTCTACTTCCGCTCTGGAGATGTCGAAAGCTTTCGAACTTGATTTAATACGAGATGGCGCTGCTGCAAATTTTATTTCTTGGAATGCAAAATTGGCAAAAATATTGCTTCTTATATATGAAATAAATTTATTACTTAACTAATTTGTTTACAGAATATAATATTCTGTAGAATTGCTCGTTATTTTGGCAAAAATTAGTTATTCAAATTTGTTTTTTCGGATGAGTTGCACTAAGTCATCTACAGATGGCTCGTATATTTTCGAACTACGTTTACAATCGACAATATATTTATGTAATGAGCTACTGCAAGGGTAGCTGGAACTTTATTTTCCATAATTTGAATTAATTTACAAGAATACAATCTTCACTCTTCACATGATATTTGACAAGAAAATTACAGGCAATAACATGATTTCGAAAGCTCTGAATATACTCTGCGCTGCCATCTTGGATTTGTAAATTTTGATAATATTCAAAATCAGTGAAGTCAAAACACTACCACTACTAATTTTCCTTAAAATCCGTCTGAATCGAGAAATCTTGGTCGCCATATTTGGTCCGCCATTTTGGATTTGTAAATGTTGATAATATTCAAAATCAGTAACTTCAAAACAATCTGTTAAAATAAATAGAGGTGATAGCTCATATACATACGTAATGACATAAAATATTTGTGAAGTATAAATGTATATAATATTATATATACGTAGTGTATATGTATATGCATATTTTAACACCCCTGCTTACATTTATAGTTCAATAGAGGTGGTGTTGTGCAAATTGTATTCTTGATGTATTTTTCTTTTGTTATACATCAGCGTTTATATATTAAATAACTTCTAATTATTAGAGGAGTTAATATTCATTAATAATATAAATGGTAGATCTCATAACAAGAATACAGTAGAGACCTATTTTACATTTCAGCATTTTCTAAACTCAATAATTTTTTTTTGTAAATATATCTGTTCAATTTTCAACATTTTTATTTTAACTACGTCAATCTGTTCTTTTTCATAATTTTCACGTACAAAGCTATAGTGAACTTTTATGTACTTTGAATTCTTTGTCAAATTACAGTTTTTAACAATATGGATTGCTCTAGAATTGTCTTTGTAGATTTTGACTGGTTCGTTTATTTCAATACCGAATGATTTAAATAATATTTTTACAGATAAAATTTCAGTTACTACCTCTGAAAGGGCAATGTATTCTACTTCGATAGAAGATTTAGCAGTTTTACTAAAAACTTATGAATTGTATTATACCAAGTTCGAGGACTTTGCTTCAAGCCGTAGAGGGATCGGTTTAGCTTGTAGACTTTATTCGGATCAGTGCAATAACCGGGACGTTGATGAACGTATACGTCACCTTGAATCTTACCATTAAGGAATGCCGTCTCGACATCCATTTGTTCAATGTACAGATTATTTTTGCAGCAATACACTAGTAAGGTTTTGAGTGTTTGCATCCTTGACACCGGGGAATATAAATCGTTGTATATAGGTTTGTTCGTTGACTCGAAAAATGCACAAAAATTACAAAATAAAACCACTACTTCTTGATAATTTTCACATCGAAATGCTAAAATTAAATTCTTGTGTCCGCAACAAGAGTTAATTCCGCCTTAAATACTGTGTCTGTTAATAATTAAACTGATAACCGTCATTAACCCTGAGTTTACACCAGTATTATGGGATTTTACATAGGGGTCTAAATTCACATTTTCCGCCATCTTGGATTTTAAAAACTCTTCCTTTACGTCTAAGAGCAGTTCCAAGGTCAGCGAAGTCATAAAAGCTCCACATGGGTTTGAGTCTTGGATCATGGTCATGTTGTGGTTACTCCTCCCCTCCCCGCTGAAAGCTTCACCCCTTCTCTATCCGACGAAAGCTTTTACCATCTCCCCCAACCCTCCTGCGATCTGTACCCGAGTGTGAGTCATCTATGTCAGTTTCAAAGTCAGTGACGTCATAAAAGCTCTTGTGCGGGTGTATGTGTGGGTGTAGTTTTTGTACCTGAAGCTTGTATGTATGTGTCCCTGAGTTGGAATCTGGCGGCGGGAGTTTGAGTCTTGGATCATGGTCATGTACTGGTTACCCCTGCCTCTTCCCCGCTGAAAGCTTTACCTCCCTCCTTCCTCTGGCTTCGCTGCGATCTGCACCCGGGTATGAATAATCCATGCAGGTGGCTTTGTTTATGCTGAGTGGATTCTTATCTGCGTAGTTTATGTTGATGGCTTCGCTACGATCTGTATCCGAGTATGAGTCATCTATGCAGGTGGCTTTGTTTATATGTATTAAGTGGGTTCTTATCAGCTTAGTTTATGTCCGAACATGTTAGGAATGGCTTGGTTGGTAGAGGTAGCTAAGACTCAGATTGGTGGATTCGGGATCACGTGACCTTATTACCGAGAACTGATTCTGCATTCAACCTGGGTGGTCTTATTTTTTATTTTTTTCGATATACTTCGCATATATAAATAGCCGTCTCAATGAAAACTAGCCATCTATTTGATGTCAGTGAGTGATGAGAATAGCAATAAACCGCTCATATAGAACTTAAGTCTCGGTCGCGTTAACATGTTAAGAGTTAAAAATGTATAATAATGAGGATGTGCTACGCAGTTGAATCTTGGCCAGAGGCAGTGGATTTGGAAAGTGCAATTAGGTAGTTTCGATTCGAGTTTTCTGCATATCGTCAAAATGCTTTACCTTGTCAAAATAGAAAATACGACTGCTTGGGTGAAAATTATTATAAGGATGAAGAGGAGCAATTCAATAGAGGACTTACTTTGTGTAATAAATATCTAAGCGGCGATCTTAGTTTGGAAGCTTTTTGTGACTTATTAGTGTGCATAAAATTTTCGGGCTATGTTTTGTGCTTGTTTTGTGCCCCAAACCGATCTCACAAAATTACTATTTCGAAGCCCTTTCGAAAACGGTCAACACCACCCCACCTCCTTGGCCACAATCCCTCCTGGAAGTTGAAAAAATTAACTTTTTAACATATAAGGCAAAACCATGATTTACGAATCACCCTGTAACTGCCGAACGGTGCGAGATGCCCCCTCCCACTCATACGATTTTTTGCTTGTCTCGGTCTGACCTTTCACCTCCTGCAATATTTCCCTCCCACCTCTGAACACCCTGTATATATGTATATTATATTAGAAGATTATGTATATTTTGACATACCACTTACTAAAGAAAAAGAGACGCAGACGGAAAACTAAGAAAAAGAGATAGAAGATACAAATCTGCTATAAAAGAGGATGCAAGCAACATTCTCTTCAGTTCCTCGAGTGCGTTTAAAGTGAGCAGTATAAATAGAAGAAATACTTAAAAGACCAAGTTAAAATGAGTCAACAGCAACAACAGCAACAGCAGCAACAACCCAAAACAAAATGTACTATTACTGAAGATAAATCATCCGAAACAGCACGTACTGGACCATTAGATGTACTTAACAACTATAGATTTAACCCAAACATCAAAGTATTTGACATGGTGCAGCAAACAGCTTATAAAATATACGGAATAAGGAAAATCACGACAAAATATGGAGACCGCGTCATGGTAGAGTTGCACGATAAGCAAATATTCCTTCCGGCTAGATATAGCAACTTAACTGGCAGCACATTGGAGGAAATTAAGCAGCAGGGCAATTATTATGGAACAAACTTGGGTCCTATTGGCCTACATTTAACCTCAACTTTACTTAACACAACGGCGGCGCAGAAGGATTTGATTCATCATACTTTGGTCCCAGCCACTTAAATAATTATTATTAAAAATAAATGTATAATACATATATAATATGAAAAAAATATCTTTCCTATTTTCCTAATACTATTCCCTGGCCCTCCCAAGTTCTATAAAATCGATTGTAACGCAAACAAATAGTTAGTTAGCTTCAGGTTGTCGTAATGAGCAGTTATAAGGATTCTACCAAATTGCTTGAGGAAAAGTGGGATTAGTTGTGAAATCAAAGCAAGCATGTGAAAATAAAAGTACTTCTTCTGTACGCTTCCAGCAGATGAAAAATAATAATAAAAAGTAATTATTTAATACAATTTAAAATTTTAAATAAAAGTAACATTGAAATTGTAGATGAACCTTTAGGAATTTCTGAAAGAATACTCCAATATATTACTAGATGAACACAAGGATAGAATAGAAGAACGCTACCAATTTCTTCAACAATATGAAAATGTTGACAAAGTAAAATCTAAATATGGTGAACATTACATCAAGTGTCCATGGGCGAGCAATAGCGCAACCGAAGGACCAGATACTTGCGGATGTCATGATGCAGAGTGGTATAATCAAGAAATTCAGCACGTATTCAATTTTTATATGAGAATAACAATTAACAACTATATAGAATGCAGAAAAAGGTTCAGTTTATACTAACGCCAGAAGTACACATTATGCATGTGTGGGACTTTGCCTACAGAGCTAGCCGTAAGGAAGAATGGCATATATGTGCAGCCGATAGGCTTCGATTTCAACGGAGAATCCACAATACAAGCAAAATCCTGGAGGTTGTGTTGAATCAACATCATCGCGAGATAATATACAATAGTAGATTTGTTAAAATTAAAATAAAACAAAGTTTTAAAATTATATAAAAAATTTCTTTCTATTTGAAGTTATAATAAATCCTTAACATTTATCCAAGGGTTATGTTTCGACGAGAACCCTAATCACTTAACATAAATTTTATCTCCAGTTTTTTCAATATTTTTTCAACAAGGTAGAGATGTAAATGCTTAACTTTGAGCAATTCCTTTTCATAAAATCCACCTTTTATAGGGTTCCCCTGGTAGATCTCAAGCTGATATGTTACTGGATTAGTCAATTGAATCTTAGAGATTTTGAAAATTTCAGTATTCCAGTTTAGTGTATAGCCCTTTTCAAATACATGTTTATATTTGCTTATGCGGACGTGATCTCCTATTTTATACTTGGGCGAATCAACAACTTTGATGTGATTATAAACTGTAGCGAGAAGCTGCTTTTCATTTGTAGTGTTAACGTCACAAGGGCGCATTTTGATAGTTCGATGCTTTTTCTTATGGTATTGTAAAAGGAGATTTTTGATCATATGAAGCCACTTGTAAGATCCATTCATGCTAAATTCTTTCCACATCATGCTTTTTAAAGTTCGATTGAAGGGCTCCACTATTGATGCTTTGAGCGTTGTGTAGGTTGAGTGGTGATTAATATTAAGCTTGCTCTATTTTTTAAAGTACGTCCCTCCTCGAGTATGGACTGCATCGCTTCTGTAACTTCGGAGCCAGTCTTTCTTTTAACTGGAACAGCCCACGCATATTTGGAAAAGGTATCAGTTACAGTCAGCAAGTAGCGAAATCCTTTGTTTACGTGTTTGTATGCATCCATTTCCACCAAGTCCGCTTGCCACAAATCGTCTAGAGCTTTAGTGATAACTCGCCGTCTCTTAAAATTTCGTCGAGCTGGTTTATGGAGCTCATTCACTACTTGTCTCTTACTCGTAATTTCACCATTAATATACAGCGTCAGATTCTCTACAGCTTTGCTAATGTTTTTCCGAATTTCATCATCATGCGTAATTATTTTGTCATCTACATAGTTTTTGGTTGCAGTGTCAGTCTTTTCTTTTGGATCACCTAGACGTTTGATTTGTTTAAGGCGAGATCATAGTCACCTTCTGGAGTTAAATTAAATCCTTGAAATCCTCGCTCGGGACCACGTTTACCATCTTTGCCAGAGGGTCCTGCAGGCCCACGTTCACCCACTGCTCCAAATTGCTGCGGTTTAGAAAATCGACCAAACTTGTCGACGCTCATCTTCAAATGAAGTTATTTTTTCATATTCGCCAATATTTATACTATTATGTCTGCTTCTCGCAACTCCTCAATAATTGCTACTATTTCATTAGCATGAGCATTATTTCCAGCTTGTTGCGATGCTAGCAATATGCGAAGCCGATCAACTAGCTTGTTGGGATCATCCCAATAGATGTACGTACATAGTCAATATTTTCCTTGGGAATTCTCATTATTCCCTTTCCAGTGCGAGATTTAGTAGTTTGAATCAACTTTTTAATTATGTTTTTATATTTGTAGCTATTTGTTCCTCTTATTTGTCGATTTTCGTCAAAATTTCGTCTGTGAATGCATGTGTCGTTTACAATCGCCCGATAATTAGACAAGTCTTCTTTTGAGTAACCCTTGAGACGTTTCATAAAAATCAGTTCAGATAAACCTTGGGTTATCTTGTACGGCTTGTCATTTATAACAAAGTTTTCTTGACTCCAATATCCGTGAACTATGTTCTTTTAATGTTGATGATTGTATTGGTGTAGTAAACTCATCGTCATCATCATCTTCGGTATCATCATCTCCAGATAGATTACGCTACCTTAGAAGGGTAGTAGTCGACTCCATTTTTAAATATTTACGAGCAGGTGGCGTATATCATCATTCCTTCGCTTTTTCTGTGGTTTATGTTCTGGCTTAATTTGTAGTTTATGTTCTGACTCAATTTCTTTTTCTTCTTTGGGCTCAAACTTTACTGAAGCCTTAAGCTCTTTTAGTGTGCTGGTAATGGGCTTAAAGGTTTCCTCCAATTGAGCCTCTGTTGCGGTTTTTCCGGTCTTGAGAGCTTTGTACTTCTTTCGTATAGCATCGCTATAATCTCCTTCACTAGCTTTTCATTCATGTTGCTGTACAGGCAATTACAGTTGAACCGATGGACAGATACAGGTAACCCGATGGACAACTATACAGGCAGACAGCTATACAGTTAAACAGATATCTGCATCGATGAGTATGGTCTTAGAGACTGATGGTTTGATTGCATTGCTCTTCCTTTTATAGGCTCATGAATGCATAAAAGCCTCGCCTCTATCGTCCTTTATCCATGGGACTAACCTTATCTATTACTAAGAATCCATATTTGTCTTTCCTACAATTTGCACACACATTCCAAAACTGTTCAAATTCCACATCAGTATTTACATGATCATTGTAAATACGCTTCAGTTTCAAATCATCTTGTTTGAATAAGATGAGCAAGTTTGCATTATCGCGAATCAGATGCTTCGGTAAATGAGTATATGTCTGGCAGAGATAAAAGCTGTCAATGCCTTTATGTCGACCCATGCTAAAGTAAGCTCTAATATTATTTTGTTTATCACAGGCCACATCGTCAAAGATAAAAATTGAGTTTGGCTTTGCTTCTTCTGGTGGTATAACGTCACAGTTGTGAGAAAACGTATAATAACTCAATCCAGATATGCGGGCAACAACTTTTCTCAAATACCCGTATTTCGGCTGATTTAGGGACTTTGAGTATAGGAATATGTTTTCAAATCGCAGGCCATTGGGGTGCTCCAGTAAACTTAACATAACATTCGTCTTGCCACAATTCAATGGCCCAACAATAATTCCTCTTATGCTGTTTGGAAGCACCACTCCATGCTTCTCCTTCTTTGGGCTTACACTGTTGTTGCTTGACAAACTTCATGTTGGGTACTAAGACAATCCTTATAAATACTGCTACTTTTAAAGATTTTTACCAGTCTTGCTGTAAACCTATAAAATGATTGACCATAGTGGGAAATACCTCAATCGACGAAAAGTCGTCAGAGGAAATGGACTATTAAATTCAGCAATTAACAAATTACTATTTGAGCTACATTTACCCGGCTATCAATACTGCGGTACAGGAACAAAGTTAGATAAAAAACTAGGCCGAGATGATCCTGGCATCAAACCGCTAGACGCAGCGTGTAAAGAGCACGATATTGCGTACTCAAAGTATCGTGACACAAGTGATCGCGACATTGCTTACCGCATTATAGCCGAAAAAGCTTTACAGCGTTTAATGTCAAAGGACAGTTTAGTTTTGGAGAACGTGTCAACGCCTTTTTAATATCAAACGAAATGAAAGCTAAACTTAAATTTGGAATGGGTGCCAAGACAAAACTTCAAACAAGCGCCACCCAGAAGAATAAAAACGAGTTACGTCCATCATTACGCGGGGCTGTACGCAATGCCCGTAAAGTTTTAAAGCCAAAAGATTGGCTGGAAGTCACAAAAATTGCCCTAAGTACTGCAAAAGATGTCATCAAAAGAAACAAGAAAACAATCACGACACCGAGAGTGATTCCAGTGCCTAAAGTAGGTGGCGTTTTACCATTCCTCGTACCACTTTTTGCCGGCCTTTCGGCCATTGGGGCGTTATCAGGAGGTGCAGCAGGCATAGCTAAAGCGGTAAACGCTGCAAACAACGCACAGCAGCAATCGGAGGAAAGCAAGTGACATAATGAGACAATGGAAGCTATAGCGCTGCGCAAACCTGGCCATGGATTGTTTCTTAAACCATATAAGAAAGGACTGGGGCTTTTTCTTAACCCTCAGCCAAAAAACTACTAAGTACGCTACCCAAAAGAGCACTTAATGAACTCGATCTGCGAAAATATACACAGCCCATACTACACTTTAGAGGAGTATTTATGCGTTGTAAGGTAATGAGGGCGAGAGTTAATGAAACAGCGTATTTCGTGACAATGACAAAATTTTAATGTATCGCCTTAATTTATAAAACTCTATGAACTAATACATTAATAATAAAGAACAACAAAAAATGCTTACATTACAAATCAACACAACTTGACCATTATTGATTACGAATTATTAATATTGCAAAAATGATTAAATCTACCAAAAGAAAAAACTAACAGACAATCGGCGCATAAACAAGCACAATTCATACGGCGCGCACCGCCGTGCACGCGCGTCAGCAGTTTTTTTTGGCCCGACTCAGGTTCGGGCAGCGGTGAATGAATTGTGCTTGCTAGCTATGCACTACGGCGACCTTGCACTCTTGTGAGTGCAAGCCACTCCGTTTGTGCATGCATAAACATCCTCCCCCGTCTCGTTGAATCTCGGGAGCTCTATGCTCGCTGATTTTCTAGGAGCTGGTACCGGGATTTCTCTGGTTGCTCTGGATGTTCTCGGGTTACGCCGCCGTTTCCACCAGAACCATACTCCAAGTGTGCAACCTATTCCCAGGATGAGGTAGACTCCGATGTAGTGGTGCAGGTCATGGTAGTTCCATTTGTGGGCTAAGTTGGTGACCTGATTTTGCTGGGTTTCTATTGCGGCAGCCAGTTCGTCTAGGTCCGTCATATCGGGTGCATTTATTAACTGTGACGACCGGGTAGTGTGTTTTGCAGAGGTGTTTACTGGTGGGGTCTCGACATGTGCCCGAATTAAGCCCTTCTCCGGTAGAAGGGATGAGTTCAATCCTGTTGGAACCTGATCATTAGAGGTTATGTGCATGGTGGGGTGATGGAGCATGCACCTTGGAGATAACTGGACAACTCCGCTTCCCTCTAGAGTGAGAGGCCTTACCGATCCCTCACAGATGACATTGTAACGGGATTCCTTGATCATGACATATAGCCAGGTGCTAGGCGTGTTGAGCTTCATCCAGATTGTTTCGGGCTTCTTACTCCGTAATGCGCAAAATGGTGATAACTGATTACGGTGCAGCAGTGTTTCGACCTCACATCTCGATACATTTGAATTGAGAGAGAATATGGGATGTTGTTGGCTGCACATTAGTTGTCGGTCCTTTACCTTCATGCAAAGATTCAATTCTTCGGATGTTAACGGACTGAAGCGATCTCGGTGCGTGTTGACTATCAGGTAAGGAGTGGAAAGTTGTATATATACATGTAACCCTTCATGGTACGCAGGTATTGATATTAACTTGTATAGATGATAGTTCTCTGTCGACAGAAGAGGCAGCTTAATGTCGAACAGCACATTTCGTTTGGTTATACGCATCTTGACGTGCATAGCCTTATAGATCGTTAGCCACGAGTCCTTACTGCCGTCTCCTGGAACCTTGAGATCTCTCGGTAGGTGTTCTCTTATGATCGTCAGTTGGTCATTAAGCTGAGCTGGAGTCAGCAATAGTGTGTTCCACCGTCCATGTTTGGCGTCCATTACTACTGAGAGGAGATCTCTTTGCACTTGTTGGAAGTTATTTAAATGGAGCAGGATCATAACTATTGCGGCTGTAAATTCCTGTGAGGACTTGAGGTCGTAATGTGTTTTATTCATTCCGTTTTCAACCTCGTCCATATGATCTTGTATTGCCTGGAGTTGATTGTGAACAGTCTGTGTGTTCTTTCGAATAATGTTGACGGTGTGTTCGGCAATAGATGTTTGATTTTTCAACAGTTCACGCAAAGTGTCCTCATTTTCCTTGACCTCCTTGATCTGCTGCTCGTACTTGTCAGCAAAGTCTTGGTCTAGGATTCCAAACAGTTTGTTCGAAATGGTTCCGATAAACTCAAATGGAGCTCGTTTGTTACGGAGTGCAATCCCCTCATTTTGTTGATAGAGGAGCTCATTGATCTGCTCAGACTGGAGTAACTGGAATTTGAGCTGGGTTGTTGTGGAGCTGCATTGTTCCTTCCTCTGTGTTGCTGCACAAAGTTGAGTTAACTTTGAGACTGCCTCTCTTATGCCATCAAATTCCTTCCAGTAACTGCCTAGATCATAGTATACTAGAAGATTCCATTCACTAGCGTACAACTGAACTTCACCCAAGTCTTCAAAGTAAATTCCGTCGTTGTCGTGAAACCTGGTTAACTGAACGGGTGGTTGGTTTGTCTGAACGTCCTCACCTAAAGCTACTACAACGAGAAACGTTAGGAATATTACTCCTAATAGATTTTGATGCAGATAAGTTGTGGCCGATGCTGCATGTCGTCTTTTGGAATTCTTGTGCGATGCATTGATGCCTTGTTCAGTTGCTTGAGCAGTGTCCTCGTGTTGTTTGCGTTTAGTTCCCCTTGGCTTATGTTGAGCTGTAGTTGTACTAGCTTCACTGGTCGTAGGTGGAGTAACCTCCGGATCCTCGGGTTCTGTATTCAGCCATACTGGTTCGTCCTGGTTATCTGTGAGAGGTAGTAGTGATACCTTTGATATTGAGCGTGTAAACTCGGAGTTTTTCGCCCGTAGTTTGACTACTCTCGTAAGACCATCGTTCCCAGGATATACTTCCGTCACTCTACCAAGCGACCATTTTGCTGGTGGCAACTGATCATCCTTAATAAGTACAACGTCTCCAACGTTTATGTCAGTGTGTCTTCTTGCCCACTTAGGTCTATATTGCAGTCGAGCAAAGTATTCAACCGACCATTTTCGCCAGAAATCTTGGTTCATGCGCTCTAATTGGTGCCACTTGTCGAGCAAATTCGGATTGGTATCTAAGTGGTTCCTTTCAGGCACCGTTAGTAACGGCCGTCCTGTCAAGAAGTGACCTGGCGTTAACACTTCCAGTGACTCTGGGTCTTCAGTTAACGGGCAGAGTGGTCTAGAGTTTAAGCACGCCTCGATCTGAGCCATTAGGGTGCACATTTCTTCGTAGGTCAGTTTTGTTTCGCCAATAACCCGTTTCATGTGATATTTTATCGATTTCACTCCTGCTTCCCACAGACCTCCGAAGTGTGGTGCAGAGGGAGGAATGAAGTGCCATTCCGTTTTTTGTTGTAGTAAGGCATCGTGGATCTCTTGCTTAGCGTCGTATTCCTTGAATAAGTCACTGAGGATCTTACTAGCACCTACAAAATTGGTAGCATTGTCGCTATACAGGTGAGCTACTGGTCCTCGTCTTCCCACAAATCTTCGGAATGCAGCAATGAACGCTTTCGATGTTAAGTCTGTTACCACTTCTATGTGCACAGCTTTGGTACTTAAGCATATAAATAGAGATATATATCCCTTGTGACTGCGATTTCCTCGACCACGAGCGACAAGAAGGTCGAACGGTCCTGCAAAATCCACTCCTGTGTGGGTGAAGGGAGGATTTGAGGTTAATCTCGCAGCTGGAAGCATTCCCATTAATTGTTCAGCCATTTGCGCCTTATACCTATGGCATCTGACGCATTGATGTATGTAACCTTTCACCGCTTTAGGGCCATTCATGATCCAAAAGGTCTGTCGTACTAACTCAAGGGTAAGAGAATTTCCTCCATGTAGTGACGATTTGTGCGCGTTCTCTATTATAAGGGTAACCAGTTTTCCCTTGTATGGCAATATTATGGGGTGTTTACGATCAAAAGACATGTTCGTATTGCCTGCCCGTCCACCTACACGCAATAACCGCTTTCCATCTAAAAATGGTGTAAGGGATAACAGTCTACTCCTTTTGTCTAGTTGTGAGCCCTTGGATAGTTGTGCTATTTCGTCTCGGAAGTTTTCAGCTTGTACTAATTTTATGTATGGTGTGAGTGCCTCAGCTAGTTCCTTTACTACGAGCTGGCCATGACGTCTTTCATGTGCTCTCAACCTTGCGTTGCTTATGAAGCGATTTACATAGGCTGTTATTCGTTGTAGTCTTCCGAGTGAAGAGACCTTCTCTAATAACTCGTCATAAATACTTCTGGTTTCTTGCGTTGTAACATGTGCTTCTAGTTTTCGCTTTTCCATGTTTATTGTGTCGAGATTTTGTTCACTGGTTGTATTTCGAGGCCTATAGCTTATTTGCCTCAATTTCAGCCATTGAGGGCCTTCCCACCACAGCGTTTGTGACCTTAAGGCTGACGGATATATTCCTCTTGAAGCTATATCCGCTGGGTTTTCACTGGACTTCACATGAAACCATCTTGAAGAATCAACCTTCGCTTGAATTTGTGCTACTCGATTTCCCACAAATGTTTTCCATCGATGAGCATCTTCTCGAATCCAGGATAGTACGATCGTGGAATCAGTCCATGCATAGCAGTCTATGTTGGGAATCTCTAGGCTTCGTTCTGTCTCCTTTATTAAATTCGCTAATAGAGTCGCACCGCAAAGTTCTAGTCGTGGAAGCGTTAGTGTGCCTTTGAGTGGAGCGACTTTTGTCTTGGAGGTAATTAGTGATACATACACCTCCTCATTAATCATGGTTCGCAAGTAGACTACAGCACTATAAGCTGCTTCTGAAGCGTCAGCAAATCCATGTAATTGAACTTCGGAGTAGTTGCTAGAGTACTGGATCCAGCGAGGAATCTCAATCCGTTCTAGAGACGGAAGTTCAGCTTTGATTCTGTCCCATTCATTCAGTAGCCTGTCGGGTAACACCACATCCCAGTTAGCTCCTTCCTTCCAAATCTCTTGTAGCAGTAATTTGATTTTAATTGTAACTGGAGCTAGCAAGACAATTGGATCGAATATTTTGGCAGCCTCCGACAAAACCTGTCGTTTTGTATTCTCCTTAGAGGTGCTTGCGTGATTAACCCGTGTTTTAAATGTATCCGTTCTAGGATTCCAGAGTAACCCGAGAGTTTTGAGGGTTTTGTCCTGATCTAGATCAAATTCATCAGTGGACTCATGGAGCTCCTTGGGTATAGTTTTCAGCACTTCCTTGCTGTTGCTACTGCACTTACGCAGATTGAAGCCACCTCCCTTCAGCAGCTTAATCAATTGTTTACTGGCATCTATCGCTTCGTGCTCTGAGTCTGCCCCTGATACTACATCATCTACATAGGTTTCGTTTACTAATATCTTTGCCGCGACAGGATAGATGTGACCATCGTCTTAGGCCAATTGGTGCAATGTTCTAATTGCTAAGAATGGGGCTGCAGCAGTTCCATAAGTCACCGTAGTGAGCTTATATTCTTGTATCGGGTTGTCAGGTGAGTCGCGCCATAGAATTCGTTGGTAATTTTGATCTCTGACATCCACCTTGATTTGACGAAACATCTTTTCGATATCTGCCGTGAACGCTATTTTATGTTTCCTCCATCTCATTAGAATGTGTGCCAGGTTTTGCTGTAGTTGTGGTCCAGTCATCATCAGATCGTTCAGGCTTTTGGTCGAAGTTCGTTTTGCCGACGCGTGAAATACCACTCTAAGTGCTGTTGTAGTGCTGTCAGATTTTAGTACCGCATGATGAGGGAAGTAATTAATTTTTCCGAGATTGTCCGTAGCCGGAACCATGTGACCCAACTTTATGTACTCCGAGATGAAATTTTTATACATATTTCCAAACACTGGATCCGTTTTGAACTTCCGCTCCATTTGAAATAAGCGGGCTACTGCTAGTTCACGGGAACCATGTAGCTCTTCCACTTTTTCTGGATCCTCTTTAAACGGTATGCGTACCGTATAACGTCCATCAGGGAGTCGTTGGTGAGTACTTCGGAAGTGGTTCTCACATGCCGCATCTTCGCTTGTTGTAATTTTCTCCGGTTCTAGCTCTTCCAATTCCCAGAATTTTTTCAAATCATTATGTATATCAACTTCTGATACCAAGCAAGAAATTCTTTTACTGGCTGGTGTCCTTACTTCTCCTGAAAGGATCCACCCCAGCTCGGTTTTCTGAGCAACAGTGCCAATTGAGTCATTACGTATCATATCGTTGAGTAGGACCTTATCATAGACGTCTGCGCCTAAAATAAGATCTACTCTCCCAGGTAACGTATAGTCTGGATCAGCTAGCAGAAGTCCTTGTTTGTTATCCCAGCTTTCTATAGGTTCTACTTTTTCTGCTGGTAGGAACTTGGCGAGCCTTTTCAATACAAATGCAGTGGTTGTTATTAAGAAGTCTGATTGGAACCTTGGCCTGATCGTCAATTCGACGCATGTTTGAATTCCGTCTGTTTTAGTCAGTCCAATGCCTGACACTTCTGCATAAGTTCTCTGTTTCCTTAGTTTAAGTCGTTGTGAAGCATCTTCTGTGACGAAAGACGCTTGCGATCCCTGATCTAATAGTGCTCGAAGTTTTAACACATTTCCGCCCTTTCCTATAACTGAGACGATAGCTGTAGGTAGCAAAACTTTCACACCTTTAGTGAAATTTGCTGTATGTGCTTTTATTTCGGTTGGAGTTCCAGGCTCTTTCCTTTCTACGGGCTTATTTAGCACGTCTCTCGACTTAGAGTTGATTGATGGATGGAGTAGAGTATGATGTTTTTTGCCACAGAGTTTGCAAGTTTTCCAAGATTTGCATTCCTTTGCAAAGTGTCCCTTTACTAAGCAATTTTCACATAGTTTATTCTTCCTTACTGCTTCATTTCGTTGCTGTATCGACAACTTTGCAAAGTCTGCGCAGGTATAGATCGAGTGGTCTGCTTTACACACCACGCATGAACGAGTTAGTTGCCCATGATGCACCAACGTAGTTTTTTTCTTTCCATCATGTTTAGTATAAGATTTATTTGTTGTTAGTGTTTCCAAACTCTGAAAACGTGTTTCTATAAACTCCAAGAAGGCTTTTAAGGATTGTACCTCCCTCGGTTTTGCTAGAGACAGTTCATATAGACGATGAGTCTCTCTGTCGAGTTTTTGCGTGAGAATGCATAGCAGAAGTGGATCCCACTGCGAGGTTTCTATTCCTATATTCTTTATTGCTAAGAGGCATTCCGATGTAGTGTCATGTAATCGCTTCAATCCCTCTGCAGACTCATAATGCAAGTCTGGTTGATTCAGTAATGCTCTGATTTGAGCGGCAACTAATAGTCTCTGATTATCAAATCGCTTGTTGAGAGTTTCCCAGGCTGCTTCATAATTTTCATTCGTGGTTTGTAAATGCCGTATAAGTTCTGCTGGTTCCCCGGTAACATTAGTTTTTAAATAGAATAATTTTTCCGCTGGCGCAATTTTCTTGTCCTTATGTATTATTTCCGTGAAGAGATCTTTAAAGGACTGCCACTTCAAATAATCCCCTCCAAAAATCGGAATGTTTATTCTCGGAAGTTTTATTTTTGTATCAGCATTTGCTATTCCTTCTTCTCTCCTGGCTTGAATTGCGGCCTTGTTTGTCTTTAATTGATCATGTCTTTCTTGCAATTTTATAATTACATCCTGATACTCATCTTCTATCTGATCAAATTCAGCTAGGTATTGCTCACTTTGCGTGTCTTTAGCTATTATTATATCCTCGTGAGCAATGAGAAAACGTGCCCAGTAGTCATTCAATAACTTTATATTTTCGAGACAGTAAACTTGAGATGTTTGAACCGGAATCTCTTTGTCAAATTTGTCTATCGCTCTTCTCAACGATGCTGCAACTGCTTTATATTTCCTTAGCTTCGGATCTTCCTCTTCGCTCTCTCTAGATGTTGGTTGGAACGGCTTATTCCCAATAAGTCTTAACAGCTCCTTCGCTTTCGCATAAATCTCCTCGACTTCCTGATAGAATTTTTCTACGAAGTAGACGTTCTCCGGAGCCTTACTCTTGAACAACAGGATTTCTTGGTCTCGTCGTTGAAAATTTATCCAAAGCTCTTCCAACTCGCTTGACCTCACGTCGGCGTATTCTTTGGTTTTCCTCCTAGCGGGGTCTTTTCTTAGGTTGCTGAGCAATCGGTGAATGCTCAATTCGCATTCTTTTTGCTCTTTTACAAGGTTGTGCAAGATTAGAGTATCTTCTTCGGTTGTCATTTTGTTGTACTAACTATGACCTGCTTCGCAAATGCTCTGAAAATTTAAAATTGGTTAATGGCTGAGGACACTGGTTCCTCAGTATTGGTAAATAAACAGAGCCGCTGGACACTAAGTTCCAGTGGATGATGTGAATATCTTTCTGAGGACGCTAGGTTCCACAGTTTTATAAATTTCTAACGACACTATGTTCGTCAGAGGCTCGAAGGACCAAATGTAAGGTAATGAGGGCGAGAGTTAATGAAACAGCGTATTTCGTGACAATGACAAAATTTTAATGTATCGCCTTAATTTATAAAACTCTATGAACTAATACATTAATAATAAAGAACAACAAAAAATGCTTACATTACAAATCAACACAACTTGACCATTATTGATTACGAATTATTAATATTGCAAAAATGATTAAATCTACCAAAAGAAAAAACTAACAGACAATCGGCGCATAAACAAGCACAATTCATACGGCGCGCACCGCCGTGCACGCGCGTCAGCAGTTTTTTTTGGCCCGACTCAGGTTCGGGCAGCGGTGAATGAATTGTGCTTGCTAGCTATGCACTACGGCGACCTTGCACTCTTGTGAGTGCAAGCCACTCCGTTTGTGCATGCATAAACATGCGTGATCAATTGCCTAGCAAACCATGGAAAAATGAGAGTGGAGTTATAAATCTAAACGTTTCATCAGAACCATTGGGTAGCTTATAAGAAGACGGGAAATATCATCAATTACTTTGATAGTTTTGGAAACCTGCAGCCACCATGGGAAGTGGTAAATTATTTGGTTGATAACCCGACTTACAATTATTGGTTGGTTGGTTTAAGTGGCTATTCTTACGAGCTCATCAGAACCCAATTAGCACTACAAGGCGCCATTTTGCTACCATAACTATGATCTGGGTTATTGGTGTGTGTTTGGGGTAGTTTAGTGGACAAGGAGACCTCGCCTTAGGCTAAAGCCTTTCTGTGGCATTGAGGTAGTGAACAATGTCACCAATCCGCTTTCCGGACAGCTTCCTGAGATCGCCAATAATATAATCACCCAGTGCACAATCTCTAGTCCCGAGGGCCGGACATTGGCACAAAAAATGAACAGGCGTCTCCTTCTCATTTGGGTCCTCGCAACTGCGGTAGTAAGAGTTGAAAGGGATCCCTAGTTTAGCTGCATGCTCACCTATGGGCCAGTGACCAGTGTACACTGCAACAACTCTGGCAATGTTCTCATGAGTCAGGTTTAGAAGCTCTTGCGTTTTCCTCCAGTCGTAGGAGGGCCATGTCAATCTAGTAATAGCGCAAGTGCGAAGATTTTTCCAGTTTTTGTTGGCAACAGAAAGAAAATGGGCGTGAACTCCTTTTTTAATCGACCTCAGAGGAGTATGAACTCGCTCCACCCGAGTTTCCTCTCTTGTAGCGCCCTGCCTAGCCAGGCAGTTAGCCCCTTCATTTCCTCCTATGTTCCTATGTCCTGGAACCCAGAGTACCATGATATCAAGGCTACTACCTAACCTGGCCAGACTCAAAACTTGTACTTCCGTACAAGTTTTGAGGACACGATAGCCGAATCGAGAGCTCTGATAGCGGTCTGGGAGTCAGTTAAAATAGTAATACGTTTCTGACTTGTGGAATTTTCTAAAACGAAACAAGGCTTCATGATCGCCAACACTTCCGTCTGGAAAACGCTTGCATGATCAGGAAGGCGGAAAGACCTTTCGACATTTAGATCTATTGAGAAGATCCCGACCCCAACTCCCTCCTCGGTTTTGGAGCCGTCTGCGAAAATCGCTGCGTCGAAGTGACTCAATATATAATTTTCTTCCCATTCTTTCCTCGTTGGGAACCTTACTCTGAAGTTCTTCTCAGAGAAAAGTATGGGAACAGTATAATCCGTTTTACATTTTGCTAGTTCCCCAGGTACCAGGGATTTTGCTGTGACCGTACGATATAGCAGTCCAGCATCCCGACTGTTTAAGCCTGACCGCACACACAGCTGCCAAACATCTTATGTGAAGATCGATAGGCAAGAGATACAACAGTACATTGAGGGCATCAGTCGGACAGGACCG
The DNA here is from genome assembly GCA_949715965.1 of Dysmachus trigonus. Classification (NCBI taxonomy): domain Eukaryota; kingdom Metazoa; phylum Arthropoda; class Insecta; order Diptera; family Asilidae; genus Dysmachus; species Dysmachus trigonus. The sequence goes on along the minus strand of OX454321.1, from coordinate 34,977,223 downwards.
TAAGGCCCCGACACGCCCAGACATGCGGTTCTTTGTACTCTGCCAACCTTTAGGATATTACATTTTTTATCCAGACAGGGCCACCAGACAAGCGCACCATAGGTGAGGGTAGGACGTATCACAACCGTGTACATCCACCATACCATCTTTGGTGTCAGTCCCCATCTCCTACTGAAAGCTCTCTTGCAAGCATAGAAAGCTATACAGGCTTTCCTTATCTGCTCATCTATGTTTAACTTCCAGTTAAAGCCTTGTATGCTGTTGCCAAGAAAGTTCAAAACGCCTGTAAAAAAACGCTCAATTTTTTTTTCTGTTTCGGTTGCCAAAACAGTATGCTGTTCGACAAGAAAAAAAAAATAGTTAGCAGAAGGCGCTATTCACCAGGAATTCAAATTTTCTTCAAAGAATAAGTATCCGAGCACATATTCCTTGAGGTAAAAGTGACAGCCAAAATTCCTTCGCCTACTATTAAAATTCCGTTTGGGAATAAGTATTAATTTTCCTTGAGCTATTTTCTTGGGAACAGCATACTAGGCTTAACCTCTTCAGGGAAATTTGCACATATGTGTACGTTTAGCTTTTTTTTTATTTAAAATATTTTAAGAGAAATTAGGTAAAATTTTATCGAAGAATATTTTACCGCAGAATCCCTCAACTAAAAAAAAAACGAATTCGTTAAACATGACAGCACTGATAACGGAAAATTCTATTATATTTGTGGTGTTGTGAAAACATTATAACGATAACTTCTTTGTATTATTAGTTGCATTATATTTCTAATTATAAACGTACACAAATGTGTACAGTTATCGGTTCAAGAAGTATACCAAGTAGTAGTTGCATAAATCATTTAGAGTATCATTTTTCTCAGAATCGTGTTTACATTTGTGTAAGTCTATTATAAACAATATGGATTGCTCTAGAATTGTCTTTGTAGATTTTGACTGGTTCGTTTATTTCAATACCGAGCAGTGATTCTTTGTAACCTTGCAAATGAGTTGTGATGGTCTATTTCAAATATAAAGTGGGAAGAATAAGCCTTCTTGGCTGCTGCTGTAAGTGCTACTTGCTTTCTTTCCAGCGAGCATTCGTTGCCTTTCTGATAGGGTTGCGTCCAAGTAGATTCCGCCCCGTGTAGAAATAGTGGTCCATAGAACCACAAAGTACAGTCCTTTAATTTTCGTGGAGATATTCCTCGGGTCAACATATCAGCGGGATTATTGGGGGAACTGACATGTCGCCACTGTTCAGGAGTAGATAAGGTGTGAATTGTGTCTATTCTATTGGCCACAAATGTGTGAAAGGAGGATGCTGTGGAATTTAACCATCCGAGCACGATTTGGGAATCGGTCCAGAAATACGTTGGTACATCCTTTAATCGCAAATCGCTCTCGATGCGTTCAGTGAGCTCCACGGCTAGCTTCGCAGCGCACAATTCAAGCCGAGGAATGGTGATTTCCTTAATGGGCTTAACCTTTGATTTTGCACATAGTAGTCTAACTATTATTTGGTTTTCAGCATTGAATGATCGTAAATATACCGCAGCTCCATAAGAGTAGAGGCAAAGAACATATAACATAAAGAACTCTTATCGGGCTCACAACTTAGTCGAAATATCCTCAGCTCGTCTGGATGCGAAGGGAAAACATGAGGGGCAAGTTTTGTAGACCACCGTTCGTGTGGGCATGTAGGTAGCGCAAGCGAATTGCTTCTCGAGCCGCCGCACTGTGTTGTGCTGCAATTCTCTGCCTGATGGTATGATTGGATTTTTGGAAAAGAAATTAGGGGCTGAGATCAGCTTAGAAAGAATTATTGATTGTGATGGGAAATTCAAATGCTTTATATAAAATAATTAAACTAGGATGTGTTAGGATAGTTAGAAAACATTAGGAGTAGCGGCTAAAGTTGGTGTGGAATATTATTTTTAAATTTGTTCTGTAAATCTGTAAAAAGGAAATTTTAAATATTCCTAAAAAGAACTCAAACCTAGTCAATAATACTTCTTAAAACAATTGATTTTTATTAAATATTTAATGTTCCTTAGAAAACCCTTCAAAGTTAGAAATTTGGAAGTAAATAAAAATATATAAATTCATATTAAAAATTAACAAAAAGCGAGCAATGCGGAATGTTTTCGGAAAATTTTTGTTTACGCTGCTCTTTTGGAATCAACAAATGTTCTAATTGAAAAATCAATATATATAATAATACAAAAAATATGTTTTTCATTGTTTTCGTTAAATAATTAGTTTTAATTAAAATGCTTATTTAAGTGGCCTTATCTCTTACAATTGGACAAAAAAACACACACTTGTTTAAACTTTTTTTGTGTGAAAAGACTATTATATTTATTGAAATAATTTCTTTTGAACATTATTATATATTAGATGAAGAATGTAAAAAAAATTGTAAGCACTTTTATTTCTTCTTGACCGCTGTAGATGGCGTCTAGTTCCAAAAGGCACTTTTTAATCGATGGTACAATTTAAGTAAAAATTCAAAGGGGATTCTATTCTATAGGCTTAATACTAGACTATAGACCTAAAGAAGTTGGTTATGTTTTTTTATACAGAGGTAGATGGACCCAAAAATGTGGCTTTTTTTGCAGAAATATGCAAATGCAAATACAAAGAATTAAATTTTTTTCAGAACTATCATCTAGTTTTAAGCTTTATAAATAGAATCCCGTTTAAATTTTTACTTAGACCGTTACAGGAAGTCCGAAAAGTGTCCCACCGATTAAAAGGTGTTTTTGGAAGACAGCTACAGCTGTCAAGAACAACTAAAAGTGATAATTTTTTGTTTACATAATCTTGATAATGTCCAGAAGAAATTATTTGAATAAATATAATAGTCTTTTCACAAGAAAACTTTGAGCAAGTGTTTTTTTTTTTTTTTTAAATTCTCAAAGAGAGGGTCCCCTAATCAAATCATATCTCTTGCTGCGATATTTTTAACTTGTTAAAATATTTAGTTTTCTGTTTGCCTTCTTTTCAGTTTTTTTTACGGCCCATGAACAATGTTTTATCAATAAAACATCAATGAAACAAGTATCATAAATTCAAGAAGTTGGATTCTATGTTCATAACAGGAATTAAGCGTATTAAACCAATCTTGTGTCAAAGTCTTGCTATTTCTGACGTATTTTTAAAAATTTCCTCAAAGAGAGTTATGTGTATTTTGCACACATTAAAAAATTCATTTGATGGAGCATAAAGATTACCAAAATCTGAAATTGATGGATTATAATTTTTTGCAAATATGAATACCTATCTCTGAAGGACAAGTTAAAACTTCGTCTTTTTTCCGTACTATTTCTTCACAACTTTCACATTTTATTTTTAAAAGCACTTTAAATACTACGTAACCTACAAAATATCTCATAGAAAGAAGATCAATTCCAAACTTTTCAGACCCAAAATGTCTTCTATCATACGGTCAGCATATTCAGTCTCCAATAATCTACATTTCAACCCCGATTTTTGACTCATTTTAGCATATAAGATAGCAAAAAATAATCAATCTTTCACAAAATAATTTCAGTATTTAGTTAAAAAATAAATAGAAACTTCTTAAGCAAAAATGTTATTCAATATTTTAGAGTAAGTATATATAGATTCAGTATGTATCTTAACGTAATAAGTAAAATATTTAAATGTTTATACATATAAATCAAATTAGCATCCAACATCCCACGAACAGTTTTTTATCGAAATCTAAAAGAGAAATAATTCCGACAAACATCAGCCACTCACGCAGCGGTAACAGCCAAAGGCAAGGCACATGGGCAAAAGTTCTTGCCAAACGAAACGATTTTCTGAGCTGCCGCGAGAAATGAAATGTAGGCGACTGTAGGGTTCTGCTGGCAGAACCCTAGAACAAAATTTTCAGCTCAGCTTGTTTGTTCCTAGTGCGAGTTCTTTATGTTATACGTTCTTTGGTAGAGGGAATATGGGGTTTCTGGATCAATGCGAGATGTGCAGTGATTTTTTGAGCGAAAAGCACATTTTGGTATGGGGTTTCTGGATCAATGCGAGATGTGCAGTGATTTTTTGAGCGAAAAGCACATTTTGGTATGGGGTTTCTGGATCAATGTGAGATGTGCAGGGGTTTTTTGGACGAAAAGCACACATTTTCGTGTGGGGCTTCTGGATCAATGTGAAATGTGCAGGGGTTTTTGGACTGGCTTGGTCAGCCATCTCTGTTTCTCTCCCCCCCCTCCCCACTCTCCCCTCTCTGTCTGTCTGTCTCATCACAGCTGTTGACTCCGGGCCGGTCATGCGATGATGACGTCATGCGCCGATGACGTCATATGTCGCGAGAATTTGATAGCGCTGGAAATTTAATGAATTAAAAAGCGGTCTGTGTACGGTTTTGAGATTTGAACCGGGGACCGCCGGCTTAAGAGGCATGAACCGTTTTTTTTTTTTTTTTTTTTAAATGCATTTATTAAATTTCTTACAATATAATTCTTACAGATAAAATGCCTTAAATTCTGTATTCGTAATCTTAAACTAACCTATAAATCCTACGCAGATGTCCAAGGCTAAACGTTAATACTTATATCTAGATTTCTCTGATACTTATGTCTATTATATAATATTTATGTTATTATTATTTAGCTTATCAAGAAAAACATTTTTAAAAAAAAACTTGAATACAATGAATTTTATAAAATCTTATCCTAGGCTAATCCTACTTAATCTACCTAACATAGCAATGGTCCATAGGAAGAGCACTCAGCCCCCCAATGGGTGGTACCTTCACCGAGTGGTCATCCTGTGGACCCCGCTGACGTGGATCGAGGGAAGAGGCCCAAGAATCCCACGGCACGGCCGCCGGTCCGCAAATGCCCGGCGGCGGCGAACGTAGAGACAATCAAACCTCCACCCCCTTCCCCCGCCAGCCCTTGCCTAACCTACCTAACCCTAGAACTACCCTAAACTTAACCTAGTGTTGTGCATTGGCACGTACAAAACATGGAGTGCTTTTTCGGAGCTTCAGTGTTTTTAATTTGTTCTTCCTACAAGCGAAGACTCAGTTTTGCCTCAGCCACCAAAACTTAGAAGGGGCCTTAAGGGCTTCCTTCTTGTCCCTCTGAGGGACCCCAGTGCTGAAGCGGATCATTTCTTCTGTTACAGTGTCTACGTTGTACACAATCGCTTTATTCCTCGTACCTCGGTGGATATGATAGAGGATTGGAATACCTGTCGTATCTTGTATCATGCCCTCGCTATCTAGGTATATAAAAGCCTCTGGAGGGATGAAGCCGTTTATTCTGGATCGCTCGTGGTACAACTGATTTGGGTAATAAGCTCCTGAAATCAGATTGTTTTCGTTATCCATATCTCTTAAAACTTGACCTCTTATCAGTTTTATAATGAAATTGTCTATCCTATTCAGACCTGCTAACTCGTAAAGCACCTTATTTGGATAATATTTTTTGTATTCTGAGGCCGCGGTTCTATATTTTGATAGGCACGCCCGAATACACTGCCTTTCAAACACGCGAATCTTTTCCATATAAGAAGGTGCTATGTTAAACCAAACCGGACATCCATATGTTAATATTGGTCTGACCAGGGACTGATAGCAAATTATCTTGACCCTGGAGTCAAGGTTTTTGCTATAAAACAGTCTCCTGGTCATTTGAAAGGCCTTATTTCCTTTCTCTAGTAATTTGTCGACCTGGTGATTAAAGACAAGGCAATTATCTAGCCAAACTCCTAAATATCTGACCACAGTCTTTTGCTCTAATGTTTGTCCGGTTTGGCTTTTAACTATTAAATTTTTCCAATTCTTTCTGGTGTCGCTATTTGCTTTATGTGTTGGTTGCCTGAATAGGATAACCTCACATTTACTATGGTTTATCTTCATTTTCCATTTATGTGCATAGTTTTCGATATTTTCAAGGTCACGTTGTAAGAGTTTTTGGATAACTTCCACTTTTGGACCCGTTCTGTACACTATTAAATCATCTGCATATGCTATGGCATATCGGAGAGAGCCTACAAGGTCACTTGTGTAAATATTAAAGAGCAGAGGGGATAGCACCGCGCCCTGTTGCAACCCGTTTTTGATTTGGAAAGATCTGCTTGAAGTGAAATTCCCACTTTTTACGAGAAACTTCTTATCCATAATCATATTATATATTATATACAGCAAATGCCCCGATATTCCATATGTAATTAATTTATGGATCAAACCTTCTAACCATACGGTATCGAAAGCCTTCTCAAAGTCTATGAGGCAAGCCCCTGTGCATTGCCCCTTACTTTTATTCCACTGTATGTCGGATACTAGTTTAGACGCAGCATGAATAGTATTATGCCTCGCCTTGAAACCAAACTGTTTATCCGGTATTATCTTCTTCTCTTCAGTCCAAGTCAGTATCGATTTTTGAAGAACCCGTTCGAATAGCTTGCTTATATTGGGAAGTAAGCTAATAGCCCTTAAGTTTGAGGGGTCGGTTCTATTTTTCCCTTTTTTTGGGATTGGGTACACCATCGCTGTCTTCCAATGCTCTGGATAATGTGCATTATTCAGTGCATTATTGAACAGGATGGCGTAATTGTCCGTGACTACTCGTGGCATATGTCGCAATACTATATTCGGGATTCCATCAACTCCAGATGATTTTTTTGAATTCGTCCCTCGAAAGAGAAGGGCAAGCTCCTCCCTCTCAACGAAAATAGGTCCCGCCGTTTCGTCCTTTACATTATCAGCTGGGTTGTCTACACTGAAATTAGTGATAGACCTATTCTCGCAATTCCAATCTCTTATTTCGTTGAGAAGTCGGAAGTGACTGAGAAGGGCGCGATTCTCCAGATCGTGATCCGGTCGAACAGGAGTATTCATAGAATACACGCTCTGGTAGAATGCGCCCATCACGTCAACTTTAGCCTGCTCCTCCTCCACGAGGAACGTATTCGCATCAAGAGCTACCTCGTTCGGATCTAGCCCTGCCTCCCTAATATATTCCTCGCTCTGTCGAGTCCTCGGAATACATAAGCTCTCAATTTTGTTTTTATCCCTCCTCCTGAATATCTGATTTATGTTTGGAAACATACTCGGACTACTGGCGTTTATAGCGCGAATTTTATCGTTCCAATACTTGTTAATTGATTTCTTATAATTCATTTTTATTAATTGTTGGAGGACTTTTAACTGGGATTTAAGAGATGTAGCCCGAGGACTTTGTCTGTCGGAGTATTGTCGTTGTAATCGTCGTAGTTCAGTTAGTATCTTACTCTTGTGTTTTTGTAGTGAGTCTATTATCCGATTCCGGTAGCAGTCCACACTGCATCCCGGTTTCGTCTTCGGTATTGTCTGTTCCATTGTCTGTCGCGTAAGATCGTCCAGATCTTTAAGGTACTGATCGATCTCTGTATTCGTTAAATTTCTGTCCGTAGGGATCTGTATTTTTGTCCGTGCTGCCCTGTGCATAGCTTTAGTGAAGCGCGCCCAATCTGCTCTTACATAATTGTAATACCCAGTTTGGGCGTACTCCACCAATTCTATACTTTCGTTTGGGACTTGTCCAATCAGGCATAGCCCGTTGTGGTCGCTGTCGTAGTACACCGTTCTTACACAGTTCACTTCTGTTTCGTTCGTCCGAGCAAGTTCTAATCTATTATCTACCAAGGCAAGGTCTAGGAATGAGCCGTAACTTGGAAAAGATGGACTATCCGTTGCTAGGAGCGCCACTCTGCGCTGGATACGGTTGCTAACCCACCAATTATTTAGTAGGTTGCCACGAGTATTGGTTATTTTATTATTCCAATTTGAATGCTTTGCATTGAAATCTCCAGCCAGAATAAAATAATTTGAATCTGAATCTAGCTGGAGCGTTTGAAATAAGGTTTCGATTTCATCGATAAAACTTGACTGCTGAGAGGGTTCTGAAACTCCTGGAGCGTATATTGCACCCACATACAATCTCCTACCACTACGGAGGGGTATGCAGACCATACATACTTCCATTATTTGAAACCGATAGATTTCTTTGCTGTAAACAGATTTGAATTTTATATCTTTCCTTATTATTACCGCCACTCCTCCACCTTGTGTGGAGTTGGGGCGATCTTTTCTTATTATTTCGTATCCATTGTAATCCAGTTTATGCTTCTGATTCAGCTTCGTTTCACTGACCAGAAGTATATCAGGATTTTCACGTTGCAGCAAGTTGAGGAGGTTTGCTCTCCTCTCTGTTCTTATTAGTGAGTTTACATTAAGACTAATGACCTTGAGGGCATTTTCTCCAACAAGCGTAGTAGAAGTGATTTACGGAGCGCTCGTTTCCGGAAACAGCGTTGAGTAAATTATATTAATTCTTTCAGCTTGCTCATCTAATCTCTTATTTAGTTGTGTGATTTGGTTAAAGATTGCCATTAACACAGCTTTAGAGTCTGGCTCTGAATTGATGTTAGAGGCTAAGCTACTCTTTTGGACTAGTGGTTTTGGTTTTTGTCCCCCTGCCATTTGAGCAAAGGAAACATTCGTCGCAACATAGTTATTAAACATTTGTTGCTTTTGCCGCTTAGTTTCTTCAACTTGCTGTTTCCGGGCTCGAATTCTTTCGCGCAACTCGGCATAACGTGGACATCCCCTATAGTTAGCGGGGTGCCCATGTTTCTGGCAGAGGACACAAAATAATTTATTTGTGTCTTCTACCCTTTCTTTACCTAAGGGACACTGTCCTGGCTCATGATTATTTTCGCATTTAACACAGCGAAACGCCATTCGGCAGTTTGCTGCTGCGTGCCCGAATCGTTGGCATCGCATACATTGCAGGACAGTATCCCTTTTGTTAAGTTTTTCCCAGAAAACCATTTGATAATTAATATGTTTAATCTCCCTTAGTTTATCAAGATGGCTCTCTGGGGAGAGCTGCACCAAAAATATTGGGAGTTTTCTCTGTCTCTCTCTAGAGGCAGGAGTACTAAAGCGTTTTACTGATATAAATTGTAATTTATCTTCTTCTCTTCTTTTCAGTTCTTCTAATAAATGATCCGGTTCAGTTTCTGGATCAATTCCCTTTAACAGGATAGTTTGCATGCGCTCGCTTTTGGCCGTAAAGGAATAGAACTGAGTCTTAGCTTTTTCCAGGCAATCTTTAATTTTTTTATACTGCTCCATGTTTTGTACATAGAGGGAGTGCCGATTTTCGTTATATCTTCTTATACTAAAATTTGACTTAAGTGCTAATTTACAAATAGCTAAAGTATCATTTGCAGACTGGTATGATATATTAATTGGGGGTACCTTAACCTGAATTTTCTTTTGCGATGAATGCGCCGTGGATGTTGTTGCCGTCTGGTTAGTTGCCGTCTGGTTGGTTGCCGTCTTACAATTAGTGCTGCTTATCGTCTTGATTGGTGTTTTCTCCCTTTGTTCTTTTTGTGCTTTGGCCTTAGGGTTGTTCTTTGTCATAACTTGTGCTATGAGCTGTTCTAATTTAGCCTCGTCTTCCTCGTCATCAGTATTAAGCTCCTTGTAGCTGTTTCCAGAACCTTTATAAGTAACCGGCTCCGTTTCATAGGAAGAGCTTTCCCCGTCAGTTTCTTCCTGGGTACTGGCATTTTTGGAAGCTAGTTTATTTTTCTCTCCTTTTTGGCGTCGTTCTACCAAACATGGTTTTTTAAATATTCGCTTCCTCTTTGCGCTTTGCTTAATTTCTCGCAATTCAGGGTTCCTTTTATTTTTGGGAATAATATCCGTTGACTGCGATGATGTTGCAATTTTCCCTTTATCACGTTTACTACTAATATCGTCATCGCTTTCTTTTACTGCCATTTCCTTCGTTTTAGTAGCTCTAGTTGCTAGGGCTTTGCTGTTGGTTGCTAAGGTACTTTTCTTCTTAGCAGTATTCGCATCATCCTTGCTGGATGACCCGTTTTCCTCGTCGCTTATTTGTGAGTCCATGCCTGTATCATTAGTGCCAGGCTGGCTCCTTAAAAGTTAAAAAGTGTAACCAGGCCCTGGGAATAGGGCTTGAACCTAGGATCCTTGGTATCTCGGTCGAAATGTTTTGCTAGTTGGGCTACTAGTTCTAGTTGGTTTCTCCTTCTTAAATTTCGGCTTTGTTGTGCCGACTTTTAGATCATTAAAAATGTTCACCAACTTTTATATCAATTTGATTGACTTTTTAAATAAATCTTAACCTGATTTATTTATCGGGTGGCCGGATTACCTTGCCCTTTTTGGACCGGATGACCGTGTCTTCGTTGGTGTCCTTTTCTTCCACTAACCGTAATTTAACTTTTCGAATCACACTGGCAGTTTCTCGTCCGCTCGCTATCAGCTCACATTCGAGACTCAGTCTAACGCTCTCCCAACTAGAGGCATGAACCGTAGCCAATAGACTATGGAAGCTTCTTGCTGTTGTTACTTAGTTTGTGTATACATGCGCCTGAACGAGCGAGCGAGCGTTCTAAAAATAGAATTTTAATTTTTCTTTTGATCATGCTACTGCAGTGAATTAAAAAGTAGGTTTTATAGGGACTGGGGTTTGAACTCGCGATCATCAGCGAATTTTAATTTTTCTTTTGGGCGTACTGGACTTGGGTGAGCGAATCGAAATACATAGCATGGTAGGCAGAGCTCTTGATCGGTGCGTTAAAATTATAAGAGTCAGGAAGGATATTGCAGTTTTCGAATGGCTGAGTATTCAACATTTGGTTTTATAAAAAATGTTCGGTATTAGATAACATTTTGGTATAAATTAAGCGCAGAGAAATTTCTATAGCCATTCTGTTCTAAATCAACGAGTTAGTTAGTGAACTTATAGTTTCATTTTAATATTACATCGGCGAGTCAATCATCATCATTATTCGTTTAACAATGGATTCAACAAATTTGAACGAGGAATTTATTACCTTGGAGGAATTGAATGGCTGCAACTATAAGCCTTTGTTGAAAGTCAAGGAAATGGACCCCTTAAAAGCCTATGCTATCCTGGGTTGCGAGAAGGTTTCAACGAGATACGGAGAGCGAATAGTGCTGGAACTTCAGGAATATCAGATGTTTTTACCGGGACGTTTCACCAATATATCGGCCAAGACGATTGAAAAGCTCAACGAAGGAGGATACTTTGTTACATATTATGGAACAACTGAGAACTCTTACAATTTAAATTTTTCAAAAGCAACCTCTAACCTCAATTTTTATACTGAATTGTAAATTAAAAGAGAAAATAAAGTTGAATCTAAGTAAATAATTCTGTTTGTTTTTCCACTTTACCTTTCCACTCCACTCCACTGCACAATTATTTTCTAAAAAACAGGATTTTGTTGAACACTTTTCTCTTCTATTAATCATGAATGATTTTAGTTTGACAATGTTGCGAAATTCTGAATCATGTTGAATTTCGTAATATTGTCGAATAAGATTTAAAGCTGGGTGAAAACTGAACACATCAATTAGTTTCTTTAAAGACTGCAGACCCTTGGTCTAAAAATGATGCAACTGAGGGCCCCGGTACATGTGATTGCTATTATGTGGATATGCATTTAAAGAGAGTGTTATACTTGATTAATTTCTATAAAAACGTAAGAAAAAGAGCTTGTCTATCTTGTTGCGGAACCTGTTTACTGTAAAAAATGTCAAAAAAAGTACGTTTTACATCATCACCACCAGAGATACATTACATGATTACATGGGACTTTGCATATAGAGCTGCTCGCAAGGGGGAATGGCAAATGTATGCAGCCGATAGAAATCGCTTTCAACAGAAGATCAAAGACCTCAGCAGCATTTTGGAGCCCAGATTTAATAAAGAACATCGTGAAATAATATACAATACTAGATATCATAATCAGCGTTAAAAATTAAAAATATAAAAACACTTTTTTGTACACATTTTATCTTTATTTGGATCTAGACCTCTTAAACAGTAATATGATGGAAATTGTAAACCGGGAGACAAAACTGGAAAAGTATAGACCTGTTCGACAATGGGTTCTTGGTTGTATGGTAAAAAAATTAAAAAAAAACCCCCAATTCAAAACAATGTTTTTGGTGTGAGACAAGAAATAATTTTATTTATTGCCATCATCATACATTATAGCTCGTTTACATATGTCTATAACCAGGTATTTCTTCTTCTTTGGTCATGCCGATAAATTTTAAGTTGCAGTCTTCATCCATCTTGTACTCCATGTTATTTATCTCTACATGCTCAATATACGTTTGTGATTCCAAAGGTTGTAGATTTTCGAAAAAGAATTTAATAAAACACATATGCATTATTATGGCTGTTTTTTCTGCTTCCAATTCGGTAATTGTCTGCACTATAGGACTCGCAACCTTGGTAAGATACTCCTGCCTTAGGTTTTCTCCCCTTAGAACCGTATTAAATTCAACTGTTTTAAACAACTGTTCATTAAATCGGTTGATGTATTTGAACCGCGCAATAATTTTAACACCTTCATCTCTCTTTTTTTCTTTCAGTAGTTTTTTACAGGCCTCTTCAAAACTATCAAAGTACAACTCCTCTAATAAATACTTCTGTGCTTTTAGACCAAAGGGTAATTTATTATGTATTCCCAATAGCATTTCGTCCCATGTAGGATTGAATTGTATCTTAAAGGTAAACTGCGCCGTCATTTTCTCGGGGTCTGATGTCAAGGATTCTTGTTGTTGTCTTCCTGTATTCTCGGGGTTTGGCGTCAAGATTTGTTGTTCCACCGTTTTCTTAGGGGTTGATGGTGAGAGCGGTTGTTCTTCCTTTGGGACTGCTGTTGAAGAGAGCTCAGGCATTTTCTTACAGTTATATTTTTGATGTCTTTTTAAGCTATCGGGCTTTGTAAAAGATTTCTCACAATTTACACAAATGAAGCTCTTCATGCTGATGCTGTTGTTAATCGTTTAATGCCACTGTTTTAAATGAGATTTGCATGCTAGAACCCACCATTTTATACCCAAATTTTCAGGGATTCAATAACAACAACAACAATAAAGATGTTATAATCGCCATTTTGAAATGATTATACACTTGTTTTTATCAAACCAACCTACCACCTGCCGGACCTCTCTCACCGCGCGAGCCTGACAATCCTTGTGTCAAAAATTTCATATTCGAACGTCCAAAACTTATCAACACTCATTGTTATTATAAGCATAGAAGAGAAGTGACTACCCTATTTATTCAATAATGTCAGCTTCTTTAAGTTCTTCTAATATGGCTATGATCTCATTATGATGATTATTATGTCCTTCTTGTTGTGATGCTATTAAAAGTTGCAACCTTTCCACCAATTCATTGGGATCATTCCAATATATATAATCAATATTACTTTTAGGTAGTTGCATTAAACCTTTTCCTAAAATTTCGCTGCGCTTAATTTATACCAAAATGTTATCTAATGTCAAACATTTTTTATAAAACCAAATGTTGAATACTCAGCCATTCGAAAACCGCAATATCCTTCCTGACTCTTATAATTTTAACGCACCGACCGACTCTTATCAGACTACCATGCTATGTATTTCGATTCGCTCACCCAAGTCCAGTACACCCAAAAGAAAAATTAAAATTCACTGATGATCGCGAGTTCAAACCCCAGTCCCTATAAAACCTACTTTTTAATTCGTCGCAGTAGCATGATCAAAAGAAAAATTAAAATTCTATTTTTAGAACGCTCGCTCGTTCGTTCAGACGTATGTATACACAAATTAAGTAACAACAATCAGAAGCTTTCGTAGTGTAGTGGCTACGAAACATGCCTCTTAGGTCGGCGGTCCCTGGTTCAAATCTCCAAACCGTACACAGCCCGCTTTTTAATTCATTAAATTTCCAGCGCTATCAAATTCTCGCGACATATGACGTCATCGGCGCATGACGTCATCATCGCATGACCGGCCCGGAGTCAACAGCTGTGATGAGACAGACAGACAGAGAGGGGAGAGTGGGGAGGGGGGGAGAGAAACAGAGATGGCTGACCAAGCCAGTCCAAAAACCCCTGCACATTTCACATTGATCCAGAAGCCCCACACGAAAATGTGTGCTTTTCGTCCAAAAAACCCCTGCACATCTCACATTGATCCAGAAACCCCATACCAAAATGTGCTTTTCGTCCAAAAAATCAGTGCACATCTCACATTGATCCAGAAACCCCATACCAAAATGTGTTTTTCGCTCAAAAAATCACTGCACATCTCGCATTGATCCAGAAACCCCATATTCCCTCTACTCATAAGCCTTTTGAGAAGCATCTGCGAACGTGTGAATTTGTGTTCGTTTTGGTGCATGTTGGGCGAAGACATGTCTGGAGAATGTTACCTCGTTTAACTCTTGGAGGCTCTCACGAAAGCTTAGCCATTTTGAATGCATTTCTATGGGCAATGACGAATCCCAATCTATTTTCAATTTCCACAATTCTTGGAGGAACACCTTGGCGGTGATTACGACTGGAGCCATAATTCCAAGAGGGTCAAAAATGCAGTCTATGTCTGAACAGACTGTTCGTTTCGAAATCTTGCTGTTTTCAGCCCATGATGTTTTGATGCAGAACCGGTCAGTGGCTGGTAGCCAAGTTAACCCTAATATTTTTATCTGTTCTTGGGCGGAATGATCAAATATCAGCTGGGACGTCCTGTCTTCTGGAGGGATCTCCCTTAAAAGCTGTTGGTGATTTGCACACCACTTTCGGAGTCTGAAACCTCCCTCTTGTAGCAGAGTTCTTAACTGCCTTTGACTTTCTATGGCGGATGCTAAATTGTCCGATCCAGACATAACGTCATCGACATAGAAATCTCTGGAGAGGACTGTGGCTCCCAGGGGATACTTGCTTGATCCGTCTTGTGCTAGCCTTTGCAGGCACTTGGTAGCCAAATATGGTGCTGATGTGGTACCGTAAGTTACGGTATTTAATTGGTAATATTTCAGCTGATGGCTGGGATCGCTTCGCCAACATATAAGCTGGAATTTCCTTTCACTTTCATCAATCAATATTTGACGGTACATCTTTTCGATGTCCGCTGTGAAGACAAATCTTGGCAGTCTGAAGCGTAATAGGATTGAAAACAACTCATCCTGTATGGTGGGGCCTGCTGCTAAAATGTCATTCAGTGATACATTGGATGATGTTTTGCACGAGGCGTCGAATACGACTCGAAGCTTAGTGGCTGTGCTGTCAGGTTTACAGACCCCATGGTGTGGGATGAAATAATAGGGAGCCTGTATGTCGGTGATATTGATTTCTTGCATGTGTCCAAGATTTTTATACTCGTCCATGAATGCAGAGTACTGAGAGCGGAGCTGGTCGTTTCTTGATAGCTTTCGTTCTATTGCTAAAAATCTTCGATATGTAATATCTCTCGATTGCCCGAGTTCACGAGCATCTCCTATGAAGGGCAGTTTTACCACGAAGCGGCCTGATTGAAGTCTTTTAACGGTGCGGTTGAACTGCTCTTCACATTGTTTTTCTGACGATGTTAACGCTTTCCTTTCTTCTGTGGCCTCTTCCAAAATGCCAGAATGCTGGTCTAGTTCATCATCTTTTGTAAGTACACCACACAAAACGTTTTTCGCAGGATGTTGATTGATTCTTCCTGCTGGTACCCATCCTAGTAACGTTTTCTGCAGAGTTGGCATCCCGTCACCAAGCTTGATTTGTCTTACGGCTAATAGCTGGAAGTAATGTTCTGCCCCAATCAAAACATCTATGTGACTGGGTTGATTGAAATTTGGGTCTGCCAATTGGATGTTGCTTGGAATTTGCCAGGCTGCTGTGACGATAGCTTGACTTGGTTGTGGTGGTAGAATTTGCTTTAATATAAATGCCTCAAACCTGGTTGAGAATTCATTGATTCTGGACTTCAATGATACATTTACTCTGTGTTGTGCTCGGCCTTGGCCGTTTCCTACCCCATGGATAGTAATCGTATCAGCCCGTGGTGTAATCTTCAGTTTCTTGACAATTCGTTCCGTTATTAGGTTTACTTGCGAGCCTGAATCTAGGATGGCTCGACATTCAACTGTGTTTCCTTGATCGGTTATCAATTTCACCATAGCGGTTGCGAGAAGGGTATAACTTCGTTGATGTCGATTGGTGAGAGTTGCCACTGTGGCTGGCAAATAATTCGCCTTTACGGCTTTTGTATCGACCGTGTTTGCTGCAGGAACTACATATGGCGCCTTCACTCGAGGCTGGCTGGGAATTGGTTGCCTTTTCTCGCTTTTCGAAATGGACGAGTGTATTGTGCTTTTGGTTGCACCTGGTGCATCCTCGTAACGTGCACTGGCGGATATTGTGACCTGATCTGAGGCAATTAATGCACAAATTGTTCTTCCTCAACAGGTTTAGGCGATCAGATGGCGTTAACTTTAGGAAGTTGTTACATGCAAAAAGGGGATGATTCGCCTTGCATGATACACATGGAGCGGAAGTGGCCGCAACTGAAGTTAACGCCCTAGGAGAACCTCGATTCCTGTCCTCATGCTTAGCTTTGGTGCCCAATGCTTCAAGGGATTGGAACCTAGTTTCCAGAAATGATAAAAATCCCTTGATGGTCTGAATTTCTCTGGGATTTGGTAATGATTGCTCGTACAGCATGTGTGTCGTCTTATCGAGCCTTTTGATGAGTATGTGGAGCAGTATGGGGTCCCAATCTGATGTTGATACCTTCAAATTTTGCAAACCCATTAGACATTCCTGAGTGGTGTCGTGCAATGACTTTATTGCCGCAGCGGAAGGATTGTCATTCGCATGTGTTGGCAGCGATAATAATTTATTGAGTAACGCTGTTATCAATAATCTCCTATTATTGTAACGATCCTTCAGTGTTTGCCAGGCAGTTGCATAATTCTCGTCCGAGGCGGTAAAATGTCTTATTAATTTCTCCGCCTCGCCGGATAGATTGGCCTTGAGATACCACATTTTCTGGCAATTTGGAATTGGTTGAGAGTGAACAATTTGCTCAAACAAGTCATGGAATTGGGTCCATTTTAAATAATCCCCATCGAATTTGGGAAGCGTAAACTTTGGGAGTTTAACAATGGAATTTGCTTCGCCAGACATGGTTGGCCTTGATGATGGCCGTTGAATATTGTCACGACGAGTAGTCAAAGATATTAAGCAATTTTCAACATCTTCTTCTAAATTCACGATTTCCCAACCATCATAGCCGGCTACGGCTGGGTCTTCGCTTAATTCCCAAATCAATTGATCACACTCCTGGATTTGTGACCAATAGCTGTGGACGGTGTTGATTTTCACGTCAAAGTATTGCTTTGATCGTTCTTGATTGTCTGATTCAATCTGAGCGAGCAGGTGTTTTAACACTGCAATAATTCTTCCCTGCTTTCTCATGATTCGAATAATTTCTGCTCCTTCTGAAGTTGTACGATTTGTTTTTGAAGCCCTTGTGACTTTAGATATTGCTCCTTTGCTGATGACCTGCTGGATTGCTGGTGGTGCTGTGGCAGGAGCCGTCGGTAAGTCTTGCTCATAGTCTGCCGCTATGGTCTTGTCAAGGGCATCTTGGACTTCTTGTGCATCATATGATTCTATATTTTCTTGGAAAATAAGAGCATACTGATCATGCAATGACTTTATGGCGTCATAGTACTTCTTGGCGAAATACGGATGATCCGATGGAGGATCTGGAAGTATTCTAATTTCATAGTCTCCCCTTTCGAAAAGGTCCCAGGCCTTTTCCAATTTGTGGAGACGCTCTTTGAAATACTCCTTGTTATGCCTGGATTTGGGATCTTTCTTGTAGTTGGAGATAATTTTCTGAATCTCCTGGCCAGAGGTTGTCTGCTGCTCTGCCAGATGGTCCATCTTGGATTATCAACAGACCGTTGTCTGATTTTTCCTTGCTGAATGTATTGGATGAATTTGGCCTCGCCTGGATAAAATACGCAATTCTAGTGCAATGTACTAGAATCACGTCGGGGTCACCAAATTTTTGAAGCTACTTTGCTTCTTATATTGAGGGTAAGAGACAAGGTACTTGTACCTTGACTTTATGTGGAGAGCGTATCCGGTGCTTGTACCGGTACGCCAAAATGAAGTAGTTGCTGAAGGTCTGGGTGATAATAATAACGCTGATGATTCTGGTTGAGTGAGTGCTTTATTTCGACTACCTCGGGTTTTATAGAAACTTACTAACTAATACAATAACATTAACAATTGTCAGCATTAGAACAAATACAATAGACAGTGAGTACCAAACGTGCATGCTTGCACTTTTCACGCAGCGCACCGAGTTCCCAGGAAAAAGTTCTTGATGAGTACGCGGTTTCGGGTGCCGACTGGCTGGCTGGGAGCTGAAATATGATCGCTACTATGGGTACCGACTGGGAATTCGCGACCGGTGAAAAGTGCAAGCATAGCAATTGTACTATTAAAAATTACTTCTTAGGAGGTATGAATGATGAGACTAGACAATAATAATGTACACGAAGGAACTAAGTTCACGCCTTTGGACTCTTTGGCTTCACTGCTGATGTCCCAAATAATTTAAAACAGGATCCAGAGCCTGTATATAATCACGAGAGCTACTATCACATACTCCGCTACAGGCTCCAAAAATCATACGCCACAGCGCGAAAAAACCTCCTTGCGAGCAAACGTAAATCCAAGGAGTATTATGATAAAAACGCTAAACCCCTGTTGTAGAAAATTTCGGGGTTGGCAAAAGGGGTTGCAAACGATACACACGGCGGGTGATTGTTTAAGAGACTTTATTTGATTCAACGTCAGAGACGAGTTTAACAAAGCGCCGAGACAAAAAGTGCGACAACGTTTAGATAAGAAAAAGCGAAATATGACAATATTTCGAATACGACGACGAAAATACGACAATGTTGCAAACACGACAACGAAAATGCAACAAGGTTAAAGATGAAAATAATGTAAAGTTGAAGACGAGATTAAGACGATGTTTCGAATATAACAACGATTGTACGGTAGGTTCAAGATAAAATGTAACGAGTTCAAGATAAAAATGTAACGAGTTCAAGATAAAAATGTAACGAGTTCAAGATAAAAATGTAACGTTTAAGACGAATTAAGAGGATTAAATCGAAAGAAGTGTTCGCGGCTGAAGTCGGAATCAAACCCAACTTCCCGAGGGAAAGCTTTCTGCCTCGAGCAGTCAGGAATTCAGCGGTGGGAAATCGGAGCTCGCGGCGTCAGCGAAAAGACCGTCGCGCCGGATGCTTGAGTGAAGCGCGTGGGCTTAGCGATAAGAAAAAACTGAGAGGTCTGCAAAAATGTGACCGTGGTTCACGTTGAGCTAAACGTGACAAAGTGCTGAATAGGGGACTTCACTACACCCCTATCATTTCAAATAAGGGATAAGGTTCCCCTAAAGAGCGAAAGCAGAAAGCACAACCTCTCGGAGATATGGGTAGGGCCTTATCTGGTAACCGCCGCACAGTGAATCGTCCAGAACAAACTAGCATTCCAGCTTGAAGATTTACTTTGACATGATGTTTCTGTATTTGGAACACAATCCGTGACTTTGCAGTACGTATACATTCTCATGAAGTTCATTATCGGAAATAAAATCCATTAGTTTACTTGTATAATCATATTTATCGATAATTTCATTTTTGTTATAAAGTATGAACAAAGATTATATTTTAAACTTAAACAAATAAAAATTATAGAGAAAATTCAGAAACAAATAAACTAACTACAAAAATTAATCGGACTCGAAATCTGAATCTTCGCCTTCTGAGGATTCTGAAGCACTACTAGCTAAATCAACTTCCTCCAAAGAATGTGAAGTACTCGGTGGAATACGAGTACTAGCCTCAGATAGTAAAGACCGTACTTCTTTGCGGAGAGTATCTAGCTTCCTTACTGGTTGCTCTCTCAACACATTTATTAAAGGATCAGAAGTGATTAGGAGCATATTTCGTCTCTATTCGTGTTATGTCTTGAATTTTTTCTGGTATTGTGTTCGCGATACCTGCGATAGTCCTTATTTCTCGCCTCTTGGGCCTCCTCAGAGAGTTGTCCAATTGGCAAGATGTGATATTTAATTATTTCAGTCCCATGGTTAAGAATTTTATGGACTGTAGCAGGCATGTTGTACCACGAATAGAGACTTAAATATAACGCTTTTGTTTCTATAACAAATTTTTCAAACGCCTCCGTGTTTACTTCATGACCCGACGAAATTGCTCTTAAAAGAGTGTCAAACTTCTTTAAAAGAGTTACATCTAACCCAGTAATAGAGGCACTTTTTTCAAAATCGCAAAAAAATCTCCTTGCAGTATTGCCATCATTACTGCTTCCAAAACCTGGCTTTGGTTTATCAACAACTAGCCCCATTTGAATTTTGAATTGCCGTTGAATAGCTTTTTTTCTGTCTTCATACAAAGATGCATTTAATCGCCATTTTTTATGTTCCAGCTTATATGAGATGTTCAAAAAGCATTCAAAGCAACGAATCCAAGCATGCAGAGTTGATAAACCAAAGCCATAGTTTTCAGTAACGGGAGGTCTGGTCACAGTTACGTCATTCGTTTGTGATGAGGTGCAACCGCAAATGAAGCACTTCTGCGATGAGTTGTTTTCCGACAAAATGTTAAAAATTTTGCCATCCACCATAGTCAATAAAAGCTTATGGTGAATGGCTACAATCCTACCACTGTTTAGCGTTATTAAAGTGATTAAATCATCGCTAATTTGACGCTGAATTTTTTGTGTTTCCTCTAGTACAAATTCAGTAGTTTCCTTTGAAAATGCGAATTTGATTGGGCGACAAAGCCTTGTTGAACCTGGGCTAGGGTTTTGCCACAGTACAAAATCACTGTCTTCATGATTGTGTACACGAATTGGTACTAAAGAAAACACAAATAAATATTCATCAGTAAGATTTTCCTCTCTAAATTTTTGTTTGTAATTACTGTGACCAGAGCTTCCGTCACCACCCCACTTTGACACGAGAGTAAACACGGAAAGGTTTGTTTGTGTGAATACTTCTTCATAAGCAAGCACTAAACGTTGAGTTGTCTTATCAAGAATTGCTTGCAAACTAATCTCTGCTGTAGTTTCAGTTATAATAATATTTTCTTCAGACGGATAACATATTTTTTTTGCCTTCTGAAGGCTGTAATACGCAGGGAAAACATTATTACCAGTCCGGAGAGCATATTTTCTTGTCAGTTTGTATGAATGCGAAGTTGATTTAGAATCTACGTAGTATGCTAAAGCTTCCTCACATGATAAAGGCCTGGAAACGTGATCACTGCTTCTGTCCAAACTTTTCTTCATCTTAGACCTTGTAGAAGGGCTACAAGAAGTTGCTGTTTTTATAATTTTCGCGGCATCCCGCTTGCCCGATTTTCGAACAGCTACTTCTGCTGCAGTTGTTAACTCTTCAACTGTTCGAGTTGACACCAAGTCTTGTACTCGTCGTATTTTGGTCCTGGAATATAAAACCAATAGGTATGAAGCATTGTATACTGATACAATAAGTTTCATCGACGCAGAATTCTTAACAAAAATTCTCAAATACAGATACATACTTATGATAAACAAATCAGTTAAATTTTATGAACTCACTTTTTTGAAGCTTCAGCTAAATTTTCCAATTTTGGCCTGCCAACTTGCAACGAACTTGAGCTACTTGACGGTAAAATTTCTTCCTCGGTATTTGTAGACAAAATCAGTTGAAAAGCAGTCCCATCAAGCCAACTTTCGTTTTGTGCAATAAACAGAGACCTCTTCCGAAAACATTGCTCCCATTTCCGCTCAAACAATTTAGAACATTTTAAAATTTCTTTCAAAACAAGATCTTCATTCTCTTTGCTTAATGGTCGCCCTGAAGTGCCTTTAAAATGATTCAAAAGTTGGCGGTTTTGGCCTTGTTTAGAAAAATTTCGCCAAAGTTCAAAAAACTCTCGCCGTGAGACTATTAGCACTATATCTGAAAAAAAAAATACATTTCATGAATAACGCAAAAAAGCGCAAACTGCGAATGCTGTTTTTAAGTAGAATAAACTATGACGATTAAATTGAGCATAGTCTCAACAGCGGCATTATGCGGCATGTATGGTAGATAGCGCTGATTAAGTGCTTTCTACAAAATCTTTTGATCAACTGGATTATAATTGTGATGTAAAATCGAGCGATCAAGCCGATAACCGATGGACAGTTGTTACTTCGAAAAACAATCGTAAAAAGAATGTTATCGGAAGTGATTTAAATTCAAACTCTGAGATATCGGTTTATGGTGCCTTGAAATGGGTACATCTTTCTCGTTTTCACTCCTCCACCAAGAGTGAGGCGCTCAAAACATTCATCGCTACTAAATTTAATATTTCGGTGGATCATATAGCGTGTTATCCCCTTATAAGAAAAGACTCGTCATGTGATAGCTATAAATTCATAAACTTTAAAGTAGGAATTCCTTCTTTCTTATCCAACAATATAACAGACTCTACTTATTGGCTTGCAGGTGTAAGAGTGAAACCTTTCAAGATTTTTCCAAAAAACGTGGAAGTACAGCCTCAAGTTACTGTAGCAACATAGTGGACTCCCAAAAGTTTAATTTAAATTTACTTCTAAATAAGAAATGGAACTCAAGCAATTCTCGCTTAAATAACATATCCGTATTCTATCAAAGTGTAAGGGGATTAAGAACGAAAATTACTGAACTCCTGTTAGCGGTTATACAGTGTTCGCATGATGTAATTGTGCTCACAGAAACATGGTTGAAAGATGAAATCAAATCCAGCGAACTGTTTCCTTCATCTTTTAATGTTTATAGGAAAGATCGATGCCCTGTTTCATCTGGTCATGAACGAGGTGGGGGTGTACTTATTGCCGTGCGATCGTCATTATGTAGCGAAGTAGTTGATCTCTCTAACTCGGACAGAATTTTAGAACAATTAGCCGTCCGATTTATTAATTTGAGCAGTAGCTTCTTCATCTGTGCAAGTTATATTCCCCCCTCTGCCCCCTTGGAGCGATACCAGTACCACGCAGATAATATCGCTGCTTTGTATTCTATTATTCCTGATGAGGATTACTTATGTTGCTTGGGTGACTTCAATCTCAGCAATGTCCGATGGATTTGGCTTGACGACGACAAAGACTTGGCTCCCTGTAATGCATGCACCGACACAGAGTCTTTTTTCGTTGACAGAATATCAGAATTGAACTTAACTCAAATAAATAACATCTATAACTGCTTTGGTAAAGTTTTAGACTTTAGAGTGTGCTGAAAGTCTTTGCTATCCTTTAATGATACTATTCAATTAGTCTTTATTGAACGGGACATTTCTAGACAGCTGGAAATGTTCCATAATTAAGCCTATACACAAATCCGGAAATAGAAATCTTGTGGAAAACTATAGGTCAGTTTCTATTATGAATAATATCCCCAAGCTTTTAGATTCCCTTGTTGCTTCCAATCTTAAGAAAATTATGACAAAGTTTTTATTTCTCCGAATTTAATACCAAAAATTACTGAATCAATACAACCACTTGTAAAATTAGATATTCATCATAAAGCCATTGAAATAGATTTAGACTTTCTTGACACTTTAAAAATAACCAATTGTTCGAATGAGCGGCATTACAATTTTATGACTGCTAATTACGTTGGTTTAAACTCTTTTTTTAGTAAAATAGATTGGGAAGATACCCTAAAAGATCAATCTCTCCAGGACGAATTCGACAAATTCCTTAACGTATTACACACCGGCTTGTCTACGTATGCAGGTAAAAAAACGTTGATTCGAAGCAATCATCCTAAATGGTTCACAAAATGTTTAGTACGATTAAAAAATGTCAAAACTAAAGCACATAAAAAATTTAAAAAAAAATGGAACTGAATCAAACATCCAAAATTTCCAAAGACTTAGACGTGAATATGATACATTACATAAATACCTCTACAAGCAATACATTTGGACGACTGAATTAAACATTTAAAAAAACAGTAAGTGCTTTTGGTCTTTTTTACAAAGTAAGAAATCGGTTTCAGGTTTTCCATGTCCTATATATTATAACGGATGTAAATCTTATAACATTGAAGATACTTGTAATTTATTTGCTGATTTTTTCCAAAATGTCTATACACACTCCAATGATTCAGACTTTCCTTCACACTATAATCTTAGCAACGTATCTTTGGATCTAGGTTTATTGCAATTCACTGAAGAAGAAGTTTTTAATAGTCTTAAGAATCTGAGCACAAATTGTAAAGCTGATCAGGATGGCATATCCCAAATGTTTTTGCTGAAGTGTGCTGAAAGTCTTTGCTATCCTTTAATGATACTATTCAATTAGTCTTTATTGAACGGGACATTTCTAGACAGCTGGAAATGTTCCATAATTAAGCCTATACACAAATCCGGAAATAGAAATCTTGTGGAAAACTATAGGTCAGTTTCTATTATGAATAATATCCCCAAGCTTTTAGATTCCCTTGTTGCTTCCAATCTTAAGAAAATTATGACAAAGTTTATTATACCGCAACAGCATGGCTTCTCGTCGGGCAGAAGCACTTCTACGAATTTAACCTTATTCATAAATTATTGCATCTCAGCAATTGAAGAAGGAACTCAAGTTGATGTTATATTTACTGATTTTGCAAAAGCCTTTGATAGAGTACAAATTTCTATTCTTTTAAAAAAATTGGAATTAATGGGAATTCATTCATCCTTACTATCTTGGTTTAAAACATATCTTACCAATCGCAAACAAGTGGTATTAATTGAGAATGCAAAATCCAAGGATATAAATGCTAACTCAGGAGTACCTCAGGGTGCTCATTGTGCTCCATTACTATTCTTACTATTTATAAATGACATACAGAATATTTTTTTGACTTCAAAGTTCCTGCTATTCGCAGACGATTTAAAACTCTTTTCCATGGTAAGGTGTTATAATGATTGCATGCAAATCCAGAATGACCTTAATAATTTGGAGTCTTGGTGTGAACTAAACGATCTCGGGGTAAATATTTCTAAATGTAAATGCATGACTTTCGCTAGGAAAAAGAATTTAATAAATTTCAATTATAAAATTCAAGATGTGTCTTTGGAAAGAGTGTGTCAGTTTAAGGACCTAGGAGTCTTTTTAGACTCAAAATTAACTTTTTCGCTGCATATTGAATACGTAATTACCAAGGCTTTAAAAATGATTGGCTTCATTAAAAGAAATACGGCTGATTTCAGGGACCCTTTTACATTTAAGACTCTGTACATCTCTTTAGTCCGATCTATTTTAGAGTATGCAATGGTTGTATGGTCCCCAAATTACAAATCTTACATCAACAGATTAGAATCTGTCCAGAGGTCGTTTACCAGATTTATGGCCTGCAAACTGAATCTTTGGAGTGATTGTCCTTCTTATAGAACTAGGTGCTTATTATTTGGATTTACCACATTGGAAGAAAGACGTAATGTTACTTGTGCCTTATTTGCATTCGATATTCTGACTGGTCACATAGACTGCCCCGAATTGCTTGGTAAGGTTAATTTATATTCTCCTAGTCGGCAAATACGTTCAAGGAATTTGTTAATTAATCCTTATCATAGAACAAATTATGGTGTAAATGAGTCAGTTTCAAGGATAGTAACTTGTTTTAATAAATATAATAATCTTATAGATTTTAATATTGATCGAATCGAATTATAGCAGATTCTATATAACGGCTCATGATATTACTAGTTATATATATTTGTGTATTATAGCATAGCGGTTTCTCCTAGTCTGTAAGATTTTTTTGTGATCTGTAGACGAAATATATAAATAAATAAATAGTCCATTAAAGTTGAAGAATATTTTTTGAAAGCAATAATTTTATACCCTCTGTAATTATTGCATTTTTAGTTAAAAGAGTAAAAGAATAAATAACAGTAACATTTAAAACAGAGTACCTACCTTCATTTAACATATCCATAATCAAAAGTTTTTAAATATTCACTGTAACTTGTAACTCAAACAAGAATGCACTAAAATGCAAACCGATATTCATTTGTTAGTAAGTTGGGAATTTAGACCTCATTATCTACCAAACCGTTATTGGTTGGCCAGTGGGTGCTTTGGATTTTAATTATACTTACATTTCTTCATGAGGATATAACAGTAAAAATACTAAGTTTTGACATGAGTTTTGTCCCGCTAGTTTGTTCTGGACGATTCACTGTGCGCCGTCCCGTCATCGGTAAATACTACTATACGCATGAGCGAACGTGCTTCATGCTGGAAGCACATATATATAAAACCAAAAAGAACTTCTCATCACCCCCCCGTCATCATTCAACTTGTTGGTAATGAATTGGTGACAGCAATCAAACACTATCTTGTATACTTGATGCATAGGTGCATCTAAGTAAAATACCTCTCCCACATACTCTATAAAGCCGATAATTTAAAGGCATCCACGGCTAAGGGACCACAGGGTACCGCGCTATAAATATAATATAAGAAAAATATAATATATTTAATCTCACCAGTCACCGTTCATCCTGTTTGTTATAAATTGGTCATAGTGACCAAAACACTATATACCATACACCGGTATGGTAAATACAATAAACACAACTGGGATTCTCCCCGGTAAATTATCAATCCCCTATCGTGGCTCTCTCAGCACAAAGCAAAAATTGTGTCTTTTTTTTGTGCGAGTGACAAAACAACTCAGATTACAGGTATTATAAGGGATTCTTACTTTTTTTCCGACTCTGCGCGTTTAAAGTTTTGCCAACAACAAGTTTTGAAGTTGTTCTCCATTCCTAACTTAAATCAAACACGTTTCAAGTTCCCCCAACTTGAGTTTCGCAATCCAATTTGTACACCCTAATCAGGCGTAAATACGCTGGAATCCAGCACTTGACTGTGCACTTAGCCGATAAATATAAGCGATAACCGGAGTTCTGTCTGTTTTTTTTTTCGTTTATTTACTGCAACAAAGGATATACTGAACTTCAAAAAATCCAATTAAATCATAAGTATCCATGTTAGACGGATCGGCTGGCACACCGGCTTAAATTCGCGCACCAAACGGTGAATCGTAGGCAAACTGCGTTCTTACTAGGCAATTTTACGAAAACAAAAAAACGCAAAACCACTCTACTCCATAGAAGCCGTCCAGTGCTTCATAAACTAAGTAACGCCTTTGTCATCCACTTGATCAACCATTACAGAAAATGCTATTGTTGATGGGAATCTACGCCACGCTGAGCCTGGCTGGAAGAGGGTACGGTGCCGAACCGTTTAACACCGGGCCCATTAACAACACGGGAATCCTATTCGAGGACATGGGCACTCTCCTGGTTTACCACAGGGTGTATAGCGTCTTCACGGAACCTGGGCGAGCTGGACAATCAAGCGCGAATATTTGAAAGGGCAGCATTTTTTTTACATCAATTGTGCGGTAAACCGGGCACAACTAGTAACAATATATGTTAGTCAAAATGTCTACATATACCTACACTCCCTAATAGAAAACATTAAGTATAGAAATAATGCTATTAGGCAATCCTTGCCTAAGTCCCTGTTCGACGGGGTAGGAAAGGCAATGCACTATTTGTTCGACACTATAGATAGTGAAGATGATAGTGAGATCTATAGTCGCCTGGATCAGCTAGAGGCCGATAAACAAGCCCTAGCTGATCTCGTAATTAAACGAATAAGCATTGTCTGGAAAAAGTTCAACGGCCACTCTCCTCATTAGCCGAAAAACAAAGAGTCTTAATCCACAAACTCGCTAGCTTAGAAAACGAGACCGACATCTATCAGAGAGGGCTACTCCAGCAGGAGGTGGTAATGAGCCTTCTACTCCAGGTGATGGAAATCGAGTTTCGGCAACAAGGCTTACCCGATATCATCACTTCAAGCAGAAGCAACCATATTCACCCCCTCTGTGTGGCTCCATCAGCCCTGTTATAGATTTATTATAGTTCACACTCCACTTGTTCGCAACCTGCTCACTGCCTCTCCCTTCTGTACCAGACGGCCCGGGTTCAAACACACTTAGTAAGAAATAAGCTGGTCATATTATACTATGCATATATTTAAAACTAACAAATACAAACACAACAAGCAGGAGCATTGCACTTTGCGATTGTTTTTTTTTATATGTAACTGCAAATATGTAAAAAATAAACGAGTTAGAATGGTTCCTTCTCTCCTTTTTGAAGTGAAACTTCTAATGGGACTTCCAAAACAAGGTTGCGTTAAACGTTTAACGCTTCTCAAAAGCTGCAACTTTCCTATATGCAAGCGCATTTCAGTACTGAGCTTAAAGCACTAATTTTGCTTTATAAGCTAAAAATAGCTTTATTTCATGAAAGTAGCTTTTGTATCGCAGATGAACTTTCGAAGACAGTCCACGGACAATGCGACGGATTTAAGGTTATGTCAAGGTACGTCTCTTGTGAATATCAATTGATTGTTAGGTTTTCTCTTTTGAAATTACATTATGACGCATTCACATACATCTATGTATATGTATAAAAGAAAGTCGTGTTAGTTACACTAGTTATAACTCAAGAACGGCTGTACCGATTTGGCTGAGAATTGGTGGGGAGGTAGCTTAGAACCAGGAAACGGCTATACGATACTTTGTAGGTTTTCAAAATGGCGGACCCAAGATGGCGGCTGAAAATTTTAATTTTGAAGCGATTTTCATGAAAAAATTGGTATACAGGGGTTTTGCGGGATGGAGATTTCAAATCCGCTGTCCAAATTTAGAAATTCAAGATGGCGGATACAATATGGCGACCAAGATTTCCTCATTTCAACGGATTTTAATGAACATTAGTACAATGAATGTTTTGAGGTCACTGATTTTGAATATTATCAAAATTTAGAAATCCAAGATGGCGGATCCAAAATGGCGACCATATTTCTCGATTTCAAGGGATTTCAATGAAAATTAGTACAATGATTATCTTGAGGTCACTGATTTTAAATATCATCAAAATTTACAAATCCAAGATGGCGGACCCAATATGGTGACCAAGATTTCTCGATTTCAACGGATTTTAATGAAAATTGGTACAATGATTATTCTGAGGCCACTAATTTTGAATATTAGCAAAATTTCCAAATCCAACATAGTGGATCCAACATGGCGACCAGAATGTCTCGATTTCAACGGATTTTAATTAAAATTAGTACAATGATTATTCCGGAGCCACTAATTTCGAATATTATCAAAATTTCCATATCCAACATGGCGACCAAAATTTCTCGATTTCAACGGATTGTAATAGAAATTAGTACAGTGATTATTCTGAGACCACTAATTTTGTATATTATTAAAATTTCTAAATGCAAGATGGCGGACCCAACATGGAGTCCAGAATGTCTCGATTTCGACGGATTTTAATGAAAATTGGTACAATGATTATTCTGAAGCTACAAATTTCGAATATTATCAAAATTTATAAATCCAAGATGGCGGGTCCAATATGAGACCAAATTTCTTGATTTCAACGGATTTTACTGAAAATTAGTACAATGATTATTCTGAGGACACTAATTTCGAATATTAGACAAATTTCCAAACTCAAGATGGCGGATCCAATATGGCGACCAACATTTCTCGATTTCAACGGATCTGAATGAAAGTTGGTACAATGCTTATTTTAAGGCCACTAATTTTGAATATTATTAAGATTTGGAATTTCAAGATAGCGGATCCATAAAGGGGTTTTCGGATTTAAACAATTTCTAGAATATAACAAACTAGAACATTTGAGAAGTGTTTAATTAGTAAGAATTTACCCAACGCCGGGTGAAACCGGGTAACCCAGCTAGTTATTAATACAAATACATTTTCCAGGGCGAGAATGTTAAAAAGTTTGTCTTAAAGAAACAATATGAGTTCACTAAAAATCAATTTCTACCCCTTCCTATTTTCATTTCCCGATTACGAAGTTTCACTTCTTCCGCGCGGAGGGACTCCACGCACTATTTTTTTTTTCTAAAAGGCGTACCAGAAGGAACACATAAAACACACAACATAATAAAAAAAAAAAAAAAGTGGAAAAGGTAGTAGAAACCAAAAGCGAAGTTAAATGCCTCCTCTTCCCACCCCTGGGGAACAGATGACAGAGGGAAATAATAAAACAAAGAGGAAGAGCGACCTAGAGGGCCGAGAAAACACAGGGAATCAAAAAAAAAAAAAAAAAACAAGTCGGGGCTCGTCCGGGATATATCGAATCAAACTATAACGAATCAAAGGGAATTACAAAAAAAAGGGGCAGGTAAACAATTGGGAACTACAGATAAAGGGGGTTATCCTTCATTGAGGCAATGGTAACAAACTTAAAGTGAATGCAAACGGTAGGTCCCTCTGGCGCGACTACGCACTCGAAACTCCATCGGAACCAGTACATAAGCCCAGCGGCGGCGGTTGCTCCGGCCACAACAGTGGCCTCCTGGTTGGCTGGGATCCGCTCCTCGCCAAAAACTCCCGCAGCTTCGCTGTAGGACGGGGGTCCGTCTTCAGCAGGTGGCGTGGCGGAATGGATCTCGGGACGAGGTGCGGGTCCCGCGCTAACGGGGTCATTCGGACTCCTGATGGCACCAGAAGGAGGGCTCCAGGAAATTCTCCCGGAGGAAGAACGGGCGGGTGCGATTCCTCCCCCCAGGAGGAAGCAGAGGAGGACGTCGGGCGGTAATCCTCAGGGATGATTCCAACTAGGGAAAAGGCTCCACCTGTAAGTAAGGCAATCCCTAATTAATAAATAAAAAACAAAAGGAGGGACAAGGGGTTTAAACCCCATCACAAAAACCTACCTAAGGGACGCAGCTGAGTCCCAGCTGGCAGAGTGAATTGAACGGAATGATGACCAGGCTGCGGCCGATGGGCCAGCCAGAGAATACACTCTGAGCTAGTCCCGGTGCGGCAATGAATCCACACTGACCGTCCCATCCGTCCCAAATCCTGATTAAGTTGAGTGCCATCAGATGAACTGTTGTGTCCAGGAGCCGAGTGGCAAGGTCTAGCGGTATGAGGAACAACATCGCGAATGAATTTCAAAAAGTAATGAAATAAAAAATTTAACAAACTGCCTTTAAAAAAGGATATTAAATTATTTTATTTAAAGATCCTCTTTTACTATTTTCAATATTTATTCTTACGATTTTACTAAATGTTCAATCTTAAGAAGTCAAGACAAACACATTGTCTACATTATTATGTTGAATTTATACACTTTGTCCAGCTTCAAATAATAAAATTTACTTTTTTTTTCAGCACCACCTCGGAGTTCTACGAAAAAATAAATACCTACATTTTCCGTGCTTCAAAAATGGCAGCTTTACCCAGAATTGCTGAAGATAGGGATTTTGAAAGTTTAAAACAATTCATTGATAAGCATGATGAATGGATCCTTGAACTGGAAAAGGCAAATACTCAGGTTTGGACAAAAGCTGTACCTGGTTGCAACTTTAATATGGTCAAAATATTATCACATTTCGACGATTGCTGCCCTGACATTTTGTTTGATGTTCTTCACGACCCTGATTATAGACGCGAATGGGATTCCCATATGCTAGCCAGCGAAGAAATAGGATTTATTAATGTAAACAATGATATAGGATATTATGCAAGTGAGTATTTATTTTCATTGCTGCAAAATCATCACCGATGCGTTGCTTTTACTGCATTGCATATTCATACAAATATTTTGTAATAATTTTGACTAATTGTTCGCAAACACAAAATTCATTTTTATTGACGCTCGCGCCTCGAAACGAATTAATTAATTAATTAAGCTGCGGACTGTGTCATAACTAGATGCGTCATTCGCGCCGTGGTTTACGTGAATAAAAATCTGAAGTAGTTCAGAATCGCTTGTGATACGCGATCACAGTTTTCATGTCGACAATCTTGCTAATGTGTAGAAGGCGTATTCAATTCAGTTCTTTATAGCATTTTCATTTAAGGTTAATCCTTAGTCCTTTCCTAACCAATTTCATCCATTTTCTGATCAATTGAATATCTTTCTGAACCAAATTCAGATCTTTGCAAATCAGTTTCATCTTTGCCCGGAACAAATTAATCTTTCTCCAAATGCGGTAGAATATTTGAATATTATGTTACTATTAAAAATTATGTAAAAAAACTCTTTTACATGTTAGCATTATAATACTAGTACTATCATCCTAGGTGATTACCGACGAAACTGCAATATCTGGTCGTATTTATTTATTTATTTATTTTCCGAGGCCTCGAAGTGCACTCAGAGAAAAAAGCACATAAAATTAATAGTTTTTTAATAGTTTTTCCGATTAATTATGGTCAATGTGATATATCTCATTAATAAGTAATAGTTCATTTATTTATATTAATGTGATGGTTATCACATACAAACTATGAGATCTCCACATTAAGATAATATGTGAGCCCATCAAGTTAAAGTGATATAACATTAAAAGTAAAAGATTATTTTAATTACATCCCCTATTAAAATAACGTGACATAATTATTAATTTAATATTGTGGATTATTACATTTCAATAGGTTCATCTCATATTTTTTAAGTGGTTTTCCCGTTACTTCAATATGATCTCCACATTAGAAATGACAGATGGAAATATTAATTCAAAATGATATCCTATTATAAAAATGTGAGAATTCATATTGAATCAATGAGATGTATTTTCAAATTTATGGGGGACGACTTGTTAAATTAATGTGTTCTCCCTATCAGATTAGATCCTACTTTTAGGATCGTGTTTCACAACCTAAATAGTGTTAATGGCTTAAATAAACACTATTCCTTTATAATTTTCTAACATACCTGGAATAAAAAGCAGAAATAAAACATACATTGAACTAATGTGATATATTGAAAAATTTATTTTGAAAGAACATAGAGCATAGATATCTATATATATCTTTTACAACTTTTTTGGTCTAATACATTTTTTATTATTCATGATATACATGTGAATTGGAGGTCCATCGAAACATATAACGTTTCTTAAATAGTAGTTATTCAATTTACTATCCACAAGATAACATTGTAAGTGTTTGGGGCGGAAATGGGCGAGCACCGTGAAATTAGAAAGGAATATAATTCAAGGATCACTTTATTTCAACTTATTAAACTGGTTATAAATTAGAGTGGCTGCTACGGAGTTTGCTGGCTTCTACGGCGTTTGTTGGCTGTCTCGATTTCTGCTGGTGCTGCTGACTTCAACTTCTGAGGAGAAAAGTGATCTATACCCGGGCTAAACAGCTAAGCGGCTACGGTGCCTGAATCGGAAAGCTCCAACTTCTCTTTTCCTAAGAGAATTATGTGACTCTGGTCAAGGATCCATGTCCGGCCTGATCCTCTGAACTAGCAGAGGATGAGTTGACTAATCCGGTGTTATAGATCAGCTATCAATTCTCTGATCTTACAGAGAATGGTGTGATGTTGCCTGCTCGATGTAGGAATACGAACATTACTGCCCGCCTTGAAATCCCAAGGATTTCAACAGATGGTGTGGTGGAGTTCCGATGTTATGCTTGTCTTTATGTCTGAGCTAGAAAGCTTGGATTTGATGATATAATGACGAATTTGTAGCTATCTATGTAGAGCAGCAGTTTAAATTAGATATATGTTGAAATTGAAGTGCGAGGAAAGCGCAAAGGAAGGGATGAGAAGGAATAATGTAACCGTTTGCACATCTCCCTTTAACAAGATTTCAGTATGCATGTGCTGAATATTAAAGATTAAAATAATTCTGTGAGAGTACAACTATCTTTTGGCAATTTCCTCTATTTGTATTTTTAGTTATTTATCAACTAATAATGCTTCAGTTTGGGCGTTGGAGACCTGGGTCGGCGTGTCTATCGGCAACAGACATAGCTTGGTAATGGGACGCTTTAGTTCACCCCTTTCGGTTTTCAATGTTACCACAGGGACAAGCTGATCGCTGCCTGGATGCACTTCGATTATTCTTCCCAAGGGCCATTGATTAGATGGGAGATTTTCATTTTTTATCAAAACGAGATCGCCAACCTTGAAATTATTTGATGCTCTCAGCCATTTTGGCCGTTGCTGGAGTCTCGCCAGATAGTCTGAATTCCAGGCTTTCCAAAAGTCTTGCTTTAAGTGCTGAAGAAGATTCCATCTAGTGAGCACATGGAGCTTGGATTGAAGAAAATCTGGTTCAGGTGGAGCTAAAAGGGCATCTCCAATTAAAAAGTGGCCAGGGGTAAGGACTGCTAGATCATTAGGATCGTCATTAAGTGGACATAATGGTCTTGAATTAACACAGGCTTCCACCTGACTGAGGAAAGTGGACATTTCTTCATAGGTTAAAGGAACGTTTCCGACGACCCTTCTCAGGTGATGTTTAATGGACTTAACTCCGGCTTCCCACAACCCTCCAAAATGGGGTGATGCAGGAGGAATAAAATGCCAGTTTATGCCCCGAATACTATACTCGTGAGCGGCTATACGAATGGCTCCTGAATAAGCAGCCCTAATGTCCTTTTCAGTCTGATTTTTAGCTCCTACAAAGGTTGTACCGTAATCGGAATATATATTGGCACATAAGCCACGCCGAGAAATAAAACGCTTAAGACATGCTAGAAACGCTTCGGTAGTAAGATCACTTACCACCTCGATATGTATGGCCTTTGTGCATAAACATACATATACAACGATATAGCCTTTGTACGTTCTGCATCCTCTAGTGCGAGATATTCTTAAATGGAATGGGCCTGCATAGTCAATTCCAACATTCGTGAACGGGCGAGAAGGGGTGACGCGTGGTAGGGGTAAAGCTCCCATGAGCTGGGCTTTCGTCTTGCAGGCGTTTTTGAAGCACGGAATACACTTATTAACACTTTTCTTTACTAACTTACGACCATTTATGATCCAATAGGTTTTTCTTAAGACCGAAAGAGTTAGAGTAGAGCCACCGTGCATATATAATTTATGGGTATATTCTATCAACAGACTGGTTAAATGACTTTCCGGGTGAAGTATCAGCGGGTGTTTTTGATTATAGGAAAGTGAAGAATTGTGTAAAAGACCGCCTACTCTTAAACAGCCTTCATTATCGAGAAAGGGATTGAGATTCGTGAGCTTTCTATTATGGTTGAGCGGCTTTTTCTGGGTTAAAGCCATAATTTCGTCAGGAAAATTATGCCTTTGCTCATATCGAATCCAGAATGAACGAGCCGTAGCTAATTCTGCGACTGAAATGTAAGAAGTCTTATGAGAGATTTCCAAATGACGTGTCTTATTTATAAATCTTTGGCATAATGCCGTGACTCTTAAAAGTGTTGAAAGGGATGAAAATCTATTGAGTATTTCTCTGAAGTATGTAAATTCTTCACAAGCGACTTTACCAAGAAATGCTTTGGTTGTTCTGAGCTCCAAATTTACAGATTCGGGATCAAAATCACGTAAGACAGGCCAGGAAGATTCCGGTTGGAGGAGCCAGCTTGGGCCATGCCACCAAAGGGTGTTTTGTAAATCCTCCGTGGACGATATACCCCTGCTCGCTAGATCTGCCGGGTTTTCTTTAAAGGGTACATGCCTCCACTCGGTAATTGCCCCCGAATTTGTTAAAATTTCAGAGATTCTGTTGCTAACAAAAGTCTTAAAATTGCTTGGATGGCGCTTTATCCATGCAAGGACTATCGTGGAATCAGTCCAGGAAAAACTCGCTACATCTTTAGCAGGCACAGATGGACGAAACTTTTTTGTAAGTTTTGATAACAAAACAGCACCACAAAGCTCAAGTCTTGGCAGTGTGAGAGACTTTAAAGGAGCTACCTTCGTTTTTGCAGATAAGAGGTGGACGTTAATTATGCCATCACTGACTGACCGAAGGTACAACACTGCTCCATATGCTCGTTCCGAAGCGTCTGAAAACCCATGGAGCTGTATAGAACTAGTAGGTCCTGTGTTTAAGAACCTGGGAATCGATATTTTGTTCAATTTGCCTAATAACTTTAGAAATTCGGACCATTGTGAAGCCATATTACCTGAAATTGGCTCATCCCACGTTACGCCTTGCTGCCATAACGTTTGCATAATTAATTTGGCGGTAATTGCTACGTGAGCTATCCAACCCAACGGATCATAAATCCGTGCAATTTCGGACAAAATTATGCGTTTGGAAAATGGCGGTTGAGTACATTTTAAATTAAAATTTAAGGACAAGGAATCGTTTTGCGGGGTCCACTGTAAGCCTAACGTTTTTACGTTATTATCCGTATTAATAGTAATTGATGTGGAGGTTGAAATCTGCGACTGGGGAATATCACTTAGAATCTGCTCATCATTGGCCGCCCATTTTCTTAATGTAAAACCGCCGCGTTTTAAAATTTGGTCTACTTGCCGTGTGATCCTGACAATACATCGTCCACGTAAATATTGTTTAAGATAACGTTAGCTCCAATGGGAAATTCTTGAGCTTCGTCTTTAGCAAGCTGGTGGAGTGTTCTCATTGCTAAAAATGGCGCACTGGTAACCCCGAACGTCACAGTCAGTAAACGATAATCAGTAGGACATTTGTCAACCTTTGAGCGCCAAATTAAACGTTGAAAATCCTTATGTGATGGATGTATTAAGACCTGTCGGTACATTTGAGCTATGTCGGCAGTAAACGCAAATTTACGTTGCCTCCATTCGGAAATTAGAAGGCAGATGTCGCGTTGTAAAGGAGGTCCGCATAGAAGACGGTCATTGAGTGAAAACTCATTCGTGGATTTGCAGCTAGCGTCAAAGACAACTCGTGTTTTTGTCGTCAAACTTTCCGCTTTGAAAACTGCATGATGAGGTAAGTAAAACACATCAGATTTCTTCAATTATTCAGAGGGTGGCACTCTTTCCATATGGCCCATTTCTAAATATTCCTGTAAGCAATTATTATAATCCTCCTTCGCGATAGTGTCTAAATTTAGGCGCGTTTCTGTCAAGTCGTCATCTTCCCCCAATAACTTTGGGTCCAAACAAACAACTAAGTTCGCGTCTAAAATTAGATCTCTAGGTAATAGTCTTAAGCCTAACCCTAAAATTAAGATTACGCGTAACAAAAGGTCTCTACGTAAATCCATCCGCCCTGCTTCCTCTGCCTCCCACACATCTAAGCCCATGAATGCGAATTCCGCTGTCTGCCCTTCTTCCTCTAGACCTTCCAATTCTCTTTCACATAACTCCACTAATGTGAAATCCAAAAACAAACTAAATGATGTTTCCCACCGTTCGCCCAACTCCCGTCCCTCAATTCCACACGTTGACTCTAATTGGCAACTCAAAGCTGGTCTATTCCCCAATTTTAGTAATGCGGTTAAATACCCTAACTTTGTTATGTCTCACATCCTTAATCCTTCCATTCCAGTCCCTCCTCCAACCACTGCTACCTGTCCCTCCATCTCTGACCCTCACCCTAGTTCCAACAATATTTCCCGATCCATCCCATTTTTACTCGGAAAAGCTAATACCCCTCCTCCCACTTCTCCCGCTTTGACTGCGGTGGCTAAGAATTCCGATAAAATCCCCTCAACTCAATGTTCTTCAGCTCCTTCGGTATCCTCCTCAACCGCCACCAATTCCACGGATACCACGCCCTCTGCCCCCGAGATCTCCAAACCATCATTTATCGACCCACTTCTTCCTCCTATAGTTAAGCTTACTATGCGGTATGCCGACTCTAGAGATGGACGTTATCTGCTTTCCCGCTTACGTGATCATCGAATCTATGAAAACGTGCGTTTACTCCTAGCCTACCTTCACGATAAACCTGACTCTGTCTGCATTGATGGTAAGACTAAAACCAGTGTTCTTGTCTCAATTCACCAAGAAGGTCTTCCCACTGACCTATCTACTTTGCGGCAGCTCTTCTTTAAATACCACGAAGCATTTAACATCCCACACAAAAAGGTATCCGATGATCTCTCTGCTCTAGCGTCCTTTGTCAGCTCCCATCGTATCTCTCACCTTCAAAAAAGTCGTAACGACTATAAAAACTATTTTCGTTCCTAACCCAGGCAATTCTCCACTTTGTCCCCCTTCACCCGCCTCTCATAGCTCTGTCCTTTCCCCTCATAGCTCCCCCCGCGCGTCTAACTGTCTCTCCGTCTACTATCAAAACGTGAGAGGCCTACGCACAAAAACACGCGAAGTCTTTCAAAATTCCCATACCTTTCCTTTTATCATCTTTGCGCTTACAGAGACCAACCTAACCCCCTTCATCAACGATAATGAACTATTTCCTCCTGACTTCGTCACTTTCAGAATCGACGGCTGCACAGATGATTCCCTCCCCTCCGGTCGCGGTGTTCTTATCGCTTTACGTAATTGTTTCAGTGCTACCCTTTTTAAATCCTCTAATTCCTCAGTCTGTGAATTTGTCTGCATTAAAATAACTTTAAACCAGCGTTCCCTGTACATCCTCTGTTTTTACATTCGTCCCTCCCAACCGCTCGAAGTCTACGAACTCGCCATTGGCGTAGTCGACTCCATCTTTAATGTCATCGAACCCAATGATGAAGTTATTGTTCTTGGGGACTTCAACCTACCTCGCCTTCAATGGACTCAATTTGAGGACTCTACCTATTATATTCCCTCGAACGCCATCTCTGGCAAAGAAGCAGTATTTGCTGATCACCTCTCTGATTCGGGTCTCTGCCAGGTTAGTGGCATATGCAACTACCTCGGCAGGCAACTTTTCTACTGATCCTGGTAACTCAGTCGTCACTGAAAGCAACCATCTCCTTTCCTCTCTCGACCGGTTTCACCCACCCCTTTTTCTCGCATTTTTCTTTGAACTTTCCCTCCCTCCCACCGTCTCAGCGCCCAAATACTGCTTCAATTTTCGTAAAGGTGACTTCGAAAAATTGAATTATCTGCTCGGTAACGCGTCTTTTGACTCCATCTGCTCCGACTCCCAGCTTTCTGTGACTGACGCCCTTGATGTCTTCTATTTTGAATTATTTAGTTGCCTCGCCGAGTCTGTTCCTTTACAACTTCAAAAAAACTGCGCCGCTTCTCCCCCTTGGTACGACAAAGAACTTCGTTCTCTCCGCAACAAAAGGAATAAATTATGGCAAGCTTATCTCTTGATCCACTCTGAGGCAGACTACTCTTCATATCTTTCGGCCTTTACCCTGTTTTCCGATCGCAGCAAATCCCTTTACCACAATTACCTTAATCGTATGCAATCTAATCTCATCTCTGACCCCAAATGCTTCTACAAATTCATTAATATTAAAAAAAAATCTAGCGGCTATCCTTCAACACTTAAACTTGGAGGCGTATCTTCAGCTGATCCCAGATCAATCGCGAACCTCTTTGCCAATCATTTCAGCCAATCCTTTTGCGAGCACTCCTCTGAACCCGATTTTAACTACTTTCACTTTATGCAATCTCGCCCTCAAACTTCCTTTGTCTCCGTTAACATCGACTCCACATTGGTTGCTTCATACATTAGCGCACTTGATGACAATTTCAGCCCTGGTCCCGACGGCATTCCCGCCATCGTGCTGAAAAAATGCGCACAGCACTTAACACAACCTCTTACTTCTCTCTTTGAGCTATCAATCTCCCAGGGCGTTTTTCCTTGTCGGTGAAAAGACTCATTCATCATCCCTATTTACAAAAAGGGCAGTAAAAGTGATGTGTCTAACTACAGGCCCATCGCCAAACTGTCTTGCATACCTAAACTTTTCGAACAAATTGTTTATGACTCCATGTTCTTTCATTGCAAGTCCATTTTCTCCCCTTTCCAACACGGCTTCCTTAAGGGCAGATCAACTACGACTAATCTCGCCGACTTCGTCTCCAGAACATTACGTGTACTTGGAAACGGCTACGAGGTCGACGTCGTTGCCACCGATTTCAGTAAAGCCTTTGACAAAATCTCGCACCAAATAATTCTTTTTAAACTCAGTTCTCTCGGCTTCCAATCGCGTTTTCTCTCTTGGTTGAGTTCCTACCTATCCCAACGTCAATATAGCGTCCTCTTCGGCTCAGTAAACTCTAGCCCTTTCATAGCTCAATCAGGGGTTCCTCAAGGCAGTCATCTGGGTCCCCTGATCTTTGTTCTGGCTGTAAATGACGTCGAGTGCATCATCAAACACTCAGACCTTTCAATTTACGCCGACGACATGAAGATCTTTAAACAAATTTCCTCCCCAGTTGACTCCCCCCTTCTACAAGAAGATCTGGACTCTTTTTGCACATGGTGCTGTAAAAACTTCTTGGATTTAAACGTCTCAAAATGCCAATCCATCACCTATTCCCGTAAACGGCTCCCTTCCTCCCCTAGAATCTATCTTTTATCTGGCGAGCATATCCCTTCGGTTCACTCTCTTCGCGATCTCGGCGTCACCTGCGATAGGGAACTTAACTTTCGTTCTCACATCGACAACACATTAGGCAGAGCAAACTCAGCCCTTGGCTTCGTGAAACGGTGGTCCATAGAATTCAATAATCCTTACGTCACGAAATCCCTATACATCTCTTTTGTCCGTCCTCTCCTTGAATATGCCAGTCAGGTATGGTCTCCCACTCAGTCAACTCATATCAGCAGGATTGAATCTCTCCAACGTAGGTTCCTTCGTTTTGCCTTACGCGATCTTCCTTGGTCAGACCACCAAAACTTGCCGCCGTACGAAGATCGCCTGAAACTGATCGATCTGGAACCCTTGAGTAAGCGACGCGACATTCTCTTCATTCACCAGCTGCTTAAAGGTGTCATCGATTGCCCCTCCCTGTTACAACTGATATCGCTTCACACCAACCCCCGTAGCCTCAGATCAGTACCCCTCTTCCGCCCCTCGCATCACCGCACGAATTATGGCTTTTCCGAACCAATTTCCCGCATGATACGTAAAGCCAACTCCTCACCATCATTCGACTTCCACCTCTCCAAGTCATCCCTTCGGAATGCCCTGAAACGCCCCTCCTAGTTCTTAATTTATTCATATGTATTTTCTAGCGTTTAAGTATGTATGCTTGTGTTTGTATGTATGTATTGTATACTGTATAGCTTGCATTAAGCTTAAATAAATAAAGAAATAAACAATCAAATCTTTCTTCAGCAATGGCTCGAGAGTTTCCGAATCTGGTTTGCTCATCCGCTAAGGGTTTAAATGGTAAATAAACGACATATCTACCGGTTTCATCCCGGCTATGAGTTTCAACATAAATTTTCTCGCAAAGAACATCCTCAGCTGTTATACTAGCAGACTCAATTAATTCCTCAACCTCCCAGAAACGTTTTATTGCATCACATTCCTTTACCTGCGAGCAAAAGGTAAATGCAGTGTCCACTGAAGGGGAAGGGGTTGGAGAACTAATATCTCCGAAAAGAATCCAGCCGAGTGAAGTTTTTTGTGCGGTAGGTAAGCCAGTCTTACCTCGAACTAAACCATCCTGCAGAACCTTCGCATAAATTTCAGCACCGAATACAACATCTATCCTTCCTGGACTATCGAATGAGGGATCTGCGAGCTTTAAAGTTTCGAGCTGTTTAAATTCTGGCATATTGAAACGTTTGGGAGGCAGCAGATCAGTTAATGTGTCCAGAACTGCTGCTTTCACGGCTATGGTTGGAGTGTTATCCGAGTGGGGTTGAATTGTGAATTCCACAGAGGAACTCGATCGGGCTGTTAGGACATTTCCTAGACCAGCGATTGCCAAATTAGAGTGCTGTAGTCGAAGACGTAGGAGTTTACTGGCTCGTTGAGTTATAAATGTGGTCTGTGACCCGGGGTCCATCAAAGCTCTCAGTATAAAGGGTTCTCCACTAGGACCAAAAGCCTTTATGAGCAATGTTGCCAATAAAACGTTTCTGCCCTTGTGACTTCGATGCGAATTAACTTTATTTGTTAACGCTGAGAGAGTGGTCGATTTTGCTTGTTCACGAGAATGAGAAGGGTTAAGGCTAGGGGTTTCGATCTTTTACTGTGAGGAATTAAGAGCATCTACGTTATGCAACAGTATACTGTGTCGTTTTTGACAATGGCGACAAGTTTGATTACTGGGACAATTTTTTGAGGTGTGGCTTTGAGCGAGGCAATTGTAACAAAGTGATTGAGAGGAAACAAATTTTGCTTTATTTTCTGGTGACATTTTTGAAAATTTAAAACATTTTCTCAATGCGTGTTGACCTCGACATAAAGGGCAATTAAATGAGGTGGTTTGAAATGCGCGTATTCTTTTTTCGGAAGCTCCTGGCGTTACCTTGGGTGAATGTTTTTGTAAATGGAGTGTCTCCAAAGTTCGAAACCTGGCTTCGAGAAATTCTCTTAGCTCCGTAAGCCTCGGTGGGGAAGTGGATGACCCCTGTTTTTGTTCCCACAATTCTCGAGTTTCGATTGGCGACTCCATCCACTTTAACATTTAGATTTTTCAACGTGGATAAACATTCATTCGTAATGTCGAGAATGCGACGTATTGGAGCCGCAGCTTCCACACGAATTTCGGCCTGTGAAATTAATTTTTTCAGCGTATTATTTATGAGAGCCTTATTGTTCTGATAACGGTTAATGAGATTATCCCAAGCAATTTGGTAATTATCGTTGGTAATGTTTAAATGCCGAATAATATTTTCGGCTTCACATACTAATGAGGTCTTCAAATAATGCATTTTTTGCACTTGAGATAGCTTGGTATTTGAATGTACCATAGAGTTAAATATATCATAAAACGAAAGCCAGGAGTTATAATCTCCCGAAAACGTGGGAATTGCGATACGCGGCAGTCTTATTTCTTTCAGATCGAGGTCGGTTTCCGTGTTCGAGATCGCACTTGTGTTAACAGCAGGGATACTAGCAGGTATGTTAACAGGAACAGACTGTTCTGGTAATGGGGGTTGGGAAAGTTTTAATAGTATATCCCTTAGAATCCCTTGGTATTCAAAATACAGATCTTTGAATTTGTCAAAAAGGTCGTCTTCAAAATATTTATCCTCTTTATCTGGGTCTAGGGTATGGATGTCTTCTTCAGTTGCATCGAATTTTTCGCCTATTGCACTCAAAGCCTTAAGTCGACCTTGAAGATACCCGATGCTCTCCAACCTGTCTTTAGGGGATTTTTTAAAATTGGAAATAAACCGCTCCAACTGATCATACTGAGCCCGTTGACTAGCTATCAAAGTTTTCAAAGTAGCCATGTTCTGAGAACTAATCAAATTTCCAAGGTATAGCTAATCAGTATACTGTTACAATGCAAATGAATGCATACAGATTGGATGAGTTAAAAAAGAAAAACCCAGCTTCCAGACAGCGACCACTTTCCGATTAACGGGGCCTGGATAACGCGTATTACCGATATACCGCTAGACCGTCCACCCACACTGAAACCAATTTAACAATTTTGTCTTCCTTTTGCGTAGGTATATTATATTCGGTTTTTTTTTTTTTTTTCCACTCCACAGATTTATTTTATTTATATATATTTAATTAAATTAAATTAATCAAAGGAGTAAATGTGCACAACGGTACTCACGATTATCCGGCTCGATTGGACCAAAATGTTTGGGGCGGAAATGGGCGAGCACCGTGAAATTAAAAAGGAATATAATTCAAGGATCACTTTATTTCAACTTATTAAACTGGTTATAAATTAGAGTGGCTGCTACGGAGTTTGCTGGCTTCTACGGCGTTTGTTGGCTGTCTCGATTTCTGCTGGTGCTGCTGACTTCAACTTCTGAGGAGAAAAGTGATCTATACCCGGGCTAAACAGCTAAGGTGCCTGAATCGGAAAGCTCCAACTTCTCTTTTCCTAAGAGAATTATGTGACTCTGGTCAAGGATCCATGTCCGGC
The DNA here is from genome assembly GCA_949715965.1 of Dysmachus trigonus. Lineage (NCBI taxonomy): Eukaryota > Metazoa > Arthropoda > Insecta > Diptera > Asilidae > Dysmachus > Dysmachus trigonus. Next base: position 34,933,506 of record OX454321.1, on the reverse strand, counting down.
CTGATTCTCTGAACTAGCAGAGGATGAGTTGACTAATCCGGTGTTATAGATCAGCTATCAATTCTCTGATCTTACAGAGAATGGTGTGATGTTGCCTGCTCGATGTAGGAATCCGAACAGTAAGTGTTCATAAAAATAAAGAACATTCCACTGGCAGCAAATAAAATATAAATTTGATTCCTTTACAATAAGTTCTTCAATCTCAAAAAGCTCGACACGACCGTTCGAAGACATTGTCAAAAAATAATTTTTCTTGTATACTAATCCTCTAAAAGTAGCCTTACTTACACATACAGTTTCCGATAAATCAATATCGCTTTGATTTAAGATCTCATATTTACTGATAAGATTGCAAATAAATGTGCTTTTCTCTTCAAATACCAAATCTTCTGCAAAAAATGACTCTGAAGACAATAAATTTGTAAATTTTAAACTTGCTTTAATACTAAGGGACAGCTGTATATTAACCCGAGAATTCGTTGTCCTTGCATATTCTTTATATATCTTATGAACGGCTTCAAAACGTAAACACCATAAGTTTCTTAAAGGACCAAAGCTGTGGATCGCCGTAATATAATGGAGAAGAAAGTGGAATTTCGGTTTTAAAGGTTCATTAAAAAGTTTAATATAAAGTTCATTATGTTTAGATATCAAGTAACTAAGATTTTTAACATCTGAATTAGTTATAATAGACAACATGAGAATATCAATTATTTTCAATAAAATCAAAAAAAAAATGCCATACTTTATCATTTTCAGGAATTATATCCCCTACCATTAATGGTAAAAAATTAACAAAAGTCATCATTTCACGCGCAGTCATTTTAAATTTATTTAACTTCAAGAGATTTATCTATAGTGGTGGAGAAACATTTCCGATTTCTCTCTCACCGTAATTAAACATTTGCTTACGGTAATTTAATTCATCAATAGAGAAATACTTAGTAGAAGTTATAAAATAGAGCAAAATTTTTGATAAATCATACCTACAAATTCCTTCAAAAATATCATGCATGATATCAAAACATATATTATCAGCAACGTGAAATGATGGAATTGAATTAAAAACACAATTTTCGCGGATGCCTGTAATTTTCTCATCTTGTAAAGCTACGTCAGAGTGATAATTTTCCCTATTTCGTAAGCTTGTTTTGCACTCAGTAGTATCTTTTTGCATACAACTTTTAGGTTGCTTACATGAACGGCAATAATAGTTAGAATTGAAACTTTTTGTAAAGCCTAAAAGGGTGTTTAGACCGAGATTATCGCCGACAATTAAAGCCAAAACAAAGTAAATTCGTTGCTCTACCCCATTTATTTCAATAATTATACCATTCTCTTCAATTTTTGTTATTTCTTCAACAAATGGCCTTATTATTATTATTATTATTATTGTTAGGGGTGACCCTCATGGTGGGCACTGCGACCAGGCGGTCTTTTGTGCCGAATCCCCTTTACAGTAAAAGACGATCTGCTACCCTAAGGAACGCCAGAAGGTCTTTTACAGAAGATGAACGAGCTTCAGCCGAGTCCAGGAACTCTTGACCGAAGATCCCTCTTCTTAACCGTGCTAAAGCCGGACAAGCACACAAAATGTGTGATGTAGTTTCGTCGTCTTCAAGACACAGACGACACTCCGTCTCATTTGACAGACCTATTTTATTTAGGTGGTATCTTAGCCCATGGTGGCCAGTTAGGTAACCTACCAACAGTCTGAGATCCGCTTTACTCAAAACGTTGACTTCAGTGTAGGTATAGGGTCTGACGAGCTCTTTAGCTTGCCGGATCCCAGGGAAGTTATCCCAGTGTATGCACTGTAGATTCCTGACCCATTCTTCTATCACAGCTTTGGACGAAGACCAGCCAATGCTGCAGAAGGGCTCAGGGCCCTTGAGTCGAGAAGATGAACCTTCCCTGGTAAGTTCATCAGCAACCTCATTTCCCTCAACGCCGGAGTGTCCCGGTACCCAACAGAGGGTAACCCTGTTGGAAGTTGCTAAGTGTTGAAGGGTATCAAAGCATTCTTTAACAAGTCTAGACGAGAAGCGCCATGACGAGAGTGCCTTGAGGGCCGCTTGGCTATCGGAAAAGATAGTGATATTGGCACCTTTAAGTCTCTTGTTAATATTGAGAAGGGCGCAGGCTTCAATTGCATGGATTTCAGCCTGGAGACCTTGGTGTTGGGTCCATAAACACCAGCACCAACACCATGTTCCGTTTTTGAGCCATCTGTGAACCAACGGAGAGTTCTGGGGTCCAGACTGAGGCCACCGCCATTCCAGTCTGCACGTTCAGGGATGAGAATCCTGAATCTCCTCCCGAAGCTCAGTTCCCTGGTCATGTAGTCTGTTATATAACAGATCCTTAAGTCAGGAATGCGCTGCAGGATACTCATGTGACCATTGTCAGCAATTTGCGTTTTGGATGTGATTTGCACTCTCAGAGCACTAATTGCAGCTGATTTCAAAATGAAAAAGTGCAGAGGTTCGAGTCCTACTATCGCCTCCATGGCGAGTGTTGGACAAGTCCTCATGGCTCCTGTTATGGAGAGGCAAGCAAGCCGTTGTAGCTTGTTGCACTTAGCAATTGCCATCTGCTGCTGAACTTTGGGCCACCATACAAGGGCGGCATATGCAACAATTGGTTTGACAATTGTATTATATAACCACAGGATCATCTTTGGGTTGAGACCCCATGTCCTACCAAAAAGTCTTCTACAGGCCCACATGGCTCGCGTGGCCTTATTTAATGAGTAGTTAAGTTGAGTATTCCAATTTAGCCGCTTATCCAGCCAAATACCTAAGTATTTTACTTCATTGGAATATTCAACGACCGTTCCTTGGATGGATATAGTATCCAAATTCAAACGGTACCTTTTCGTAAAAGGTACCAGGACGGCCTTAGACGGGTTGATGGTTAGGTCCTCACTGACACACCAGTCAGTGACTACACGAAGTGCGGTTCTCATCAAACTCGTGACAGTTGAGTCAAATTTACCTGTAACGATTATTGCCAGGTCATCCGCATAACCGACAGTGTGGTAGCCAAGCTCACAAAGCTTGACTAGGAGGGCATCCACAACTAGAGACCAAAGCAATGGCGACAGTACCCCGCCTTGTGGGCATCCTCTAACTGCCCTAATGGACACAGAGGTGTTGCCCAGCATGGATGAGATTTCTCGCTCTCTTAGCATTGCATCTACCCATGCGATTGTATTTGAGTCTATACCCCTGCGCACAAGAGCCCTGGATATAGAATCATATCCTGTGTTGTCGAAAGCACCCTCTATATCCAAGAAAGCACACAGAGCTATTTCCTTGGCCTGAAGGGATTTCTCGACCCTACTAACTAAATTATGTAAAGCAACCTCTGTTGATTTACCTTTAGTGTAAGCAAACTGTGATCTGTGGAGCGGTGTTGATTGCTCCAGTTTGCACCTTATATGAAGGTCCAACAATCTTTCCATTGTTTTCAGCAGGAAAGATGTTAAGCTGATTGGTCTATAAGACTTAGGCAGCTCAAGGGGCCTATTGCCCTGTTTTGGAATAAATACAACCACCACCCTCCTCCATGAGCGTGGTATGTATCCCCAAATATAACTGGCTCTAAACAGACAAACCAAAGGATCCAGGATCGTATCCAGACAGTTCTGAAGTAATGCCGGGAAGATCCCGTCACCTCCTGGGGCTTTGAAAGGTTGAAAAGAGGCCACTGCCCATTTAACCTTGTCCCTGTCAAAGATGACACCGGACTTGCTACAAGCTCTGCGACTTGCTCTATCGCTAGGGTTAGAGTCTGCAGGCTGTAGCGAATTTACTCCTAGAATTGATCCGGGAAAGTGTACTTGTAATAGGTATTCAAGTGTTTCCCTTTGCGACTCAGTGAAGGTGCCATCCTGTCTCTTCAAGAGTTCAACTCCATTGGAGACGTCCTTAGCTAGTACCTTTTGAAGACGGGCTGCTTCCGGTAATGATTCTATACCTTCACAGTGCCTTCTCCAGGATTCGCGTTTCGAGCGTCTCAATTCTTTGTTGTAGTCAGTGAGAGCAGATCTGTATTCGTCCCACTGCTTAGAGCGTTTGGCTCTATTGAATAACCTCCTCACATGCCTACGCATGTCCGATAGCTGTTCGTTCCACCAGGGCACCTTGCGTACCACTTTGGCTGGAACTGCAACATTGCTATCATGGTAGGAGGATATTATTACTTCATTAAGCTGGTTTGCAGCCACTTCTAGTTCACTGGTTGAGCTGATAGTGGTCACCAGCATGTCTGCCTTTGAGCTCACCATGGCTCTGTAGGCACTCCAATCTGTTTTTCTTGGATTAAAGGATTTTGAAGTGAGTTCAGAGCGCCCTGGAATGTCGAATCTAATGTGTTGATGATCCGACAGTGACGCTTCATCTGATACTCGCCAGTTCACTATGAACTCGGACAGGATCCTGCTGGCAAGAGTGAGGTCTAACACTTCTTCTCTGACCGCAGTGATAAAAGTTGGTTTGCACCCCCTATTAACTATATCTATATTCTTACTAGATAGATAGTTCAAAAGGTACTCACCCCTTTCATTTACGTCGCTGCTACCCCACACCGTGTGGTGCGCATTTGCGTCGCAACCGATGAGGAACTGTCGGTTAAGTCGTCGACAGTACTCGACGAGTTCCTGGACTTCTTCTGGTGGAACATCTGGCCTATCTCCTGGGAAGTAGGCAGATGCCAGGACAACTTCCTGTACTCCACCCAGCGTGGGGATCTCCACCAGCGCCGCTACGAGGTCCCTGGAAATAAAATTAGAAATGGGGAGATGATTGACACTTTTGTCTATCAGAAGTGCCGCACGTGGTACTTCTACCCCGCGGTCGTAGATCAACTTACATGAGTCGATGTTGAGTCCTCGGACTTGGCCACTAATAACCCAGGGCTCCTGGATGAGCGCAAGGGTTATTTGTTTCTCGGCGAAGGTTCTGCACAGCGTGGCCGATGCCCCTTTGGCATGGTGCAGGTTCGCCTGGAGCACCCTCATGGTGCTCATTGCTCCTCTTTGGAGAGGGACTTCTTGACGAGGGCCGCCGCCTTAGCTCGTCGAGGTCCCTTGGTACTGCTACCCTGAAGGGGTTTGCGCAGTTTTCCCACCTTTGGCCTTTGCTGTTTCTTCTTAGCATTGGCCGAAGACGGCCCAGTGGTCATCGTCTTCTTTGTGGGGGCCGACTTGGCAGTCGCAGCTGTAGCCTGTCCTGTGACTCGACTAGTCGAGGGTCCAGCAGTGGAACCAACATCCACTGACCCTCCAGCTGGGGCGACACTGCCTTGAGACGACCCAGTGGTCGTCTTCTTAGGGGCCGACTTAACAGTCGCAGCTTTAGCCTGCCCAATGACTCGACTAGTGGAGGGTTTAGCAGTGGAGACAACATCCACTGACCCCCCAGCTGGCAAGACACCACCTCTAGCGCCGGTTGCAGCAACCCCGGAAGAGGGTAGGTCCACAGACACTGGTCCCTTTCCATCTGGCTTACTGCCGCTTCCCCCTACTACTGCTTCATCCTTAGTGGCGCCCTTAAGGATGAGCTTAAGGTGGGTAAACCTATAGGCGATCCTGCCTTTTAGTTTGGTCAAGGCTGCCATTGACGCATCATCAATGGCAATGACCAGATGCAGCAGTTGACCATGTGTCAACCTCTGCAGTACCTTCCACTGCACGGCTGAGAAGGCATTTTGGGCATCAATTGATGCCAGCACCTTCTCATTTGTGAGGGAAAGACTCTGAGGAAAGTAGCCCCGGATCACGTGAGTCCGGGGGAACTGCTCTTCCTCAACGAGTAGGATGTCAAGAGCGCTCTTGGCACGAATGTGCTCAAAATTACTCCTGACCCAGTCGGCCGTCTGCTCATTTGTGCAGACAAGAAGGAGCCAGCCGGTTCGAGGCATACATGCTTCGAACTCCGGCTGGATCCTCTTGTCCACGAGCTCTATCGTGGCATCGACAATCGCCTCCTGTAGCAGAGCCATTTGCTCCGCTGAGAGGGGACGACTGTCCATGTCCGCCGATACTAGACCTAACTTAATGCTACTAACCACCTGGCTAAAGGTGGGTTTCGCGGACCCCATATGGGTCGTTTTTGGCTTTTTTGTAGCCGGAAGATCAGGGGACTTATCCTCTGAACGAGTCCTTTTTGACTCAACTTTTACCGGAGATTTAATCTTAGCTATCTCCAGAGACTTTTCCCTGGAGAGGCCACTCGCCAAAGCCTTCTTGAATCTCCTCCTCTCCGCATTAGTGAGCCTGACAAAACCGGAACCAGCGTCAAGCTTCATCCGACTCACCTCTGCGCCAACAGCCGTGAGTCCGGACTGTTCCGAACACAGGCTTACACAATCCGGTACTTCGTGGCAGTCGGAGTCTGTATCCGAGGACATTTCCTCAGACACAGCACTACGTCTGTCGCCCCTTGGCACCGACAGTGCTGGCAATGTTGGGGCACAGATGCTCTCCAACTTTTCAGAAGAAGGTTCTTCTGTAGAGTGCCCAATGGCTCCACTACAGAAGATGGATTCATGTAGCCCAATGGCTACAGTGTTTTCTGCCGTGATCGCTACCCGTTCAACGGCGGATGCAGTCGGAACTACATCAGTTTTTTTTGGGGTTTTCCTTTATATTATCCAGTTTTGTTCCCACGAGAAAACGGGAAAGGAAGGTCACACCGCACAGAGCCCGTTATGCGGCGAAGTCTAATTGAAACTGGAGGGCGACCGGTATCCAGAGTCCGCATACTCACGACCAAGCTCCCTCTTGGCCACGCATCCCTCGGCGTATGCTGTTCCACCTTGGATTAGGGTATTTTATTTAAGAGAGTGTCCTTCTCTCCGCCCGACTACCATTAGCCAGCACTCCCGGCAGAGACCTCCCATACCGGGAGCCTGTTTCCGGCCGCCCCCACGTGGAGGGTATAGTCGCACTACCATCAGTGCACACAGTTGCGGCACATGCACGCAGATACGGCACGTACACCAGTGTGTACGCGTTGTTCCCCCTGCGTGCATGCGTGAATCTCCCTGTGTACCTGACGGCTGACGGCTAACAAATGGCCTTAGAGTTGGTAAATTACCAAAATTTGCTCTATCTTTTGTTTTAAAAAATGAAAAAATCAAAACAAAAGATAGAGCAAAATTTGCTCTATCTTTTGTTTTAAAAAATCCAGCCACAAATATATTATTGAGTTTTGACAAGTAATGCTTTGGTACTGTAGGAAAAGTATAGTATACTCCGCAGACAGAATGGTCTTTGCAGTGTGAGCTCAATGGATTATCAACTCCAAAGTCATCGAAGTATAATATATAAGGAATTACAGGTCCTGTGCCGAATAGAGCCATTTTTTTCTTCCATACCTCTCCATTAATAATATTATGAAGTTCACTGTTTTGATTTTCTAAATTTTTCATATTTTCTAAAGTAAATTTTAGAATATTTTTACATTCAAAATACTTTTTAAATTGAAAAGCAATGGGCATAATAACTCCTGGAATTTTGTTACATTCTAAAGTAGGCGTATAATTAATGATAACTTCTGAAACTTCATTATTAATAGTGTATGCTCTTGGATGTTTATAAATTCCATTCCGCTCAAGTTCTCTAAAGAGTTTATATTCTGTTTTAATATCTTTCATAGAAATAAGAAATCTTTCAAGAATCCTTTCTGCTTCTTCTTTTTTTACAGAATCGTCAATGAATGGTAAAATACAGGATTTTACAAAGTTTTCTAGAAGATTTGAAGAACGTGTTAATTTTAGATATGATATCGGTAACATCCTTCCTGTTTAAATTAGACATGCTATGTAATGAAGGAGCTAGTTTTATTCCGGAATGTGAATCAAATTTAGGCTGAGCGTGTTCAACGTTATTATTTGCACTAATATTAGCTGTTGATAAAATTGGATTTTTGAAGAGAGGACTTAAATTTATATTATTTGCATTTTTCTCTAAGTTTCCAGTAATGCTAGAGGAGGAGGATTTGACATGGACTCGATCCAGATGCCTTTTAAGTGAATGTAAGCTTTGAAATTTTTGAGAACATTTTTTTTTGAGCACATTCATAGAATGATAAATTTCTTAAAATATGGTGGGACCTCATATGATTAGTAAGTAAATTAGATGAACTAAAATGTTCTTTACATAACGAACAACCAAACATGTTGAGTGGTATTAATAAATGATATGCTACTTTTTTACTGCGGTTAAAAAATTAGGATGCACTTTTTGCTTTTAAATATTCTGTTAGATTTGAAATATTTGGATTTAAGGGGGTAGTCCAGTGAAAAAAAAATTTTTTTCGTTTTTTTTTTTTTTTTGCTTAAATCTACTCTACTACACCTAGAAAATACTTCCTTAAAATATCTAAGCAAAATATTGAATAGTTTTAAAGATACAGAGAGTTTTCGAGAGACGTGTAATCCGAGCGCTCGAAGGTCCCCTGGCGTGTTTCGGAGCAAAGAGGACTCTTGTATTTCTGTTTGCTTCGCCCATTTTTTTCGGTTTATAACGGTCTAGGTCCTTCTGCTTTGTATTTAAGGTTAGTTATGTATTTAGGAGGCATCGCGTTATGTATGGAGCAGGCATCGCTGACTAAGGTAAAATTAATTTTTTTAGCTTTTTTCCTCATAAAAAACTTTAAACGCGTTTTTCTCAAAACAGCATGTTTTGACTCGGCGGACGTCAGATCTCAGAGTCTTTTGCTCCGATTGATCTAAAAATTTAGCTGTATATTTCTTGATTGTGTATCTATCGTCGGAACTAGAATTATTAAAATCCATTGTTTATTTACAAAGTTATAAACAAATTAAGCACCCGAAAAACACCCGAAAAATTCGAAATGCCGTCATTTTGTTATTTTTTATTGAAAATTAATAATTCTAGTTCCGACGATAGCCAATGTTCTACAGATTAAAACCTCGTTTGAATTTTTTGTTTCAAATGAACCGTTACAGAGATTCGACGTCCGCCAACAAAAAAATTTTTTTTTTGGAGCGGCCATTTTGTCAGGATGACTCATCGAAAACAAAAACAAACATTTTTTTTGTGTAATTTAATAGTTGTACTATCATATGTCAAAAAGTTTTTTAATAAAAGTTGACTTCTAATATGAAAAAAAATCGTTGAAAAAACATTCGTTTTCACTGGACTACCCCCTTAAATCATCAAATTCTGTTTTAATAGAGAAAAAGAAATGTTGCATAAAAAAATACACGTTTTTTCCCTCATCAGGGTACTTGAAATTAAATACTTGAAAGCACTTAAAAGTGCAATCTAAGGATTTTAAAAATGAGTTCAACTTATATAAAATTCCCTCATATATACAGTAGAAAGCATTGAGTTTGGTAATCTCTTCGCCTATTTATTTATTTATTATTAAGCCAACAGACAACTGCTCTGACTGTACAAAATTACAAAGAATACATCAAATTATAACAAAAATTAAAATTATAAAACTACAATTTAACGTTCCTAAGCCTATATTTTACATCACGTTTACTCATATTTAAATCTATTTGATCAAAATACTTATTATATGAAGCCTTAAGGGATTCAATTGGACGGAACATTGCATAATAGGTTCGACAACTCTCAAGTTTCAAGAAATCATGCTTTCTAAGCTTTCTCATCGGTACATTAATGCTAAACATTGATAATAGCTCAGGACAGTTCAATTCACCGCCCAGCACTAAATGAACAAAAACAACCCTAGATATCTCACGGCGACACTCCAATGTTTGCAAATCTATCAATTTCAGTCTCTGTTCGTAAGGAGGTAGCTCCAAGCGATTCCGCCAAGGTAAACTATTCAGAGCTAAGCGGAGAAATCTCTTTTGAACTGACTCAATCCTTGATATATGAGCAGAATAATATGGAGACCATACCACGCTTCCATATTCAGTGGCGGACTAAGCCCGGCAGAGGCCCGGGGCGGCAAAGCTGAATGAGGCCCCCCAGCTTTAGAAAAAATGTAGTTTTACAAGCTTTTTATTTAGTTCACATTTGTATGTATAAATAAGTGTTTATGTTTATTTCGTTAAGATCTGGCAAGTGAAATTTAAATTCGAATTAAATTATTTAGGCTAAATAAACATACAACCTACAATATGGAATGGATATGGATGAGGAAAATAAAATACGAATCGATCGAAAAAAAAAAAAAAAAAAAAAATTAGATAAAATAAATCAAAGATAGTTTTTTTATTTTTTGAAGTGTGTTATATGTGTTTTCGTGCCTTCAATTTACTGAACTCCTCAATAACTTCTGTGAAATCGATTTCTTTGGAAATTTTTCTTTCTATTGAAAGCACGGCTAGATTAACCAGTCGCTCTTGACCATTGTAGATCGAAGATAATTTTTAATTAGTTTAAGTTTCGAAAAACTCCTCTCGCATGATGCAACCGAGATGCAAATGGTCAAGAAGTATTGAAGTATACAGGGTAACGATTCACTGAAGTCCCATTTTATTATAAATTGAAGGATTTCTTCGGCTCTCAATTTGGCAGCAACGTCCATACTCGTATCGGTGGCTTTTACATGCCTGCGGTACCTTTTTATTTCTTAGGAAACTTGCTCCTTGTCAAATTCATCATAAATTTGTATCAGATTGTCAACTGCTAAACTTAAGCTTTGTTTCAATAATTTGGAAAATATCATTGATTTGTTTCATGGCCCCGTATCGTGTCGACAATTCTTGTATAAATCGGTCTATGCATTCATATGATATGCATCAATATTAACGTAATGAAATTTAATATATTTTAAATGAGGCCAATGTTTATTTTTCGACGTAAATAGAATGTAGTGAATGTAAATGTAGGCGTACAAGAGTGAATTATTTGCACTTCATTCATTCAGGGATTCCTGGGGAAGTACCCGCTACAAAGACGGGAATTCCCCCAGCGTATTGGACGCGTTCAGCAAAGTTAAAAGAATATTAATACCGCGTAAAAAGTCTAGATGGCTGTAGTGTTTTGATCTTGATCAAATTATGTAGGTACTAAGCACATTTTTAAAGTCTTGTTTAGGATTTGATCAGGGGAACGCAAAGGCATTTGGGGGCCCCCCAAGACCGGAGGCCCGGGGCGGGCCGCCCCTTCCGCCCCACTGTTAGTCCGCCACTGTCCATATTCAAGAATTGGTCTGACCAGTCCAACGTACAACGATTTAAGAACGTAAGGATCTCTGATTTCTTTTGACCATCTCCTTATGAAGCCCAATACAGAATTACTTTTATTAATAATGTAATCAAAATGTTGCCTAAAATCTAGTCTTTGGTCAAGTACTATACCCAGGTCCGTAATATGGTCCACAGCTGTCAAAGGGGATCCACCTAACATATAATTAAAGCCACCAGATAGAATACACCGAGAAAAAGACATGACGAAACATTTATCAACATTCAGTAAAAGACGGTTACGCTCACACCAATCCACGAAACGATTAAGATCATCTTGCAATAAAAGGCAGTCGTCAAATCAGGAAATCTCTTTAAATATTTTAATATTTTAATATTTTACCTATTACCTATTACCTATTACCATGATAAGAGGTTGCAAGGTCAAACCCTTATCCAAGTATATTGTTTTTAGCTTTTCTAACCTACCCTGATACTCGTTGATTGTTTTACAGTGTAGCACGGTTGACAGCTGCGCGTCTGTGATAGATGGTTTCCAGCGTGAGCGCTTACCGTTTTTTCGCGAAATGACTACTGTAGACGGCTTCAAGACAGCGCGTAAAAGTAGGAATATAATACAGTCACGTGAATGTATAATCCTGAAGAATTATTTTAAACTTCCCAGTTTTCAATGTATCAATTATTCATACCATTATCAATATCTTCGTCAAGATTACTTAACACGTTCCCTGCCACGTGTACCGTTGTCGGTACACGCTGAACCTCATTTGTACGCCAAGCTGAATTTTTAAATTTAAAATGTTTCCGTCTAAAATTTAATTTGTGGTAAAACTGTTTCATGTGACGTAATGATGTTTACAGTAATTTTTGAGTATATCTATCTGTGTATCTATAATTATGAAAATAATATACGTTCTCTCAAAAACAAGAAAAAAATATGTATTTATAGAAAATTATTAAAGTGGTTACCGTGCGCCGAAAATGGTACACGTGGCCTAGAAATGACACCTTCTCATAAACAGCATGGCAGGGAACGTGTTAAGGGGGGATATACATTTAGAATGACCAAAAAATTCAATTTTTTTTTTTTTTGCATAAAAAGTTAGTAAATTTCCCGTAGAATACGCTCCTGAAACCCTTTTTTCGAAATTCGAACTCCAAGTGTTTTTTTTTCACCGTTCCCGGGATTGCTGATTAAAATGTAAGTACGATTTTTCGATAATTAAAACTTTCAACGCGTTTTTCTCAAAACAGCATTTTCGGAGTTTATGCCGTTAATAACTCGAAAACTAATTATCCGATTGAGCTGAAACTTATAGGATTTCTTTATTATAGTATTACCTTCTATATGAATTAAAAATTATTGTAATATTTTATTATTAAATATGGAAAAATGTGATAAAATGGCGGAGAAAATGTTGATTTTTTCGAAAAAGTTGTGCCAAAAGTGCAAATTTTTTTTTCACTTTTTTTTTTCAATTCATCTACTAACTGTGAATGTAATTAATGTAAATTTTTTTAATTTTTTGATTTCTGATCAAAATTGCGACCAGGAGAGCCGGCACAAGCAAAATACAACGACTTTTTCAACACCATCTAACGGCCGCCATTTTGTTGAAAAAAATTAAAAAAAAATATTTTTGTATACTACATGGATACACTTATAATTGTAAAAAAGTTTCGATTGATTTGAATAAAAACTTGCCCTTGAAAAAAAATGTTCAAAAATGAGTTTTTTTTCTTGTTCTAAATGTATATCCCCCCTTAAAAGCTTAACACTAGAACTACCGATGTTAAATATATACCTAGTTTTACCACACCCGTCAAATTGACGGGTTTTTGATCATCACGGCTTTCATTGTAACTTTTGGCTTAGTTCATGTTAATAATAGAATATAATTTAACAAAACCAATATTTAATATAATAATTAATTATTTATTAATAGAAAAAACTAAGTTAACAGTTTGTATTTGCATTTATAGGATATCACATTGGATATTGAATGGCCTAACTATGAGGTACATATTTCACAAGTACATGTTATCTTAGATGAACACCTGCCACAAACATATTTGTTGCATGCATTACAGGTATAAATGCCTCTGTTTTTGTTGCGCAATCGAATTTGGAAAGATTTGCATTCACAAAGATTGTTTTTTTACTTTTCTGTAGTATATGCTTTGCGTTCTTGTTTTTGGAAGGAGGGTTCTTTTCCGCAGCAACTATATTTACTAGAGAGTTCCTTGGACAATTTAAACAAAAATTATTTCCTAGTTATATTTTCATTACAAGTCTCTTTATATAAAATCCACGCATAAAATACCTGTAAAGGACATCTACGTGACACTACTTTTACGCTATACTTGCGGGCCGTTTGGTCAACTACATCTACTCCAAACTTACTCTCATTGTAAAAAGATATAGTCACAGGAATTCGTGTGCGATTAGAAGCAATTTTTACGGATTTATGTGTAGAGCTAAGCACGAGTATTTTTTTACTAGGCTTACTTTTGTAAATTGTTTTAACAATATAATTTGATTTGTAGAGCTTTGTGGAGAAAAGTGCCATGTTATTTTTTTAACTTTAGCTATTTACCGCCATTCTCTTTTATTTCCTCCCATAGTTCCTACAAGACTTCTATTTTTTGGCCAGTAGCTTCTTTGCGAGTTGTATACTTGTAAAAAAATTATCTGTTGTTATGTTTCTCCCACAATTTACATAGTTTTTTTAAAACTAAAAAATTCATTCAAAGGTACTCCCCTTATAATGGCTGCTGAACACTTTGGATCAGTCAATATAATTTCAAAGGAAAAATGTAATTCAAATTTTTCCAGGAAATATCTGAAAGCGATGTATAAATGTATGTAAATACGCATTGATGTTCATCATTGCATAGATGATCCATAAAATATTATAAACTTTGAAATTGCTAAAGCCGTCATTTTGACGGGTCTTGGTATAAATAGGTATAGGTCATACTGATTATGGAAGTTAAAATGGATGAGTTGAAATTGAATAGTAATATGTAATTGTTCTTATATTTCATTAAAAGTCGTCATAAAATTCTAGAACAATACATAAATTATATCAACATTTTTAAGGACGAAATTTTAAAGCCGTCAAAATGACGGTCTTGGTAGTTCTAGTGTTAACAGATGCGGGATCTTTTATGTTGTCTTTGTAGAAGGGAATAATATCCTTAGAAAATGCGTCCCAGATTTTTAACAAGCAATTTTCAGTCCCTGGGTGCAGAAATTTGTAGTCGACTTCAATCTGTAAAAAATAGCTTTTATTAAATTATTCAATAACTTTTCGTTAGTATTTATTTATATAACATGGTATTTTTGTGAATTATGAATTCCAATAAGAAGAAGAAAAATCTAATTAATAATTAGTTACATATCAATTAGTTTTCATATTTCATAAAAATGTTCACAAATAATAAATTGATATATTTAATTAAATTTATTTAAATGCTTACAAGAGAATGTCCACTACTATGTTTAAATAGCGGCCATTTCTTAAATATATCCTGGTTTGTTTTTAAATCTTTTCGTCTAAGGTTATAAACCTGTTCCCACTTTTCTAAAATTTTGTCCCATGGTTCAGTGTTATGTTTTAACCACACTTCTATTTCCAGTTCTTCCTCAGCTAAGTGTAAAATTAATAAAGCAAAGCATAAAGTATAACAATAAAAGGATAAAAAATAATACATGAATTAAAAGGTTATTTATGTGAAGCGAAATAATAAATTTTGCCATAAGGAATGAGAAAATGTTTGAATTTAAAAAATATATAATGCGGAATTTTGATCTAATTTTAACAGCAATTGAACTAATTTTTATTTTTTTATTTATTAAGCTTAATACAAGCTATACAAACATACAAGCACAAGCATACATACTTAAACGCTAGAAAATACATATGAATAAATTAAGAACTAGGAGGGGCGTTTCAGGGCATTCCGAAGGGATGACTTGGAAAGGTGGAAGTCGAATGATGGTGAGGAGTTGGCTTTACGTATCATGCGGGAAATTGGTTCGGAAAAGCCATAATTGGTGCGGTGATGCGAGGGGCGGAAGAGGCGTACTGATCTGAGGCTACGGGGGTTGGTGTGAAGCGATATCAGCTGTAACAGGGAGGGGCAATCGATGACACCATTAAGCAGCTGGTGAATAAAGAGAATGTCGGCATAGTCGCGTCGCTTACTTAAGGGATCCAGATCGATAAGTTTCAGGCGATCTTCGTACGGCGGCAAGTTTTGGTGGTCTGACCAAGGAAGATCGCGTAAGACAAAACGAAGGAACCTACGCTGGACAGATTCAATCCTGTTGATATGAGTTGTGTTAATCGATGACTCGGATGTCGTCCACCTTCCCTTTGGTTAGATTTCACCAAACACAAAACACCTTTTTTTTTATTTTGCACAATATTTATTGACACTGAATTAAACTATTCACTACACTTAATTATACAATTTACACAGGAAATTCCTTAAACAACAAGAAATGAAAAGAGTTATTTATACAATTTACACAGGAAATTCGTTAAACAACAAGAAATGAAAATAGTTATTTATACAATTTACACAGGAAATTCTTTAAACAACAAGAAATGAAAAATAGTTATTTCGAAACAAAGACCAATAATTTTTTAATTTCGATGCGTCGAATCCGCGATCCAGTTCTCCACTGCCGGCTTCTGACCGCCCCAATTCGGTCGAAGGTTGATCAATTGGCCACGCGCTGACGTCGGAAGTCGCAAGCTTGCACCTGAGGGCGACCGGACGTATCGGGTGCGGGTGCGTTGGCCGGGACGGAATTCGCCGTTGCTGCAGTCGTAGACATCTCGGGCAGCCTTGAAATCCCATGATTTCGAGAACCTAGAAAAAATAACTAAAGATGAGTGGAAGGAGGGTCTCGCAGGGGCATTTCCTCCCGCTGCCAGCTTGACTCCTGATGATGAAAAGGGTTACTTTATGGGCGCCCCGACTCGCCCAGTTGAAATATGGATTCGGAATAGGAGAAAAATTATGATATGTATAAGGAAAAGGGGAAGGAAAGGAATTTATAAAAAATACAGGGACTAAGTGCAATGTTGGCTGTGGTCCACCTTTAAAGGCGGGTAAATCTTTGTTTGCCGCTGTACTACATCAAAATCCGTTACGGTGGAGACATTTAATGATTCTAGCGAGGGTGCGATTGCCGCTTCGCTTGTTTTGGCTTCCTTATCCATGTTGCAGATGACGGAGGTTAACTTGATCGGGTCTGGGGATTCGGAGTGTCTGTTTCCTTTAATTATGTAATGTGTGAATGTGTCGCATAACGCTCCTAATAACCACCAACTCCAACCATGAATCCGCCTAATTAAGTGGAAGTTGATGATCGTGGAGATGACACATTTCGCTGCATGTATGATAATCCAAATTGCAACCACGCTAGCGCTGATATTACCAAATTTCGTGAAGAGTCCCCAGGTTGGCTGCCAGTACTCGGTTAAAAGATGATTTATTTGTTTGGAGGAGAACATGTGTAGTACGTTAATGTCTTGCTGATCGGGCTCATGGCCAATTAATGTTTGCGTGATGACATTTTCGATGGCTCTTCGTTCCGTGGGATACATTATTTGTTTTCTTAGTTTGTCCGTGCTTTCATACGAATAAAGGCCGGACTTTATAAGATCGTGTAGATCTTCGTATTTCCACGGAATATCATTTGAAGGATGGAGATTCGGAGGAGATTCCAGTTTCTGGCCTATTGGACTGAAACCGTACCAGGATCCGTGAATTAAATATGCAGGCATTAGAGTTGCTGAGCATGGAATCTCTGTGCCGTATTCGTGAAGGAGATGAGTGGTAGGCGTCATGTAGTAACTGTTGTTGTTGTAAAGAACTGGGAGTTCCTGATAGCATCTTTCAGTTTTTCTGACAGTTACTTCTACTGCTTGGCATTTTATCAGGTAGATTACCTCGCCTCTTGATATTGCGGTGTAACCAGGCTCTTTCATTTGCATAAAGGCGAATTCGGAGGGATGCTGATGCGCAACCGCTAGTTGTGTCTCTAACACTTGTCGTTCTAATTCGCATTTTTTATGAAGCAGGTGTATGTGTAGATTTTGGATTTGATTTTTCAAGTGTCTTTCAACATAGACAAACTTGGCGTTGATATACGCGAAAAGATCTAAATTTTTGGAGTTTATCGCTTTGGTCTTGAAGCTATAATCCTGGCCTGCTGTTTTCACGATAAGCAAGCGTGGATGTTCAGTCTGATAACCGGGGTGATTGCATATTGGAATTGATTTAACAACCTCCAAGGCAAAGACGATTTCACCGGTGTTCACTGCATATATAAGGTGAGATTGGTTGTTTGCAATGTCATATGTTTGGGTTTTCGTCGCGTTTCCTTCATATAACACAGTATATGATTTCTCTTCGCACGAATTTTCGGCGACCATGTCCCAAAAAATCATTCCATGCTCAATATCTATGCACCTCCCGTTCAGATATGGACAAAGAACATTGTTGCGGAGGACAACTTTGTTATCATCTAACCGAACATTGCCTGTGTAGTCGTTGACTGTAACTTCGATGGCTTGCATCACGATTACATTTTGCCAAGAATGCGTGCCGAATGTATACGATGTCCCTTCACAGTTACCTTTAGCATCAAGCGAGCCTGCTACAGTCACTGATGTTCTTGTTGTTGAATTCGCTTTAAGATCCGTGATTATTTTACCACTTTGCAGCTTATACGTTCCATCTTGCTGGATTTTAGCACATTCTTCTTTTGATACATCAGCAATGAAGCAGCTGAGCCCTCCCGGAACCAAAGAGAGATGGCTGAACATGCCGCAGTGATATACGGTTTGCAAAATATTTATTTTGCACTGAAAGATTTGAATGGATGCTACCGTGTTTAACTCCAACAACTGAATGTCTTCACTTTCATGCACCGCGTTGGAGAGTTCCAGTTTACAGTTTTCTACGCTTAAGACGGAGACTCGGGTATGATTCATCTTGTCATGCCCGCAGTCAAATGCGATAAGAGCCCAAACATTGGATGGCACGATCAGAAAACAAAGGAGCTTCCACATGATGACTGAAGCTGTAGAAATAATGCAATTCCGTTGATTTAGGTCGAAAACTTAGCACTATATTATTATTATTATTCTATATTTATATGACTAAATTACCTGGTAGTATATTTATTGTGTTTAATGGTATCATATTTAGTCAGAGGGGCCGTTCACATTCGTTGTCAATTGGGCTTTATTGACAAATGGTAATACGCAAACTTTAGTGATAGGCCGTTTCAGTTCTGACGATCCGGTCTTCAATACCACAACCCTGACTTGTTGATCCGATCCTACATGAGTAGCTACAACTCTCGCGAGTTTCCACACGGAGGGCGGTAGGTTGTTTTCTTTTAAAAGCACGAGATCACCTTGATTAATCGATGGTTGAGCTATTTTCCATTTTTGTCTCTGTTGTATTCGAGATAGATATTCTGAACGCCATCGTTTCCAAAAATCGCCTTTGAGCTTTTGAAGTAGTTGCCAGCGAGATAGCAGGGAGATTTTTTCGTTGCTTTTATCTATCTCTGGTAACGTAAGAGGGGCATTACCGATGAGAAAATGTCCTGGGGTTAGTGGAGTTAGATCTTCTGGGTCGGATGATGAAGGGCATAGAGGCCGTGAATTTAAAACTGCCTCTATTTGACATAGAACGGTGGTCAATTCCTCAAATGTGAGGAGCGTTTGGCCAAGTACCCTTCGAAGATGGTGCTTAATAGATTTTACTCCCGCTTCCCATAGCCCTCCGAAATGTGGAGCACCGGGGGGAATAAAATGCCAATTAACATTCTGGCTTGCTAGTTTTTCTGCAATTATTGGAATATTGCGACGAATTGCTTCGTTTAATTCTTCCTTTAGAAGTTTTGCTGCTCCGACGAAATTAGTGCCATTGTCACTATAAATGTCTTTGGAGATACCACGTCTGGAGAAAAATCTCCGTAAAGCGGCTAGAAAGGCTTCGGAGCTTAAATCGCTCACTGCCTCAATATGGACTGCCTTGGTGGCGAAGCAAATGAAGATAGCGATATATGCTTTAGCTGTTTTCGCATTCCGGGTTCGATTTAGCTTGATGGAAATCGGACCGGCAAAATCCGTTCCAACTGCATAAAAGGGGCGCTCTAAAGTTATTCGATGGTATGGCAGATTTCCCATGATTTGGCTGGCCGTCTGCTGTCTCCATCGAAGACATGTGATGCATTGCTGTAGCATCTTTTTAATCGCTCTTTTGACTTTAATTATCCAATACTCCTTTCGTAATATTGTGCCCATGAGTGAAGGTCCGCCATGCATGGAAGTTTTGTGGGTGTGTTCAATTAACAATTCCGTGAGTTTTGACTCGTACGGTAGGATGATGGGATGTTTTTCAGCAAAAGGCAGGTTAGCTTCCGCTAAACGTCCGCCAACACGAAGAATGAGATTCTCGTCCACGAATGGATTCAGTGATAAGATTGAGCTTTTCTGTGAAATTGGAATTTTCCTTTTGAGATTATCTAATTCCTTAGAAAATGCACTTCTTTGACTTTCCCGAATTAAATATAGTTTAGCTCGATGTAGTTCCTCAGGAGTGAGGTAGCTAGTCTGAGTTGGATTTGTTACTCTCATTTTTGATGTTTCTTGCTGATTCGCCTGACATTTATTAATGAATCGGAGACAGAATGCGATCGTACGGCATGCTTTGATGTAGTTAGAAAATCGATCAATGATTTGTTCCGATTGTACTTCTACCTGAAATGATTTTAACCTTTTCATCTCTTTTTCTACTAGCTCAGAATCTTGCTCAGATCGTGTTGTGGGCCAGCTTTCAGTATCTTTTTCTAGCCATGACGGGCCCTTCCACCATTCCGAGCGCTGTATCAATTCCGACGCAAAAATTCCCCGGGATGCTAAATCGGCAGGGTTTTCTTCCGACGGAACATGTCGCCAGCATGATTCTGACACATTAGTGTGAATTTCTGAAACTCGATTCGCAACGAAAGATTTCCATCGATTTGGATGGCTGTGGATCCAGGCAAGCACTACGGTTGAGTCAGACCACAGGTGAAACTTTGAGGTATTACCTAATTGCTCCTTCAGATATCGCACGAGTTTGGATAAAAGATGGGCTCCACAGAGTTCTAACCGTGGGAGCGATAGAGTTTTTACCGGAGCGACTCTAGTTTTTGAGATAATTAGATGAGAGGAAAAGCTCCCATCAGCTTGTTGTACGCGAGCGTAGATGACAGCTGCATAAGCTCGTTCTGAGCTATCACAGAATCCATGAAATTCCACTGGGGAATTTGATGTAAAATTGATCCATCTGGGCATCTGAATTCTTTCAATAGATTTTAAATCATTCACAAAAACGTTCCATTGCTCTACAAGTTGATTAGGAATAAGTGTGTCCCAATCTACTCCTGCGAGCCATAAACTTTGTATCAGTATCTTGCCACAGATGATGATAGGGCTGATCCATCCTAACGGATCAAACAGTTTAGAGATTTTCGATAGGAGATGTCGTTTCGTTGGGGGACCCTCAAAATCGATGTTAAGCTTATAATAGAAGCAGTCTTCCTTTGGATTCCAAGTAATGCCAAGTGCTTTAATAGTTTCATCCCCATTCAAAGAAATCTGAGATTTTTCAGCTACATATTCTGCTGGTAAATCGCTTAAAAGTTCACAACTGTTAGATGTAAACTTCCTTAGGTTGAAGCCTCCTCGTTTAAGAAGCGAAATAAGATCATTTTTAAGAATATTTGCCTCTTGAATCGTGTCTCTACCGGTCAGAACGTCGTCTACATAAAAATCGTTTTTTAAGCAGACAGATGCTTCTGGGAAATTTTGTTTTTCATCCGCAGCTAGTTGTTGTAGCGTACGAATGGCGAGATAAGGTGCACATGCAACTCCAAAGGTGACGGTTAAGAGGCAATAGTCTTTTATTGGCGCGCATCTTTCTGGACGCCACAACATTTTTTGATATTTAGCGTCGTCTGGATGTATCCAAATTTGCCGATACATTTTTTCTATATCTGCTGAAAATACATACTTGTGAAATCGCCATCTCAGCAGAATGGTGTTGAGATCTTGTTGTAAAGCTGGGCCCGTAAAGAGTACGTCATTGAGGGATTTATTTGTTTTCGTTTTATATGATGCGTTAAAAACAACCCGTAATTTCGTTGTGGATCTCGACTCTTTGATGATCCCATGATGAGGAAAATAATTGTACGAATTATTTCCGCTTTCAGGACGTACTTCTTCCATATGATTAAGCATAAGATATTCTTTGAGTACTCGATTATACTCTTCAAGATAGCCTTTTTGTTGTGCGGTTTTTTCTACAGATATTAGACATTTCAAAGCTGTATGCCTCGATGCGCTTAAGTTGCTAACGTCATTAGTTTTAAAGGGCAATCGCACGATATATCGACCGTCCGGTTTGCGAGAGTGTGTTTTTTTAAAGAAAGATTCACAGGTTTCTTCTTCTAAGCTTTGTGTCTTGGCGTCACGGATTTCTTCCACCTCCCAAAATTTTCTCAAATCGAAATTTTCCTCTAAAATATTGACATATGACTGAATTTTGGGTTTGATAATCTCATCGTTGTTAGCTCCCTCGATCTTACCTGACAGAATCCAACCGAAAATCGTATTTTGAGCGACTGGGGTGCCTGGCGGCCCTGATTTCACGCCATCTAATATGATTTGTGGATAAATGTCTGCCCCTAATAAAATGTCAATTCGATTTGGAGTATCATACTTGGGATCTGCTAAGTAGAGATCGCGCAAATGAGCCCAATTTTTTGTTACAATTGTTTTAGCAGGTAAGAAGTCGGTTAAACGATCAAGCACGATAACATTAGCTTCTATTTGCTTGTTCACGTTTGCGGCATGCAGAACGATTGTTGCCATTTTCCGTGAACATGCTGCCTCAGAGTTTCCTAGGCCCGTCACAGCTACACGAGTTGAGTTTGTTCGGAGATTCATCCGTTTTAACGCAGCGGCGGTGATGAACGTCGCTTGCGACCCTGGGTCTATCAATGCTCGTAGTGTAAATAGACCTTGAGGGGTGTCAACTTGCACTATTGCAGTTGCTAGCAAAACTTGTCGGTTTTCAGTGACAAAATAGTTCACTACATGTGATGTACTTGCCACCGAATTTGATTTGTTATCGTAGGTCGCGGGCTTTTCAGCCTTTGGTTGGGACGGACGGCTTTCATTAGATACGTGCAGAAGCGTATGATGTTTTTCTCCGCACTCCGCACATCTAATTTTACTCAGACATTTGTTTGCTGAATGAAATTTGCCCAGACAATTCAAACAGCTGCTTGCAGACTTCGCTACCTTTAAGCGATTTTTAGGTTCGAGCTTTATGAACTGAGGGCACTGGCGGAGAGGATGATTAGCACTGCATAATTTGCATGCTGATTTCGCCAAATGAAAGTTTTGAACTTTGATCGCTTTGGGTGCTTCCGGCTTCTTTTCTGGCGACACGGGCTTGGTTTTTGAGCCACCGATAGCCTCGAGCGTTCGAAATCTTTGTTCTAAGAATTTTTTAAATTCGTCCCATGTTGGGACATCGGTACTGTCACTGATGGACTCTTCCCAGGCTTTGTGCGCTTCCAAGGGAAGTTTTTGCACAAGTAAATGTATGATAAGTGGGTCCCAATGTACGATATTGACCCCGATATTTTGTAACGATGCAAGACATTCACTTGTTACGTCTAACAGACTCTTAACAGAATTCGCTGTTTCTGTGATTATTTTCGGTTGAGTCGTGAACGTTTTTAGCAAGGAAGCCACAAGAATCCGCTTGTTTTCATAGCGATCTTTTAGAGCATTCCATGCTGAGGCATAATTGGCTTGCGTTATACTATATTGTTTGATAACGTTAGCCGCATCTCCCACCAGTGTGGTTTTGAGATAGTGAAATTTTTGCACAGCTTCCAACGCTTGGTTTTCGTGAATGACTGATACAAAAAGATCACGGAAACTAACCCATTCATTGTAGTCTCCAGAGAATTTGGGTAGGATGATGCGCGGTAAACTCGAATGAGTGGATGATTTTGCGGATTCCTCGCTTGTAATGTGGGGAGGGCTATTAGTTGGATCTGCCGCTTTTTCGGCTTTCTCCAATCTTTTAATATGTTCGAGCAGTTCTCCCTTGAACTCATAGAAGATTGCTTCCTGAGTTGAGAAGCAATCTTCCGCAAAATATTCAAGAGTGTCGTCCTCTCTCGTCTTTATCAGCGCGATTTGGCTTTCGTTTTCAATAAACTTTTGCCATAGCTCGTGCCAGCCGTTAACCCGTCCGACGTAGAAGCCGTGGGTGCGTTTGCTAACCCCCGTCTTCTTTGTATTTGCAACAAATTTGGCCATTTGTTCCGTTAATGCCATTTGTGCAATAATAAGGTTTTTTATGTCTGCCATTTTTTTCGCAACTAAATTTACCACGCACTTAAATAGGGAAATATGGAAAAGAGGGACTTACGGTTTTAGGATCTATTTAGATCCGGCTCGAAGGACCAATGTTAATCGATGACTCGGATGTCGTCCACCTTCCCTTTGGTTAGATTTCACCAAACACAAAACACCTTTTTTTTTATTTTGCACAATATTTATTGACACTGAATTAAACTATTCACTACACTTAATTATACAATTTACACAGGAAATTCCTTAAACAACAAGAAATGAAAAGAGTTATTTATACAATTTACACAGGAAATTCGTTAAACAACAAGAAATGAAAATAGTTATTTATACAATTTACACAGGAAATTCTTTAAACAACAAGAAATGAAAAATAGTTATTTCGAAACAAAGACCAATAATTTTTTAATTTCGATGCGTCGAATCCGCGATCCAGTTCTCCACTGCCGGCTTCTGACCGCCCCAATTCGGTCGAAGGTTGATCAATTGGCCACGCGCTGACGTCGGAAGTCGCAAGCTTGCACCTGAGGGCGACCGGACGTATCGGGTGCGGGTGCGTTGGCCGGGACGGAATTCGCCGTTGCTGCAGTCGTAGACAAGTTGACTGAGTGGGAGACCATACCTGACTGGCATATTCAAGGAGAGGGCGGACAAAAGAGATGTATAAGGATTACGCGACGTAAGGGTTATTGAATTCTATGGACCACCGTTTCACGAAGCCGAGAGCTGAGTTTGCTCTGCCTAATGTGTTGTCGATGTGAGAACGAAAGTTGAGTTCCCTATCGCAGGTGACACCGAGATCGCGAAGAGAGTCAACCGAAGGGATATGCTCGCCAGATAAAAGATAGATTCTAGGGAGCCGTTTACGTGAATAGATGATGGATTGGCATTTTGAGACGTTTAAATCCAAGAAGTTTTTACAGCACCATGTGCAAAAGGAATCCAGATCTTCTTGTAGAAGGGGGGGTCAACTGGGGAGGAAATTTGTTTAGAGATCTTCATGTCGTCGGCGTAAATTGAAAGGTCCGAAAGTTTGATGATACACTCGACGTCATTTACAGCCAGAACAAAGATCAGGGGACCCAAATGACTGCCTTGAGGAACCCCAGACTGAGCTATGAAAGGGCTAGAGTTTGCTGAACCGAAGAGGATGCTATATTGACGTTGGGATAGGTAGGAATCCAACCAAGAGAGAAAACGCGATTGGAAGCCGAGAGAACTGAGTTTAAACAGAATTATTTGGTGCGAGATTTTGTCAAAGGCTTTACTGAAATCGGTGGCAACGACGTCGACCTCGTAGCCGTTTTCAAGTACACGTAATGTTCTGGAGACGAAGTCGGCGAGATTAGTCGTAGTTGATCTGCCCTTAAGGAAGCCGTGTTGGAAAGGGGAGAAAATGGACTTGCAATGAAAGAACATGGAGTCATAAACAATTTGTTCGAAAAGTTTAGGTATGCAAGACAGTTTGGCGATGGGCCTGTAGTTAGACACATCACTTTTACTGCCCTTTTTGTAAATAGGGATGATGAATGAGTCTTTTCACCGAGAAGGAAAAACGCCCTGGGAGATTGATAGCTCAAAGAGAGAGGTAAGAGGTTGTGTTAAGTGCTGTGCGCATTTTTTCAGCACGATGGCGGGAATGCCGTCGGGGCCACGGCTGAAATTGTCCTCAAGTGCGCTAATGTATGAAGCAACCAATGTGGAGTCGATGTTAACGGAGACAAAGGAAGTTTGAGGGCGAGATTGCATAAAGTGAAAGTAGTTAAAATCGGGTTCTGAGGACTGTTCGCAAAAGGATTGGCTGAAATGATTGGCAAAGAGGTTCGCGATTTTTCTGGGATCAGCTGAAGATACGTCTCCAAGTTTAAGGGTTGAAGGGTAGCTGTTCTATAGTGAAACACGTGTACTTTAGTTGCTTAGAACAGGTCTTTATTAGTCTAGAGTTACAGTGGAACTGCTCCTATTCTACTCTGGGAGTGGTAGGTCTGTACTAAAGTAGAGTTACCATGCTAAATAAATAATAAGGATCTAATATTCTGTTAGACTCTATAACATCTCCCTTCCCAAAATAGTTAACATCCAATTCCTTACGTAGTAACAGTACAAAATCCACATTCTTAAATAGTTCAGCATGACCCTGTCTAAACACATTAATACTTAGTGACAATGTTTAATAATTCATTCAAAAGTTACAAAATTCATATTCTCAAATAGTTCAGTATGTACTTATCAAAATATACTTAGCTACAATTCTTCAGTAATCAATTTTAAATTCTGATATTCCTATCTGTATTGTTCACGTTGCCTCATATCTTACGGGTTGTCTAACTTGCCTACCAAAACGAGTTACATATGTTATGTTGTTTGATGAATTATTATTCAAATTATTGCTAGTTTGGGATTCATTACTTTGCGCTGGTTGTGGTTCTCTAGGTGAAACGGGATGGAATGAATTAGCATTATCATGACCAGCTTCTTCACTGGACCGAAAGATAGGCTCATGTGACGACTTTCTAAGATGTACTGCGTTTCTTCGTAAAAGTCTATTATTTTCAGTGCGTATTATGTACGATCGCGGTGTTGCTAAATGTTGATCGACAATCTGAGCCGGTTGCCATACTCTACTTCTTTGAACCACAATATTGTCTCCTTTTGAGAATTTAGTTTCCCTTTTATTACGAACACGTTTGTCGTGATAAGCTTTTGTTAGCTTTTGCTGAGTTTCAACTCTCGAACGCAGGTCCCCAGGCACGACAGGTTCTAATATTTTATCATGGCAAGGGACCTTGGTTCGTAAATTTCGACTCATTAAGATCTGACTAGGCGAAAGCTTGAGACCCGTTATTGGCTTACTTCGGTAAGCCAATAAAGCACTCTCAAGATCTTTATTTCCTTCCTCAGCCTTTTTAAGTAGGACCTTAGCAATATGTACTGCCTTTTCCGCGAGACCATTTGATCGTGGGTATTCGGGGCTTGTAGTTTTAATAGTAAAATTCCACTCATTAGCAAATGTCCGCATTTCGAAAGAGTCAAACGGCATGTTATCGGATATTAGAGTTTCTGGAATACCGTGTACCGAGAAGATTCTTTTTAGGTGCCGTTTTACCTCAAAAGCCGTTTTATTTTCTAATCGCTCAACTTCGAGCCATTTGGATAAATAATCCATTAGCACTAGATAGCTTTGTCCCTTATAATCGAATAAATCGCAAGCCATCTTATTAAAAGGTAGGCTAGGAATGCTATGAGAAATGAGAGGAAGGTTAGAGTTTGAATTCCTATATTTTTCACAGACGCGACAGTTAAGTATAAATTTTTCAATATCATCATTAATCTTGGGCCAATACACCGTTAGCCTGGCAAACTCACGCGTTTTTGATACTCCCATATGTGACTCGTGAGGAAGTTGTAATATTTCCTTCCTTAAACTTACTGATATTATAACTCTATTTTTATAAAATATGAGTTCATTCTCAAAATAAATATCCTCTCTCAGGGGCCAATAAATTTTAACTTCACTATTTACTTTATTTTTGTGTGCAGGCCATCCGTTTTGACAATAGCTGCCCAATAATTTTGTTTGTGCGTCTATTTTAACATGATTTTTAATCTGTTCGATTCTACAATTACTAATGTTAAGAGAATGAACTATCTCATTAAGATTCTTATCCACATCTTCAATGTCCTCAGTATCAGGGGCTCGAGATAATGTGTCTGCTATGTAGAGATATTTTCCAGGCACATAGTTTACTTCTAAATCATACGGTAGGAGCTTTAATCGCATGCGCTGAATTCGAGATGAATGAATTTGTGCTAAATCTTTGTTGAAGATTGAAACAAGTGGTTTATGATCTGTATTTACTTTAATTCTGCGCCCATAAATGTAGTTATGAAACTTTTTGCAAGCGAAAACTATTGCTAAAAGCTCCTTCTCAATTTGAGCATAGCCTTTTTCTGTAGCGGACAGACTTTTAGAAGCATATGACACAGGCTGATTGTTTTGCAACAAACAGCTGCCTAACCCATTACTAGATGCATCCGTTTGTATACAGATAGCATCATTTGCATTAAAGTTTTTCAAAATAGGTGCCTGTACAATCTTTTTTTTCAATTGTTCCAGAACCTGACTATGAGTAGGAAGCCATGAAAATATTATGTTCTTACGCAACAACTCGCGCAATGGAGCTGTAATATCTGCCATGTTCGGTATGAAACCGCGAACATAATTTATAATCCCCAGGAAGCGTTGTAACTCCTCTTTGTTCTTAGGATTCGGTATGGCTTTAATTGCTCTAATTCGGTCTGTGTCAATTTCAACTCCCTTTTTGGAAAAAAGCAGCCCCATGTATTTAACCTTATCTACTCTGAATTGTATTTTCTTGGGATTAAATTTTACGCCTATTTTCTTCGCTTTCTCTAATACCCGTTTAAGGTTTTGATCATGCTCAGATCGAGTCTTTCCAAAGACCAAAATGTCATCAATATATATAAACGTTCCCTCTAAGTCACCAAAATATTTCATATTGAGCCTTTGAAACTGCTCTGGCGCACAGTTTAGCCCAAATGGAAGGCGATTAAATTTGTAACAGCCAAAAGGCGTTATGAATGTACATAATTTATTGGACTCTTCATCCAAACGGACCTGCCAAAAGCCTTCCTTTAAACTTCCATGCCTTGCAACTTAAATGCCAGATCTTCTAAAGTGGGTATCTCGCATGATTCTTTCAATATATTGAGATTTAACTCTCTAGGATCAAGACAAAGTCTCACCGATTTGTCCGCCTTTTCTACGATCACTAAGTTATTCACCCAACCCACTGGATTTTCAACCTTAGTTATAATTTGATTTTTTTCCATTTCGACCAGTTTTTTGCCTACCTTCTCCCTCAAACTCTGAGGTATACGCCTACAAGTTTTAGTTACTGGTACCGCATTTGATTTCAAGTGTATTTTTACCTTTTCCGAGAAACAACCTAAACCCGTAAATAAATCGCGATTTTGTTTAATTAATTCTTCTTTTGTTGTTTCTCTCAAAACCTCTATAGACATTACATTTTCCACTAATCCTAGCTTTCGGCATAATCCCAGGCCTATTATTGCAGTCGAGTCAACATCAGCAATCACGAAGTTGTCGGTGCATATTTGTTGTTTTCTTTTTATTTCGAAATTCACTACGCCCAAAGTCTGCAATTTAAATCCCCCGTATGCTTCTAAAGTTATTCTACACTCTTTAAATTTTTCTTCTTTAAATAAATTTTTAAACAAATTGTATGGTATAATATTTACCTCCGATCCGGTATCAACTTTAAATTTGATAAGTTTTCCGTTCACCACGAGATCCACAAACCAAAAATTCTTTTCTTCCTTGCTGCCTTTGAGACTTCCTATGGTAACTGAATTTATAACTAGTTGCTCAATCCCCTCTCCTAAATTTACAATTTCATTTACATTTTGACCTGTCTTTGCTCTACATAATTTAGAAAAGTGATTTTGTTTTTTGCATTTAAAGCATACTTTACCAAAGGCCGGACATTTGTTTATCTTGTGCGAAAGAGAACATTTCTTGCACCCATTGATCCAATTTCCGTCTGGTTTTGTCTTCTGCTTCTTCCTCGCCTGAGTTTTCACCGCTGCT
The DNA here is from genome assembly GCA_949715965.1 of Dysmachus trigonus. Taxonomy (NCBI): domain Eukaryota; kingdom Metazoa; phylum Arthropoda; class Insecta; order Diptera; family Asilidae; genus Dysmachus; species Dysmachus trigonus. The sequence goes on along the minus strand of OX454321.1, from coordinate 34,904,235 downwards.
GCTGCTGATGTTACTTGATGAACTGGATGCGAGTGCTGTACCTCTTTAGCCTGCTGTAGTGTGACTTCTGCTATTCGCCCGATTTCCACTGCTTTCTTCAACGTCAACTTCTCCACCCGCAATAAGCGTTCCTGAAGATCCGTCATGCTAGTTCCCAAAACGATACGATCGCGGACCATTTGATCCGCTATAGGTTCGGATGTATTTGTGAAGTCACATTTTTTGGCTAGTTTTATAAGTTCTGTGACGAAATGGTCAAATGTTTCGCCGGCTTGTTGATTGCGGGTATAAAATCTGAATCTCTCATATGTGAGATAATCTTTGGGATTACAATATTGGTCAAACTCCCTTATAACGTTGTCAATTTTATCGCGATCTTCTGTAGACATGTTGAAGGTTCCAAATATTTCTTGCGCTTTCTCGCCCATTCAATTTAATAAAATCGCAATCCGTACATCCTCCGCATCTGTATTTCGCTTCGTTGCCTTCATAAAAATATCGAAGGATTTCTTGAAACGGGTCCACTCCTCGTTAACATTTCCCTCAAAGGTCATTGGAGGTGGGGGTTTAAAGCATGACTCCATCGTCTTTTAGTTTATTTTTAATTAAAGTAATTTAGTGTTCACTGTTTGTCTTACTTATGGTCGTTTACTGTCGTTTCTGGCACTGATTTTGGTTTTTTTTTTCTTTATACTCCTTTGATTTACACGACCGGATATTCGACTGCGCCATGTTCTATAGTGAAACACGTGTACTTTAGTTGCTTAGAACAGGTCTTTATTAGTCTAGAGTTACAGTGGAACTGCTCCTATTCTACTCTGGGAGTGGTAGGTCTGTACTAAAGTAGAGTTACCATGCTAAATAAATAATAAGGATCTAATATTCTGTTAGACTCTATAACAGTAGCCACTAGATTTTTTTTTAATATTAATGAATTTGTAAAAGCATTTGGGGTCAGAGATGAGATTAAATTGCATACGATTAAGGTAATTGTGGTAAAGCGATTTGCTGCGTTCGGAAAACAAGGTAAAGGCCGAAAGATACGAAGAGTAGTCTGCCTCAGAGTGGGTCAAGAGATAAGCTTGCCATAATTTATTCCTTTTGTTGCGGAGAGACCGAAGTTCTTTGTCGTACCAAGGGGGAGAAGAGGCGCAGTTTTTTCGAAGTTGTAAAGGAACAGATTCGGCGAGGCAACTAAATAATTCAAAATAGAAGACATCAAGGGCGTCAGTCACAGAGAGCTGGGAGTCGGAGCAGATGGAATCAAAAGACGCGTTACCGAGTAGATAATTCAATTTTTCGAAGTCGCCTTTACGAAAATTGAAACAGTATTTGCGCGCTGAGACTGTGGGAGGAAGGGAAAGTTCAAAGAGTTCAAAGAAAAATGCAAGAAAAAGGGGTGGGTGAAACCGGTCGAGAGAGGAAAGGAGATGCTTACTTTCAGTGACGACTGAGTTCCGAGGATCAGTAGAAAAGATGAGATCGAGTTGCCTGCCGAGGTAGTTGCTTATGCCACTAACCTGGCCGAGACCCGAATCAGAGAGGTGGTCAGTAAATACTGCTTCTTATTTAGTACTTCATAAAAAAAAAATTGTTTTGAACTATAGCATATTCTAAAGTGCGTTTCATATTTATAACGCCACCAAAAAATTTTAGTTTTCGGTAAAACTATCAATTCTAATGGAACACAATATTTGGCGAAAATGATAAAATTCATGAGTTAAAAAAATTTACTCGCATATTGTAAACCCACCACTTCATTCGTCGGTTCTTGGAAGGAAATAACGGTTTTTGACTGTTTCATAATTATAACGCCACTTGTGAAAAACGTTGTTGGGGATAGTCTTACTGCACAATTGGCATTGATAGTGTGTGGTAAAGTTAATTTATTAATTTTAGTAATCATGCCACGTGGTACAAGCCTTACAAATTTGGAAAAAGGCAAAATTCTTGCTTTTAGAGAAGAAAACGTTGGTGTGCGTGAAATTGCGCGTAGAATTGGACGGAGCCATAGAGTTGTCCAAAATTTTTTGAAAAACCCAGACGTGTATGGGCAATTAAAGCGACCTGGAAAGAAAAGGAAAATTAATAAACGCGGAGTAAACCGTATTTTGCGTGCAGCAAGTAACTCCAGCAAGACCTTAAGAGAGTTAAAGGAGTTAGCCGGGACATCTGTTTCGCGCTCTACGGTGTGGAGAGTATTGAATCGCAGCGAAAATATTCAGCATGCAATAATGAAGCGTGCTCCTCGATTAGAAGAACGCCATAAACAGGCTAGAGTAGAATTCGCAAGAAAAAATATGGATAGAAATTGGAAAACTGTAAGTCCTCAGTTAAAATTAAAACACCTTTAAATTAAAAAAAAAAAACATATTTAGGTGATATTCTCCGATGAAAAAAAATGGAATCTGGATGGACCGGATGGTTTTCGAGGATATTGGCATGACTTGAGAAAAGAACCGCTATATTTTTCCAAAAGAAATTTTGGCGGCGGAAGCGTGATGGTTTGGGGTGCAATTTCTGTGTCCGGCTGTTTAGAATTGCAATTCACTTCATCAAGAATGAAAAGCAAGGATTACACGGATGTGCTCCAGATGAGTCTGATACCTTTTATTCGGCAAAATCCTGCAACACAGTGGATTTTTCAGCAGGATAATGCTCGTATCCACGTTAGCCGCGAAACCAGGTCCTGGTTATCTTCTAATTCGATTGAGGTTTTGGAGTGGCCACCATGCTCTCCTGACCTCAATCCAATTGAGAATCTCTGGGGAGTTTTAGTTCGCCGGGTGTATAGGGAAAATCGCCAATACAATTCCGTTGAGGACTTAAAACGCGCAATCGTGGAAGAATGGATTGCTATTGATTTAGATTTAATTCAAAGTCTCATCGATAGCATGAATACCCGAATTTTTAATACCATTTTGAAGCAAGGAGCAACTCTTGATTAATTTACTATACTTTACTGTGTTCTAGAATTTAATTAATTTAATGAATTTTACGTTACTATGTTTTAATATTATTTTTGCTGAAATAAAATTGTTATTTTTGTCGAAAATGTACGTGGCGTTATAATTATGAAACAAGCTAAAATCACTTTTTCCTCCCGTATTTCCGCCATTGAAGTGTTAGGTTTATAAATTATGAGTGATTGTTTCCTTTTTATCAAATTCATCATTTTCGTTATATATTGTATTCTGCTGGAATGAATAGTTTTCCAGAAATCATTTTTTTTTTTGTGGCGTTATAAATATGAAACGCACTTTATTTAACTATGAATATTTCCCCTCTCTCACATGTTATTTAATAAAGTTTAAATTATTATTAAAACTAAAAATGATAATGATGATTGATGTACTATATTTTAAATTTAACTTATTGAGTAAAATTTGTAGATTGAATGACATTTATCGTTATTCCTCATGGACACACATACTGTCACTAACAGTCAAAGCCATTTTCAAATTTAAATTTTTATCTCGTCATTATTATATTTTAACATTAAACTGAAACCAAGAGGATCAGAGAAATTCGGCTGTGAAATAGAAGAAGCAAAAATGTTTGAGCTTTGATTGTAAGAAAGTATATATATATAAATAAATATATAAATATATATATATTTACTAATTAACAAATACAGTAAACAGAATTACTTGGCTCATCATCTTCTAAAGTTACAGTAGATGAAGTTGAAGCAATTGGTGTAATACAAATTTTCTTTAGGCTAGCATTACGTTTAGAAAGTTTTATCCTAGCATTTATTGCTTTGTCGTGTAATTTCCCCGTGGGATTTTTGCGTGGGTCTCTATTCATGTAATAATATTCCTATAGAAATTACATATTTATATGAAACTGGTTTCCTTGCTCATGTTATTAAAAAATGAATATAATTTGTGGTGTAAAACTTACAATATTTTCTCCTGGGAATTCGATTTTAATTGCATTGCTGAACTCAGTAATGTCTTTCATAGATAATTTTTTGTTTCGGTCCATAAAGAAGTTCACAATCATATTTATAAGCTGGTCACGATTATATTTATCGAGTACTCCATTTTTTCCGTAAAATTCTCTGATGCTTTTTCCAACCAGTGTATTTTTTAAAAGGTCAGATAGAATTGAATTTGGACTACTGATTACTTCCTCATTGGCAGCAGAAGATGATGGAGAAGGAAGGGTAGAAGAACAATTTGAGCAAGTTGATACCCAATTCCGACAGTAGCTGTCGAGGGATAAAGTATCCGCCTAAAATTTATATAATAGGCATGTGTTTATAAATAAATTTTCATATGAATTAAGTAAAATTCATTTACTGTTTCCGTCCTCCATGCGTTTAATTGAGATCTGAACTTAGCTTTTGTTCCTAATTGTTCAGTCGGGAATATTTCGTTCAGATCCGATTCAGAAAGTACTTTTAAACTCTCTATATATATTCCACAAGCTAAAATAAAACAATATCAGTTTTTTAAGCATATATACTGACTGAATATGATCGATCCCATACGCAGTTTATTTACAGGGTGTCCCATAGGAATGTGTGAAAACTTATGAGCCACTATTTTTTAACAAATGGAGAGATCGGTCAAATGTAAATGCTTTTTAATAAAGGAAAGTCGTCATTTTTATTTCATGTCCATTTTATTATAAAAAAACTAGCTGGCCCGGCAGACGTTGTACTGCCCTTCCCGGTACATTTTCATTATGCCCTGTGCGTCGACCAATATTTGATCGTGTTCTTTCTTTTCGCATGTTTCTAGAAATAATACCATTAATATAAGAAAACAGTGTTTCCGTTTCATATCCCTAATTAATTTGTTAAACAAACTTACACGTTGTTTAATATTAAGTAAACCGTTTTACACTTCACAAATATTGGAAAATTACCCGGTTTCATCCGACGTCGGGTAAATACTTACTAATTAAAGACTTCTCAAATGTTCTAGTTTGTTATATCCTAGAAATTGATTCAACCCGAAAACCCCTTCATGGATCCGCCATCTTGAATATCCAAATCTTGATAATATTTAAAATTAGTGGCATTAACACAATTATTGTACCAAATTTCATTAAAACCCGTTGAAATCGAGAAATTTTTTTTATATATATTGGGTCCGCCATTTTGGACCTAGAAAATTTGATAATTCGATAATGATCAAAATTAGTCGCACCAAAAAAATCGTACTAATTTTCATGAAGTCGAGAAATTTGCATCACCATATTGGATCCGCCATCTTGGATTAGGAAATTTTGATAATATGTATTTCAAATTATTGGTATCAGAATAATCATTGTATTAATTTGCAATAAAATCTGTTGAAATCGAGACATTATGGTCTCCCTATTGGACCTGCCACCTTGGGCTTACAAATTTTAATAATATTCGAAATTAGTGGCCTCAGAATAATCATTATACCAATTTTCATTAAAATCCGTCCAAATCGAGACATTTTGGTCGCCGTGTTGGATCCACCATCTTGAATTTGGAAATTTTGATAACATTCAAATTAGTGGCCCAAGAATAATTGTAGTACTAATTTCCATTAAAATCCGTTAAAATTGAGAAATTGTTGGTCACAATCTTGGATTTGGAAATCTCGATATTCTAAATTAGTTGCCTCAGAATAACCATTGTACTAATTTTCATTAAAATCAGTCGTAATTGAGACATTTTAATCGCCATGTTGGATCCGCCATCTTGGATTTGGAAATTTTGGTAATATTCAAAATCAGTGACCTCAAAGCAATGATTGTACTAATTTTCATTTAAATCCATTGAAATCGAGAAATCTTGGTCGCCATATTGAATACGCCATCTTGGATTTGTAAATTTTGATAATATTCTGAATTGGTGCCCTCAAAATTATCACTGTACTTATTTTCATTAAAATCAACTGAAATCTAGAAATCTTGGTCGCCATATTGGGTCCGCCATCTTGGATTGGTAAATTTTGATAATATTCCAAATCAGTGACCTCAAAACAATAATTTTACTAATTTTCATTAAAATCCGTTGAAATCGAGAACGCGCGAACGGTCAAACTCGCGAAGTTAAAATAATCGTTAAGTTTTCTGAAATTATCCAATTTTCTGCGCAATTTTATTAACTTTTCTTTCCGTAAGAACCTTCTAAAAAGTATTACTTAACTTAAAAAAAAAAATGAATGAAATCGGTACAGTCATTCTCAAGTTATTGCTATCGATCGGGGTTAAAACATAAAAAACGCTATTAAAAAGTAGCGGTTGGTGGTAGAAGGGTAAAAATTTAGGACTAAATGTGTTTTTTAATGCCACACCATAAAAAAATTACAAAAAAAAAATTTGTCCAAAAAATAAAAAAACTTTTTTTAGGGTGACCCACCCTTAACATCTAGGGGTATAAAAATTAGTTATAAACCTATTCTCATACCTACTGAATATATATATTAAATTTCATCAAAATCGGTCAAGGCGTTTCGGAGGAGTATGACCACTAACACTGTCACAGAAGAATTTTATATATTAGACTATTAAAAAGTAGGGGTTGGTGGTAGAAGGGTAAAAATTTAGGACTAAATGTGTTTTTTAATGCCACACCATAAAAAAATTACAAAAAAAAATTGGTCCAAAAAATAAAAAAACTTTTTTTAGGGTGACCCACCCTTAACATCTAGGGGTATAAAAATTAGTTATAAACCTATTCTCATACCTACTGAATATACATATTAAATTTCATCAAAATCGGTCAAGCCGTTTCGGAGGAGTATGACCACTAACACTGTCACAGAAGAATTTTATATATTAGACTATTAAAAAGTAGGGGTTGGTGGTAGAAGGGTAAAAATTTAGGACTAAATGTGTTTTTTAATGCCACACCATAAAAAAATTACAAAAAAAAAATTGGTCCAAAAAATAAAAAAACTTTTTTTAGGGTGACCCACCCTTAACATCTAGGGGTATAAAAATTAGTTATAAACCTATTCTCATACCTACTGAATATACATATTAAATTTCATCAAAATCGGTCAAGCCGTTTCGGAGGAGTATGACCACTAACACTGTCACAGAAGAATTTTATATATTAGACTATTAAAAAGTAGGGGTTGGTGGTAGAAGGGTAAAAATTTAGGACTAAATGTGTTTTTTAATGCCACACCATAAAAAAATTACAAAAAAAAACATTTGTCCAAAAAATAAAAAAAATTTTTTTAGGGTGACCCACCCTTAACATCTAGGGGTATAAAAATTAGTTATAAACCTATTCTCATACCTACTGAATATATATATTAAATTTCATCAAAATCGGTCAAGCCGTTTCGGAGGAGTATGACCACTAACACTGTCACAGAAGAATTTTATATATTAGACTATTAAAAAGTAGGGGTTGGTGGTAGAAGGGTAAAAATTTAGGACTAAATGTGTTTTTTAATGCCACACCATAAAAAAATTACGAAAAAAAAATTGGTCCAAAAAATAAAAAAACTTTTTTTAGGGTGACCCACCCTTAACATCTAGGGGTATAAAAATTAGTTATAAACCTATTCTCATACCTACTGAATATACATATTAAATTTCATCAAAATCGGTCAAGCCGTTTCGGAGGAGTATGGCCACTAACACTGTGACAGTAGAATTTTATATATTAGATTAAATCTATTTAATACAAAACAATTAATTTAAAAAAGTAGTTAAGAACGTTAGTTACTAATGATATATATTTTCGATATTTTAACCATCTAATTTGCCACAAATATCCATATGCTTTCTAAAACTATTAAAAACATGTTCTAACGTTTCATTTGAAATGCCATTGACGACCTTCCCAATATCTTTAATAAAATCCTGAACTGTTTTTGCGTTATTTTCATAGCAGAGATCTTTAATGTAGCCCCATAAAAAGAAATCAAATCGAATGAGATCTGACGAGTAATGTGGCTATTCTATTCCTTTTCCCCTAGCAAAGTGTGGGTACCTTAGGCCAATAACTCGATCGCCATAAAATTTATTGATGATACTTCTTGTGTGCGATGAGGTGCTACTCCGTCTTGAATAAAAAAAAAGATTTAATGCGGCTTCTCTTTTTCGCATGAGAAAGGATTTGGTCTCTAACATCCCTTTGTACTTCTCTCCGGCGACAGAAGATTCAAAGAAATGCAGGTAGATACCTTTTATGTAGATGGTTCACATTTCACAAATATATATTATTAATAATTCACGTTTTTTACTATATTTTTAAATTAATGGTTTGTATTAAATAGATTTAATTTTTTTATAATAAAATGGACATGAAATAAAAATGACGACTTTCCTTTATTAAAAAGTATTTACATTTTACCGATCTCTCCATTTGTTAAAAAATAGTGGCTCATAAGTTTTCACACATTCCTATGGGACACCCTGTAGATCATGAGTTTTTCTGAATATGCCAGACTAACTAAATAACCGAGTAAACATTTTCGAAAATAAGTAAATGAAACCAGTAGAAACACCGGATATTTAAAACTAAATAATATAGGAAAACTAGCTGGTTACCCGGTTTCACCCGGCGTTGGGTAAATAATAACTAATTAAACACTTCTCAAATGTTCTAATTTGTTATATTCTAGAAATTGTTTCAACCCGGAAACCCATTTATGGATCCGCCATCTTGAATTTCCAAATCTTAATAATATTAAAAAAAATTTTTTTTTTTTGTCCTGTCTTACTCCCTTCGGGAGCATAGGGCGTCTGCAAAGTCACTCCATCCGTTTCTATCTTGGGCTAGCAGTGGCGTGGGGTGAAATTTTTGAGAAGGTAAGCCGGTGCAAAAATCAGAAACTTAATAGCGAAAAAAAACTCACAAATGAAGTCAGATATTACAAAATGTGTTCAACAGTGACTGCGTGTATTCTTGTCAAATTTAGTCGGCCACTTCTATCATACTTAAAGTCATTGGAAGTTAAGTGCTATATGAATATTATGAAAATAAATATGGACATATATACAATGAACTTCAAGAATAATATAAGTGGCTTTGAAAAAAACCGTTATAGTCGCGTGTATCGCGCAATCAAACTAAAGCAGTTAACAAAAACTGTGAAAAGTTGATATGAAATATAATTAATCTTACTTATACTCCAAAACTAATCTACGATTTTTTTTTATAAATTCGACCAAAACATCATTGTAAAAATTAGACTGATTTCTAATTTGTAAAAGAAGGTGTTTTTCTATCGATAAGAGTGCTAAATTTGAGAGCTTTTCTTCGGTTTGAGAATTTCTTAAATAAGTATGTATTCTCTTAAGGGCTGAAAAAGATCTTTCCGCGGAAGCAACTGTAATGGGAAGAGTTAAAAATATACAACACAAGTTTAAAATTTGAGGAAAAGTATCTTTTAAAATGCCACATTTAATATGCGAGTAAAGCGCAAGAATATCAAATTGCCGTAATGAAGAAGTGGTATATAAAACGTTCAATTCATTTTTTAAAGCAGAAAACTGGAAAATTCCCGGGAAAACTGTAATTAAAAATGATATCTTTTCGTTAGGACTTGATTGAGCAAAATAATCATATTTTGATTTATTAAGTAAATCTAAAAGTTTTAGTTGACTAAAGGAACTATACCGAGTTTTAATCTGAGAAATGACATTGTCATCCGAATAGCCGAACCTAACGAAAAAACCCAAGAAGCCGGATTCTATCGTGTTATCGAGAGGTAATAAAATAGCACCACACCACACTCATAAGTCACAATCCGTTGAGCACCAAGGCAAAAAGAGACACAAGTTAACAATTTTTGTATTAAAATATAATAAACAAAACCACAACACCCCTCCCTTCCGAGAAGACGACTTCTGCCGTGTTCTTGTGAAATAAGGGAGCATTCACTCCTACAATTCACAGCCCCTTCACTATCAAAGAGATTTAATAATCAAACCCACCCCAACCAACCCCACTCACCCGAGAAGCCGCTTTCTACCGTGTTATAGGGATAATAAGAGAGCACCACTACACTCACACCCGTTCATAGAGAAGACACGAATCAGCTGACATTCTAAGAAATAAACAACCACCGGTTTCTATCGTGTTATTTGCTTATAGGTTTTGCTTTTAGTGAGCAAAGGATATAGTACAGTCAATCTGTCGTGAAAATAAGGTTTAGGTGGAAAAAATTTTCTAACGAGCAAATGTACGTGGAATCGTTGAAGGGTAAGGAGACAAAGTGATTTGTCGTAAATTTGTCACTTTCACACCCTACACTTTTTTGAAAACTCAAAAAAAAAATTTTTGAACGCATTTATCTCGGATTCTATGCATTTTTCAGAAAAATTTATAAAACAAAAAATGTAGAGAATGTTAAAACCTACAATTAATGTCATTGACCCAATACCGTACGACAAAATCTGCGCGCTGTAGGTGGCGCTGAAGTTCGTAAACATGTGTTTTTCAACTTTTTTGTCCGCAAAACGTTTTCTTTCAGCAAAAAAGTGAATGAGAAAGTTGTTGCTCATAAAATTACGTACAATATTTATTTAAAACATTTTTCTGTACGACTTACCTTTTAAGAGTTATAGCGCAACAAATGCTATGGCTTGTAGGTAAAACCAGGTAACTCCATTCGTAAGATTTTAAAAATATATTTTTTCAAAAATCAAAAAAATAATATTTCTCTTAGATGTTATATAATTGTCGATTTGAAGTTCTAAGAAAACGGTATTGAAACTAAAATTTCTGGAAATGTCTGAAGGAAATGTCTGAAGAACACACTTTGTTGCGGTATAACTCGAAAGAAAACGTTTTGCGGACAAAAAAGTCGAAATACACATGTTTACGAACTTCAGCGCCACCTACAGCGCGCAGATTTTGTCGTACGGTATTGGGTCACTGACATTAATTGTAGGTTTTAACATTCTCTACATTTTTTGTTTTATAAATTTTTCTGAAAAATGCATAGAATCCGAGATAAATGCGTTCAAAAAATTTTTTTTGAGTTTTTTTGAGTTTTCAAAAAAGTGTAGGGTGTGAAAGTGACAAATTTACGACAAATCACTTTGTCTCCTTACCCTTCAACGATTCCACGTACATTTGCTCGTTAGAAAATTTTTTCCACCCAAAATGACAGATTGACTGTACTAATATCACACACGATTTCTTTGTTACTCGTGGAGAAAAGTGTGGGCTTGAGTAAGCCGTAAAATGACCGGCTTACAGAAGCAGCGAGCGAGCACTTCATACCCGATGCAACCCCTTGATAGAACCTGCTACGGTGCGAGGGAAGGTTCCATCGTAGTGCAACAACAGATTATGGTTGTTTTTGGTTGTAACACTTGTTTTGCCATGTTTTCTTTACGAGATGAATTTTGGGAGCGCTTTCCAGGAATTTTACAGGCATAGAACAAGTTTTAAATTTACGGGAATAGGATGAGTTCCCAAAAGGGAAGCCGGTAGGAATCGTGTTATATGGACCCCACGCCACTGTGGGCTAGTTCCTTAAAATAATGATTATACCAATTTTCATTTAAATCCGTTGAAATTGAGAAATTTTGGTCGCCATATTAGATCCGCCATCTTGAATTTGGAAATTTTGCTGATATTCGAAATTAGAATAATCATTGTACTAATTTTCAGTAAGATACGATGAAATCGAGAAATTTGGTCTCATATTAGACCCGCCATCTTGTATTTACAAATTTTGATAATATTCGAAATTTATAGCTTCAGAATAATCATTGTACCAATTTTCATTAAAATCCGTCGAAATCGAGACATTCTTATCGTCATGTTGGGTCCGCCAACTTGGATTTGAAAATTTTGATAACATTCAAAATTAGTGACCTCAAGATATTCATTGTACTAATTTTCATTAAAGTCCGTTGAAATCGAGAAATATTGGTCGCCATCTTGGATTTGTAAATTTGGATAACATTCAAAATCAGTTACCTCAAGATAATCATAGTACTAATAGGGGTACCGGTTAATTCGTGCGGTTTTCTAACAGATGGCGTAACTTGTTTTATATTCCAGTGATTCACCTTTCCAAATATGTGTTGGAAAGCTACTGTCATATAGTTTCAGAATCAGTATGTGTCATTTAGCTGAAACGTAAACAACAATACTTTTTTTTACTCTGAAAATGTCGAATTTTGTGCCGAATAAAGTGTTTTTGCGGGGAGTACTTCTTCATTACTTCAATATGAAGAAAAAGGCTGCCGAAAGTCATCGTATTTTGGTGGAAGTGTATGGTGTGCATGCTCTAGCTGAGCGTACGTGCCAGAAGTGGTTTGCACGGTTTAAAAGTGGCAATTTTGACTTGGAGGACGATGAACGGCCCGGACAGCCAAAAAAGTTTGAAGACCACGAATTGGAGACACTGCTCGACCAAGATCCATCCCAAACGCAAGAAGAACTTGCAAAATCACTTGGCGTCGCTCAACAAACCATTTCCGATCGTCTAAAAGCAAGAGACGTCGAACGCCGATTTTTCGCGTGTGAAAAACTGCTTCAACGGCTCGGCCACATGTTGCACAGGTCGTCAAAACCTACCTTAAAACGCTCAAATTTGATGTCCTACCCCACCCGCTGTATAGTCCAGACCTTGCGCCATCCGATTACTATCTCTTCCGACCAATGCAACATGGCCTGGCTGACCAGCACTTCTCCAATTATGAAGAAGTCAAAAATTGGATCGATTCGTGGATAGCGGAGAAGCCGGCCGAATTTTTCAGAAAGGGTATTCGTGAATTGCCAGAAAAATGGGAAAAGGTTATATCTAGCGATGGACAATACTTTGAATATTAAATTTGTAACCATTTTTTCACAATAAAGCTTCAATTTTCGAAAAAAAAACCGCACGAATTAACCGGTACCCCTATTAATTTTCATTAAAATTCATTGAAATCGAGTAATATGATCGTCATTTTGGATCCGCCATGTTGGATTTCTAAATTTTGATAATATTCAAAATCAGTGACCTCAAAACAATGATTGTACTAATTTTCTTTAAAACCGTTGAAATCGAGAAATCTTGGACGCCATATTGGATCCGCCATCTTGGATTTGTAAATTTTGATAATATTCAAAATCAGTGACCTCAAAGCAATCATTGTACTACTTTTCATTAAAATCCGTTGAAATCGAGAAATCTTGGTCGCCATATTGGATTCGCCATCTTGAATTTCTAAATTTGGACAACCTATTTTAAATCACCAGTCTGCAAAAGACCTATGTACCAATTTTCATGAAAATCGCTTTAAATTTAAAATTTTCAGCTGCCATCTTGGATCCGCCATTTTGAAACCCTACGTATTATCCGAAAAAAAATGAGCCTATATGTTAAGTCGGAATATGTGCTACCCTCAGACAAAAAATGAAAAATATCGATGCAAGCGTTTAGGCGTGATTGAGCAACAAACAAACAAATAAACAAACAAACAAACTTTCATTTTTATATATATGTATATAGGGATATATGTACTATAATATATCACAACGCCATTCCGGTCAGAAAAAGAACACAATTTCTACATCCCGATTGTGTGAAAATAAAAATCGGAAAATGTCAGGCTCTAAATATGTAAAATGAAAAAAAAATACATTTTTATATTTTAAAAAAGTTATTTACTTACATTTAAGTCGGTTATATGTATGCTCATCGAATCCGAATTGGCAGCATATCAGCTTTTTCAGTTCTGCATCTTCACTAATTTCAAAGTTTGTATTGTTCACCAATAAATTGAACGTTATATTTTCCCCACTTTCGCCACTTTCGCCACTTACAAGTTCATAATTATTAAAAACATAATTCTCTGCCATTGCACCGCACTTGGGACTTATTGCAAGGATGACGCAAGACAAAGTGAGCTTCCTTGCTAGCACGAACGTGTTTCACTGTTCCAGGTTTTTTAAAGTAATGCCACATTAAAGTTATGTGATGCCACATTATCTTCGGAACACCGAATTTTTTTAAATGGAAATCCTGTCAAATTTATGTTGTTTCACATTATTTTGGTAACAGAAAATTCTTCTTAATTAGATGCCCTATTGATTTAATGTGAAATTGCGGGTTAATTTAATAGGTTTCAATACTTGATTTTCAAAGTGATGCACGCTTATTTTAAATGGGGTAAACGATGAAATTTCTTCTACTTATGCTTATATTTTTAATGGGAAATCATATTAAAATAATAAATGGGTCTTTTTGATAATTAATAGTTTTTATCTTATTGTGGTAATGTGTGCAGTCTGATTAGAATAATGTTTTTCTAGTTATTTACATGCGAATTCTTATTAAATTACACCACATACATTTAATCATGCAAAAACCATTGATTTACCAAGGGTGATTTTTCTGAGTGTGTAAGCCTCAGGGATCGGCGCTGAACGGATTCGACATCGTTAATGTGATACTCATAGAAAGGTAAACACACAGGAGAAGCATTTTCTATTATAGATCTGACGAATGTATATGTAGTAAAGGAGCCGAGAAATGTAGGTGTCTTCAAACTCTTTACACCATCTTTTTACAAAACGTAAGGTTGCGTTGGCTTTATTAACAATGGAGTCGATATGATCCTCAAAAGTAAAACTAGAGTTAAGGGGTTACGTGGGTTTTGAATTCCAAAAAAAAATCACAATTGTTCTGATTTTTTTTTACCAAATTTATAAAAGTTTTTTATTTCAACTATTAGGATATAAAAGTACATCACTTGTACAAGTTGAGAACGAAATTTCATAAAAAAAAAAATGAAAATTGAGTCATTGACAGGTTTACCAAAATCGATGATTTCTCAAAAACTAATAATCCAATCTTATTGAAATTTTCCATACTTCTTCAACATAGTATTGACTTGTACTTGAACGAAGGATTTTTAATTTCGTTCATTACAAGTCGTTTTACTAGTAGAAAGTAACCAAATTTTTAAAAAAATGATATTGAAATTAAAAAAACAATAAATTTTTTGTTAAAAGACGATGTAAAAAATTCAAATGTAAAGACTACACGTTCGACTTCATGAATTCGCGGCAACACACAACTCAGCAGCGCGCCCGATGGTGTCTGAGTAACGAACTTCTGCAAGTGCCCCGTTCTCAAATCCTGGCTAACCTTTTATAGTTTCATCCTAGTCCTAACTAAATCCTTTGGCGCTTAAACTATGAGCATGCTAGAACATGTTCATTTAAGAAGGCGCCCGTTTCCTATCTGTTTTTTGTACATGTGCGAAGGACTTTATGATTATGCACAGGG
Source organism: Dysmachus trigonus (assembly GCA_949715965.1). Lineage (NCBI taxonomy): Eukaryota > Metazoa > Arthropoda > Insecta > Diptera > Asilidae > Dysmachus > Dysmachus trigonus. Next base: position 34,889,041 of record OX454321.1, on the reverse strand, counting down.
ATCCTATGCTTTCCCTCTTAGAAATGCACAAGGTGTGGATCGTGCTTGTTAAAAAGGGATTCATTTATTGCTTTTCCCTTTTAGCACTTAACTACGAACAGAAACCTGCGTTATTTGTAATCACAGACATTCGACGCTATTTCTAGATTATCACATTGCTGTTCGTCCTCACAGACACCCGCGCTGCTGAGAAGATATGCCACGATCTTAATTTAATTATTTAAACCAAGCGGGATTTCCTTGGTATTTCCCGTGACCCTTACACAAATATAATTTTTTTTCTCAAATCCTTCGTCCAAGTACAAGCCATATGCATCTACTAAAAGACAAAATTGTTTTTTGATTTCAGATAAGCCTATCTCGAGATATTCTGCCTCCTGTAAAAAATCATCGATTTTCGTAAACCAACCAGCTGTCAATGGCTCAGTTTTCATTTTCATTTTCATTTTCATGATCTTTTTTTTTGTAACTTGTTCAAAGTGTGGTATTAATTACAAGATCAGTGCAACTTTGACGTCTTTATTGAATGCTGGCTACAGGAGGACTGCCTGAATCATTCAAGGAGTTGGAGATCAGCACGGGCACTACGTACAGTGCGTGTAGAAAGTGATGTATATTCTACGTCATCTCTCTTCCTTTCCTAGAATTGTTTTTTTTTTAATTTCAGTGCTTTCGATATTCAAGTTTCAATTAATGCAAGTAAATTCAATTAGGTTTCAAAGCGACGGCAGTCATCCTGACATGGCACCCGGTCTGCCTAGCAATGTGATGTCTGCGTATATACAGGGTGTTCAGAGGTGGGAGGGAAATATTGCAGGAGGAGAAAGGTCAGACTGAGATAAGCAAAGAACCGCATAAGTGGGGGGGGGGGGGGGGGGGGGGCGGCATCTCGCACCGTTCCGGAGTTACAGGGTGATTCGTAAATCAGGATTTTGCCTTATATGGGAACTGCTCTTGTATTTTTATCTTTTTTTCTACGCATCGCAGCGGCCCCAAACCGATCTCAAAAAATTACTATTTCGAAGCCCTTTCCAAAACGGTCAACAACACCCCTATCCCCAACCCCTTGGTCACAATCCCCCCTGGAAGTTGAAAACATTTTTAAAAAAAATATTTTTCACTTTTCTCCGAAATTCATGTTAGTAACATACCTACTTTTTATTTTTTTTAAGTTGCCTATCTAAATACCTTTTCAAAAAAGTGCAACATGCCCAGGTAGGAAAAGGATACGAAAATTTATTTACAAAAATCCTTTTACAGAATATCATGACAATTCGAATTTTTAAGAAATTATACTTAAGTTTACTAAAAAATACATTTTGTTCGCCTAAAAACTAATTACAATTAAAACGTATGTCCTTTAAAAGCTGTTCAAAATGTTCTCCGCTAGTTTCGATTCATGCAAGTAGCCTTCGTTTTATTTCACGTTTGAGGTCTATGGTAGCCAGTCTCTCCCGTATTTTCGTGGCTGCAGTCCCAATCCTGGTAACTAATTCTTCTCTGGTGTTGATTGGTCTTGAGTAAACTTCATCTTTCATCATTCCCTATAAGAAAAAGTCCAGTGGAGTAAGGTCCGGTGACCTAGCAGGCCAAGGAATCGATCCACCTCGTCCAATCCAGCGCTCTGGGTAATGCTCATTCAACCTTGCCCTAACAATGTTCCCAGTATGCGCAGGTGCTCCGTCGAGCTGTAAATAAATTGCGCTTCTGGTGGCCAGGGGGATGTCCTCCAACAGATCCGGAAGGGTATTCTCCAAAAAGTCCGAGTATAGCTGACTATTCAGCACTTGCGGCAAGATGAAGGGTCCTATCAACTGGATGCCGATGATGCCAGCCCAGACATTGACACTAAATCTTTGTTGGAAAGACCGACACCTTGTCCTATGTGGGTTCACATCTGACCAGGTGTGGAGGTTGTGGAAGTTTGTGATGCCATCCCGGGAGAACTGCGATTCATCCGTCCACAGAATTCGGTCTAGAAACCTTCTGTTTTCGATGTCAGACTCGAACAGCCAAGTGCAGAATTGCAATCGTCCTTCGGAATCTCCTTCCCTAGTCCTTGGACCGGGATATGGTGGTATGGATGTAGTCCCTCTCGGTTCACAACGGTCCAAGCTCTCCCTGAAGACAATCCTGACCTTCGTGCGACCTGCCTGATGCTTATTACAGGGCTGTTCCTGACGATATTGAGGATTTGTTGGTCGGGGTCCGCTGAATCGGCCGATTTTCCTGCTCGCGTTTCTGCTCTGGGGCGGTTACACTTCCGGTTTCTTTTAACCTTCTGAAAGTCCTTGAAAATACCCTTCTGTCAGGTACACGTCGATTCGGGAATCTCCTTTGGTATTGTCGTACGGCCTCACTATCATTTCCGTCTACTAAACCGTACACGTAAATTATATCGGCATACTCTTCAACACTGAATTCTGCCATTTTATCTTAATTTGTTCTATTAAACACCCGTTCTTATCGCTTGCTTCTTCAACTGTGGTCAATGTCCTTTCAAACTTACCCAATTTATACCATAATTCATAGGAGGTATTAGAAACGGAGCGTCAGGATACTTAGGAGTCAATACTGGATATAATAAACTAATAACGCTATTTAACGAGATTACATTTATTATTTTATTACTGTTTTGCTGAAATAATAAAAATGTATTACCTCTGCTTCCTAAACAAACATTTCCGAACTTGCTGTCATAAAACTTGTTTACTTAAGGATTCATAGTTTGCGGATTAATTTGGTTTGTTTGATGTTTTATTTCAAGATAATTCAGGAAAGGGAAGATAGGTAAATATTAAGTCTAAAATACTTGCATTTATAATATAGTTATTTCAAGCGCGACAATGAATGAGAAGAATATTCAAGTGTTCAGAATTAGTTCGGTAAGGTAATTCAATTTAATATTTGCTTTAATTAGAAGTAGTATTGAGCGGTAGCAAACACACTTTGGTTATAGGGCGCTTAAATTCGCCTGACTGAGTTTTAATTGTGACGGCACGGACGAGTTCGTCACTTCCAGCGTGAGTTTTTACTACCCTTCCTAGCGGCCATTGGTTAGAAGGAATATTTGCGTCCTTTAATCGCCTACTTTTAAATTATTACAAATTTTGATCCATCTGGGTCGTTGCTGCAAACGCGACAAATATTCTTTGCTCCAGGCTGCCCAGAAGTCCTGCTTCAGTTTTTGTATCAAATTCCATCTAGAAAGCGTGTTTAAATTTGAGGAAGTAAATTCTTCTTCCGGTGGGGCAAGGAGAGCATCCCCTATCAAAAAATTACCTGGAGTAAGTATTCTTAAATCTTCAGGATTATCAGTCAACGGACAAAGAGGGCGCGAATTTAAAAATGATTAAATTTGGGCCAAAAGTGTACTCATATCTTCATAAGGGAGTGGCACATTACCTATGATTCGTTTTAAATGAAATTTTATCGATTTTATCCCAGCTTCCCAGAAACCTCCGAAGTGTGCTTGATCAGAAAGTATATGAGCTGCTTCTTTTGCACTTGTCTGGAAGGCAATAGCAAGGTCTCGATCTACGAGCTCCCACGAAAGTAGTGCCACAATCTGAATATATGTTACGACTGAGTCCCCGACGAGCAAATAAATCGTCTAAGCGTCTAATATTTTGGAAGCATAATTTGCTTACTCTCCGTTTACCTATCCGTATCTTTTTAGTATGGGCATATCATTGGAGGGAAGCAGTTTTAGAGCTTTCTGCCCAAGTGCTTCTTTAGAAGATTATTCATTAGCAGTTAGTACTTTCTGAGGAAGTTCTTCTTTAGATTATTAGCAGATTTTTATGCTTACGTCGGAAGCAATTGTCGAAGGGGACAAAAGCAAAAGAGAGAAGTTTCACAGGGAATATTAAATCATACATATGTATTGCTGGCCTTGATTAGAGCGCTATATGAACGAAATAATAAAAAAATTATAGCAACGCAAATCGGATCAATCACATCACTAACAGCTCCTCGAGCACCTAAACGAAAATGAACTGAAATGATCCATCAGAAAGATTTCACAACGAAATGATGTCATCCGTACTGCATGAAAACACAAGCATCTTCCTTTTTCATTCGCAGAGTGCATAATCGGAATAAAGCTTTAAAATCTTCCTAACTAGCCTTTTAAGATATTGGAAGGAAGATCTTCAAATTTGCTTCTGAGGAAGAATCAGAATTTTTTTCCGCTGGGCCTTGCCATAATGCGTTAGTAGTCAGATCACTCACTAATTCCATATGAATACACTTTGTGCATAAGCAAATGAAAATAACGATGTAGCCCTTATAAGTACGACATCCTATGGTGCGCGATATTCTTAAATTAATGGGGCCTGCATAATCTATGCCAACATTATTGAAAGGCCGAGTAGGTGTGATTCGTCAAGATGGTAGAGAGCACATAAGCTGCGACTGAGTTTTACAAGAGTTTTTAAAGCATGTAATACATTTTCTTATGAAACCTTTCACAGTTTTATAGCCACTAATTATCCACACCATTTTTCGCAAAAGGGTTAAAGTGAGGGAAGCACCACCATGTAAACAGGATATATGAGCGTTATGGATCATTAATTTCGTTAGATGGCTATTAGGAGATAAAACTGGAGGGTGTTTCTCATTATACGAGAGGGATGAGTTCTTTAAACGACCACCCACTCGCAACAAACTTTCTGCGTCCAAAAACGGATTTAAATTGTTAATCTTGCAGGACTCTTCAAGAGATTTTCCTTTAGATAAGCAATCAATCTCAATGGAGAAAAATCGCGATTGTTCTTGCTTTATCCAAAATATTCGCGCTTCATTTATATTTTTGGCTGAATTATAAGTTTCTGTTGAAAGTCTTCGAAATTGCTTTATAAAATTCTTGCAAAGCGATGTAAAACGAATGAATGAGAATCTTTCCAAAATTTTTATAGAATTTTTAATCAAATAGGCGTGTACGTTGGATTTTTTAAATTCTGCAATTGCAGGGTCTAGCTCAGGAATATTGGGATTTGATGGTCAACATTTCTCTGATTCCTTAAGCCACTTAGGGCCATGCCACCGTAAATTCTCCTTTAAGCCATCGATAGAGCAAATGCCTTGACTTGCCAAGACCGCTGGATTATCCTGCGAACGCACATGTCTCCATTGAACGAAATTTGTGTTGTTTATGACTTCCGTAATTCTATTACTGACGAAAGCCTTGAAATTATTGGGATGACGGTGTAGCCACGACAGTACAATGCTAGAATCTGTCCATGCAAAATACGATATACCTTTTGATTTTATAGAATTTTGCAATTTTTTTATTAGCTTAGCTAAAAGCACCGCGCCACATAACTCCAGCCTCGGTAAACTTATAGCCTTTGTCGGTGCTACTTTGGTCTTTGCACAAATTAGATTCACATAAATATCCGTTTTAGTTTCGATACGCAGACATAAAGCAGCTGCATAAGCTCGCTTAGAAGCGTCACAAAAACCATGCAGATGTTAGAATGGCCAGTGTTTAAATACCTGGGAATGGAAATATCCTTTGCTTGCTGCAAAACATGTAAAGATTTAATCCAGTGATTTAAAATGTCCTGGGGCCCTATTTGCCACAAAGTCTGTATAAGGATTTTAAATGTTATTACCACAAATGCCAACCAGCTTAACTGTAATGTAGGAGAAGTATAACAGTGAGAAGTATAAGACGGAAGAATTGTTAAACTGTAAAACTGTATATTGTTTAAATTAAGTTTAAGTGCATTGAATCAGTTGAATAAACTCAGTCAGTGAAATCGGTTGTTTGATTCCTCTGATCCCGGGCACAAACACTACACGTGGCGACGAGGATGTTGGTTAAGATTGGAGCTCAGTGATATTTAACGCTAATGAGCGATTCGGAAGCTACTGAGGAAGATACTTCTGGAGGAACTACACAGAAGAAAATTGAAATTCCAAAAAATTTCAAAATGAGTGCAAATCAAATTATTGGTCAGATTGAAGTGTTCATCCCGGGAGAGGACTTTGAAACGTGGCTAGAACGTATGGAGTTGCTGCTAAAATTGAATAAAATAACGGGACAACAGGAGAAAGTGGAATTCTTCATAACACTTGGAGGAAGTGAATTGTATAAAATTTTGAAATCTTTGGTTTCGCCTAAGAAGCCTAGTGAGCTGAGTTACGCAGAAATAGAGAAAAAATTAAAAGAGCATTTTAAACCAATAAAAAATGTTATTGCGGAGAGGTGCAAGTTTAATACGCGATATCAACGTGCGGGTGAAACAATATCAGAATTCTTGGTGTCCATAAAAGCACTGGCGCAAGAATGTGATTTCAAAGCATTTTTGGACGTCGCATTGAGAGATCGGTTAGTATGTGGGGTGAAAAATGATAAACTCCGCACAGTCCTGCTAAACGAAAGAGATTTGACTCTAGAAAATGCCATAAAAAATGCCTAACTTTGGAAATGGCGGAAAAAGAAATTCAACAAATGCAACCCGCAAAACAATATAGTAGCACCGTTGCAACCGTTAAATACCAGCAGAAAGAGAAAAAATACCAGCAACCCAAATCACAGCAATATAGACACAGTGATGCAAGATCGGAGAGGAAGAAGACGGGTACAGCAACCAGCGATGTAACTTGCTTTAAATGTGCAAACAAAGGGCATTACGCGAGGGACTGCAAAATCAAGGGAACTTTCTGCTATAGATGCCATGGGAAAAATCACTACGCTAATAAATGCACTCAGAAGTACAAAAATTATACATCGTCAGGCGGTAAGGCAAACATGATCGAGATGGGCAGTGAAGATGAACTGGACGCAGACCTCAGCAGTTTGAAAGTAGCCAGTATAGTTGAGAATGGAACCGAAAAGGTAGAGTCACGCCAAAGAGGGAATAATGAGGTAGGAATTTTTTCAAATTCACTAGACAATGAAAGTAGAATTAAAAATCAACCACTTTTTATTAAAATGGAAATAAATAATGAATTAGTAGAAATGGAAGTGGATACAGGGGCTTGCGCCTCGTTGATCACTTTTGAAGATTTAAAAAAATTCGGGTTTGACACGAAGAAGTTAAAAAAGAAAACAACTGAATTAAAGGTGGTTACAGGAGACACGATCAATATAATAGGTGCATTGAATGTTAATGTACAATTTAAAGGCGTAAGTGCCAGTTTAGAATTAGTAGTAGTTGATTCAAAATTTCGATTTGTACCATTGTGTGGCCGCTCTTGGCTAAATGCGTTGGTAAAAGATTGGAAGAATTTTTTTCAAATTAATAAAATAAATTTTGAAAGCATCCAAACAGTGGCACCAAATAAGGAATTGACTAAAGTAAAAATCAGATTTAAACGAGTTTTTGAAAAAGATAGTATAGAGCCAATGCGAACGTTTAAAGCCGATATTTTTTTAACAACCGAAGTACAACCAAAGTTTGCCAAACCATATTCGATTCCTTATGGACTAATAGAAAGTGTTGAAAAGGAATTAGATAGATTAGTGACGGCTGATATTCTAAAACCAGTTAAAGTAAGCCGATGGGCATCGCCAATAGTGATCGTTCAAAAATCCAATGGACAGGTTCGCATTTGTATCGACTGCAAAATTACAATAAATAAATATATTGAGACGCGTCATTACCCAATTCCAAAAATTGAAGACATTCTGGCAAGTTTAGGTAATTGCTCATATTTTTGTGTTATAGATCTTGCTGGAGCATATCAGCAAGTTGCTCTTTCGGAAAGGTCAAAAGAATTGTTAACCATTATTACCCATCGTGGATTATATCAATATCAAAGACTTCCTTTTGGGGTTAAATCCGCTCCAGCTATTTTCCAAGAGATAATGGATAAGGTACTGTTGGGCTTAAATTCGGTTCACTGTTACCTTGATGATATAATCATCGGAGGAAAAAATTTTGATGATTGTCTTGGTAGACTTTATGAAGTGTTAGAGCGCTTGGAAGGATATAATATAAAAATAAATGGAGATAAGGGTCAGTTTTTTGTGAGGGAAGTCAGTTATTTAGGCCATGTTATTAGTGGACAAGGAATTAAACCTAATCCACAGAAAATCGAAGCTATTGTAAAAGCCCCACCTTCAAGCAACGTTAAGCAACTTCAAGCATACTTAGGTATGATTAACTTCTATAGGAAATTTATCCCCAACCTAGCATCAGGGTTGAGTCACTTATATAAGTTACTGGAAAAAGACAACAAATTTGTTTGGAATTCAAAGTGTCAAAGTGAATTCGACAGGAGTAAAGAATTATTAACAAAAGATAATGTTTTAATGCATTATGATCAGAATAAACCAATTAGTCTTATATGTGATGCTAGCGATTATGGAATTGGAGCTATTTTATGCCACGAAATGGGGGGAAACGAATATCCAGTACTGTTTGCAAGCGCGACACTCAATAAAGCTCAGCGAAATTATTCACAATTGCACAAAGAAGCATTGGCGATAATATTTGCTATCAAAAAGTTTCATAAGTATATTTTCTGCCGACATTTCAAAATCATTAGTGATCATCAACCACTTAAAGAGATTTTTAATCCAACTAAGGGTACTCTTCCAGTAGCAGCAGCTCGGCTGCAACGTTGGGCCATTTTATTAACTATGTACGATTACGAAATTATTTACAGAAAGGGAAGTCATATTGCTAATGCTGATGCATTGTCGAGGCTGCCTTTAAGAACAGAAGCAAAATTAGATGAAAATATAATTAGCATGATCCAAGAGGCGGATTTTCCAATTGATAAAACTATCGTAGCAAACTATACCAAAAATGATTCTACCCTGCAACCTGTACTGGAAGCATTGGAAATAGGTTGGGAAAAGAAAAAAGGGGAAATTCATAGGAAATTCTGGGAAATTCGTTATTATCTTGAAAAAGAAGATGAATGTTTATTTTACGGGCATCGTATTGTAATACCAGACATTTTACAGGGCAAAGTATTAGATTTATTACACGAGGGTCATGTCGGAGTAGTGAGAATGAAGAAGTTAGCACGCTCATATTGCTGGTGGCCGGGAATAGATAAGAACATTGAGCAAAAAACCAAAAGTTGCTCGGTTTGTCCATTATTCCAAAACGAAACTAAAAATATAGAACTGATCCCTTGGAAACCTGCTGAATTCCCATTCGAACGCGTGCACATAGATTTTTTTACCGTCAATAAGTATGATTTCTTTATAATAGTAGACGCCTTTTCAAAATGGATAGATATCCAGGAAATGAAGAAGAAGGATGCTTCAAGTACTATAGCTAAACTCAAAACATTTTTTATAAATTTCGGGTTACCAAGTATGCTAGTTACCGACAACGGGCCACCGTTTGGATCAGATATGTTTAATCAGTTTTGTAAAGTTAATGGCATACAACTTTTACATAGTCCGGCATACCACCCGCAATCAAATGGACTCGCTGAACGGGCTGTCCAAACAGCTAAAGCAGCAATAAAGAAACTACTATATGAACAAACTAAAAAGACTACAAATATCCAAGAACATCTTAATAAATTTTTGTTTACGTGTTTTCAATTATAAACCGCGTACTATGTTAGACATTCTAAAAGAAAACAAATATAAAAAAGCTCATGAATCTACTTCCATACCAAATGAATACTATAAGAATAAACAGCAAAGAAGTATAGAGGAAAAGAAAAAACAAATTTTATTCGAAAATAATGAAATAGTCTTATATCGCTTAGACTCTATTAGATACAGTAAATGGATTCCAGCGCAAATAATTAAAAAATTAAGTAAGGCAATTTATATTATCAAATGTAATGGGAATGTGAAGACTGCACATGTAAATCAATTAAAAAAGGCTAGAATACAGATTTTTGCAAATAAACCTCCAATTGCTGTGCAACAGAAAGATACGGAATCTTCAAATTCTCAAAGAACAAAAAATGCTATGTCATAAATTATATAAATCTGCTTTACAAATTAGACGTTCTACTAGAATAAAAGAAAAGTATAATACCTACTGCGGAAAAATGAAATAAACATATGTGAATTCAAATTATTAAAGTTATTATGTAGTTATTAGCTCAAACCAGATTAAAGAGGGAAGAAATGTAATGTAGGAGAAGTATAACAGTGAGAAGTATAAGACGGAAGAATTGTTAAACTGTAAAACTGTATATTGTTTAAATTAAGTTTAAGTGCATTGAAGCAGTTGAATAAACTCAGTCAGTGAAATCGGTTGTTTGATTCCTCTGATCCCGGGCACAAACACTACAAACAGGTCATAAATACGGGATATTTCTGAAAGGATAGATCTCTTTATAAAAGATGACAGATGAGAAACTTTAATATTGTAAGCAAAACAGTCTTTACTGGGTCTCCAATGTAGGCCTAAGGTTTTAATTGAATCAGCCTTATTAATAAGTACAGTAGAAGAAGATGTTTGATCAATCGAAATATTCTCTAAAAGCTCTTCGCAATTTGAGGACCATTTTCTTAATTTAAATTTCCCACGCTTAAGGGGTTATATACAGTCGGGAGGCCCAAAAAAGTCGATTTTTCTTGAAATGATCTTTTAAGTTATTAATGTAAAATTCTGTACACATATAACGGTAACTCTTGAGTGTATTTTAATGTTTTTTATTTGTAAAAATAATTATTTTAAAAGCTGCTACAGCTGATCTCCGGGAGCAACTCTAAAAAAAAGCGTTTTGCGGTGTGCACGATATCTCTAGACTGGATAATCCAAAATGGAAAAACCAAAAATATTTCGTTAGTATATTGTTTTATCTCGTAATTAATCGAAGGAATAAGCAAAATTCAAAAATTCTTTTGACAAAATTGCGGCTTCTTAAAAAAAAAAAACCGATTTTTAACAACAATTTTCGCTCTAAATTGTTTATGAAATGGAAAATATTTATCGGTAAGCAAAAAGCTTCGATTAATTACATATACCTTCTATTCTATTGTACATTTTAAGATTTTGCACTTTGCATGTTTAGCTTTTACATTTTGCGCGTTACAATTTGCTATTTTTCATTTTACCTCTTATATTTTATACCTTTCATTTTACATCTGTATGTTTTTTTTTGATTTTTTTTTTTTTTTTTTTTTTACTATAATTAGTGTACTTATATCGGAATATTTAATTGATAATTATTAATAAAATAAAATTAATACTCAACTTTTCTTAATCTATTTTTATGTACTGTTGTGATTTTTCCATTTTCATTTTCTATTGTACAATTAACTCTGTCAACGTCTTTGATTATATGTATATGGTCCGCTGAATAGAGAATCTAGTTGTTTTCTATTTTGTACCGCAAGTAGTACTTTGTCACATATTTTAAGAGTTACGGGATTGCAATCAAGATTACTGTTCTCTTGTCTACGAATTTTAGATGTTTCCAAATATTCTTTCGCTTTATTAAAAGTCTTTTGTATCCTAAATTTTATTTTCTTGCTATAAAGGTCGTGGTTGTAAATGGGCTCTGGTTGATTGGTTGCGATTTCTGAAGGTAGATGTGCCTTTTTAGCGTAAACTAACTTGAACGGTGTGTATCCATGTACTGTATTGGGAGTCGTATTGCAGCAAAACGTGTAGTACGGTATCCAATTGTCCCAATCGTCTTTGTTCTCATTGACGAAAGATCTACGATACTCGTTTAAGGGGGTAGTCCAGTGAAAACGACTGTTTTTTCAACGATTTGTTTTTCATATTAGAAGTCAATTTTTATTAAAAAACTTTTTGACATATGATAGTACAACTATTAAAATACACAAAAAAAAATTTTTTTTTGTTTTCGACGAGTCATCCCGACAAAATGGCCGCTCCAAAAAAAAAAATTTTTTGTTGGCGGACGTCGAATCTCTGCAACGGTTCATTTGAAACAAAAAATTCAAACGAGGTTTTAATCTGTAGAACATTGGCTATCGTCGGAACTAGAATTATTAATTTTCAATAAAAAATAACAAAATGGCGGCATTTCGAATTTTTCGGGTGTTTTTCGGGTGCTTAATTTGTTTATAACTTTGTAAATAAACAATGGATTTTAATAATTCTAGTTCCGACGATAGATACACAATCAAGAAATATACAGCTAAATTTTTAGATCAATCGGAGCAAAACACTCTGAGATCTGACGTCCGCCGAGTCAAAACATGCTGTTTTGAGAAAAACGCGTTTAAAGTTTTTTATGAGGAAAAAAGCTAAAAAAATTAATTTTACCTTAGTCAGCGATGCCTGCTCCATACATAACGCGATGCCTCCTCCATACATAACTAACCTTAAATACAAAGCAGACCTAGACCGTTATAAACCGAAAAAAAATGGGCGAAGCAAACAGAAATACAAGAGTCCTCCTTGCTCCGAAACACGCCAGGGGACCTTCGAGCGCTCGGATTACACGTCTCTCGAAAACTCTCTGTATCTTTAAAACTATTCAATATTTTGCTTAGATATTTTAAGGGAGTATTTTCTAGGTGTAGTAGAGTAGATTTAAGCAAAAAAACAAAAAACGAAAAAAAATTTTTTTTTCACTGGACTACCCCCTTAAGCATTTGTGATTTCGTTCTAATGCTCTGATTGTTTCGGGGTGAGTAGTAGTTGCGAACAGTTGTTTGATCTGCAGAAAATCACATACTTCGGAAAAGATCTGATTTTTGTATTCTGTTACGAGATCGGTTTTAATTTTGCTCATTGGCCCATATGTTAAAATGAACCCGTTTACTACTGCTACAGCGATGGTGTCGCAGCTTCATGCGACATGCAGATCATCTGAAATAAGAAGAAAAACAAAACACTTGTTTCTGATCTGGATTAGAGTTAAATTAATTAACAAACCTAATCGATGCCTTGACATTTCCTCCGCAAATTACCAAAAAACGATGTCTTTGGCATTTCCTCAATGATTTATAATGACAGAACAGCTGTCATTTGACAGCAACAATTTTTCTCTATTGCACACAGAGCGCCATCTGCATCAAAGTTGGGAACTAATCATGTTTGAATTATTTGAAATTTTCAATTGCAGCAATCCTTTCTTATGCCAAATTTAGTATAAATGGAGGCGAACTGCGAAGGATATTCATTCCAATTCCGGCATTGTTCGATGTTGGTTTCCCCGCATTTGGCAACGTTAGAATTCGAATCAAGGCAGGTTTCAACCGCCAGGTAGGTTTCAACCACCACATAGGCCGTAAATAACTTGTAGGTTTCCACCATAAGCTATTTACTAGGCATGTACAACAAAATATTATGTTCCGATTTTGGGAGTGTTCAGGTGTCGGTTTCCACCATATTTGAGCACTTTCAGTATTAGAACTTAGGCAGGTTTCTACCGCCACATAGGCCGTAAATAACTTATGGGTTTCCACCATAAGCTATTTACAAGGCAAGGACAACAAAATATTAAGTTCCGATTTTGGGAGTGTTCAGGTGTCGGTTTCCACCATATTTGAGCACTTTTAGTGTTAGAACTTAGGCAGGTTTCTACCGCCACATAGGCCGTAAATAACTTATGGGTTTCCACCATAAGCTATTTACAAGGCAAGGACAACAAAATATTAAGTTCCGATTTTGGGAGTGTGCAGGTGTCGGTTTCCACCATATTTGAGCACTTTCAGTGTTAGAACTTAGGCAGGTTTCTACCGCCACATAGGCCGTAAATAACTTATAGGTTTCCACCATAAGCTATTTACAAGGCAAGGACAACAAAATATTAAGTTCCGATTTTGGGAGTGTTCAGGTGTCGGTTTCCACCATATTTGAGCTCTTTCAGTGTTAGAACTTAGGCAGGTTTCTACCGCCACATAGGCCGTAAATAACTTATAGGTTTACACCATAAGCTATTTACTAGGCAAGTACAACAAAACATTGAATTCCGATTCCAGGGATGTTCGAATGCAGGTTTCCACCGTGTTTTAACATTTTTAGAATTAGAGTCTAGGCAGGTATTCACCGCCACTACGAACCACACATTAGCAATCTTTTTCTACGAAAAATATTGTTGATGCTACGCAGAAATTAGGGCTGATAGGTTTTTTAATAGAAACAGACTGTTGGTATTCACCACAGTTTTATATTCATCGGGTTGGCAATTTCTCATTTAAATAATAATCTTTTTTTTCTCTTCTATAAATTCCAGAAACCTCAAGAACCTCAAGTTTTTAAAGTCTAATTTTCGTTTACCTGTTTTTATATACCTTTGTTCATTTATTTTGTTTGCTTTTTTATATATGTGTCGTTAATATTCTTTTTATAGTGAATTGATGTATTTTGTTTATATTGAAAAATTTTATTTTTTATAATATAAAGTTATGTACCAAACGTAAACAAGCGTGTTTCAAGCCATATGATCCTTGATCCAACATTTCCTAAACCTTTTCCTTTAAATGTTATATTGCAGCTATAAGAGGCTGTAATATACATGCTACAGGATAGACGCTGTAACAGATGGTGTTTGCTTCTTTGTCCTTAGTGGGAACAATGACAATGTATTTGCTTAGATCACATTGCATTGTTACCGCATATCTATTATCATTACATGTTTTCGTAAAAGGACCTACCGTATCTATGGATACTACGTCGAATACCTTCGCAGGTGTTGTTGTGATTTCTAGAAGTTCTTTATTATGTTTCTGGTGTTTGTTTTTCGCGCAGAATTCGCAATTCTTTATATAGTTGGCAATTGTTTTCCTCATCTTTTTCCATTTGTATAGTTCCTTCAGTTTTTTGTATAATCTTGATTGACATCTGTAGGCGTGGAATGGAAGTTATGCAGAATTTCCTCTATTTCGCTTTTGTTATACATGTATTTTTGTGGTTTATATATATTAATAGTAATTTTCTTCAATTTTTCGTTCCCTAGGGTTTTGAATACGGTCAAGTTAATCACTTGAAATATATCACTTTCTGCAGAAAGTCTCAGAGTCTCGGTCTGAGTTACATTATTTTCCAATGTTTCAAAAACCTGCTCTAGTGCGGGCTCTACTCCTTGGTTATCATTTATTTTTATGGACCGTTTGATTATTGCTTCATTGTAATGCTTTATGCTCATTTCTAATTTAATTTTCTTATGGCTGCAGATTTTAATTGTAAAGTTTAGTTCCGGTAAGTGAGTAACTTCGCTTGGGGATAGTGCTTCTACAACGCACAGTTGATCAGGCTGTGGATGAATGTCGCTAATCTCCGTTACTCTGTTTGTTCTGTTATTCTAGTCTTTATGAATTTTACTATAGTATTTCTATGGTCTGCTGCTGTGAGTTCCTCAAGCAGTTCTATAGATTTTATGAATGCTTCAGTTTCCTCGTGTTTCCCATCGTATTTTGGGATCAAAGAGGTTGCCGTTTGTATATCAAAAGCCATAGCGCTGTCCGGTTTTTGCTCGTTTATCAGCGTGAGAATATTATTTACCAGGTTTCTTATTTGTGTATACTGCTCTCTTAGTTTGAGAACTATTGCGGCTTCTGCCGGTACTGATACGTACTGTTTGGCTTCCGCAAAGAGGTTATTCATCTTATCTTATTTTTCTTGTAGTGTTCTTAGAGTATATCTCCTGCTCTTGCTTTTGTTAAAATTATTTAATATTTTTTGTAAGTCTTCTTTTATCTCGCTTAGTCTGTCCATCCGTTGTGAGTCCATCTACGTGAGATGCGTACTTCTTTAGCGAAATTTCGAAAATGTTTAGCTAATTCTTGTAGTAATAGTACTATAATACCGGCCTGTATGGCTATAATGGCAAATAGTGCAATCAAGGACAAGAAAATTGTGAACTAAAATATATCTCTTTCTAGACTTTTATTACTGCTGGTTCACCTAAACATTTTCTTTTATATACCCCTTTTTATGATTCTTGTATAACAAATAAATGAATTCAACTACTTTTATCACCGCAATTATCAGAAGAAGCAAGAGGATTTCTTTGTTTTCAATACTAGCTGTGTCTTCTATAGTTAAATTATTTACTATTTGTCCGTTGTTGTCTGAATTCTTTGACTGCGTCTTTCCCATTGCACAGTTTTTCCTTAGTTAATTTAGATAATCTTATCATATAATAATCTTACAATAGTTAATTCTATCATATAATAATCTTACAATAGTTAATTCTACATTAGTTAATTGAAAAATGTCTTCGTAATTACTGCCTACATTCCACCGAATTCAGCTTCTGGATTGTATGAACAGCTCGCATTGTTTACTGACAAACTCTCGGGTGATATTTCTTTTTCGGACGAGCTATTTCTGATTGGCGATTTCAACATTCCTTCGGTGAACTGGTCTTACTTGGACGATTGCAACTTGGTGCCTTCCACTACGACTGCACCGCAACACATTGTATCTTTTCTTGATGGTTTATCATCTTCGGGACTATGGCAATGCAATTCGGTTGCTAACGATAACAATAAATTTTTGGACCTCGCTTTCTCCTCTGACCCCGATGGAACTACGATCAAGCGCTGCGCGACACCACTACTTCCTGAATCTATACACCACCCAGCTTTTCTCTTGCTATATTCTTTTGATTCTGTTGTAGTTGACTGTTCTGTTCCTAGCAATTATTGTTATGACTTTAAAAAAGCCGACTTTTCCCTCTTGAATGAATGGCTTCTTGCTTGTGACTGGAGTGGGGTTTTGAACGAACGTGACATTGATAAAGCTGTGATGTCTTTCTACGACACTTTGTCTTTGTGTTTCGCTCATTGCATTCCTATAAAAAAGTCTGATAAATCTTGTAAAAATCAGCCATGGCTTAATAGCGCGATTAGACACTTAAAAAATCTTAAAAGTAAGGCTTGGAGGAGGTTTCTTTCCTCAAGGTGTGATAACGATTTTCTATCGTACACTATACTGCGTGATCAGTTTCTTAATGCTGTAAATTGTTCATATAATGCTTATGTTGCTAATATGAAGTCGTTGCTGCATGATAGCCCGAGACAGTTCTGGAGATTCGTCAATTCTAAACGTAATTCAGACGGTTACCCCTCCCTTCTTTCGTTTGGCTCTTTCCAGAGTGGTGACCCTAGAATAATCTCCAATCTGTTCGCGGATTTCTTCAAGACCGCATTTTGTGATACTTCCTGTGATATTAGCCCTACGGATTTTACCCACTTGACGAGGCTCCCACCGACATCTCTTCAACCTAAGGACCTTATATTGGACGATAATATTATTATTAAACACCTTTCCAATTTAGTTGACAACTTCTCGAGTGGCCCGGACGGTGTCCCATCTTGCGTGTTAAAAAGATGTGGATCATCTTTAGTTTCGGTTCTTCGTTGTCTATTTAATTTATCGCTTTGTTGTGGTGTGTTTCCTATGTCATGGAAGCTCTCGGAAATTATTCCCTTACATAAAAAGGGCAATAAATCCGATATCTCCAATTATAGACCTATTGCGAAATTAAGTTGTGTGGCTAAACTGTTTGAAGCTATGGTCTATGAAGTCCTCAGTTTTCATTGTAAACCCTTTCTACTGCCCTTTCAATATGGGTTTATGAAGGGGAAATCGACCACAACGAACCTGCTTGAATTTTCAAATTACTGTTTATCTGCTATCGAGGCTGGCAAACAAGTCGATTGTATCTTTACAGACTTTAGCAAGGCCTTTGATAGGATTAATCACCGCATTCTTGTATATAAGTTGTCTGTCCTGGGATTTCCCGCCAGTTTTGTCGACTGGATTGCATCTTATTTATCTGGTCGTTCTCAACGCGTTTGCTTTCGCGGTGCACTTTCTCACTTAATTGATAACACATCTGGCGTACCTCAGGGTAGTCACCTCGGACCTTTGTTGTTTATCATTTACATTAATGACTTATCTTTTATCCCTACCCACTCGAGAATTCTCTGTTATGCTGACGATGCGAAACTCTTTCGCATAATATCTGACGATCGTGATCGTGATGCTTTAAACTCTGACTTAGACGCCTTTCATAAATGGTGTTCTATTAATTATCTACCACTTAATGTTAGTAAGTGTACGTGTATGACCTTTTCCCGTAAAAGGAATTCACTCTTTTTTGACTACTCAATTAATGGACAGTGTCTTTCTAGACTGACTAAGGTGAGAGATTTGGGAGTTGTTTTCAACTCATCGTTCTCTTTTGAGGATCATATCGAAATAATTGCTATCAAAGCTAATTCAATTTTGGGATTCGTCAAGAGATGGTCTAAAGAGTTCGATGATCCCTACATCTCTCGTCTACTGTATTGTACTTTTGTGAGACCTATTCTAGAATATGCCAGCCCGGTCTGGTGTCCATTCTATGAATGCCATATTAACCGTATTGAGGCCATTCAACGTAGATTCATACGGTTCTCTCTTCGTGGTCTTCCTTGGGAGAATGATCAGGTCTTGCCTCCCTATCTCGATAGACTTAAGCTCATTTCGCTTGACTCGTTGACGAGTAGACGTAATCTCTCCAGAGCTGTCTTGGCTTTCGATTGTTTGCAGGGTTCCATTAATTCTTCTGAGTTATTGGCTCTTTTTGATATCTCGGTGCCGGCACGCACCTTGAGAAACACACTCCACATTTCATACCACCGAACCAATTATGGTCTTAACGAGCCCTTGACTTCAATGTCGCGTTCGTTCAATTTAAATTACCCTTTAATTGACTTCCATTTATCTAAAAGCCAGATTAAAAGTCGGCTTCGTTAATGGTTCATATAAAACATTGAATGTAATTGATGAAACTGCTTAAATAAATAAATGCTTTTTTTTTTGTATTTATTTTTTATACCTCTTTTGCTCCTATTGAGCTTAATTTGTGCCTCTTTTAATAATATTCTATACTTATCTTCCTCTACCTTGCTGTTCGCTAATCTTACTAATTCCCTAAACTTAACTACCTCTAATTTAAGGCGTTGTCGCCGACCTCCTCTGGTGTGTTTTTTCTTATCTGTATCGGGTCTCTTCTGTTGTCTTCTTCTGTATTCTTCGATCGTCAGTCGTTTCGGCCCCGAGCTTGTTCTGCTGTCGTCGCTGGTTTCGGGATTTACTAGCGAATGGCCTCCAGATATTGGAATATATCGAGGAATGGGAGCTCCTGGTTTATATAATGTCAACTCCTCCGTCCTTCTGGCGGGCTCCTGTTTATTTTCGTATTTTCTGAATAGGATATCAAACGCCTTGCTGACGTCCTTCATTGATTGGCTGAGTTAACTGGCTTCCCGTTTTCACGTCTTTTGTAGGCTAGCTTAGGTCGTGCGGTGAGTCGGCCTTCAGCAGCTTCACGTCTTTTGCAGGCTAGCTTAGATTACGGTCGCCATGTAGAAAACCTCGCCCAGAGGTAGAATATGTTGTAGTCGCCATGCGGAAAACTTCGCCCAGAGGTAGACTATGTTGCAATTGGCTTGTAGAGGTAATCCGCCCTGGTAAGGGAAGCCGCTTGAACAGCCGTTGGTTATTCAGTAGCCTCGGGGGCTCAACTGATTAGGGAGCAAGTGGCTTCGAAAGCCCAACTTGAAGGTGTGAAGTAGCTTCTAGAGCTCGACTTCAAGAGACAAATGCAGAGTTCTTTTGCAAAACAGTCACTGCTTTATTTATCGATTGAATGCCCATTTATACAAAATTTACTTACATCTACACTTACCAATAAATAATCAATAAACCTAATAATTTCGCCCAACACGAAAGCCCACCAAATCTCTTGGTCAGCGATTCCCCCTTTGATGACGAATTCTTTGCCTGCTCGATCGAGGTAGCAACCCGAGTCGGCTTTGTCGCTAAGCCCGTGAGCTAACGTACGGGGTTAACCCTCTCGTGCGCATAGGTACCGCGAATAGCAGGGAATCGCAAGCTTGCACTTCGTGTTGGGTGGAGAGTGTGATTGACCGCTTACAACTTTGTTTGCTTGCGGCTTTTTGTGTTTATGCTCTTGAACTTGACCTCGAGCTTTACGTTCAAGGCATTTGAATTAATTTTATCACACCCTGCTTTCTGTTGCGGAGGATACTGCCGCTGTGGAGAGTTATGTTCCTGTTGTGGAAGTTGATGTTGCTGCGGAGAGTGCTGTTACTGCGGGAGGCGTCGTTGCTTTGGAGAGTGCTACTGTTTCGGAGAGTGCTGCTGTGGCGGAGCGTGCTTCTGTTGCGGATCCTCCATCACCTTCTAACAGGCGGGTTTCTTCTTCTTCTCGGCTTCTCTCGCTCGAGCCGTCGTACTGCTAAGCATGATATCAAACGCAGCTCCACCCCTCCTGTTCATGTGACGCCTGAATCTTGTGTTGATACTACTAATTCGCCTACCACCTCACTGGCTAATCACTAATATTCGGGCTGCATCCACCCTTCGACCAGCGAGACGCCCGCGGTGTGTTTTCATCTCTCGCGTGCATCCTGAGACTACAGAGGAGGACATCTTGAACCGTATTTCGTCGCGCACCGAAGCTCCTGGAGACTCGATCGCTTGTAGGAGGCTTAACAGTTCCGGGGGCCGCTCATTCTCGGCATCATTTAAGGTTCTGGTTTTTAATTCTGTTATTTCGGTCGATATTTCGCCCACCAACTCCATTGCCCGCGAATTTATTCCTAAGAGTCGTCTGGCACTGGCGCCCCACAGTGGGCCCAGTAGGTTCAAAACCACCCACAAGTCGTAATTTTTAACGGAATTTTAAAATTCTTGTTTGAGGATACTCGTGATGAGGAAACAAAGAGACTTACGAAGCCCTTTTTCCCAAAAATTGCTTCGGTGATTTTAAAAATTCTCACTTTGACCTTCACATGACCTTCAAATGACCTTTAGGAGACCTTGTACGATCAAGTAAATGACTAATTTTGATTCAGCAACCTCGAAATCCTACTTGTAGTATTTTTCCAGATTTTCATTTTTGCTTTAAGGGGGTAGTCCAGTGAAAAAAATTTTTTTTGAGATTTTTTTTTTTTTTGTTTGAATCTACTCTACTACACCTCGAAAATACTCCCTTTAAATATCTAAGCAAA
Source organism: Dysmachus trigonus (assembly GCA_949715965.1). Classification (NCBI taxonomy): domain Eukaryota; kingdom Metazoa; phylum Arthropoda; class Insecta; order Diptera; family Asilidae; genus Dysmachus; species Dysmachus trigonus. Next base: position 34,868,148 of record OX454321.1, on the reverse strand, counting down.
ATATTGAATAGTTTTAAAGATACAGAGAGTTTCCGAGAGACGTGTAATCCGAGCGCTCGAAGGTCTGGCGTGTTTCGGAGCAAGGAGGACTCTTGTATTTCTGTTTGCTCCGCCCATTTTTTTTTCGGTTTATAACGGTCTAGGTCCTTCTGCTTTGTATTTAAGGTCAGTTATGTATGGAGCAGGCATCGCGTTATGTATGGAGCAGGCATCGCTGATTAAGGTAAAATTAATTTTTTTTAGCTTTTTTCCGCAACAAAAACTTTAAACGCGTTTTTCTCAAAACAGCATTTTTTGACTCGGCGGACGTCAGATCTCAGAGTCTTTTGCTCCGATTGATCTAAAAATTTAGCTGTATATTTCTTGATTGTGTATCTATCGTCGGAACTAGAATTATTAAAATCCATTGTTTATTTACAAAGTTATAAACAAATTAAGCACCCGAAAAACACCTGAAAAATTCGAAATGCCGCCATTTTGTTATTTTTTATTGAAAATTAATAATTCTAGTTCCGACGATAGCCAATGTTCTACGGATTAAAACCTCGTTTGAATTTTTTGTTTCAAATGAACCGTTGCAGAGATTCGACGTCCGCCAACAAAAAAAAGTTTTTTTTTGAGCAGCCATTTTGTCGGGATGACTAATCGAAAAAAAGAAAAAAAAGTTTTTTTGTTTAGTTTAATAGTTGTACTATCATATGTCAAAAAGTTGTTTAATAAAAATTAATTTCTAATATGAAAAAAAAATCGTTGAAAAAACAGTCGTTTTCACTGGACTACCCCCTTAAGTTTTTGGATCATAAGATGGTACTTTCAATACGCTGAATTTTCGAGATTAAAGTGAATTTTTTTGAATTTTTAAAATCACCGAAGCAATTTTTTGGAAAAAGGGCTTCGTAAGTCTCTTTGTTTCCTTATCACGAGTATCCTCAAACAAGAATTTTCAAATTCCGTTAAAAATTATGACTTGTGGGTGGTTTTGAATCAGTTTAGCAATATAGCCCCACTTTGGCACCCCTCCAAAAAACGCATCAGCGAGGTCTCCATCTACTATGCTAATTCATCGCCACGGCTTACGTACCGCCTGGCCCATCGGTTGACACGCTCAGGACTCTGTTGGACAGCTCTTTCTCTTGAAGCAACCGGGCTTACCCCCTACAAAGTGGCTCTTAGGGAGGATTGTGGAGTGTTGCCCTGGTTCTGATGGCATTGTACGTGTCGTGAAAATTCAAACTGCGTTTGATTACTCAAATCGCACTTCTACCAATCGATTTAGGAAACGCCATTCAGGAGTCGGACGATAGTCCTAAATTGACCTATATTTGGTGTATATATCTTTTATAATTCATCATTAAATAGCTTTGTAAAAAAACAATTAAAATATTGGTAAAAATAAGTTGATTCATGTAAAAATTTAAAATGAAACACATACCTTATGTAAACTTGATTTACTGAACTGACCATTATTTAATTTTGAACCATAGTTGCCGGGCGGTATGTATAAGATTTTATATAATATGTAAAAGCACTTAACACGGTTGTCTGCCCGATAATGCGATACATTAAAAATTGCCAACTTTCATATAAGCATGTGTGTTTTGGGCTAATACGAAAACCACTGATGATGTCTAAGTCAGTCAGTGTCGAGCAGGCTACTGAGATAGTTTATTCCTATCGACGAGGTTTCGTTGACGATCCCAAATCATATACGATGTGCTTCCGGACAGTTAAGTGTTAAGTTCCATTTCATTAAAACATGCGTTGAGACCCTCATTTCGTCCCTATCGGCTGTGGATGAGCTCATATTTCTGGGGGATTTCAATTTGCCTGGCATTGTGTGGGAGCGATCTTTTGAGAGCGCCGGCCTACTTCCTTCCTTCCCTGCATCGTCTCTACATTCCACCACCTTCATCGACGATATTTTGTCCTTTGGCTTGGCACAGACGAGTGAAGTCGCTAATCATTCGGGAAGGTTTCTGGACTTGGTGTTTTCTTCTAATCCGGACGGGACTCTTGTGAAGCGTTCCCTTTCTCCGCTGGTTCCTGAGACGGGTCATCATCCGGCGCTTCATATTGTATTGTATTTTGGTCCTGTGCTTTCCAGTGCTTCATCATCATTACTCATTAATTATTGTTATAACTTTAAGAAGGCTGACTTTGACAAAATTAATGAATGGGTTTTCACTTTTGATTGGTCTTCCGTTTTGGGTGTGCGTGGCGTCGGTCAAGCCGTTGACCTTTTTTATGATGTTTTATCATTGTGCTTCACTCAGTGTGTTCCTCTCGCTTCCGCGAAACGAACTGCGGCTTGTCAACCGTGGATTGACTCTTCGCTCAAGCATTTGAAGAATCGGAAAAATAAAGCGTGGAGGAGGTTTTGCTCCTCAAGGAGCGATTCCGACTATGCCACCTATTCGGACCTATGCGTTCAGTATATTGCTGGCGTTGAGGAATCTTACAGAAATTATCTGTTTAAAATACAACCGTCCCTGCATGACGAGCCTAAGCAGTTCTGGAAATTCGTCAATTCCAAGCGAAATTCGGATGGATATCCTTCGTTACTGAAACTTGGTGACAGTGATGATCCTCTCGTCACTGCTAATATCTTTGGGGATTTTTTTCAAAACTGCCTTCTGTGATATCAACTGTAATTTTAATATTGACAATTTTACTCATTTGACAGAGCTCTCGCTGACTTCTCTTCAGACCAAAGACCTTATTCTAGACACTGAGTTCATCCTTAAGTACATCTCCACTTTGGCAGATAGTTTCTCTTGTTGTCCTGATGGCATTCCATCCACGTTTTTTAAACGTTGTAGTTTGTCTCTCGTCCCTATTCTATGTTATTTATTAACTTATCTTTATCTTGTGGTGTCTTTCCTAGACAGTGGAAACCCTCAGTTATTATCCCCCTTCACAAAAAAAGCAATAGGTGCGATATTTCTAATCCCCCTGTTGCTAATCTTTCTTGTATCGCTAAGATCTTCCAAGCCATGGTTTGCAATGTGTTGTCATTCCATTGCAAACCTTTTTTGCAATCATTTCAGCATAGCTTCATGAAAGGTAAGTCCACGACCACTAATTTGTTAGAGTTTACTAACTTTTGCACTTCCTTTATTGAAGCTGGAATGCAAGTCGAT